>OW964823.1:61399961-62691211 GCA_943142095.1 Ophonus ardosiacus | reverse complement strand
CTTCTGTCGTCTCCCACGCAAACCTCAAAACGAGATTCATCGCTCCATATAATGGAGTCCCATTTACGTTGACAACAATTTCTGCAATTCTTAGCACATTTTAATCTATTTTTACGTTGTAAATCTGTCAATAATGGTTTGGATTTTGCCTGATAATTTTATTAAAATGTTTTAGCATATTTCTACCTTCATAAATTCTATGAAACTTACCTTATAAAATCCGTAGTTGATTTTCTTAAAAGATCATAATATTGTGCTATTTGACACTTCTCTTCCGAGCGAATTTTCCCATTTTATCTCGATTTCAGCCGCAATAGAACGACGATTTTATCTAATTATTTTACCCAAAATGCGATAATCTGCGAACGAAAATGTTGATGGCCGACCAGTTTTTTTCTTTAAATCAGTTGAACCATTTTCTTTATAATTTGTTGTAATATTTCGAATTATTGAACATGATAAATTTAATTCTGTTTCTATTTTATGTGTAGAATTACCATTATTTGCTGAATTAATTATAGCTTTTCTCAGATCTGTAAATAACGGCTTACCACGAGCCATAATTACAACGAAATATTGAAATATTTATTCTTTGACTTGTTAAACAATTACCTAAGGTTTACCTGGTATAACATGTAAATAAGACGACTTCGATTAAAACGAAAAAATAATTTTAAATGGATATTTAATAGTCCAACTATTATGATGCGACCTAGTTGCAATTACTTATGAAATAATATTTTTCTTAAATAGTTTAATATAATATATTTTTATTTATTGACTAAATATGTCAGTTTATTTCTACAGTAATATTTTTACTCTTAAATGTTTATAGAAGCCAAATAAATGATGTTACGCCAAAAAAATATACAATATTTTTACTAGTCCAACTATTATGAATTTGGGCTCGTATGCTAGCGTATATGTAACTTTCATTGTGACTACATTAGAGCGTCTGTATATTGTTCTTTCATTGTGAAAACATTAGAGCGTCCGTGAATGAATGCCTTCGTTTGTTCATTTCTGGGGAGCAATTTAAATTATTATTTGAATTTAATTTTCTAATTTGGTATAATATGGAGTAGAACAATGTTTTCCCATATTTGATAATTATTTTATTTTCAATAATTTTGTAATTCTATAAATCATTCAGTAATTAATGAATAAATATAATTATTTACTCAATAAATTTTAGTGAGATTCACCATTAATTTTATTTGTTTTTTTACTGTTCAAAAACGTGTTCCGTAAATAATAATTTTTCAAAATATTTTTTAGTATGCTAGTATCAAAATTGTTATCTGTCTGTGTCAAAGAACAATATAAATAAATATTTTGGTGCTCCTTGATAATTATTAAAGTTGGTAAATTTATTTAGCTCATAACTCAAATAAACTAAATCTGTAGTGTACTGCACAATACCTCCTGCCATTTTCAACGTGAAGGAAAAAATTAGAACTCAGTAAGCCATTATAATTATGTCTCTGAAATAGGGGGATATGAGTTAACCAGATTCCTGGGCCCAAAATAAGACGATTTATCTAAATGTACCTATATCCAAAAGCGGTCCGTTTAGCCAGTATTCTGCTTCAAAGTTCTTCTAAAAAAATAATTTTGTTTACAATAGGGGATTCCAGCTCAATCGAATTAAAGGAAAATAGTAAAAAAAAATACGTATGTATATGCTGAATAACGAATATTAATAAAAAAAAATGAAATGTTATAATTGAGATATTTCGGAAATAAGGGTTTTTTTGTTATAACGCTTCGACACGAATATGAAATCCATATATAATATTTTGATTGGCGACCGAAAGACCGTCTATACATGCATAACAAATAGCGTGTTAGGAGGTGGGGATTACTACCAATGGAAGTTAAGAAATTCAAATTCGAAAGGAGGGGCTAACATTCCTGTACTGCAGTTTTCAAACAGTTTTTATTTTAACATAAATTTCTTGCATTAAACTTAATAATTTAAATACACCTGTAATTATAAAGTATGTAGACTTATACAGTGTTATAATATTCATTTATTTTATGTAAATATAACTTAAAATAGCATATTTCAAGAACATTTAGGTCCATGATGAAAACAATTTGATAAAAAAACACATAAGCGTGACGTCACGTCAATCTTTTCAAAATTCGGGGACCATAAATCGCTTTTTTCGCCGGATTTTTATCAATAGTCTTAGTTTTCCTAATATTTTCAGATGAAATTATAAAAAAAACAAAAATGGTGGAATCCCCCATTAGTGATTCGGTCGAGACGGGACGAGACGAGAAATTCATTGTCTCATCTCGATTCAAATTCATAAAATTATTGTTTTTCAGAAAGTTACATTCAATAGTAAACTTTTCTGGCTGTACATAACACTGAAATTTTTTAATATTATACAATACATAGCAAAATAACAATGCATATATACAGAAAATTTAATAATCTTTGGGCCGGTTTTATAAAGAAATTAAATCTTCACTTAAAATCTAGTTGTCAAGTAAATTTAATAAAATGAACAAATTCGAATTAGTTTCTCTGTTCTTACGACATTTAAATCATTGCTGTCAAAAAAACGCATTGCATTTTTTCTTTTCATTAAATTTACGAGAAGCAAATTTTAAGTGAAGGTCAAATTTCTTTATAAAACCGGCCCTTTAACTTTTATAATAACATAAATTGCGAAAAATGTCATTTAAAAATGTTCATCTCCGAAAAAATTTTAAGCTTGAAGGAAAGTGTCACTTCCGGTTATCCAATTTGCACCAAAATCTAATGGGCTCTTTCCATATTAGAGTAGAGTAAGAATATATAGTTTTAAAGTTCTCTGAATTACAGTATTTGAGTTATAGCGTAAAGAGGGGCCATAAACACGCATACACTCACATATCCACAGCCATCAACGTAAATGTTAAAATCGTATTTAAAACGTACTTCTTTACCAAAATCAAGTACATTTTGTTTTATACATTTTTATTATGCCTACAAGTCTGTTCGTTTAACATTTCTCAAAAAGTAACCTAATAATAAAACCGTTTACCCAAATTTTATGAACGTAGGAATTTACACATTTTCAGAAAAGAACTCAATAAATAATTCTTATCAATAAAATCATGTAATAAAATTTTTATCACTGAAAAACCGTAAAGTGAGATTATAAAAATGCCATGCATTGAATTCCGATTTAAGTAAAGCCGCCTACCCACGGCGCGTGGCTCGGCGAACTTTTACCTAAGTTTAACGAGCTGTGCGCCATGTGAATGGGATGGCCCGTTGGCTCGGCTCTGGCTTCCCGTCAGTTGTCGGCAAATTTGACACAAGTGGAAGGAAACGTGCTGCTCGCCTGGGTTCGGCTCGTGTCACCTTTTCGGCGTTCTAATATATTCATGGTTTGAAGATGAAAGATGACATTTTTACATACCGATGTGAATGGTTCGGCCACACCAGCCACGAGCTACGCGCCATGAGGACGGCGCGTTAGGTCCAGCGTTGATATGAAATTTTCATTGAGGTATTGCAAAAAATTTTAACATTTAACAAAGTTTGTTTATTTGGATTAGAAAAAACAATTTAAAGTATTATGCATTTAAAACGTTGCCGAAATTGTGACGTATACGGGTATAAGCCAATGAAAAACAAATTGCGCCATAGAGCTTACATGATAGATGGATCTATCACTACGTCTTATAAATAAATTCGCTTATTAATGGGGTCCTATACCATTTTTCTTTAATTTTTTTTTTTCTGTAAGAACAGGATAAAATAAGAATTTTAGTGCAAACGCGACTTAAAAATTTTACGTAATAAGCGAGATATGAATTTTTAAAGTTTAAGAATTTGTGCGTGATGTAGCAGGTACTAACTAGTGATCGACAAACAATGGGACAAACTGTTAGTAGTTATAGAAGGAACAATTTTTTCATGTTTGCATAGCTGAAATGTTTTTATATAAAAACTTATACGTTATATTCATGAAGAAATTATTATTAAGTATAAATAACATGAATAATAAGCATTTTTCTCCTAATAAATTATAGAACATTGAAACAGTTTGACAATATTATTACACAAAGTATGACGACGGATGGCGCTAGTGTTGGCTGTTTTGAAGTTTCAATATTAATTTAATTAATATTATTATTAATTTAATTAATATTACAAATTGATTTAATTATAAATATATTATTATTGTTAATATTACTAGATGTTATAATTAAACAAATTCATCAAACACAAAATTGTTAAATGTTTTGTTAGGTTATAGAATATCATGGTATTTCATATTCTTTTAAAGGTGACTCAAAGATGACCGCGGCAGACGCGCGAATCTCCTTTTTAAAATCAGGCGACCAATCAAATTCTTAGTACCTAACGCGTCATACCCAATTAGTAATAAGCTTCAATCGCTTATAGTTTGTGACCTAGTCAATATTTAAAGAATTTTTTTTCACTAATACTCATTAATTTATGTATATTTTCGTCTTCTTATTTAAGATAGTTAAAATATGACTATGGTATAGGACCCCATTAAAAAAATTAATACAAACGTCTGAATATGGCTAAATGTAATTAATATACGTATAATTAAATTAATTAATACGGTATTCTACATATTTTATATAATAAAATTTAAAAATTTCGATATGTTTAGGAATAATCCATATACTTGCAACGTTTATGGTTCTATAACCTATATTTTTACTATGCGTTTGAAGTTTGAAATGACAACAAACGCCACGGAACATACTGGACCCCTATTCTGTAACTTATCACTAGTGACAAGTCATATTTTTATGACATCATCACGTTGGTTTGGTTAGAAATGATATTTTAGGAACTTTAAGTTATCTATGTTGTTAATGAATTATAAAAGTGGTGGTACTGTATTTAAAAGTTATAAAACTTTGAATCATTTATATTTACTCTTAAATGAGCAGGTATTCTCGTGCTTCTCCGGCTGTTAGACATGAGTGATCTCAATGTATTTAATAAATACAGACATGCCTCCTTCGTTAGCTTAAAATTTGCCAAAAATTCTGCATCTCTTATTGCAAATGGATCTTGCATATCACGTACATGTCTTCTAGTTAACAGATTTGCTTCCCTATTTTCATTTTCCTCTAATTCTTCTACTACAATCAGTTGATTATATAGGAACGTCATAACCTATATAATAAATTAATTATAATTTGTAATAAATAGTACAAACAAGCACTTTTAATTTCTAAATTATTTTTATTATGTTCTCATATTATAAATTTACCTTATGAACAGGTAATTTGACTTCAAAATAAAAATAATTAGTCAGTACAATATTCAAACTATTAAATTGACGCCACAACGAAGCTGAAAACAAGATAAGACTAGTGATACGATCGTAATACTACCTCTACTGCTAGTGAAGTTTTCCCTACTCTTATCTAAATCTATGACGTTATATACGACGTTTCAGGAGCAAATACGCTAGATGGCTGTCTTAAATATAATACTAGTAAATGCCTATCACTAGTGATAAAAGTTACAGAATAGGGGTCCTGTTACCTTATTTTGTTTGTACCCGTCAGTAAGCAAGGGGAGAAGCGGTGCAATTCTGCTAGTTTCCCGAGAATATCACAATAATTATTTTCTCTTTTTAGAGATTAATTTGAACAAAAATAAAAATACGGGGTAAATATTTTTTAGTTTTCTACCAAATAATGGAAAAAAAATCGTTCAATACCTCATTGCGCAACTGTTTCGCAACAGTTTGATCATCCAAGGTCTAAACTACGCTAATATAAGCAATTTAGCCATGAAGTGACCACACATGTAACTAAAATGTTTGGTTTCAACTTGGATTTTATTTATTTCGGACTCGCTGCATCAATATCGTTTAACTTTTAATCCTGGTTTAAATAAGAAATTTAGATTTCAAGTTATTAATTGTGATATTAGTATTGTTGTAATTATTATTATTGGAGAAGACATATTTTCCTCTAGAGTAAAGCATCAAAACTAATTATAACAATATTCTGTATTCTACTGTCAATGACTATAAAATTTTCTCTTCGTGCACGTGCTTGGTTGTAAGTGAACACAAAAGTATTTAAACATATGGGATACAAAGAAGTTGCACACAGTTGCGCAACTGATCAGTTTGTGACAAAACACAAATTTTTAAATTAGCCAGATTTACAGTTGCATGGGTGCACAAAATCATATAAACCCTTGGTAGTCACTCATGCAATCAAACTATTTCGCAACTGAAAATTGCATGTCAGCGTAGACCCCAAAGCTCGTGTCGTGTTCGACTAAGTCCAAGAGCGGTGCAAGGTATTGGAATATTTCACTACGTAGAGATGGCGCTGTGCACCTTAAGTCAAACTTTGAACAAGGGAACACTTTTGAATATCGCCCATAAGCGTATCATTGCTGTCAGTAGTTTTTCTTTGATTATTCTCGTATTTTGACTTTTCTTTTAGTGTTTATTATTATTTTAGGTAGAGTATATGTTCTTGTTTCCTGTTTTAATAGTTGTAGCAGTAGTTTAATTATACTTTTTTTCATTTTAAATACTTTAGCTGGTAGTTGTGGATTATCTTCATACTTCAGTTTCTATTTTGTGTAATATACGATAAAAGTAGTTTAATTAATTGTAAATATTAGTTCTATGGTCTATTTTACTAGTTTACTTGTGTAAATATAATTTGTTTAGTTGAGTAGATAGCTTTTTCGAATAATAATGAATACTTTCATTGCGTTAGAGTTGGACACTCTTTGTAGATTTGCAAATTGGATTGTTTCTTCTAGAAGCATAGTAGAAGGTCTGTAAGTGACAAACAGTGGCCACATAATACTATGTGGTAGTGTCTCCAGCACATTTGACAAAATCGAAGTAATTCGCGGTGCCTACCAACACATGCATTGACTGAGGTTCCACACACAATTACTGGTGTAATTAACATCATGAACGAAACAGCATCTGTACAAACTATGAATTATTCGAGCAAAGCACGAGCAAGTGAAAGTTGCAAGCATGTTGTGGCGGTTTTGTATTTTAACACATCCCAAGAACAAAATACTTGTACACGGATATACTTATTCATTTTTTTTCTAAATTCTATCCTCACTTTGAAAGATGTGCCTTCTACTGACAGAAAATGTGTGTGTCACACAGTCATAAAAATTTTCGTCTACGAAAAACATACGAATGAAATAAATTTGTTCCCTTGTCTTAGTTCCAAAATTTGAAACCAGATTTCGCATTCTTATTTACATCAGATCCCATTCGCTTGTGTTAAAAGAATAAATAAATAAAATAAATATAAATATATCATCAAGGCATTTCTAGGTGTGCCAATCTGCTTTGTCACAGATATCGATAATGACAATGACATATTTGTACCGTGCGGGCGTTTATCAGGCGTCACCTCACGGGCACCAATTGCTGGTGTGCAGAGTGCACCACAAGGGTCACTTTTGTGCCATTTAAAAAAATAAAAGTGCTAAAATTTAAAAAATACAAGTGATACCGATAATTGCAACTTATCAGTAGGCAAAATATTCTAGGCTTTATTATCACATTTACTAGTGTACTACGAAAACAAATATCGCCACTTTCTTATTACAATAACGATGTCTTTAAATATTAGTAATGTGACATAAATGCGACCGATAAGGAATCAGTGTTTTAATATTTCAAAACGAATTAATATAATTTTTTGACAAGAGTTCGACAGGAATGTAAATTGTAATTATAATTTATAACCCAAATGTTACAATGAACAATAGATTACAATTTAAAATCGTTGATTACACGTATTTAAACGTAATAACCTTTTATATGATATATATATATATATATATATATATATATATATATATATATATATATATATATATATATATAGACAATACATTAAATTCGCATTAATAATATAATTATGATGACAATGGCTATTGAAACATGAATAACAACAAATTTGTATCTGCACATTTCATTGAAACAATAACATAATCGCGTTCGTGTAATCCATTAGGTGGTACTAACAAAAACAAACAAGTAGCATATACCTACATAACGACAAGTAGAGTATTTAATAATAGCTGAAATTTACGGAAATCAATTTTCAATAAACTGTCAACAAATTTTTACAGCGAAACTATTCAACGGTCAATAATTTTCTATTGTCTTTGCAAGAATTCAAAGGCCCCCGGTCATGAAAAAAATAGTATAAACTCCTTAGCTTTGTAGCCTACGGCCTTCGCCCTTTGGATACAAATTACACATATGAAAAAAAAATCATATGCATTTCTCTCCCTTGTTGCATAATATATTATTATATATTTATATTTATTTGTTGTATGACAATTACAATTTAATATAAGATTTTCGTACTAAACTAATTTGGCATATGCATATTTATAAATGAATGTCATCATTATCATTTATGGTACAACAGCCCTTGTAGGGCCAAGGCCTCAAGTACCGTAAGTACTCATTTCTAGACCGACAGGTACCAGTGCAGTTGGTGTACATAATCCGTGCGACAACTACTGTTTGCTATGCAACAAGTGCAGCGGGGGAGATACTCATTCTATGGCTAGCACCATATATGTATAACATGGACAAGTGCAGTTGGTGTAGATAATCAGTACGATAACCAGTGTTTGCTATGCAACCAGTGCAGCGGTGGAGATACTCATTCTACAGCTAGCACCATCTATGTGTAACATGGACAACTGGTCAGGACACACCGACATTTAAAACCATGATCGTGGTACGGATCAATATTTTTAAAATGACACAGCGTGCTTTCCTTCAGTACGTTTACTATTCGGTTTACTATTTCTCATGTGTATAATTTAGTTAGACTATAATGAGTATAATATACGAGTTATATTAAAATAATATACGTATTTGATACTTATTCAATGAGGCACAGAGTAATATACGTATATAATCAAACGTACACATATACATATTCAAAATTTATGGTTTATGTGTTTCGACAATTCTTTAATGAGTATTTCAATATCTGTCTTATTTTATAAAGTTTGATATATTCAACATGTTTTACCATTGTTCTATGATATAAACTGCTGTTGTTTTATTAGGAAACGTAATTTCAAGTGTTTCATACAGTTTAATGTTGATTGGTAACAGTTACAAGCATACGTAATCTACGTCAGAAGCTCGTATAAAATTAGCCTCTTTAATAATGATTTGTAAAGCGTATTTACCGTGAATTTGTTACACATCATTAATATTTTAAATGTGGTTTGTAAATATAACATCACTGAAATGCGAGTCAATGCTCTAACGTAACTAGTACAATTTAAAATCCGCATACATAAACAAAACACGTTTTATTTGAAAGAACAAAACAATAACAACGTTGGGATGTTATTTTAAACAAGCATCTTTGGCTGCTGTTTTAAGTTGCATTTGCTGATGCCATAAACTTAGCAATTGCCTTAGAACTTGGTTTTATTATTATTTTATTTGAGCGCAGTGTTGGCGTTCGAACTTATAGAGGGTACCTATGCTATGCATAATAAAAATAATTATGCGAGCATGCACACACGCTGGCACTTCATGCACAACATTAGCGTCCCTTAATATTTTTTCAAAGAGGGCGTTCTCAGCAACAAAGTAATTTGCACTACGTTCGATAATATATATTTATAATTCTATATATAGGACGAAGGTTAAACTAAAAATAGATTCAGAAGTGATAGTTGTGGATATGTGCAATTTTTAATTTGTGTCTAATATAAGAAGGCATGTATGTAAATAATATAAAATAAACCACAATGGGCGGTTTTCACGTACTACAGTTAAGACTATCAATCCAGTAAGTTATTTGTTAAAGTAACCAACGAAATATCTATACTGCGTCTAGTTTAAGATTGCAGAGGTGGGCGGAGCTTGACGAGACAGGTTTAAGCAACAACATTTTAAGGTTAAATGCGAATCTGTTTTATTTCGATATAGTTATTTTCGTAACAAGTTATGAAATATACCAAATATCATGCGAGTGTAAATTGACGCACGACGCGTAGCGGAGTGCAAGTCAATACACACGAGCTAAGATATTTGTATTTCATACAAGTTATGAACATTATTTTTTAGAAGAGCATAAATAAATTTTACTTTTTTTTCAAAACTGAAATTTAGGTTCAAACGTACGGACAGTTGACAAATGAATAATGTATACATATACCCAGAAAATAATGACATAGTAACCTAGCAACCGTGTCAACTATTACGATATGAAATATATCGTAACACTAATGTGATAAGTTCAACTTTCAGTGTTAGGATAACACGTTGATAGTCATACTTATCACAATGGTCGTCTAAAAAAATAATATTACAATAATCGAAACATTCAGACATATCATTTGAAGGTGGAACATTTTCAAAAACATCCATTTAAGTACTATTTTGAACAGACATGCGAAATTGCATGAATAATAAAATATTTTTGACAAGTTAACAGGTGACGGGTGGGATTCTGTAACTCGTCCGTTATCAAATAGTACCGTTATCACTATGGTTATATGGAAGATCTCATTTTATTTGACAAGTATGACGTAAATCTACCAATCATCGTTGAAAAAATACGTTTCTATAGTGATAACGGTACCGTTTCGTAACGGATGAGTTACAGTATCCCACCCGATGCGTCTTTTGTATTTATATTAATTTTTTTACGTTATGTCATTAGTTTCTTACAATAATTATATTTATATTAAAATTATTTATTTCACTTACATTCAATTTGGCTAGCCTAATTAATGTACACAAATGTAATAGAAAAGTTGCAATAACATAATATTGGAACAGTCTGAAATTGTGTCGAGTTTGCACCAATCACAAGCCAGGAAATGTTGTCTCTATACCATAATACACTGCATTCTTATACCAGACAGAGTATAGGGTTAAATATTTATCAAGCCCTTATCTTCAATGCTTGCCCGGTTACAGTGGCAAAAATAGAAAAAATTATAATTGTATAATAATAAGATTAATACAAGTGTATTAAAACGAGTTCATCGTCATCTTCATCAAAAGAAATTATTCCTAAACGGCTACAATAGTTGAAAAAGGGGGAAATAATCCTTTTATTAATTTATGATGATACTGACTTCAGAATGACGCAACTAAATGATGGTCATGATTCAAATATTACTCAAAATATAAATTATGGATTATTGAATAATATAGAAGTTTCGCAAGTTAACAGAAATACATACCTATAGCTGAAAGTACAGTTACATATACGATATGCTGTCATTTTAACAATGTCTTCTATATTTAAATTAAAAGTACATTAAAAAAAAAAAGCGTTTTATTTTGTATAAATAATGGCCTATGATTCCCGCCCAAACGTTAATTTTCTAGGGATACTGGGTTCTTGTTTCCACAACAATGTGTTGTTTTTCAGTAGAGCATACTCTGCAATGTTGAACGTTTCTCTATCTTCATTACATTTCTCCATCATTTTGAAATAAAAATGTATTTTTCGTAAAATCATTTTCTCGTAATTCTTGGTGAAAGTGGTACTTATACGAATGATATTTGTGCTTTTTTAAAATTCGCAATACTCGTGAATAATGCAAGGCAATGTTTTTGACTACTTGCCTCAGATTTGTTGTGACGATTTGCAACGTCACTGGTTTATATTGTGACAAATTATTTTCTTAGTAAAATCACAAAAATCTCCGAACAATTTTTTCTGTGGTCGCAGCGCTAAATGAAACGGTAGACCCCTCGCTCATTAGTCTATTTATTGCTGTTTAGTTCCCACTGTCGCCGCAGTTGAAATATTTTATTACTTTATTTATTATTAAATTGTAAACTGACAATATTTTGAATTTATTTCAGTTACTATTTTATTTAATGGTATTTTCAAAATTTATTGTGAACTATTATTGTTCGTTTACTCTGAAAATTATTTCGTCAAATTAGTTATTAGTTCGCATATTTTACGATAGGAGTTGGCTATAAAAACGAAGCGTGGCAGTTTATCGAGACCCTTTTTTGGAGATTTTTTCTTTTGGCATCTAAGCCAGAACTTGAGTGCTAGATTTGAGTTTCGTTTAACTTTTGTATTCCAATTTTATATTAATAATATATTTTGGTGTTGTTTGCTGAGTTCTACAATTGTTACTGTTGGGTGAGTACTCGAAACGCATTTTCTGATTTGTTGAAGTAATTGTTGAGATTATGAATATTTTTGTTGGACCACGTGTTGCTGTGAGTAGCTGTGAGTCTCTGTGGTTCGAGTAGCTACACTCTGCAGTGATTGTTGTATTTTTAGCAATTGTTTTTTGTGAGTTTATTAGCTGTAAAATGATCACAGTTTTTTTTTTGGTTTGTCCAAATTCTGCACCCGAGCTCATATCTAGCACTGACTGTTTATGTGCCTCAAAATTCTTATTAAATTTTCTTTCGACTTTTTTAGAATGTTAAAATTTGTCAAAATTTACATATTTTTTTTTTTTGTCGAAAATTATAGTAGTAATTCTGTGTAAAAATTTCCCGAACTACTTTACCTTGTAGCTCCAGTTTTCCCCCGGGTCATTGCACCCCTACATTTCTGTATTTTCCATAAAGTAATATTCTGTATAAATTTTTTTGAGCCTTTTAACCGTTGGCTCTGGTTATCGCAGTGTCACGTAGACACTTTCAATTTTTGCTTCAATACTTTTTTGCTGTAATTCTACTTAAAATTTTACCCCATCACTACCCTATCCTTATCCTGCGTGGGTGTATGTGAGTGAATGGTGCGATTGCGGCCATATTTTTGATTAATCTTGTTAGAGCACGGTTTGGACGAGTTTCCGATTTATGAACCGGACATTTCTCGCTACGCTTTGGTTTTTTTTGTTGCTGGCAAATCCAATTTTTGGGTATAGTTTTGTTGATTTGCTACATTTTTTTGCGTGGGAGATTACTCTGTCAGGATTTGGGATTTAGTATTAGCGCTATTTTTAATTAAGGGTATTTCCAAATTTAATAATTGGGAGTTTTTTTTTTGTTTTGCGCTTTTAGTAAATTTTGCTTTGGACTGCAGTCAAACCTTTACCCGTGTCCTACTTTGTGACGTTTTGTTTTGTACTGTTTTTTTCATTCATCATTTTTTTTGCATTTTAGCCTTTTTTTAAACTGTTTAACTTTTGCAAATTTAAATTACATTTTTTGACTTGTATAACTTCCGGTTGGAGTACAGGAGTCTGAATTCTGCTTGTATGATTTTTGTATTGTATCCACACCCGTCAGGTGTCTTTGTTACTCCTTGTGTACAAAGTACTGCGGAGTTTATTTTTGTAGGGAAGTTAGCGGCTGTGGTGGTCGTACTGACCCTTGGTCTGGACGAAGTAGGACGAGTTTCCTCCAGCGACCTCCGAGAAGCAGCTTATTGTCCTTACACGAACTGGCTGATCACCAGGGTGCAGACAAATCCCACAATTGGGTGTATTTTCGGCGAACACAGCGACCGGGGGTTTCCTCCTTTTTGTCGTTGCCGCTCCATCCAGGACAGTCATCGTTGAGCTTTCCGAACGAGGTGCGCCTGTCCATTGCTCCCAGTCTGCCCAAGGGCTCAGTGCCGCCATCGCAGTGTTCCACCAGCGTAGCTACACGACTCCCTGTACTGCCTTCCGTTCTGGTATATCTCTGGTCATTTTTATTTTGCAAAAACTTTTTAAAAAATCTGTAAAATTTTGTTTTTCTAAATTAAACAATTCATTTTATTCGTTTGTGTTTCCTCTCGAGTACACTTCTCGAGGCTTATCCCTTTTAAGGTGTTGGTGCCCCGAAAAGTAAATTTGTGGTATTCAAATTTTGCACAGGCATTGGCCTGGGTCTTTTTGTCAGTTGGGCTACTATCTACCACAAACTTATTCTTCGAACCCCGACCTCGCTCCCGCCCGAAACCCGTGAGTTACCGGTGCTCAACTTATGTGTGTGTGATACGGTAAGTAGCCGTTCCTTTTGTTTGTGTCACATTGTATTGGGATTTTCATGCATATACTGCCGCCAAAACATTGAATGTGTTCTCGTTTTCATCATTTGTACTTTATCTTGTGTTGTACACATTTTAACAATAACAAAATTTAAATAAGTTTTTAAGTAAGTGGAAACGTCAATAATCTATGACGGCTGTTTGTGTTTTTGTTTACATTTTTGTTCCATGGTATCAATGATGTTTGCAAAAATGTTATTATTGTTTTCGACTATTTTTACGGTTCCGGAAATTGAAAAATTATAAACAATAGCATATTCGGATGCAGCAAAAAACTAAGTACAATTGTGCCATAAAATAATTAGGGGAGCAAATAACTGCAAATTAAGACTTTACCATTGAAACTTCGTCCAAGTCACCACCCTGTACAGGATGGAACAAATGGAGTCTTCCGCCATAACATAAAATAATAAAATGTTCACTTATGCTTAAAGTACTACTCAATAAATAACTATTAGGAAAAAATCTTCTTTACTTCCTTGTACGAAGTAAAGGAAGTATTGTAATCGCGAAAAATTTCGGTTTCCAGATTTCAACGGAAATATCCATTTTGATCATCCCTGAATCCATTTTGACTAATTTCGTCGTGACGTCTGTACGTACCTAACAAAAAAAAATAAAGAATTTAATGTCAATGTCAAATTATGTCAAATACGTGCAATTTTATGATTGGGCCTGTTATAATACATATTTTAATTATTAACAAAATATGTATAGTGTAACAGGCGTACAAGGAAGTCATGTGGTGTCCACATCAGATATTTATTATGTAGTTTTTGATAGAAATGATTTAAAAATAAGAGCGTTTTTTCTTTTTTTCTAAATTTCGTGGTCACTTATACGTTTCGGACGATGCTTGGGCGATGCGAAACAACATGTTTGTAAAGAAACGAAAGAAATTATAAATAATATAAATAAGTGTAGATAAATATGAAAAAATAAAATTTAAGGTTAGAAATAAAACTGACAATTCATGAAACAAACAAACAAGCTGAAACCCCTCTAACCATTCGTTTATTTATGGTAGGTTATTATTATTATTATTATTTAAATATCAATTATTCATTATTAATTTAGCGCCTTGGGTAGCTATCTTCTCTCTTAACAGTAATGAAACACTTTCCGTCTCGGTTAGTAATACATATGCTATTTGATTATTTAGAACAATTCGAACTGAAATTCAATAAAGAGGACTATATCATTCATAAGTTATAACCCAATAGAAACGCGAGATTTTTCTTAGTTACCACGTATTATAGCGGTTATTATTAAGTAAACGTGGGGAACGAATATACAAATGTTACAAAGGTTTGTACATTCGTTCACCACGGTTACCTAATGGTGCGTTTGATTATTTTGTTTTATGAACTTAGAACTGTATAAATGTTATTTTGAAATATATTTACGCAGGGTTTAGAGTACGATCTTTTTCCCTCAAAGACCGTATCAAATACATTAAAGAATCTGTAGTTTGACATGAAGAGAAAAATTATGTTATGTGTTATTTATGTAGACATCTCAAATTGACACTGACATTTCTGAGTGCACCAGAGCGAATAATTGAACAGACCTATTATTTTACAGCATGGCATTGAAATTAAAATTTGGACAAATAATTATTGATTAATCACTAGTCAGAAACTGCTAGTACCAGTTTATTTTGAAATACGAGCATTTCAATACATTTCATGCAGCTAACAGCTACATTTAAAAATATAGTTTATGTAGCTTACAATTCGACGATAATTGCAGAAAAAATAGACTACATGCCAACGTTAAATTTACTGTTTACTTTTTATTTATGATATAGTATACCTGTATACAACTCGACGATCAAAAATTCCTGAAATACTCGTGTTGCCTATAGGAAATACCACTCGACCTTCGGTCTCGTGGTGTTTTCAGGCCACACGTTTCGTGTAATCGAAAATTTTCAATCATCTCATTGCATAATTTATGAAAATTTAATCTAAATTTAAATACAAATATTTTGCTGATTCATTGACAGTTCAAAATCAAAATCAAATGATACACATTAGGAAAACGTCAAAATATTTTTTGAAACAAAGCAGATACAAATGTCTTAGTAAACTGATATCGCATTAATATACTAACTACATTATTTTTGATATAAATGCAAGTATTAAGCAAGACTGTAAAGCCAATTTAAATTACTTTCAGAAAATATAAAAATATATGTATTTTCCATTTAAAAATCACATAAAATTCCCATCATTAATGTCCCACAAAATTCAAATTATCAAGGCAAGATTTAGGCGAGAAGATCATGATACAATACTTTTTGCTCTAATTTTTATAAAAGACTAGTTTACATGTACGTTGTCAATTGGATCACGATATAGGATAGAGTATGGTTTTACTGTAAATAAAATTAGAGTAAAAAAAGTTAAAATTGAAATATATGAGTCTTGTACAATCTCACCTTGATTTACTGGTCCAAATAAAACCAAATAGTTAATAATGAACTTCAAAAGTCCGTTCTACGCCAATGAATTTAAAATATAAGCAAAAGCAAAAATAAATCACTAACAATCATTAGCATTATGGCAGCCTTCCAGCTAACGTCAATATTTACATCACGCCAAATTTGAGAAGTACTATCACTGGCGCCAACATCAAAAGTTGACTAAACTATTTTCCAAATAACGCAGTATCTGTTTTTATTACAATTGTATACCCGTCCGTTTTAAATTAATTTTCACGTAACTCTCTAATAACAACATGAAATATTTCTGCAGCCATTAAACTATAAAATATTTCTAATTATTTTACACCTTTCATTTACATAATTTGAAATTTTAATGGTAGGTGTACATGTTTACACCCTTGAGAAATTTTATCGATATTTTGGAATAATAGCCTGTCATTAATAGGCACAGTTTTAATTACAAACAGTTCTATTTCACAGTATTTAATTATCGGACAAAAGCAAGGTATTTGTCTGCCTGCCAGACGAGAAAATAATACATTGCATTTGATTGGAATGTTAATTTATAGTATACAATCATAACACGAAACAATACCCCAGCACTTACTGAATGGTAATAATTAAAGTTTTAATTGCATACATTACGTTTCAGACGACATACATTACACATACACTTACAGCATGGAACAAATTCGAGTTCGTTATAGGAACAGCTTACTTATTAAAATTAGGGTGATCAGACGTCTACATCACAAAAGGAGGACACTGGAGACAAAAAAGAATGATTTTTTTTTTATTAAAAAAATGATGACAAAGGAATACCTACATACGGGTGTTTTCTATTATTCTGGACCATGGAAATACAATGATAAAATTTTCATATGGCTATAATTTCTGCACTATTTATTGTATGTATAACAAAAGTGTGAATATCAAAAATGTTCAGAATTAAAAACTGCATCTAATAGATTTTAAAATTATTTCTTACATGCGTTTCGTTCGCTAGAAAAGTGTAAAATAAAAGTTGTAATTCTTAGCTATTTTCCGAGTACCTTCTATGAAAAATAGAACAAAAAAGTTCAAGAATGGATATATTTGCCATCTCATAAAGATATGATTAATTAATTAATATTTAATTTAATCAAATCAATAATTATTAAGACTTTATGACATATGTGAAACATTTTGTTCTATTTATCATGGAGAGTTGTAAACAATTACAAATTTATATCGCTTGTCTTTCGCGATTGAAACGCATGAAAACAATAATTTTGGACTTATTAGATGTAGTTTTTAATTCTGCTCTAAAATAAATAAGGCAGAAATTACAGCCATATGATTATTTTACCACTGTATCTCCTATGGTCCGGAAAAAAGTATACACCCGGTATATTTGAAACTTGAGAACGAAAAAACTAACATACACATATTTATCTCAACTTAGAAGTTAATTCTATAAACATATCTTTATATTTATAACTTCAAATGGGAAAAGTAACATAATATATTATTTTTTTCTTTAATTCTTGAAAAAGCCAGACGCAAATAAAAGTCGACCGGACATTTACATTTGTTTTCTTCAAAAAGCCGGACATGTCCGGCTTTATCCTCACGTTTGGTTACCCTATTGAAATACAAAAAATTGATGTGGGTTTTTAGGGGCCAACATTTTAAGACAACTGTAGTACGCAACACAGGAATTTTCGATCGTCTTTTATTTTTGAGATTCAGGCATGAATGTAATAACTGATAAATAAAGTCACCAATTAAATTTAATAAACAACTATCTACAAACTTAATTATGACAGTACGGTGTTAATAATGATAATAAATTTTGTTTTATTGTGTTACTCATTGCATTTGTTTTTAATAAGCCTATTTGATTTGATTTAAAATTGAATTAATTAATATTTTCATTCAATTTTACACATCGTTGAAAAGAGAAAATAAGTTCTATTCAATAATGTAAAATATGAATAAAACATTCCCGGATACTATAAAAGTTTTTGTCAAATATTTATCTTATGTATAGTGTGTTACATTTGATTTAAAGCAATACGAAATATGTTGACAAAAGTGTCGCAGATTCCATTTTTACATTTACTGAAAAGTCCTTAATTGCCAAAATATAAAAAAGAGTTGCGTTGAAAATAAATGAATTTAATTTCTCAATTTAATGCTTATGTCAGTGTATGCGTATCATCATTGACAATGAGCTCTGAGTGTGTTTTGAAACCGATGTAGATCTTTCTTCTGATGTAGAGAAATTGAGTGTGAGCAAATAATTCATAAATTGATAATAAAGAAATTATTGTTGATATATTCTTGTTCCTTTTTGTATCTATTGCCAGTTGTATTTTTACGTAACTCAGTTATGTAAAGATTTTTACAAAACTCATTTTGTTTCAATTATGTAAAATGTGACATTTCAAAACGTCATAAAGTTAAGTAAAATTCCACTTTTTAAAACGGAATTAAATATGTTTTTTAATATATAAGTGCTGAAAATGAATATAAGTATAGGTATTTTTAAAAATATTCCTCTTGCAAATGATTAAATTGGTATTGCACCTTGCACCAAGAATTGTTTTTTGCATTTTGTGTACATGACAGGCCCTCGCAATGTCACTTTAAACACGTACTACAGCATATGCCGCATATAGCAAATAGCTTCACATACTTGGTTGCTTATTTACTGGTGTGAAAATGTTATTGTTTGAAGTCACAATGTTGTTTCATATTCGTTGGTAAAACATATCAGTTTGAAGTTCAAATGCTATTTGCGTAATTTTATGTGAACTATTTTACATATTTGAAAAGACGAATGAAATCGAAAATAAAATACCGCAATATTAAAAAAATTATATATATATATATATATATATATATATATATATATATATATATATATATATATATATATATGTAGAAATAAATAGAAAGCAGTTTTAATATTATAAATATTATTCTCCATTTTAGAATAACATACCATTAACAGATACATTGAAGTGTTAATGTTTGCTGTTGTAATTAGAATTGTCTAGCAGTGTAGCTAATATTTCACTCGCTGATTATTATTTTTTGTGGTAAAGGTTCTAGACAATATTTAGAATATTATCAGTCTTCAAATTGCTAAATATACTTATATAATATTTTATCTAACACTTTTACACAAAAATAAACATAGAAAGGAAATGTGATAAAAAATAATTCAAGTGATAAATTGCATGAAATTACCGACCACAATATGTTATATGTACAAGTACATTGAACTTACGACTTTGTTAAGTATTTTGGATAAATAGATTCGTTACAATGCACAATACAAAGAACAATTGTCAAAATTATCTTCCAGTTAAAAGAAAAATATCGCATCATATAAATGATATATGCATAATTTTGACAATTTACGCTCTAATATCGATGTGATATTTTCATTTTATCGTATAGTATGCAATAATTTATTTTCTAATGTGCTTGTTGCAACTGTAAAAGTGCTTCAAAATGGACTGATAACATTTATTTAAAGAAAGAAATTTTGAAGTCTGATTGAAAATAATAACACTTGCCAATTTTGAAGGTTTGAAGACAGATTCGGAACATGGATAAGACATTTTTTATTAATGGCGACAGTTTTGGCGCACTTCTACGTAAATCAAATGCATGTATTTCAAGAAATAGAACTATACTTGGTCCTTTTTAATATCACTACTTTATTCAATATTTTGCTTCTAGTTTCGACCAGTTCGGTCATCATAAGACAAATTTAACCCACAAAGTAACGGCTGAATTAATTCAAAGTTTAACAGGTATTTCTATTTACCTAAGTACTACGCCACGTATTGAAAATTAAACGTCATATTTGACAACCAACAAATATTGCAAAGGCAATATGTATAAAATGAAAAATATTAATTACACTTTCATAAAAAAAATTATTATTGGCAATTTATTTCATCGCAACGGACATCTTCAGGCCACAGCTGTAAGTACATGTCATGTTATAAAATGTAATAATTTTTTAATAATATATATATATATATATATATATATATATATATATATATATATATATATGTACGTAATTCACAAAATTCTATACAATAAAAAATAAAAAGAGTTATTTGTATACATTAAACGAACTATTTTACTAAAAAACATAAATAGAAATACATATTTAGAACAGCCTCATCATAAAAAAGAGATGGTAAAGAAGTTAATCACTGAGTGTTAATTTCTCTTTTTGCATTCACTGTAAAATAAAGTAATTGTTCCTTGCACAAACAACACTTGCAAAAATTACGAAAATACCGGAGGTAGAAAGTCCAGGGAAATTACTAAACTTTGTAGTAGGAAATTAAAGAAATATAAATAAAGGATACAATTTTACAAACAAATCACACTAAAATATGCACAAATCTGCTGAAAATAAATAAAATTGCGAATTTGATTTTTTTATAAAATGTTACATTAGCGAACGGGTGAGGCCTATCACGACATTTTTTTTACAAAAACTACATTTTTGAATATCTTTTTATAAAAATTCGGGTTTTGATATTTGTGGAAGGTATATAGATACATAGAAACTCACGGTTTCATAATTTTTCGATCGAAATTGACATAATTCGTAAGACGCAACTGGGGGACATGGTAGTTGACCTTAAGTAAAGATGTAGCCAAATTAGGGAGTTGAAAACAATCATCTCTCAAAAGATCAACTGCGAGCTAAAAGACTTAATAATGTCTGGTATGGATATTTTTATGACTAAAGAGGAGATAGCCGAATCAGTTAAGACTGTCATCCCGATCGCAAATAACGTGGAAATAGTGAACTTCATGTCGGCATATGGAAATAAAATGAGCACTACTATAAAAGTGCTATACGACACTGCCGAGGAGCTTATAAAGATCGGCAAGATAAAGATTGCATAGGTACATCATGCAGTGGCGGACTAACTCCTCTGGGAGCCCGGGGTGGCCTCTAATGCCGGGCCCTTTAAATTGAAACCTATATAGCGTTTCAATACTACATGAAAAATTTTTTAAAAAAAATGCATTTTTATTATTAAAATTGACAAAATGTATTGCACTTTACATGAAGTATAAATTTTTGATTTCACTGGTTTCAATATAGCATAATAATAAAACTACTACTTGTATATTAAAAAAAAGAAAAACAATTTACAATAATAATTAACTGATTTCTTGTATTAATTCTAAGTAAACGTTAAATAGGTGATGAAATGGATTATTTTTCGAAACATCTGTATTTTCAAAAACCTCACGATAATTTTGTTTTGGTTATTTTTGAGCATGCGCTTGCAAAACGCAAAGTTGGCGCAGTGCTTTATGGAGAGAGTGAAGTAAGTAACAAGTTTTTCTGTTGTAAAATACGAATTACTAATCTGAATGTATTTTAGAAAAATCACTAGAAATGTCATTAGATATAAATTAAAATCACTAAAACAGATAAGTTGCAAATTTATAAAATAAATCGTATTTGAATCATTAACTTCAGTATATTTACTGATAAAATCACTAAATTGGCACTGTTACTATTCAGATTACTCATACGATTTGGGGATTCCTGCGTCATAGCTACAGAATTACAGTAGCTGTAGTTTTAATTTCCCACACAAGAACCCGAAAATTTCTTGAGAAAAAAAGAGATATTAATTATATTTACACCAATTAATTGGTCCATAGAAACAGTTTCGGTTGAAATACGTCTACAAATTAAGACGGCCGACTCGATTATTTATGAAGGTGATGGTTATTTAGTGGAAAATCGTAGGACTGAACCTTTTCGTTTATTTGACCATTGCATTTTATTCAATTATAACTTGTTTAACCTGGATATGGTGGGCCCCTCTGTCTGGTAGGGCCCAGGGCGGACCCTTCCCCCCCCCCCCTCTTAGTCCGCCACTGATAACATGTGGCGGGTCGGGAAAGTATAGCGGTACCCAAATGTCAAAAGTGTTTCGACAATGATCACAAAGAGAATAATCTGCAAAGGACACGAGGGTCCGTGCAAATAAAACTACTACTGCTTCGAGTCTAATGCAGGGGACCACAGAACAGGAACAATGAGCTGCTGTAAATTCAGGCAGATTATAAAGGATGCGGGAAAACGAAAAGGGAAACGGAGACAAGGAAGCTTTCGAAATTCGGTCCGGAATGAGGACGAGGTTTTTTACAAACTGAAGTAATAGCAAGGATACTCACAACGTTTCAGCGTGGACAGTGCAGAGCCAAATTTCAAAACTGACAAGGAGGCGTGCAGGGCCGATATCCTCCTCACACACAAGATCCGCGCTGTGAATGAATTTTACCACAGCAAAAATAATAATTTGGATAGAACTCGAAAAGAGAGAGAAGCACTACTAGATCTCTTCTAAGAGTTTGATCTGTGCGTATACAATCCAGGGCAAATTTCAACCTTCATGAATGCCAACGTTAGTTCATACATCGACGTAACGGCTTGCTCGGTAGGGTTAGTAGAAACCATACGGGACTGGACTACAGACTCTACCGAAAAAGAGTACAAGCCTCCAAAGGTACATCTTTTTCAACCTGACACGGGAAAAGTTGCCTGCGACCAGAGTATGACAAAAGTAGTATGCCTCAGGAATAAACCCGCAGTCCCCTAGTGGTCTCAGGAGATTGCGGAGTAGAGAAGAGTGTGTGTCCACCGTAGAAGAATATATCAAAGAATACGGGCGTGGACACCTGACCCTGTGTTGGCCGAAGAAGCAAGGAAGCAATACATATCTGCAAAGCGGCAATTGAGTTTTACAATCCGGATAGAGAATCGTAGTAGCGGGAAAGAAGATGGGGAGTAAGCAGGCACCAGGAATGGATAGCATTCCACCGGGGCCACCAGACCAGCATTGTGTTGAAAGAGGTATTCCAGTGGTAAAAGAAGAGGCTAATACAATAAACTTTTACTTTTAATTATTATATTTTCATTATAATATTTCATTTAATAGACAGCTCATCAAAAACATCACATCTGCTCATAGATCCCTGTGTTTATTAAACACAACCGGAAAGCTTCTGGAATAGTTGATTTGCGAGACTGAACACCACCTAGAGGCGCACGACGTTATCTCCACACCAATATGGATTTAGGAAGAGCAAATCAGCAATCCAGGCGATGAAAATAGTACAGGAAACGGCTGAAGCTGAACGCAATAAGAGGAAAGGTAGACGACCATGTTGCTTGGTGACGGTAGAAATCAAGAACGCGTTCAACTCGGTGCCCTGGTCAAAGATAGTAGATGCTTTGTTAGCAGCGGACGTACCACACTACCTGATAAACCTCATCGGAAGCTACTTGAACAACAACTGGATCGAGTATAATGGCACGAAGTACCGAGTGACATGCGGAGGCACTCAGGAAACTATTCCCGAGAATAGATGGCCCGTCTGATATAAAACGGAGGTCCTTAGCTATGGTGACCACGAGCATTGTGCATTATTAGGTACCGCCAATGTATGCAGCTTCTGAACGGTGTAAATAGAAGGTTGGTCATCGGTATCGACAGGATAAAAAACCTTGTCAACGGAAGCAAATCCTAGCCAAGTTAGCTCCTATGGATATAGTTGTGGAGGACAAGGTCCTCACATACAGATGCAAGATGAAACTCCAGCCACTAGACAGTTCAAGAAGTGGCAGGAGAAATGGACTAAGGACAGAGGCACCAGCTCCACAGGTTGATGCCCGATATAGCCCTATGGCTAGAACGGGACTTAGGAGTACAACGTACCACATCACAGAGACATTCAACGGTCACGGCTGTTTCCAGAACTATTTACACCATTAGAAAGGCAGGATATAATGTCTGCATGTATTGCGACGAAGACGAGTCCGCTGAGTTTACACTTTTTTACTGCGAAAGATGGGAGAACAACAAAACTGCAATCGGACTTGAGCTCCAGGAACAAATATCCCTGGAATCATTTGTACCGTGTATGCTCAAGGACGAAAAGAGCTGGAAAAAGGTTGCGGACTTCATAACCGCAATAAAGAAGGAGAAAGAAAAAGAGAAGAACAAACGGAATACAGATATTAAAGTCAAAGGCTCGACGAAGGATAACAATGTAATGGAGGGTAATAATTGCGAGGCTGGACCACACTACATTGGTCAAAAGGGAGAGGGGTTTTAGCCAATACAAATCTGGCAATAAAGTGAAAAGAAAAGCATCAATTCATAATTGTTTTCAGGTAATTAATTAATTTGTCATTAAAAATATCAATATATACACACTTACAAATATCATTAAAATATGAACATATGCGCCTTAAAGGGTATTTTAATTCATAATTTTTTGCCAATGCAATATGAAAAAGAGGTTTCTGTCTAGGATTACTTCTACGCGGAACATGTAAATTTATGAGAGATAGACGATTAGAGTCAATGATATTACATTTGCAATTTGCTTTTCTTTCGCGAAAAAATACCTAATATCACAATAAATTAGTGCTACACTCTATTTCCATTATACTACGAGTATTCTTTGTGTGCAAGAAATAAACTATGTATATATAAACCTAAAAAGAATAGTGTGCCATAATGCAATAGCTTGCGGACACTCACGTGACAGAGCGAATTAGCCAATCAGAAGCTGGGGAGAAACTGTCACATCGAAGGTCAAATTAAAAATAACCTTTAAAAATTAATAAAACTACTTATAATTACAACATTAATGTGAATCCCAGAGTAAGGTTATTAGTTTTGGAACGATTTTGAGTAATTTCGTAGAAGGGTTTTGGAACGCAACCCTGAAGTTTGTTTTGGCAGCGTGTTCAGAGGTTATGCGTTTTGTTTTCATAGTTCAACAGTTTTTATATTGAAGTTTTTAGTGCGTATTGAGTTATTTTATATTTTTTTGCCAAACTATGAAAACAAAACGCATAATACGCTATAAACCAAAACACACTTCAGCTCCCCGTCCTTCAATCTGACAGTATCTCCCCAGCTTCTGATTGGCTAATTCGCTTCGTCAGGTGAGTGTCCGCAAGCTATACACATGCGAATAAAGAGCCATACAAATATTGTAAAGTCTGCATTACACATGAAAAACAGATGTTAAAGGCGTTTCAGGGAATTACTTATGATTGAGAAAGGGTTGCCCGGGCAATAAGACAAACTGAAAAGTTGCAGATATTGAATTAAATATATATACAGGGTGTCTCTTAAATAGAGGGACATGGCTTAACCACAGATTCCTGAGGCTAAAATAAGACGATTTAACCAAACTTGTTTCTACCGGAAAGTGTACCATTTAGCCAGAATTCTGCTTCAAAGTTATTCGAAAAAAAGTTAATTTTGCTTATAATAACCGGACGCTTTATTCGATTTAGATGAAATTTGGTATGACAGTTTATATGATTATAGGTCATCTTTTAAGATGATACTTGTTATTATTAGTGAACCACTAGTGTATGAAATGTAGGTGCCCCAACATTGATTAGACCATAACTTTTTAATGGCCACGCCGATAACGTGAAATTATTTTTTTTCAGAAAGATACATTCAATAGTAAACTTTTCTCTCTCTGTGTAATTTGTGATATCTGTTACGGTTCAGACAGAAAAAAATAAAACCTGAGTGACTGCATCGTGAATTTTTTAAAAATAAATTTAATCTAGCAGTCTCTCCAAATGTCAAACAATTAATTTTTAATGACAGTAACGAGTTGTCAATCTTCTCAACTTGTTTAGGAGTAAGCTAACATATTTATTCGTGTTATTTATAATAATGGCAGTAAAATACTATTTGGCTGAACAAATAGATGTTACTAGTTCCTGAATATTGCGAAGGAATTTTTTGACAACCGAAAAACAATTGTTACTGTCATTAGAAATTCGTTGTTTGACATTTGGATAGATTGCTAGATTAAATTTATTTTTAAAAAATTCACGGTGCAGTCACTCAGGTTTTATTTTTTTCTGTCTGAACCGTAACAGATATCACAAATTACACAGAGAGAGAAAAGTTTACTGTTGAATGTATCTTTCTGAAAAAACATAATTTCACGTTATCGGCGTAGCCATTAAAAAGTTATGGTCTAATCAATGTTGGGGCACCTACATTTCATACACTAGTGGTTCACTAATAATAACAAGTATCATCTTAAAAGATGACTTATAATCATATAAACTGTCATACCAAATTTCATCCAAATCGAATAAAGCGTCCGGTTATTATAAGCAAAATTAATATTTTTTCGAAGTACTTTGAAGCAGATTTCTGGCTAAATGGTACACTTTCCGGTAGAAGCAAGTTTGGTTAAATCGTCTTATTTTAGCCTCAGGAATCTGTGGTTAAGCCATGTCCCCCTATTTAAGAGACACCCTGTATATATATATATATATATATATATATATATATATATATATATATATATATATAAAAATATACATATATTGCGAGCGTGAAGTTAAAAAAACTAGTAAAATGTTGTTCGTAGGGTAATCGCTCAATAGCAGCTGTAGACACGTGTTTCGCTCTTATTAGAGCTCATCAGTACAGCATAGCTAGTTAATAGATGGACATAAACTAGAGATATTAAAAATAGACAAATTGTAACAGCACCAGTAAGCAGCCAAACACACATTTGTTGCTTCGGTCAGCATTTCCACGGTTTGTGGATAAATACAACGTCGCAGCGGCGGAATTTATAACCACCCACCAGACCCGTTACTTGGACCCCAAGGTAATTAAATAAAAATATACATATATTGCGAGCGTGAAGTTAAAAAAACTAGTAAAATGTTGTTCGTAGGGTAATCGCTCAATAGCAGCTGTAGACACGTGTTTCGCTCTTATTAGAGCTCATCAGTACAGCATAGCTAGTTAATAGATGGACATAAACTAGAGATATTAAAAATAGACAAATTGTAACAGCACCAGTAAGCAGCCAAACACACATTTGTTGCTTCGGTCAGCATTTCCACGGTTTGTGGATAAATACAACGTCGCAGCGGCGGAATTTATAACCACCCACCAGACCCGTTACTTGGACCCCAAGGTAATTAAATAAAAATATACATATATTGCGAGCGTGAAGTTAAAAAAACTAGTAAAATGTTGTTCGTAGGGTAATCGCTCAATAGCAGCTGTAGACACGTGTTTCGCTCTTATTAGAGCTCATCAGTACAGCATAGCTAGTTAATAGATGGACATAAACTAGAGATATTAAAAATAGACAAATTGTAACAGCACCAGTAAGCAGCCAAACACACATTTGTTGCTTCGGTCAGCATTTCCACGGTTTGTGGATAAATACAACGTCGCAGCGGCGGAATTTATAACCACCCACCAGACCCGTTACTTGGACCCCAAGGTAATTAAATAAAAATATACATATATTGCGAGCGTGAAGTTAAAAAAACTAGTAAAATGTTGTTCGTAGGGTAATCGCTCAATAGCAGCTGTAGACACGTGTTTCGCTCTTATTAGAGCTCATCAGTACAGCATAGCTAGTTAATAGATGGACATAAACTAGAGATATTAAAAATAGACAAATTGTAACAGCACCAGTAAGCAGCCAAACACACATTTGTTGCTTCGGTCAGCATTTCCACGGTTTGTGGATAAATACAACGTCGCAGCGGCGGAATTTATAACCACCCACCAGACCCGTTACTTGGACCCCAAGGTAATTAAATAAAAATATACATATATTGCGAGCGTGAAGTTAAAAAAACTAGTAAAATGTTGTTCGTAGGGTAATCGCTCAATAGCAGCTGTAGACACGTGTTTCGCTCTTATTAGAGCTCATCAGTACAGCATAGCTAGTTAATAGATGGACATAAACTAGAGATATTAAAAATAGACAAATTGTAACAGCACCAGTAAGCAGCCAAACACACATTTGTTGCTTCGGTCAGCATTTCCACGGTTTGTGGATAAATACAACGTCGCAGCGGCGGAATTTATAACCACCCACCAGACCCGTTACTTGGACCCCAAGGTAATTAAATAAAAATATACATATATTGCGAGCGTGAAGTTAAAAAAACTAGTAAAATGTTGTTCGTAGGGTAATCGCTCAATAGCAGCTGTAGACACGTGTTTCGCTCTTATTAGAGCTCATCAGTACAGCATAGCTAGTTAATAGATGGACATAAACTAGAGATATTAAAAATAGACAAATTGTAACAGCACCAGTAAGCAGCCAAACACACATTTGTTGCTTCGGTCAGCATTTCCACGGTTTGTGGATAAATACAACGTCGCAGCGGCGGAATTTATAACCACCCACCAGACCCGTTACTTGGACCCCAAGGTAATTAAATAAAAATATACATATATTGCGAGCGTGAAGTTAAAAAAACTAGTAAAATGTTGTTCGTAGGGTAATCGCTCAATAGCAGCTGTAGACACGTGTTTCGCTCTTATTAGAGCTCATCAGTACAGCATAGCTAGTTAATAGATGGACATAAACTAGAGATATTAAAAATAGACAAATTGTAACAGCACCAGTAAGCAGCCAAACACACATTTGTTGCTTCGGTCAGCATTTCCACGGTTTGTGGATAAATACAACGTCGCAGCGGCGGAATTTATAACCACCCACCAGACCCGTTACTTGGACCCCAAGGTAATTAAATAAAAATATACATATATTGCGAGCGTGAAGTTAAAAAAACTAGTAAAATGTTGTTCGTAGGGTAATCGCTCAATAGCAGCTGTAGACACGTGTTTCGCTCTTATTAGAGCTCATCAGTACAGCATAGCTAGTTAATAGATGGACATAAACTAGAGATATTAAAAATAGACAAATTGTAACAGCACCAGTAAGCAGCCAAACACACATTTGTTGCTTCGGTCAGCATTTCCACGGTTTGTGGATAAATACAACGTCGCAGCGGCGGAATTTATAACCACCCACCAGACCCGTTACTTGGACCCCAAGGTAATTAAATAAAAATATACATATATTGCGAGCGTGAAGTTAAAAAAACTAGTAAAATGTTGTTCGTAGGGTAATCGCTCAATAGCAGCTGTAGACACGTGTTTCGCTCTTATTAGAGCTCATCAGTACAGCATAGCTAGTTAATAGATGGACATAAACTAGAGATATTAAAAATAGACAAATTGTAACAGCACCAGTAAGCAGCCAAACACACATTTGTTGCTTCGGTCAGCATTTCCACGGTTTGTGGATAAATACAACGTCGCAGCGGCGGAATTTATAACCACCCACCAGACCCGTTACTTGGACCCCAAGGTAATTAAATAAAAATATACATATATTGCGAGCGTGAAGTTAAAAAAACTAGTAAAATGTTGTTCGTAGGGTAATCGCTCAATAGCAGCTGTAGACACGTGTTTCGCTCTTATTAGAGCTCATCAGTACAGCATAGCTAGTTAATAGATGGACATAAACTAGAGATATTAAAAATAGACAAATTGTAACAGCACCAGTAAGCAGCCAAACACACATTTGTTGCTTCGGTCAGCATTTCCACGGTTTGTGGATAAATACAACGTCGCAGCGGCGGAATTTATAACCACCCACCAGACCCGTTACTTGGACCCCAAGGTAATTAAATAAAAATATACATATATTGCGAGCGTGAAGTTAAAAAAACTAGTAAAATGTTGTTCGTAGGGTAATCGCTCAATAGCAGCTGTAGACACGTGTTTCGCTCTTATTAGAGCTCATCAGTACAGCATAGCTAGTTAATAGATGGACATAAACTAGAGATATTAAAAATAGACAAATTGTAACAGCACCAGTAAGCAGCCAAACACACATTTGTTGCTTCGGTCAGCATTTCCACGGTTTGTGGATAAATACAACGTCGCAGCGGCGGAATTTATAACCACCCACCAGACCCGTTACTTGGACCCCAAGGTAATTAAATAAAAATATACATATATTGCGAGCGTGAAGTTAAAAAAACTAGTAAAATGTTGTTCGTAGGGTAATCGCTCAATAGCAGCTGTAGACACGTGTTTCGCTCTTATTAGAGCTCATCAGTACAGCATAGCTAGTTAATAGATGGACATAAACTAGAGATATTAAAAATAGACAAATTGTAACAGCACCAGTAAGCAGCCAAACACACATTTGTTGCTTCGGTCAGCATTTCCACGGTTTGTGGATAAATACAACGTCGCAGCGGCGGAATTTATAACCACCCACCAGACCCGTTACTTGGACCCCAAGGTAATTAAATAAAAATATACATATATTGCGAGCGTGAAGTTAAAAAAACTAGTAAAATGTTGTTCGTAGGGTAATCGCTCAATAGCAGCTGTAGACACGTGTTTCGCTCTTATTAGAGCTCATCAGTACAGCTACTAACTAGCTATGCTGTACTGATGAGCTCTAATAAGAGCGAAACACGTGTCTACAGCTGCTATTGAGCGATTACCCTACGAACAACATTTTACTAGTTTTTTTAACTTCACGCTCGCAATATATGTATATTTTTATTTAATTACCTTGGGGTCCAAGTAACGGGTCTGGTGGGTGGTTATAAATTCCGCCGCTGCGACGTTGTATTTATCCACAAACCGTGGAAATGCTGACCGAAGCAACAAATGTGTGTTTGGCTGCTTACTGGTGCTGTTACAATTTGTCTATTTTTAATATCTCTAGTTTATGTCCATCTATTAACTAGCTATGCTGTACTGATGAGCTCTAATAAGAGCGAAACACGTGTCTACAGCTGCTATTGAGCGATTACCCTACGAACAACATTTTACTAGTTTTTTTAACTTCACGCTCGCAATATATGTATATTTTTATTTAATTACCTTGGGGTCCAAGTAACGGGTCTGGTGGGTGGTTATAAATTCCGCCGCTGCGACGTTGTATTTATCCACAAACCGTGGAAATGCTGACCGAAGCAACAAATGTGTGTTTGGCTGCTTACTGGTGCTGTTACAATTTGTCTATTTTTAATATCTCTAGTTTATGTCCATCTATTAACTAGCTATGCTGTACTGATGAGCTCTAATAAGAGCGAAACACGTGTCTACAGCTGCTATTGAGCGATTACCCTACGAACAACATTTTACTAGTTTTTTTAACTTCACGCTCGCAATATATGTATATTTTTATTTAATTACCTTGGGGTCCAAGTAACGGGTCTGGTGGGTGGTTATAAATTCCGCCGCTGCGACGTTGTATTTATCCACAAACCGTGGAAATGCTGACCGAAGCAACAAATGTGTGTTTGGCTGCTTACTGGTGCTGTTACAATTTGTCTATTTTTAATATCTCTAGTTTATGTCCATCTATTAACTAGCTATGCTGTACTGATGAGCTCTAATAAGAGCGAAACACGTGTCTACAGCTGCTATTGAGCGATTACCCTACGAACAACATTTTACTAGTTTTTTTAACTTCACGCTCGCAATATATGTATATTTTTATTTAATTACCTTGGGGTCCAAGTAACGGGTCTGGTGGGTGGTTATAAATTCCGCCGCTGCGACGTTGTATTTATCCACAAACCGTGGAAATGCTGACCGAAGCAACAAATGTGTGTTTGGCTGCTTACTGGTGCTGTTACAATTTGTCTATTTTTAATATCTCTAGTTTATGTCCATCTATTAACTAGCTATGCTGTACTGATGAGCTCTAATAAGAGCGAAACACGTGTCTACAGCTGCTATTGAGCGATTACCCTACGAACAACATTTTACTAGTTTTTTTAACTTCACGCTCGCAATATATGTATATTTTTATTTAATTACCTTGGGGTCCAAGTAACGGGTCTGGTGGGTGGTTATAAATTCCGCCGCTGCGACGTTGTATTTATCCACAAACCGTGGAAATGCTGACCGAAGCAACAAATGTGTGTTTGGCTGCTTACTGGTGCTGTTACAATTTGTCTATTTTTAATATCTCTAGTTTATGTCCATCTATTAACTAGCTATGCTGTACTGATGAGCTCTAATAAGAGCGAAACACGTGTCTACAGCTGCTATTGAGCGATTACCCTACGAACAACATTTTACTAGTTTTTTTAACTTCACGCTCGCAATATATGTATATTTTTATTTAATTACCTTGGGGTCCAAGTAACGGGTCTGGTGGGTGGTTATAAATTCCGCCGCTGCGACGTTGTATTTATCCACAAACCGTGGAAATGCTGACCGAAGCAACAAATGTGTGTTTGGCTGCTTACTGGTGCTGTTACAATTTGTCTATTTTTAATATCTCTAGTTTATGTCCATCTATTAACTAGCTATGCTGTACTGATGAGCTCTAATAAGAGCGAAACACGTGTCTACAGCTGCTATTGAGCGATTACCCTACGAACAACATTTTACTAGTTTTTTTAACTTCACGCTCGCAATATATGTATATTTTTATTTAATTACCTTGGGGTCCAAGTAACGGGTCTGGTGGGTGGTTATAAATTCCGCCGCTGCGACGTTGTATTTATCCACAAACCGTGGAAATGCTGACCGAAGCAACAAATGTGTGTTTGGCTGCTTACTGGTGCTGTTACAATTTGTCTATTTTTAATATCTCTAGTTTATGTCCATCTATTAACTAGCTATGCTGTACTGATGAGCTCTAATAAGAGCGAAACACGTGTCTACAGCTGCTATTGAGCGATTACCCTACGAACAACATTTTACTAGTTTTTTTAACTTCACGCTCGCAATATATGTATATTTTTATTTAATTACCTTGGGGTCCAAGTAACGGGTCTGGTGGGTGGTTATAAATTCCGCCGCTGCGACGTTGTATTTATCCACAAACCGTGGAAATGCTGACCGAAGCAACAAATGTGTGTTTGGCTGCTTACTGGTGCTGTTACAATTTGTCTATTTTTAATATCTCTAGTTTATGTCCATCTATTAACTAGCTATGCTGTACTGATGAGCTCTAATAAGAGCGAAACACGTGTCTACAGCTGCTATTGAGCGATTACCCTACGAACAACATTTTACTAGTTTTTTTAACTTCACGCTCGCAATATATGTATATTTTTATTTAATTACCTTGGGGTCCAAGTAACGGGTCTGGTGGGTGGTTATAAATTCCGCCGCTGCGACGTTGTATTTATCCACAAACCGTGGAAATGCTGACCGAAGCAACAAATGTGTGTTTGGCTGCTTACTGGTGCTGTTACAATTTGTCTATTTTTAATATCTCTAGTTTATGTCCATCTATTAACTAGCTATGCTGTACTGATGAGCTCTAATAAGAGCGAAACACGTGTCTACAGCTGCTATTGAGCGATTACCCTACGAACAACATTTTACTAGTTTTTTTAACTTCACGCTCGCAATATATGTATATTTTTATTTAATTACCTTGGGGTCCAAGTAACGGGTCTGGTGGGTGGTTATAAATTCCGCCGCTGCGACGTTGTATTTATCCACAAACCGTGGAAATGCTGACCGAAGCAACAAATGTGTGTTTGGCTGCTTACTGGTGCTGTTACAATTTGTCTATTTTTAATATCTCTAGTTTATGTCCATCTATTAACTAGCTATGCTGTACTGATGAGCTCTAATAAGAGCGAAACACGTGTCTACAGCTGCTATTGAGCGATTACCCTACGAACAACATTTTACTAGTTTTTTTAACTTCACGCTCGCAATATATGTATATTTTTATTTAATTACCTTGGGGTCCAAGTAACGGGTCTGGTGGGTGGTTATAAATTCCGCCGCTGCGACGTTGTATTTATCCACAAACCGTGGAAATGCTGACCGAAGCAACAAATGTGTGTTTGGCTGCTTACTGGTGCTGTTACAATTTGTCTATTTTTAATATCTCTAGTTTATGTCCATCTATTAACTAGCTATGCTGTACTGATGAGCTCTAATAAGAGCGAAACACGTGTCTACAGCTGCTATTGAGCGATTACCCTACGAACAACATTTTACTAGTTTTTTTAACTTCACGCTCGCAATATATGTATATTTTTATTTAATTACCTTGGGGTCCAAGTAACGGGTCTGGTGGGTGGTTATAAATTCCGCCGCTGCGACGTTGTATTTATCCACAAACCGTGGAAATGCTGACCGAAGCAACAAATGTGTGTTTGGCTGCTTACTGGTGCTGTTACAATTTGTCTATTTTTAATATCTCTAGTTTATGTCCATCTATTAACTAGCTATGCTGTACTGATGAGCTCTAATAAGAGCGAAACACGTGTCTACAGCTGCTATTGAGCGATTACCCTACGAACAACATTTTATATATATATATATATATATATATATATATATATATATATCCTCGTTCGTTACAAATACAGAAAATACCGATATTATTACAAAATAGCAGCAAAATATACCGTATATTTTTCGTCCAGTATCCCGATATTCCGAAAATCGGTATTGCAAACCCTACTACTGGGCTACATGATATTAAGAAAAACATGGTAGGTTCATTATTCAGAATGTACAAATATTTTGAGGACTCATGTCACTATATTAAATAAATTTTTCATCACCAGCTATGGGTTCTCGTTATGAACGTGTAACAAGTACGTGCTCAACGATTCGGTAAAAAAAATCTGTCTAAAGTAGATTAGAAAACTATGTAAAGAGACGTGGTGATACGTAGTTAATAATGTTGACACTTTTCATAAAATAAATATATCTTCACGGCATATTACCCATTTCTGAGTATGCCAATCTGTTTTGTACACAGATTTCGGTAATGATTAAAAATAATTAATTAATTCTTATTTTACTTATTTTATTCATTTTACTTATTTTACTATACTATTCTAAGCATAGAATTAAAATCACGGTTAATAAAGTTGGCAACTCCAAAATTAACAAGTTTAAAATAACAAGTAGTAGTAAATATGTTAAACGTTTAATTTATCCATTTTTTCTTAGAAGGTAGTCTAAGTTTGTCGTGCATTTCTACTTGGCACATTCTTGACACTATTTCTTCCGAAAATACTTTATAAAAATAAACAACTGAACTAACACAGGAATATGTACTATTTAGATATTCCAATTCCAAACATTCTTGAAATTTTCTGTTAGTAAATAAATTGAAAAACTTTTTCATTTAGAAACACGATACATTTATTTCCACTGATAAATAATATCTAAGAAACATGCGAAACGCGGGGTCGATATGATTTAACTAAGCTTGTCAAGTTCAAGGTCGGGGATTGAAAGGCGCCATCACCGTCTTGTACAGAGCCAATCTTATTTTGTTCCTGTTTCTTGTATATTTATTTGGAATCGATGTCGACTGCGTTTACGGAAAAGGAAATGCGGCGTAGAAAGGTTCTCCTAGTATAGGTTGTAAGAATGTCATGCACTGCATTTTTTAAATAAATTTACCTTTCATGACCCTGAACTGAGAACTTCCACACTTATAAGGAATTTCACAAATGAATGCCATCATTAACATAATTAATACTCTATCATTATACTTACATTCGAAAATAGCTAGAGAATGCAATTTTATAGAATGGTAGGTATATATAACTATGTAAGAGCACATAAGTAGTTTTCTCTTACGTACTCCTATTTCATATCCGGTTCAAACATTTTTAAAATTTTTATAAGGCACGATGATATATTTCCTAATTACTTGTCTGAAGATGATTTTGATTTATAAGGTCAATAGAGTCGAATGTATTAAGTTAACAGTTGTGGTTCTCTGACACCCGGAATTCCTACTATAGGTTGTTAGTTAAATAATTTTTTCTACAGTCTAGATACAAAGTAGACATTTGCGCTCGCTTTTGTCAACGCAAAATATCACTTTGCCGTTCATGCGCAACAAAGTAGAAAAAAACACTAGCTGTCCGAATTTCTAACTATAAAATGTCGAGAAATGAGAAATGTCACTTGTCTACATTCTTAATGGGACCGGTTAGTCAGGATCAGGAACTAATAGTGCTGTATTCACTTACACATTTACCACCTCCACAAGTCAATCTGGCATATGACTGTTCTGTCGGTATATTGTATAACCAGACAAAATGCCGTACCGCTGTGTAAAGAAATACAAAAATAAAATAGGGCATTCATTTACAAAAACGAAAGTAAAAAATGCTTAGATTAGATTGAAACAATAGCTCAAGAAGAGTGGAAAATAACGAAATTAAAATTAAAAAATATAATCGTTATTTATTGAGTAGTATTGTATGTACAAAGTGTGCATTTTATTATTTTTTCTTATGGGGAGGACCCCATTGTGGCGACAGTGGAAAAAATCTTGTGTATGTTTCGAGTGCAAATGGACATTGACGATTTCGAGAGAATGCAACAACCTCTCAATTGACAATATCCCACTTTACGCTCTACAAAACAGCTATTTTGTGCCTCCGTCCGGTACAAGTAAAGGGGATATGGGTTATGGGTATCACATATACCGATGGTTAAACTGCAAAACCTTGTAAGTCACTTTTAGTAAATTTTACAGGAGAGGATAAAAACATTTAATTCTTTGTTATATATGTTCAGCAGATGGAGCTTAATGTCTTTTATTATGAACTGGGAGTTACAAGGTATTGCAGATTATAAAAGAAGTTGAAATTTTTAAACGAAACACCAATAAAAGAATAATTACCAAAGTTGACTTACGAGGTTTTGTAGTTTAACCATCGATACGCAGGTAGTGCAACTGATATGACACAACTTTTCAAATTATATATATATATATATATATATATATATATATATATATATATATATATATATATATATATATATATATGTCGGGAATGGCATCTTCGCCGTTTCAATATTTACTCTGTTTTGCTCGTCACTCATGTGATGTCAACAATCCAAAATACACTAATTAAACACATTAATAATCAAAACTACAAAATATAATATTAACGATACACTTAACACTGATTATTATTAATTGTTCAAAATTGTAATCGAATGAGAAAATAAGAAACTTAGGTAATCTCGGGATGAACACGCGGCTCTATATGCCCGTCCCGTTGTTGAACCCTTAAAAATCTAAAATCTGTTTTATATTTCGCATTACAGTTAAGCCTCATTCACAGCTCCGAAAATAAAAATAAAATTATACATAAAAATAAAAATAACGATTTGAACAATAGATTCTTATGAGTGTTCACAGCTCTCGAATATAAAGTTAAACATAAGATATAAACACAAGGATTTGCAAATGTTAAATATTTTACACAAAAAAGCACATTCGTAACAACTGTCATTTACCTTCTGGCAAAAAGATTTCAATTTAAATAAAGATTTAAAAAGCTGTTTTAAGACGAAGCTTCGCATATATGATTGCGTACAGTTCTTTAAAAGGTAAGAGTTGTTATTATTGCTTGTTAGTTATGAATATATTAAATGACAGTTGATGTTAATTTATATTGTATTTTTGAAGCTGTGAATACCAACCATAAACTCTTATTTATAATTTATATTTACAATTTCGTAATTACGTAACTGTGAATGAGCCTTCATTTAAAAATAATAACAACATTGTAATAAATATGGAGAAAATAATTGACAATAATTAATTACAATAATCAAGACATTGATATAATAACAATGCATTGTATTTTCTTTCGATATAAATACATTAAAAACATAAAAACTACACAAATTAATTATATTTCAGTTATTTTTATTAATACTAAACTTCTCTAGTTAACTATAATTATATATAATTTCCAAATATTTAGCCAATAACCTTCTTTGAGTGATTTATTAATAATTATTGTTAATGGGTAGCATAAAGATATAGCACAATGTTTAATGTAAAAACTAGGAATCCCATCAGAACCAACTCCTTTAATAACAACAAGGGATGACATTAAAATGTGTACCTCACTTTCTGCCATATGTAAATTACCGAGATCTACATTCGTGTCACAGTACTCTTCCGCGTAATTTCCAACAAAATTGGTATTATCTACAAAAACTGATTGGAAAAAATTAGCGAACGTATTACGACTGGTATAATTGAAAATCATGTTAGAAGGTATATTCTGTTTTTTAACTAAGGATACAAAAATCCATAGCTTTTTTACATTATTGGGAATCTTACACCTTAGTTTTAGGTTCAGAGAATTCTAAGAAATCGGAAACGTTCTAAAACGTTTGAATTTGTTATGCAATTTAAATTTTCCTTTAATTAAATTAATCAAGTCGGCAGCGTACCAACAAGGATAAGATCTTTTAGTACGGAATTTATTTGCAACAAACATATTCATAGCAACAGGAAATATATCATAAAATTTATTTAGTAAATCCTCAATATTAAACATAGACAATTCATGCGACCAGTTAATAGATGACAGATAATTATTTAGAGCATTAAAATCAGTCTTTTTAAACAGATGTAAGATGTATAAAAGAAAAATCTTGAAAAGGTACACCAAATTTTTAAATGTCTGTGTAAGAAATGAAATAAAATGTTCTAAATCTGTATCTGCAGCAGTGGAATATGTTCCAAGACGTTGTATTGTTTATTTTATACTACTATTTGTGCATGTAAACTATACCCCGGTACATTTGTGTGCAAAATAGAAGGAGAAGAAAGCAGAGAAAGATATGAGAACGCTAAGAAGCTGTATCATGTATAACGATTTGTTTATTTTTCTAGTTGTTTTGCCATTCCTCCGATGCAAGTATTTTTATTTCTAAAATTAAACAAAACCGAAGACTTAGAACGCTACACAAACACAGTAGCGGAGGTAAGAAAAGATTTAATATATTAATTTTCTACAATGATTTAATCCCAAAATAAATTATATATAGGGTATCCAGCCTGTCAAGCGGTTTATGTCATCGTTTAGGGATTTTTTCTATATATTTTGAAATATATTTTATTAAAGGTATTTTATTGGTTTTTTGTTTATTATGTATTTGAAACCATTATTAGAAATAATTATATTACGAAATATTACTTTCTGACAACCACTACGAAAAGTACATAAATTCACACGTTAAACTATTACTGAAAGTTGGTCATTGTACATCAGTAGCAATGCTGTGTGATATGAAAGCTCGTTAGCCAATTAAATGCGTCCGCAACTGTGTGATTTGATTTTATCACAGGCTGCGATAACTGAGCTAACCTAAAATTTTGTATTTAAAAATTTGCTGAATTTACACGGATTAAGAAGGTTGGACCCTGATTTATCAGATTTTAACATAATTTTTGGTGAATTCTAATAGCAATGATGTTAACATAACCTGTTTTAATATTTTTATATAAATTTTATATTGTTTTTTTTTTTTTGTGGTCGTCGGAAAAGTATCGTGTACAACACGTGCTGAAAGGGTATTTCACACTCGTGTGATTAAACCACTCGTCTTCGACTCGTGGGTCAAACTTCACACACGTATGGAATATCCCAACTTTTAGCACTAGTTATACAATATACAATTTCCGACGACCACTACGAAAAGTACATAAATTCACACGCTAAACTATTACTGAAAGTTGGTCATTGCACATTTACTAGCAATGCTGTGTGATATGAAAGCTTGTTAGCCAATCAGATGCGTCCGCAACTGTGTGATATGATTTTATCACACGCTGCGGTAACTAAGCGGACTAACCTAAAAATTTGTATTTAAAAATTTGACAATTGCAGATAATTTGCTGAATTTACACGGATTAAGAAGGTTGGACCCTAATTTATCAGATTTTAACATAATTTTTGGTAAATTCTGATAACAATGATATGTTAACATAATCTGTTTTAATATTTTTATGTAAATTTTATATTGTTTATTTTTACTTTGTAATAAAATGTATTATTAGGTACTAATAATGGGCTTATTATTTTTGTTCTAATACGCTTTATTTATAAAAAATAAAAATATTAACATAATTTCAATGAAAATTTGATAATTTTGGTAACAGTGCATGCCCATGCCATAATTTGATCGAGTGCTGGCAACATTGAACTAACCTAAAAATTTGTCAATTCAACAAATTGTAGTCGTCGGAAAAGAATCGTGTACAAAACGTGTCGAAAGGGTATTTCACACTCGTGTGAAATATCCAACTTTCAGCACTATTTATACAATATCGTGAGTATTTTTTAACATGAAACATTGGGTTTATCATATCCATGGTTACGACTCGACATTTGATTGACAGCAATGTATTTGCCTGTCCCATTTAAAATAAAACATAGGGAACGAATCTGACAAAAGTATTGTATTTAAATATTATAAGAAATTTAGCCGAGTCAAAAAACCACTCGAGAGCACTAAACATATTTCGGTTCGGGCACAAGGTGCACACAATATTTTTTTCTACATCTAAATTTAATTTTTAGAAAACGGGTATATAATTATTTAAACAAAATTAACCTCTAATGACATCTTGTCAATATGACAGATAAACGTTGAATTTTCTCTAAGTTACGACGTGACATTTGATTGACAGCAATATATTTGCCTGTCACATTTAAAATGAAACATGGGGAATGAATTTGACAGAAGTAATATATTTAAATATTATAAGAAATTTAACCGAGTCAGAAAATCACTCAGACACAAGGTGCACACAATATTTCTCCTACAATTAAATTTAATTTAGAAAGCAGGTATAATTATTTAAACAAAATTAACTTCTGTTGACGTCTTGTCAAATGCCAAATTCGTTCCCTATGTTTCACGTTAAAAAATACTCACGGTATACAATATTATGTAAAATTTTGTTAATTTTTGCAAAATGACATTTGATTATTTTTTATTACTGGTAATTCTGAACAAGTATATTACTAAATATTATATGTCTACATCATACATTTCAACTTGTATTGTGACCGTGTGCCCGAGTGATTTTCAGACTTGGCTAAATTTCTTACAATATTTAAATATAATACTTCTGTCAAATTCATTCCCTATGTTTTAAATGATAGGCAAATACATTGCTGTCAATCAAATGTCAAGTCGTAACTTATAGGAAAATTCAGCGGTTATCTGTCATATTGACAAAATGTCATTAGAGGTTAATTATGTTTAAACAATTATATCTGTTTTCTAAAAATTAAATTTAGTTGTAGAAAAATATTGTGTGAACCTTGTGCCCGAAATATGTTTAGTGCACTCGAGTGGTTTTCTGACTTAAATAGCTAAATTTTTAACAATATTTACATAATACTTCTGTCAAATTCGTCCCTATGTTTCATTTTAAATAGGACAGGCAAATACATTGCTGTCAATCAAATGTTGAGTCGTAACCATGGATATGACAAACCCAATGTTTCACGTTAAAAAATACGGTATATATATATACAGGGTGTCTCTTAAATAGGGGGATATGGCTTAACCACAGATTTCTGAGGCTAAAATAAGACGATTTAACCAAACTTGCTTCTACCGGAAAGTGTACCATTTAGCCAGAATTCTGCATCAAAGTTTTTCAAAAAAAAATAATTTTTGCTTATAATAATCGGACGCTTTATTCGATTTGGATGAAATTTGGTATGACAGTTTATATGGATACAAGTCATCTTTTAAGGTGATACTTGTTATTATTAGTGAACCACTGTATGAAACTTAGGTGTCCCAACATTAATTAGACCGTAACTTTTTAATGGCAATGCCGAAAACGTGAAATTATTTTTCTTCTGAAAGATACATTCAATAGTAAACTTTTTCTCTCTTTATGTAATTTGTGATACCTGTTACGGTTCACACGGAAAAAAATAAAATCTGAGTGTCGGCATTGCTAAATTTTTAAAATAAATTTAATCTAGCAGTCTATCCAAATGTCAAACAAGTAATTTTTAATGGCATACAAAATAATTATAAGCAAAATTAATTTTTTTTCGAAGAACTTTGAAGCAAAATTCTGGCTAAATGGTACACTTTCCGGTAGAAGCAAGTTTGGTTAAATCGTCTTATTTTAGCCTCAGGAATCTGTGGTTAAGCCATGTCCCTCTATTTAAGAGACATTCTGTATATATAGTGAGTGTAGCTATTGGCAAATACTATGGTTCGTTTACAAGTATTATTTGTAAAGATTGTTAACATAACAACGTGCTTTTGAATTGACAAATTCATAAAGTTTGTTACAAATGTGTTTAACAATCTTTGTATGTGTAAGAACCTTTATTACTATTTTCACTGAATAGGCCACCAGAGCTTAATTTTTATTGTCACGCATTGATAAGTTGTGTTTTATTTCAATGGTTGTTTAATTGTAACATTTTATATCTTAAATATCGTAATATCTCGTGACACAGATAGGGAACATAGCAGTGTCATAATATGCATGCATCTCCTGGCTTTGTACTGCTTCTTACCGTAAAAATCTTGCCAATGAAGTTGGCACAGATGATCTTCGTGTGCTCACAATTTAAAAATTGAACTCCGGTACTCCGGAGTACAAATTGCAACTGAAAATAATTTATTGAATCGGAATAGTTAAATAAATTGATGTAGGCTTTTTGGATCTTGTGTTTATTGATTACAAAAATTGTTTTACATTAGGAAGTTTTGATTGCGATATGACAATCATCCTCAGCTGTATAAAACAATAATAAATAATTTGAAACAAAATACAAAGTTATTTACATACCTATTGGTCATGTTGTTACATTTTAATAAAAATATATATCTAAATATTGTTGACATTGAACACATTATTGTAAAACTTTAATACATTTGATGACTACATTTTAATTTGACTAGTAATATTATGAGTTGTCCAGCAGGAGTATGGCAGTAAACTGCGTGTTACGGGAATTTGTAAGTTTGAATAATTGTTGTCTTTGTTTAAAGGCGATTTATTCAAATTTAAATTAGGTAAGATTGAGCACGCGTAAGTTGACAGTGTTATTTTCATTTCTATTTATGTAGAGAGATTCATAGATTAGTCGTTTGTAGAAATATTTTTCTGTTTTAATTATTTCTGGATTTTTAAAATCAAATATATGTCCTTTCCACTATAATTTACATTGTGTTTTTTAATATTATAATTATGTTCGTAAATTCTTTTATGTAAATTTTGACTGTTTCGACAATGTAAAATTTATGGCAGAAACCGCATTTAATTTTGTAAATGACGGTTTTTTGTTCTAATAACGGTGTTTTGTCTTTTAATTTAGTAATTTGAATTTGCAATTTTGATGTTATCTTGAAAAGTTTTTTTTTTTAAGCAGAATTTAAATTTTCGTTATATGGAACGTTTGAAAAAAATTCAGGTTTTTTATTTATTGATATTATATTATTATTGTTATATTTAAGTTTTCTAATTCTATTTTTTATATTTTTTTTTACTACAGACATGTTATACTAAATTAATCTAAAGTTGAACAAATTGAAAATGTATGTTGCACCCGCCACTGGCTAGAATCTATTCTAGATCGCGGTGAATCCTAAGAGCGCTTTAAACTGCTCGCTATTATTGTTTCTGCGGGGATATAAAGATGAAGCTTGTTCACTTTGTGAAGTCACGAGTAACGTAGGGAACAAATGCACTTTGTGAGATTTGTTACATATGACGAAACAAAATGAATGAAAAACTTTGTCATTAAACTTCACCATTCACATTGACAATTACTGAGTTTTTAAAACTTGAAATAAAATGCAATACCTTTTAATTTCAGAAAAACAAACCATATTACCAACTATAAAATTAGTTTCTTTTTTATATTAAATATATAAAAGTTGTAAATGTGAGCAATTCATTACGAAAATATGCAAAGAGTTAGATAATTACAAAGTTAGATAATGACGAATTTATAATCTGTTCAAATTTCAAAAAAAAAATAAATAAAATAAAATAAATAAATATATCATCACGGCATATTACCCATTTCTGGGTGTGCCAGTATCTACAACACAAGTAGACATCGGTAATGATGACGATATATTTTACCGTGTGGGCGCTTACCAGGCGTCACCTCACGGGCACTCAAAGCTGGCGTGGAGAGTGCACCACAGGGGTCACTTTTGTGCCATTTAAAATTGGAAATATTTGGCGTCAGTCGGGATCGAACCCGGTTCCCCCAGGTTCGCGACCAGACACTCAGGCACGCGGCCACGGGACCCCAAAAAAATTACCAATTAATTTTCCTCAAGTCAAACCGCACTATTTTCGAGATATAAAACGTACACCAAAACAAACGACATTTATTATTATATTAATAAGCGCAATATTTAATAAAAAATTACATTTAATAATAAAATAAAGATGTTATTGATAACGAAACATAAATGTAATCTATTTATGATGTCCAATTACATTCAATTATCAATTTATAAACACCTCATAAAAACAATAATTACATTTGGATTCAACAATATCAGGTTAGGCGTAACTTTATTTACTTATGGACAATGCAGTGTATGTATTTAATTTAATTTAGAGTACTATTACTGTGACGCAGCCACTTCTTGATGCGTATCATTTTCTCGAGGGCCAATCCTGTAACTGTCTGAGAGAGGAGAAAATAAAGAAAAGAAATACTGTGATTATAATGTATACTACTATGAAATTTCGAGTAAAGAATAACTGTGAATAATATTTATACTACTGTTTACTCGTCGTCGTAAAATCCCCGCAGATCTGCTGTGGCGGTGCTAGACTACCCAACGCATGCCAAACGTTATAATCCCACCGTTCCTAAATCCCATGCACATAAATGTTACAGTTCCTAAATCTCACAAGTAATAAAGTTCCCCCACCAACAATGGCATAATGTTCACACTACATAATGCATAATCCCATGCCATAAGTGATACAATGACATGAATCAGTACAGGATGAAATGTTTATGCCGGTAATACAGGTCATTTCTATAAGTATTTAGTTTTCCTATTTTACCACAGATGGTATCTTTCTTTTTGTCACGAAAAATTTGAAATACTGTTAATAAACCAATCCAGAACACACGACTATTTAAAGGTCCAATATGGGGGATTGCATGACACACACGAAAACTTTTACATAGCCTTCTTCAAATCACGACTTGCATTTCTCGACTCCGCAAAATCTAGCCCATGAAGTTGGCGCGTATCGAAATGCTCAAATCTCGATATATGCACCGTTCGACAAGATGGCTGACTAGTACACTGTGAAGTATAAGAGTTAGGATTATTTTTCTAAAAAATTGTACTTCGGAATGTACTTGTCAGCCATCTAGTCTAACGGTGCACAAGTCAAGATTTGAGCATTTCCATACGCACCAACTTCATGTACTAGATCTGCGGAGTCGAGAAATGCATGTCTTGATTTGAAGAAGGCTATGTAAAAGTTTTCGTGTGTTGAGACCCTAGCCCAATATGGCGGCAAAGGTCAAACATTGCGCTGTTCATTCCTTGTTTTACTATTGTTTACAATTGTCAGTAAACCTACGTGATCGTGTGTGATTGGGTAACTGGTGTATTCCGTGATTTATTCTTTAATTAATTAATTGGTAAATATATTTTTAGTAATATTTGTGTAATTTAACTTCAATATAAATTTGTCAATACACAGAAGAAAAAAAGGATGGACATTTTTTCTAGTTATATTTAGATATTATTTTATTAGGCAATATGTCTAATAATGTAGTATAATTTACAAATCTTACTTTAATATTTGAACTAAACCGAAATAGATAATAAATATTTTGCAAAAAATCGTTAATTTAAATATGTAAATGGTTACTTTAATCTTTAATTACATATTTTATTTAATTTTACTGTATTTTGGCTTCATTATTTTTGTCCTACAATTTTCGGTAATTTGTCTAATGAATTATATATATAATATGTAGTTTTTTAAAATACCTCGTAGTACAATTAAGTTGAAATAATATGAAAAGTTACCGCCTTCTCGAGGTGGGGAAATGAAGAAATTTGTATTTTTATAAACACAAATTCAATGTATTGGAACGTTTCGGAAGTTGGAAAACTTCCATCATCAGTCAATGTTTAATCTTGAAAACTTTTTAAATTTTACATCAGAGCATTCACAAACATATATAATAGAAAATTTAAATACATACCTTCTATTTAGTTAATTTCTTTATTTATATTTAGTTCAATACTTATTACGATACAAATGTAATCATTTTAATGACATATTAGTAGACTTAAAAATAAGGACTTTATTTAAGGCCCAATTCTCAATTTTCACCGAAGTGATATGTAGTGAAAATTTTTCATTTTATCACTTGGAGCTACTCTCAATTGCAAAGTAATTTGAAATAAATGAGTGAGAAAGTATAATATTGTGTGTATTTACCGTATTTTGATAATATTAGTTGCACATGACAAGAAAATACGAATTTGATGCATGTATTTGTTGACATTTAACAAATAATATCATGACACTGAGACGTGATATGATATAAATTTATCATTTCATATCATATCACAATAGTGAAAATTGAGAATTGGGCTCTTAGTTAGTTTAACAACAATGTAGATGTTTTTTTTTGTGAATTGGAGCGCCAAGTCCGCGTACAGTATGTTTTGTGCACTAGAGTGATTCTCTTGCACTGAATATTTTGCGCAAAAGGGATACAATATTTTTTTCTACAACTGTCAAAAAAGTTGATGTTTGTGCAGTGATAACAATGTGAGAAATATGTCATTATTTCATTAATTACGTAAACATAATAACGTGTATTTCACTCACTGAACGCATTATTTCGAGCACTGGGTGCATTATTTTGTATACTGAGCACATTATTTCGTGCATGGGCACATTATTTGTGCACTAGCACATTTTAAATAATGAAAATGATTATAATATTAACAAATATGTATAATTTATTAAATTTTGTTATTTATTTTTGAATATTTTTTTAATGGTGTAAACTATTACCGCTCATCTTTTTCCTAAATACTTGGGTGTTATATTAGACCGTACCCTTTAATATGAAAAACATTTGCGCACTCTAGCAGAAAAGTAATAATATATATATAATAATATTTTGCAAACTTTGATGGGAACAACGTGGGGAGTCGATGTCAAAGCACTGCGGAAAACTGCAATGAGTTTAGAATACTCGACAGCTGAATACGCAGCCTCTGTATGGTTAAATAGTTGATACTGTTCTCAATCAGACAATGCGCATAATTTTGGCTGTGGCCTCCTGTCCTTAGTCACAATGAACCTTTAATTTTATTTATTTCAATATTATTGTTGCATATTTATATTTTTACCTCCCGCTACCCTTGGTAAGGGAGGTATAGGGATCGTGCTAAAAATCACTTACTGAGATTTTAGTAAATGACCACGTTTTAAGGTCTCTAGAATCCAAATTTAACATTTTCACGATGATGTCTGTATGTGTGTATGTATGTGTGTGTGTATGTATGTATGTATGTGTGTGTGTGTGTGTATGTGTAGGGATTTTGTCTTCGCTCTAACTCAAATACTATCATCAATAAATTGTGTGAAAAAGAAAACTGTCCTGATATATTTAATGTTTCTTTATTATTCTTTAAACGTCAAATTATAAGAATTATTTTATAAGATATGAATGTGTATGTATGTATGTGTTTGTATATACACATGCATATTTTTGAAGTTGTGCTGCAAATTTGATTTGACAACATTTACATTTTCTGTGTATCATATATATGTTAATTAATTATAATTTTGTAGTGCCACTCTGTTATTGGGACCTGGTCCTGTTGAGTGGCCAAATAACAAATAAATAAATAAATAAATAAATTCAGAAAATTCTGAAACCTTGTATTTATACCCTATTCTAATATAAAAAGAAGCCATTAGATTTTGGTGTAAATGGGATAACCGGAAATGGCACTTTACCTGAAGCTCATAATGGTTTTTCTTCAAAAAATACCATTAAATGCCATTTTTTTGGATTTTGTCGTTATGAAAATTAAAGATTATTGAATTTTCTACAGGAATACATTAATACTTTTTCTATATAATTTACAGATAAATATAAAAATAATTTTGTTTTACAAGTCCCGAAGCCTAAGAAAAACAATTCCTTTGTTACACAGTTCATATTTCAAATGAATGTGACTGACAGTAACTGTCACTGTCAAAAAACTAATTACTTAATAATAGTGACATTTTAAAAAGAAAATAGTAAATGAAGCAATAGTTTTATGCAATGGAATAGTTTGCAGCGTTAATAAATACGTAGGTATGTATTTAAATTAATAAAAATTAAATAGCGGGAGGTTTTGTGTTGGCCACATCAGATTTTTTGTGTGTGTAATGCCATAAGTTAATAATAATAATTATTATTATTATAAATATTAATAATAATAATAATAATAATAATAATAATAATAATGCGAAACAGGAAAAATAGTATGAAAAACAGGTATTACAATTAGGGTCATTGTAGCACTTATCTTTAAATAAAGGTACTATTGTTACTTAAAACTTTTTAAAAACATTTTGTATTAATATGATCGGACATTATAATTCATCAATTTTATTAAAGTGGTTCACATCATATCTTAGCCACAGACAACAGTACGTTACAGTTAACGGTTTTAACTCTGACATCTATCCTGTAACCTCTGGAGTACCTCAGGGCTCCCATCTAGGACCTCTCCTTTTTCTATTGTTTATTAATGACATAAATTCTTGCTTTAAAAATTCCAAATTCATAATGTATGCAGATGACCTCAAGTTATATAAAAAAATTGTTACCTTGAATGATTGTCTTAGTCTTCAAGAAGATCTAGATAGATTAAGCATTTATCTAAAGCAGGATGATTTATCTATAAACTCTACAGTAAATATTCCATTATGTCCTGTTCACGTTGCAGAAGTATATTTGAATATGACTACAATATTAATGGGAATGACATCAGTCGTGAATCTCATGTCAAAGATCTTGGAATAATCTTAGATAATAAGCTAATTTATGACATTCATATTGACAGCGTTGTTAAAAAGGCTTATAAAATATTAGGTTTTATACTGGGTGTGGGATCAAATTTTAAAAATCCCACAACTCTTATACATTTATATTATACACTTGTCAGGTCTCAACTGGAATTTGCTGCTGTATGTTGGTCAGATATCAGATATATGTGAAAAGAGTTGAGGGTATCGTAAATTTATTTCTGTGCTTAATTCTAAATTTCCTAATTATACAAATTCTTTCATATCCTTACAAAAGCGTAGAGAGATGTTAGACTTAATTTTTCTTTATAAAATTATAAATGGTCATATTGACTGGCCAACTCCCTTGAGTAAAATATCTTTACGCGTACCGTCTTATTCTACTCGCTCATCTGATATATTTTCTGTAAAAATGTACAGAACTAATTTTGCAATGTTTTCTCCGTTAAATCGCCTGTTGTGTTGTTTTAATAATTTATTATGTCTTCCTGATGTACCTGATATTTTTAGTTGTAATTTGTATGTATTTAAGAAATTCATAAAAAATATTTGTATTCATGTGTCCACCTCTTTAAGTTTGTATTTCTTAAGTTTGTTATTTTTCACCATATTTGTTGTGTAATCGTATTGTACTGTTATTGGGACCTTGTCCTGTTGTACGGCCATTTTCCATAAATAAATAAATAAATCACTGTTTAGCGCCAATTTTTATATTTCGCATATTCCCATTCATTCAAACACAATTATTGAATCGCTACGGCCGTTTTAATGATAGAAAAAAAATATTTATTTTACAATAATTCCTGTCGAAGTAAACATTATTCAAATGTCCTTATAATAATTATATACGTATTTAACTTCCATAACAATAACATATTTTGGTTTTCTAATAAATTTTGTATTTAGATTAGAAACTATTTCTATTCAACTATATTCAAATTAACTTTCATTACATAGATACAAACAGGCTAAGGATAAAACATGTTCTTAAATGAAATAAATTCATGTAATAAATTGTAGAATGTCAATTAGTATTATTAATCAATGTGAGAATGAAATAAGTTTTGAAACTCAGGGAACCTAAGTCGACCTCAGAAATTGCAAGTCGTCGTTCTCGTTCAATTTACTTGTCAAGACTGGTAAGTAAATAGCTCAATGATTTCTTACTAATGGTGAAATTATACAGCTTTGCAACAAAAAATTAATGAAATAAATCTCAACCATGTTAAATGCTTCGCACTGTAACCACTGGCAGCGAAATTCTACATAAACGGATTATTCAAATAACTTCTGATACCTATTTAATAGGAGAATATATGTTATTTATGCGAATTATGCGATAAATTCTTGAGAGAATAATAATTCATAATACTCTGAACAGTGTGACATTTAAGAGGTATGAGTAAATTTATATGCATATATAAATAAAAGCAGCACATATTTTATCCAGTTGAAAACAGAAGATGAAAGTCGACATTCTAATTTAAAAGAAATATTTTTTTATAACATAAATTATTATTTTTTACTTCATCTAAAAGCTTCATTTTTGGAAAAAAAAAAATTTAATCTTATTGATATTCTGCAAAATGCACCGATTTCAAGATAATTAAATTTAATCAGTAATAATTAAGTTGACGTGACGTCAAAAACTCTTACCACAATTTTAAAAAAATCATGTCTCGCGTAATATAAACAATTTTCATGATGGACATATCTTTGTATAAAGTTTCATAAAAACAAAATTGGTTTATGGGCCCATTTATTAAGAAAACCTTTATTTATAAATGAAGGATTACAGCTTCATTGTATTAAGAGAAATAAGTAAAAAATAGTATGCTTAATAGTAAATATTAATAAAGAAATAAAATGATGTATTTACTTGAAATACTTCGGAAATAAAGGGGTTTTTGTTATGGCCGCTCGTCAAGAATACGAATTCAATATACCGTGACTAAACACCGATTTTTCACACTTGACCGTTACGTCATAGTTTGATGTTCGTATATTAGATATTCGTATCGAAGACAGAATGTAGGAAACCATAGCTAAGACAGAGACAAACATACAATTACTTGTTATTTTGCTGTTTAGCAATTAATGACGCAACGGTCAAGTATGAAAAATCGGTGTATACCGTGAGTTTCAGATAAGTAATATTTACTATTCTGTCATTAATCTATTACTATGGATACCAGTTAACATACTGTAAGCGAAAGGCAAATACCCCGCCAATGCTCCTTCATAAATAATAGTTATTTATGTACCTAGGACAAAAAAATGCATATTACAGCAGAGCTTGAGTTTGCTTTCCGAGGCGAAGCCGAGGTAAAGCAAACAAGTGAGGCTATAATATGCATTTTTTGCCGAGGTACATATTACATTTTTCTGTCTACCTTACTTTACGTAATAGATCTAGAAATAAATACACGTTTTTTTTAAATTCGTAAAATCTTATTATTTATTATATGAATAATGATTGCATAATATATATCTTCTGCCTTTTTCATAAAATTTTAATTCTTAGCTCTGTTTTAGTTTGAAGGAAGACACACTACACTCACAGACACATCAACACTATTTGACAGGTGAAAATAAACAAATCCAACAAAATAACCTCGAAAACAACTCTATCCAGCGGCATCTTAGATTAACAATTAGTCATGTCAAAATTAATAATTTTTAGTATAGTTAATTTCATTATTAATTGCGCACATATTTAAATTAAATTTATCATTAAAATAATATTTTTATTTGCTCGTTTGATATTTGTTATTTACAACTCCGGTAGTACACATAATTGCAATAATCATAAAATCGTAGTAGGCTTAGCGTACGAAAAAGGTTTGCGGACGAAAAAGGTTTGCGGACGAAAAAGGTTTGCGGACGAAAAAGGTTTGCGGACGAAAAGTGATAAGGTTCAGAAAAGTGTCATTTTTCGTCCGAAAATAAGTACGTAAAATTTCACTTTTCGTATAGGTAGACAGAAAATTCCTTTATATTATCTACATCCTGTATAAAGTAGAGTATATAAAAGATTTAAATCAAATGTGAAGAAATATAAAAAAAAATCACCTCCTTCCTTCCCTTGAGTAAATCATTGGTGCAACTTTCATTTCGCACCGCAGACCGGAAGCCGTAATTTAAAATTTGTTGAGGTAGGTTCGGTCCAACCCTGGCCGGCGCGGCAAGGTGATGTGAGTCATAGTGCGAATGCGTGGTCGAGCCGCGCCTTGCAATCGCACAGGAACGCAATACAACCACCAAGAGAGGAAAGTAATAATGTTGTGCACAGTACACATAATGCCAGACAAACAGAGATTTTTTTGTGAAAATGTAATAAACTAAATTGTATAAAGCAACACGATTTTTTGACAGCAAGAAATTGAAAAAATTGATCAAACTTGTTTTAAAGTCAATAATAAGTTTATAACTGTAATTGATTTGCCTCATTTAATATTCGAAACTATGTTATATGTCAATATTGTTCTTTTGAGAATAACTATTATTTGTAACATAACTGATTAAAGTACAGAAGTATTTTTTTTACTGTTCTACTTAATTTCAATGGAATATAGGCACTTCAAGTATCAACCTGTGTAGAATGTGTACGTGAAAGTAATTTTTATTTATTTTAATATAACAATTTCAACAAATATTTCCATGTTATTATTTTGAATTGAAATATTATTTCATTCGCCCTATTATAATTTTAGAATATCTATCTATCTAAGACACAACATAAAAATACATTTGGAGTAAAGCAGAAAGGAAATTATGTAGTAACAATGTTAAAGTAGATGACAGTATATTAAAAAATCTGATGTGGCCAACACAAAACTCCAGCTATTTAATTTTTATTAATTTAAATACATACCTACGTATTTACTCACGCTGCAAACTGTTCCATTTTTATAAAACTAGTGCTTTATTTACTATTTTCTTTTTAAAATGTCACTATTATTAATTTGAAGTGATTAGTTTTTTGACAGCGACATTTACTATCAATTACATTCATTTGAAATATGAACTGTGTAACAAAGGAATTGTGTTTATCTTAGGCTTCGGGACTTAGAAAAAAAATTATTTATAAATTTATCTGTAAAATATATAGAAAAAGTATTAATGTATTCCTGTTAGTGGAGTGCCGTAAGACAAAAAAATGTAAAAATCTCGGAACCCGTTTCCACTGAATGGATTTTCGTGAAACTTTTTCTATTACATTGTTAATAGTTTAAATAAAAAAGTTTACCCACCAAAATTTGCCGATCTCAATTACAACAATTTTTAACAACAATTAATTGAAGAATGAGAAAAATATGAATAAAAAAAATTTTGTAGTAAAGATTTCTGTTTTATATACAATACATTATATTTTTATACTAACTTTAAAATGTATTTATAATATTTTAGCAAAAAAAAATTACATAAAAAAATTATACTAAGGCGAGTTTAAAATCGTGTATATACATATATCGGACCGAAGATACAAAAAAAGGTAAAATATACTGCATTAATAAAAAAGACGAGATTTTTAGAAAAAAATAAATATTTCTTATGTCATTGTATTATATAAAAATTGAAAATTTTTCAGTCATTTATCTACATTATCGTCGTCATCAACCTCATCAATTTGGATGATAGGTGATGGATTAGTGCAAATGTTGCCATTGCATTCTAAGCAAGGTACACCGCAATTCAATTTACTTTTCATGCACCCACAAGATGCTCCACATTGTTTCCGGTGTCAGTATTCCGTTTTCATATTTCCAACCCCATTCTTCTGGTAATATGTCCCTTCCGAGCCATGTTTGAATTTGAAGGTATACTCTTTTGAAGTGTCCAAAAGCGGCGTCTGCAGTAGGTACCAAAGATAGTAATTTAACGCATCTATTTTTATCGGTTGTTTTTACGAAACAGTTGTACCTTAATGTATTTAGATCTTTTATTTTTTAGGGGGCAGCATACAAAACAAGCGTACATGTAAACCAAAATGTTATTGGCGTCTTTACATTCATTTTCAAAAACTGTTGCAGCATTTTGTAAGTCCGACCGTTTCTCGAAATTTTTCGTGCTTTTTTTTGGTAACCATCAAATACTACATAAATGTTGTGTCCGTAATTGTTACGTAAATATCTTAAGAAGTGTTCACAAATAGTGCCAAAATTTTCATCCAATTGCCATTTGCAACTGTGTAGTAACATCTCTCCATCAATTACGTAGGAAAATTTTTGTACATCGTTCACATTCACCGTCATTTCTGGGAATAGGTCATATAAATCAGATTTTTTGTTTTGCGCATTTCGCCATCTTCAAAAAGAGCCAGAGGATAAGGAGCTAATTCAAAAGTCATAGAGGTTTTTAGTTCTTCGTCTGATTTTTTTAAAACGCAAATACGTTGAAATAAAAGTGTTGGGTCAATTGGAATGATATCATCATCCTCTTTTATTTTGCTTGAGGAAGCCCAGTGGCGTATTATCACAGAAGCCTGAGAAGCCCGGGCTTCTGGCGCAAAATTATAGGGGGCACAAAATTATGCCAGGAATTGAAAAAATAATCATTTTTTTTTTATAAAATATAAATTAGCAAACAGATAGCTGAAATTTCTGAAACTATTAAAAGACAAGAACATTTATAATCTTTTTCTTAACATTGTAATTTTATTACGCGTGTTTGCTTGACTAACTATACTGGCTAGAGATCCTTTTCAGCACTGAAGAGTGTGAAGGATTACCGCAGGTTCACAGTATCCCACGCAAAATTAAACGCTTTGGTTATTATGTGCATCGGAAAAACTCTTTTAAATGAAATTAATTTTGACGACACTTAATATTTTTGCCAGTGCCAAAACAAGAAAAGTGTCATTTTATTTTTATTTTTGTCATTATACTGTTTTAATTAAAAATAAAAGTTTAGTTTCAATGTTTGCTGAATTTTACTAATAAAAAAGCCCTCCCATCTACCCGCGTATGATTGTCATTTTTCGAATCATTGGTTATTACTCCTTTTATGACAGTTGTTATATTTAATTACTTATTATAATTCAATCAAAATTCAAGGGCTTCTGGCGCCAAAATATCTTAATACGCCACTGAGGAAGCCAATAACAGCCTCAAGGACAGGTATGTATTAGTTATCCTATGTAAAATCTACCTTTAATCGCAAAAAAATTAAAGGTTTAACAGAAAATGAATGAAAACTCCAAAAAAATAATTATTATTTATTTTAATAATTAAAAAATTGAGATCGGCAAAAATAAATGGGTAAACATTTTAGTATTTAGTGTTAAAAACACTTTCCAAAAAGTTTCATAAAAATCCGTTCAGTGGACCCAGGTTCCGAGGTATAAACCTTACGGCACTCCACTATGTAGAAAGTTCAATAATCTTTAATTTTCATACAGACAAAATGCGAAAAAAATGGAATTTAATGGTATTTTTTGAAGAAAAACCATTATGAGCTTCAAGTAAAGTGCCATTTCCGGTTATACGATTTACACCAAAATCTAATGGCTTCTTTTCATATTAGAATAGGGAAGAAATACAAGGTTTCAGAATTTTCTGAATGATAGTATTTGAGTTAGAACGAAGACAAAATCCCTACACATACACTCCATACACTCACACTCACACACACACACACACACACACACACACACACACACACACACACACACAAACACACAAACACACATACATACATACATACATACATACATACATACATACATACATACATACATACATACATACATACATACAGAAATCATCGTGAAAATATTAAAATTGGATTCTAGGGACCTTAAAACGTGGTCATGTACTAAAAACTCAATATGTGATTTTTAGCACGAACCCTATACCTCCCTTACCAAGGGTAGCGGGAGGTAATAAGTTTCATTAGGCAATCTGCTATTCTCATCCTTTGTAAAATTCGCCGCAAAGCGGCTAGTTGTGCAAACTTGAAATCGTTCGTATAAGTCATTTATCTGTCAGTTTTGAAAGCAGTCATACCACCTATAGAAAACAAAAAATATAGATAACTAGGTACTTTTGAAACCTAAAGTATGTTTTTACCATAAGATTATTAAAATAAATTTTGCTATATTTCTAAACTGTTCTAAAGCCAAAACAAAATCGTAGTACCGGTACCTATTCAACAGAAAAACCCGGTAGTGCATGTAAGAATAATATTATTACAATTATTCCATTTATCGTTACTTGTATACATACATATTCGTAAATTATTTTTTTACGATCGACCAGAAAATGAATTGTTTTTATCACTTTTTAAACCGAAAATTTCTTCTTCACTGAGCTAGCTCCGAAAATTATATTTATAAGAGATCAGAAAGTAACTTTCCGATCCCGGGACCGCTAAACCTGAATGTTTCCATGACGATCAGTTATTTATTTATTTATTTCTTATTTCCATATATAACCTATATATTTTTATTTATTCTTTTTTCAGGACCGCGTAAAAAATATTATACCCAACATGACTTGAAAGTGTCTTTACTGGGCTCACAAGTTTTCAAAGCTCGCCCACGGCTTGCTCTGGAATATGCTTGCTCACCCAGTAAAGTGTCACTTTCAGGTCTCGTTACGTAAATTACTATTTTTCTCATTGTTACTGTATTTGTTCTGTTCTGTTCCCAATATTTTTAATAATGTACAATATATTTACTTGTGATCAAATAATTTTTATTTCTCCTACATAATTTGTGCTAAAATCGAGGTTAAATGAGGTATGTGACCATAATGATATTTCAATATATGAATCGCAAAATATAAATTAATCACTATAAAAGCAATAGCCTCTCACTTTTTGACAATCTGTGTATCGAATGCATGTCTTTTTATGGTGTCCAGAGCATAATAATACCCTATTAGGCAAATCAAATATGACGGAATATATTCTAACCTAGCTTATCATAATATAACCTAAATGATCTAATTCAAAAACTATGTCATGGTCATTTGTATTTGAATGATCAAAACAGTTTATTCTATTGCATAAAGTAAATACTCAAAAAAAATCCAAACACTTTTAAATCGCAATTTCTTTACCCTCAAAAACTTTTCAATCTGTTTGAAGCATAATGAATTGAGTAAGTGTCTGTATATGTGTACTGTGTTCAGGGTCGGGGGGTGTCGGGGGTCAGGAAAGTTGCGTGTCCGTGTTCCGCACGAAGGTCAGTCGTCAGTCAGTCTCCGAGAGGTCGGCCGTCGGCCAGCCGGAAGTGGAGTCTTTTCTCCAGAAATGTGTCACGACTGTCAATCAGTTGCGTCCTGAGGGCCATATGACTTCGGAAGCCAGTGCACTGCTGATTTATTGAACAAAATATTAATATGCGACGAGAATTTTGTTTTCAAAATTTAAAATTCTTACCAACTAGAAAACAAAATTTAATAACTAGAAAACAAAATTTAATAACTGCGAAAACATGTTTTGAATTTTAACATTACTCGGATCTAGAATAACAAGGTTGTAACTGCAATGAGATTTTTGTATGACTAGGTTCTATTAGCCATATTCTATCTCTTTCTGATATGAGTTTTTAGATATTTTTGTCCATTTTCGAGATAATACTACCAAAATTGAATCAAACGTACAGGACGAAGTTCTATCTGTAACATCGTACAGATAGAAATACTTCAAACCACATATTTCCTAAGCCAAAGAAGCTAAAAAGATGTTCAGAAATAAGAGTCAAAAAGCGGAATGCTTTGAAAACAATTATATAATATTACATAATGACAGCAATATACTATTACATTTGAAGCGCATAAATTTATTATTTTCATGTTTTATTAATAAAAATAAATAATAATTTTATATGTTTTTTTTTAAATAATCGCCCATAGATCTTTGATACCGAGAAAGATGTGAAAAATTTGAGTTCTGTATATTTTTGTAATATTTAAAAGAGTTAATAAATGTTAATTCGATAACAATAATGTGTTCAAATAACAGCTAATTAAAATTTCAAATCAGTTTCCTCGCCTGCAGTTAGAACACTGTTATTCTAGACCCGTTATTAATAAATTATTACCTCAAAACTTTTATTACTAAGAAAATGTATTGCTAATCGAAAATTACAATAAATATTACTCAAAAAATTACTGTTGCAATATGATTAAATAAATTTTTCACAGAAGATAATCATTTTGAAGAACTTTCAAAATAAAAAATTAATATAAAAAAAAAATAGATAATATCCTTAATATTAATTTAATGATGGGGAATTTGCCGCCCTTAGCAATGTTCTTTTAGGCAACTGCCCCATCTCTCCACAAGCTACGCCACTGGTAAATATACAGTATGTCCACGGATCGAGTTCCAAAGAGGAAAAACTTTTTTATTTTTCATTTTACAAAAAAAAATGTATTCTTGATAAAAGTTTTTGCATGTCCCGAAACGGCCAATTCAGTTTTAACATTTTCAAATTTTCTTTTAGTTTCAGATAAAAATCGAAAATTGGTCGTTTTAGTTGAAAATAGTCCCATAAAATAAGTTTGCGTTGTCATGGTAATTGCCGTTATTTATTTATTTTTATTAACTGTCTGTTAGGAAAATCAACCATAATCGTTATCAAAAGACGAACGCGATTACCTAATTCAATGTTTTGGCAAAGGTAATAAAGCGATCCGTCGAGTTGTCGAAGAATTTAATCAAAAGTTTCCGGATATTTACATCTCAAATAGAGGTGCACGAAAATTGGTCAAAAGATTCGTATCAACTGGTTCCATACTGGATGTAAAAAACCAAGATAGTAGCATGACAACGCAAATTTATTTTATGGGACTTATGCCCATATTCATAAAAACTCGTAAAGTTACAAAACGGTTCGTTATAATTTTTGACAAATAGAATCAAACTTGACAAATTACATTTGGACTTTTCTTTCAATGTCGACTGTTTTATTGGATAAAAATTATAACGACGCGTTTAAAATTTTTACGAGTGTTTATGAATATGGGCATAATAATTTAAAAATGTTAAAACTGAAATGGCTGTTTCGGGACATGCAAAAACTTTTATCAAGAATACATTTTTTTGTAAAATAAAAAATAAAAAAGTTTTTCCTCTTTGGAACTCGATCCGTGGACATAATGTATATGTGGAGACCATTACACATATTAATTGCAAAACCTTTTACTTTACCGTAAAAATGCCGAATTCAAGTAATAAAGTTCGTACAAGAAGTGCTGACGTTACTGATGTGATTTTACTACGTAGTCAATTTGATAAATTAAAAAGTGAATTACTTACAGAAAGAAATGATCTAAAATCCGAGTTGTTAATATGTAAAAACACTATCATAAAACAAAGTGATATTATTTCACAATTTATGAAGGTGCACACGGAGTCTAATCAAAATATGGCGAAAAATAATCCGCAAACGAATAATGCGGTTCATAAATCAGCTTTTCAAAAATCAGGTGGTCGTGAAAAAACATTGACATAAAAACTACTGATAAAGCGAATCAACGGCATCCGCATTATCGTAAATTCGTGATAAATTTTTGAGTTAATCACAATTGTTATTATTAAACAAATAATTGCATTGCAAAATTTTCTGTTCCGCCGTTTGGTCTAAATTTTGCAGAAACACTGATACCGACCTACGTCAGCAAAAAGTAAGAACTTCTATGGTATAAAATGTTGGCATTATTATTCTGGTGAAATGTCAATATTTATAAATTTATAGAGAAGTTAGTACAAAAAATCTTATGTATCATTCGTCTAAAAACTAGGAATGACGAATTCCGATAATTTTGGTACCCGAGTACCCGAAACAACTACCCGGATAGTACCCTTTACCCGTTAATTACCCGACACCCTTTAATTACTCGTTATCCTTGAAGTACATATACGTAATTCGTTAATTTGTTAATTACCAGTTACCCTTATTTTAGCAGGATACTTTTTAATAAAATTTATTATTGTTTACATATATTTTTAAATAAAAAGTAATACAAATAAATAATATACCTACTGTATCTCTATAAAAAAACTTAATATAAATTATATTAATTATGGTATGGTAATAAAAAGCTCTTCCGGCAGCTGAAAAATGTTCGGGTAATTAAAGGGTATCGGGTAATTAACGGGCAGCGGGTATAGTTCGGGTAATTGGGTAAGAAATTTTAAACCCGGGTACATTATTATCGAGTAGGTTCCGAGTACCCGGATACCCATCGTCATTCCTACTAAAAACTGCTTTGCGAGTATTCGTATTTATGTAAAGACTAATCTCACTCCCGTCTCAAAAGTGTAGTTTCTACACTAATGATACAAAAAACTATATGAAAAATAAAATTCGCGGAAAAAATCCGATAAATAACCTGCGGCACGTTTTTTGTTGTTTTTTACAATACAACAATGTAATATTTGTGAATACATATAAGGAAAAATGGTTTTGTACATATTTGTGAACTCGATTTTCACGGCCGAAAATTAAGTTTTCTGTAAGCATCCGCATTGCGGAAAAGCGGTCGATGAGTGACAAATATATCTGTCCGTTTAATCTGCAAACACAATTCGATACGAAAGTCTCTCAAGGTCGCACTGCATCGACAGATAATCAATCACACGGATATGTTAATAATGATTGATTCTTTTTTCTTTCACTTTAGTCTAAAAGAATAAAAAAAATCATTAGTCATAGCACATTGTTAGTTGTTCCGTAAAAGGAGAAAGGAAATAATCAATTTATTACTTAAAATAAAGTTTTTCGAATATACAAAAATATATCAATGCTTACGTGAGTTTTTTTTATATTTAGAATTCAATTACAGTTTTGGTGAAAAAAGCTCAGAGTGCATTACAGCGCAATGCGGAATCATGTATATCGAAATGTAAATTATCAATTTTCAATTATTTACTTATGGATTTTACAAACTTCAAATCTAAAAACATGATTAATTCTAAATTTTACATACAATGGATGACAACTACTTCAGTAATTTATAATAAATATTATCTATCTATAAAAATAAGTCATAATAAATGTATGAATATTAAAAATTTATGAACATTATGAATTACAAATTTTTCAATGGTTTTGTTTGGTTCTGGTTTGATGCCGTGGTTGGAACATTAGATTTTGCAGTGCACTGTGCTTTTGACTCAGCATTTTCCCGCATGGTGGTTAATTTTTCAACAATCAATTACGATCCAATTACAATAGATGACACTATCAAAAGATTGATATTTTATATGAAATTAACTTTTATTGACTAACGATATCGACCTAGTTATAGAATAGTCCCGATTATATATGAATGTTCACAGAATAGCATCCTGACCTCACTGTACATACTAGTGCCAGTACCGAGCCTTTTATGAATCTTTAGGTAAGGGTTAGTTAAAATACAATAAAATAAACTACAAAATAAATATAGTAACAATATATAATAAAAGGAAACACATACATCGACATAAATTTGTAATATTTGATAAATGAATAACAGATCAATAAATAATTCCTGATCCTTGGTGATAACGTGGCCATCTACACAAATCTTTAATACCCAGGGCCATCTATTTATACGACAAAGTACATCCTTAGTTGTGTAACTGAGGTATAAATGCACAAATGGTTATATCCAAAATTAGGTCATATATTGAAAGCTAAATCAGACTGATGTCAAACAAGATCTTTCAAAAAACAACTTGCTTTTTATAATAAAGGTTATATTAAATTGTTTGATTCTCAACTTACGAGCAAGTATCAGAGTATAAGTTTAGCAAGTAGGTAATTAAATACTAAGTCACAAGACCTGGCGCTAGTATAAAGATATAAACATACATGTTTACTCAGCAAAACACACCGCAATTCAAGGTCATTATTTATTGATAGAAACAATGCAATATAGTAAAAGCAAATTACAAACATTCACGTGATTCAAACAAATAGTAGCATCATGCCTAAAGCTACTGCGTAATACATATGTACATATTTACGCGCTTCATACAAGAAGGCCACTAGAATGAAATTAACACTATTAAGATAGAATTTGAAATGCAATACGAAAAACGTTACCAACGACAATTAATTACATATTAGGTAGTTATATGATGGGGAGATTAGGTATTACTGTTTTTTTTTTACCTTCCGTCACCTTTAGCTAAGGAAGGTATTGTCTTTGGTCAAAAAATTCGGTGGTGAGTTTTTAATGAATAAGCACGTTTCAGGGTCCCTACAATACGAATATACCAGTTTTAAGATGATGTCTGTGTGTGTGTGTGTGTGTGTGTGTGTGTGTGTCCGTGTGTGTGTGTCCGTGTGTGTGTGTCCGTGTGTGTGTGTGTGTCCGTGTGTGTGTGTGTATGTGTGTCCGTGTGTGACAAATTTTTCTCCAACGATAACTCCAATACTAAAATTCTCAAAATTATAATTCTTTCGTATTCCTCTTCTGTACAACCATATGAAGAGTTGATTAGATTTTGGTTGTAATAGATCCACCGGAAGTACCCTTATTTGAAGTTTTTAACAGTTTTTCTTAAAAAACGCAGTTAAATATTATTTTTTGACTTTTTGTTATTATATACATATTCAAGAAAATACTCCTCTCTTCTCTATACGGTTTGATTATACATTTTCCTTCATATTCAATAGATGTAGATTTAAAGCGTTATAAAGGAATTAATTTTCAAAAATTAGTCAGCTTTGCTATTTATCATGTACACAGCTAATAGGTATATTCAAAAAATTTTAATTGACATGTCAGTTGTAAGTGCAAAACCAAATATAGAAAGTATAGGATCTAAAATTGGTATGTCATAGTGTTCCTCGCAAGTGACATACAGAGAAAAGCCAAAGGAGTAGATGGAAAGACTGTATCGCAGAAGACTTGAGAAAGAAAGGACTGTGTGAAGAAGATACGTTGGACAAGAATGAGTGGAAGAGAAGAGGAAACAGCGACCCCTAATAAAATAGGGAAAAGCTGAAGAAGAAATGAAGGAAGTGTCAAGTGCATTTTACTTAGTGTGTGTTTATGTTATAATTTTATTGGATTTGTAGAACCTTTTCAGATGAACTTTTGGTATGGAATTTGTAAAAAATAGTATGTGTTCGTGTTCGATTTTACATGATATTAAAGAATCTGTTCCCAGGACCTTTTGGTATGGGATTTGTACAAAATACATTGAAATGACGGAAGATTTTGTGCTGGCCACAACAGATTTTCATGTTTTTAATATAGGTACCTAAATAAAAATCAAGTTTACAAAATTATTTTATTACTGAATTAATTCAATTATTATGAAAATTAAATTCACTGTTTCATTTCGTAGAGTACATTGCGTAAAGCACATTCTGCGCGAAAATAGAATTTAAAAGTAAATTGAACGAGCGCGCGCTCAATAGCCAAAATCGTGAGAAAATCGCGAATATTTATTCTTTTATAAAGAGAGAGAGATTGAAAATGGTGCTCCAATTATTTCGTTAAATAATATTGCAAAACGAGTATCAGCTGCATGTGGTGTGTCCGAGAGATCAATTTTTCGAATTTATGAAGAAAAGAAGAGCATTGAAGAAGTTACATAAAATGCTATTAATAAATTAAAATGTCAATGTAGAATATAAATAGAACACCATATTTCAGAGAGCCTAAAGTAATAATTAAACAAATAACAATTTTTGACAAGTGAAAAGTATTTCTAATATTTGGTAAGGATATCTATGTTATAAATCTTTTTGAACAAGTCCTCATATCATAATGAATTTGAAGAATAAATATTAAAATTACTTTGCAGGTATAAGCAACAAATTCTCATCGCCTCGGAAGAAAATTGAACAGCCAAAGCTTTATGTTTTACATGAAATGAATCAATAATACGAGTGTATAAATGATTAAAATGTTGACTATTGTATATTCTTGTATATGAATATGTATATCTGTTTTAATATACGCAAATAAATATTTTTGTGTATATGCGTATATAATTTGTTTCAATGCATTTGAATAAATATTTGCAAGTAAAAGGATTTTGTTCTTAATTTGTGCACGAAGTGTACTTTTCGAGCGTACTACCTTTCCCTTTTCAACCCGAATACTTTCTCACTCTGCGAACGACCGCTACTTAACTGCCACGAGTCGTCGGTTGAGCTGTATACTGGTGAGGAAAACATGTAGACCAACAGCCTGATTCTCGTGACACTTGTTTTGAAAACAATATTGTTTCGTATACAATATTGAAAACAATATAGTTTAAGATATCGTATGAAATTCGTATTCACGTGACTCCCTTGTAAACTGTTTCTAGACAATTTATTGTATTGTAATGTATACAAGTATGAAGTTAGGTAGTTTCCTTATTTGATATTAATTTATTTGATTTTTGACATATCAACAAAAAAATATATTTTGTGGTAATTGTGGTATCAAGTACAACGCTATATAATATCTTTGGAAAATTCAAAGAAGAAAAGAATGTTAAAGACACAGCAACAAATATATATAGATTCATTAAATAATTATCCAAATTTAAGATCTGGTAAAATAACGCCAAATTTTACAGTTGAAAATATGGGTCAATTATGGCAAGAAATCGCCACGAAATTAAATTCTTGTGGTAACGGTCCAATTCGAGATGTAGAAGGTTGGAAAAATTATTTTCGGTAATTACTTTTTTGGTAGATACTAAAAAGAAGAGAAATGAGTTAATATAAACTCACGAAAAAAGTCAAGATGAATATAATAATGGCCTAAATCATATTGCTGAATCTTTAAATGGCATCGCAAATGCTATACATCGTATGTGCGATATATTGGGAAGCAAACTTGGTTGAAAATTGCATTTAATTTAGTTAGTTGCTATAGGATACTTCTACAAATAAATTACATTTTTTTTCTGAAATGTTAATGAATTAATTTAATAAATAAATAAATAAATAAATATGGTCATATTTGTGTCAGAGATTTATTGAAAACTATATATATATATATATATATATATATATATATATATATATATATATATATATATATATATATATATATATGTTTTATAAATTATACATATGTGATTAAAAAATAATAAGGAATGCATTTTTATTTTTGTAATAAAATTGTTATAATTACTATTTTGTAATTCAGATTTACGATCCAAACGTACTACAAAACAACAATACGAAATATATTTAAATTATAAAATGGGATGTAGGCATCTACTAACTGCTGACTGGCTCATAGATAATAAATGATCCTCACCAATAACTTTTTGGTAACTTCCTTGAGCGAAGAGATGTAACACGACAAAAATCTAATAGATAAAAATTCAGTAAAAATCAATAAATTCTCAATATTGTAAAAGATAGGTATTTACTTTTAATTGTTTTGATATAGAAATTTCTTTTCGATCTGGATTTGGTAAGATTGAGGCTATTATTTGAATTAAATCAAAAGCAGTTAGGCGTGATAGTCTGTAAATAATTTTAAACACGTCGTTTCCGGTAAGGATAAAGGATCACTCGTATCCCTTAACTGTTTTTTTTATTAAGTAAGCATTTTGTATGCTTGCATACATGTAAGCTCTAATTATTTTTGGCAAAATATTATTATAAAATGTTATTTACATTTCTTCGTCCTCGACAATTGCATTAATTAAAAAAATAAAACCATCATTTGCCATATTTCGAATTTTGAATAATATTTTTAAATTTATTGTTTTCCTAACAAGTAACAGAACGTCTTGTTCGCAATACAATAAATGAAAACAATTATTGTTTTCTATACAATACAATTTTGGTCACCTGAATGCCAAAAATTGTATAGTTTACAATAATTTTTTTGACATATGAATTATCGTTTCGTACACAATATTGTTTCAGAATCAATGTTCACGTGAATATCAAAATTAGAATTTATTGTATACAAAACAATAATTGTTTCGTATACAATATTGTTTCGTAAACAAGTGTCACGAGAATCAGGCTGCAAGAGCTGGCAGTAAAAACAAGTGTCTCATAAGGTACCAAAGTTTTAACCCTAGTATGTATTACTGTCCGTTCTAAATGATAAACCATTTGTCTGCCGACTGCAATTGGTTGCCTTTACTCGCTATAATTTGCAAAAAAGGTTCAAAATCTACCACCAAACGTTTCATAAATGCCACATTAAAGTAAATAGTCCAGGGTACAGAACCCTTTTTATCAACAACTAGCCGATTTTCTCACAATTGTTTAATAAATATTAGTACAATCAAATGGACATACTGGCCTACAATTTTCATGGCCAGTTTTTTCAGACCTACGCCCTAAACATGTCAATTTTACGATAACCCTTTTACTGATTAACAACCATTTCTACTTCTTTTTCTTTCTTTTGAAATGAAGCGTAGAACACGCTGAAATATGTGGCCTACAATATAAATGGGCCATATATATGAAATAAATAAAAAAAAAAACAAACTAAATGAATTTTAATTTTTCCGCGTAATGTTCTTGAAATATACAGTATGTAACAGAAATAAGTACATTAAATTCAACCAGTGACAGAACTCGGCGAGAGCAACAATATTTCTTAGTAACTTTTTTTTTAAAATCGCAATTCATTTTTTGGAAAACAAATATTCCACTTTCGTGACATAATAGATAGGTGAAATAGAATTAGTAAATGACATTGACAGAATTCATCGAGAGCAACAATATTTCTTAGTAATCTTTTAAAAATTATTAATTTCTTTTAGTATTTTTAGACAAACTTTGAAGATTTTTAACACAATATCTAAAAGGTTTGCAAAGAAAAGTTACTATGAAATATTGTCAAAAAATGGAAGTTATTTATTAACCCAGACTACAAAAATTGAAGAAATTATAGATAAATTCGGAATGAAAGAAGCAAAAGAAGTATAAACGCCCATGGAAACAGAATTTTTAAAAATCAGCAATGAAGATAATTATTTACCAAGCAATGAAAAATATAGAGAAGCAGTGGGGGCTTTACTTCATATTGCAATTATGACCCGACCAGATATTGCGGCATCCATAGGAATTTTATGCCGATCAATTAGTAAACCAACACAGAAGGATTGGAATGGTATAAAAAGAATTATAAGATATTTGAAGAAAACTAAAAATATGAAATTAAAACTTCATTCGAAAACTAATTTGAAGTTTGTTGGCTATGTAGATGCAGATTGGGCTGAGAATGTACAGGATAGAAAATCTACAAGCGGTTTTATTGTAATGCTTGATAAAAGTCCAATTTCTTGGAGTAGCAAGAAACAACAAACGGTCGCTCTATCATCTACAGAGGCCGAATACATTTCAGCTGCATATGCAAGTCAAGAAATTATTTGGATAAGGCAACTACTAGAAGATATTGGCTTGAAGCAAGATAAACCATGTCTCATCTTCGAGGATAACCAGAGTTGCATCAAACTGGCGTCAAACGAGAAAATAAATACGAGAACAAAACGGGTCCGTGAAGTTAGCGACCACTTTTAAGCACAAACAATGAAACATGTGCCAGAGGTTTGTGCTTCGTTTGTGCCAGTTTGTGATCTATAAACAAAACCAGCGAACCCAAAAATTAAAAAGTAATAAACATTTTAAAAGTGGTCGCTGACTTCACGCCCAGCGACCACGTATAAAGCACAAACGTCGAGTTATGTATCAAACGTTTGTGCTTCGTTTGTGCTTTCAGAAGATATGACTGAAAATACAGCGAACCCAATTATATAAGAAATATGAACAATTTAAAAGTGGTCGCTGACTTCACGCCCAGCGACCACATATAAAGCACAAACGTCGAGTTATGTATCAAACGTTTGTGCTTCGTTTGTGCTTTCAGAAGATATGACTGAAAATACAGCGAACCCAATTATACAAGAAATATGAACAATTTAAAAGTGGTCGCTGACTTCACGCCCAGCGACCACCTATAAAGCATAAACGTCGAGTTATGTATCAAACGTTTGTGCTTCGTTTGTGCTTTCAGAAGATATGACTGAAAATACAGCGAACCCAATTATACAAGAAATATGAACAATTTAAAAGTGGTCGCTGACTTCACGCCCAGCGACCACATATAAAGCATAAACGTCGAGTTATGTATCAAACGTTTGTGCTTCGTTTGTGCTTTCAGAAGATATGACTGAAAATACAGCGAACCCAATTATACAAGAAATATGAACAATTTAAAAGTGGTCGCTGACTTCACGCCCAGCGACCACATATAAATCATAAACGTCGAGTTATGTATCAAACGTTTGTGCTTCGTTTGTGCTTCGTTTGTGCTTTCAGAAGATATGACTGAAAATACAGCGAACCCAATTATACAAGAAATATGAACAATTTAAAAGTGGTCGCTGACTTCACGCCCAGCGACCACATATAAAGCATAAACGTCGAGTTATGTATCAAACGTTTGTGCTTCGTTTGTGCTTTCAGAATATATGACTGAAAATACAGCGAACCCAATTATACAAGAAATATGAACAATTTAAAAGTGGTCGCTGACTTCACGCCCAGCGACCACATATAAAGCATAAACGTCGAGTTATGTATCAAACGTTTGTGCTTCGTTTGTGCTTCGTTTGTGCTTTCAGAAGATATGACTGAAAATACAGCGAACCCAATTATACAAGAAATATGAACAATTTAAAAGTGGTCGCTGACTTCACGCCCAGCGACCACATATAAAGCATAAACGTCGAGTTATGTATCAAACGTTTGTGCTTCGTTTGTGCTTTCAGAATATATGACTGAAAATACAGCGAACCCAATTATACAAGAAATATGAACAATTTAAAAGTGGTCGCTGACTTCACGCCCAGCGACCACATATAAAGCATAAACGTCGAGTTATGTATCAAACGTTTGTGCTTCGTTTGTGCTTTCAGAAGATATGACTGAAAATACAGCGAACCCAATTATACAAGAAATATGAACAATTTAAAAGTGGTCGCTGACTTCACGCCCAGCGACCACATATAAAGCATAAACGTCGAGTTATGTATCAAACGTTTGTGCTTCGTTTGTGCTTTCAGAAGATATGACTGAAAATACAGCGAACCCAATTATACAAGAAATATGAACAATTTAAAAGTGGTCGCTGACTTCACGCCCAGCGACCACATATAAAGCATAAACGTCGAGTTATGTATCAAACGTTTGTGCTTCGTTTGTGCTTTCAGAATATATGACTGAAAATACAGCGAACCCAATTATACAAGAAATATGGACAATTGAAAAGTGGTCGCTAACTTCACGCCCAGCGACCACATGTGAAGCACAAAAGTTATATGTAAAAGGTTTGTGCTTCTAGAATATATTATTAGCTTTCCCAATAAAACATAAGGTGGATACAAAAATGATAATATGGTTTCCCATTTCATGCTTAGAAAGTGATAAATATAAAGCACTAAACTTTAGGGGATATAACTAAAGAAAAAACCCCTTAAACTTAACAATAATTTTAAAAACTATATATATATATATATATATATATATATATATATATATATATATATATATATATATATATATATATATATATATATTCCGAGAACTAAGTTCTCATCATCAGTAGAAACTATAAAGTAAAAACAGAAAAGTTAAGAATACTCAGCATGTAAACCATGCCAGAGGCCAAAACAGCTCTGCTGAGTAATCTTAACTTCTCTGTTTTTACTTTGTAGTTTCTACTGATGATGAGAACTTAGTTCCCGAAATAAGTATATAGTTTTTAAAATTATTGTTAAGGTTAAGGGGTTTTTTCTTTAGTTATAATTTTACCTTAAGACTCCATTTTAATTTTTAATAATTTAGGGGATATAATTTGGAAAATTTAGAGCTGCACTTATTTGTTCAAGGATGAGTTCCAGGTCAAATAACCTATAGGTATACATTCTTTTTACCTACCGTCACCTTAACATAAAGAGTTATTCTCTTTGGTCAAAAAATTCGATGGTGAGTTTTTATAAATGAGCTCATATTGGGGTCCCTAGTACACGAATTTACTATTTTTTTGATAACCTATCTCTCTCTCTCTTTTAAAATATTTAACAACTAACAAGAGAGTTGTATATAATGCGGTTAACCGATAAATGAAAAAGGGTTTTACTTTCGGTTCCGGTTTTGTATCTGTTTTGAATTTCGGTACAGGTTTCGGTTTCGGTTCTCATTTTTTTTTCGGTATTTTTCGGTTAATGGTTTCGGTTCCGGTTTCGATTACCATCCCTGGTAAAAACAGAGAAGTTAAAATTACTCAGCATGTAAACCATGTCAGAGGTCAAAACAGCTCTGCTGAGTAATATTAATTTCTCTGTTTTTACTTTTTAGTTTCTACTGATGATGAGAACTTAGTTCTCGAAATACGTATATAGTTTTTAAAATTATTGTTAAGATTAAGGGGTTTTTTCTTTATTTATAATTTTACCTTAAGACTCCATTTTAGTGTGTGTGTGTGTGTGTTTGTCTGTGTCTGTGTGTTTGTGTGTACGCGCACGCGCGTGTATGTGGCCATCGTTTCATTTCATTTTATCCTTTATTTTCAATGGATACAGAATTAAAAAAATTATAAAGAAATTAAATTTCATAAATCAGTCAGCTATGCTTTAACCTGAGAAACAGCTTTCATATTAAGATAATTCGTGGATAATTCTGACTAACAGATGTCACTGTCAAGTGCAATTTACATAATATGTATTAAAATTTTACTGGAAATATAGAATCTTTTAAAAGAAATTTTCTACATGAAATTTGTACAATATGAATGGAGTGTCTGGTCGTGAATTTGGAGAACCCGTTAATAATGTGTGCCGGTGAGGTGACACCTCGTAAACGCCCGTCCGGTACAAATAATGCCGAAATCTGTGTACAAAGCAGATTGGCTCACTCAGCATAGAGGAACGTGTTATTTATTTATTTACGTAGAACTGACGGAAGGTGATGTGCTAGCCACATCAGATTATTCCATATACACATTTGAATAATAAAAGTACCGAAAAAAATTAAGGGATCCCTGGTTTTTACTTTGTTGTTTCTATTGATGATGAGAACTTAGTTCTCGGAATATATATAGTGTGTTAATTAAAAATCTGGCCATAGACGTTTAACATGGGAAAACAGTTTTTCTTTGCGCAAAAGTCCCCAATTAATTTTAGACAAAATTTTTCAAATAAATGTTGTAGATAATTATATTCTCCGCCTAAATCAGTAAACAGTTCTAATTTTGCACGTTTGGTAACTTGTAAACTCTAATTTGAAATTGTATAAAAATATTGCTCATTTCTAGCGATACCCATGAAATTGAAACAAAGTTACAAAGAAATGCTTATTGTTTGAACTGTCAGAAATTCAGTTTTCAATTAAAAGTTGCAGATAATTCAGTTCTGCACCTAAGTCACTACACAGGTATTATTTTTAAAATCCAACACTTAAATAACTTATATTATTAATTTTTTTCACATTCTGTATCTATAAAATTAAATTTCTGACAGTTCAAACGATATGAATTTTTTAAAATTTTGTTTCAGTGTCATGGGTATCGCTACAAATGAGCAATATTTGTACAATTTCAAATTAGATTTTACAAGGTACTAAACGTGCATAATTAAATCTGTTTAGTGATTTAGGCGTAGAATATTAATATCTACATTTATTTGAAACATTTTTGTCTAAAATTAATTGGGGACTTTTGCGCAAAGAAAAACTGTTTTCCCATGTTAAACGCCTATGGCCAGGTTCTTAATTCTTCTATATATATATACAGTAAAATATTTGAAAGAAGTCCGATCAAGGCCATCTACGAATTGCATCTATGAATTAAGATTTTATGCTGTCAAATTTAGTAGTGTCGTTTACATAGTTTTTATGAGGTACACAATATATTATGTACCCTCATAAAAACTAAGTAAAAGACACTACTAAATTTGACAGCACAAAATCTTAATTCATAGATACAATTCGTAGATGGCCTTGATCGGACTTCTTTCAAAATGTCCATATTTTTTGTATAATTGGAGTCGCTGTATTTTCAGTCATACATTCTGAAAGCACAAACGAAACAAACGTTTGAGACATAACTCGACGTTTGTGCTTTATATGTGGTCGCTGGGCGTGAAGTCAGCGACCACTTTTAAATTATTCATATTTCTTGTATAATTGGGTTCGCTGTATTTTGAGTCATATATTCTGAAAGCACAAACGAAGCACAAACGTTTGATACATAACTCGACGTTTGTGCTTTTTATGTGGTCGCTGGGCGTGAAGTCAGCGACCACTTTTAAATTGTTCATATTTCTTGTATAATTGGGTTCGCTGTATTTTCAGTCATATCTTCTGAAAGCACAAACGAAGCACAAACGTTTGATACATAACTCGACGTTTGTGCTTTATATGTGGTCGCTGGGCGTGAAGTCAGCGACCACTTTTAAATTGTTCATATTTCTTGTATAATTGGGTTCGCTGTATTTTCAGTCATATCTTCTGAAAGCACAAACGAAGCACAAACGTTTGATACATAACTCGACGTTTGTGTTTATATGTGGTCGCTGGGCGTTAAGTCAGCGACCACTTTTAAATTGTTCATATTTCTTGTATAATTGGGTTCGCTGTATTTTCAGTCATATCTTCTGAAAGCACAAACGAAGCACAAACGTTTGATACATAACTCGACGTTTGTGCTTTATATGTGGTCGCTGGGCGTGAAGTCAGCGACCACTTTTAAATTGTTCATATTTCTTGTATAATTGGGTTCGCTGTATTTTCAGTCATATCTTCTGAAAGCACAAACGAAGCACAAACGTTTGATACATAACTCGACGTTTGTGCTTTATACGTGGTCGCTGGGCGTGAAGTCAGCGACCACTTTTAAATTGTTCATATTTCTTGTATAATTGGGTTCGCTGTATTTTCAGTCATATCTTCTGAAAGCACAAACGAAGCACGAACGTTTGATACATAACTCGACGTTTGTGCTTTATATGTGGTCGCTGGGCGTGAAGTCAGCGACCACTTTTAAATTGTTCATATTTCTTGTATAATTGGGTTCGCTGTATTTTCAGTCATATCTTCTGAAAGCACAAACGAAGCACAAACGTTAGATACATAACTCGACGTTTGTGCTTTATATGTGGTCGCTGGGCGTGAAGTCAGCGACCACTTTTAAAATGTTTATTACTTTTTAATTTTTGGGTTCGCTAGTTTTGTTTATAGATCACAAACAGGCACAAACGAAGCACAAACCTCTCGCACATGTTTCATTGTTTGTGCTTAAAAGTGGTCGCTAATTTCACGGACCCGAACAAAACACATAGACGTCAAGTATCATCATTTACGTGACTTGGTCAATAGAAGTATAATTGAATTAAGTTATTGCCCGAGTGAAGATATGAATGCTGATATTTTGACGAAACCATTGGATAAAATAATATTTGTAAAGTTCAGGAAAAACATAGGACTTGTAAACTGTTGAGTGGGGGTGTTAGAATAATAAACAACAGTTTACTGGATCTATATATAGTTTGTAAAATATAGATCAAGTAATAAAAACAAAATATAGAAATGTAACATTGAATAAAATAGTAATGTAATGTCATCATTTATCATTATAATAAATAAAGTGTTATTTTAAAAACCACTGCGTTTTACTCTGCTAATATACTGGTATACAGAATATGTAGCTAGGAGAAAACTTTCGTTGAGAAGTAATAAATTTGTAAGACGATATGAAGCGATGTAAGTTGTTAATACATTTAAGAGGCGTGGAATTTTCAAGCCTATACGAAGCTATGTAAAATACTATGTTGTGCATTTATTTGCCATAATATTACTTCATAAATGTACTTTTCCTTAATTTTATATGAAATTTCGTTCTTATTTATTTGCTGCTGCACAACGATACTTTATGGTATAATTTGCAACTTGCACACTGTGTTAATAATATTAACATTTATCAATTTTAATTAAGGTAATTATTCAAAACTTTAATAATATTATAGGTAATCCTTTAAGAAATATGCTCACCAAAAAGTTCCGGTAATAATTAGACTCTCAAAGTGGAAATGCATCTTACCTAAAAACAAAAAAAAATAATTATTAATACAAATAACAAATACATTTGTATAAAGATGTACAACAAAATGCAGGGCATAGGAATTTAACATATGATATATTTTTAAAGAATATACTATTTGATGAATTGGTGCCACTTTATTTTTATGAATAGTCGTAGAAAAAATAGTGTATACAATTTATGCATAATAACTACTAATACTAATATTATAACTATTCACATTTGTTTATTAATAGCTATCATTATAAACTCGTTGCATAATATATATGTACTATTAAACTTTCTTTTTACCCGATAAGTACGAGTGAGCTAGCTAAAACTTGATTGATATATACTACTTTAACGTTTTACGCTACTAGTAATTAATAGAAATTACCATAGACTTACTGGGCATTCATACTTGCTAGCAATGAGTCATCTAACTATGGGGTATTCCACCATAACAAAAAAATTGAAAAAAATTTAATTTAACATAAAGTATGGCTCAATAAATAATAGTTAAAATAATGAAAACATTTTTTAAATAATTAGTTTACGAGATATTTCACATTTGCTAAAAGGGAAAATTGACGTCATACAATCGTTATCTTTCTCTCGCAGCGTACTCAGAGCAGTGTGTGTGAGAAAGACAAGTATAGGGGAAATGTGACGTTACACTGATTTCTCGAAAATAAAATACTGTTAAACTATGAACAATTAAGATTTTTTAATACTATGGATTGCTTCAAAACTGAATGAAGTTTTATTTAAAATAATAAAAAAAATTGAGTGGAATACCCCATTGGAAGGGCCATAATAGAAATTAGTAATCTTACATATGAACATCTGTATGAACAGTGGATAATATTTCTACAAAATGACGAAAAACTAAAAATTAAAAGAAAATAGGTAATATTGACTGCACCCACGTTGCAATTTTGAAGCTACGAATTATTTCGCGCTGCTCATTTTTTAATACTTATGACATTTATATCGCATAAATTTAGCACACAAGTTTTATTTTGTTACTTGATGTTTGTAAAAACCCATAATATAATAAATAGGGACAGATTTAGCAAGGATTTTTTTTATCATAGCGTGGCGTTTTAGCGTACATTTTTTCATTTTCATTTACATTTACTTTTTAATTTAATTTTCATTTAATTCTCATTTATAATTTTTAAATGTACCTATTCATACAAAAATTTATAACAAAAATAAATGAAAATGAACGCATGCGCACATATAAAAATACGCTGACAGATGATGAACGTTATAACCCGACTTTCATTGGAATAAAATTTATTTAAAAAATATTCAACAATAGTGACAGCGAAGAAGTAATGAGTTTAGTTTTAAACGTGTTATTGCAATAAAAAACCGTAAAAAGAAACGATATCGGAGATACATAATGACAACCAGCTGATCAACTCAAATTCTCGTCACTGTCATGTCGTACACGCATGCGTCATTTATAATTTTCATTTATTAGATAAAAGTTGGCCATCGTTAAAAATAAATGAGAATGAGAGATAAATGAAAACGTAAATGAAAATGGTGTATGCATGGCTACATTGGTTTACATCAATTTATCTTTTAAATGAAAATTAAATTAAATGTAAATGAAAATGGCTGCATAAATCCGCCTTTAGAGTTGACAATAGAAACTGACATGTAAATATAGACAGTAATAAAGACGTTTCAAGCAAAAGTATCTTTTATTTATTATATTAAAACCCCCTCAAACACCGCCCCCCCCCCCCCCTCTGCTTTATCTGCGATAAAGCAGATTGTGGCACACTCAGAAATGGGTAATATGCCGTGATGATATATATATATATATAGAGAGAGAGAGAGAGTTATATACACAATACAATTACAGAAAAAGCGTAAAAGGTGTGGATGGGGTGAGGAAAATTTAGCGTATGTTATAATAGCGTATACCAAAAAGCTGAAAGTGATGCCATCAGTTGTGCTATAGTCAGCTACACCATTACTTTTATAGAACTTTTTTCTGCCCAATAGGATTTACTAGTGACATATTGTATGAAAAACTTGTACTGCAGATACATAAGTGGTATCGCCCTGTATACGCATGCGCGCGAACTCCCTCTCTCTCTCTCTCTCTCTCTCTCGCACACACACACACACACACACACACACACGCGCACGCATACCCATATACACATTACCATAAAAATGTTAAACTCGAATTCTAGGGATCGCCATGGCTCGTATCGTAAATTTCATACTTGTATTTATTAGCTATCGTTGATATATGTATACGATTTTCTCAAGAAATATCTATCGAACAAAGATTCATACGTCACTGTCGTGCGTTAGTATAATGTTGGAAAGCTTACTCAAAATTACTAAAAAATGTGACGGTAATATCATTTCATCTTACATATGAATAATAATTTAATTTTGTTAATATAAATGAATAAATTCATGATCTTTGTGTAAAATATAATGGGCCCCATAAACTATTCGCGATTCAAGTTAAGAAAACTCTATCTAGTGGTAAACTGCCGAACTAACAATTGTGACGTCACAAGCAGTCAGGTAATACTGGTGCGCTACACATTTGCGTGTGCAACATTGACAAAGTATGTAAGTATTTTATTAAATGCTCTTTTAATATATACTGTTTTATAAATGAAGTAAGAGTTACACTATATAAATTAAGTATTTCTTTTTCTTTGTATGCATATTTTATGTCATGTGTGTCTTTTAGATATTATAACCTAACATTTCCACATTCAAGTTTTTCATTATTACTGATTACTGCTGTTTTATTACATATATCTTTACTCTTGTACAAAACTTCAGATATCGTTGGTACTATGGAGTTTTCACCCAAAATTACAAAAGATTGCACTTTTTGTTGTGTGCCAGGTTACAGCTCTAGAGCTTCTAAGTGCCCGACAATTAGATTTCATCACTTTCCAAAACCCGGGGAAATGGTATAAATACAAAATAAATTTGATGTAAATGAAATGATTGATAGAAGAAAAGCTTGGCAAATTAAATTTCTAATTGGAAAGCATCTAACAAACAATATGCGTGTTTGTTCCTTACATTTGTCTACGGATAATTATTTATTTAAAGGTGAGATATTTTTTTGAATTATACAAAAAATTGTAAGTTATATTATTTTTATTAATATTTAGGATATTCGAAAAAAAGATATTTGAACGTAAGTTAGGGTGACCAGATCTTAGATCACGAAAGGAGGACACAGCAGACAAAAAAGGATGATTTTTAGTAGAAAAGGATGACAAAATAATAAAAGAAAACAAACATTTATTTTATTAAACACTTGAAAAGAAATAAAAGATAACATTTATTTGAACTTAACAACAATTTAGCTGGTCGACAGCGCGAATACCGAGACTCAACGAACACATCCGATTCTTGTTAGACGGCAATGCGTGCGACGAATTCAGCACGTGCGAGTGCGGAAAAAAGTTGTGTTCTAGTACTGTTTCATTATTTCGTGAAAAAGCCGGACGTAAATAAAAGCCGGCCGGACATTCATATTTTTGTTAAAAAGCCGGACAAGTCCGGCTTTATCCGGACGTCTGGTCACCCTACGTAAGTGCGGTACCTTCGCAAAATTTGCCAAAGAAAGAAAGAGACTGGCGAGGAGAAACTTATTCAGAGATCTTGAACTGGTACCTGTTATTTTGTTATTGTAATATTATTTTATGCATGCGTACCGTGTTTAAAATGTATGCAGTATTAACTTGACATGTATTATATTTTTTATTGGGATTACAGATAAGCAAATATAAAAATGAAAAACCCCAAGTGCTTCATCTGCTGATTACAAAGAATCAAGTGCTTCAACATCTACAAATTATGGAGACCCAACCCCAAGCACTTCATCATCTACATATCATAAAGACTCAAGTGTTATAAAACCTGTGAATTATAAAGATCCAAAGTCAAGTGCTTCATTATTAGATCATGAAAAATCAAGTATTACATCATCTTTATATCTTAGAAATCAAATTAAAAACATTATTTCATGTGATTGTTTGTTTATTCCACTAATTTGCAGACATAAACCGAAAATTAAAATGTCATTTTCGTTTTGTGATACCTTTCATCCACAAGTAATTATATGACTTGAATTGATGATTCCTTCGCCCTCACAAGAATTTCTGGAGCTAGGAGTTGCACATAAATATCTAAATACTTCCCTTAATAATAATAACATGGTGTAGTATAAATAACTCTTCTTTCTTGTTGTTTCTATGCTGTGAAAACATTAACCTGCCTAAGTGCCTAATACTCCTGACAGTTCTGTAGACTGCTTGTGACGTCACGCATTAGGAAGAAAATGGCGGGATAAGTTAATTTGAATCGCGAATAATCGAACGAAATATAACAAATTTATATAAAAATTGTAAAATACTAACTGATTAATAAGTAGTAGTTATAATGAATTAAATTTTTTATGACGTGACGGGTGTGGATTTGATTCTACTGGCCAGAAATATGAAAGCTGAGAATCCCGCGTATATCGCCCAACCCATTGGCAGTTTCCGTTTATATCACTAGCGCCACTGTTATCTCAACTTCTGAATCGAACTTCTTGGATATCAAGAAAATACTATAAAATTAAAATAGTTATTTATACAACAAGTGTAAAAAGTATAGTCTTATTTCACGAATAGGAAAGTTTGAAATCCTATGAGTTAAATAAGACACTTTTTACTCGAGTTGCATACAAATTTTTTTTTACGTCTGCAATAAAAGTGTGAAAAAACTGCCGTAACGTTTCATTATTTCACTCTGTAGCGTTAAAAAAAGTAACTTTTTTTCACACTTTTATTGTGTTAAAAAAGACATACTTTATAAATCCATTTTAATGAAAAAAAGTGTACTTTTTTTAACAGACGTAAAAAAATATGTATAATATCTGCTCTCATGAAAGAATACAATTTCAGTGCTAATGGACTAATACCGGTGCCGTCACGAATTAATCGCAAAACTTTAAAAAATCATATCTTGCTTACTATAAATAATTTTCACATCGGGTTTTCATTTCGTTATATCTTTGTACAAAATTTCATATACAGCAACAAAAAATTGGTTTATGGGTCTACTGTATATTTACAGAGCGATATCTATGACAAATATGTTACGATATAGTTTGTTTAAGAACAATAATTACTTTCTATGAAAAAAATTTCGGCCGTTATAATAATAAAAATAAAGTCACTTTACTTTTAAAGTTTGATCTAAAAGTGAAAAAAGCGTTTCATAATTTCACTTTAAGTTAAAGTTGTCCGTGTAAATCTTTTAAAAAGGTATTTAAACCGACAACTTTAACTTTATGTGAAATTATGAAACGATTTGTCACTTTTAGATCAAACTTTAAAAGTAAAGTGACTTTATATTTATTATGAAACCGGCCGTAACAGTAATATAATTTTAATAATTATTTGTCCTCTGAAATTTAAATGATCTATCCTACAAATTCTTTTTAATCTGACAAAAAATTAGCGAACATTATCGTTAATTTTAATTCAGTTCTTAATATGTGCTTAAAACCTCGGTGTATGATAATAAATTTCAATTTTTCAGAAGGTTGTTGATCTCAAAAAACCACCATAAACGAAACAAACAGTTGGTTACAAATTTCACTGTATAGAGCAGATGTTAACTAACAGTTTCATTTTAATTTTTAACACTGGATTTGACTAAATTTTTCATTAGTTTATGAAAATGTGACCAAAATAGCTGTTAACGTTCTTACTAATTAATATTAGAACAGCTGCACTTATGACATTCGAAACGATAATTTAGGATCGTAGATACAGAAGAACCACAGAAGAATTTAAATAGGAATAAATATTTATTTGTAATAAAATAATTACTTGTAAATTTTCCATACTAATGTGCTTAGGTATATTTCTTTAACCTTGTAAGTATGCAAAAAAAGATATTTCGAAATAAATGTATTTTGTATAGCCCGTACGATGTAACTTGACGACTGGCGGAAATTTACATTACCGCTGCAGTAATGGGGAAGTTATAAAATCCAAAGAAGAATGAAGTTCAATTTTAAATCTTATTTTTTTCTAAAACGTAAAATTATGCATCTAAATATGTAGTATTCTCATACCTAGTATCAAAATTTTAGTGCAACTAGTATCAGAGTTATTAATAAAGATAGGCTTGATGAGGTGCACTCAGGTTTTATTTTTTTTTCTTTGTGAACCATAACAGATATCACAAATCACGCAGAGAGAGAAAAGTTTACTATTGAATGCATCTTTCTGAAAAAAAAAAAAAAAAAACGTTATCGGCGTGGCCATTAACAACTTACGGTCTAATCAATGTTGGGGCACCTAAGTTTCATACACTAGTGGTTCATTAATAATAACAAGTATCATCTTAAAAGATGACAACCATATGAACTGTCATACCAAATTTCATCCAAATCGAATAAAGCGTTCTATTATTATAAGCAATTTTTTTTTTTTTTTTCGAAGAACTTTGAAGTAAAATATTGGCTAAATGGTACACTGTCCGGTAGAAGCAAGTTTAGTTAATTCGTCTTTAGCCTCAGGAATCTGTGGTTAAGCCATGTCCCCCTATTTTAGAGACACCGGTTGAAAATGAATGTGCAGGATAAAATAGTTATTTTTATGAACAAGACATTCATGATTCTATTTTATATAAATTCAATCGACATACCAAATTTCATACACAGAATTAAAAATAAACTTAGCCACTTCAAAAATTATAATTTTTTAACAATATTAGCTGGACTTGATTAGCGTAGAATTTTTGTGCAGCTATGTATGTTATTTAACTGTAATTTATATTAGGGTAAAGTTCTTTTAATTAGTTGGCATTTGTATGTTAAATAATATAGTTATAAAGTTTGTTAACACACCCTTAAATTCATTCTAAATTGATTCTACTTTAAATATCCTGATATTCGTACATTTAATTTCACTCCCTTTCAAAAATGCACATACGCCAATGCAATCTGTCAATCGTATTTCACTATCACAACTATATGGCAAACAAAAAGTCAGTACGAGGCTGCACCTTCAAACATTCTGGATCACTTTTAATTTTCGTAATTGAGTTCTATTAACGGCAGAATGGCCGATGTAATTCATCTAGTAGCCACCGTAAAGACTGTATGGCTAATCTCATCAGCTTGAGCGGTTAACATTTATAATAGTGAGCGTGTTCCGAACATGCGATTCGGGTTTAATCATTAAATGTTAAATCCGCACCTCTTGATACATAACAACGCCCTTCATCGCAAATAAATTTCATTTGCAAATCTCTCTGGTTTCTTCACGTTCGTGACTAACCATATTTATTTTATTTTGTTAATAAATTATGCTGAATTATTCGTTAAGATTTGTTTATAATAAATATTAATTCGCTGTTTACTTACAGGTTGCGTGTTTTAAAATATAAAATACATAATTCATTACATACCCTAATCTAAGATATTAACATGCGAGTTATGTATTAGAGTTACACAAAATATATTAAATACGAGTAGATACTTGAATGTTGCAGTTGAAATCTACTCAACAGAATACAATGATAAAAGCGTTTGACAGAATTTTTGGAAACCATACTGCAAGTAAATATTTCCACTCCGTAAATTTTCTGGAAAGATGTAATTAATGACATTCATAGATATAACGAATTTAAGACAACGATAATTAATTATTTCGTATGTTGCTTACATATGGCAAACATTATTTAATAATTTCTGAGCATGAGAAAACAGTTTTTCTTTGCGCAAAAGTCCCCAATTAATTTTAGACAAAAAATTTTCAAATAATGTTGTAGATAATTATATTCTACGCCTAAATCACTAAACAGATTTAATTTTGCACGTTTGGTAACATGTATAATCTAATTTGAAACTGTACAAATATTGCTCATTTGTAGCCATACCCATGAAATTGAAAAAAATTACAAAGAAATTCATAACGTTTGTACTGTCAGATATTTAATTTTATGGGTTACAGAATATGAAAAAATAATAATAATAAAAGTTATGTAAGTAATAGATTTTAAAAATAATACCTGTGTAGTGATTTAGGTGCAGAATTTAATTATCTGCAACTTTTAATTGAAAACAGAATTTCTGACAGTTCAAACGACACGCACTTTTTTGTAGCTTTGTTTCAAATCCATGGATATCGCTACAAATGACCGATATTGATACAATTTCAAATTAAATTTTACCAGTTACCAAACGTGCAAAATTAAAACTGATTACTAATTTAGGCATATGTATATAATAGTCTGCAACATTTATTTGAAACATTTTTTCTAAAATTAATTGGGGACTTTTGCGCAAAGAAAAACTGTTTTCCCATGTTAAACGCCTATGGCCAGATTTTTAATAGGCTATTCCACAGTAATCAAAAATACTAAAAGTTTATTGAAAATAAGAATGATAATAGTTAAAGGATAAGGAAAACCATATTTCTTTTATTATAAATTATTCCTTCTAGAAGACACGGGGAGTTTTGCTTTTGATGATGTAGGACATGTGTACGAGTGTTTGAGCAAATAGGATCCAAGTATGACCTCCGATTTTGAGAAGCCCCGCCCTAACTAAGAATATACTTCTTCGGGTGTGTCGGATCTGTTCGGTTGCTGTTCGGGTGACGTTCTAATTTCTTTATTTTTATAAAATGAGAAAAAAAGTGAAATAAATTAAGTGAAATAATTTATTTTATGTCTCTAATAATGAATTATAATATTACAATTTAAATATACAGTATTTTGTAATTTGTTTAACAATTTTTCGTGGTTTGTGAACCACTGTTTGTTTACTTCTGGTATATCCACATTACCTACGTCACAAAGCAGATTTAAAATTCGGACCTTAATATCTCGCTTATTTGGAGGAATTTTTAACTCGGAATTTCACATGTGGTCTTATATTTTTATGTATTTCAAGAAAAAAAATTAATAAAAATGTCGTGGAATAGCCTAGTATCTAATTCTAATGCCGTTTAGATTCAACATTGAAAAGAAAAAAATAATTTCCATTTTACAGGATGGCTATCACTTTCTTCGAATTATTGCTAACAAGTGACAGATAAGAGCACTAGTAGACCATTTCATAAATTCAAAGCGCATGTGCCAAGTGTTAGACTGTAATAATATATTAGTGCCGATGGCTGTATACCCATCCTTGTTTATATGACAGTTCTATGTGTTTCACAGTTTTATAGTTTTATTAGTTTCGTTTTTCAAATAATGTAATTTAAATGTTTTATCTGATTTGGAAAATAAAAAGTTATATTTATGCGAGTATAATAACACAATATTTTTTTGATGAATATATTTCACTTTTTCACATGCTAAAATAAATTTTAATTTGTAAAATTAAAATTTAAACCATACCTTATATTCGGATTCACCAGCTCTAAAATCTAGAACTATATGCCGGATCCGCATGTAAATTTGAAGTGCCGCCATTTAACGGCACTAACTTTTTAGTTCAAAAGGTTAATATAGGGGTCGCCCAAATTTCTGAAATGGTCTATTGCGAAAAAAAAAAAATCAATTTAACATTTCAAACGTATAATATCACTGCCTTTGTGACCTATGTTACTTAATACGGGTTTGATAAATTTGGAACACTATGTACGTAGAAATTGTTCGTTGTCACATTCATCACATTTCAGTTTTTCTGATATTACAGGAACAACGATTGATATGCTGCAACAGTTTATAGCGCCAATATTCTCAATACAATAAATAAATAATATGATATAAATATAATAACGGATATTAAATGAAAACTATGTTGAAACTTCTGAAACGAATTTGTTATGATAATCATAAAACACATAGATACGTAAAAAATGACTGCATGAATAAGTCACGCCAAAACGGCAAGTTTGAAACTAGAGTTTATGTTTGACAGATATTGTGATTAGGGATTGCAAACCGATTAACCGGTAAAAATTATAAAATTCTTTCAAAAAATACGGGTAAATATTCATTATTTACCGGTAAATCAGTAAACGGTAAACCCTTTTATCATGTATGTGCTCTCAATATTAATTCGAAAATACATAATATTTTTATGAATTAAATTGTCTATCTCTGAATATACCTACTTACCCTACCCGTTATGAGTAATTTGCAACGCACAAGAAGCAACACGCGTACAGCGTACACTGAGTGTACAGGTTGTCTCATTTTCGATTTTTTTTAGGGTATTTCGGGAAATATTACTGATAAAGCAAAATTGTTTGCACATTCCAGATTCTAGGGTCAACTTTTTGAGAAAAGTTTAATAGTGACCACAAGAATTTTCGATCTTCTTTTGTTTCTGAGCTACAAGCAAAAATTTGATTTTCGCTCATTTCGAAAATATCTCATAAGTTATTTATTATGGTAGTTAGAGAAAAATTGTTTTAATAAATTTAATACCGTTTTTTAGGAAAAATAAAATGGCGTAATTAGATTTTTTGAAAATTTCATAATTCTCGAGATATAGCACACACAAACTTATAATTTTTAAATGGCACCCTATGTTGAAAATAGTCTCATCTTTTTGCTTATTTTATAAGCTTTTTAATGATATATAACAAGTCTACTTCCTTTTTTACCTCTCGCGAAGAGAGGTATTGGATTCATGCTAAAATTCGCATACCCAGATTTTATTGAATAAGCACGATTTCAGGTCCCTAGAATCCGATTATAACATTTTTAAAATGATGTCTGTGTGTGGATGTGTGTATGTGTGTGTGTGTGTGTGTGTGTGTGTGTGTGTGTGTGTGTGTGTATGTATGGATGTTGGAGGGACGATTCCTCAAAAACTATAAGACTTAAAAAATATATAACTGCAGTTTCTTCAATCTGACATTCCTGGGAAGAGCTGAAAAGGTTTTGGTAACAATTGAACAACCGGAAGTAGTAGTTTCTTAAAAAAATTCTTCTAAATATAATTTTTTGAGTTTTTTTTTTTATTAAATATTGAAGAACATAAAATTCTCCATCTAATACACTTAAAATTTTTATTATATCTTGTATAGTTTTAGAGATAAAGACACTGTAATTTATAGAGTAAACTAATCGCAGAGGCCAAGGCACTAAGGAAACCAGTTGACAAATTCCAATGTTTATAACATGACACATGTCATTGTCAAATATTAACAGTTTTAGTGACATTCTGATAACTTTATCTGAGAAGTATATTTAACTTTTCTTATTGTTTTATTAATTAAATATTTGAAATTATAGGTAAAATTGTGGTAAAATACATATATCCATCAGAAATTTCGCCAATCTGGTTAACGAATTGGAAGAATCTATGACATTTAGAAACTTCCTCATACAATGAAAAATAGATATAATTAGAATTATATGTGTGCAGAAGACATGTTAAATACAATAAAAAACAATATTTGAGTAAAGTTCTGTAATTTTTTATTATAAAACGACGGTTCGAAAGTGAAGTGCAATACAATACTTATATAGCCTAATATGGAAATGGCGAGAGGTCTTGTGCTGGCCACAACAGATTTTTTACGCATGAATAAAAGATGAATTATTAATTTTTTAGGGTGAAAAAAATAAAATTTATTAAGAAACAAATGAAAAAAACTATTACAATTCATCATTTGTTTATTTGTAATATTATTTCCTTCAGTTTTACACATTTTTTAAATTTATTCATTAATTTAGCACAACTAGTTAAAAAAGAACTGACGTATTTTCAAGAAGAGAATGACATGTAAACCAACAAGTGTGGAATCAGAAAGAGCTTTTTCCGCGGCTGGCTCATTTTGCACAAAAATTAGGTCACAATTAGGGGATGACAGCCTCTCGATAAGTTGTGTTTTCTGGGGGCATATTTTTTACGAACTGATAAATAAGATTTTATTTAATACACCTGTAACTATTATTTAATATTACCTATCTATGTTTGAAATATGTACCTATAAATATTTGTATATTTTTTGTAATATTCATACATGAATAAATATTTTGCGTTAATAATTACGGCTTTACTATTATTAATTGATATTAGTTGCAAAAAAATAAAACCGGTAAATCGGTATTGATTTTTTTACCGGATAACCGGTAATTCAAAAAATCGGTAAATTTGCAATCCCTAATTGTGATGTTTCCCGGTATAGAGTTTATTTTCATGTGCTACTATAGTTTTTATATGTTGTGTTTCCATAGTTGCATTGTTACATTCAGTAATAACATGTACTGACATTTAAATACAAATACAAAACTTATAATACAAAAACGTTGTATGTTTATTAATAATACGTAACACCCGGCCTTGTATTAATAACGTACGGTACTTTCGAGTTGAGATGCGGACAAGGGAGCATCTATAGTGGAGTTATGAGATCATTGGCCATGTACGAAATTTTAAAATACATGGTAGACCGGGCCGAATAGTAATTCTTCATTGTAGTCTAGTCATTGGAGACGAAAAAAGACCTTTGATCCAAGATGGAGGCTCACGCCGAGCCTCTCCAAGGTCACAAATTTGAATTTTTCATCCCCGTCTCGACCCAAACAACATATGTTAAAATCGTTTTTTCCCCACCTTTTGTAGGGTAATTGACTGGACTATTGGATATAAAAGTACAGAGACTTAAATTATACTTATCTTTCTAAGGTTTTGTGACCGCGTGCCTGAGTGTCTGATCGCGAATCTGGGGAACGGGATTCGATCCCGACCGTGACTAAAAGTAATATTTGGAGTTTCATATGGCACAAAAGTGACCCTTAGTTGCACTCTCTGCGCCAGCAATGAGTGCCGGTGGTGATGTGGCATCTGGTAAATGCCCGCACGGTACAAATATGTCATAATCATTATCGAATTCTGCGTACAAAGCAGATTGGCAGCAATGCAATGGGTAATATGCCGTGATGATATATTAGCTTCGTTCGTTTCGCTACCCTGTGTCTTCGCAAACACGGCGGTGAAATTCGCTGCTCTATTCAGTTTGCGGTTCACTGTAAAGTCACTATATTCTGTTCGTTCAGTTTCTCTAGTAACTTGCGGTAAATCACCGCGGCAGCTGGCAGTGATAATTTTTAAAGTGACATGACTCGGCGGTAATGTTCGCGTCTACATATGAAGTGTCAGTGTGACAGTGTTTGACAAATATTAGGAAAAAAATGATATTTTTCAATAAATGTACTATGTAATGTTTCAATTTAAGAAATTTAAATATATGTATAGTTCAGCACTGCAGGCCTAAAGACCCATGGCTTTATTCACAATTTTTCTCCACTGGTTCCGATTCATGGCTAAATTCTTCCAGTTTCTTATATTAAACTCGCCAGTGTCTTTCGTCACCACATCAAACCATCTCTCTTTTAAACGTCCAGGTTTTCTTCTCATTTCTACACCTCCTTTTACACGCACTTCGTCACTCTGTCCTCTGGTAGTCTTATTACGTGACCCAACCAGGCGTAATCCTCCTTAAGATTTGTCTTTCCCAGATTTCCAACTTTTTATGGTTTGTTTTATTAAAGATCCATAATTCACACCCGTACAACACACAAGGTCTGATTATTGTTTTATATAGTCTCACTTTTCTTTTTATTAACACTTTTTTTTTGATTTTAGGGTTTGTAGTAACACTCTCGCACTTCTACTACCCCTTGTCATTCTTATTTTGATTTCTTCATCTTTGCTATTATTGTTTGTTACATTTACACCCAGATATACAAAACTTTGCATTTCATCGAACTCATATATCTTTCTATCTTTGTCGATTTTAAATAGTTTCCTTCTATAGTTTGTCCTCCTCTCACTATCAAATAATTTGTTTTTCGTACTCACTGCCTAGAAACTAATGTTTCCCGCAGCCAACTCACAATCCGAAATGTCATATTCCCGCGCTATTGTTTTACTTCCCGCACTACTCGCACTAGTGTCTCAATGGAAACTACTTTGATCGAGTAGCTTAAAAGTGCTATTTTATACATAATAATTTAGGAAAATTAGTTGAAAGAATAAAAATTATTTAAATAAAATCAGAATTATTGCTAATTTTGACATTTTAATACTACTAGCGCCATCTATTAGAAACTAATGTAATGAGAATCGAGAATGATGAACATGGCGACCATACTGTATATTGCACACAATATTAAAGATAATATTAGTAGGTATTAATATACTATAAAAACAACATTATTATTATTAATAGGTATAAGATTATATTTTATTTAAAGATAATTTAATATGTATTCATACTTTTATTTGTTTTAGGTAGTGATATGTTCCTAAATTTATAACCAATCTACTATACATATGTACTATCAAAATAAAATAAGATCTTAAATTTAATACATTGTATTTGAATCAATTATATACAGTTTGGTATTGCAATAATTATTATATATTTATATTTTGTATCTGACAATTAGTTAGTGAAATTGATGGCTCTATTTGATGCGACGACATGTTCTGCGTAACATATGTCGAAGGTAGAAAAGTTTTACAATTAATTCGTTCGTTACAAAAAATCTTGTACAATACTTATGCGGAAATACCTTCCGTGCATTCGCCTAAATGAAATACTCGCTCGCGTTGCTCGCTCGTACTTCAAACAAAAGCTCATGCACGGAAGTTCTTGTTTCCGCATTTGTATTGTAAATAACTATTTTGTTCATTAATTTCTAACCGTTATACTTGATATCTCCTCCAGCCTTTTAAATGTTAATTCTAGCTCTTTTTTTGATCTGGTTGATAATGCCAAATCATCTGCAAAAGCAAAGCATTGGTTTAGGTGGTGGTATATAGTTCCTCTCGTATAAATATTACTTTTTCTGATTATTCATTCCAGCACACGATTGAAAAGGACCGATGATAAGGGATCATCCTGTCGGAGCCCTCAATTTGTATGGCATTCATTAGAGACCTTACCATTTAATAGCACTTTGCACTTCGTGTTTCTATGAGTCATGAACGTTAGTCTTGTTAATTTCGCTGAAATACCTATTTCTCTCATAATCTCGACCAAATTTTTGAGCTTTTACATGATATTGTGCCAGATATATGGATATCCAAATATATGCCTTTAAGATGGAGGGAATCATTAATTTGCCCGATTCACAAAAATGGAGATAAAATGTGTTGTGAGAATTACCGAGGAATTGCAGTACTGGATGTGGCCTATAAAGTCTTGGCAGGATGTATAAAGAATAGAATACAAAGAGAGGCAGAAAAAATCCTAGGCGAGTATCAGGCGGGTTTCAGAGCTAACAGGTCCACTAACGACCAAATTTTTGGTCTGAAACAATAATAGCTAATAGCTACGAGAATTACTTACCTCTACATGTGTTGTTCATGGACTACAACAAGCTTATGATACAATTAAGAAAAACAAATTATACGAGATTAAGAAATTTAAATAAATTTTTAAAATAAATGTCAATGTCATATGAATTTTGATTTGTAATAAGGTAAAATTATTTGATAACAATAGTAACAATAATGGAAAATGGAATATATTTTACTGAGTATCCTTTATAATTATAATAGATTAGAATTTGGCTATAATTGGTCAACCGGAAGTACTGTTATACTGAAATTCTTAACAGTATTTCTCGAAAAAACGCAGTAAAATATCATTTTTTTCCACAATCGTTAGCAAAATTTCATTATTATTCAATTTAAAATAGTGAGCAAAGTATCACTTGTCCAGTTGGCGCACTAGCTCCGGACGCGTGAGAAAAAGACATACTTTACTCACTTGTACTTAAAATAGCTATTTTGATAAGTATATAAATATAAATTCGATAATGATTACATTTTTACCGTGCGGGTGTTTACCAAGCGTCACCTCACGAGCACTTGTTGTCGACGTAGAAAGTACACCACAGGAGTCACTTAAAAATTCGAAATATTTCATTTCGCGTCGGTCGGGATCGAACCCGATTCCTAAGATTCGCGACCAAACACTAAGGCACGATGCCAGTAGACAATTTTACGTTATTGCATATACTCGTATATAAGATTAAAGAATATTTTATTCTCTCTACGATTTGCGACTTTCGACCCCAACAAACGACTTATTGTAGAACAGAGGCCTAATAGATGAATGATGTCTGTGTCAAGTACAATTTGCATAGTTCGTGGAATAATTTTACTAGAAATATAAAATTTATGCAATAAACTTTCTGAATGGATTGTACAAAAAACAAAATAAATAGAATTAACGGAAGGTGTCGGTCACATTAGTTATTTTTTTGTAATTTTTGTAATATATATTAGTCATGGACTATCTGACTAATAAAAATTGCTCATTAAATGATAAATAACAGTAAGATCCAGTGCAACTAGTTTTTACTAGTACTGGTTTTTAGTTGTTTACTTTGGAGTACTCGTATACAGAAATACTACAAATAAAAACTATGGCCCATATTACGAGCGTGCTTTTATTGCAAATGCGAAATATTAGAAAATAATCGTGGTAACGTCACATTCCTTTCCAAATGTCATTACCTAGCTGTAATGGAGAAAAAAAAGATAATTTTTCGTAAATGTAAAAATATGTGGGTTTTGCTAAAGAAATTTCACCAATAAACGTATGTTAGTTGTTTTTCGATTTTACTATAATTTGTACCATTTTATTTAATATAATAAATTATTTCTTTCTGATCACTATTTAGACCGGAAAGTCCTTCTTTGCTGAGGTAGCTCGGAAAGTTGTCTATAAGGGATCGGAATAATTATTTACATACTTAGTGCGGGAAGACACTCTTCCCGCATGAGCGCTTATTTTAGGCACGAGCGAGCTTGCGAGCGAGGGCTTCATTTGCGCGAATGAGTGGATGACGTCTTCCCGCAAGAAGTTTGTACAATAATTTTTGTAACGAACAAAATCATTATTATAAATGTTAAGATAATTGTACAAAATTCGCAAATATACAAGTAAATAGCACAGCAGCAATTTCATAGCAACAGTTGTTAAGTAAATTGTTGATTCCAAAACATAATTGTTTGCATATTTTTTCAGAATTTAAAGTCAAAATGTCTGATTCTGATATTAATAATAATAATAATTGTTAGGTGGAAGTAACGCCGTACTTGTTGACAGATAATATTTATTAACGGATTTCTCGGCGGTGATTGTAAGGAATTATATTGTTGTTATTCCATAAAAAAGTTAATTTTATTTAAAATCGTACATAACCCTAAACTTCTAGAAATTAAGCAAAAGTTGTCAAGCATATTTTATGTTGTACTTACCAACTTTTCAAATAATTAAATAAAGAATAATGTTCGGCAAGTCTCTATTTTACTGGTAGTTTCATTTTCAATATAATAAGTGTAAAATCTGATAATTTATATTTAAAGTTGTCACAGGTTACGTTCTATTTTGACATTAAACAGATGACAGATTCTCCAACAGATGGCACTGATGGTAGACAAATTTATTATTTATTAATATTTTTTTATTATTATTGGTTTTTGATGCTTGAAAATCGTATGAGTGCCATTTTATAATAGTATATTATATGGCAAGTGTGTGAAGCTGAAATTTTTACATGAGGGTGGAGTTTGTGACACGAGCCGAAGGCGAGTGTTACAAATCACCCGAATGTAAAATAGGGTTCACACACGTGTTAAATACTATACTTTTTCTACGACCTTGCAATAAAATATATTTTTTCTTCACATTGTCATTCTTTCAACGTAAAGCCTCTGTATTATCGACTTGTGTAACCATGGTTACCAAAGTTACGGGTGTTTAACAGCTTTGTTTTATTAAAATACAATTCAGTTTGTAATATTTAAAATAATGAACGGTGCGTGAAGTGCTATTTCACGCACACTGTGCGTGAAGTAACATTTCACGCACAGTGTGCAAAAAATCAAACTTCACACATAAAAATTGATACGTGAAGTACTCACTTCACGCATGGGAGTAGAAAAACTATATTTTGTTATTTTAAAGATTATTTTGTTGAAGAATGCCCAGAAAATGTCAGTGTGTTTTGCTTGATTTCCTAGTGCACTGCACCGGGAAAGTGATGTTTCCGGTTGTCTATAGCGTGTGTCAAATGTCACTTCCGAGGATGTGAGTACAAAAAGTACTTTACCGATCCCGGGACCGGTATAGCTAAATGTTTCCATGGAGATCAGCTGTTTATTTATTTATTATTTGCTCGCAGTAAAAAATAAAATAATACTTTTTTATTCTTTTTTCAGGATCGCAAAAAAAATATTGTACCCAACATGACCTGAAAGTGTCTATACTGGGCTCACAAGCTTCCAAAGCTCGCCTACGGCTCGCTCTGGAATATGCTTGCTCACCCAGCAAAGTATCACTTTCAGGTCTTGTTACGTAAATTACTAATAATGCAAATGTACAAAATATGTAAGATTATAAAGTTCACATTGAGACAATAACGCTACTATAGAAGTCACACATTCTGTATCTGAAAACTGTTACGGAATAAGACACATTTTGTTATACTGTTACGGAATTTTATTTTGTAACAGGCAGTCAAAGCCCACTAGTTTTTAAATTCACCCATTTAGAACACATTGGGAAACGCAATTGTTTTCAAAATCAAGTTGACTTTGCTGGGCGCGTTGGTCCGACTGTTTTTTGATTTTGTCATCTGAACTGTCAATTTGTACAAGAAATTTTCATAAAAACTAATTATATGCCCTGTTTTAAGCTTTTTGAAGGTTTGTAGGTTGCTAAAATTCGCGGAAAATGTAAAATAGAACACACATTACGTTTTGTAAATCGCTTTATTGCTTCTCAAAATATTCGCCTTTAGCATCTATACATTTTTGCATTCAATGAAACCAATCTTGAAAACACTTTTCTACTCTGAACGAGGTACCACTTAAACAAGTGATTTAAATGCTTCAGTGGCCTGTTTAGGCGATGAAAAACACTCACCACGCATTTTATTTTTGATTTTTGGGAATAGGAAGAAGTCATTTGACGATAAATCAGACGAATATGGGCAATCAGTCATTAATTCAATGTTTTCACTGGTCAAAAACTTAGAGTTGCCGAACCCAAACGTAATATTGATCAAAGAAAGGTAAATGCGCATTAACTAAACATTGTTGGGATTTAGAATACAGATTTAACTTTGATAACATTCGAGTTTTACATAAAGAGAAGAACCTGTCAAAAACAAAAAGACTGATGTTAGACATGTTATACATTAATCCAGACAAAAAAGCTGTAAACTTCAGAACGGATATCGAAAATATCGACATTTACGGTCACTGCATTCAAACCTTTCGTGGTATGTCCACTACACATTTTATCAACCGACCATTTTTGAACTAATTCTTGTATTGAGCGCAACTCCTCACCTGCTCCTGCTGTTGATGTTTAGCATATTTCAAATAATGTTATATATTTTCATGTAACCTCTAATATCTAATTTTCATTTTAAAAATTAATTAGATTATAAGTAACTAAATAAGTTACAAAGTTACTTATCTTTAAGCTTACTAAAAGTCTTAAAATGTGTTTATATGTAATCTCTTGTAGCCATCCTGAAGATGTAGCAGTAGGATACGAAACGTCGATGTTCGTTAAAAAATAAAAATACCAACTATATTGACTGCATTCCTGTACATTCCCTTTCTCACTATGTATAGGCCGTCTCAAGTTATATGCACATTCCATTACTTGTGAAGTAGCGGTCCGACCCTTCACAGTTGGATATTTTGTCGGGGATTTGACCAGATTGGGATTAGGAAAATTTTAAAAGGATGATTATTTTCAAAAAAAATATATTTTCGGAATATGATTATAATTTACCACTGATTAAAATTAACTGTTTAACGCTATTTTCAAAGAAAATTCACTAATAAGATTAGGATTAGGTAAATTTTAAAAGGATGATTATTTTCAAAGAAATATATTTTCCAAATATGATTATAATCAACGCTCTTTTCAAAGAAAACGTAAATTTGACTAATGATGTATTTAGTATAGATGGCTACCCGTTTTTGTATAAGTAGCGTTAACACGTATTTTGTATTATTACTTCTTCAAGTGTTTAGTAGTAATAACAGCATAAAATTAGCGATAAAATGTGTGAGAACGAAGAATCTCAAATTTATATATAAATGCATTTTTTAAAATAATTGTTAGCTTTATTCGTCAAAATATTGTTAATAAATAAATTTTTATAACAACTAAACAATAAAAATGTCGCAAAATTGACTTCATGAAAATTAATATGTTTTGATTACTTCAAAAAAATAAATAAATACGTCCCAGTACTCTTTGCCTCTCTAATGTATTTAAACTGCCTCCCGCTGGGAAGGGCACAGGTAAAAATGTGCATATATCTTGAGACAGCCTATAGTAAAGTTAACTTCACTAAAAGGAGTTTGTCTAAGCAGTAAGTGTTCCAATCCAAATCTTTTATAGCTGAATTATTTTGAACTTCTACTCCATAGTTTTTTTTTTTTTTTTTTTTTTTTTCTGTGGATATAAGTACTATCTCACACCTCAATTCTGTATCACTTGAATGTTTATTGAATAAAATCTTTGGGTTGCACTACAGCACGGCGTAATTTTTCTCCAGATTTTTTATCATCACTTGCCAAATATTCCATCCAGCCTAATGTTTCAGCACTTCTTTTCGAAAATCTAACGCCAGCAGCAATTATGACATAAATATATCCTCCTTGCATATTGCGTATGCCACTTTCACATTCATTTTTTTCTTGTTATACATACATATTTGTAACATTTCATCAGTCAGTCAGCCATTTAAAACGTTGATAAAATTGACAGAAGCACTTTTATTCGTCGGCTTTATAAAAGCTAACAAAACCGCGCTTTTATAACATAAAAGTAGGTTCAGTTGTGGATTTATAATGCAGTTTTAGTCGCACTTTTATTATAAAAGCATTTACAAAAGTGTGCTCGTAGTACGAGTCAATATCTTCGGAATTAAAGTAGTCCAGCCAGTCTAATGTATAATGGGGCAATGTTGGATTTAGTTCTCCTGATTTTGAAGGAATGAGTCATGATAAACCACGTGCCTTCGACATACCAAGAGCTGTCATACCACTTATGATTTTGTTTGTATAATAAATGAACTTCCAATATTGTATGTAAATCAATCAGACCAAAAGAAGCAATGTCTATTGTCAGCTAATGCGCTTGAAACTAGTTACAAATGTAAACAAGAACAAGTATTCTAAAAGTGAATACCATGCGTGACGTAGCGTGCGCTTGGCGAGATAAAAAAAGTATTATTATGATGTCCTTGTTTGTCTGGCCGTACTAGTTGGCTTCTCATCGTAGCGCCAATTGCTACGTCACAGGATAGATAGGAATTTGCTCACTATAGCCAACATTCACTGCGCCAAACTGCTACCAGTGATGATAGACGACAGACGGGAATTTAAACAGCCGGAGATCAATACCACATGCACATGTCACATAAGTTACAACATAGAATTATTATTTATACAGTATAACATAAGAAATATTTCCACATTATAACCGGAATTTTAGAAATTTGTGAACAATTAAGAAGAGATAGTTTCGTTTAAGTGATGTTTACTTATATGTTTTTGGATTTAAAAGAAATGTCAAATATCATTATTTATATATTCTAGTTCTAGTGATGAGAAAAAATATTTGACACATTTTTTATTTTATCATATTACTCTTTATTCATGAGAAAATTGTCTTTGAAAATATAACTTTTAAAATTGCCGCTTCTCCTTTCGCTAGATGACGTAAGTAAATTACTCACCAATAAGGGTATGGCTTACAATTGCCGCTAATAGAATTTACACGAGTGACAGCTGTCAACTATGTAATATAGTTTTTTTTTATTTATTTATTTTTAATGGGGTCCCGTGGCCACGTGCCAGAGTGTCTGGTCGCGAACCTGGGGAACCGGGTTCGATCCTGACCGACGCCAAATGGCACAAAAGTGACCCCTGTGGTGCATTCTCCACGCCAGCAATGAGTGCCCGTGAGGTGACGCCAGGTAAGCACCCGTACGGTATAAATATGTCATCATCATTACCGATATCTGCGATAAAGCAGATTGTGGCACACTCAGAAATGGGTAATATGCCGTGATGATATATTTATTTATACTTTGTAGAGTCAAACATGGTTATAGAAAAGCGTTATGTGCTGTGTGCCCAAATACAAATAATAATAGTTAAAAAAACAAATTTTAGCACTGCCTCAAAAGAAAGAAAAAATAAATAAATGGTTGTCCCAAGTAAAAATAAAACCATTTATAAAATCAAATTTTCATTCTGTGAAGATCATTTTATTAAGCATAAATATAGTTATTTTCGTAACAAGTTATAAAAATACCAAATATCATGCGAGTGCAAGTCAATACACGAGCTAAGATATTTGTATTTCATACAAGTTATGAACATTATTTTTTTAGACGAGCTTAAATAAGTTTTACGTTTTTTACAAAACTGAAATTTAGGTTCAAACGTACGGACAGCTGACAAATGAATAATGTATACATACAGCCAGAAAATAATGACATAGTAACCTAGCAACCGTGTCAACTATTACGATATGAAATATATCGTAACACTAATGTCATAAGTTCAACTTTCAGTGTTAGGATACTACGTTCATATGTCATACTTATCACAATGGTCGTCTAAAAAATATATATATATTTTCGAAAACTGTTCTTAAAAGTTGATATTTACATGACAACTTACATGACAACTATTAACAAGCAAAATAATAGTTTTCTTTTTGTCTACAAAACGTAGAAGACTTTTACATGCAGTAATTTTCTGATTGAAGATAAAAAAAAAAAAATATAAAATCTGTTCTTTATTTATTTATATTTTGATTATAAACAATAATTCTATTATTTAATTGATATTTAATGTTCCAATTGTACAATTCTTTAACGCCGTTTATTGATAAACACAAAAAGTATTAGTCACTATTCAATTTAATTTTTTTTTTTTTCCAATGGATTCTTAAATATATCCCTCCGCAACTGTTAAAGATCGCCAACCCCCATGTTTCTTTAGACTGGTAAAACTCCAGAATTGGCTAGAAGTGTAGCGGAAGATCGCCGGAAACAATGATCAGGAGTACTCCGCTTCCGGTCATTTAAAAAATGTTGCTATTCCTTTTGGTGTGTTTCTGATTTTATTAATCCCAATAACTTGATTTACATTAACATACTTGATGAAAAATCTTCGGCTGGTGGTGAATGTTGGGCGTAAGGCATAATATTTTCAGCTATAATATCCCGAGGACATTGATAATTACGAAATAATTTTATGACAGTTACCGAAAGCGCGTTGTTTGGTATCAGCCCGACGTCGAAGGCGGAGGTGGTGTTACCTAAAAGCAACGTGCTTGAGGAAGTGTGATAAAATTATAAGTATTTATCAATGATCGAGGGGTATTCGGTGAGAAATTTTTTTGCAGTTTTAACATTTAATTTGCCTAAATTTGTATTTGACAGAATTTTTGTGTCTAGCATAGCCCAGTAGATGTCACTAGTAGCTATGAACGTGAATGTGGCTATGAATATGTTCAGTGTGAAGTGTGCAATGAGAATGAGACCTCTTTGAGTGAGACCAAAGAGAAGAAGATAAGACATACAAAAGTCCATAAATATTCTCCACATTTAGTTTTTTATTTAATACATTATTTTTTGTTTTTTGATGTGTTTTCTTCTATAATTTAAGAAAACTCTAATTCAATATTTCTTACGAAACTAGAATTTAGATATTTGTATTTGTGTACATGTATTGATGTATTTATGTATTATTTTTTGTCTCTCGTTCGATATCAAGTATGTTTAATTATTATTTGTTATAATTCCTCTGTAATTGGGATTAATTTCCTGTTGAGTGAATTCTAAATAAATAAATAAATAAATAATTTTGTTGAATAAATCATCATTTTCATTGACAGCGTGAAAATGACATTTTTAAATTTAAACAATTAATCTTTAATTACATATATGTCAAAAAGTGTTTGTTACTTAGCAATTTAGTGACATAAGTGATAATTGTCTTAGGATAATTATCAGTGTAAGTTTGTTTTGATTGGTTACTTTCGCACACGTGGTCAGCAATAAAAGGATTCATTTGGATATTTTTTTAACCAAAAAATTTTCTATATAATTCAATATACGACAAATTTGAAATAATGAATGTTCTCTGAGTATGAGTTGTTGTATCTTGGATTTTTATAATAAGTATTGATCCCTTATCCTCGATATCATCTATTGTCAAGTTTAACATTTCGGCTCTTCTACATACACCGTACATACCCATTATCAAAATGACCTGAAATATAGTATTTACAAAAATATATAAAAATAAACTGTTGTAAATTACCTTCATTAACAAGAAGCATTCATCTGGCGCCTCTTTTATAAATTTTTCACTTTCTTCTTTTGTTAGCACCTTTGACCTTTTTAGTAGATAACCGACACATTTATTTTTTAAATATGGTACTAATTTTGAAAATTTTCCATGTCTATATTCTTTTTGATGTTCAATGTTCTCTTTACTTTAACATTGAATAAGTGGAACTATAACGTTGTTGGCTGCACTTTCTTGATTTTGTATTCAAAATATCGTAATATTAAACTTTCCGTCACTCTCTTCAAATTCTTATAACACCAGTTCATAAAATCTTTATAAGCTTGTTCATATTGTCTCGTCGCCTTTTGAGGAATAAGAAGAAATTACGCTTTGCGCTGCTTCTAATACTTCAGGAGGTAGATTGTCTTAGTTGCTTATTGATATCATTTTTACTCTGTAATATTTCACTTGCAATAAGCGAATCACGATGTGAATTGCACACGCCGAGGGAAAATTTAAGAAAAATAATAGAATGTTTGTTTGGTTTCTATTGTCAACTGATGGTTGGAGAATAACTGATTTAATCGCAATTATATTACGTACATTTTTATCACGGTGACATTAGATGTCACATTAATTAATCCTAAACGTCAAAATTTTCTCTTTACATTTTTAATAATTTTGGGTGTTAGTTTTCGAAAAAACTTTGTTTGATACTCGATTGTGAAATACTTTTACATTTTCGAATGATTTTTTGCTCGATGTGCTCGCAAAATAAACATTCGTTCTCGAAGGTAAATGTAACATTTAGCAATCTAGAATCAAAAATAACTATTTTCACTACTAGTCTTGGAACCCACTTCTATTTACCTTTATATGACGAGATATTGTTTTCCACCACCTCTTGTTTGGTAACCATGGTAACCTAGGTCAATAATAATTTATTATTGACCTTGGTCAATGATACAAACACAAAGCGTCACGTGTCAAAGAAGCTCAAGCCTTCAAATCCAAATATTTATGTAACTCAAACTCAAGAAAAACTGATAACTATGGATTCACAATAAATTGCCGCCTAATTTTAAATTGACATACGCCATTATGCCCCTATAGGGGTATTATAAATTCACTGCTTCCACTGATGTAGATAGAGATAAGTAGATGTTAAACTCAAACATGTAAAATATAGAAATGAATAAACACTATTAAATATTAATTTATGCTATTTTTTTATCATAATACTTTTTGATTACACACCAATTTTTAAAGATGGTATACAGTTATATTTATTTACCTTTTAAATTGTCTAGTATTAATATATCATATATATGTATTTTGAGCCTCCTGTCTCATTTATGTCACTTTCACTACGTATGAATATAATTACAAAAATTATTGAAACTTGAAACGTCAGATATAAAAACATACGCAGCCTACTTTGTTTTCGTGAATCATAAGAAGCAAACAAATATTCAAGTCAAAATATTTGATATTATCAATATAATAGTATATTATACGCCAAGGTTGAGAAGATGATCATTATTGACCCAGCGCCATTATTGTAACCCGAGGGCGCAGCCTAGGTTACCAAACAATTTCTCATGTCAAACAAAGGTAAATAATAGTGGGTTCCTGGGCTAGTAGTGAAAAAAAATATTTAAATAGGAAGTGCTAGTAGTGAAAAAAAATAGTATATTAAAAACTGTAAACTGTATTTAAATTTGGTAAATACCTCCCTGTATTAGTTGGAAAGGCGTCAGGCGGATATTTAAATGGGCGGAAATCGATAACACTCTGTTTAGTAAATGCATTACACACAACAAACTAGTAACTAATTGTCAGTTGCGAATAAGGTATGCAGTGGCAGTGTGCTGTGAATCATCGCCAACTCGGATGAAATTTAATATAATGCTTAACTATAATTGGAAGTAGTTTTTTTTTTCTCTACGAGCTGACGTTGTAGCTAAGTATGTAGTGTAATGTTATGAGTCAGTCTAGTAATTGTGTTAGATTTGAAGCAATATGATTGGGGAAGTTGTGTTCGTAGCCGGTGGTGGAGATGTTTTGTTGTAATTAAATGACGACCTCTCACGATTTGCTCCTTTCTGACAACAGATATATTACATTTATTGTAGAATGATAAAACCAACAGGAACAAGATATAAACCATTCTTAAACCACCATCAATTAGATCATACTGTAAAACTAATAAAAGATATTGTTCTTTAAAAAGCCTCAAATTTGAAAATATCACGAACTATCCATTAGATATTTCACAATTAAATATTAAAATTTGTATAATATTTGGAAAAAGTTGCGTGGTCTGAAAAAGAATGTGACGTCAAAGTACATACCTACAGTTTAACATGTGACAAACTATCGCCTACCTTTATTTATATAAAACTATTTTCTTATTGGCTATAAATGACGTAATGTATGTACTCCGACGTCACAGGAGTGGTTTTCATTACTATTTCTGGTGCCAATCTTTTAATTTAATTATTTACGAAAATAACAATAAATTATTATACAGGGTGTAACAACATGATATGTCACGAATACGTGGACGTGTTTTAGTAACAAAAACAAGAAAAAAAGTCCTTTAAACTTTTGCCCTACCTTGATTCGTTTTCAAGTTACAGGGTGTTAAAATTTTTCGATAAAAGCGGATTGTGTTCTCGCACGCTACAATGCATTTGAATCCGGTAGGCCATGAAAACAAAATCCAAGTTATTAGACAAGTGTCAGTTTGCTTAAGCTTAATACTTATTGTGTTAACTTAAACAGTTATTTTCCAATAATTCGGAGATCACTATTAAGCAGAGCCGAAGCCTGCATTCAAGTACAAGGACGTCACTTTGAACAATTGTTGTAAATATTAGATGTCAATAAAATAATAGATGTTATAAAATAAAGCCTTTTTTATCGAAAAATTTTAACACCTGTAACTTGAAAACGAATCGAGGTATGGCAAAAGTTTAAAGGATTTTTGTTCTTGTTTTTGTTACTAAAACACGTCCACGTATTTGTGACATATCATGTTGTTACACCCTGTATATATAGTACTAAGAAAATTATTGCCCAAATACTTTTTAAAAAATGTGAAAACGGCTCATTGCATGATTATTTTATATTCAAGAATATTTTATGAAATTAATAATAACGTTGCAAGTTAAACCATGAACTATTGAAAATATATGTCCTTTTCTTATAAGAGCGGCACACTAGAATTATTGAGAATAAGAAAAAAAGGTAGGACGGAAAAAATAAAATTTGCACTATCATTTTAAGGCCCGGTATTATAAACGTCCAGTTAAATTTAGTTCCAGAGTAAATGTAATAAAATGAACAAATTCGAATCAATTTCCAAGTTTTGATGACATTTAAATCATTGTTATCAAAAATTCGCTTCGCATTTGTACATTTAATTAAATTTACTATGGAACTAAATTTAACTGAACATTTATAATACCGGCGCTAAGATTATTTTTTTATTCGAAATTAATTTCCGAAGCTTAAGTAGAAACTTAATATTTTTTTAAAATTACCGTTGTGAGTGAAAATATGAAATTAACCTAAAAGCACTTTTTCTCAATTTTGCGAAAAAAATAAATATAAAAGTAATAAGAATGTAAGCTATGATTCGGCTATTTTGGACTAATTTACGGGGTAAATTCCGTCTGAAGAGCATGATGTTGCAATTCATGATTAGTGGGAGCTTTAAATACGTGGAATTAAAGACCAATGAAGTGTATTATTCTTCAAGGTAAATACATGAACATACATATTTAAAATAAAATTCTGAAAAATCTGAAACATGCATCTTCTTATTGTCAATAATTCTAAAGTGATCTCCGTATAAGTTTTAATGTCAATGTACACAATTATACAGTTCCATGCTTAAGTTTTAAGCCAAACTTATTTTATCTCTAAATAAAAGAATATTATTTTTTTGTAATACTTTTACATATTTCACTACTGTTAGGAATGTAAATTATATTATAATTAGCATAGTTGAGAGGTTTTAAAATTTATATCCATTGTATTTTATAGCATAAATGAAAAAAAGCTAATGGTTTCCACATTTCATCGATTTTCTCTTGTAAGACTACACGAACACCAACATCCGAAGCATCAACCAAAATAATCGTACATAATGGTGCATCGTGTTGAGGAAATGATAAAGTTCAAATTAATAGTCCCGAGGAAGGTTTCAAATTAACCGAAAGCTTTACTTTTATTAAAAAGAGTGTCAAATTTTTTTCTGCCCACTGAATTCCGCTCGACTGTAATCCCCCTTTATATTTGTCTTTTTCTATATAAAGTATGTTAATTAAAAATTAGGCCATAGACGTTTAACGTGCAAGTCTCCAATTAATTTTAGACAAAAATGATTCAAATAAAAGTTGCAGATAATTATATTCTAGACCTAAATCACCAAACAGATTTAATTTTGCATGTTTGGTAACAGGTAAAATCTAATTTGAAATTACATAAATATTGCTCATTTGTAGCGATACCCATGGAATTAACACAAAATTACAAAGAAATTCATATATTTTGAACTGTCAGAAATTTAATTTTAGAGGTTACAAAATGTGAAAAAATTAATAATAAAAGTCATAAGATTTTAAAATAATGCCTGTGTAGTGATTTAGGCACAGCATTGAATTATCTACAACTTTTATTTGAAAAACAAATTTCTGACAGTTCAAACGATACGCATTTCTTTGTAACTTTATTTCAATTCCATGGCTATCGGCTACAAATGAGCAATATTTATACAATTTTAAATTAGATTTTACAAGTTACCAAACGTGCACAATTAAAACTGTTTAGTGATTTAGGCGTAGAATATAATTAACTACAACTTTTATTTCAAACATTTTTGTCTAAAATTAATTGGGGACTTTTCCGCAAAGAAATATGTTATAAATATGTATAAATATAAACAAATAACAAAAGCGTGAAACAAATTACAAATTAATAAAGATAACAAAATTGAAAATTTATTAATATAATATTACTAAAATTTTGAAAAAATATTAGGATCTAATAGTGGAGAATTGTTTAAATCCAAAATTTCATTCTATGATTTTCTTTTTTGTGTAAAGAATTTTTTATTTCGAAAGCTTCTAAACAATTTAGTTTTTTACTTTTGTTTTCAATATGGAGTATTTTTAAATTTTGAATTGTACAAAAATGTTCATTGTTAAATACCTAAATGTTTTGCCAAATTTGAATTTTCTATTTTATCGTATTTAAATTGTCTTAAATGTTCATTAAATCTTAACTTGAAATTTCGCCCTGTTTGACCAATATATTTATAATTACAATTGTTACAAGAAATTTCGTAAACCCCAGATTTTTCTAATATGTCAAAATTTTCAATTTTATTATTAACAAAAATAGATTTCAAATTATTTTTAACATAATATACTGGATAAATATTATTTAATTTTAATATTTTTCCAATTTTTAAACTCGAATTACCAACAAATAATATTTTTCTGTAGTTTTTATTTTATTTTATTTTGAATGCAATATAATTGTTTTGATATTAATTTCTTTTTTGCTTTTTAAAAATATTATCAATTATTATTTTATCAAAACCATTTTTATAAGCCAAATAGTAAATTGTATTTAATTCTTTTTTATAATTTTGTTAGATAAAGGAATATTCAATAACCTTGTAATATAACAATAGAAAGATGCCAACTTATAATTTAGAGGATGTTTTGATTTATAATGAATAGTGTTATCAGTGCAAGTTAATTTTCTATAAATGTCGAAAACAAATTTACTTTTAAATTTTGTTATTTTTAAATCTAAAAAATTTAAACTGTTATTTAATTCTTTTTTATTGTAAACTTTATTGAATTATCAATAGAGTTTATTAATTTTAAAAAATCATCAAATTCATCTGTATTACCCAACCAAAGACATACAATATCATCAACATATCTATGCCAAAAAGAAATTTTAGAAATTAGATTGTTTTTCAAATTAAATAGATTTATTTCAAAATTATTCATGAATATTTCTGCTAATAATGGTGATAAAGGACTACCCATTAGCAACCCATCATTTTGTTTGTAATATTGATTATTAAATCTGAAATAATTTTGGTCTAAACATAAATTAATTAAACATTTTAATTCATTTCTAATTTGAAAGTTATCAATTTCTTTTTCTAAATGATTATTGATAATAACTTTTAATTTAGCTGTAGGTATTGAAGTGAACAAATTTATAACATCAAATGATACTAAAATTGAATTATTTGGAATAACCGTATTTTTAATTTTATTAACTAAATCAATTGTATTTCTAATTGAAAATTTTGAGTTAAATGGTCCAATTGTTACCAAAATCTAATCAGCTCTTCCCAGGAATGTCAAATTGAGGAAACTGCAGCTAAATATTTTTTAAGTCTTATAGTATTTGAGAAACAGTGGTTCCAACATCCACACTCACGGACATCATCGTAAAAATGTTATAATCGGATTATAGGGACCTTAGAACGTGCTTATTCACTAAAATCTGGATATGCGATTTTTAGCATGATTCCAATACCTCTCTCTTAGGTTACATAAAAAATGAAAACTTGATATAAAAATATAACAAACAAATAAAATAACAAAAATAATAACTATAATATAACACGTATATCTTTGGCGCAATACTTTTGCACAGCGTGATAATTTTTTTTTTGTATATTATATGCAACTCGTGTGTATACAGTATTTTTTATCTCGTGTAAAACATTGCATTCGACCAAAAAGTACTACTTTACACATTTGTTACATAAATAACTATTGTTACTATGTAGGTTTATTTACATAATTTTTTGTTTATAATATGAAAATATGTTATGCACAAATGCATAATGTTTGTTAATATAACTGTTTCATTTTTGTATCACCTTTTTAATATATGATATGGTTCAAAATGTCTGGCTCAAAACTTTTGCACAGATTTAGATTCATTAAGTTAATAATCAATTTATAATTAAAACAATATGCCTGAATTAGGTACCTATATCTTTTCTTTTGTCTGAAAGCCTCGAAAGAGTATATTTGAAACTCTCCAGTTACGATCTATAATACTTCATTGTCGTAAATAAGTACATATTTATGTCATCTATAGCCATACGAAAATGACGCATTTTTTGATCTGATCACCGTGGTCAACAGACCTAAAGACCCTTGGCTATTATCTCAGGGAACACATTTGTTTTACCAAAATACCAAACCAGGGATGAATTAATTCGCAAATTTATGGCTGGAGTTAGGTACTTCTATGCGAACCGCTGACTTCGATACTCTTCATAGATCTAGGCTTTTCAAAGGAAGGGCTAGAATGTGTATTCAGGAACTTGGAGGGACATTTTGAACAATTTAATCTACTTTATGTTAAATATATTTTTTTATTAATAGCCGCCGACTTCGATACTCTTCATAGATCTAGGCTTTTCAAAAGAAGGGCTAGAATGTGTATTCAGGAACTTGAAGGGACATTTTGAATAATTTAATCTACTTTATGTTAAATATATTTTTTTTATTAATAACACATTACACATTACGTCATATTATTAATTTGTTCTGTTTGCTGTGTTAAATTTAATATTACTCATAACTCCTTTAATATTGAATTTCGGAAATAAGAAATAAGTAGATTACTATTCATAAATCCTTGGTTTTGACATAGCTTCCCCTCTAAAAACCTTCTTCAACATATACATCACTTCGCAGATATGTACTTTGCTCCGACATTTTTTAATTTAAAAGAATCGCCGAGCGTGTCAAAATGCTTCATCAATAAAATTCTGTCAAACACACAACAGGCGTGGGGGACTAACACGATAAAACAATGAGCTTATGCCCAGATAAATTTTAAGCCAGACTTAAACAAAAAAAATACAAATCGAAATTTTCACACGAAATTTTTGATACGATATTGTCAATTTAAGGAACACTCAAAATTTAAGTGTAAGCGGTGCAACTGGGCATTAATAGAACACGACAATTTAAAAAATTCGCGTTACTTTTTGATCAAATCTCGTATATAAATAATATGTATTATGGAGAAATTATTTATACAGAGAAGTAATAATTAATAAACTTCGCAGTAATATTTCGTTCAATAAGACTATGTCTCAAGACATATAATTTATTGCATTTTTCTTTTATCGCAGTTTATTTTTAAATATATAACCATAGATTATATACACAAAAATAAAGTTAAGTACATGTAAAAATATTTACTTTTTCAGTTCAATAAATCAATTATACGTTAATGTTTCATTAAACTTAAATGTCCTTCAGAAAACTACGCAATCAATTAACTATACATTTCCGTCTTTTTCATTCATAAATTCATGAAAAACAATAAGTTGTTGATGTATAGCATAATAATAATAAAGAAGTGCAGAAAAATCAATAATCATATGATTACATTATCAATATGCGAAATATAAAATATTAATACTCAAACCAGTCATATGTTATTCAATTAGCCCAAAAATTGATACGATGCTATCACAACGTAATGCTACAAAACAAACAATTTAAAAATAGATTGAAAACTGCGTAATATATGCACCATTGATTCATGTAATTATATTGATTTCGGTAACAAGAGACGGAAATATAACCACTAAAGCAGATTTAGAATTGCAGGTCGAAAATTTCTCCGAATCTATTTCAGACGTTAGTAGGAGCTTTTGCATGATTCATACGAAAGATATATTACAAGGAAAGTTTAATATAGTGCCTTTATCTTAAATATGAATGATGATACACATACTGCTTCAGAACAACTGCAATAAATTTTCAGAAATAACTAGCATATAGATCAGGAAATTGCAAGTTAACGAGGTTTAGAATGGAGGCACGGTATAAGAGGGGCGGCAAAATTATTATGCTATATTCGTATGTTATTTTACAAGCTGCCTTTTTGAAAATATTTTCTTATAGTCCTGAATAATTTAGTGATCATTACTTTCACACATTTAAAAACTTAAAAATTAAAGACAATACAAACATGATATTAATGAAGAAAATGGTTGTACATATTATTATGACAAAAAAATACATTTCTTATGTGTTATTCTTAATTGTAAATATAAATAAATTTGTTTTATATTTAAACTTTTTTCTTTTGATTATTAAAAGTGAGGGGTGGTAGACAATCAACTTGCCCAAAGCACAGAAAAACTTTGCTACACCATTGACTGCCGGTGATATTTTGGTAAAGTGAAGAAATGGTAATAAATCAATATATTCGTAAATATGAGAACATGAAAATAAAATTGTGTAAAATGTAAAACATCTTACAAATTTATAATTAAATTTTGGATGTCAAAATCCTCTTTACTCGGATCGGGTACTAAATTCTTCATAAATTTGTTAAACTTTTCCATTAGTTTGTTTTTTAAATATATATAAAAAAATATATTTAATTCCATCTACAAAGAGTTAAAATAATTCCATAAAATATACATATAAAAATAAAAATATTTACAATTTTTGAGTTTTAATCCTCTTTATTCAAATATATTTTTTAAGTTCATTTAAAAACTTGTTGTTATGCATTTATTTCGTCATATTTACATGACAAAATGCGTAAAGTGCTCAAGCAGGATATAGATAAGAGACAGATGTAAATGCGTAAATCATTTTATCTTCTCCATTATAGCAAACACATGTATGTATTCAAGAAATAAGTGTTATGTTACGTTGAACGCAAACAAATATACACTGGCCACTGGCGATATGTAAGGCTTTTGTAAACTATAGTAACGGCGTTATATTAATCTGTATTTCACTTAGTAAATACATACATAGATATTTGGCCTAAATAAATGAAAGTAAAATGTTTTATTTGAAACATATAATTAATTACTAATGATGGGGTTTTCCTTCCTTCGGTATACTCCTACAATAATACATTTGAATTTTTGTACAATGTTAGGGATTGATATCATTTATTATGTTATGACTTTTCCATCATTCCGGCATTTATTCTTGGTATACATGTAGATTCCATCATTTTATTTATATCACCAAAAATACACAAGATTTTGGTCCTTCCAAAAAAATTTTCAGGACTTTAATATATATAACAATAATTCTATATTTGTTTTGATATTATCAGCCGTATTTATAGAAAAATTAAAACCGGACTATCATTTTGGTACTAACTCCTCTACTTATTCATAGAGTAAGATTAACTTTAGTCCAGAACTAAATCGGAATTTCGGAATTAACTTCGGACTGTTTAGTCCCGCCCCCGCCTCTACCTAAGTTTATCTATGGACTAACTTTATATTTTGGTTACAAATATCATCATCTGATTTTTTATTGGCAGTGTTTTGATTTTTATTGTTTAATAATGAACGATGTAAATGAAATTATTAATCATGCTTTCAGGCTGTTAATATGGAACATATTCGAGATGTACTAGAACATATGAGTAGAAAACCAAAAATATATTTGGGTCATATAAATCCATTCGAGAAGTATGATGTGAGTTTAAAAGAATTTATAGATTAGTAATGAGCCTGTTTCACATTTTTCAAAAATTATTTTAAATGAAAGTTTATGCAATAAATTTCTTAGTAATAATTTTTATTTTAATAATTTGTTGTTATTTGTGGAAATAATTAAATAAAAAGATTGGCGTCCTGAAAAACTACCCCCCACTCCTGTGACGTAGAAGTACATACATTAATAACCAATAAGAAAATAGTTTTTCCATCACGTAGTCTGCAGTTTGTCACATGTTAATAAAATAATCTTTTAATTTGACATTTGACGCTGACCTTGCTGCTTGCTCATTGTAAATGTATAATAAAGTAATAATGGCTAATTCAAATAAAGGGTGTTAAAGAGTTGAGGTAAAATAAAATATAAAAACTGAATTTACTATATAAATTGATAATATATTTTACTTTAAATTTCTGGTCGTGTTTCTTGCATTGAAACTTTTGTAGAATATGTAGATCTATGTCGAGAAAAAATATCTGTATAACCAGAAGTAAAGTTTGCCTTGAACATAAAGCGAAGCAACAAAAATATACTTTTATCTTGCAGGTGGATGAAAGTTGAAATGATCTTCACAAACATGAAGACACGATTTTTCTGACAAATTATCAGCTCTTCGACCTACTGCTTCTAGCCACTATTTTCTTTTCTTCGCACCTTTTGGCAAATTTATAAACTCTATAGTAGGTTTGTTCCTAACATAATTTTTGTAAGAAGACACAATACAATATCGTAAATTACTCATTGTATTTTGAACTTTTTATTACCTACATATTATACAACTTGAAGCAATCTTAAAAATTTGACACTTGTTTGACAACTTTGACAATACACTTGACACCAAATACAAAAATTTTTACATTATAAACGGACCAATTAGAACCGCTGAAGATGTATGTACTCTGACGTCACAATCTGTTTCAGATCACGTGACTTATTCAAAATATTATCCAAATTTCAAACATTAATTGTATAATATCTAAAGGATATTTCGTGATATTTTCAAATTTGAGGCTTTTTAAAGAACAATATCTTTTAAAATTTAATGCTTAGAAGAAGTCATATAAAAATTCTTGCAACAGTAATGCTAAATGTTAACATAATTACCTATATTTTATAATTATTAGATTTAAAAAAGATACTTTAAAACTTTTAATTGAAGAAATTAAAGCTTTATTGGAAAACAGCAACAAAGGTAGACCAGTCTCTCTAGAAATTCAAGTGCTAAGTACTATTAGATATTTGGCAAAGGGAAATGAAATTATCAATGTGAAGCCGGTACATAGAGATTTAATATAAACAAAAATAAATTAATTTGTGATAGATACAAATACAATACAGTAGTAAAAGGGGTCGAACAGCGAGACCTGACAATGAGAAAGACAAAGAAAGAGAATTTTGTTTAAATGGAGTTTGTGTGAGAGCGAGAGAGATGCAAGAGTAGAAAGAGAATTGCGTGCGATGGGTTATCGGTCTCTGAGCGAATCAGGATGGAGTATCCAGGGTCTGAAAGAATAACTATGTGGGTATCCAGGGTCTGGACGAATCAGAATCGATGATACAGAGTCAGAACGAATCGCGATGTGGGTATCTAGAGTCCTAATGAATTGGAATTCCCTAGTCGCGCTGGCGCGTGTCGCATTGGGGGCTATCACGATACGTGTATTCTGGTATTGTATTAACGTGCAAACTTTAAATAATAGATGGAATTTTATTTTACAAATATATTATTTTCATTTATTATAGTTACATTACATATTATAATATATTCTATACAATAATTGTTAAGAGTTATATTAAACTATCTTTTGAAATCCATGAATTATGTTTATTATCAAATCCTAGCCACTTGACCATGTATTTATTTCCTCGTTTTTGTAGAATTTTTTCAACTAAGTAAGTATTAGGATATTTTGTCTTCTGTAACTCTTCTTGATAAAATCCACCTTTAATGCGGCTTCCTTCCAAATCTTGTATTATAAATGTTACAGGTATTGTATGTTTTACTTCAGCTATTCTAAATACTTCTGTAGTCCAGTTTGGAGTGTATCCTTTTTCAAACACATGTTTATGCTTACTTATTCTGACATGATCACCCACTTGAAATAACGAGGGTTTCAACTGATGATATCTTTTATTATGATAGGCTGGAATGTATGTATCTTTTTTAACTTCTGACGGTTTCATTTGTATAGTACGATGTTTGGAATTATTATATTCTTTAACCAGATTGTTGAGAATATTTATCCACTTATAGGATCCTCTATAACTGAAATATCTCCACATTTTGCTTTTTAACGTTCGATTCCAGCGTTCAACTATGCTTGCCTTTAAATGTGAAAATGTAGAGTAATGATTAATTTGATAATCGGACATTAGTTTTTTAAAATCCTTATTAAAAAACTCCTTGCCATCGTCGGTTTGAAGATTTCTTGGTACACGTCCACTTGAAAAAATTATTTTCATACCTGTAGATACATCTGTTGCTGATTTTGTGGCGACTGGAATCGCCCACGCATACTTTGAATAGGTATCAATAACAGTGAGCATAAACTTGATATTATTATTTTTACTGGCATATGTTGACATATCCACCAAATCTGCCTGCCATAAATCATCAAAACCTTGTAATATAACTTTGCGTCTAGTAAAATTTCGACGTGCTGGCTTGTGTAGTTCATTGGTTATTATACGTTTTATATTACTCATAATTATTTATGTATCTTCTGGTTGTATAAATAAACTCATCTGTTGCTTGAGAGAAGATACGTCTGTAGCGATAATCTTTACACTTTGTAAGTCGTTATTCAAATTATTAATTGACCCGTTAATACGTATTATCTCTTCTTTAATTGTATTTTTTTGAGTTTGTTCGATGATATTAATATTTTGTATGATATTCTGTAAATCTTGATCCAGTCTATTAACTAGCAATGCTACACTGTCTCGTATAAGATGCAGATCGTTTTGAATATTTTTGGCAAACGAACTAATATTCTCGTCTACGTATTTTTTGGATGCAGCGTCGTGAAGACTGCGAGGCAAATTGATGTTAGTTAATCGTTTATTGGCAAAATTTACGTCACCTTCGCTTGTTAATGGAAACTGAAGTTGAACTTTATACGACGAAGGGGTAGAATGTTTTCCACCTGAAGTAATATAAAATGGATCCAAGTAACGTCCAAATTTGTCGATTGACATGATGAAACTGACTCTATACAATGATTTCCTCTTCTCTTAACTCTTCTTCTATTGATGCTATTTCTGTATCAAGGCCACTATGGCCAATCGCACGTGAAGAATGAAGTAAATAAAGTCGTTCAACTAATTCATTAGGATCGTTCCAGTACTTTAAGTCAATTGGATTTTTAGAAACTTGTATTAAATTTGAGCCACCTTTTCCAGTCACTGGCTGAGATTCAATATATTTTATAATATTCCTGTATTTGTATGAATTATTCTTTCTAGTCTGTTCCAGTGGTAAGTAATTTTTCTTATGGGCATTTGTATCGAGAAGAATTGTTTTATAGTTTTGTAAGTCTTCCACTGTATATTCTTTTTTATTAGGTGAATTAAGAAAGAGTAACTGAGCCAAGCCTGGTGTTATTTTATATTGATTATTATTTATAATGACGTCATCATCACTTGTCATAAGCAAGTGTGACTCACCAATTTTAAAGTCATTACCAACGCGTCTTACACCGTACTGTTTATCTATAATCTTGTTTTGACCCATGCGAAATAGTAATTGTTTAATATATTTTCGTGTTATCGGTCCAATATGTGTATTAAGATACTGTTCAATTATACTTCTTCCACTTTCCGTTTTAAGTAAAGTATCAAAATGTATTTGATCTGCGATTAATCCTTTAGTGTCTTGTATGATATTTTCATTTGTCACTTTGCCGATTTCTTTCTTCGGTATATCTATTACAGGAGGAACAGACAATTTTTGAAGTACATCTGTGAGCGGTTCCACAATGGGTTTATATTGTTTAGAATAAAAATCATTTCTACTATTTTCTCGGTTTATAATACTTCTATATTTACGTCGTATATTATCAGCTGTTTTTTCAATATCAATAATAACATTATTATTGACTTTTGCTTTCTTTTTCGATTTATATTTAGTGTTCATTATCTTTGAATTTGATGTTGACATACTTGCACAACAGTTCAGTGTGATCTAGTTGAAAATTTTACATATCGACCTTTATGTACGAATCAAAACCTAAACGATATCGACCGTTATTTAATTCTTTATCTTTATCAATTACTAAAAAATCATATTTGTTCCTATTCCAACATAATGAACATATATCTTTAAAATGAGAAAATTTCATATCTGTATTAACATGATCCGTATAAATATGATGTAAATTCATATCATCTTGTTTAAAGAGTATAAGTAAGTTTGCATTGTCTCGAATTAAATGTTTTGGAATGTGAGTGTATGTCTGACTTAAATAAAAACAATCAACCAGACTGTGACGACCCATACTAAAATATTCACGCATAATATTTTGCTTATCACAGATGACGTCATCGAATATAAAAAGGGAATTCGCTTTCGCATTATGTGGTTCTGTAATATTTTCAGTATTCTGGTACGGAAAATAACCTATGTCTGGAATGCGATCTAATATATTTTGAAGTAATTGATATTTTGGTTGGTTCGGAGTTTTTGTGTACAAGTAAATATTTTTAAATTTTAAACCATTCGGATCCGTAATTAAGCTTATCATTAAATTCGTTTTTCCACAATTTGAAGGACCACTTATTATACATCTTATCGTATTTGGTAACAAACAACCATGTCTCAGCGATTGTGTTTTATTATTTTCAGATGTAATATTATCAAAATTTTGAATCTTTATTGATACGGGTTGTTTAATCAACTTCATGGTGAACACTGATAGATTTTTCATTACACTTTTTGTATATATTATATGAAGCGTAGGTAAATGTTATCTCTTTTCCGTTCAATGAAAATGTCATAGGATTACATATAAATACCATATTATACTTAAGAATTCTGTCAGTTAATAATAAGCCAAGAATATGTCCAGATCTCGCTATTTATATGCAGGTAACGGATTGATCAATTCATTAATCAATCGTCTTCCGATCGAATTACATATACCTGGATATCAGTATTGTGGTCCCGGTACCAAACTTCAGCAACGTTTACAACGAGGTGATCCAGGTATAAATGAATTAGATAAAGCCTGTAAAGAACACGACATAGCATATTCTCAGAATAAAGATAATTTGACTGCTCGTCACGACGCCGATAAAGTGTTAGAAAATAAAGCCTGGTCAAGAGTATTAGCTACTGATTCTTCATTACCGGAAAAAGCTGCGGCGTGGAGTATAGCCAACACCATGAAAGTTAAACGAAAATTAGGAATGGGAATGAAAATGGGTGCAATAAATAAAATTAAGAAACGAACATGTAAAAAAACAACTTTAAATACAGTGAAGAAGGTTGCAAAGTTAGCCATTAAATCCAAAGGAAAGTCACTCAAACATATGGATGATTTAACGGCACAAGGAATTATAAAAACTGCACTGAAAGCAGCTAAACGTGAAGTTAATAATCACAAACCATCTGTACATACTATAAGTAAAGACAGAATAATCCCATTACCCAAAACTGGTGGCATTCTCCCATTAATACCAATCTTTGCTGGATTATCTGCACTGGGTGCTCTTACCGGTGGGGCAGCGGGAGTTGCAAAAACAATAATCTCTGCTAAGAATGCTAAAAAGGAGTTGGAGGAAAATAAACGTCATAATCGTAGTATGGAAGCTATAGCCATAGGGAAAGGCCTACAAGTAGCCCCTACCTCTAATGGTTACGGTTTATATCTGACCCCGTATCCAAAAAACCATTAAAATTACCGAGAGTACCGCTAACTAATATAGATTTAGAAAACTATGCTCGTCATTACGAAATACCATATTTTCGTGGTATTTATATGCTAAATAACTTACCACGCAATCCAAAAATGAATGAATCTGCTATAATTAATTTGGATGATATGGATGGCAGAGGAACTCACTGGGTAGCTTACAAAAAACGTGGTTATAATGTAATTTACTTTGACAGCATAGGTAACTTACCACCTCCAAAAGAAATAATAGAGTATCTCGGTAATAATTGTAAAATTTTCTATAATTACAAACAAGAACAAGCGCCTAGTACAGTAATATGTGGACATCTTTGTTTAAAATTTCTTCTGAATAAAACTAGTCGTTGATACCACAGGAGATCATTTCTATGTTATTATTTGAAACGTCAACATAATAATGTCTTTAACATTAACATTACATAGTAATAGTTCTATTCTAAATGCGAACTTTTTTCCGCCAATTGAATTAGAAAAAGGTACCGAATACGAATTGGGGTTAGTTCTGTTTCAAACATACAATTCTATACCGAACATCGAAGAAAAAAATAATAGATTATATTACGGTGATTCACACATATATCTGTCAGAAGGGTCTTATGAAATTAAAGACATAAATGAATATATTAAAACGCATTTACCAAGTGAAATTAATTTTGAATTGACCGCCAATAATAATACGTTAAAAAGTGAAATAAAGTGTAGTGAATGGATTTATTTTAATAAACCTAATAGTTTTGGGCCTTTATTAGGATTTACAGAACGAGCTCTAGAACCAAATAAATGGCACGAATCAGATATACCTGTTCAGATTATTAAAGTTTCTAATATTCGGATAGAGTGTAACATTACAACAGGTTCTTATACAAATGAGAAATTAATGCATACAATCCATGAATTTACCCCAATGGTACCACCTGGTTTTAAGATAGTGGAAATCCCAAACAATATAATTTATCTCCCACTTCGAGTAAATACAATCGACAATCTAACGCTTAAAATACTCGATCAAGATGATAATTTAGTCAATTTTCGTGGAGAAGCCATCGCAGTAAGATTACATATCAAACAGCTTTAACCTTATGATTCTTCAGAAGATAAAAAATAAAAACTCACTACGTAAGGGTTATCCTTTACCGATTCCACGAAGAAGAAGAAAATCTGATATTTATAAATACAGATGTTCATCTGGAAAAAATATCAGAAACGATTCTTCCGTTTCGAAGTTAACAACAAATAGTCAAAACATCCTGAGAGCTCTTGGATACAAGTTAAAACATGAACAGTGCAACAACATTCATCACTGATGATATGTTATCAGTGGACGAAGATATTATATTCGATGAGTCTATTAACCGCATAGAGTGGCATACACATCAGCCATATGTGACATCAACTTTTAATAATAACGACGAAATTCGTATTCCAATTCAACAGCAAGATATATATACATTACCAGCACACAGTTTTCTCTATATAGAAGGTAAAATTGAAGCTGGTCAACAGGGACCGGAAGCAGTAATTAAGTTCATCAACAATGGTATCGTCTACTTGTTTGAAGAAATACGTTATGAATTAAATGGGATCGAAATCGACCGTACAAAAACATTAGGTATTACGTCAACAGTCAAAGCGTATACGTCAATTACACCAAATGAAGTACTTTCTTTAGAAAATGCAGGATGGAACATAAAAAATGCTGACAATACAATTAGTTACAAAGAAAATTTTAATGTATGTATACCATTAAAAATGTTATTAGGATTTGCTGAAGATTTCAACAAAATTATTTTAAATTCACGTCAAGAATTAATATTGGTACGTTCTAAAACTGATAATGATGCTTTAGTATGCTCGCAAGCAGGCAATTTAAATAACATAATTGTAAAACTTAATAAAATCCAGTGGCGTGTACCGTACGTATACGTAGCCAATCCTGAACGTTTATCTTTATTAAAGATAGTTGAACAAGGTAAACCTATTCATATAAATTTTCGAAGTTGGTCAACATATGAGTTTCCTATGTTACCAAATACGTCGAAACATACATGGACTGTAAAAACAAGTGCCCAGCTGGAGAAACCTCGTTATGTCTTACTAGTATTTCAAACTGACAGAAAAAACTCTTTAGAAAAGGACACATCATTATTTGACCACTGTAATATTACTAATGTAAAATTATATTTAAATTCTGAATGTTTTCCGTATCAAGATATTAATTTAGATATTGACAACAATAAATATGCCTTAATGTATGATATGTATAAAAGATTTCAATCATCGTATTACGGTCGAAGTGGATATGGTGACCCTTTATTTGGTGTTCAGGATTTAAAGAACATAGCACCAGTGTTTGTAATTGATTGTTCAAGACAAAACGAGTCTATGAAAACATCTACAATAGATATAAGACTAGAATTTGAATCAAAAAATCCAATTCCAAAAAATACTTCTGCGTATTGCATCATATTGCACGATCGACTCATCGAATATAATCCATTAACGAATATTGTTAAAAAGGTTTTGTAAGAAAAATATAAATCAGTTCACAAGTAACTCTTCATTATATTACATCGTACTGTTTATAATCAAAAATTGTTTATTTAATCGTATATTTTTATAAAAGAAACTGTTTATAAAAATGAAAGAATTTATTATTGATATTCAAGGATATGGTATCAGTAATAATCGTTTTATTTTAAAAGAAATAGCAATCTTAACAAAAAATGATACGCAATTACAACACATGTTTGTTCAACCTCCTTGTAAATGGAGTGAAGTCAGTTTTTCATTAAGGAAACAGATTTCTTGGTTGCATCGTTATTATCACGGATTACCGTGGGATGACGGATATATAGATTATTACACAGCTCATAATATAATAAAGGATCTATTATCTTGCGACTGTATAATATATTTAAAGGGAAATATAAAAAGAAAACTGATGGAAAAGTTACTTAAAAATAATGAAATGTGTACCATAGTTGATTTGGCAGAAAATTTAAATGACTATGATGAAATGCCACCGTCACTACGAATAAAGAACAAATATACTTCAAACTTTTCTTGTTTTTCCCATAAGCCACTTTCAACACAAAGAAACTGTGTACCAGCATGTGCCCTTCGTAATGTATTTACAATTCACGCCTGGTTATCAAGAAAACAAGAAGATCAATTCTGAATAATTATGTATCTATATATTTTTTCATTATTATTTATATTGTAAAACTATATGTTAATAATACTGTACTTATTATATGTTTATAATAAATTTTGTAAATATTATTTGATATTTGTATATACTTACCCAGTATCCTTTATTTACATTTTTCAGGAGTAAAAGGAGTAAAGTAAGTATAAGGTTTATAGTAACATATAAAATATAGTTTACCTTAATTGTTATATATATATTTACGAATTTTCATTATACATTTACATACACACACAAAAAACGGTATAAAAAGGAGGTATGATTATGCAATATTATATAACATTTTATTTACAAGTATCCATTTTATTAATCAAGTGTTTAAATTTATTATAATTACTGGGAACATAATACATATTTGATTTTAAATCATCTAATATGAAATTTGGATAAAAAGTCAACATTTCTTTATATATAGTACAAACAATATTATTTTCTTCTTTGAATATAAGTTTCTTTATATTGTCAAGAGATTTTCCGGGCATTAAATAAGCTTGAGTATTAATGTCCCTATAATATTCACCAAAAAGAAGAGAATTAAAATAATTTAGCATGTCTGACAAAATATCACTTATATTACATATAAATTTTAGTGATAATTTATCTAACAATATTTCATTTTTCATCCATTTTATACAGATTGAATAGTCAGTTTCTAGTCTATGAAATTCAATATTATGTTCCTCGTCACCAGTGCTACTTATTAGATTTACAATACTTTTTATATAATCTACAAAAGCATTCCATTCTGACACATTGAATACAATACTGTTCTGCGATTTATAATTTACAATCTTAACAACGACTTCTACATTTATGGGATAAATTCCCACATACAGGACTTTTTCATTATTGTTGCAAAGGTTGTAGGCTTGTTGAAGCAATAAGCGAGATGCATGACTGGTTATCATTTTCTGGGCCATTCTGTAAAAATGAACAAATTGTCAACTATATCTAATATTTGAGTTTATCTTACAAAAAACTTACCTTGTTCTCTATCGATTTTTCATCATCTGCTTGAGATTTTAAAAAGTTGAAAAATTCCTTTTCCTCTTCCTCAAGAAAATCAACGACTTCACTTTCTAATTCTTGCAATAACTTAATTTTCTTGAATTTTACGAGTAACTGAATAATATTATTTTTTTTAATAAGGTAATTATAGCAAATTTCTTCACCTTCAGTATAACGTTTCGAATCTTCTCGGTAAGAATCATTTAAAAATTTTTCGAAATCTTCATCGAAACGTGTTCGCTTGTAAACTATTTCATGTTCATTGTCATGTGCCAAATAATAGCAATGATTTTTTAAATTTTTTACAGCTGATTCAAGATCAATAGCGTCCTCTGTATGCACATAAGCAGCCCACATTTTCAACACTGACACTTTAAACGAAGAAACAAATATACACTCTCATAATCCTCACTTATTTCAAACTACAATCGATCTCTATGCAACTCATATATATATATACTATTTTCTAAATTTTGCAGGTTCAAACACGTTCGTAGTTTTGATTATATAAAACTGACTAATGATATATCAATTAACAAAACAAATAATCAAGTTTTATAAAAGAAAATCTTAAGATAAAAATGTTTTTGACTATAAACTGACTAATGATATTTCAATTAATAAATCAAATAATCAAACCTTATAAAGGAATATAAAGACAAATATGTTTAGTTTCAGAGAGCTAATAAATAAACAATGCTCAGGGGTATAAAAATTTTTAAAATGCGATTTACTGTTCTGTGAATAATATAGAAAAGGATGCATCAAATATAATATTTCTTTGAGAACCCCTGTTTAAGATATCAATATAAAATGCATCGTTTTAGTCAAATTATCTTCATTCTGTACCAAGTTCGTTTAAGCATACAACGATTCAAAATTAAAATGAATATGGAAAAAATTAATGAAATCGGACAGTTGTCCGAATTTAAACCTACGAAGAAAGTGCGTGAATTAAAACAAAATCAACCATATAAAGTTAAAAAAATTAAACAAATTAAAACCAAATCTTTTGGCGATAAAATTTTGTGTGATTTGGGGGCCTTTTCTATATTCCTACCGGAAAGATTTTCATCGTTAACAAATGAGCAAATTCAATCACTTAACGATACACCTCACTTGGGTGTGACTTATTTGGGCTTAAAAAATATGAGTGCCGGGCGTAATGCAGCCACATTAATAAAGTTTACAACACTGGTGCCGGGTACAGCTGAATTTTTATCAGCTGAAATTGCTGCAGCCTCACTTCTAAAAGATGATTTAGAACAAGGTACTTCAGGAACGGGTTTGCAACCGCCTACGTCTCAAGTAAGATTTATATTTTATTTTATTTTATTAATGTTCTAATATAGTCTTCAATTGTATCAGTAAATACACCGCCCAAATCATCTGTTGACCATCACATAATGAAACCTACTACTTCAAGTTCGAATACGAGTACAAGTTCCACTACTTCACCGATATCATCGTCAACGGATTCTCCGGAAACATCTTTAGAACATATAACTTCACATATTGATCATCAACTATTCAAAATTTTAAATATTCGTGAAAGAAAAATGAAAAAATTCAAATCTGCATGGCGTGAAATTAATATTGCAGTAAATACGGATTCCTCAAACAAAAATCCTGTTCAATGGTTAAATTCTATATTTGATAGACTAATAAAATATTTATCTGACGAAATGAAAATTTTACCTTCAGATCGAATAGGTATTGAAATTTTTAGCGAAAATTCCCCAGATTATCCAATCGGTATAAGTTACAAAAAATTTTCTGAATTATCATCGAATGTTATTGTAAATGCCATACAAAGTGTATTACAGAGTAACAAAAATTTTCTCCTAAATGACACCCTTATGTTATCGGTAGCTCATACAATTATGCCATCAGGTAAAGGAAAACCGAATTTAAAATATGTACCGTTTGAAGAATACTGTCGCCGAAAACATTCGATAATAAACATAAAAAATAACGATAATTTGTGTTTAGCTAGAGCTATTGTATTAAGTATTGCGTATTTGGAAAATCAAGATTTATATAAAAAATTACGTAAAAATGAAAATTTACAAAAACAACATGCCATTGATTTATGTCAAAAATTTAACATAAATTTAGACAACGGTGCAGGAATTGAAGAATTGCAAGACTTTCAAAATAATTTAAAAAATTTTAAAATTACTCTATTTGGTGATGATAGATTAGGACGAGAAATTATTTTTGAAGGACCTGACGTCTTTAACCGTACTGACCAATATATTGATATTTTATATTTTGATAATCACTATAATCCTATTCTTAGCGTAACTGGTGCATTTAATTTATCGTATTATTGTCGTAAATGTCATTTAGGTTACAAAATGAAAGGTGCACATAGATGTCCTTTTTCATGTTCACGGTGTAATAGTTCGCACATAGAAAGTGAAAATAATATACTTGTAATATGCGACGAATGCCAAAGACAGTTTAATGGACAGGATTGCTTTGAAAATCATAAAAGAGTTAATTCATACACTAAAAATAGATCAATGTGTGAAGTTATTAAATACTGCAAGAAATGTTCCAAAACTTATAACCTGAATACAAGAAAAACACCCCACGAATGCTTTGAAATATTTTGTTCCGTATGTCAAGTTAGTAATTCTATTGAATTCTATATTTTTAGTTAAATATTTCTAATTTTATTTATTGTTTTTTGTTAGCAACATTTTCCACCGAATCATCAGTGTTTTATGAAAGTTATTACGACGGACGATTCAAAAACAGCTGCACAAGTACTTTACATCTTTTTTGATTTGGAGTGTTCACAAAATACACCATTCAACGACGATAAGGCATCACCCCATTCATCTAAAAGGAAGAAAGAAAAGATTTCATTTGAACACATACCAGTCCTTTGTGTAGCCCAACAATCTTGCATACATTGTCTAGAAAGAAGTATTAATGTGAGTAATAAATTTTGTAATAATTGTGGTATTCGTGAACATGTATTTATGGAAAATCCTATAAAACAGTTTTTTGAATATTTAATGTTACCACGACAAAATTTGAAAGAGGTTATTGTAATTGCTCATAATCTTAGATCGTATGATGGACATTTTCTTTTAAGATACATAGCAGATACTTTAAAATTAACACCGGACATATTAATTCGGGGCAATAAAATATTAAATATTCGTTTAAAAAACATAAACTTTATTGATAGTTTAAATTTTTTACCTATGAAATTAAGTAAGATGCCTAGTGCACTTGACTTGAAATGTGATAATGTTTTGGAAAAAGGTTATTTCCCTTATTATTTCATTCGAAGTGAAAATTTAGATTATATTGGACCCATGCCCCCAAAACAATATTTTCCTACACAGAGTATGAGTTCCGATGAAAATGTAAGTTTTAATAAATGGTATAACGAAAACAAACAGTCTAATTGTAGTTTTAATTTGAAGAAAGAATTAATTAAATACTGTATAAATGACGTCAATATATTACGGGAAGCATGTATGAAATTTAAAACTTTATTTTTTGAAAATAATAATATTGATATTTTTAGACGTTCAATAACCATAGCTAGTGCATGTCTTTATACGTACAGAAAAAATTATTTGAAAGAAAATAAAATAGCTATTGTGCCACCAACTGGTTACAGATGTAAACAAAAATATTCTTTTGAAGCAACTATTTGGTTATTGTGGGAGGAGAAAGAACGAAACATTAAAATACAACACGCTTTTAATAATAATGAACGTAGTGTATTAGGTTTTAAAGTAGACGGGTACACAGAAATAGAAAATAAAAAAATAATATTTGAATATCAAGGCTGTTGGTATCATGGTTGTCCTATATGTTATCCACACAAACGTAATATTTCATTATTAAATTCTGCAGACGATACAATGAATTTTCGATATGAATCAACAATTAGAAAAATAGAAATATTAAAAGGTGCAGGATTTGAAGTAATAGAAATATGGGGTTGTCAATTCGAAAAAAATCGTAAAAATAATATTAATTTACAACAGTTTTTTAATACACGTGAAATATTGTCTATAAAGCCCATAAATCCACGTGACAGTTTCTATGGAGGAAGAGTTGAAACAATGGTAACTCATTATAAAATTGATGAAAGTAAGAACGAAAAAATTTATTATTCTGATATTTGTAGCTTATATCCGTATATTAACAAATATTCAGAGTACCCAGTCGGACATCCTACAATTTATATAGGCGATGATTGTCCAGATATTTTTAATTTTGAGGGATTAATTAAATGTACAATATTACCGCCACGTGAATTATATCATCCCGTATTACCAATGAAAATAAACAAAAAATGTATGTTTGTTTTATGTCGAACTTGTGCGGAGAATATGAATATCAATGACTGTACACACTCTGATACTGAAAGAGAATTAACATCTACATGGGTCGTTGATGAAGTTCGTTTAGCTGCCTCTAAAGATTATAAAATTGTTCAAATATACGAAGTTTGGAAATTTGAAACTGAAAAATATGATCCAAATTCAAAAACTGGTGGTTTATTTGCAAACTATGTCAATAATTTTTTAAAAATTAAACAAGAAGCTAGTGACTGGCCTATTGAATGTTTAAATAATGAAAATTTAAAAGAAAAATATATTCAAGATTTTTTTAAACGAGAGGGAATATTGCTAGATAAAAATAAAGTACAAAATAATCCTGGTTTAAGATCTCTTTCAAAATTGCAATTGAATAGTTTATGGGGTCGCTTTGGTATGAGAGATGACTTATCTCACACTAAAATTATTTCTACATATGAGGAATTAATAACATATTTCTGCAATCCAAATTATGAAGTACAGTCAACCATACCTATCAATGAAGAAATTATGTATATTACGTGGAAGGACAATAATAGACAAGTTTCTCCTACCACAAATGTTTTCATAGCAGCTTATACAACTGCACTAGCACGTATATACCTTTACAAATATTTAGATAAACTTGGAACTCGTCTTCTTTATACAGACACTGACAGTATAATTTATACCCAAAAACCAAACGAGTGGATGCCGGAACACGGAAATTTTTTGGGTGATATGACGAACGAACTCGATAAATATGGTAAAGGTTCTTATATAAACACTTTTGCATCTGGGGGTCCAAAACATTACGCATTTCAAGTGTGTGTATCTGGCGATAAAAATAATATTAAAACAGAATACAAAATTAAAGGCATAACAATTAATGTAAGCAATGAAAATATAGTTAATTTTGATAATTTAGTAAAAATGATTACTGAATACACTGAACCTGTTGTCCTGAAATACGAAAATCAAATTATACGCACTAAACAATTTCGTGTACTATCTTGCGATCAAATTAAAACGTATCAAAATGTTTATCTTAAAAGAAAATTTAATGATATTAGTTCTGAACCGTTTGGAACTGTGAAAAAGCAAAAATACTCGTAAACGAAACGTAATATTTATATATTTATTTGTGATGGCATATATCATATTAGAGTTTAATATTTAAATCAGGTAACCACTCATTTATAATATAAAATAATAACCCTTATTGTTATATTACTTTACTTTAAAATATATTATTCAAATGTATGTATTTATAATTATCTTATAAGTATATTTAAATTAATAATTATAATATAAAAGTAAGTTCACTAATTTTAATGTAAAATATATATCCTTAATATTGTATTATATATTATGTTTTACTATTACTGTATACTATATTTAATAAAATGTGAAGATTACACTTAACTTTTTATAAACAACTAACATGTTTTATTTCTAAATAATCTTACCTTCAGACGAAATTAAGTAAAGCTTCTTTTCCAAATATATTCCATTTCTCATAACAGCAAGGGCATGATATCTCTTCGTTTAACACTTATTATTATGAAAAACATTCCAAATACTGTAATCAATCACTTTAATAATCACAAACAACACACAATACAAATATTAGAAACTACACTTAATACTTATTATCACTAAATTGTTTTATAAAACGATATTAAATAATAAAATAAGAGACGGCATCTCAAGACGAGAAAATCGTTATGTCTACATACATACAAACAGCCGAAGACTAGATATCACTTTGCCCTGGATCTGAAATGTTTACGTTATTCTAAGAGGCACAAAAAATCCCACAGCGGACTAACAGCCACGAGGAGAAGACGATATGACCTCATAGTTCACATTAAAAAGATATACAATCAAATTCCACATCGCATGAGCGTAACATTATATTTCTTCCATCTATTATTTAAAGTTTGCACGTTAATACAATACCAGAATACACGTATCGTGATAGCCCCCAATGCGACACGCGCCAGCGCGACTAGGGAATTCCAATTCATTAGGACTCTAGATACCCACATCGCGATTCGTTCTGACTCTGTATCATCGATTCTGATTCGTCCAGACCCTGGATACCCACATAGTTATTCTTTCAGACCCTGGATACTCCATCCTGATTCGCTCAGAGACCGATAACCCATCGCACGCAATTCTCTTTCTACTCTTGCATCTCTCTCGCTCTCACACAAACTCCATTTAAACAAAATTCTCTTTCTTTGTCTTTCTCATTGTCAGGTCTCGCTGTTCGACCCCTTTTACTACTCAATACAATAGTAAAAGCTTCACATATTTTCTGCCAAGCTATTTCTTTTTTGTTATTAGAGGCACAGCTGACACTTTAACTTTCTAAAGCAGCTATGCATATTGTTTAACTTGCTCTATAAGCAAATTTCGTTCTTGCATGGATCAGTTGTCTTCCCGTTTAGTAATGTTTACCTCAAAATTATATAAAGAAATAACATTTATTTATTAATACTTAAAAACAAAAACACCACAAAAAAGTCGCAGTGGAACACAAGCTACAAGGTTAACTTTGACAGATCAAATCTTACAGCGCATGTTCAGTAAAAGAAATAGACCATGGCCAAGTTGAGCCAAGGTATTAATTAACGGCGTATTAAATGATACCGGACTAAAGTAGTACGAAATTGGTCTTTGAATATCGAACCTAACGTATGATTACTTAGATCGCTTTTGATTCAGGACTATCTTGTTTACTATGAATTGAGTTTAATTTGTTCTGAGCCACAACCAAGCCTAAATTCGTTTAGTGTTAAAAATGATTTCTAGTTGCTAAAATAAGATACTATTAATTTTTAGTACAATACAAAATATGCTAGTAACATTTCACTAAGTATCAATTTTCTTCGATTATAGAAAAATTGAAAAGCAACAAATTTAAGTGAAGTATGTGTACACATCAGAGTAATAATGAAAGCAAAAATTAAATATCTATTACAAACATTTTCTTACAACTAAAGAAGATTAACTGATCATTTTATAAAGTTGTAGCACTCTAAATTGGTTGACAATAGAGCCCTGTGTGCAAGTGAAAGATATTCTCTCCTTTTATGTTACTTTCTACGGTAGAATCTATAGTCATAAAAGTTTTACGATTTTTGAAAAGACAATGAAACTCGTATAACATGCCCACGTAGTAATTACACTATTCTGTGATAGTAATGAAATTAGATTACAATTGAAATGAAACGGAGCCCTAATGAAATGAAAATTTTCACTATGTGTGGTACAGTAGGATCTGATATACAAGGAGCAATGGCAGGATAATAAGAGAAGTTCCATGCATCTCAGTAAGCTATAATGAATTAAATCCCTGCACAAATAGAGTTACACTGAGTCGAAGTGTGGTTCGAAGTCTAATAAGTGGTAACATCATAGAAGCATGCTAGGTACTCGTTCTGTTTGTGCACTGGTAGCTGTGATTACTTAAATTTTAGAAGATACCAATAGAATTTTAGCAATTTTGGTGTGATCAAAATTTGTTGATAAAGGTTATAATTAAATTACCTTTATCCATAGTCAACAATAGTAAATTACACATCAAGGTTATGAAGAGTATCATTATTGACCGAGCGAAAGATTATAATCGCGAGGGAACCGAGGGATTATAATTTGCGAGGACAATAATACTCTTTCATAACCGTGGTGTATATATTTTTTTTTTCTCACTACTAGCACATATTTGATTAAACGAATTAGTTACGAAATTTATTCCATTATATTGGCAACTGACTTTAAGCAATATGCCGTCTGCTGTCAAAAATAATGGAATGAATACGATAACATTATTATTGACCTTGGTCAATAATTTTGACACTATTATTGACTTTAGTCAATAACTGATCTCTAGGTATAGAAAAACAATTTCACGGAACAATAATGAATTAATAATGATATGTTTATAGGCTATTAGTGAAAAAAATATTTTTATGTTTGAGCCTGCCTACAAAAACCGAAGGTACAGCCATTCACAATACAAACACAACAGGTGGGAGCTTGTTTGTATCGAAATGTTCTATCTCTTTTTTCCGTGTGACGTTAATTCTGGAAGTGTCCATTTATAAAGTCAAGATTTTTGTCATTGTGAAGATGTTTAGTCCATGCTTAAACACGAAGTAACTGAATATGGCTTATTTGGTAACCAATCCACGTTAAGTTCCCCTTTTGGGGTCATTTGTGTAAATAAAGCTTTAGCTGTCGTCCGCGCCCGATGCAGCAGACGAAGGGCTTCCTAATGCCGCATTCACATTAGATGACAACGATACGATCCTAATGTTACCCTATCGTAATGTCTTAATGTGAACGAATGAAATCGCACATCACTATCGCCTGTAGTAATGACGGAAATCTATGGCAAAATTGAAATTTAATTTGTAATTTGTCATCTATCAACGTAAGGTTCAAAAAAATTATAAATATGGATGTATATGATATTTACATTTTTTTTTTTGCAAATATTTAAGCTATATCAAATATACATATATAACTGTGGAAAAAAAGTCGTAGACGGCGAATAAACCCTCATTTCCACCGAATGTTTTATTGCTTAATGCATAATGATTGGTGCATAAGACTTAATGCATTATGACAATTTACCATTTCCAGCTATTTTGTTTAGTGACTAATTTAACAGAAATGTCACAATTTTTTCCCTTATTACTTGTTGTCTAGCAGACTGCAATTGCAGCAGCAATTCTCATTTTTTTTAATATATGATATACATAATTTTCTGCATTTATATCCATACCGAAAAATTAAAAATTTAATAATTATAAAATAGATTGACAGTTAACAGTTCAGGTTAGAAGTTTGCAATTTTTTGTTCTTACGCAATGCTCTTAATTCTTAAGCACTAATTATAGCTCTTACGCATTAGGACAATCGGTGGAAATGAAGCTTAAGGATTATTATGTAAGATATAAATTTAACGAAGTATTATTTTAAAATAATTAGAGAACGACAAGTTGTTACAACATGTATTAAAAAGATATAAAAAAGAAAATAAATATAATTTATTACGACTGCAATTGGGATCTGTAAATAAGAATACGAAATCTGATGACAAAATTTGGAACTAAGACAAGGGAACAAATTTATTTCATTCGTATGCTTTTCGTAGGCGAGAATAGACCTATTAATTTTTTATAACTCTGTGGCACACACATTTTCTGTCAGTGGAAGATACATCTTCCAAAGTGAGAATATATCTAAACAATAATTAAGAAAAAAAAAGTGAATAAGTACATCTGTTTACAAGTATTTTGTTCTTGGGATCATGCCTGTTGAAATACAGCAAAACCGCCACAACATGCTTGCAACTTTCACTTACTCCTGCTTTGCACGAATAATTCATAGTTTGTACAGATGCTGTATCGTTCATGATGTTAATTACATCAGTAATTGTGTGTGGAACCTCAGTTAACGCACTTGTTTGTAGGTACAACGATTATACTTCGATTTTGTCAAATGTGCTAGAGAAGTAGAGACACTACCACATAATATTATGTGGCCACTGTTTAACACTTGCTGACCTTTTACCATGCTTCTAGAAGAAACAGTGCAGTGCAATTTGCAAAACTACAAAGAGTATCTAGCTCTAACGCAATAAAAGTATTCGTTACTATCAGAAAAAGCTATCTACTCAACTAAAGAAATTATATTTGCACAATCAAACTAGTAATGTACAAAAATTAACTTGAAAATAGACTATAAATCTAATATTTATAATGGGGTCATACCACATTTTCCAATTTATTTTTTTTCTGCAAGTATACTTAAAACCACTTACAGAAATATATATTTTATGTCACATAAGTTTCTAGTTTTACAGGAATAATTTTTTAAAATTTATATTAAATTTCCAATGACGTCATGGTTTTGCGACCGTGACCGTAGTCCCTCCTATTGAATAAAAATGGAACTACGTTTGACGTTTATGTTATTTGATTTGAAAGCAAACGTGACAGCAAGTTATTTTGTACTGGTGCTTTTGTTTTTATTGTATATTGAATAATTTAATTTTGGAAATTAATCTCAAGGTTTAGGAATTTTTGCTTCTCAACGAGATGTTCTCGCAAGACGGCACAGAACAATATTATACAACCATGGTAATATCTAAATCACATATAATTTGTATTTATTAGAACATTTCGTTATGTGTTCTTACATTTAAACAAAAACAACTTGTTGCAAAGACATTTACTTTGAAAATGTTGGTTATGTTCGAAAAATGTGACATCTCTGCGCTGCGCTGACATTCATGTACAGTACGTGTACGAGTACATGTGTGCGTGACTATCATTGTATGTGTGTACAAAACCATGACGTCACAAAATAAGACTCAAAAGTTTAGAAAGAAAATCATGAATGAAAAGTATAAGAATATTACATATTTTTCATGTATATATGTATAAAATTATGTAATTTTTTTAATTATATAAAAAAAACAATATATTTTTTTTTTTGGTATGACCCCATTAAACTACTATTATCGAATAATACACTAAAAAGAAATTAAAATATGAAGATAACCTATAACTACTCGCTAAAGTATTTAAAATGAAAAAAAGGATAATTAATCTACTGCTACAACAATTAAAACAGGAAACAAGGACATGTACTCTACCTAAAATAATAATAAACACTAAAAGAAAAGTCAAAATATGAGAATAATCAAAGAAAAACTACTGACAGCAATGATACGCATATGGGCGATATTCAAAAGTGTTCTCTTGTTCAAAGTTTGACGTAAGGTGCACTGCGCCATCTCTACGTAGTGAAATATCCCAATATGGGAACAGACAGCTACCATTACGAAAGAGTATCATAACGATAGCATATCGAAATTATCTAGTGTGAATGCGGCATTATACAACTGCGAGAATCGATAGGCGTGAATCTGGAGAGTGGAGGTCTAGCCGTGGCTCGAGAAATGGGATGGCCGCAGTATGGTAGGTTAGGGTTTTATTACACAAGGATGTAGTCAAGGTAAACGGGTATTATTAATTTCGGAATTGTTCGACATACATATAAATCAATACCAACCTAAGCAATATACATCTATTGAAAATGTAATTATAAAAATTTATTATAACTGAGCAAAATGTTCAAAATAACTAAGTACTTACAAGTATTTATTGGAATTTTTGTTATCAAATGTTTTGAGATATCATGTAATCACGGTATATCACGACCAAATGAAAATAATTTAGCTAGATTTCCTACAGGCGCCACTAAGGCTGCATCAGAAGTTACGATTCAGTTTACTCGTAGTGCGTAGGGATGCCTTACAAGCAAATCGAAAAATTTCGGTTATGTATTTCTTTGGCCTAGTTTTAAAGAATGAACTTTAATCAGTTATCATTACGATAACACTCAAAATTGGACAAATTTGTAAAACAAATCGATATTGGATGAGACGAGCAGACAGCATACAGCGATCTAGAAATAGTTATTTACATTCGAGTGCGTGTAAGTTGTATTTTACAGCGCGACAGCTTTGTTTAAGGCACGAGCCCTTAAGGCGAGTGCCTTATTAGCTGGAGCGCTGTAAAATACTTCACGCACGAGAATTGTATCAAATTTTTTGGCCGACGATAATAAAAATCACTTTTTTAATGATAGGTTATACTTCTGAAAAGGGTTAGTTTAAAATACTGGGGTTAAGTCAATTTCCAAATTTGATTTTACTTACCTTCATTAGAGTACTTCTTCTAGCGAAAATTTATTTGTAATAATAGACGTTGTTTATGACTGATAATATATTTATTTGCTCATGTTTTCTTCGTAATAAATAATAGGTAGGTGTCGATATTTGACATTTCAGCAATTTTCGCCTCGCGTATTTGACAATATCAATCGGTGACTATGTCGGTAACGGCGGATTTTTACAACAATGACAGATGTCGCTGCCGTGATTTTGGTTTATATAAATTAATTTTAAATATAGGAAATGTTAAAGTAAAAAAATAACTTATGTAGGTAGTAGTTTTTTACATGAACTTTATTATAGTAAAGATGATTTCTTTTCTAAATGCCCATAAACGTCCAGCGTATTTTGATTATTTTACCGCTTAGTTAGACAAGTTACAACACAGTAAGCGTAAAATGTAGGTTACACTTGCTGTGTATACAATTGTAAAGTTCCCATTACACTTCAGGAGGGCAAAAAATAAATTATTACTTCGAGGCAGGACTATTTGTTTTATTGAAATAAGTGATAACACACGTGTATACACCATGCAATGCCATTTTTGTGAGTTCAATTCGAAGTGGTTTAATTAAAACTAGTTGCATCATTTGGTCATGTTCCCTTTAAAATAATAATAAAAAAATATATATAATATTTTAAAACATTTTGCACGTATAACAAAAACTTTCTCTTTTTTTGGAACGTCACTGGTTCTGTGTTCTGTCTCATTCTAGTCGAGACAGAGCGTCACGGCGGCCAGACGGCTAATAGTTCCGCGTGGGGCCGACGCATCGGCTCGACGCGAGATTAAGGCCACTGTGCCCTATACCCCACACCTCTCTTGCCCCTATAACGCTACACGGCCGCGACGTATCGATCCACCCTCCGCTACCGAAATGAAAGAACACCTCTGCCAAATACTGAATTGGGCTACTCAGCTGACCTAGAAATGTGTTAATGCGAGGATTATGAAGGATTACTGTCTCAGATAGGAATTCGCGTGATATCTATAATACATAGATCATAAGAATATTACATATCAATAAGTTTGTGGAATACAAGTTTCAAAGCTCGTGTTTAATAATAACAAACGTTAGAGAAAAGAACTACATGCTATTATTTAGTCCGTACTAGGCAATCATAAATTTAAAAATTACCGAAAATAATAATACATAAAATGAAGGCGGATTTATACGGATAAAATCGTATATATATATATATATATATATATATATATATATATATATATATATATATAAACAACAAATATGTTGTAACTTCGTTATAATTTTAATGACAATGGGGGACTCCACGATTTTTTAATGTTTTTATGTGTTTATAGTATTTTTAAATTCAGAAAATCCATAATTTTTCTTTTTTTTAAATTCCGTTCCTTATGGAAGAAAAAAAAAATCTGTTGTGGCCAGCACATGACCTCCCGCCAATTCCATGTTCAAAATAGCAATGAGCTTTAAGTAAAGTATCACTTCCATTGATCGTTTGTAAGCAAAATCTACTTTGTTGTTCTAATACATAGAAAAGTTTGTAATACGAAATTTTGGATTATATTTTGTTATGTTTTTCCTGAAAAATCAGTGAGCAAATACCAACTTTGCGAAGTTTTGGATCATTAATATATTTTAAGAAAAAATCGTCACACACACATTATTATCAAAATCAGCACCAACTTCCTTATGCTCTAAAACGCAATCAAATTATATAAGAGTATTAAATACCAACTTTGCAAAGTTTCGGATCTTAATATATGTATTTTTAGGAAAAATCGTGACACATACATTATTGTCAAAATCATCACCAAATACCTAACTTCCTTATGCTCTAAAACGCAATCTGTGTAAATTCTTCGCCGTACATTATCCATTTCGTAAATGTGTATTTGCAAACTATTATTTGACACTTTGAAATCACGTTCTTATTTGAGAGCTGTTTGAATGCTGCAAACATCAAACTAAAATCGAATTAACCTGTATATCTAATATTTATGTATGTTGGAAAATATATTATTTTTGCAAACCTTAATTTCATCACAATCATATTTAAACTACTAAATTCTTCTTAACACGGTTTCAGTGACATTTGTTTAAATATGTCAAATTTGTTATTAAAGTATTGTTTTTGTTTGACGCAGAGGCAAAGTGATATACAAAAATAAATTATTTTATAATTCAATATTTAAAGTTATTTCAAGTTATTTACTAAATGCTTATCGTAGAATTGAAGATTGTGCCATTATATTTAATTTGTATTGGTAAAAGTTGCTAAAAAATTATATTCAATGAATTTTTTACAAGAAAAACTGTTAAAAGCTTGTATAAATGATACTTCCGGTTATCCGATATACACTAAAAACTAATGAGCTCTTCCCACATTAGTATAGAATGGGTATACAAAATTTCAAATTTTTCTGATTGATAGTATTTGAGTAATCGTGTCCACATGATCCACACACACAGACACACACACACACACACAGACACACACACACACAGACACACACACATACATACCTACAGACATCATTGTAAAAATGTTAAAATCGTATTCTGGGGACATCAAAACGTGCTCATTCACTAAAATCTCTATGTGTGATTTTTAGCACGATCCCTATACCTCCCTTACCTAGGGTAGCGGGAGGTAAAAATGGCAAATATTTGGTATCTAGCGTTTCCCGCCTTACGACGTATGCGAATCCAGTGGTGGAGAAATGGCATTATATCGTGCTTTCTCTCTCTCTCTCATGGCTGCTGTAATCAGAGATTTTACACCATTTGTCGTTGTGTGGCTAAGGTTATATCGCTTTATGTATGACAATTTCATTTAGTTCTTCTTTTCTTTTCTTTTACTTTTATTAAATTTAGTATATTGTAGTTATAGTTTATTATTATTTAAGTATTTGTAAAAATAATAGCGTGTAGTCGCATAACCACAGTAACCAAACACTCCAGTGGAACAGTCTGGCAGTCACTGGTTTGGTGATGGGAACGCCTATTTACAGTGCCGGCCAATACAAGAGAGTCGGGTTCGGTAGCGTCATCCAGCCCGGAAAAATCCGCGTGTTTTGAATGTGTGTAATATATTTTAGTATTTATAAAAAAGTGAGAAAACGTATAGAAAAGAAATGTCCTATTACTGTAATAAAATATTACAACAGCTAGTACACTTTCCTTGTCCTGTTGCATTTATTACTAAAATTTTGTAGTTCACCCATAATAGAAAAAATATAATATATTATTATAATTTACAGTCATGATGTGTGAAATATACCACAATTCTTGTAATAAAAGTAACAATTTAGTTGTGAACAAAAATTTCTCGTAAAAATACTTAATTTTTAGTAATCTGTAAAATACGTATTACACAATAGGGTCGTTTTTGCCACAATATTTTGGTCACTTTAAACAGCATACATGTAAAGTCTAATACAACGTTATATAACAAGATGTAATTTGTTAGTAGAAGGGAAACATTTGTAGGGTATAGGTTCTCGTATAAGTTGCAGTGTTTTAGAAGCATTTATTTTAATATTTAAAGCTACAAATATTGTGTGTACGTGGTTTTTGTTTTATTTTTATAATATGAACATGGCAGACGACTTGTAGTTAAAATAGTAACAAAATGGAATCTAAACAATCTAATCCAAACTTTTAAAGGTAGATATAGTTTACAGTACGGACAAATATAGCAATAAAAGAAGTCCTTACCGAAAAATTAGTTTATTGACGACAAAATCTCAGTCATAACACAGGTAAATAAAGTTCATTAACGTAATAATTTTGATAGTTTTTATTGTGTAGGTTTAGTTCTAATTCAAGTGACGAAAGTGAAACTAACAATAGATAATTTTCAATGGCTAAATAATAATATTCAACCTTGGACTATTGCCATTGAATATTGGAAATATATTTGATTATTTTAAAACTATACTTGCCTCGAATAACCAGTCCGTTTTGAAATAGTAAATTATTACTGCGAAGTAAATAACATGAGGATAATGATTAAAAGTATAGTTTTTCGAATTTGCTAAGGATTTTGATCTTACCTTTTTGGTTATTACAATAAACATTGAGATCAGCTGTGCAATAGAATTCTATTATATTTTTTTTGTATGTAATAAATGTGACATGTATTATTTTATTTAGATGTCAAATTATTAACAAATTAACTGTAATAGATTTCATTTTTAAAAATTATATTTCTTATGTATATCTTCGTTTTAAAATAGAATCATTTTTTATTTTTTTGCTATATTTTATAAACAAGCTGTAATTGTTATAATTTGTTAATAAAATATAATTGATACAATTCGTTTGTATATTCTGCTTTTCTTCTAAATAACACAAACGCACATTTAATTTTTGAGGTAATTTTAGCAATACATAACGTTAAAATTATTATTTTATCAATATTAGCAACAACTTTGTTATGGATTAAATTATCAAATTATCAAATAATAAACCTTTCTTCACAAAATATTTTTATTACATATGTACATTTCGACTGAGAAGCAATCATCATTTGTAGTAAAATAAACATATAATATTTATAAATATATCAAAATTATTTGAAAATTTTTATGCCAGTCTCAGTATTTACATCATATTTGATAATTGAATTATAAATATAAAAATAAGTATTAAAATAGTTAAATGGAGAATGTGTTAGCAATTGAGTTGTTGTTGAGTGTGGAGAAGTGCCCCAACCCATCACAAATGACCTTAAAAGAAAATTAAAATTGCCCAACCCAAATCTCCCGAGACTTCATTGTTTACCGAAAATCCACAAACAAGGGAATAATTACAGACCCATTACATCCAACATGAATTCTCCGACACATTTCTTGCAAATTGGTTAATAGTTGAATTTAACAAATTTAATTTTCCAAATAACTTTCCTTAAGGCCTAATTCTTTCATTTATAAATATAAAAATAAGTATTAAAATAGTTAAATTTGGGAAAATTTTAATATGGAGAATGTAGTTTAACAATTGGGTTAACAAATTTTAGTAGTTATTGTGTAGTGGTGACAAATCAGTGTTTAATAAATTTTGTGAATGTTTTTTCATTTCAATAGCTTAATAACTTTTAAACATTTAACATTATCAGAAGAGAAGTTATGACCTGTTTCATGATGGTTTAGGGCTATGGCGGAATTAAAAAATGTTTTTGTGCTTAAGATGATAAATGTGCTCTTTAAATCTTGTACTAATTTTCCGTTCGTTTGGCCGATATATAATTTATCATATTGGTTATATTTTATTGAATAAATTCCCGAACAGTCTGATTTGTTTCTATAAAATACGTTTTTATTTAAAAGATTTTTTAATGTATATTTGTTATAGAATGCTAAAGTGATTTTGTTTCTTAAAAAGATTAAAAAAAATTTGGTGACAATTTTCAGAATATGTAAATTTCCGGTAAATGGTTTGTTTAGGTAAATTTGTGAAAGTCGTATGGTTTTTAATGAAATGTGTTCGTTTATGTTTGTTGAATAATTTTGTGATTGTAGATTATGTGTATCCATTGACTTCTGCTAAATAGTAAATATAATAAGTTCATTTTTGAAAAATTCATTGTTCAATGGTATATTGAATAAACGATGAAACATAGAATTAAAGTTTGCAAGTTTATATTTAAAATGGGCTACTGAAGTTGAGTGAATGTAGTTGGTTTCCTGTAAATGTCAAAGACAATTTTATCATTGTTTTTACTTCCTTGTACGAAGTAAAGGAAGTATTGTAATCGCGAAAAATTTCTGTTTCCAGATTTCAACGGAAATATCCATTTTGAACTTCCCTGAATCCATTTTGACTAATTTCGTCGTGACGTCTGTACGCACGTATCTCGCATAACTGAAAATCGGGAAGCCGTGGAAAATTAAAATTTTGTATTTAGAACTGTTATGACATCTAGTTGTGCACCTCCCTTTTTGGTCATTACATAACTTTCGGAAGTGTTACTTTACTAGAAGCCTATAATAGATTTTAATGAAAATCTATATTAAAATATAAACCAAAACTTTTCAAATTTGGTATATAAGACTTTTATATCAATGGGAATAATATAATAGATTTTGGTTAAAATAGTCTAACCGGAAGTGATACTTTACCTGAAGCTGTTATCAGTTTTTCTTAAAAAAAATGGTGTTATTTTGATTTTAGTAATAAATGTTTCAAATAAAAGTTTTAGAGAATTGAATTTTGCGTCGAAACCATCAAGTATGATTAAATTAGCTCTTTGTAAAAGGGAGATATGTAAATTTAAAAATTATGTACTTTTTGTAATTAATGCCGCAATTCTGACCAAATCTGTAAGTCTTACAGATCTGTAAATCTGTAAAAAACTGACATAAACGCATCTATTTTTGTTGATAAATATAAAGTTATACATAAGAGTTGCAGCTTTCGTTGCGATTTTGTTCATTTTTTACAGATTTACAAATCTGTAAGACTTACAGATTTGTTCAGAATTGCGGCATAAGTTTGCTATGAATTAGGACAAAAAATAAAGAATTTAATGTCAATGTCAAATTATGTGAAATACGTGCAATTTTATGATTGGGTGTGTTATAGGAATGACGATGGGTACCCGGGTACTAGGAACCTACCCGATAATAATCTACCCGGGTATAAAATTTATTACCCGATTACCCGAAATATACCTACTGCCCGTTAATTACCCGATACCCTTTAATTATCTGAACAGTTTTCAGCAGCCGGAAACATTGTATCTAAAAGAAGAGCTTTTTATTAGCACACCATAATTAATTTATGTTAAGTATAGAATATATTATTTATTTGTATTACTTCTTATTTAATAAATATTATGTAAACAATAATAATGAATTTTATTAAAAGTAAACTGTTAATATAAGGGTAACAGGTAATTAACAAATTAACGAATTATGTATATGTTCTTAAAGGATAACGGGTAATTAAAGGGTATCGGGTAATTTACGGTTACAGGGTACTATCCGGGTAGTTGTTTCGGGTAAAGGGTACTATCCGGGTAGTTGTTTCGGGTACTCGGGTACCAAAATAATTATCGGAATTCGTCATTCCTAGTCTGTTATAATACATATTTTAATTATTAACAAAATATGTATAGTGTAACAGGCGTACAAGGAAGTCATGTGGTGTCCACATCAGATATTTTTTTATTATTTTTATATCAAAAAATGGAAGTGAATAATTTTTTTCTAATTCAAAAGTGAACTTAATAGTAGGATACTGTAAGTTGATGATGTCAATGAATTTAAGTCAAAGTTTTCATCAATTATGGCAAAAACAAAATCCACGTATCTCAGCCAAATTTTGGGAAAAAATTTACATTGATTTTTAAGATTGTTTTCAAAATTTGACAAAATAAAAAAAGCGACAAAGGATTGTCCATACCAGTACTGAGAGATTGTTTGTAAATTTCATTTTCAAAAGTAAATGTATTTAAATTCATACATGTATCGGTGAAATTAATGTATTCATCAACTATATTTGCTGGCAGTTCATTTTTAATTAATTCTGATTATAAACGTTAGGAAAAAGGGATACAACATAAAAAGAAATACATTTATCATAGGGATCTCGTTTCATGTTTTCTAAAATATTTGTAACGTCTTTAGAATTTTTGACGGTAAAGTTATTTGGAAAATTAAATTTGTTAAATTCAATTACTAACCATTTTGCAAGCAATATGTCGGAAAATTCATGTTGGATGTAATGGGTCTGTAATTATTCCCTTGTTTGTGGATTTTCGGTAAACAATGAAGTCTCGGAAGATTTGGGTTGGGCAATTTTAATTTTCTTTTAAGGTCATTTGTGATGAGGTTGGGACACTTCTCCACACTCAACAACAACTCAATTACTAAATTACATTCTCCTATTCCAAATTTAACTATTTTAATACTTATTTTTATATTTATAATTTAATTATCAAGTGTGATATAAATATTGTGACTTCGACATAAAAAATTTGAAATAATTTTCACATATTTATAAATATTATATTTTTATTTTAGTACAACTGATGATGACTGCTTTGCAGTTGAAATGTACATATTGTAATAAAAATGTTTTGTGAAGAAAGATTTACTATTGTTGATAATTTAATTTACATATTCACGTACCTAACTCAAATACTTAATTTATTGTTATGGATTTTTTAACAATAAATATTGTTAAAGTAATTATTGAAATGGATAATTTATATACATATTTATTGTTGTAGTTGTTATAATTTTTGTTAATTTGAAATAATTTATACTGAATTAAGTGACATTTTAGTTCATTATTTGACAATATATTGTGGTAATTCTTGAGTACAACAAATTTGTGTAAAATCTACATCACTTGTTTTACCACAAAAATATTGTAATAGCCACAACATCTACCTGCTATCCTAATAATTATCAGTTCCTGTTGTTCAGTAAGTCACAATTGTGGTAATATCAAGTTGTTTCTTATTTTTTCGTGTATTAACGTATAAAACCTCGTATAAAACAGCAAATAAGTTTGTCCAAGCAAGAACACATCCAACTGAATAGTGGTTGAGCACAGGAATTTTAATTTGCATAAGGATAATATAATATGTATAGCAGTTATACTGACATAGTACTAAAAAACTGAATATTTGGATTATTAAAAAATCTTTCAGACCTCATAATAGAACAATAAGAATATTACAAAATTTTAGTTTATGTTCTGTATATATGTATTTTTTATTTAACCCCAACGTTACGGCAGCATATACTGCTGACATCTTCAGGGAAGCGTTGGGTTTAAATAAAATATACTTATGCAGTTCATAAACTAAAATGTTATATTATTCTTATTGTTGAATAATTGAATTTTTTTGAAAGAGGCTTTTACATCACATTACATTAATAATGGAAAATTAAAAAATAAATATCTATGAAATTGTTTTGTCGGATACAGACGTAGCTAATTTGCAGTAAGTAGAAATTAATTTATGAAATTATTATTCTGCCTCACCAAGTCAAGTGACTATTTGAGAGCATTTCACATTATATTTAAGCTTTGTTGTATAAATAATGTACCTACAAGTTCATTAATTTCCAATCAACAATCTCTTCAACAATAAATAATGCTTTGTTTTATTCTGTTTTTATTTGATTCTGCAATGTAGTGTTTGTTTTTTTAAATTGTATTATAATATAAATTAAATATAAATGTTACAATGACTACATTTTAAATAGGAATGGAATATTTAATATTTAATCTAAATTCAAAATTTATCATTACAGTAAATGGTTTCTTATTGGAATTTTAATTGCGGAACATAGGTTATGTTGTTAAGAGTTATTAAGCATGGCAAACAAAGTTAATTATTTATAGTAAACTGACAAGTCTGTGGCCAGAATAGTTAATTTATGAAGTTTGTTTCTAGTTACTATAACAAAACTAATAAATTACGAAAATAGAAGAATAAACAAACAACCAATAATAACTATCAATTAAATTATCAAGATATAAACATAATAAAAATTGTGTACATATACAATGGCGTATAATTGAATTAAATACATCATTATAATTTGTGCCAATATTAATGCAAGAAAGATATACCTTGAGAAATATTTTATTAGATGCACATTTAGTAATTCTAAAGAACAAAGATTAGTAAACCAATCAAGAATATTTACAATACATAATACATACATAATAATAGTAATTAGCGCATTAAGGATGTTATAAGGGCAATAACGCTTGCGGTCAACAGTATACTTTCCGAGGGCCTCTGGCCCGAGGTGTGTACGCTGACCGAAGGCGTTATTGTCTGTTTAACACCCATGGTGCGTTCAAGGTTTAACGGCCGACCGATATATTATTATAATAAATATTTTTATCGATTTTTGTCTTGTCACGCTGTAACTAGGAAACGCGATATTCTTATTTGTTTACAATACTGATTTGTTTATTTCATTATTTCTATCTGTCAACAACGCCGCATTAGCAGTGTTGTATAAAATACAAAATACTAAATAAAAATATTTCATATGTTTGGTAAAATACAATTATTTTTTTAGTATTTCAAATATTTTACTTTGAATTATTTAAAAACAAATAAGATAAGTTAAGATATTGTAAAAATGTTTTTTTATATTCAACTTAATCGTGTAATTTTATTAATATTAAAAAGAAACTCCTACATTAACATAGGCAAGTGTTTATTTAAGAAAAAAATAGAAAATTATTCCATGTTATATTACTAACAGACTACACACGACGGAGGGTTTCTATTTCAAATACATAAATCTATTTCAAATATTGAAAAGTAGTATTTCATACAAATAATAGTATTTTAATGTATTAAAATATAAAATACCTGTGACAAGTATTTAAACTAAAAATACAAAATACTTTTATTTTTAAGTATATCAAATAATTACTTAAAATACTTTATCTAATTCAAATACTTATTTCAATTACATATATGTATTTCAAATACACAACACTGCGCATTAGGAGTAAAATGAGTGAAAAAATACCAGAGGAAGTTAAGCAATAGAATCAGTTGTACCTCAAAAAACTTAAAAAAGATATAAACAAGAATTCAGTCGTTTTGCAGAAAGGATAGCGGAGAATTGTGTAAGTCTAATAAATGAAACCGTTATGCTGGTCTATTTTCATTAATCATTCTCTCTCAACTCTTTGTGAACAAAATTTTCAATGTTAAGAAGATGGTGAAGAAGAAAATTAAAAGTACTGAAAAACTTGTTTCAGGTACATATTTTTAACACAAATTTGCAGGGGCTATTAACCGAAAAAATCAAAGGATTTAACCAGCGAACAAGATCTTGCATTACGTAAGGAAGCACCTACTGAAATATATTTAATGTCCAAGGTAGCATTAGTTATTGGTATATACAGGGTGATTGGTGAGGATACGGCCATACTCGAGGAACGTGTTCAGGAGATCAAAATAAACAAAAAAAGTCACATAAACATGTATCCGATTCTTAACCGTTACGGAGATATCACTTAAAAAAATATAATAAAAGCAGCACCTCAATGACAAAACAAATCATTTATTATAATGTACTATGCTATATAAGTGAAGGAAAAACAATTCAATGTAGAATTTTTTCAAAAATACCACCGCCAACTTCGATGCATTTACTAGCTCGCGTGTGGATCGCACGTGTGGCTCTTTGGTCATTTCTCATAACAGCGGCAGAATTGACGATGCGGTCTAATAATTCCTCTCTTGTTTGAACTTTTGTAGCATAAACTAAAGATTTTAGCCAACCCCATAGACAGTAATCGAGGGGAGTGAAGTCCGGAGACCACGGCGGCCAATTTTGTTGTCCTCCTCGGCCGATCCAGCGGCGATGAAAGTGGTTATCTAAGTAATTTCGTACAATATTACTAAAATGGGCAGGGGTCCCGCCATGCTGGAAGTACATATTTTGTCGTATATCTAAAGGTACATCATCCAGTAGGTCTGTTAAACGATTTTGCATAGTCACCATTCTGAAGATTTTGGACCCGCTGAATATGGAAACCCCTGTGAAGTTAGCTCCCACATTTTTAGCGCAATAAAAAATATTTAGAGTTCTGGGTAGATATAGAAGAGTTCTAGAGTTCCTGAAAGTATTAGCAATAGTTCTGATGTTTTAAGCCCATAATAGGGGTTTCAAAGTTTTCTTCTATTTTAGTCGATTGATACCCTCAGAACTCTTTTTTACGGAAATATGGGCGATGCGTGAAGTTAGCGCCCGAAAACTTTGAAACCCCTATTATGGGCTTAAAACATCAGAACTATTTCTAATACTTTCAGGAACTCTAGAACTCTAAATATTTTTTATTGCGCTAAAAATGTGGGAGCTAACTTCACAGGGGTGAATATGGAAAGGGTGCAGCCCATTCCTGCGAAGAGTCGTCCATACTGCTGTCTGATTAATTTGAAGACGAGTTGAAATACGCCTTGAACTTACACCTGGAGTACGTTGTGCAACATCAAGAATCTCTTCTTCTACACGCACATCAAGACCATTTTCTCGTTCCGATGTGATTCTTGCACTGGGAAACATGCCGGTCTCGCGGGAAGTGACAAAAATTGATTGAAATACACTTCGTGAGGGGCTCTTTTGTTAAGATAGCGGTGTTGGTATTCAGAAACGGCTCGTCTAGCGTTCCCGTTGCAGTATACATAAATGAAAATTATATCGGCATATTCTTGATGTGTAAATATCACCGGCATTGCGGAAGTGTGTAGCATTAACTAACAATAACAGCTGGATGTGACAGCCACAAAAAACAAATGCCAAATATTATTGCTAACAATAACAGCTGAACGTGACAACCACAAAAAACAAATGTGAACTATTATTTTCCGCGGTTAATCGCTTACTATTAATAATTAATATCTCAGTAACGGTTAAGAATCGGACACATGTTTATATGACTTTTTAGTTTATTTCGATCTCCTGAACACGTTCCTCGAGTATGGCCATATCCTCACCAATCACCCTGTATAAATCTGCTAATTTAGAATTTTCTGGTTGATTTTAAAATTGCATTTTTCATATAAATAAGTAATCCTACTATAATACTCGTACTAGCTTTGCATTCTAAGTTAACAAAAAATAAATATTTATCTTCATTTCGTTAGTTTATTAATAGCAACAACATCAATTTTATAACACCCTAGGGTGTTATTTTGTATATAACATACCAGTCGGAGGTTAAAGAAATAACAGCCCTAACAACTATAGGTTCAGACAATATTTGTATTATATATACAGGGTGTTAATACCAAGTCGTTACACCAGAAAACAAACAACTTTTCTTAGTTCTAATTTTTGATTTGGTGCCCCGGTTCGTAGTTAATGGGGTACTTTTGTTTTTCGAAAAATAGTCATAACTCCCTTACTTTAAGGACTATTAAAAAATTACCTTTCGTCTCTCTAAAACATTTGGCATTTACAATTATTTTTTATTTTCTCAAATGACAAAATGGCGGGTGAACAAAAATTTCAAAACAAGATTTTTGATAAACCCTCCATCGATTTTCGAAAGTAAAACATTTATAAAATCCTTGAACTATCTACAACAATATTTGTCTTAAACATTTTTTTCAATATATCCAAAAAAAGTCTTTATTCATTTACTTGACTTACATAAAACAGTGTGTTCAGAAAAAAACAAAACCTAATTCGAAGTAGGCTATGAATACAGAAACGTATGTCTGATCATTATTCAAGTAAAAAGTCAAGTTGTCACAATTGATCGTGAAATGTAATTTTAAGTAGAAAAGATAATAAAGAAGGATACAGATTATTGCCAGTCGTCGTTTTCTAATTTATTTCTATTTCTAAAATAAGGATTCAAGATTATTTCTTTAGATAACGTTTTTGACAATATCTTCTGTCCAGTGTTGTATAGTATTTAAAATAAGGATTTGATAAGTATTTTAAGTAATTATTAAAAATACTTAAACATAAAAGTTTTTTGTATTTTTAGTTCCAATACTTTTCTCAAGTATTTTATATATTGCAAGTATTTTATATATTGATACATTAAAATACTATTATTTTGTACGAAATACATTTTTTCAATATTTGAAATACATTTTTACGTCCCGCTACCCTAGGTAAGGGAGGTATAGGGATCCGATTTTAACATTTTTACAATGATGTCTGATGTGTGTGTGCGCGTGTGTGTGTGTGTGTGTGTCTGTGTGTGTGTGGATCGTGTGGACACGATTACTCAAATACTATCAATCAGAAAATTTTGAAATTTTGGGTACCCATTCTATACTAATGAAGAGCTCATTAATTTTTAGTGTATATCGGATAACCGAAAGTATTACTTATACAAGCTTTTAATAGTTTTTCTTGAAAAAAAAAAAAATACATTGAATATAATTTTTCAGCATCTTTTACTAATAAATAGTATTTAGTAAAAAACTTTAAATAACTTTAAATATGAATTTATACATATTTTTATTTACATACATACATTTATTTTTATACATAATCTTGCCTATGTGTCAAATAAAAACAATACTTTAAAAATAATTTTGATATATTTAAACAAATGTCACTGTCAGGAAGCAATTACATTGAAATTAATAATTATTTATTTATTTCTTATGGCAATACAGTCATCACAATTCAGATATAAATATAATATATAAAATTTGTTGGGCGAACTCGTAGATGGAATTTGCGCGTGGATGGGATCATCAACGTCATTGCAACACTTGAAGACACTACGGTCGAGGTGGGAAGGCGCGGAGCCGATTGAAGAATATGTAGTAAAGTTATCTTCATCCCACCTTGGATTGCCGGAAGGTACTAGTAAAACTACTGAGTCCCTACCAATTTATTTGTGATGACCAATGACCAGGAGACCCTCAAGATTGTCTTGAGGGTTGTCTGATTCATTAATAATGAAACCGTGTTAAGGAGAATATAGTAGTAATATATTTAATTTCAAGGAAATTAAGGTTTGTAAAAATATATATTTTGCATCATACATAAATATTATATGTACTATTGATTTGCTTCAATGTCTTTCAGGCTACGGCCCTGAAAACTGAAAAGACTTTTGTTAAGTTTTTCTATTAGTTTTGTCAATATTTGTGAAATTTATTTTCTGTATGATATATTTGCTAAATGTAAAATAAAGTTTGTAATGAGCGAATATAAAAATATTTGAACATAATGATTGCTTTATTTATACTGCGTAGTTAAATACCGGTGATCTCTATAATATGTTATAGAGATCACTGTTAAATACCGAGCGGGAGGTTATGGGCTGGTCACATCAGATTTTTTATTTGAAATAGATTTATGTATTTGAAATACAAACCCTCCGTCATGTGTGCTATGTTAGTAATATAACATGAAATAATTCTCTAATTTTTTTCCTTAAAAAAACAAATGCCTGTCAATATAGGAGTTTCTTTTTAATAGTAATAAAATACGCGAATAAGTTGAACCCGAAAAACATTTGTACAATATCGTAACATATCTTATTTTCAAATAATTAAAAATAAAAGTATTTAAAATACTTGAAAGTACTTGAAATATTAGTATATTTGAAATACTAAAAAAATAATCGTATTTTACCAAATATTATGAAATACTTTTATTTAGTATTATGAATTTTTTCTATTTCAAATACGTTTGTTCAAGTATTTTATACAACACTGCTCTTATTACACTGACATTTAATCAAATACCTTCAAATTGACATAGGGCGCGTTCAGCACCCCAGCAGCGCTGGAAGCGTGGGCACCGCTGCGTGCCAATGATTGCCGAATTCAATTGCTGGACCAATAGACACTTACAAAATTGCAATTTGCACGAGCGCCTCTAACGGCAAAGCATAGAAATCAAGGTTGCTATGGTTACCCCGTCCAAACAAAGACCTGTCATCAGCCGTAGACTCTACACTCTAGCCATCGTTTTAGTTGAATAATCGAATGATCTTCAATATTATCAAACAAAAAAGTTGCCCCAGACACATCTTCTGGTTTTAAACTCATTTTATTAAACACAACATACAAATCACAATAAAGAATTAGGTTTAACACTGAATAACAGATGCGAACACAATGACAGATAGGATAGGAACAGGGAACGGGACGCAAGACAACGAGGGGAGGTTTGTTTGGATGCATGATCTTCTATCTCTCTCTTGCAGTGCCGTCAATTTTGTAAGTGTCTATTACAATCGTCCATTCATGTGTTCGTCAAACTTCAGAAGTCAGCGATGCCAGCGATGAGAGGTGCTGAACGCGACTATACTTTTTTTGTTCATAGCCTACTCCGCGTTAGGGTTGTTTTGAATACACTGTCCTTATCTGTGATCAAGTATATTAATAAGACTTTTTTTTTATAGATATTTTGACACCATGTATATATATATACAGGATGTTCATTTTAACTGGTACACTATTGCTATCTCGAGAACTATAAGAGCTACGGAGGTCGGTTAAATTAGCAAACAATTTCTATTTTTCTATTTTATAAGACTACTTTAATGAGCGAAACAAGAATTTTTTTAGACCAGTGGTTCTCAAAATACGGGGTGCAACTTTCTTATTTTAAATGGCAACCTATTTTTTTTATTTGCTTATTCGATTAAGTATTTTTTTCTGAATTCAACGATATATTAGTTTCATACCCTTGCATAACAAAAAAATCGAGAAAAATGCAAAATTAAATATGCATAATTTTTATTTAAGTATGGCTATACAAAGAGTGCTATGGAAGAAAACAAATAAATCAGATGTAGAAATAATTGCACAAACTTTAATAACTTTTATTTTTATTTAAGTGAATAATTATTTAATAAACAATAAACATATGAAGACACAAATAATTTATCTATAAAAATTGTTCAAAATTGTTACCATTAACATGAATACAAAGTTCTAATATTTTTAATAAACTATTTCTCACTAATCGCAATGTTCTTCCGTCAATGTTAGTTAGAACAAATTCAATATTATTCTTTAATTCATTTAAATTATTGTGAACGCTGCCATAAATTTTATCCTTTAAATATACCCATAAGTAAAAATCTAAGGGGCTTAAATCAGGAGATCTGGCTGGCCAAGGGATGGGACCGTCAGTACCTATCCATTTGTCAGAAAACATTTCGTTGAGATATTCTGTAACCTGATGAGAATTGTGTGCAGGTGCTCCGTCTTGTTGAAAGTGAATATCTCTTAACAAGCCAAGTGGTAAATCATCAAAAATATCTTCTAGAATATTTCGTAAAAATGCTAAATAACGATCTCCTGTCAATGTACCTTCGTACATGTGAAAATATACTTTGTCATTTAAAACGCCACACCAAACATTAACACTAAATTTTGTTTGAAAATTTCTTTTACTAATAAATATAGGGTTTTCAGTACTCCAATAATGATTACATTTTACATTGCACATGCCGTTATTACAAAAATTAGCTTCATCAGTCCAAATATTTTTTTTTAACATATTTTCTCCTTCATTCAAAAATAAATAACAAAATTCCAGTCGCCTGTCGTAATCACCAGGTTGCAGATGATGTACTTTGTTTGTAAGGCTTATATTTATTTTTTTTTCAAAATTTTATGTACTGTGCCTACACTTACACCACATTCAACAGCGGCTCTTCTGATGGAATCTCTTGGATTGGCTTCGAAATATGCCAAAACATTAATTTCATGGTTTTCGTTTACTTCTAAATGCAGAGGTATTGGAACGTAAACAAATTTCCAATCTCCGAAAGTATTTATAAGCCGGTAACTGTCGCTCAGGATACAAGTCTCTGTAAATGTTTATAGCTGCATACGAATTTTTTCTACATAAAATGTATACTTCATACATAAATCTACCTTCTCATTATGAGAAAAATTATTCATTTTGATATAATTCAGTAGTACATTTAAAACTTTGATTAATAATATTGACAAATTGTTTTATTGATTTATTTGTTTTCTTCCATAGCACTCTTTGTATAGCCATACTCAAATAAAAATTACGCATATTTAATTTTGCATTTTTCTCGATTTTTGTTATGCAAGGTTATGAAACTAATATATCGTTGAATTCAGAAAAAAATACTGAATCGAATAAGCACATAAAAAAATAAGTTGCCATTTAAAATAAGAAAGTTGCACCCCGTATTTTGAGAACCACTGGTCTAAAAAAATTCTTGTTTCGCTCATTAAAGTAGTCTTATAAAACAGAAATTGTTTGCTAATTTAACCGACCTCGTAGGTCTTATAGTTCTCGAGATAGCAATAATGTACCAGTTAAATTGAACACCCTGTATATATATGTATATACAGTAAAATTTTTGAAAGAAGTCCGATCAAGGCCATCTACGAATTGCATATATGAATTAAGATTTTATGCTGTCAAATTTAGTAGTGTCTTTTACATAGTTTTTATGAGGTACACAAGATATTATGTACTCTCATAAAAACTGAATAAAAGAAACTACTAAATTTGACAGCACAAAATCTTAATTCATAGATACAATTCGTAGATGGCCTTGATCGGACTTCTTTCAAAAATTTTACTGTATATATATAATGTTTTCATTATTTATTAAAAAACAAATTAACAAATTTCTTGTGAACTAAAGTTTTAGGCATATGTTCTAAGTAGTGATAACAATACTGCGTAAGATATTTTTTCTCCTTGGCATTGTATCTATAATTTTATTACAATTTTACTCTATCATGCAGTTCCAAATATCAGTGATTTTTTTCTTCAATCTATCAACGGTTTTTGGAGGATCATTCAGATCACTACGCAATTTTCTTTTCATGATTCAGATTCACATTGAGTTGCCACAGGGTTAAAATTGATAATTTTCTTTGGAAATATGAATTAAGCTTCGAATATCTCTGTCGATAATTATCTTTAATCATTTCAATAAGCAAACACAATATTATTTATGTCAGCAACGTACTGAAATTAAAATAGGTACCTAGTGCATTAGACGATACTGAAAAAATAGATACATAATTTAATATTGAATTAAATATTGTGTTACCAGGCCATAGAACTCAACTCATATCTACAGTCCACTAATGTAACACTATAATAAACGCATACATACAGTTCACGAAGCTGCAGTTTCCGACAAAACATCAATTTTGTTTGTAAGATAAAAGCGCTATTTCAAAATGTAATAAGAACATCCAGGGATAATACCTACTGAGAATTTACGTTTAATATTATTATAATAACTTAATAACTGTAATTAGACAATAGTCGATATCTTTGTAAAATATCATTAGAGATTGGTGTAACTAGAAGTGTAATAGTTAATACTAATGAATTTATAAATTTTATGTTCTTCCGGAGAGAAGGTTTCGTTCAGCAAGACGTATTACACCTGCTAAGTTTCAGCAACTGTTAAATTTAGTAAATTTATCATTCCGCATAATCTCTCATCACCGCCTACGTCGTTTTATAACGTCTAAATTGAAATAAACGGCTATTACACATTACATGTTCTGGGTATAAATGTTCATAGTTCGCAACTACGTACAACGCTTATACTAACAGTTTTTAATTTGCCACCTACTCCTAAATTAATTAAACAAGTTAATGGTAAAATTAAGTATGTAATTGTTCGTAAATTAACAAAAGATAACCTGGAAGTATGATAAACGCTAAAATATATCATTACTAAAACACGTATACATACTATAATAGTGATGGCTTATCATGAATTCAGTCATTTTTTCTAGAACCGGCTACTGTAAATGAAGTAAAGAGTATTATAAAATATTTTAAAAAATAACAATAGTAAAAATATTTATAATTTTACTTCATAATAATAAAAAGTGTAGGTAGGACATTTAATTTATGATTAGATATAATAAATCAACTACCGATGCATTACTGCAAACTATGACAAAAATAAACAATGCAATAGAACAAGGCGATATAATTTGCCGCGACATTTTGTGACCTATCGAACGCATTCGATTGTTTCACACGAAATTTTGATAAATAAATTAAGTTATTATGGAATTAGAAGTATAACCCTACAATTTATCCAATCCTATCTTACTAATAGATATCAGACAATGTATGAGAATGGATATTTTTCTAACCTAGAAAAAATAAATGTAGGGGTACCACAAAGGTCTATACTAGGACCATTTTTCTTTACAGTTTATATCAACGATTTACCAAGTAATATGCATAATGTGGATACAATTTTATTTGCTGATGATACCATCTTTTTAAAAAAATTGAATACTATAGATTCAGTTAATAATTATTATCAACAAATAATAGGCAGTGCAGAAAAAAAGTACTTAGCTAATAAACTGAAACTAAATATTGAAAATACACAAAATATACTAATAACAAATAAACAGATAAATACAAATATTTCAAAAACTGTACCAAGTATAAAATTTCTAGGAACTACTATTATTAGTGCAGAAATAGTTGGGTCTGTCACAATGACAAAATTTATAAATAATTAGCAAGTTGTACATTTGTATTGAGAAAATTGGCTCAAACATTTCCCACATATGTTCTAGTAAAAGCTTACTAAGCCTTATTTCACGCACATTTAACATATGGTATCTTAATATCGGGAGTTAGTCCTCAAATAATAACCGCTTTCAAACTACAAAAAAAGCTGTCAGAATCTTAGCTAAAGTGAAACCCCGTACACATTGTAAGCCCTTATTGAAAAACTTAAGAATAATGCCTTTACCATATATTTTCAGTTATAGATGTTTAATTGATGTAAAAAATAATATAAAAGGCTAACACAGCGATTTACATATTCATATATGAAACACGCAATAATAATAATATTACTGTTCCAAAATATCTTAAGATTAAACAAAAGTAAAGCGAGTGTAGACTACTGGGGAGCTATATATTTTTCAATACACTACGAGATGAATTAAAAAATAAATCAATAAATAATTAAGGAACTTTTATTGGAACATTGTTTCTGAAGTATGGAGGAATTCTTAAATTGTATTAATATTGTTACTACAGGATAACATTTATTATAAAGGATGATTCATATTGGGTGTGTCAAAATTAAGCCATATACAGGGTGTCTCAGGACGAGCTTACGCTATCTATATTTTAAATACTATTTAATATAATTTAACGAAATTTGGTATCTAGGGGTTATCCTACATGCCCGTTCCAACTAAAATATTTTCAAAGCAGTAGCACTTCCGGTTTGACCGGAAATTGACCTCAACTTTCTTATTTTAAATGGAATGCGCTATATTTTATTTTATCATTGAATGCAGCGGAAAATTTTACATATGAAGCAATAAAAACATTTTACTCATGATCAACTACTTCCGGCGTTATTCAACTTTTTTTGATTTTTTGTCTGAAATCCGGCATATTTTCAAAACTCTGTATATCGGAAACGAGATCGAATTTTTATATTCTGAAAACAGCCTTTAATAAAGGAGACTTTAAGCTACATTATCATAGAAGAATCCTCAATTATTTATAAAAATGTGACGGATACGTTACACCAAAATTACAGTTGACAAACTTCAAAAAAGACAATTTTTTAAATGGAACCCCCCCTTTTTTTATTGCATAAATGTGTTCTACTGCAAAAAATAAGGGTACTTTATGTAACATGTCCTATGTTGAAAGTTGATAGAATTTCAGTAAATTATAAAAACATGTAATCTGGGTATAATTATTTTATTAATAGGCTACAGACGACGTTTTTAATGTAACCCCAAACAAAAAAATCAAGTGGAGTTAAATCGGGTGAACGAGGAGGCCACCTATCAAAAACCTTTAACTACTAAAGAAGATTGCCAACATAGCGTACGAACAGCATTTAACAACATGTCTCCTCGGATGATAAAAAATGCTACACAAGAAGAAGTATTGAAGAGAGTAACGATGTGCTTACATATGAATGGAGGACAGTTTGAAAATGTATTAAATTAATCATAGTTTTGTATATAGAATTTATTTGTTTTTTCCATGGCTTACTTATCCGTATTAATAAAATAATTATACCCAGATTACATGTTTTTCTAATTTACTGAAATTCTATCAACTTTCAACATAGGACATGTTACATAAAGTACCCTTATTTTTTGCCGTAGAACACATTTATGCAATAAAAAAGGGGGAGTTCCATTTAAAAAAATTGTCTTTTTTGAAATTTGTCAACTGTAATTTTGGTGTAACGTACCCGTCACATTTTTATAAATAATTGAGGATTCTTCTATGATAATGTAGCTTAAAGTCTCCTTTATAAAAGGCTTTTTTCAGATTATAAAAATTCGATCTCGTTCCCGATATACAGAGTTTTGAAAATGTGCCGGATTTCAGACAAAAAATCAAAAAAAGTTTAATAACGCCGGAAGTAGTTGATCATGAGTAAAATGTTTTTATTGCTTCATATGTAAAATTTTCCGATGCATTCAATGGTAAAATAAAATATAGCGTATTCTATTTAAAATAAGAAAGTTGAGGTCAATTTCCGGTCAAACCGGAAGTGCTACTGCTTTGAAAATATTTTAGTTGAAACGGGCATGTAGGATAACCCCTAGATACCAAATTTCGTTAAATTATATTAAATAGTTTTTAAAATATAGATAGCGTAAGCTCGTCCTGAGACACCCTGTATAGGAGGAGTAACTTCATCAGAAACATTTTCATTAATAACTGGTGCTGGTTACAATTGTAATTGTATTTAACGTATTTTGTTAACTGCAAAACATTTATATCACATAGGTAATAGTATATTAAAGAAGGAATGTCATAATTGTCATTTTATTTTGTGAGAAGGAAATGATCCAATCCTTCGAACATAATAATCGATAATTATGAAATGAGTTTTTTATACTAATTTTTCTACTTTGCGCATTCTATGCCTTTTTTTAAATAGAAAATAGTGGTGTCAAAATTTAGTTCGTCATATTTTTTTAATACCTTACGATATTTTCTATTCTTATTCTTAGTTTTAAGTTCAAAATTACATAAAAATAACATTCTTTACGATCCTTTGTGTTCGTTTATTTAACGAGATTTGACATTTGATATTTTTGAATTCATAGCAACCAACCTTATAAAAATAAATTATACTGGTCTATTACAGCACTTGATTGAGCCATTAACGAAACCCTTTGGGTACTTTAACAGCTTTGTTACAGATGCAAAATAGAAAAAAAAAAACTGTTTCAGAATTGCAATGCTGGACTGATAGCCACGCCTCCGCTATTTAGATTTCTTTACTTCCATTGGTAATAAGGATCTTCTCCTAACTTCGTTATATATTTATAGGCGATTTTTCAGTCGCCAATCAAAATAATATATATTGAATTCATATCAGTGACGAGGCGCTATAATACAGAATCCTATTATATCCGAGCCTTATCTCTAATAATTTCTTTTGAGCTGTAATCCCCCATTGTTACCTATATATTGGATACGTAACAAAACAATACCTTTGAGGACATACCTTCATATAACATTTTTTGCTCAAAATGATTCCCATAATATGTTTAATTTTGGCACACCTATTTTACTTTCTATAATAATTTTCTAATAAGTTAACAATTACTTACAACTTAAAGGGAAATGTGTTTTGCTGACCCTCAGAACAGGTAATTTCGTAATATGCTTATAAGGGCTGGGAGACAGAACCGCATTTCAGATACTGTTATACTTTGCTATGATTCTAACTATAGTGACTGTATATACATAGTGTGGCCAATCGCCGCCATATTTAGGCAAAACGCGCGGGAAATTTGAATTCATATGATGTGATAACTAAACAAAATCCGATAAACAATTAATGAAATATCATAAACTGCAAACGCAATATTATTTATTTCAAAATACACCAATGAATTACAAATAAAGGTATATTATATTTTTTGTATAATTCATTTCTAATTACTTATAGAAATATTTACATACAAATAATAAATATGTACATACGCCTCCCATAATATTTAATTTGTAAATTAACACACGCTTTAAAATTTAAACTATACTTTTGATTCTTCGAAAAATGCTAGTTTTAAAATATTGATGAAATTTCCTGTGTTAAATTCATTCTTGTAATCAGTATTATTATAGGTTATGATCAAAATCCTTTGTTGTAATCAGCAATTTTACAGTTTTAATTTGCAAGATAACAATGCCAGAAAATTATCTGTTTTTTTATACTAAATTTTAATAGTAAATCAGCGATATTAGATATCGGCAGAACAGAAAAATAAAATGATCTTACCTTCACAATTATTATTTCAATATAACGAGACTAAAAGAAATATTCGTTTGTACTTATAACTACTATATGTATATTAACTGTACATTGTTTAGTACAGAAAAACATATTAATACAAATCGTGTTAATAACAACTTTGTATCGAGTTGTATTAACGAACTTAACCTAATCAAACACTTTTGAGTTATAAATACACATAATTTAATTATTTACACTATTGGAATTATAAATATAGTATAATTACTTTAAATTCAGATATAATTCACAAACAATATCTTAAATTCACTTTTCTGATGTAAACAACATTTGAGCTTGGCATAATATCCGGCATATTTAGGCAAATTCGCGCGGACCAATCAAAATCGATCCCCCTATTGGCCACACTATGTATATACAGTCACTATAGTTCTAACTATTGGAGACTAAATTTGGCCACAATAAATGTTATACAAATTAAAAGTAACAACAAACAAATAAATTTAACAAAATAATGATTGTTTTATTTTTTTCCTAATCCTAGTTTAACCGGTTGGTGAGAAAATCTTCCGCTGTAAAGGTGAAGGGCTTGAACCACCATCTGCGAAGGCAAGTCAATTCGCTATAAGTTGAGATATACTATAAAATAAAATATTTTGTTATTGTTTGTATGAAAATATAGTATAACAACACATTAAACAATTTAAGCATACTGTAATAGTGACAGCTTTGTGAATGTGGTAAATCACAATATAATTTTGCCTGGATTCTTTGATGTCAAATTTACAGATAAAATGAATAATTACCAACACTTATGCCTTCCAGATGTTTAAGACAGTTTTGGCAAACCATAAATTTTCCTGAAACGCTAGAAAATAAACAGCTATATAACAACAGTACTCCGTAATGTGGTACTAGCAAAAAGACTAGAGAATGGAATCTCACATAATGCATTTAAACAATGATTTCTCCTTCACTTCTTCACAATCGTTAAACATGTCATAAAAATCATTTACAACTTCTTGGCAAAGCAAACACTCTCTCCCTGAGAAAACAAGTAAATTCAGTTCTAATTCAGATGCAAATAGAAATGCTAAAAATCGCTAGAAATACCCAATTTGACATGTTCGTTCACCTCATATGTAGACAATGGGCCCATAAACCAATTTTTTAAAATATTTTTAAAAGTTCGTTTAATTTTGAAGCAATTCGTTGTATCCAAAAGTCATAATTTTTTTTTTTTTGTATATAACTGCATTTGATTTTTAAAAAAGCTATAGCTATCTTTCTCACATCAATTTCTGTAGCAGGCTGCGCGAGAAAGATACCAATAGTGTAGCGTCATCTGTGGCTCTGGAAATAAATTCAAATATCTCGCAAAGTAATGTTTTTTTTTATCTTAATCGTTATATATTGAGTAGTACTTTATGGATACAGTGTACATTTTATTATTTTTTGTTATGGTTTATGTGCCCATTACATTCATTTGCGGAGTGAGTAAAGCCGAATACGCTTTATATCTCCTAGTTGATCCCCGTGTCATCAATTTCTGATGCAAAAATTGCTAAACTTGTATCTAGCTCTATACTCTGTTCGCCAAAGTTTAATATGGTTAAATAGTAACAATATACCTATTAATATATTATAGTAAGAATTATTTACGTCAAAGAACATCAATCAATAAGTTAATTAATAATTAGGACGACGGTCTAATTTAATATTTACAATAGTTGAATAATTAGGAGTGTGCATTTGATATGCAAAATGTAAATCGGCTTTAAAGGTTAAAGTAACGCAAGTTAAATGTAGTCTGACGACAGTTACAAACGAGATGTTGACAATGTAATAAGATACAAAATGACATCTGAAATCACAGATGCAGCGTCGGTCTGTAATTATTCCAGCGGGTGCACGAGGACGAGCATGCGAGGACTAATGCTTTTGTTTCAAAACAAAACCATAAATACTAGGTGAAAACGGTGAAATTTATCTGTGAGAGATAACAACAGTTTATTAGCTCTGAAACCTGACCTATTATGCTGGTACTACAATGCACTAGATCACTAGAGTAGTTATCTCACGTATTTTACAGAAATATAAATTAAGTATCACTATTTATATATCACGATAATACTACTTGTATCTTTTTTAAATAAATATACATATATAATAATACGATATGAAACACAATTTTAATATCCGCAAAACAGCATAACACTATTTTATGTATGGGACAAAAAGTGAAACTTCAAGGTATGGCAAGTTGTTTTACTTGTGAGGATCATAAAGAGACTTTTCATCTGAGGTATTTACATAATTTTATTTCATACTGGTTTCTAAAGTTGTTAAATTATAAATAAAAAAAAAATTCCCGCAATTCGTACTATTCGTAATATTATTATTATGACACATTCGACTCGACTGACAAACATTTGCTCGGTGCTGGTTCGCAATGAATTCGCTCCCAGTGCGGACAACAATTGCACGGACTTCTGGCGAATAGAATTACGCCAATGCATCGCACGGACGAGTTCGCATACGCACCGAAAATGAAGAAGAGAGAAATATAACAACACGCACCGTTAATAAATACAGTGCAAGTCATGCGGACAGAAAATAGTAAAAGTACATTTAAAAAATTATTAAAAACATTTTTGCTGCAAAAATCTTTTTATACATTAAATGAATTTATGCCAAAGTAATTTTCTCTTGTCTTCGGATCAGTACTAAAGAACACAGGCTTTTGTAATTTTTTATGCAATTTTTTATGAAATTTTTCATTATCTTTGTACTTTTGACGTATTCTATTTCTATACATGTTATGTACACTTGTCGACAGAATAAAACACTATTATTATTATTATTATTATTATTATTATTATTACAAGCTGAATGCAGATATTTGGACGCACTAGAATAACGCAGCCCAGTCGCACGGAAAAAATTCGAAATTTTTCGGAATTCCCAGCTTCTCTATGGGTATATAATAATAATTAATAATAATAAACAATAATTAATAATGATAATAATAAAATTAATGAAAAATACATCCTTCGAGATATTTTGTATGAAGCTGCAGTGAAGAACAATAATTTAATGCCACATACCACATAAATAAAGGATTCAGTATGAAGGTACAATTTAAAAAAAATTGGAATTTAAAGTTTCACTTTTTGTTCTATAAATTGTCAAAAAAAACGTTGTTTGAGGCTGTATCCGATGTCGCATTTTGGTATTCAGTATTTAGGTCTCCTTCACATAAATACAACCCCGAATGGCATACTTATAACATCTATTGGTTTACCTATATGGCAACACTTCAGAACAACAAAAATGAATTATACAATTCGATAATTTGATGCTACAGATTAACTGTTATATTTCGTACAAGAGAAGCTAAGAAGCTATTCTTTGACAGCAAATTTGACGTTTTGTATAAATTATAATAACAAACATGATTTAGTTAATTAGTGTGCGTCAATTTCAAAGCATAGTGTGCTCCTGCAAAACCTTAAAATCTAATTCCTAATATCCTAAATAATGACGTTATTTAGGGCATATAAATTTAGAATTTAGATATTAGGGTGATAAAAGTACAACATCGGACACAGCCTTAGGTTTGGATCACACCATGAGTTTTAGCGGGACCGGTTTACCGAGAAGATATAAATTTATTATTTTAAATGAATTATCCACACTGATCCGGTTGAGGACTACAGACTACAAATGTACAAATTACTTGATTTAGAGTATTCTGATTGTTTTTCAATAGAAAACGCATCTGTTCCCGTTAAAACGCATATTGTGGCCCTAGCCTTAGAAATCAAAGTGATGTAAAAATCTATATTCTCAAGTAAACCGGAAATTAACACATGATAATATAAATATCACAAAATAGATTTAAGTTTTACCAAGGGGAAGTATCTTACCTTATTAGTTATTTAATGTTAAATATAAGTTGAAACATACTTCCTATTAAATAAGTAAATTAGTGCATATGATACTTCAAGTAAGATTATTCTATAATCAAACAAAATACTTACAGGCTTCATTCCCTCGTTCATTCATAAAAGGAAAACGACAAAATATGAAGTTTTCGTTATTAACATGCAACCTTTAATCTTAACCAATGTAACCTTAGTGTTGGTTGGAATTTCGGTACAATAAACTAAAAAGTCTTGCTAATACACAAAGCTCCGACTTTTCTATGTATTAGACCGAGATCATAACGCTCACAAAATTACTTAACGAAAGCACATTTAAGATGACCTATGAACAGTAAACAAAAATTCTCATTTTTTAAGATAGCAGTGGTAAACCCCTAAAAACCCATTTTTCACTGCCTTACATCTCGAAAACTATTGATGATCGGACCCATGTTGATTAAAGTTTATTTACTCATTTTGATCAATACCGAGGTCATTACTATATTCCCTCAAATTTGTTTTACCCTTTTTATAACACCCTGTATTATATAAACAAACCATTTTTTCTTTTAGATATAGCATGTACTAATTTTATTTAACAATAAAGAAGTAAACAGTCCAACAATCGGTATATCTCTAGTTATCCCTAAATTTCTAAAATCAAACCATTAATAAGTAGCTGTAAATCACAGCTACAGCTAGTAGCTGTACCTCAACTACATTTTATGAGTATCTTTCCCAGCTCTGTTAATAGGAAACAGTGTTTTTTTGGGTAATTAATGAGTACTAAATTTTCTGATTGATTTCGTGTGATTGTGCCGGAATAGTTGTGCCAGCTTTACGTACCTGAATAAATAATAATCAAATTCTCTTATGCATAGCATAACGTCCGTTCACACAACGTGCTAGCGCATATATTACATATACATTACTTTTTTAATTTCATTTATTTCATTATTATTATTATTCATATTTAATGAATTGCGATTATGGGTATTTTATATTATGAATTTTGGGTTTACGAAAATTTGACCAGCTAAATGATATTATAGGTTTGAATACAGAATAAGTTCTGTTGATACGGTGTGAACTAAATAAATAAGTATAAAGAATGAGGATAAAAGAACTACAATGGGACTATGTACTATGTACTAATCGCTGCAGTTTTAAATGAAGTATGTCAAAAATGAGATAAGAAAATAAAACGATAGAAGTTACAGACTTGTGTAATCCGTACAATTCTCTTCAATACATCAGGAAATCGACAGGGAAATGAGGCGGTAGGAAGTGAAGTTATAGATCAATACAGGGTGCCTCTTAAATAGGGGGACATGACTTAACCACAGATTCCTGAGGCTAAAATAAGACGATTTAACCAAACTTGCTTCTACCGGAAAGTGTACCATTTAGCCAGAAATCTGCTTCAAAGTTCTTCGAAAAAAAATTAGTTTTGCTTATAATAACAGAACGCTTTATACGATTTGGATGAAATTTGGTATGACAGTTTATATAGTTATAGGTCATCTTTTAAGGTGATACTTGTTATTATTAGTGAACCACTAGTGTATGAAACTTAGGTCTCCCAACATTAATTAGACCGTAACTTTTTAATGGCAATGCCGAAAACGTGAAATTATTTTCCTTCAGAAAAATACATTCAATAGTAAACTTTTCTCTCTCTGTGTAATTTGTGATATCTGTTACGGTTCCCACAGAAAAAAATAAAATCTGAATGTCTGCACTGCTAAATTTTTAAAACAAATTTAATCTAGCAGTCTATCCGAATGTCAAAGTAATTTTTAATGACAGTAACAATTGTTTTCCGAGTTGTCAAAAATTTTCTTCGCAATATTCTAAAATTAGTAACATCCGTTTGTTCGGTGTAATCGTATTTTACTACCATTATTATAAATAAGACGATTACATATCTCAGCTTACTCCTAAACAAGTTGTGAAGATTGACAACTCGTTACTGTCATTAAAAATTACTTGTTTGACATTTGGATAGCAAGTTTGGTTAAATCGTCTTATTTTAGCCTCAGGAATCTGTGGTTAAGCCATGTCCCCCTATTTAAGAGACACCTGTATACAGTGTGTCCCATTTAGAGGTGCCACCATTGGGATCTCGAGAACTATAAGAGATACGATGTCGGTTAAATAGAACTTTTTATGCGCCTTTGGGAGGCCATCTCAGATGTGCTTTTATTTTTTCAAAAATTCTCATAGGGCACTAGATAATGACGAAAAACTGAATATTGTTGATTTTTTCTTTTTCAAATAACTTCTAAACTATTAATAATTGAGAAAAAAGTTTTAAATATAAAAGATAGATATTTTTATTAACTAACCAGTGGCGTACGGAATACATTTTTATATCCGTAAATTTTTGAGATATAACAAAAACTTATATTTTTTTAAATGGAACCCATATCTGATTTTAGTCTCAAAAAATAAATATTTTTTTCTCTTTTTAACGATGTAAGGGTTATTATGTTTTATATTTGTTTTGCCTTCAAAATTATTATTTTTTCCTTAATTTGTATTAAATTTACAATTATTTTGAAAATATTGGTAGATTCCTATTTGGAAATACTCCTTGTATTTAAATAATTTATTACGTTAGAAAATTTTGCTCAAAATTCGTACCAAATTAATTTTTATAATATTTTGTGTCGCCCTTGGCTCATCATAGTGTAATTTGTAATTATGAGTCTAGAATGAAAATATTAAGTAATAAAGGCATAAAACAAATTATTTTGGTCAAATACAATATAATTAATAAAAATAATAATGTTTTTTGGGAAATAATAAGAAATTTCAGGAAAATAAAGAGAAAAATTAAATTTAGGAGCAAAACAAATATAAAACATAATAACCCTTACATCATTAAAAAGAGAAAAAAATATTGATTTTTTGAGACTAAAATCAGATATGGGTTCCATTTAAAAAAATATAAGTTTGTGTTATATCTCGAAAATTTACGGAAATAAAAATTTATTTCGTACGCCACTGGTTAGTTAATAAAAATATCTATCTTTTATATTTGAAACATTTTTCTCAATTACTAATAGTTTAGATGTTATTTGAGAAAGAAAAAATCAACAATATTCAGTTTTTCGTCATTATCTAGTGCCCTATGAGAATTTTTGGAAAAACAAAAGCACATCTGAGATGGCCTTCCAAAGGCGCACAAAAAGTTCCATTTAACCGACATCGTATCTCTTATAGTTCTCGAGATCCCAATGGTGGCACTTCTAAATGGGACACACTGTATATCGACTAAAAAAAGCAAATTTTGTACAAAGAGAGTTAGGATTTGATTTCTAGACGAACCAATTGACAAATGGAATGCACTTAAAATTAGAGTGGTTGTAAAAATAAAGCTACTGCATCAATAATATAAAGTAATTTTGACAACCATCCGATAAAAATATACATACGTCCAGATAACAGGATAAAAAAAAAAAAAAAAACCTAAAGCCTCGTAACAATGCTTCCCTCATGCATCATTCAAGGAGCAGATTTGATTTCTTTTTACTGACGCAACCCTCGTCAAGCTTACAGGATCTTGTAAGCATCATTTGCTATTCGTATATAGATCTTATATAATGCTATTTCATCCTCCATCTTGAATCCTAAGTAATATTACATTCTCTGCTTCTCTTCTTTCCTGTATACTTTCATACAGCACACAACATGTAAATAATAACTCGATAAATCACTTGAGCAAGAATATTAAATGCAGTTACGGAATATCATGTTTATATAGGGCGTTATGTAAGTAACTTGCTTTCTGCAAGAACTGGATGCCTCTAAAACTAACTAATCACGTCAAAGTTCAAAATTTTGTAAAAAAGTAAAAATCTACTGAAAAATGATTAAAAAATACAATTTATTTAATTTCAAATGCATTTTTCTCAATATTTTTGTAATGTTAGGATATAAAATGAATACATGGTTGAACTCAGTATAACATCCCATTAAAATATATACCTACTACAAACACAGTTCCAAAATGTATCAAAACCCAATGTTATTTAAATGGGAAAAAATCAAGTGCATTTAGACACGGTCAAATTTAGTAATTAAGCGGAATTATTGCCAGCACATTTTTTAAAAATTTATTTGAAACCACTTTGGGGGATGGCTCGGTTGCCCCTTTTAATGTCCATCCTAATATATGGGGTACGCGTTTTTCGAGGCTCAACATCGAAAAAAACAATACAATACCATCAATATGTTACGTGACATCAATTAGGCTATGGATATAACAGATACGTAGTCGGTTAAATTAGGGCAAAGTTGTCCCATTACCATTACTAGATAAACGCAAAAATTCAAATTTTAATATGGAATTTTGGTCTGCACTTCTTTAGTACATTTTTTTTATTTTCTTTCGAACACAAAAATGCAACAATTATTAATTTTATAGGGTAAACACAATTATTATGGCAGTGGAGTAAATCAAATAATCAATAAGGTATTCGGCACTATTCTGTAACTCAGTGGTTAATTTTTAACAACTGGTAAAAAAATTTATTCAATAGATATAAATTTGACAACTAAAATTCCAATTTTTTAGTTGTCAAATTAATATTTATACATACTTCATTGATTAAATTTTTCAACTAGTTTAAATTTATTCGATGAATTATCGAATAGGTCCGATTGTTATTTGTTTATTTTTTAGTTTATTTTCTTCATTTTCACACTTCAAATTTCGTTTTCCATGTGGTCATCACCTACTATGACGTCCATATAAAAATATTAAAATTCATTAAACCGAATAAAATTTCGAGAACTAAAATAGGAAATTCGCAATGAAAATAAACAAATTATAATGTATAATTAGGTTTTTATTTGTTTCATTGACACAATCATTGGTTCTAAGATATATAATTAATAATTATATTTTTTCTGTTTGAAACAAATGAATATAAATAAGTATACATTACTAGAAACTAGAGATGTGCCGATTATGACTTTGGCCGACTAGCCGACTAGCCGATTAGTCGGTTGTAAAGCCGATCACGGTTTCGGGGATTTCCGTGACGTAAATGTCATAGATATGTTTTGTTTACAAGCAAGTAATTTTAGAAACTGATTACCAAAGGAAAGAATGCTTTGCTTTACATTTCAAAATGTGTAAGACTGATTATAAAATAAAAATACTAATAAACAATCAAGGTTTTTATTTAATGTAATTCCCCCTACATACATTTTATTGAGAAATACATACAAAGTAAAAAGCCGGATAGTCGGCGCTCTTTGCCGAATAGTCGCCGACTACGATAGTGGCCGGATAGTCGGCTTTACCGACTAGTCGGCACATCTTTACTAGAAACCTAAAATAAAAATCCTCTTTTCAAGGACGTGCATAATGGGGGATTACACCATTTCTTTTTTATAATTTCATCTGAAAATATTAGGAAAACTAAGACTATTGATGAAAATCCGGTAAAAAAATTCCTATTAATAAGCGAGTTATAGTATCCCGCATTTTGAAAAGATTGACGTGACGTCACATTTATGTATTTTTATATCAAACTGTTTTCTTCATGGACCTAAATGTTCTTGAAATATATGCTATTTTAAGTTATATTTACATAAAAATAAATGAATATTATAACACTGTATAAGTCTACATACTTTATAATTACAGGTGTATTTAAATTATTAAGTTTAATGCAAGAAATTTATGTTAAAATAAAAACTGTTTGGAAACTGTAGTACAGGAATGTTAGCCCCTCCTTTCGAATTTGAATTTCTTAACTTCCATTGGTAGTAATCCCCACCTCCTAACACGCTATTTGTAATGCATGTATAGGCGGATTCTCGGTCGCCAATCAAAATATTTTCATATTAGTGTCGAAGCGCTATAACAAAAAACCCTTTATTTCCGAAATATCTCAATTATACCATTTCATTTTTTTATTAATATTCGTTATTCAGCATATACATTCGTATTTTTGTACTATTTTCCTTTAATTCGATTGAGCCGTAACCCCCCATTCGAGCAGTGATAAAAAATGAGCACCGTCGTTCGAAAGATAATAAAAAATTGTCACAGAGAAGTGCAAACTAAAATTCCATATTTCATATTTAGAAGAAACAGGTGAAATTCTGCTTTTAAATAATATTGTTGGTTCCACAATTCACAGGATGAAATAAAAATGAATTACAATATATCATACAAAAAAAATCACTATACAATAAAAATATTACCATACTTTTACCATAATAACTATTTTTTCACTTGTTTGAGGATTTTCATTTTCATAATTCATGTTTTATTACAGTTCATTGTATACCTATAGGTCTTTTTCCGTACATATAATGAGCATAAAAACAAGGTGTTCAATTTAAATTTTTATTTTATGCATCCATCATTTATTGAAAAATAATAGAAAAAAAACATTAGTTGTTTGATTTTTGAACAAATTTTCCATCTATTTTTAAAAATAATTTCAAACTCCTATATTTTCAAATGCAGAGGGGAACTAATTTGGTTCTTATAGAATTCAAAAAGTATACTCTTATATTTTTCGCGTTTGCTTGGATTTTGAAAAACTCGATGCTCAGAATGTGATTCGACCTGAATCGAACGATATAAACCCGCCATAAACAGTAATCTATAATAAAAAAAATCGGTTTTTGTAAGAAATCATTCAATTACTCAAATTGCATCATGTTATTGCAAATAAAAAATAATTCATAATAAAAAATAAGTAATGCCCATGCCATACTATGTACAGAGTACTTCTTTAAGCGGGCCACCATTGCTAACTTTCTTATTTGAAGAGATAAAAAGACGGTTAAATGGACAAAGTTGGGCGATATGACAAATTTAACGACGAAAAACACAAAACAATTAAGAAACAAATATACTTATTCAACAAAATATTATTTTCTTAAATGGCATGCCATATTGATAGTGATTCCATTTTACAGATTATTTTATCTGAAGACAAAAGTTCATTATCATTACGCCTGTAAAATTAAAAATAAGTTATTTCAAGTTGAAATTTAAATATATTTCTTATTTTAATACAAATATGACATTATTTTATATTCAGATAAAAAATCTTTTAAATGGTATCACTTTCAATATGGCATTCCACTGAAAAATTGTTTAATTATTTTGCATTTTACGCCGTCAAATTTGTCGTATAAATATCGCTTAACTTTGTGAATTTAACCGGCTTTCTATCTCTTCAAATAAGAAAGTTAGCAATGGTGCCCCGCTTGCCACATATAGACTCCTGTACAGGCCCGTGGCAAAATCAAACTACCGCCACCACCCCCCCCCCCCCTTTCGTTAGATCTGCTCCTGTTTATAATAATACTTACGAAATGGGTGTAGTTTATTCAAAATATGCCCAGATTTCCAATTCTGGTAACATTTTACATATGTTGTCCATGTACCATGTATTTGAAATTAAAATATTCGAAAATTTGAAAATTTTGCATCGTTTGCATGGAGGTACTTTTCTTTAATATTATTGGTTGAAGTTCTTAATAGAGTAGAGTAAAGTAAAAAAAAAATGGGATACACCTACCAGAAAGTACATATTAAAAAAATCAGGATCAGGATTAGCGAAACTAACTTTTTTTGTAAGTCTGGTAATTACGTGAAGTTTTCTTGAATAGGTATTCTACTTACAGTGTAACTCTTGTTACATATTTTCTAAGTGAGCAAAAAATAAGAAAACTAAGTATGGATGCGTAAATGAATTTGCTCTATCGTTATCTATCGACACTTTATTAAAAATATCAACAATTTGAATGAACTAGAGTAAAAAAAGGAAATCCATGTTCAAATTACATTTGAATTGCACTAATTGAAATTAGCTTAAATAATGTAGCCTGTATTTACCATGCATAGCCCCTCTGTTCACATTCCTGTCGCTGATTCCAACATGAAATTGATGACAGTACAGAATCCAATCACACACAATTGGCTGTGAAGCCCAATGCAGTAGTCCAGTCCATGATGTTAGATAAGTATCACTTTGCACCGCTAGTAAACATCTCAGCTTACAATTAACCTAGGGTTGACCTGCAGAATCACGAGACTTACAATTCCGATCATCAGCCGGCGATTCGCAGCGAGTGCACTCTCCAAGCGCCGACCAAGCGACCTTCGCGGTCGTTTAACCGAATTATCGCGATGGCCGCCGGAGAATGAAAAATGAGATGCCGGCGTCATGTGACTGCATGAAGACCAGCAGATTGATATTGACTATTTCCACGCTGCACTTGTATACAGATTACGTGTTATATATATTCGCCTTGAAATGTGAATTTGACTAATAGTCATATGATGGTGTTTTCAACTCATTGGGCAAGTACTAAACTGAGTGAGATAAATTGACTGTAAATTTAGATAATTTAGTTATTTTTTCGGTTATTTTAAAGTTTTAACTTCCTTTCTATAATTATTCGGTGAATTATTAATATTAAAATAGATTCTTGAAAGATTAGTGTAAATCTGTAAAAAACTGAATAAAATACATCTCTTTTTGTTCATTAATATAAAATTATACATGAAAGTTGTGGCTTTCGTTGCAATTTTGTTACAGATCTGTAAATAACGAACAAAACGAAAGTTACACTCATTATACATAACCGTGAAATAAGTTATACCGTATTGCACTCCGTTTAGATATCAAATAGCCTTATTCTCCCATTCAGTGCTTTAATGAAATTCTAGTGTGGTAATATTTTCATTACAGCACTCAATGGGATAACAAGGCTATTTTATATATGAATTAGTGCAATATTTTATACGATATTCGTGGGATACTATATTATTAATGAATTTTTCACAAAATATTTATTAGTATTTAAATAATTAAATCGTTCACGGTTCTGAATGTTATCATGAAAACTGTATAAAAACACTTGAATATATAGAAATAATATTGATGGTGAAATTATTTTACTGGAAATATATGTATAAACAGATTATGTTGGGTTGGTGACATAATTTTACTGAAGATACAGTGAGGTATGCTACAACGAACGCAATTGGGACCAAAACCTTGTTCATACTAACATTTGTTCGTTCTAGCATTTTTTTTTTTTAAAAAACCGGACCGAAAACATCATCTTCTTTTTTTGAGTAAATGCATTTTCAACATGATCAACGGAATTGGCAACAGTGGAGAAATCTTCAGTCCATATTTATTTGACGGCAAGTATAAATGTTATACTTCCTAGTTCTTACTATATCAGTGGTATGTTATGTACGTAATGTCAGATGACCAGCTTTTTTTTTAAAGTTAATGCTAGTTACTACTTGAAACCTAAAGTTTGTGCTATTTATTTACCCCTGTTATTAACAATTGAATTCGTGAATCTGGCCAAGAGTAAACTCCTTTTGAATAGGGCAAAATAAAAGGAGAATAATCTTTAACCCCCCTCCTCCCGTATTTTTCCCTATTCAATTCCACTTCACTTGGATTTTTCAATCATTTAATAATTAAATTCCCTTTGTTTATAATCACAGTTAGTGCTAGTACTTTGAACCAAATTATAAAAGTTTGTGCTGCTTACTTACAACTACACAAATTAATAACAATTACGTATTGAATTAAGAAGCTGGCATGATGCCTAGTAGTGCTAGGTTTCTGCTGCTCAGAAACAAATTATAGATGTTTGTACTCTTTACCTACACTATATTTGCCGTCAAATGAGTATGGACTGGAGATTTCTACACTCTTGCCAATTCAGGAGCAATGTTGAAAATACTGTTATGAAGAAGCGGCAACACCGCATTGCAACGGACAGGGTGCGAAGAAGGAAAAAAGTAGAACATTAGTCCATATTCATTTGACGGCGAGTATATTTAATATTAATAACAAATGACTTTGAAGAATAGGTGTTAAAAAACAACACAAACTTTAGGTTTCTTCAGACTCACATACCTGGCACTTAGTCCAAACTCATTCTCAAGAAGCTTTAGAATGATTTCAAGTACGGGACCAGTTGATGTAACATATATGTTATTATGTCGAAAATAAGGTTAATATTTACTATAAAATTTGCTTGATACGAAAAATTGAATTAAACGACATAAAAAAGTATTAAATTTTGTCACAACAAAAATAAAACTAAATTACAAAAATAAAACTAAATTACCTAAATTTAAAAAAGCATTACCTATTATTAAATAGTGATACACTGAGTCTAGTGAAATGTAAAACAGTTTCAAAGTGAGTGAAAGAAAATTAAAAACTTATGAATCCAACGTTATTACATTTTAATTGTTAAATTGTAAACTTAAATAAAAAAAAAACTGATATTAATGCTTCACATGACACAAAACAAACTAGTTCAACAATCATTAGCTAATGAAATTGGTCAATTTATTGCACCCAAATGTTGTTTGTCAGCTTCGGTGACTCAATAGTTAGAGCAATGCCTCTTAAGTCATGAGTGTGCTCGGGGTGCTGGGTTTGAATTTCTTTCGAATCCCACTAAGGCATGGATATTTGTGTATATACTTAGTAATTGGAATTTAATCCTGTTGAGAAGGTAAAAAAAATGTTGGCAGGTTTTTTGCTGGCCCACATACTGATATCTACTTATCACTATGCATAAATACTATAATATAAATAACTGACCTAAAATTTTATCCTCAGTTTTTATACACATGTATCTAATCTTTTACAAAAAAAAAAAATTATACGGAATTTTGCAGATAAGATTGTAAATCTGAGGTAGGTAATGGGACTGGAGTTTTCTAAGAAAACTCTTGAGAATAGATAACTCTTATTTCATAACAGGCTATAATATCCTAAATCCAAAATTTTTGAAAAAATAAATTCTATACCAGACTTATACTTTTTAATATTTGCAAGTATGCGAATAAACTATATGTGGTACAGCTGACTGCTTAGAATTTTTTTTATTATTATATAACTAAAACAGAAATTATATTTCTAGTTCTTCAAAATTTGGCCTAAATAAAGGACTAACGGATACAACTTTTGCAGAATATATACATAATATAAAAAATATATTTTTTCTATAGCAGATTTTAAAGTGTACTTTGTTAAACTCGGAATAGTTGACTAAGTAACATTTTAACCGCAAGGGTAGATAAAATAATATTTTAACAGCAAGGGTAGATAAAGAACTTTAATTTTTATTTAAATAAAAACACATTACACATTTTGGCGATTCATATTATATGTATATAACTTCAATTGTATAAACATGAATAAAATGAAATTGTTTTCAAACAAATTCTATAACTATCACGCTACTGAGATTTTTAAATTGTTTTCAAATAATTTAATTTATAATCAGTTTTTCTAATTTTTGCTCCTTAAAATCTGCTATAGAAAAAAAATTTTACACACGACGATAAAATTAAATTATTGACTCGCGAAAAAATAATTCACTCGCGAAATCGCTCGTGAATTAAACTTTCCGCTCGTCGATAAAATACAATTTTATCGTCTTGTATAAAAAATAACTATATCTCGGCATATTACCGATGGGTTTGCCAATTAACTTTGTACACAGGGGCACTTATTAATGACGTGGAGAGTGTACCGCAGGGGTCACTTTTGCGGTTTTCTACATGGACACGAGACTCTATCTATTATATCTCTTCTTTTTAAAACAACACTTGCCACCTTCGATATATCTTAAAACATCTCTTGCCACACATACACACAAGATGTAACAAAGTAACAGAAATAAGTACATTAAATTTAACCAGTAATTACTACAATATTTCTTAGTAACTTTTTTTTCGAAATCGCAATTTTTGGAAAAAATATTTCCAAATTCGAGACATATACTGGTGAAACAAAAAAAAAAAAAATAACTGGCACTGACAGAGCTTGTAAAGAACAACAATATTTTAGTATTTTTTGGCAAATAATGAATTTTTTAACACAGTATCTAGAAGGTTTACAAAAAAAAGTTGCTACGAAATATTGTTGCTCTCGAAGAGTTCTATCATTGGTTAAATTTAATGTACTTATTTCTGTTACAGCCTATATACATAGCCTGTTCAATTCTCAAATACTCTCACCATACACGATTGAAAATGTATCTATTTGATGTTTAATATAACCACTGGGTTTGAAATAATTTAAAGTGCAGTATACAAAATGTAAACTATTTTTCAAGTGTAAAGAGTATTTGTCTAAATATGAATAACTATAAATTTTTGATGACGCTTTATGTCATGTTCCACAAAAGTTTTTGTATTGTAAAGGAAAATGAAAGATAATTTCATTATAATTTAATGAAAAAAGTTAGCAACACAAAATTTAATTTTACTAATGAAGACTACTCGAGAACTAATAATACAAATGAGTGTCTTTTTAGGTACTATGCAATTAGATAAAAAAATTGACAGTAAAAAAGTTAGTGAGTGTAGTCCAATTAAATACCATGAATTTTTTTATTGATTTTGTTAACTTTCGTAAAATTCCTCTTCATATCGCTGCAAATAAAATTTAACGTGGTTTAAACATGGCAACATCACTCAGCAAAATTGATTTGTTTTTGACTCAAAACCGATTCACTAGAACTAGAAGCACTTATTTATGATTACCTACATACATATTTTTCATTTTATTTACTCACGTTTGAAGTACATGAAAGTGTAAAAAGACTGAGCACGGCCTTACCTAGAACAGAAAATATGAAAATATAATTCAACGTGTTACACATATTGCAAATTAAATTATGTATTAAAGTAATCGAAATTTACAAAATACGACAGTAGTTTAATGTCGTAAACTACAGTTTTTGACTATTATGCCACATTATCTCATTGGTATTAAATCTGAAGTAAGAAGAATAGGTTAAGAAACATAAACCATAAAAACAGCCTGATTCTCGTGACACTTGTTTACAAAACAATATAGTTTACGACATTGTATGAAATTCGTTTTCTCGTGACTCCCTTTTAAACTATTTCTATACAATTTATTGTAATTAATATATTTAAGTATGAAGTTAGTTACTTTCCTTATTTGACATTTATTTATTTGATTTTTGACAAGTGACATTTCCTAAATCCAAAAATAATAATATGTTATTAATGGCGTTGTATACAGGATGATGCAGCACGAGTGTAATAAATATAACCATATATTGGGGGAGACCACTGAAATATACTAACTGGAACTCGCATACTCTACCTATCAGCATACGCTGCACTGAAGCTCATTGAACAGTAATGGCTGGTCCTGTTCGCGCTCGTTCGTGCCGAACCGAACCTAGCCGAATAACTCGTATCATAGCTGATCGCTTTGTTTTCATATTATGCTTCATTTATTTAAACATGCGCCACACGAAATAATTTCCGTCTACTCACGAACTGTCTCGATGTTTGCCAACTACTCCAGCAGCAGGCTTCCGTCTACTCACGAACTGTCTCGATCTTTGCCGACTACTCCAGCAGCAGGCTTTCAATATGCTTCACAGTCACGGTTCGTACGCGTATTCCAGTTAGTATATATTTCAGTGGGGGAGACATTTTGAATAAAAACTTGTATGAACGTATGTCCGGAAACTTTTCGTTATAGAGTTACAGCCCTTTGCAAGTGCACCTCATCAGACATATTTTTATTAATAACTCTGGTATTAGTTGCACTAAACTTTTGAAACTTGGTATAAGAGTACTACTATTTAGGTGCATATTTATACCTTCTATTACATACAGTGCAAAAATATACAAAAATGGTACTCTTGATAAAACTTGATAAACGAAGTACTTTTTGAGATATTTTAATTAGGGAAAGACTTTTTTTAACCGTGCAATATTTTTGAAATAAAAGAGAAAAGCAAGTTTCAACTACGGTAACATTGCTTAACAAAATACATAACAATATGTTCTACTTTAACTCTTTGCTTTTATTTTATCAAACAATTCAAAAATGTAATAAAAAATATGTTACTACCAAACATTAGTAGCGCGATTGACTTGCATTAGCATTCATTACAGCATGGCATCGTCGAGGTATACCTCGAATAAGATGACTTAACATGTCTTGCGGGAAATTTCTTCATTCTTCCAGAAGAACCTTAGCCAACTCCTGGAGAGCCCGAAGTACAACAAAACGACTTCTAATACGTTTGTCAAGTAAATCCCAAACGTGTTCAATAGGATTTAAATCTGGACCCATAGCTGGCCACTCCATCACTTAAACATCTTGCTCTCGGAGAAAACGTCTTGTTAAATTTGATGTGTGAATCCTACAATTATCCTGTTACAGGATGAATCCATGGCCCAAATTGTTTGCAAATGGTACAACTTATTATGGAGAATTTTTATCAACAAAAATTTTTGAGTTGAGACGCTGGGAAGCGATAGCCAAGTCGGTGCGACCCTCTATAATGATGCCGTCTCAAACCATAACCGATCCAGCTCCAAATCTATCTGCTTCCTGTATAGTATACGAGGTGTGTTCAAAAACTATCGCGAATTTTGAATTTTCGCGGGTTACGTATATTCGAATTTCGATCTTTTTGTGGCTTTATGTTGGTACTCATGTCTCTCACTTATGTCGACAAGCTCGGCCATTTTGAATGTTCACTTAATTGTTGACAGCTGTTTTGCTTGCACGTGTTTTGGATCGTCTTCGATTTTTACCTATTCAAAAAAATGGAACAAAGAACCTGTATCAAATTTTGTGTGAAAAACGAAATTAAGTGCGCGGATGCATTCCGAATGTTGACTGTGGCATACGGAGAAGCTACCTTGGACCAAAGCAACGTTTATCGGTGGTACAAAATCTTCTCAGAAGGCCGAGAAGATTTTGTACCACCGATAAACGTTGCTTTGGTCCAAGGTAGCTTCTCCGTATGCCACAGTCAACATTCGGAATGCATCCGCGCACTTAATTTCGTTTTTCACACAAAATTTGATACAGGTTCTTTGTTCCATTTTTTTGAATAGGTAAAAATCGAAGACGATCCAAAACACGTGCAAGCAAAACAGCTGTCAACAATTAAGTGAACATCCAAAATGGCCGAGCTTGTCGACATAAGTGAGAGACATGAGTACCAACATAAAGCCACAAAAAGATCGAAATTCGAATATACGTAACCCGCGAAAATTCAAAATTCGCGATAGTTTTTGAACACACCTCGTACACTGGTCAGTGTACCGCTCTTTAGAACGTCTATACACCATCACAATGAGTTAAAGTAAACTGCGACTCGTCCGTAAAAAGTACAGACATACATGTCGAAGTTGCCATTGAACATATTCGCGGGTAAAGTTTTGACTGTTAAGTTTATGATCGCTGCTCAAGTAAGAAACTCGAACAGGCTTGCGAGAAATCAGATTGGCTTCTTTGAGTCTTCTTCTAACAGTCTGATCGGAAAATAATACAACAGTGTCATTTCGGAGTAGATTTTGTAGCTCACAAGTAGTAGAAGTTCCAGGGCGAAGACAAGAATTGACAATATACCTGTCATCTCGATGGCTGGTTTTTCTTATACGGCCCTGTCCATTTCTCCTAGAATATCTACCCGTTTCTTGGTACCTATGCCATGCTCGGCAGATAATAGATGGACTCGTTTGTAGCAGATTTGCCATATATCGCATAGATCGACCATCTTCAAGCAAAGCGACAGTGCTTGCGACTTCAGAATCACGCATTTACGACTCACTCACACCCTCGAGCAAGGAAATTGTCAAAACAGACATTTATTGTGACAAACATCTAGTATAGCAAACTTCATAAAAGACTGAAAATTCAGAGTAAAAACAAAAACAAGCTGTGGCTTATCTGAAAAAAAGATTTATGCTAATGGTGTACCACAAGGCGAAATACTTAGTGTAACACTGTTTCTAGTAGTCATGAACAAAATAAAATAATATATTAGTAATAACACACAAATATCACTATATGCAGTCGATCTTGTGATATACTGCAAAAGAAAAAAACTACCGAAACTATGAAGAACTAAAAATAACTTAGAGTAGTGGCCGTTCTCTACAGGATTCCCCTTTGCCGACAAAAAAACACAACCAATCCACTTTTGTTAAATGAGGAAACCTCCAACCTTAAATATCAATAATATTATTACGGATTAAAATTTAACTCGCTGAATTAGTATGACAAAGTTTATTAAACAATAACGACATAGATAAAATGATAATTTGAGATAACTCGCCACACTTCCACCCTCATCGTCTGTCCGTTCTATAATAATGTCTCGCCAGATCCGCCCGCAACGCACCACCTGGCTACTCCCCACCACTCCTCCGTTACTTAGTAACCAAAATTCTCGTTATAATATAGGTATTAATTACATAAAAGCAGTAAATTGTTTAGGAGGTACATTAGACTCAAAAGTCACCTGAGCACCACGTGCTTTCTTCCAAGGTGCACTAGGAGATTAACATGGGATATCAGTTTTTTGCCGACTGTTGCCCCCCCGTTTTAACTGACAACGATGGTTCTACATCAAATGACACCAAATACATGTAAATTATGTAATATTTTAGGCCCATAAATTAATTATTAAATTTATTCAATTATTATTTCAAATTCATCGTCTTATTAAACTCGTATAGTCATTATATGGTTCATTAATAAATCATTTTGTAAAACCATTCATTAATATAATTTTTCCGTCGGACTATTATTAATAGGTTATGTAAAGGTAATGAAAAACATTCATTAATGACTCTATTAATTAATGATTTTTATTAATAAAGGATTTAAGAGGGTAACCATACCATTTCTGAACAAAAAATTTTTTTTTAATAATTACTTTGCGAGATATATAGGAATTGGTTATATATCAATACCTAATTCATAAATTCATATTAAAGAAATCATTACTGATATATTCTTAAATTAAGTAAATGAGTAACGTGAAGATATAATATAAAATATTAATAATAAATAACCTTTCTTCACAAAATATTTTTATTTTAATATGTACATTTCAACTGCAAAGCAGTCATCATCCAGTTGTACAAAAATAAAGGAAGGTTATTTATTATTAATATTTGATATATTCTTCTTTCTTTTTTTATCAGTTGTCAGTTAGGGAATATTCTTTACGTAATTGAGTTACGTAAAGCTTTTATAAAACTCATTTCGTATCAATTATGTAAAAACCGACATTTCATAACGTCAAAAGGATAGATAAAATTCAACTTTTTAAAACGGAATTAAATAAAGCTATATTGTAGCATTTATATGATTTATAGAACTCGCCTTCGGCTTGTTGGAACAATTCATATCAGCGCGACAATATATGGCTTTGTGCACTTCTTACATTAATAACTATTTTAATTATCTACCAGGAGTCGATCACGGATTGTCGACGCTGTTGTAACAAATTATCATTGTCGTTTATGGCGTTCGGGCGGTCATAAGGTTGTTAATAACTAAAACCGTTTATTTCTCATTCCTGTTCAAGAGCTGTTTTTTAACTCGCAATTTATCCAAATAACAAACTCGTAGAAAGAACAAAAGAAAATTAAATACCCTTAGTCGAAACTCCAATACAATACTACGTTCATACATTCTCGTTACAAATAAATTATACATCATTTATCTTGTGGTACAGCAACCGTAACTCATGAAATTGGTGCGAACTGAAACAAGAATTACGACTACGTAACAAACTAACTGGTACTCCTTGTGTTCCCGGCATTTTTCGACAACGTGAAATATATGTTCTGTGTTTGGAATCCGTGAAACCAAAAGCTGCATTTTGCAGCAGGGTCAGCATCAGCTATAGTTTTAATAACAAATTAATATTTTTAGACAATTATTATTTTGTTAGCAAATGACATCCAATAATGGCATTTGAAACTCTAGAAATTCATTTTGCAGTTCATACAAGAGTCCACGGGTGTTTAACCCGTCGATCACGGGGCAATTTTTGGTAGATCTACCAGTTTCAATCTCCAGCGAAATTTCGTTAAAAATAAAATTATTAATTACACATTTTATAAAAAAAAAAAAACACGGCGTTTTGTAGACAGACCTGAGGAGACCCGAATATACACTATGTATGTTCGAAGCGCCCGCAAGACATACAGTTTAGTAAATTTACATTTTATGGTCATAAGACTCATTACAATTTATTAAATTGGTAAATAAATGTAATTATAGGCTATCCAGCCAATCAAGCGGTTTACGTCATCGTTTAGGGATTTTTGAAATTTTCTATATATTTGTAAATATTTTTATTAACGGTATTTTATTGGTTTTTTTATTATTATTATGTATTTGAAACCTTTAAGAGAAATAATTATATTTAGATAATATTATTATTAAGTAAAATTTTGTTAATTTTTGCAAAATGACGTTTGATTATATTTTTTTATTACTGGTAATTCTGAACATGTATATTACTATAGTGAAAATGAAATGGCAGAAGACCTACGTCATAGATCTGAAAAAAACTTTATAAAATGAAATATAACTTGTAAAAATTATTTATTTTTAAATACAGAAGAAAGAAAAATACTAGTATTAAGGAACGTATATATTAATGAAATTTACAACTATTTCTAAATCAATATCTATTCCTTTTACGGAATATAAAATTATTTGAAATAATTGTAGTTCATTTTTATTCTATAGGTTGGCATGACCACGTTTACATTACATTTTGAATTTTATGTCGATTATCTATCAAATGACATATCACTTGATTGTCAGTTTTCTTCTTTGAGAATTTTTGTGACTTTTGCTTGTGCAAAATTATTACTTGTTTTAATAAGTAATATAATTCGTGACAAAACGTTTCATCCATAATCATTATGCCGAAAGCTTTATCAAAGCAGTCTCAGCAGCTGATAGCGAATGTGGTGAATTATTTTGAACGGGAACTGGACAACGGGGGGCCTTTGATTCCGTTGCAAGCCGTTCGAGAAGTAAATTGTTTCAAATGTTTCTTTTGCTATCAAACTTTAATTAGATTGTGTATTTTTAGAGAGCAGCACATGCACTTCAAATAAGTAAATCGGTTGTGTGCAAGATTTCAGGAAAAATTAGAAGAGGCGAACCTCTAACATCACCCAAGAAACCCAAACGGAAAAAGACCGTAACTGAAATTGATAGTTTTGCCGAAACCGCTATCAGAAATGTTATCTACGAGATGTACGCAAAGAGTAAGTTTATTATTATAAATACGTATATTGAATAATTCGTTTTGCAATTATAGGTTTGTTCGCGATAACAATCCCTGAAGGATTCCAAACTTATTTCGTACTTGATCCGTACTAATACATACATACATACATACATACATACATACATACATACATACATACATACATACATACACATATACATATACATATACATATACATATACATATACATATACATATACATATACATATACATATACATATACATATACATATACATACACATACATACATACATACATACATACATACATATACATACATACATACATACATACATACATACATAAAATCACGCGTTTCCCATTTAGTGGGTTAGCAAAAACCCGAAAATAATAAGAAAAGGGATGAAAGTAAGAGCTCCACTGAATCACTTAACTCTTTAAAAACATTCTTTTTTTCGGTAGCGAATAACCGCATGCGGACCACAATAATAGTTACGCAACAATCATTCTTCGCAACACATTCCTATCAATGCACACTTCTTCCACCTCAGCCACATTCATAAACGTATTTATACATAATAACATATTAAAGTGACCGATTTTCGGTAGCGAATAACCGCATCCGGACCACAAGAATAGTTACACAAAAATACATAAATCGTGAAATACGCATGCGTGAGCCGAGATTGATTTGGGATTTTTTTTGAGGTTATGTATGTTATGTACCTGAATGAAAATATTATATAGTTTTGAACTGGAATGGAGGCATGACATATTTTTTGGTAAATAAACAAAGTACTAGTATAAGTAAGAAATCAGATTTTATATAATTAAAAAAAAAAAAAAATGTAGATATAAGAAAAAAAAAATACATTAAAATATATTATTTACAATATCGTTTTTAATTTGTACCGCATTTCTACCGCCATTATCATCGTCTTCATTATTTCCAGGGGCCAAATTATTTCTTGGAAGTGGTTCAGGTTCGGCGTCTTCTAAACGAAAATCATCTCCAAGAGAAAAATTGTGAAACACTGTACACGCCTTGATTAAATGGACAATATCTCTTATAATACATAATTTTATGTGGTACAATTGTCTAAATTTTTGCTTTAATAAGCCTATTGTGTGTTCAATTATTACCCTGTTTCTAGTTAGTTGACCCTTGTCCCTAACTGGTGTGAGCAAATTTGTTTTCTGTTTAAAATATTGTTCTAATTATTTTTTTTCTGTTTCGTTTGGCCCACGTTATAATTTTCAGAGACTGATTTGATAAAAAGTACGAAATTTTTATTATTGTTCTATGTAACGTATTAATAGTCTCTAAAACTAGCCGTTTGATGGCCAACAAACCATAAATATATGAGGATTAGTTCTTTGGCACCCAATTTTTCAAATTGCTTCACATGGTGTTTAAAATAATAACATTTTAAATAATTGTCTATGATATGTTCCACTCTGATTTAACCGAAAATGCTCCATAAAAACACGTTCTGAGTACTGGGAAACTGTTTCTTCTACCTAAATAATTTTCATTCTTTGACCTCGGATTTTAGCCAAACATTTCCAGATTGTCTTCATCACTAGAAGAAAATTTCCCGGGTTCATATGAGTCTTCAGATGAAAATTCGTCAATCATTTTAATTTAAATTGCATTTATATATAATAAAAAATAACGCTTTCACTTCCAAGTTACAAGGTTAATTCTTAACAAAACAGCTGACCAAAATCGTATAACTGCGCAAACTCGAACCGTAATCGTGTAACGTACGCTTTAGTCAGAAGATAAACCATATGAAATTGGAAAATATCATGAAATTTCTACCATACCTATAGCTATTTGTGTATTAAGAGCTCAAAATGGGAAATTGTCGATTGAGAGGTTGTTGCCGTGCGACGCATTCTCTTGAAATCGACAATGTCCAGTTGCGCTCGAAACACACACAAGATTTTTTCTACATTCACCACAATGGGGTCCTCCACCATAACAAAAAAATAATAAAATGTACACTTTGTACTTACAGTACTATTTAATAAATAATGATTGGCTCATATAAAAGATACGGTTTAAACTAAAAATGCTCCTAAATGATTATATTGCTACATTAGCCTTCTATTTCATAAAATAAACTAAAATTAGAGCGCAGAAGCAAGGATTTGTGATGATTTGATGAGTTTTTGTAGCAAAATGTGTGGTTAGTTGTCATGCCTGTCACACTGAAAAAATTAACAAATATTTCCAGGAATTTGTGATTATATAGACTTGTATGTTATTCCTAGTGCATTGACTGACTTCTCGTAATTATTTAAGTAACGAAATAACTAATAACTTTATTGTAATCAAAATAAATATCTATTCATTAAAAACTGAAATTTTCAACTATCGGTGTATCCCATTTCAATTTTACAATAAAATATTAGAGAAAAAATTACATGGGAATAACATGTTGAAAGAGATTTTATCACAATAACTAAAAGTCAAATTGAAAAATTAACTTGTCTGGTTAATCAGAAACATAAAATATACTTGAAAAATTTCGAATTTACACCTGCTTTAGATTAATATTTGTTTGATTCAATTACCAATATGTATTTCCCTATGACCATCGTTATACGAGGTAACAAAAAAGTGTAATTTTTTAACGTTATTCAGGGTGTTTCACAACAAACTTTAAGACTATGTAGTAGGTACTGAAAGAGCCCATTTTGTATTAGAATCGAAGAAAAACTGACAACGATAGTGATCGAAGAAAATTTTATCTATGTCGGTAAACAGACTATAAAAATTCAAAAAGATATTTTTCAATTTCTATTCATATTGAAAAACTATTATGTTTATGAGCACTGAATATAAGTAATTAGACTAACAAATAAATAAAATAGATGAGAATAAATTAATTCAAAATAATTTTTATTGTTGAAATATCTAGAAAACATGTATATATACATAACGCATAAGCAACTTTAGCAAAAAACGTTTAACGTCAGTTTTGACAGTCAATATTTTTTCTAGAGAAGACAATGATTTTTATTTTTTTTTTTTACAAAATTTTGAACTATGATGTCATTGGTCAGTTTTAAAGGCATCCAGTTCTTGTAGAAAGTATGTTAATCACAAATTATTCTCAGATTTACTATCTATGGGGTCAGTTCTACTATTGGTATACTTACTTACATAACACTATATATGTACAAACGAGGCGTAGGGGTATGCCTATGCATTCGGCATGATGCTGTGACATTAACTTTCATATTTCAAATGGGACACCATATAATTATATATATATATATATATATATATATATATATATATATATATATATATATATATATATTTATATATATATATATGGTGTCATACAACTTCCGGTATAAACTTTAAGGGCATATAGTACTGTAAAAAAAGAAAGAGGCCATTTTGTATTAGAATCGAAGAAAAATGATAAAAATAGCGGTCAAACAAAATTTTGTCTACGTCAGTAAATAGACTATAATAAACCAGTAAAAATTTTTATGAAACATTTTTCTCAATTTCTAATAGTTACGAAGTTATTTGTAAATTAAATATTGGCCAAAGTCGCCACAACATTTAACTTAGTATAACATATAAAAATGGCCTTAATGGATCAGGGAGAAATTTTATACACGAAGAATTTTGAAAAATACATTGACCTCGCCGGGATTTGAACCCTGGACCTTCTCATTTCTAAAGAAAGACAGCACAGGTAAACCCCGTAAAAACTCATTTTTCACTGCCTTATCTTAGAAACTATTGTATATCGGACAGATGTTGATTAAGCTTTTTACCTCCCGCTACCCTTGGTAAGGGAGGTATAGGGATCGTGCTAAAAATCACTTATCGAGATTTTAATAAATGACCACGTTTTAAGGTGCCTAGAATCCAAATTTAACATTTTCACGATGATGTCTGTATGTGTGTATGTGTGTGTGTGTGTGTGTGTGTGTGTGTGTGTGTGTGTGTGTGTGTGTATGTGTAGGGATTTTGTCTTCGCTCTAACTCAAATACTATCATTCAGAAAATTCTGAAACCTTGTATTTCTTCCCTATTCTAATATGAAAAGAAGCCATTAGATTTTGGTGTAAATGGGATAACCGGAAATGGCACTTTACCTGAAGCTCATAATGGTTTTTCGTCAAAAAATACTATTAAATGCCATTTTTTTATTTATCGTTATGAAAATTAAAGATTATTGAATTTTCTACAGGAATACATTAATACTTTTTCTATATACTTTACAGATAAATATAAAAATAATTTTTTTTTTTTCAAGTCCCGAAGCCTAAGAAAACACAATTCCTTTGTTACACAGTTCATATTTCAAATGAATGTAACTGACAGTAACTGTCACTGTCAAAAAACTAATCACTTCAAATTAATAATAGTGACATTTTAAAAAGAAAATAATAAATAAAGCAATAGTTTTATGCAATGGAATAGTTTGCAGCGTTAATAAATACGTAGGTATGTATTAAAAATAAATAAAAATTAAATAGCGGGAGGTTTTGTGTTGGCCACATCAGATTTTTTTATTAATTTTTGTCAATGTCCTTAAGGTTTGTACCTGAAGTTGTGGGCCATAATGGAATATAATGGAATCCATGTAAAATTACGAATTCGACGATATGTTTTAAGTGAATTTTTATTGGAAAAATAGATTATAAAAACGTAAGAGAAAATTATGAATAATTAACCTGGTAAGGTAGGTAGACGTTGAATATGTTTTGCAACAAAATACGGAATATATATACCGGATGTCTACTTGAAATCCATAATACAGGGAACACAATGTTATTTTTTTCATTTTGCTATAGTTACTGACCAATTAAATTTAGAGAAAAGTTGTAAATAAAAAAGTTGTTCAGAATTAAAAACTACACAATATGAGACTAAAATTAATCACAATTTCATTTTATTTTAGGAACAAAACGTAAATAGGGCTGTTGCAAGAATTTTTATTTGACTTCGAAGTACTAAATTTTAAAAGATATTGTTCTTTAAAGAGCCACAAATTTGAAAATATCACGAAATATCCTTTAGATATATTGCAATTAATTTTAGAAATTTGGATATTTTGAATAAGTCACGTGATCTGAAACAGAATGTGACGTCAGAGTACATATATCTTCAGCGGTTCTAATTTGTCCGTTTATAATGTATTTTTTTTGTGTTTGGTGTCAAATGTATTGTCAAAGTTGTCAAAAAAGTGTCAAATTTTTAAGATTGGTTCAAATTGTATAAGTAGGTAATAAAAAGTTCAAAATAAAATTAGTAATTTACGATATTGTATTGTGCCTTCTTGCAAAAATACAGCTAGGAACAAACCTACTGTAGAGTATATAAATTTGCCAAAAGATGCAAAGAAAAGAAAATTGTGGTTAGAAGCAGTAGGTCGAAGAGCTAACAATTTGTCAGAAAAATCGTGTCTTCATGTTTGTGAAGATCATTTCAACTTTCATCCACCTTCAAGATAACAGTTTATTTTTTTTGTTTCACTTTATGTTCAAACTTTACATCTGACTATACAGATTTTTCTCGACATATATCTACAAATTCAATAGCAGATTCAATGTAAGAATCACGAACAGAACTTTAAAGTAAAGTGTATTATCAATTTATCTAGTAAATTCTGTTTTTATATTTTATTTTACATTAACTCTTTAACACCCCTTATTTCGGCAGTAGAAAAAAAAAGTTCTCTGATATAAATGCTATCGACTTTCGGTAAACTGTCCGACTTAGCTTGAATGTAATTTGAATTAGCCATTATTACTTTATTATTCATTTACAATGAGCAATGTGAGCGTCAAATGTCAAATTAGAAGATTTTTATTAACATGTGACAAACTATAGCCTACGTTTATTTATATAAATAAAATGAATAAACATAGGTGATGGAAAACTATTTTCCTATTGGATATTAATGACGTAATGTATGTACTTCTACGTCACAGGAGTAGGGGTAGTTTTTCATGACGCCAATCTTTTTATTTAATTATTTCTATAAATAACAACAAATTATTAAAATAAAAATTATTACTAAGAGAATTATTGCATAAACTTTCATTTAAAATAGTTTTTGAAAAATGTGAAACAGGCTCATTCAAATTCGCAATTTACAGCAAATTTCAGAGTGCCATTTATTTGAAATCTCATAATTCTAATCTTGTCAATAAATAATTTTATATAATTACTAAAAGTATAAATAAAAACAAAAAGAAAGTACAAAATGATTCAAGAATGGTATATTATTATAACATTCAAAATTAATTAAAACAATAATAATATGTCAAAAGTCAAATGTCAAATAAAAACAAATAAAACATCAGTAATTCAATGGCACCCTGAAATATGTTGTAAATTACAAAATATAATTTGCGTTTTTTTCGTAAAATAAAAAGAAATCGTGATTAATTTTAGACCCATATTATGTAGTTTTTAATTCTAAACATCTTTTTTATTTACAACTTTTCTCTAAAATTAATTATACCCTATATTACAGATTTCAAGTAGACAACCGGTATACAAAAATAATTTACTATTTAAACAATTATCTTTAATAATACTCAATATTTTCTCAACTGTCACAGCCTGCCTAATATCGTGGCTTAGCAGGTTAATTATTCATGATTTTTTCTTACTATACGACGAAATATTTTGTGAAAAATTCATGAACTTCACCGGGATTAGAACCCAGGACCTTCATATTGCCGGTACGATGCTCCCCCAACTGAGCTATGAAATCCCTCTGAAGTCAATGAACTTTTCACCTGTCTTAATGCTAGTTTATATTCAATTATACCCTCCTTTTGGAGCAGTGAATATTTAAGTACTTAAGTGCTCAATACTCAATACATCAAATGCTTTAAATAAATTTTGTAGAGGGTTAAATTTTGCATCTAAATCAATAATTACATTTTCTTTTGCATGGTAAAATAAAATCTAAAATAGATTTTATGACATTTTACCTGTCAGAAATTATAAAATATGTTTTCATCAAAGTAATACTACCCAATGATTTGTATCTTCTCTTTCTGTGAATAGTTCTCTATTTTAAATAATGATAACTCAAACAGAACTTTGCTGACAGGTAAAATATGTTGCAATCTGACAGACATATTTTTGATAGGTAAAACGTCATTATATTTGTAATTTTATTCACAATCATTATTAGTCCAGTCATTTGGTAGAAAAATAAGGGTTTATTCCACAAAAGGTCGGGTATTTTTGATTTTTGGATATATTGTATATTTAGGGGTCCTAATAAAAAATGCAAGTTTTCCCCCTCGGGGGCCTTCGGGAAGCACCGCCAACTTGAGAAAAAAGGCGCAAAAAAGCGGTTTTTTCTAAATATCTCTTCACTGATTTGCATTAGGCAAAAATAATTATTATCTAATTTGTTGACTATAAAATTCTCTACAACTTTTATCTAAAACATTTTTTTTTATAATTAATAGATAGCGAGCTACAGTGCTTCAAACAGAGCAAATTTTTTGAAAATTACATGAATGCTTCATTTAAATCATATTTTATTATATTTTTTTTTACGTTTTTTTACAAATTACTTTTTGACAATCATTAATTATTATAATTTAACTAATATATATAAATATTAATTATTGTTTATAGTTTTTTTTCATTCTAAAGATTTTTTATAGTCCAGCAAATTTATGATTTTACCTTAAAGTAATTACAACAAAAGCTTTTTAACGGAATCCAGTCCCAGAAAAGTGCGCTGAACAACATATCAATATTTTCCCGAAATCGGAGCATGGGAACCTCCCGCCAATTTGGACAAATGGCGGCATATTCAGGTTTATGACCATTTGCTTAAAACAATTATGAAAATATTTAAATAATTCAAAAAAATAAACAATATTAAGTATTTGATACTTGGTCTAATTGGCTTCACTATTTACAACAGTTTACATTCGACGTGGCATCGAAAGAAGTAAGTTATCGATAATTGTTTTATAAAAATTGTTAACGTTTTCCTGCAATTTTTTAGTTTTTCATCCACCACTCTGATCTTGTTTAAGATACGATAATGCGGTTTTAAAATTTGAATTCAGCATAAAATTCTCTTTCGTATCGTGTATTCCACTATTTTTGCCGATGAACGATTGGCGAGTTACTGCCAACTAAAACTCATATGAAATCCCTCTAAAATTTTAAACATATGAAAATCGGCTCTTTTTTCATTTTCTCATTCAAAATTTCAACAGGCTTACAAATAACCAATATTAAGTATTTAATAGGTGTCAAAGTGGTTGATGAAAAATTGAGAAAAGAGCCGATTTTCAGATGTTTAAAATTTTAGAGGGATTTCATGTGAGTTTTAGTTGTTAGCAACTCGCCAATTGTTCATCGGCAATAATCGTGTAATACATGATATTAAAGAGAATTTCATGCTGAATTCAAATTTTAAAACCGCGTCATCATATCTTTAACAAGATCAGAGTGGTGGATGAAAAACTAAAAAATTGAAGGAAAACGTTAACAATTTTTATAAAACAGTTATCGATAACTTACTTCTTTCGATGCCACGTCGAATGTAAACTGTTGTAAATAGTGAAGCCAATTAGACTAATACCCGAGACAGACGCCAAAAATTAATGATCATTAACGGTTAGTTATAGTATGCGTATCTTAAGGTGATACTTTTGACAGATGTCAAAATTGCGTCTATTAATAAACCAGAAAATATTGGCTGTAATAAGCACGTGATACTTATTGTGTTGAACTGTACAAGTACAATACAATAAGTGGAACGTGTTTACTACATTCAATGTTTTCTGGTTTGTCAATAGACGCAATTTTGACATCTGTCATCAGTCTCAACTTCAGGTGCGCTTACTATATCTAACCCTTAATGATCATTAATTTTTGTCGTCTGTCTCGGCTATTAGTATCAAGTACGTAATATTGTTTGTTTTTTTGAATAATTTAAATATTTTCATAATTGTTTTAAGCAAATGGCCATAAACCTGAATAAGCCGCCATTTGTCCAAATTGGCGGCAGGTTCCCATGCTCCGATTTCGGGAAAATATTGATATATTATTCAGCGCAATTTTCTGGGACTGGATTCCGTTAAAAAGCTTTTGTTGTAATTACTTTAAGGTAAAATCATAAATTTGCTGGACTATAAAAAATCTTTAGAATGAAAAAAAACTATAAACAATAATTAATATTTATACATATTAGTTACATAATAATAATTAATGATTGTCAAAAAGTAATTTGTAAAAAAACGTAAAAAAAATATAATAAAATATGATTAAAATGAAGCATTCATATAATTTTCAAAAAATTTGCTCTGTTTGAAGCACTGTAGCTCGCTATCTATTAATTATAGAAAAAAATGTTTTAAATAAAAGTTGTAGAGAATTTTATAGTCAACAAATTAGATAATAACTATTTTTCCCTAATGCAAATCAGTGAAGAGATATTTAGAAAAAACCGCTTTTTTGCGCCTTTTTTCTCAAGTTGGCGGTGCTTCCCGAAGGCCCCCGAGGGGGAAAACTTGCATTTTTTGTTGAGACCTCTAAATATATAACATATTCAAAAATCAAAAATACCCGACCTTTTGCAGGGTAAATCTACCTAATGACTGGACTATATAGCAATATACCGATTCCTAACCTTTTGGAGGTTAAACGTCATTCCTAACTTTAATGACAATCTCTTGGGTTGGAAATAACCGATTTCACTTCCATGTCTTCGGTTTGAAATGTTTATGTAGGGGTTGTCTAGCACCATTGCCATAGATCCCTATAATTAAGAAGATACAAATCATTGAGTAGTATTATTTTGATGAAAACTATAATTTATAATTTCTGACAGGCAATATGTTTTATAATTTGTTTGAAATTTTATTTCAATACCATAGCTAACAGTATAAAGAAGTAACTTTTATAAAAATTAAATTCAATTTTCTAGGTTTCCAAACATGCAAAAGAAAATGTAATTATTGATTTGGATGTAGAATTTAATTCTCTACAACATTTTTTGAAACATTTTTGTCTAAACTTAATACGCCACTTTTGCGCCAGTAAAAACTGTTTTCCCATGTTAAACTCCTATGGCCCGTTTCTCGTGATACACCCGGTATGGTCGCCTCCAATGTTGGGAATTTTGCATGTAAAAATAATGGGTCAAAAATTAATAAGGATAACAACAATAACCTCACCTAACGCACGAAACTCGCCTCGAGTTTTCCAAGAGTGATTTTCGTGCGTTAGGTAAGATTATTGTTAGTACATTTTTTAACAATAAGTATTGGAGATAATTCATAATATCCGGTATATCTGCATGTTCCCCAATAATATTGGGGATAATGCATAATAGCCGGTGATTATGCATAATCACCGATTTATCATATTGCCCGTAACATAATATATGTGTTGCCTGTGAGCCTACCCGTTTCCCTTTCTCCCGGTTGTAGCCGCCATCGTCTTCCGCCATCCTCGGCATACGGTATAGCTTCTTGGCGCAAGCACGAATCAGGTCTGTTTACCATTGTCTTGCGCTGGGTACATGTCTTTCCAGTACCATATCCTGGAAGACAGTGAAGCAGGTCAAAGGCACACAGCATTGCAGAGGTAATGTGAAATATAGAGCGGAGTAATAAATTTTATTTAAATAAATATTGTAAAAGTCTTTTGCCCAATAAGTCAAAGTTCGAGAATTTTAGCCATTTAAGACGGCTGGATAAAAAATATCGTACTATTCAGCGGAGAGAGTGAATGTGTTAAAATAGAAATTATTTTGAGAAAGCAAAAAAACAAATACGAAAAAATTCACTATTCGATGCGGAAAACGTTGTTTAATTAATATATTTGTATGGACATATTATACTTCGCATTAAATCAAACTATTTATTTTCGTATCCAAACCATATACATACATTATACATATAATTATTAAAAATACATAATATACATAACATTCTTACTAAGCGCACAGCATATTTCACAGTCCTTACATATTAAAGTGACCGATTTTCGGTACCGCATCCGGACCACAATAATGAGAGTGCAGTAATTTATTAATCGACTTGTGACCTTCAATTATGAGCATGTGCGAAATAGAAAAATCGATCTACTTTCTCTAAACTTTTCGGGTAGTAGTATTTGATATTTCAAACTACATTTCGCCGGAGTTGTTTTAAAAAGATAAGTTCTCAATCAATAAACATAAAAAATCTTGACGATAGGTAAGACCACGGTTCGGTAAAATCAAAGGCAACTTACCTTTACTCGGTTAAAAGTTTGTTAATAAGAATCCGGAGCAGTTAATATTTATATCGCTCACAAGGTGCACACAATATTTTTTCTACAACTATTTTTAATATTTAGAAAAATTGTGTAACTATATATATATATATATATATATATATATATATATATATATATATATATATATATATATAAATCTTAATTTTGAAGTTTTATACAAGTTTAATTAAAAAATTCAGCCGCCTCGGTGGTTGAGCGGTTATAGGTAGCGCTCAAGCGACTTTCACCGCTCGGCTCTTGGGATCGTGGGTTCGATTCCCACCAGGGGCTTGGATGTTTGTGTATGTCCTAAATTATAACTACGAAAATATAAATTATCATTAGCCAATCGGCACCGTACCGAAGGCCAGGGGGGTAAAAAAAAATTCAAAAATTATTAAATTATACACATTTATTAATATTATAATCATTTTCATAATTTGAGATGTATTTTTTGCTCGTTTTGTCTAATTTTGCAAGTGTGCGCGGGATAGTGCACGGCGAATAAAATAATGCGCCTAATGCACGAAATAATGCACCCAGTGCACGAAATAATGTACACAATATATAAAATAAACGCTGTTATGGTTACGTAATTAATGAAATAATGGCATATTGCGTATATTAATATCAATGCACAAATACCAACTTTTTTAGACAGTTATAGAAAAATATTTTTAAGAATAGATAAATCCATCTTGTTAAAATTAATAACACCATTAATTAAAAAATCTGATGTGGACACTACATAACATCCTTCTACGCCTATAAACTACTTATACAATTTTTTTAATAACTATATAATTTTTAACTTCAAAAGGGAAGGATATATAGTGATCATAAAGGGAGGTGGACAATTTTTTTTTGTCCTAATCCATAGTAAACTTAATTACAAAAACAAAAAAAAATATAAATTTTAAATTTACGTATTATCTTGCGTACACAAAGGGCTAATTTAATAATTTGATGTGCTAGACGCAGAATTTAATTCTCTAATACTTTTAATCGAAGTATTTACTTCTAAAATCAATATAAACCTTTTTTCAAGAAAAACTGTTAGCAGCTAAAGGTAATGTATCACTTCCGGTTAGCTCATTAACTCAAATATATTGTTATTTCCATTGATATAAAAGTCATATACCAAATTTGAATAGCTTTGGATTATATTTTAATATAGTTTTTCATTAAAATTTATGAAAGTGAAGTACCACTTCCGGAAGATATGTAATGACCAAAACATAAACAGTCCTAAATGTAAAATTCCAACTTTCTACGGCTTACCAATTTTAAGTTCTATCAAGGATAAATTAATAATTATGTTAAATCTTAAGTTCATAATATTACGAAATTGGTATCACTGCTTTCAAAAAAATAAATTGATAGAAAATAGTTAACTGTAAATGTGCAAAATATTTAAGATAAATTTATCTATTTATTCGTTAATAAATAGTTGAGGATCCTAACTCCCGTATCTCGCATATTTTAAGTCGAACACCGTACTTTTTGCCCTAAAGTTAAAAGTTACATATTCTTATAAGAAATTTTCCGACAAATTTGATGGTGTTATTCTTAATGCCCTATCTCATTGCGAAAACTCAAAAATCCATATTAAAAAAAAAAATACAAAATTTAAATTTTAAAACTTTTTTCACTTTTACTTGTCATATCTTCTGTATAAATTGAGATATTTGTGCCGTTTTTCACTAAATCATTTTCTCATGTATTCTGCGACATCTGGATTAAAAAAATACCAAATATTATTAATAGAATTTTTTTTAGTAAATAAATTTTGAAAAGGGAACACGTCATTTTTTCTTTTTATAGTAAAAATTTTAAGCAGCGACAAACTTTTCGTCCTTAAGAGATAGGTACCAACATACAGCGAGTAAAATTTAGAGAAAGGATCATAGAAGTTTTTCCTCTTGAAAATTTTTTTTGTAAAATGCACCAGTTTCGTAATATTTGAAGTTAAAGTTAAGGGTTTTCCGTTGCAAATTCCCGCGCGCTGAACACGCCCTACTAGTGCCTGCCGAACTGCCGACCTTCCGCTTAGGCACGCTTTGTTTAGAGACATGTAGTTTATACTTTATGAACAAGAAATGAATTTAAAAAAAAGCTATTTATCGCAGATGGTGATAAATAAAAATAAGATTTCTTGTGATTTAAATTATTGGAGTTTAATATGTAAATTAGTTACATGTTATAACAGAAACAAATATAAATAAACACAATTAGTTACTTTTATAAATATATTTACAGATAAAGCATGTATGTAAATAGGAACAATTCACTTTATTCTATACAATGCGAAAATAAGTTTTTTTCTACTCCTATGCTTTCATATGTATATTTATTAAGTATGTGTCATTTGTACTTGAATCATAGTTACTTTCATCTTTTCTTTTAGATCCGTGGGGATTTTTCTCTTCTAAATATTACAAGACAATAATAAACTTGTTTTAAAAATATATAATGAATTCATACCTTCCATGGCGAATAAGTTTCCCAATTCACAAACAATACACACAAACACTGTATTAGTACTAACGAAAACTAAATCAGTTAATATTTTCTTTTAAATAAAATTATTTATGGTAATATCAGACAAAACAAAAAACACTTTACGTTACTTCTCCTTTGGAGCAAAACGTAAAATTAGTTATTTATTGGATCACCACCTCTCCAGACCATTTACCTCTTCTTTTCCAAAAAATCAATAATAGTTTAATTGTTGTAATCAATCGATTACATTGTTGTAATTAATTAATTTTTTTTTCTTGCAATCAAATTTTCATTCATGTAATAAAGAATTGTCTTCTTGAAATCACGTATTTCATTGCTGTAATTAATATTGAAGCAAATTATTGAAATAAGTAATTATTAAAGGGTAAATTTCTCGTCAGTGATGTGGATTAAATGTCAACAATTATTCGAAATTTATTATTACAAAACCACTGTTTCGGTATACACTTTCAGAGATAGATCTTAGAGATTTTTACAATCATCAATACACAAATACATTCGATTAAATAAACGTGTTTTGTTTGAAAAAATGAATGCCTTAGATTTCGGGTATTTATTATCACACAAACTTTATCAATTTTATAGTAAGGAAATATTTATACAATAAAATTGCTTTGAAAGAGTAATACAGACTACAAAGAAATTATAACGTAATTTGCAAATACAAAAGTTACGAAAGGAATAGAATTTGCTACATTAAAAAAAAAAAAAAAAAAAAAATAGAAATTAAAATTACCCAAAACAAAAAAAAATTATATACATAATTATTTTATTTTGCTCATGAAATAGGACATAAAATATTTGTTTTTTATTATAACTGCAAACTTTAGCTTGCATTCCAAGCGTAGGGTTAGTATGCATTAAGCATCAAGTACAAAGCGCTGAGTGCGTGGGAATTTGCAACGGAAAACCCTTAACTTTAACTTCAAATATTACGAAACTGGTGCATTTTACAAAAAAAAATTTCAAGAGGAAAAACTTCTATGATTCTTTCTCTAAATTTTACTCGCTGTATGTTGGTACCTATCTCTTAAGGACGAAAAGTTTGTCGCTGCTTAAAATTTTTACTATAAAAAGAAAAAATGACGTGTTCCCTTTTCAAAATTTATTTACTAAAAAAAATTCTATTAATAATATTTAGTATTTTTTTAATCCAGAAGTCGCAGAATACATGAGAAAATGATTTAGTGAAAAAACGGCACAAATATCTCAATTTATACAGAAGATATGACAAGTAAAAGTGAAAAAAGTTTTAAAATTGAAATTTTGTATTTTTTTTGGAAAATATGGATTTTTGAGTTTTCGCAATGAGATAGGGCATTAAGAATAACACCATCAAATTTGTCGGAAAATTTCCTATAAGAATATGTAACTTTTAACTTTAGGGCAAAAAGTACGTAGTATAGTGCACGATACGGAGGTCAGGCTCTTCCACTAAAAGTGGTTGATTTATTGATTGATATGTATGTGTAATACCGTTATTAGACGATAATGCTAATAAACATTTAACCAAGTGCATAAATTTATTAGACCAACAGTTCTAAAGAAAAAATAAAATATGAATGTACGAGTAAGTAAAATCGTTCAAGCCGCAATGCAAATATATAATGTGTTTCTTTCTAATTAAATTATTAGATCTATATAATCTATTATTTGTTTCATTTACTATTATTTAATGTAAGCAGTTCCACTTAAAAGAATTAAGACCAATGATGAAGTTCCATTTGGTGCACGTTTCTTTTCTCTTGCTAGGAGCTATGACAGTTAACAGCGAACATGGACACATTCCGTTTGCATCCTGCTTTTTCCTGCCACGTTCTTCATGCAAGAAATGCAAGAAATAAATGCGACCGCGACGGGGAAAAACTCTTGCCGATAAAAACCATGTCGGCGTTGACACTGACACGACACGTCACAAACGGAAATACTCAGCGTTCAACACGGTCCCGGTCTTGGTGCTTGCTCCTACATCGCAGAGATTAAATAGTCATATGGGAAATTACAAAGAAAGATACAGGAATTTGTAAAAATCTCAAAGAAGTTAGTTATTTATTTCAAAAAATTTAATTTATAAAATTTACAAATTACAATTTAAAAAGCATTGAAAGAAAAAGCAAAAGAATTGCTTTGACATGCACACAATAAATGGTTTTGTTAATCTTTTTTTATCTTTTCCTTTTGTGACATCCACAGGCCTTACATATGTGACAACAAAATATAATTGTTTAACACCAATTTCTTTACGTTTGTTGTCAGACAATTTTATTTTTCGTCCCTAGTTTTTTGAGTAGCTAATGCTGATGACCCTTGTAAATTACAATTGTGTATTAATTAGCAGGCCTACAGTGCCGGTTTTGTTTTTGTAACTTAAAATACAGTGTGTCCCATTTAGAAGTGCCACCATTGGGATCTCGAGAACTATAAGAGATACGATGACGGTTAAATGGAACTTTTTGTGCGCGTTGGGGAGGCCATCTCAGATGTGCTTCTGTTTTCCAAAAAATTCTCATAGGGCACTAGATAATGACGAAAAACTGAATATTGTTGATTTTTTTCTTTTTCAAATAACTTCTAAACTATTAGTAATTGAGAAAAACGTTTCAAATATAAAAGATAGATATTTTTATTAAATAACCAGTGGCGTACGAAATAAATTTTTATATCCGTAAATTTTCGAGATATAACACAAACTTATATTTTTTTAAATGGGACCCATATCTTATTTTAGTCTCAAAAAAATAATATTTTTTTTTTCTTTTCAATGATGTAAGGGTTATTATGTTTTATATTTGTTTTGCTCCTAAAATTTATTTTTTTTCTTTATTTTTGTGAATTTTCTTATTATTTCTCAAAAAAAATTATTATTTTTATTAATTATATTGTAATTGATCGATATAATTTATTTTATGCCTTTATTACTTAATATTTTTATTCTAGACTCATAATTACAAATTACACTATAATGTGCCAACGGCGACCTGATACAAAATATTATAAAAATTTATTTGATACGTGTTTTGAGTAAATTTTTCTAACGAAATAAATTATTTAAATAAATGGAGTATTTCTAAATAGAAATCTACCAATATTTTCAAAATAATTGTAAATTTAATACAAAATAAGGAAAAAATAATAATTTTGAAGGCAAAACAAATATAAAACATAATAACCCTTACAATATTGAAAAGAGAACAAAATAGTTATTTTTTTGAGACTAAAATCAGATATGGGTCCCATTAAAAAAAATATAAGTTTGTATTATATCTCGAAATTTTACGGATATAAAAATTTGTTTCGTACGCCACTGGTTAGTTAATAAAAATATCTATCTTTTATATTTGTAACGTTTTTCTCAATAACCAATAGTTGAGAAGTTATTTGAAAAAGAAAAAATCAACAATATTTAGTTTTTCGTCATTATTTAGTGCCCTATGAGAATTTTTGGAAAAACAAAAGCACATCTGAGATGTCTTCCCAAAGGCGCACAAAAAGTTCCATTTAACCGACATCGTATCTCTTATAGTTCTCGAGATCTCAATGGTGGCACCTCTAAATGGGACACACTGTATAGTGGCACTTCACACACCTTGCAAAATTCTGAGGTGTGCCTTTATACACAATCATTTCAAAAATTTCCCACACTTTGGTTTTAAAACCAGACTTTGTTTTAAAATTAAAATGCTCTGCTTACGATTTATTTTTCAATTTTTGTTCTAACTGAACCTTTGCTAGAAGTTCGCGATTTTTTTTCGTTTTACATTTACAGTAGGTACCTTCAAACGAATATTCATCAAAAACTGCTATGATAAAACTGAATGCAATTAAACAGTTCTCCTTAACTTGCAAGTTCTAATCTGCAGCAGCCGGGAATGGCGGGACATAAGCTAGCACGCGCAGGTTGTTCACGCCGACAAATTAGATCACACATAGAGTTCAAATAAAAATTACGTGACAAGGACGTGATCCATCGTGCGTGAGCGTGATTTGGCATGAATGAAAATATAACTTAGTACCGACCCCGGTGGTGTTGTGGGCAACGTAACCGGCTCACGACCCAAGGGTTTCGGGTTCGAATCTCGGGTAAGGTATGGCTGTTACTTGTGTGCGTCTTTATCATCTCACCCACATCAATGTCACGAAGAAACTATAAAAGTTATAAAAAAATGTACGAATTCTATTTCATCCTTATGATATCACCGCTTATATGTAATAAAAAGCGAGTAACAATAAAAAATAAATAAAAAAAATATAACTTAGTGAGTGTGCGCGTTCGTGAATTTCTTGTGCAAAAATCGTGTGAGTATTTTTTTAATTTCGTGAGCGTTCGTGATCATGAGTAAAAAGTTATTCACGCGCTCATCACTAAAATCGATCTCTCACAATCCTAAGCTTTCCCCAGTTCTTACATCTAGTATGTAAAGCACTATTAAGATCTATGGCTATTACATTGGCGAAATTTACATAGATGTATTCCGAATAGACAATGAGGTCATGCAAAAAAAAAATAATTGCACCTTTTTTACCTCTCGCTAAGAGAGGTATTGGATTCATGCTAAAATTCGCATATCCAGATTTTACTGAATAAGCACGATTTAAGGTTCTTAGAATCCGATTATAACATTTTTAAAATGATGTCTATGTGTGTGGATGTGTGGATGAATGTGTGTATGTGTGTCTGGATGTTGGAGGGACGATTCCTCAAAAACCATAAGACTTAAATATATTTAACTACAATTTCCTCAATCTGACATTTCTGGGAAGAGCTGAATTTAATCTTTCTTATTGTTTTAATAATTAAATATTTGAATGGGGGATTACACCATTTTTTTGTTATAATTTCATCTGAAAATATTAGGAAAACTAAGACTATTGATGAAAATCCGGTGAAAAAATTCCTATTAATAAGCGAGTTATGGTCTCCCGAATTTTGAAAAGATTGACGTGACGTCACATTTATGTGTTTTTATATCAAACTGTTTTCATCATGGACCTAAATGTTCTTGAAATATATGCTATTTTAAGTTATATTTACATAAAAATAAATGAATATTATAACACTGTATAAGTCTACATACTTTATAATTACAGGTGTATTTAAATTATTAAGTTTAATGCAAGAAATTTATGTTAAAATAAAAACTGTTTGAAAACTGCTGCACAGGAATGTTAGCCCCGCCTTTCGAATTTTAATTTCTTAACTTCCATTGGTAGTAATCCCCACCTCTTAACACGCTATTTGTAATGCATGTATAGGTGGTCTCTAGGTCGCCATACAAAATATTTTCATATTAGTGTCGAAGCGCTATAACAAAAAACCCTTTATTTCCGAAATTTCTCAGTTATACCATTTCATTTTTTTTTTTTTTTTTTATTAATATTCGTTATTCAGCATATACATTCGTATTTTTTTACTATTTTCCTTTAATTCGATTGAGCCGTAATCCCCCATTGTAGGTAAAATGCATATATCGATCAGAAATACCGCCAATCTGATTAATGAATTGGAAGAATCTCTGAAATTTAGGAATTTCCTCATTCAATGAAAAATAGATATAATTAGAATTATATATGTGTGCAGAAGACATGTTAAATATAATCAAAAACAATATTTGGGTAATGTTTTGTGATATTTTGTTATAAAACGACGGTTCGATAGCGAAGTGCAATACAATACTTATATAGCCTAATATGGAAATGGCGAGATGTTTTGTGCTGGCCACAACAGATTTTTCTGTTTAAATCGAAAAAGGATAGTCTAATTTATCGTTCAGTATGATTAAATTATTTTTTATTTACATTTTTTGTTGTATAAAATCGTTTTAAAGTATGATATTTTTAAAAAGTTGCAAAAACCAGCCATGTTTTGTCGTCACAATGTTCCGAACGAAATTCAGACTCATTTCAAACAGCCATTTTATATGGACACAATTTCTAAAAGAAAAATATATATAAACTATACATTGAAGATTACATATCTGAATGTGCTATAATATATTAACATAACATCGTTCTATTTATTTTTATAAATATAATTTTCATTTGGCGTGAAGTTATCTACACGTTACATAAAATGTTTCTTTCACTTTTGTATTGAGATTAGATGTAGAAGGTTATAAACGCATGTGAGACATTGAATATATTGCAGGGACGAAGCGGGGGTCTAGCAGCCTCATTTTAAAGAATGTCATTTTCAATTACAATTTTTCCATGATTAAAGATCGATTTGAGGAAAAATAAAAAATACGGGTATATTATTTTTCATTACTCTATCGATTAAAGTTATAAAATAAAAGTCGTGCATGACCTCATTGTTCAGCACTGTCATTTTTCTACTTACAGCGCAATGTAAGCTACATACTGTGCATCTACTCTTACCTGACGTCCCCGCTGATTCCCTGCGCAGAGAGAGAAAGTATTCGGAGCGACAGAGAGAGATACTACGCGCGAGAAATACAGTCCGATGCATAAATTTTTGTTAAAAATGAATATTATCTTTAAAAATATATGTAACGCTATTTAGTACATAATGGTGTGCACGAGAATGAAATGTAACAAATATTACTCACGTTTCATAAAGTCAAAAATATTTTCAATAATTTCCGGCTTTGACTATGTAAAGCAAGCCCAGTTAATTTACTTTTAAATCCTTTTATAATTAAATATAATTAATGACATACAACACAATAAAACAGATTTCATATACTATGTAACGATGTAACACACAATAATAATTATATTAAGAAGTTAGGTATTTATACGTTCAAAACTACTAAGTAGGGGTGAGTTGTTACCATCTAATTGGTCAGTGGCAATGTTTCTCATGGATTTTGCGACTTTCCTAATTTCTAGGTTTTTCGATAGGTTTAATCAGACCTTTGTTGCCATTATACAGAATCTTAAAATTACCGTTAAGGGGCTATTCTACCTAGAGCAAAAGTTCGATTTCAGAACTGTCGTAACTGAAGTGTGGTAGGACGAGGGGAAATGTTTGGCTTATCGCATTTACGTACACTGTTAATATGTTACAATAATTTCTCTCCCTACCACCGACCGTCTAATTGCACAGTAGGCACAAGTACAAACATAGTAATTAACGATTTATATAAACCATTTAGAGGTAATTACGGGATCGAAAAAGAATCAATTGCTAAACGGGATTTCACAAAAAAAAAAAAAAAAATTGTTTACATATAGACGAATCCGGTTTAATAATAGACAAAAAGTATCCTTTTTAGCAAAAATACCTGACGGCCTTATAGGAGAAAGAGCATTAATTGAAATAAAAAGTCCATTTTCGGCACAAAAATTTATCCCTATGCAGCAGTTGAAAATAAAATTATAAATTACTGAGCAATTCTTTCCGGTACTCAAAAATTGAATCTGAAAAAGAATCACAATTATTATTTTCAAATATAGGGACAGTTGCACATAAGTGAAAAAGATTAAGTATTTTTTTTTTATATAATATATTTGGACGCCTTTGGGAATATCTAGATATAAAATCTATTATTAATGATTTTCCAAGTGATTTTCTAATCATTTACCATAGCCAGAAACAAAATATAAATCATAATAAAAAATCTGTTGTGGCATTTCCATTTTATGTTATAAATATTGTATTGCACGTCGTTATCAAACCGTCGTTTTATAAGAAAAAAAAATACAGAACTTTACCAAAATATTGTTATTTATTTTATTTAACATGTATTCTGCACACATACAATTCTAATTATATCTATTTTTCATTGTATATTCCTAAATGTCAGATATTCTTCCAATTCATTAACAAAATTGGCGGTATATCTGATGGGTACACCTATACATATGCATTTTACCTATAATTTTAAATAATTAATGAATAAAACAATACGAAAGATTAAATATACTTCCTAGAAAAAGATTTCAGAATGTCACTAAAATTGTTGATTTTTGACACTGACATCTGTTATTTATTTAAAACTATGTTATAAACATTTGAATTTGTCAACTTTCCTTAGTGTAGTTTAGCTTCTGCGATGTATTACATCCGATTATTCTATATATTATAGTGTCTTTATCTCTAAATCTATACAAGATGTATTAAAAATTAATAGTAATAACAAAAATTTCCAAAAAAAAAATATATATATATTTAGAAGAATTTTTCTATGAAGCTATTACTTCCGGTTGTCGAATTGTTACCAAAACCTTTTCTGCGCTTCCCAGGAATGTCAGATTGAAGAATTCATAGTTAAACAGGTCGTAATGCTGGGTTTATGAAGCATGTAAATTATGAAATTAAATTAAGTCACTAAATTAAGAAACTAAACTAAAATAACCTTGTTTATGCAGTAAATTAATATTCAGAATTTTATGTTGCATTATATTTATGTAGGATAAAAAATAAAGGTATACGATTTGTCAAATAAGTCCAATTAGTATTTCGTCGCTCTTTTCTACAGAAACTTAGTTATCATCGTACATTTTCATAGGTTAGGTGTTGAAGTGCGCGAATGGCGCAGGCGCGAAACTAAGAAATTATAAAATTAAACTAAAAGTTGAAAATAGCCAACCTCTTAATTTAGTTTCATTAGTTTAGTTCTTCAGTTTAGTTACATAAACGATAACAATGGTTTCTACTTGTTTAGTTTAGTTCTACAATTAATTTTTTTAATTTAGTTGCCTGCATAAACCCAGCATGTCTTATAGTTTTTGAGGAATCATCCTTCCAACATCCACATGTACACACACACACACACACACACACACACACACACACACACTCACACTCACTCACTCACTCACTCACTCACACACACACACACACACACACACATATCACCGTAAAAATGTTATAATCGGATTTTAGGGACCTTAAATCGTGCTTATTCACTAAAATCTGGATTTTTAGCATGAATTTAGATTGAAAAGACATTATTTCAGCACTAAACATTGTTGTTCATCAGTAAAATAGTCTAATATATAATGTCAATAATAACTATGACGAAATTTTTTTATATATATACAGTCTGTCCCATTTAGAGGTGCCACCATTGGGATCTCGAGAACTATAAAAGATACGATGTGGGTTAAATGGAACTTTTTATACGTCTTTGGGAGGCCATCTCAGATCTGCTTTTGTTTTTCCAAAAATTCTCAAAGGGCACTAGATAATGACGAAAAACTGATTATTGTTGATTTTTTCTTTTACAAATACCTTCTAAACTATTAATAATTGAGAAAAACGTTTCAAATATAAAAGGTAGATATTTTTATTAACTAACCAGTGGCGTACGAAATAAATTTTTATATCCGTAAATTTTCGAGATATAACACAAACTTATATTTTTTTAAATGGAACGCATATCTAATTTTAGTCTCAAAAAAATAATTATTTTTTTCTCTTTTCAACGATGTAAGGGTTATTATGTTTTATATTTGTTTTGCCTTCAAAATTATTATTTTTTCCTTATTTTGTATTAAATTTACAATTATTTTGAAAATATTGGTAGATTTCTATTTGGAAATACTCATTGTATTTAAATAATTTATTTTGTTAGAAAATTTTGCTCAAAATTCGTATCAAATTAATTTTTATATTTTGTCTCAGGTCGTCCTTGGCTCATCATAGTGTAATTTTTAATTATGAGTCTAGAATGTAAATATTAAGTAATAAAGGCATAAAACAAGTTATTTTGATCAAATACAATATAATTAATAAAAATAATAATGTTTTTTTGGGAAATAATAAGAAAATTCAGGAAAATAAAGAGAAAAATTAAATTTTAGGAGCAAAACAAATATAAAACATAATAACCCTTACACCATTGAAAAGAGAAAAAAATATTGATTTTTCTGAGACTAAAATCAGATATGGGTTCTATTTAAAAAACTATAAGTTTGTGTTATATCTTGAAACTTTACGTATATAAAAATTTATTTCGTACGCCACTGGTTAGTTAATAAAAATATCTATCTTTTATATTTGAAACATTTTTCTCAATTACTAATAGTTTAGAAGTTCTTTGAGAAAGAAAAAATCAACAATATTCAGTTTTTCGTCATTATCTAGTGCCCTATGAGAATTTTTGGAAAAACAAAAGCACATCTGAGATGGCTTTCCAAAGGCGCACAAAAAGTTCCATTTAACCGACATCGTATCTCTTATAGTTTTCGAGATCCCAATGGTGGCAATTCTAAATGGGACACACTGTATAATAGAACTCAGCAATATGAACAGTGTAGCAAGCAGTCATTACGTCTCTTACGTCATTCCCCACTTGACCTGAGTGATGGTAACCTGTAAATATTACAAAAATCATACTAATCTAATAACTCTTCTATACATAGAATGATTCTTCTGAAAAAAATCACAGTTATTTCTAAAATAATGTCAACATCGGACTGTTCATATATTTTTCAAAGACGTTTCAGATTTTGAATAAAAAAATAATTTTGGATAAAATTAAAATTTCAAAGACAGCTCAATGTTAACAGTGTTATTTTAAAAACTTTTTTTAAAATAACATTTTTCTCTAAAATGCATCAAAAATAAGATATTAGAAAAGTACGAACGACACTTTTGCTATATAGGTAGACTAGCCCCTTAAGGGGAATTTATAGTTACTAGTATAACATAACAACGTAACATAACGTAAGAGATTTTTATGGTTTTACAGTTTCAAATTTTGTTATGTCTTAACTATATTCATAGTATTAAATTATTGGTGTATTCGGTGTTAATTTTAAAAGTTATATATTGTTGTATTGTAATTCAAATAATATCAATTTCTTACTACAGTATACCACAAATCAAGTAATGCTAATGGCAATATAAAAATATAACATAAGAAATGAAATTTAATCATTTCTTATGTTATGCTGTTAGATAGATAGATACCAGTACATCGCACAGTCATTTCAACTCCGTTCCTTATTTCGTCCCCCACCACAATGTATGAACCACTGCGCACCGTGGCCGAACTGTCACGTAACAGTAGACGGGCTGTAAATGTAATAAATGTAGCCTTATATTGCTATAGTTTAGAATCAAGCCATTAAACTATAAAAACATAAATTTATTTGTATCCACCTAATATATTGAGGTATGCATGACACTGAACAAACACTTCTCGAAAACCATCCGAAATTAAAAACGAATTATGCGCGCCGACCTTTTTACTTAGTTTTCAACACTAAAAATACACATTGCTTCAATGTTCACGTTTGTGTATCTGTTTATTTGTCGGTTGTCGGTCACTTCACTTCTCAATAGCAGTTCCCAAAATACCCACTAACATTGAAGACGATTTTACTGATATGGTTCCGCACATCGAAAATAAAACTCACTGTTAGTGTGGTCATTATTTTTGGTACAAGTAAATCTTTCTCGAGAGTGCACTTTCTTGTTCAATTAGCAAACATTAAGAGTGCGGCAATACGTCAATCGAGAGGCATGCATACAAGTAGTTTTTTTAATAGGTTACCTTAAACATTCTAAAATTACTATAAATCTTAGTACAATACAATGGGCATATAATACGTATTTAAAAACGTAAGTTCAGCACATTACCTCCCACTATGCCCATAGATACAAACTAACAATAAATTCCTCAATGAATCCCTATACTAAAAAAATTTAAGCAGAGGAGTCATGTCATTAAAGATTGTAACTAGATAATATCGTCACGGAATTACTAGGTTTACGTGGTATACTAATTTAATATTAGAAAATGTAATGTGTGTTGCATAATTGTATTTAGGTGCGATGCTAATTTTTGTGACAAGTTAATTGAATTATTAGTCGAATAATAATTGAACATCATTGTAAAACAAAATATATATTTCTAATTTATGGTATAGTAGACCTAAAGATATTTAAGCAAGTTAACTACACAATTTGCAAAAGGATAAACAAGGAGAGTACATTATATATATGTATATATATACCGTGAGTATTTTTTAACGTGAAACATTGGGTTTGTCATGTCCATGGTTACGATTTGACATTTGATTGACAGCAATGTATTTGCGTGTCCTATTTAAAATGAAACATAGGGAACGAATTTGACAGATGTATTACATTATGTAAGAAATTTAGCTAAGTCAGAAAACCACTCGAGAGCACTAAACATATTTCGGGCACACAATATTTTTTTTGCAACTAAATTTAATTTTTAGAAAACAGGTATAATTATTTAAACAAAATTAACCTCTAAAGACGTCTTGTTAATATGACAGATAACCGCTGAATTTTCCTATAAGTTACGACTTGACATTTGATTGACAGTAATATATTTGCCTGTCTCATTGAAAACATAGGGAATTAATTTTATAGAGTATTATATTTAAATATTGTAAGAAATTTGGCCAAGTTAGAAAATCACTCGAGCACAAGGTACACTAAATTTAATTTAGAAAGCAGGTATAATTATTTAAACAAAATTAACTTCTACTGACGTCTTATCAAATGTCAAATTCGTTCCCTATGTTTCATTTTAAATGGGACACGCAAATACATTGCTGTCAATCAAATGTTGAATCATAACCATGGATATGACAAACCCAATGTTTCACGTTAAAAAATACTCACGGTATATATATCACATTATTTACAGAAAAATATATTTTTTTAAATTATTGTCGTGTTTCCTTGGATATATGTAAATAATTAGTACTTAAATAATAGAAAATAACATTAAGTTCAAATTGAATTTCACATAATTTATAATGAACTGTTTACCTATCGAGATTAGTATTTAAATACGGGCCAATAAGCTAGGTAAGAAGGGCCCCTGCAGATCGTTCTTACTCGCTATTACACTTCATTTCACGTAAGAAAATAGCGGATGGCGCTTGAAAGCCCACCGTTCTCACATGCATTAAATAAATAATTTAGATTCGTGAAATCAAACTTTGTCAATACTAAATATTCTTTATCTGTAAAAATGAATATTAAAAATTACACTGTCGGAATAAAAAACTTGGTTAAATATCACTTAATTCTGTCAATTTCCTGACAGCTAACAGTTGATATTTTTTCGCTTTTGTAAATTAGGAGTGCATTCTGACTAGTCAGAGGACAGCATTTATTTCCTTATCTAAACCAACGCTATTTTCTTACGTGAAATGAAGTGTAGGTATAGCTTCCGCTCCCCTATACTCAGAAACATTGACTCTATCGGGTCGACAATAAAACTATAAATATCCGTAATTAATAATAATATATAATAATAGGCGTCCATAGCCTTGTATCGTGCACACAGGTCAAGACTTTTTGCTCTAAAAATTATTTATACAAGTTCTTATAGGAAATTTTCAGCCCTAACTAATGCGGTGACTCAAAAATTATTCATATCTAATTGCAAATACTCAAAAATGCAGAATTTCCGAAAAAAAAATTAACTTTCTACCTTCAAATTATTTTTTTCTTTTTATCTTCGCATATCTCCATTTGTATTTAACATAATAAAAAAAAAATCTGTATTATATTTCGATAAGTATTGTTGCTCGATCAGGTGAGGAAAAGCATCACTTTTGCGAATAATAATTTTGTAAAAAAAATAAAAACTAAACATGGAACATGTAAATTTTACATTTTGCAATACAATTTCCGGTCAACAACAAACTTTTCGTCCAAAAGAGATGGACTATACAGGACGTCTCTTAAATAGTGAGACATGGCTTAACCACAGATTCCTGAGGCTAAAATAAAACGATTTAGCTAAACTTGCTTCTACCGGAAAGTGTACCATTTAGCCAGCATTCTGGTTCTAAGTTCTTCAAAAAAAAAAAAAATTAATTATTCTTATAATAACAGAACGCGTTATTCGATATGGATGAAATTTGGTATGACAGTTCATATAGTTATGTCATCTTTTAATATGATACTTGTTATTATTGACTGACACCCTGTATAATTCAGCGACAATGTTGTAAAGAAAGGTGTAAATCAGTTTCGAAATCTTTATAGTTTTGGAAAACAAAACGAGTAAAGTAAAGCAATGGCAAAGAAACTTACTCGGCGCAACCTATGCGCTCTCTTTCTTACCTCTTATACATACGCACTTGGGATTGATGGTAAAGATTGTTTTTACCTCTCGCTAAGAGAGGTATTGGAATCATGCTAAAAATCGCATGTTCAGATTTTAATGGATAAGCACGTTTTAAGGTCCCTATAATCCGATTATAACATTTTTACGATGATGTCCGTGTATGTGTGTGTGGATGTTGGAACCACGATTTCTCAAATGCTATAAGACTTAAAAAATATTTAACTGCAGTTTCCTCAATCTGACATTCCTGGTAACAGTTGTTTAGATTTTGGTAACAATTGGACAACCGCAAGTACTAGTTTCTTAAAGAAAATCTAAATATTATTTTTTGAAAATTTATATTATTACAAAAAGAATATAAAAATCTCTATCCGATGCATTTAAAAATTTTATTATATCTTCTATAGAATTAGAGACATATAAATATATAAAATAATATGTTGTAAATGAATCTCTCAGCCCATGGAAAACAAGTGGAAAAATTAAAATGTTTGTAATTAACAGGTAGGCACAGACAACAGATACTATTAAGATAGTCAACTACAATGATAAAGTAGCAGGCATTCATGCCCTGCAACACTAGCGCTCGGTGACGTAAGACATAAATAAAATCAGTATGGCGGGTAGTATCGGGAATAGTCTGCATCCCGCATTACTATTGAGAATATATTTATTCTTTTTTATTGATATATTAATAAACAGAAAAGAACAAAATATATATTTAACTAGAAATAGAACGCATATTTATTTCTTAAAACTACATTAGGAAAATATTAAAATATAGTCAGATATCCTTCTACCATAAGGTATAGGGTACACAAATACATTTAGTTGTGTACAAATTTCGCCCATTGCTTCTTATTCCTTGTCATCTTCCTAGCGTTTTGAATCGTCGTATTATTCTTTTCCAAGATCTTCAATATTACATTAAACCAGTTGTCTTTAGGTCTTCCTCGGTATTTTTTTTTTTTTTTAACACTTTTGTCATCCATATTTGTCTCACCGGTCTAGCTTCGTTCATTCTAATCATGTGGCCCAACCAAGCTAGCTCTCTCTGCTCAATAAAGTCCAATACAGACTTATATTAAAATTGTTCTCTAATCATTTCATTTCTTGTTCTATCTTGTATTTGTGTAATACTCGTTCAATCCAAATTTTGTAAATTTCTTCTTCATAAATCGGAAAATAATGTTTTGTTGTATTTTCAACATCACAACCCGGCATACAACAACCTCTTGGCATTTTGCAGAAGCAAATAAACACAAAAACAGAATAATATAAAATAACACAATAATGAAGAATAATACTTTACGAAAATACAATTTCAAATTTGAATTGTCACTATGACTTGCCGCCAAGCCGCTACGATTTTAAAATCACCAAACATCCGAACATTTACGAATTTTAACGAATTAATCCGAACGAAGCACTACTAGCGCTAAGTGTCGTAATACATAACTAACTGTAAGTCTCAAGGTCATGCTATATAGTTGACATGGCCGGCAGGTAGGTAAATGTCAGTGTCAAAAAACCAAAAACATGACTTGTGACGATGGTCACTAAATTTGAACTTATTATTCGTGTTTAACGTTGTAGTCTTGTGGTTAACATGTCAGTTTTTTGCTTAAGTTTGATTATTGAAATCAAAGTTCAAATCCCATAAGTAAAAAAAAAATATTGTTTTTGCATTTTTCAATGGTTTGTATTGTGTTGAATTACGCATACAATATAATTGTTTGGTTATATCGTATATGGTATGTCGTTTGTTGTAAAATGTATTGTTATATTTTGGTTTTAGTTGCTAATGTTTATAAAATTGTTGTTTACCTGTCAGGTATTGTGTGGTTGAGTGTCTAGTGCGGTTGACCAGCGTGCTGGAGATCGTCGGTTCGATCTCACATGAATTTGTACTTTTACCTCTCGCTAACAGAGGTATTGGAATAATGCTAAAAATCACATATCCAGATTTTAATGAATAAGCACGTTTCAAGGTCACTAAAATCTGATTTTAACATTTTTACAATGATGTCTGTGTATGTGTGTGTGTGTGTGTGTGTATGTGTGTGTGTATGTGTGTGTGTATGTGTGTGTGTATGTGTGTGCGTATGGCTGGATGTTAGAGGGACGATTCCTCAAAAACTATAAGACATAAGACCTGCTTACCTATGAATTCCTCAATCTGACATTCCTGGGAAGAGCTGAAAAGGTTTTGGTAACAATTGAACAACCGGAAGTAGTAGTTTTTAAAAGAAATTCTTCCAAATATTATTTTTTGAAAATTTTTGATATTACTAATTTTGAAGAACAAAATTCTACATCTGATACATTCAAATTTTTTATTATGTCTTCTATAAATTTAGAGATAAAGACGCTATAATATATAGAATATACACTAAGGAAACCAGTTGACAAATTCAAATGTTTATAACATAATTTGTAAATGACAGATTTCAGTGTCAAAAGTCAACAGTTTTAGTGACATTTTGATAGCTTTTTCTGGGAAGTACATTTAATCTTTCTTATCGTTTTATTAATTAAATATTTGAAATTATGGGTAAAATGCATATATACATCAGAAATACCGCCAATCTGGTTAATGAATTGGAAGAATCTCTGACATTTAGAAACTTCCTCATACAATGAAAAATAGATATAATTAGAATTATGTGTGTGCAGAAGACATGTTAAATACAATAAAAATCAATATTTGGGTAAAGTTCTGTAATATTTTGTTATAAAACGACGGTTCAATAGCAAAGTGCAATACAATACTTATATAGCCTAATATGGAAATGGCGAGAGGTCTTGTGCTGGCCACAACAGATTTTTTTTATATTTTTATTCAAACTTAGCGAGAATTTGCAGGATAACTAAAAACGTGTTTGAAACTTTTTTGATATTTTTAACGGTTTTTCGGGATATAAATACGAGCTCGAACGTTAGTTTCAAGCAGAGGGCGTGTGTGCTCTCTCAAGGGAGAGTTAGCTCTCCAACGAGCCTTAAGCCTCATTTCCACCGATTGTCCTAATGCGTAAGAGCAATAATTAATAACTAAGCGCAATGCGTAAAAATGTTTATCATATGACAACGTTTACTACCATTTCCAGCTTTGCATAAGGCTTAATGCTTAAGAACTAAGAGCAATGCGTAAAAACAAATGATTGAAAAATTCTAACCTGAACTGTCAACTCTCAGTCTATTTTATAATTATTAACTTTTAATTAATTTTTCGGTATCGATATAAATACAGAAAATTGTGTATACACTGAAAGAAATTTTTACTTTATTTTCAAAATAGCATGTTTTCATTTCTAAAATCTGCAAAAATGAAAAGTTTTGCTGTAGTTTTAAAAAAATTGCAGGTAAAATTAAAAACTTTCGGGAACATGTACTTTTGAAAAAAGATTTTAATTCAAAAAATTGGATAATTTCAAATTAAAATCTTTTTGCAATTATTTCTAATGTAAGTGATATTCACTTATAAATTTATTCTTTTAAACTGAAAGTTTACTTTCAATTTGATTGTACACGTACTTAAAATAAATAATATTTTCATTAGTTTGCAAGTCATATACAATTATTTTAAAATATTTTACGTCGCTGTTTTTATTTTAATTATTTTACTTTTGATTCAAAAAATCAATATTTTGAATTAAAAATTACGGTATTTGAAACGAATAAAAAATACTACATTTAAAAGCATTATTTTTGGTGTCAAAACATTTTACTTTTGTGCCAACATTTTTAATTTCAAATCAATATAAAATAATTAATGATATAATACATTTAATTTAACAGTAATTACTTTCGTTTGAAAGATCAAAAACAGAAGTAATTTCAAAACAAATAAAAATTTTGTTGGATCAAAGTTAAATGAAAATATTTTGATTTTACCTGCATTTTTTTCATAATTAAAGCAAATTTTTTTTCAGTGTAGGTATAACATATTAAAAAAAGAAGAATTGCTGCTGCAATGGCAGTCTACTAAACAACAAGTAATTCGGAAAAAAGATATGACATTTCTGTTGAATTGTCACTAAACAAAATAGCTGGAAATGGTATCCTAGTAAATTGTTATAATTCATTAAGCCTTATGTATTAAGCATTAAGACATTCGGTGGAAATGAGGCTTTAGATGGTGTGTGCCGTCTTCTGCGAACCTGGTGAGGGCCAGGTGAGCGGGTTGGTGATGACCTTGGCTACTTTTGACTCAGTACTGTTGGTGTGTGCCGGCAGCTGTTTGCCGTAATCGCGATTGTCAATGAGTGTTGGTGTGTGCCAACACTGTCTCAGCCAAAATCGCGATTTTTGATGGGTGTTGTCATGGCACAACACTGTAACCGTACCCGTGTTCCCGTAACTTTGGTGTGTGCCATTGTTACTCGTTCATAGCATGTTCCCGCAACCTTGGTGTGTGCCATTGTTGCCCGTTCATTGTTGATCGTGCATAGTAGAGAAAATATCCTGCAAGTATCGCTGGTTATTCGTATGATTATTTGCCGATAGAATGCCAACGATTGTTACTTTGCTTTGTTTTATTACTTCTCGTTTTAATATATTTTAATAAAATATTAAAAATGATTACAATTGATTTCATTGTCAAAAGCCGAACTCTGTCTCCACTAAGCTACCCGAGCCCTTTTTGGCGTTCAAGCTACCCTTTTAGCGACGCTATGAGAGCGTCCTTTACAGGATCGACCATCTCTCCTTGTGCTGTGTTTCCGATTGATTGGCGCCCGAGCAACCCGTTGACAGCATGGAGAGACGAACAGGGACGTCGATGTCATTACAAAATGGTGACCGAGCAGGGGCGTCGCCGTTACAAATGGCGCCCGAGCAGGGACGTCGTCTAGTTTACAAATGGCGCCCGAGCAGGGACGTCGTCTAGTTTACAAATGGCGCCCGAGCAAGAACAGCGTCCTTTTTACAGACTGAAGGCTTTTTCTGGAAAGTACATTTAATATTTCATATTTTATTATTAATTAAATATATATATAATTATAGATACATAGGTATATTACATATAACCTTCAGAAACACTGTCAATCTCATCAATGAATTGGAAGAATCTCGAACATTAGAAGAATAGGAGGAAACTAGTTCATAGATTGAATTAAAAAATATATAAAGAAGATCTGTTTTTGTGTGTACCAGAAATGTTAAATGTGTACAATACTTATATAGCTTAATATGGAAATGGTGAGAGGTCTTGTGCTGGCCACAACAGATTTTTAGTCCATTAGATAGATTTTTTTTCTGATTTCAGCAATATAATTATTGCGCATGGTTGTATAACAATTATGTTGAGAAAAATGGTATTAAAAATAATTTTGCAAATTGAAATAGACTATGCAAATACACTTCTACTGATACAATTGTTGCCTAGTTACGTTAGTAGCAAAGCCATTTATTATTACATTATTTCTAATTTTTAATACCATTCTTTTCGAAATAATTGTTAAACAACCCCTATACAATATTTATGTCATTGAAATCAAAAAAAAAATCTGTATGTAATATACTAAAAACATACATAGGATACCATTTAAAAAAATATAATTTTGTTCTACCGTTTGTAAACCACTGGTTGAATTTTCGGTTTGTCATATTAGCCCCTTATTCTTGATCATTTTTTATATTTAATATTTTTCTCTAGTCATTAGTTCGCCCAAAAGAGCATTCATTGTTTTAAAAGAAACACCCCGTATACTAAATAAAAGAATTATCAAATTAAATGTCTTTTAATTTTCAAAATATACATTATTCACTGAAATATAAATTTGAGCGAATGTCCCTTTTACCCACAGAGCGGCACAGATGCTTATTCATACCAAGTTTAAAATCAGTACATATATTTCTTGCTCAATTTTTTTTACAGGGATAACATTTAACTTAATTATTATTTTATTAAATCTGCTTCAGAAAAAGAAAATATTTTTTCTGCATTAATTCCAAATTGTAGGTTATTTCAGTGTATATCAATGGTACTATTCAAGCAGAGGTTCTCAGACTGTACAGCAAAATTATATGTAAAATTGCGACATTTAATCAAACACGTGCAGCGTGGTGATATTGTGTGATTGGTCCATATACAAATGAAAAAGAGAAGTGGAACCGTCCTAGAAAGCCAAACGTATACGAAAGCAAACCAAGCGAGGTAATTGGGCAAACGTATACCACTGGAGAATAGGATTTTCGAAACGTTTACGTTTAGGTACTATGCGTTAATGAACGCATACGAATGCGAACGAACGATTTTGAGAATTGAGGCCCTGGTCTAGACATTAGCTATGACGTCTCATTTCTGACCACAGAAATTGTATATTTTTCTAAATATAACAACAATAACCTAACCTAACGCTTAAAACTCGGTTCGAGTTTTCCAAGCCTGAGTTTTGTATAAATATAGCAACAATCTAACCTAAGGCCCAAATTAGACAGTTTTCCAAGCGTGAATTCTGTGTAAATGTAAATATAACAATAACATAACCTAACCTAAATCATAAAACTCAGCTCGAATTTTTCAAGAATGACTTTTGTATACGATATTTGCAATTTATGACTCAATAGATTAAAACAGTATTTGCATGCACAAATATCCTGTCGATCAAATTTTTGGCGATCAATACTTTGGCAATCAATTTTCCTAGTGATAAATTTTCTGGCGATCAATTTTCACCGGGATAAATTTATAGATGATATATTTTCCTTGTGATCAATTTACCTCAGATCAATTTACCAGCGATATATTTTTCTGGCGATCAATATACCAGTAATGAATTTTCCCCAAGATCAATATTCCACGATAAATTTTCCGTGATAAATTTACCGGCGAAAAAAATTCAGGACCGCTATTACATATCTAATATGAATGTGATATGGTATACAGTGATAGATAATTTTTTGTATGATATTAGTGGGATACTATATTATTAATATTAACGCACTATGTGATTACCCCAATTCGAACTGAGGACTCGTAGGGCAATTCACAATACATGCGTTAATAATGTCAATATTCCACTTACATATATCGCAAATAGCTATTAACAAAAAAAAAAGCATTACATTTCTCTCTAACATGCCATCATGGTCATATACGAGTGCAAATTTCCGCATTATTATGATAAGGATCAAACTCATGAAGATAAATTAGATAATGATCCAAGGTAATATATACAATGATACGTATATTGAATTAAATCGTCTAAACGTTATTAAATGATTCGTCAGCGACAAAAATACTCGCGGACAAAATATGCGGAAGACCTTGTAATTACTAGAGAAAATAGTTTGAAATATTTAGCAAGTTTTATTTATATTTACATGTAGACTACATAATTATATTATTAAATTCAATAATATTTAACTTAGGAAATTCTACTCTACCATAGAGTTTTATTTTTCTGAGTGAGTAAAAATTGTATTCATATAATAATGAATTAAATTATTGAGTGTATTTTTTAAAAAATCCAATTAATCCATGAAAAAATATGTTTTTGTCTTTAGTACTGTAAACTACTTATTGCGTCATTGCTAGTATGCATGTATGTATATAAACTAATGAAAAATGCACGAAATACAGTGTGTCCCATTTAGAAGTGTCACCATTGGGATCTCGAGAACTATAAGAGATACGATGTCGGTTAAATGGAACTTTTTGTGCGCGTTTGGGAGGCCATCTCAGATGTGCTTTTGTTTTTCCCAAAATTCTCATAGGGCACTAGATAATGACGAAAAACTGAATATTGTTGATTTTTTCTTTTTAAAAAAAACTTCTCAACTATTGGTAATTGAGAAAAACGTTTCAAATATAAAAGATAGATATCTTTTTAACTAACCAGTGGCGTACGAAACAAATTTTTATATCCGTAAAATTTCGAGATATAATACAAACTTATATTTTTTTTAATGGAACCCATATCTGATTTTAGTCTCAAAAAAATAACTATTTTTTTTCTCTTTTCAATGTTGTAAGGGTTATTGTGTTATATATTTGTTTTGCCTTCAAAATTATTATTTTTTCCTTATTTTGTATTAAATTTACAATTATTTTGAAAATTTAAGATTTCGGGAAAAGGTGTAAGACGCATTTTTATTTCTAGAAAAGAAGTGTTGACTTTACTTGTCAAGTTAAATAAACCACATGGAATTGGAAAATCATTAAATTTTTAATTAAAAATGATGACATTTGATATCTATGTGCATACATTACTAGCTGTCATTCTGACACCCCAACAAAGTCATATGACTGCTCACGCCCTATAAATTATTATTCCACGTAAACGTAGTAGTATATAACGTCAATACTTTAATAATATTATTTAATGACATGTCTTCTGCCTAATCATTTACATCATAATTAAATGCGCATTTTTTGAAATTAAGGAAAATCTGAATGGTATTATCTAAAATTGTTAACTGCAATAAATTATATGTGAAACGTCAAATGCGTCTGCACCATATTATGTATTTACTAAACATTGAAATTCTCAGTTATGATTAGGTCTGGGCTTACGAGCTATTGCAAGTATAAGTGAAATAGTTCCATCAACCTGCTATAACCGCGCCAAAAGCTAATATTTCATAAAACTGTGGGTTACGTCCTAATGCAAATAAACCATTGATATATAAATCATCGTTGATATTGATTATAATTTACCTGTACATACTTAAATATGTGCTTAGTGCTTTTGATAAAAATTTGAACTAAAAAGTAAACTGGCGTGAAGCCATAATTTGGACGCTTAAATTTCATATAAATGTATTTACACCCTGAAGACTAATTTTAGTTAAATTAAAAACTGTAAACAACTCAATAACATATTAGTGGAACGAATCTTACTTTTTGATCATTCAAAGAAAAATTGCCAGTACGGTAACGCGACTAAGTGAACGTAAAAATGCGAATATGTCGACTTGTGCAAGCAAGTTCACCGACACAATTAGACACAGTATATTACGTTTTCTAAGACAAAGTTTTCATTTTATTCTTTTTCTGGTACACCTGGGAGAAAGTTACCTGCTAGTTCAATGTTACGACTATTTGCCTTTAATTAAAATACTTTTCAGGTCGTTGTGCCGAATAACCCAGTATTGTAATATTTAGAAACAATGAACGAAAAGAAAAACTCGTCTGCTCTAAAATTACCGTTTTTATTGGAAATTTTACAATGATTGAACCCGTCACTTCACTTTCAATTAATTTTAAAGTCTAATGTAAGACATGACAATCCTAAAATACATTGACTATTCAACCAAGGAGGTCTGTAAGTTGCGAGGTACAGAAATGGAAAAGCTGAACAAAAGAATATAAAAAGTATAACACACTAACAAACATGAAGAAAGATGTCTGATTAAATATAATAATAATACATACGACATTCATCAAATTTAGAGAATTTTCTTATATTATTAATGTACAAACGTTTTTGTTAGAATAAACTATGAAAATTTACTTAAATAATAATTAATAGTTGTAATATTTAAATATAACCGTCGGGACGTCTAACGTTACCGCACTGAACACACCATACCTATCTTTCGCGCTCGTTTCTTGTATTATTACGCAGTGATGACATAACAGAGATTTTAATGACGTTTTCCCCGATTTTTTTAATATTAATATTTAACAAAATTTAAAAACTACGACTAAGTATATAATTTTTGCTATTCAGAATGATTAATAACGAGTGAAACAAAATTAAACCACATAATAGAGGAGTCATTTCGAGAAAAAATGTTAGAAGACATTTTGTCCGGAAATATTTCACTACTATGGTGGAGGACCTCACTGCCTTATAATTGTCGTTTTGATTGCAAATATGAAAAATGGACTTGGCCTATTATTTGTGCTCTGAAGCCTCGATATACTAGAAAGAATACAATTATAGTAAAAGAGGCAAAAGCCAATGAATAAAACATATTTTGAGTTAATTAAATTCATGTTCAATAATCAAAACCTGAATCATACACCTACAGGGTGTTGACTGCGTCACTGGAACATAGGACTTTAACATTCCTATTTTTGTGCTAAATTTCAATATTTTATTTAATTTCTGCAGTTATAGAACAGGTGAATTAATTCTGATTACAACTTTCATTTGAAGTTTTTTTTACCTAAAATAATTAGGGAAGCACAAAATTAAGAAAGTATGATTTTACTTTACATGTCCCATGTTCCGGTGTCGCGGTCAACACCCTGTATATGTGTATCGAGGTTACTTTTTAACGACTGCATCGACTTTCCTTTACTAAAACAAAAAGCCAACAAGATAAAAAAAGGAAAAAAAAGTTATAACAAAGTGCAGGTGTACAGTCGTCATACTAAGAAAGGTAATGATTTTTCCAAAAGAATAAGACTTCAAAATATGTAAAGGGAAGTCGTTAGTATAATACAGCTCACAGTTCATATATTGCATTATACGGAATAAATTCAGAAATAATTTGTTTTTAAATTTTTCACTGATATATTTCTCCCATAGTTCACTGGTTGAGTATTAAAACTGCATTCATACAAAGTAATTTCATCTAATAAAAGTGTAAATGACTGTATATTTATTATTACTTACATTTATGTATAAGATGTAGTTGTCGTTCTTAAAAAGATCTCATAAGCTTACCTGAAACAAAAGAAATACTTTATAAAATACAGACCATATACGATGTTTAAAATTTACAAAAAAATGTTCCAATCTAATATAATTCAATGATATCTGCAAAAAAGTAGTACCTATATTGGACGTTACGTGTAGTGTTGCCGCGAGTCAAGATTTGTCGAGATTTTACAAGATCTCGATCTTGACTAAATTATTTTTTCGAGATTGAAAACAATATTGATCTTGACCCACGAGATTAAAATCAATCTCGATTTTGAGGTCGAGATCTCGACAATCTCGACTTTTCGGCTGTTGTGCAAATTCAGTCAAATTCGTTCTAGATAATATGACTATATTATGTATAAACTACTGGCTTAACAAGAAAAATAAATTTTGACAAAATAATTAAATTTTGTTGAATAATACTTACATCTTAATTTATTTCAAACATCTATACATATTCGTGAATTTAATCGTACACATGAGCATCGTATGACGACGAGATTCCATTACTTACAACACAACACAAAGTGTACAGTAAATATAAAACACAATATGGATATACACTTATACTTCATCATGTTACAGTATGGGGTCCCGTGGCCGCATGCCAGAGTGTCTGGTCACGAACCTGGGGAACCGGGTTCGATCCCGACCGACGCCAAATATTTCGAATTTTAAATGGCACAAAAGTGACCCCTGTAGTGGACTCTCCACGCCTGCAATGAGTGCCCATGAGGTGACGCCTGGTAAGCGCCCGCACGGTACAAATATGTCATCATCATTACCGATATCTGAGATAAAGCAGATTGTGGCACACTCAGAAATGGGTAATATGCCGTGATGATATATTTATTTATGTTACAGATTCATATAGGTACATACATTTATGTACACATTAAGAGCAATGAAAAATGATAACGCATTTTTGTCTCACCTCTGAGATCTCAGTTAAATATTACTAGATTTTAATAATTCATTTTTTAAAAATATTATTAATAGTTCTGTACTAAAACAAATTATATGAATTCTCGCCTCATATTTTATTCCTAATATATTTGTACAATCTTTCTGTTCTTTCTTACCCTGATTAACGTATAAGTGTATATTGAAATGTCGGTTTTGTACACAAAAGAAAACAATGCTGTATGAGATTTTCTGTAATTGTCAACATATAAAACTCAATGCTATATTTACAATACTGTAATTATTATTATTTTCTTGAAATATTACGAAGATGAAAATAATACATTTTCGCTTATTCATATCAACAATGTATAACAATTTATCAGTTTATTATAACTGTATAATGTATTTGGGGTCAAACTGTTCAGTTTATATTATGCAAATTTATTACAGGGTACTGATGATCAAATGATGGAATTGTATGAACAATTAATAAGTTTTTCAAGATCAAGATCTCGTCTTTTCTTGTCAAGATTTGAAGTATGTAATCTCGTCTCGATCGAGAATTTGACCTTGAAATTTATTTGGATCTTGATTTCGAAATTTTACTCAAGACGAAACAAGATCAATAAAAATCTCGTCTCGGAAGCAACACTAGTTACATGAAACATCCATAGAAAGAAAATATGAAATATCAGTTATAATAATTCTATACAAAGATTAAAATCAATTTTAAAAATGGCAGTTATGACAAAATATGTATTAGAATTCGATTTTTTATACAAAAAATGTACTTAGGTAATTAATTTTAATATACACTAGAATTAATGAACCACTGAAAAGCTTTCGTGTGCCACTTTCTGGCGCGACAGGCACCAAACTATACAGACCAATGAGATAACCCACAGTAAAGATTTGAAAAATGAAGTCGCAAACAGCAATTTTCACCGTACCACAGGTCAAATACAATTTAAAAATATGTACTATTATCCTTATTTCACTGCCAACACTAGCTTTTCAAGAAGCAGTATTTTTCATCCTGTCTTCTACCCTTCAACATATTTATTCAGCCTTGTGAAGAACCTCCACTTTGCAACGTCTCAAATGATACATACAAGTAATTTATATCGACCTTACAGTGTAGTGCGTGATTGTTGTTGTAGACGTAGACCTCTCTCTATTTATTCACCTGGTGTCGGGTAAGCGGTGTGTACGAGTGCCAAGATGCAGCGGTGGTGTCGGAGCGAGGTGTCTGCTGCAGGCCACGACGACTCTAAGCAGACAGATATACGCAGGCCTTGAGGCTCTAGGTCGACACTCAGGGTTACGCAGTTCATGCGAGAGGATTTGCATAGAGATAAAATAGACATCTACTTTTGAGTACGCAGGGGAGTTTATCTCGCTTTAGTTTACGAATAAAATATTTTTTTAAAAATAAATATGACAAGACATGCTCCAATGTTTTTTAATGGAGGGTTATGAATTTCAATTAACCATGTTCACTTCCCTCATTTTTCTATTTTAAGCTTAATGGGGTCCCGTGACCTTGTACCTGAGTGTCTGGTCGCAAATCTAGGGACCCGGGTTATATCCCGATCGACGCCAAAATGATTTTGAATTTTAAATGATACAAAAGTGACCCCTGGGTGCACTCTCCATGTCAGCAATGAGTGGTCGAGAGGTGACGCCTAGCAAATACCCAGCAGTGTGTTATATGCCGTGATGACATATTTATTTAATGACATGATTGTTTTGTACCGACTGATGTTGCGCAGTGGTGTGTCTTTATCATATCTATCAAAAATACAACAGTAACAGTTATAGAAAAACTGTCTCATATCCCCGTATTTATCATTTTCATAAGCCGGATACACAGAGAAAAAAAAAAGAAATGAAATTTTGTCTGATTATATTTAAATATTATTTTATTAGGCAATATATCCAATAATTTAGTATAATTTACAAATTTTACTTTGGCATTTTAACTAATCCGAAATAGATAATAAATATTTTGTAAAAAAAAATCGTTAATTTAGATATGCAAATGGTTACTTTAATTACTTATTTTATTTAATTTTACTACATTTTGCCTTAATTATTTTTGTCTTGCAATTTTCGGTAATTTACCTAATGAATTATGTAAATTAAATAGAAAATTTATTAATATTTAGTTAATTTCTTTCTTTATTTACATATATTTAGTTCAATACTTATTACGATATAAATTTAGCATTTTAACTAAATAGATAATAAATATTTTGTAAAAATCGTTAATTTAAATATGCAAATGGTTATTTTAATTACTTATCTTGTTTAATTTTACTATATTTTGCCTTCATTATTATTTTTGTCCTACAATTATCGGTAATTTATCTAATGAATTATGTAAATTAAATAGACAATTTATTACATATTTAGTTAATTTCTTTATTTATACTTTTAAAATTTAAATTACGTTGGTGCAACCGGCCAATAGTGTCCTAAACTCATGGGACTTTACTTTTGAAACAGACAATAGTTCACATTTCAGAACCGACTATCCAGGTAATGTAGATACTGCAGACGAGAGTGCATGGGGACGACTAAGGCCCGGTATTTTCATCTCCGGTTAAACAGCCTGTTAATTTAACTGTCAGTTAAAAGAAAAACATAGCATCGATATCATAGCCTAAATTGTAAAAATTATACAAGTGTCAATTTTTCGATGCCACATTGTTTTTATAACCGACGGTTATCTTAACCGACAGTTTAACCAGAGATGAAAATATCGGGCCTAAATGTCAGATTTGAAGCTGTTTTGGTTAACCTGAAATTTGTTGTTATTTTATTTTGTTATTAACTACTTTACTCACAAATTTATGTGAGCTAATAAGATTTTTACGAGTTTTGATAAGTTATTTTTTTGTTAATGTTTTATAAGGGCCTAGGAACATATTGTTTAGAACCTGTCACAGTTAATTTATGTTCACTTATTTTTATTTTGGAAATATTCGTCCAAATACCATTCGTGGTTAATTTATCCTGGCTAAATTTTCCAATTGTTTTACTCGAGCTTGTTGCTAATTTATCTTGTGACATTGATGAATTGCTAGGCAACCAGCTCTCGCAACAATCTGAATTTTTTTTCTGGCAAGAAATTACCACTTATGATTTTATGCATACCGTGATTTTTAGCTAAGATGCAATATTTACCATTCTGCAATGTATTACTATGGATACTGTTTACACATAATGAATCGTCATTCATTGTTATCATAATTTACGTATGGAAGTTATAAGAGCAGAACTCTAAACTCTTGGTGATTTTGAAAATGATATAAGAATGAAATTTTTCGTCTCTTAATAATCTAAACACAAAAGTTTTGCTAATTATATTTAATTGATTTGCCAAACCTTTAGACAGCTGATTATTTTCTTCTATTACACGTAGTAAATTATTTTTATTTTCTTCAATTCGTGCAGTTTTTGTTCTTCCCTCTTCATATGACTGCTATCTAAATATCAGTCACTCTTCAATTTTGTAAATATTCTCGAAACTGTGGGAGGATTTGATCTAGGACATTCAGGAGATAAATTAGCAAACAAATTACATACATTTTTCAAACTATAACCAACATTATACAAAGTATCCATTCCATTTTTTTCTTTTTTATAAAATATCTTGAAAGCGTGAAGACAACATATTTTGACATTGACAACTTAGACAAACTCTGTTGTATTTTACCTGGAACGAGTCAGTATACATGTATCCTAGTATCCATAGTAGATAACACATTAACGACAGAATAGTAAATATTGCATCTTAGCTAGGCTGAAACGCAAGATACCTATATGAAAGTTAAATAACAGACGAAAATTTTACATATTTTCTTTTTAATTTCCATCTTCATTTGCCTGCTGAACTCATCGTATTTTTGACACCTGTGAACTAGTCACACTGTACTGATTTCCACCGCACTACACTAACATACACTACAATTTTGAAATACTCGTTCAACAGACCTAATGCTAACCTACATTAGGAAAAAAATCTGATGTGGCCAACACAAAACGTCCCGCTATTTAATTTTTATTAATTTAAATACATCTACGTATTTACTAACGCTGCAAACTGTTCCATTACAGAAAACTATTGCTTTATTTACTATTTTCTTTTTAAAATGTCACTATTATTAATTTGAAGTGATTAGTTATTTGACAGTGGCATTTACTGTCAGTTACATTAATTTGAAATATGAACTGTGTAACCATGTGTAACAAAGGAATTGTGTTTATCTTAGGCTTCGCGACTAATAAAAAAAATCTGATGTGGCCAACACAAAACCTCCCGCTATTGAATTTTTATTCATTTAAATACATACTTACGTATTTACTACCACTGCAAACTGTTCCATTGCAGAAAACTATTGCTTTATTTACTATTTTCTTTTTAAAATGTCACTATAATTAATTTGAAGTGATTAGTTTTTTGACAGTGACATTAACTGTCAGTTACATTCATTTGAAATATGAACTGTGTAACAAACGAATTATTGTGTTTATCTTAGGCTTCGCGACTAATAAAAAAAATTATTTTTATATTTATGTGTAAAATATATAGAAAAAGTATTAATGTATTCCAGTAGAAAATTCAATAATCTTTAATTTTCATAAGACATAAAATGCGAAAAAATGGCATTTAATGATATTTTTTAAAGAAAAACCATTATGAGCTTCAGGTAAAGTGCCATTTCCGGTTATCGGATTTACACCAAAATCTAATGGCTTCTATTCATATTAGAATGGGGTGGAAATACAAGGTTTCAGAATTTTCTGAATGATAGTATTTGAGTTAGAGTGAAGACAAAATCCCTACACATACACACACACATACATACACACATACACACACACATACACACATATACACATACACACATACAGACATCATCGTGAAAATGTTAAAAATGGATTCTAGGGAACTTAAAACGTGGTCATTTACTAAAATCTCGATATCGATGGCTTAACTGCAATACCACGTATCTGACATTTTTTGAATTTTTGAGTTATTTACACCACTGTGCGTAGAATCATTGTGCGCTTCGAATGAACAATACCTAGTATGTAAAGAAAATTTGAGCGGGCTTAAATCATATCTATGTATTAACATATTATATATTCAAACCAATTAAAAATAAAACAGTTTTTTTGCTCTCCTGCAAAACCAGGTATTATTCACTTACGTGGTATTACAGTTAAGCCATCGATATGAGATTTTTAGCACGATCCCTATACCTCCCTTACCAAGGGTAGCGGGAGGTAAAAATTATTTTTAAATTTATCTGTAAATATATATAGAAAAAGTATTAATGTATTCCTTTAAAAAATTGCGAAAAATGGCATTTAATGGTATTTTTTAAAGAAAAACCATTATGAGCTTCAGGCAAAGTGCCATTTCCGGTTATCCGATTTACACCAAAATCTAATGGCTTCTTTTCATATTAGAATAGGATATAAATACAAGGTTTCAGAATTTTCTGAATGATAGTATTCGAATTAGAGCGAAGACAAAATCCATACACATACACACACATACAGACATCATCGTGAAAATGTTAAAATTGGACTCTAGGGACCTTAAAACGTGGTCATTTACTAAAATCTTGATATGTGATTTTTAGCACGATCCCTATACCTCCCTTACCAAGGGCTACCCTTGGAGGTAGAAATAAAATAAATACCTTCAACATTACATGCAACAAAAACAAATTAATTTTAGAATTTTTAAATGCATTCCTAAATTAGAAATATACGTTACTAGTTAGAATTTATATTAATTCAAGAAAACAGAATATTAAACGTTCATAATAAACAAGTTAAATGGAAAGCTTACAACGAATGTCATGAATGCAATTTAAATTTAAACACATTCTTTTGTTTAGGCATTTATATAACAAGCTAGCGTGTTAAAATGATAAATCTAATAAATTCTTCCTAATTTTTCATCTTATGACAAGTGTGCGAAATAGACAGCGTCAGGCGTCAAGGTCAGTAATCTTGGCGAACGAACGCGATAATGTTCGCTGGTTTTACTTTTTACTGTTACTCGTTTTCCAGAAGATAGACGATGGAGTAAATTATGTGCGGAATGTGATCGCTATGTTAGTAAAGTTTGATGACTTCTTCAGTGAATATTCCGTGTAAGGCTACTAGACTACATTACTTTCGAGTGTGATAAGTTTTATGAAGGTGTCAATCTTCTTGTCTTTGGATGGATACCAGTTTTTCAAATTCCATTTACAGTGCAACCTCGTTAATCCGGACTAATAAAAACACACCCAATCCGGAATAACGAAATATCCGGATTACCGCGATTTTTCTTGTATTGATAAAAAATTCAGTTAAGTGAGCAGTTTGTAATGCTTTATTTAAATACATATATAAATCCTGGCCCAGAATCACAGTTGGAAATAAATCTGCATAGATAAAAAGAATATAACCATGTGGCACAATTAGAAAATTATCAATAACTCTTGAATATGTTTTTATTTTGTTTTTTTGTCCGAAATGGTAGAAGTACCAACTCCATATCGTGCCGCTAATTGTTTATTTGACACTCCATTTTTTAATTGTTCAAGAATCTCATTTTTTGTTTGTAAAGAAAACGTAATGTGTTTTAGCGGACCGATAGTGCAATAATCAGGAACACTTCGACTACTAACAGTACATGAGTAGGGTGGTCTGCTGCAGCCAACTGTCTATCAGGTGATGTCTGGTGTCGTTTCAAACGAATTTACAACGTAGGTACGCATCCGTATTACCGAAACTGTTCGGAATCCGGACTACAGAGCACATAGTACAAGTAAACAGGACTCCGAACTACCGAAGAATCCGAATTACAAAGATCCGGATTATTGAGGCTGTACTGTACTAAAAAAGCATGAAACTTTATAGTAATTAGGGTATCAAGGGTGATATAAGGACAATAATGCCTGAGGTCAACAGTGTACTTTCCGAGGAATGTACGTTGACCGAAGGCATTATTGTCCGTTTAACTCCTGTGTTGCCCTTCAACGTTTAATGTCTTGCTATTTTTTTTTTTAAGAATGCTTTTGCTTGTTTTTTAGGCTCCATCCCAGCGTCAATATCAATTTCTTGATAACATTACCATAGCAACAACTCACATGCCCTTGGGCATTATTTGTTATACCGGGTGTCTACTTGGAATCCGTTATTTAAGGAATGCAATGTTATTTTTTTCCGTTTCTTGCCCCATTAAATTTAAAGAAAAGTTTTAAATAAAAGAGTTGTTCAGAATTAAAGTGTAATTAAACACAAAAAGAAAATATAAAAAGATTCAAGAATGGTATATTATTATAACATACTAAATCCATACTAATATAATAAATGTGAAAGTAACTCTGTCTGTCTGTCTGTTACGTTTTCACGCCTGAACCGTTGAACCAATTTTGATGAATTTTGGTATAGAGATAGATTGGACCTAGGAGAAGGACATAGGCTACCTTTTGTCGCGAAAATAAAACTTGAAGGGGTAAAATAGGGAATGAAAAATTGTATGTTCGAATCCATCATTTCTCCCGCTGAACCAATTTTGATGAATTTTCGTATAGAGATAGATTGAACCTAGGAGGACATAGGCTACCTTTTGTCGCGAAAAAAAAACTTGAAGGGGGTGAAATAGGGGACGAAAGTTTGTATGGAGAACCCACCATTTCTCAAGTTAGGGATATAAAAATTCTTATTTATGCTTTTGGTAAGAAATAAAGTGTTTTAGCTTTTTTAAAAAATCATCCATCAAGGCGGTACGATAGGGGATGATTTCAATTATTTTTTTATCTATAGTAAAGTTTTAACCGTTAGCAGATTTTCGATATATGTCGGAGAGATAGCTTGCATCATATGTACATAAGTAAAAGTACCCGAGACATGTTTAGAAAAGGCGTTTTGAGGTGCGGTGCGGGGATCGGGCGGAGCCTGTTACATGTACGATGCGAGGCAGGTTGCCGGCTCCCTACGCAGCGCATGTCTCCGAAGTAAATGTGAAAAATTATTGGTACCCGTGTAGGTAATCGTTATTTTAGGGTCAGCTAGTAAATTATAATAATGATGTCAAAAATTTAATGTCATATAAAAACAAATAAAATATTAGTAATTCAATGGCACTTTGAAATATTGTAAAATATCTAATGGATATTTCGTGATATTTTCAAATTTGAAGCTCTTTAAAGGACTATATCTTTTAAAATTTAATACTTAAAAGTCTTATAAAAATTCTTGAAAAGAGCAATATTCTGAAAAACTTTTTTATTTAGAACTTTTCTCCAAAATTAATACGTCAGACACTATAGCAAAATGAAAACCCGCTATAATTACCCTGGAAGCAGAGTTATTATGATAATAATAATAATAATATACCGGTTGGACATTAACGTAGTTAAAAATTATTTTGATTTTATTAGAGAGTTATTGCAGCTTGAACGCAAAAATAACGTGCACTTTAAAGTCACGTGACAGCCCGAGTGCGCATGCGTACTAATAAGGTTCACGTTATATGCATAAGGAGACACGTTATGTGCAATGGAATAGCGAGCGTTAACGTCACACCTTCTGTATCTTCTGAGGTTATGTTTCGGTGAAAAGTGTGGATTTAACCTCGTTTGTGTTGCTTTTAGCGTTGACGTTAGCGTGAATACATTAATTAAATGCGGTAAACATTGAAATTGAAAGTCTTTTATTTCTAAAATAAAGTATTTTCTACATAAGGTTAACGTTTACGTTCTTTCATCTTAGAAGTTGCAATAACTCCCTATTATCTTTAAGAATTATCGCCCAACTTAAAACGATATTGATGTCAATTTTGCGTACGATAAGTCAATAATTATCCGCAATGCAGTTATTTATTTCTGGCAGCACAGTCGTTATGCGCAGCATCGCAATGCGTGATTTCTGCATTATTATTGTTTCTGCTCAAATTCCATCGTCGCTGTTTGCCGTTAATCGTAAGTGCTCCGCTTTCTACTTGTATGTGTAACAAAGATAGTAACGAATGTGACTCATGAGGATGAGAAAACATGGATCATGGATCTATCATTTCTAACACCCTGTATCTATTGAACAAAGTTCCAATAATGATTCCTTATAGAATATTGAAAATATTAAACCTAAAAAGTCAGATGAAAATAAAAAGTACTTTTAAACCGAGGTGCACACAACATTTTTTAGGCGACTATCACAAAAAGACATAATCTTTCATTTAAAAAACAATTATATTTCCTTATTCACGTTGGTGCAATCGGCCAGTGTTTTATACTGTTGTATTGTTTACTGTCAAAATATTCCAAAACGTTATATTGCAAATTAAATGTCTCGTGATAAAATATCTAGAGTTATTAATTGAGAAACAAGAAAATGAGCAGTTCAGATAGCTCAGATTTCTCTAATACTCCGCCAAAAATACAGTCTTGTGCAATAAAATAGGTGCAACAGGTTCTTAGTTCATACACAAACCATATCTTCAAAAATATTTTGCATGTAGTAATGATATTCTCAATTTTGTTGTTGCCAAATTTAATAAACTGGAGTAGTACAAACGCTTTAATTCAGGGGAAAAAATTAAAGAATGTTAACTACAAAAAGTGAAAAACACGCTGTGCAAAATAATAGGTGTGTTTAATAAGTACAGAACATTTATTCAAATTATACATATCAAATAACAAAATTAATTAGTTAATAATAAGTAGATACTAGATACTATATCTATAGCTATAATTTTTTGTTAAAGTGTCCATACTACCCAGATAACAAATTTTCAATTTCTGGAGGTCGATTCTTGAAGTATGAGATTTGTTGTGTGATGAGAAAAGAGGTCACATGATTCATTTCTCGCCCAATGAGATGCAACTTGTATTCTTGAACACAATGAGGTCATGCACAATTTTTTTTTTAATTTTAATCGATAGAGTAGTGAAAAATAATAGACCCGTATTTTTTATTTTTCCTCAATTCGATCTTTAATCATGAAAAAATTGTAATTGAAAATGGCATTTTTTAAAATGAGGCTGCTAGACCCCGCTTCGTCCCTTGTCCAATGACGTCACAGAGTGACAGGCACGACCATTTCGATTTTCACAATGGGCGCGTTCAGCACCCCGGCAGCGCTGGCAGCGATGAGCACCGCTGAGTGCCGATGTTTGCCGAATGCAATTGCTGGACCAATTACATTCGTCCATTCATTGTGTTCGTCAAACTTCGGAGGTCAGCGATGAGAGGTGCTGAACGCGACCATTGTCTTAAACGTCAAAGTGACATTTAAAGATAACCTAAAATTTATGAAAGTAAATATGTCGATGGAACGTTATTTCGTGCCAAAATAAAGAATAAAATAATATTCTGCAATATATTCAATGTCTCACATGCGTTTATAACCTTCTACCGTCTAATTCAAAAATTCAAAAGTGAAAGAAACATCTGAAGTAACGTAGATAATTTCACGCCAAATGAAAATTATATTTAAAAATAAATAGAACGATATTACATTAATATATTATAACATATTCATATATGTAATCCTCAATTTATAGTTTATATGTATATATTTTTCTTTTAGAAATTATGTGTCCATATAAAATATCTGTTTGAAATGACTCTGACCTTGGTACGTAACGCTGTGACGACAAAACATGGCTGGTTTTTGCAACTTTTTAAAAATATACTTTAAAACGATTTTATACAACAAAAAATATAAATAAAAAATAATTTAATCATACTGATCGATGAATTAGACTATCCTTTTTCGATTTAAACAGAAAAAAGGTACAATTATTTTTTTTGCATGATCTCATTCTCACACAGCTCTCGGCACCACTAACATTTCTCGCCAGCGTTTGTCTATTGAAATTTGAGTAGCAGATGTCATTAGCTGAGTTGGTTCTGAAAGGTATTTGCAAGGGTAGAAAAACAGAGAGGTATTCAAATTCATAATAAAGGTTACTAGAATTTATTATTCAATAATAAGTTTACATATATTTTTTTACATTTTACAAATATTAAAATATTGCAGATACATAAATTAACAATAAACAATAATGCTTTTGTCACATGTTTCTACATTATACAAATATTAAAAACATATAGATACATAAATAAACAATAAAATTCACTGACCACTCGTAATTTACTAGCGTCACACCTACGTTTTCTTGGTGTAACTCCGTTAACAATTCGGCGCACTGTAATAATTCTTTTGTTAATTCTTCCATCAACACTTTTTAAGGAATTATACACGTTTAAAATAATTTGTTTTGCGTTGTCCGATAAATGTTTTTGTTTAACGTGTTCTCCTTCTTCACTCCAAATAGAATTATCTTCTTCAGAAGAAGAATCACTCCACGGATGCCACATTTTACTACAGTTGTTTACGAATAAACACTTAAAACAAGAATAACGTGAAATAAAGTTTTGCGAAATTTATATAGACGAAATACATTAAAAGATTTTTAAGATTTCCCGGTTTGTACTGTAAATTAGGTAATACACTCCTGACCCCTCAGGTAAGAAAATGTCCCGGGATGATGGGTTAACCGAGCTTAAGAATTCGAAGTCAATGTGCATTTATCTTAACACAAACTATAATACTAATAAATTAGTAAATTATTTTGCAAAGAAAATGTAAAAATTATTAGATGATCTTAAGGATACTCCTTACGCTGTTATAAATACTTCATTCTCGTAGTATGTGCAACAAACTATTTAGTATTATGTGAGATTTTTTTTAAAAAAATACAGAATACATACTGCATGATGCCATACAATTTCTCACTGTTTCCGTAAAATCCGCGTAGCATTTGCCACACGCTGTACATATAATTTTCAAATGATTAAAATAGAACAAAATATTACCTCAATAATACAATTCAGTGTAAGTAAGAGCCTACCATTATATTTTTCATTTTCAAAATAAGTAAATAAATCAACTACAAGCTCTTGAATTTGACGTGACCGAGCATTTGACATTTTATCAATGAAGAACGAAACGAAAAACAAAATGAAATCACAATACAGGTTGAAAAGTATAATGTAGACATATAATATTTAGTAATATACATGTTCAGAATTACCAATATTAAAAAAATACAGGGCATCGAACCCGCCAAAAACTGGGTTCGTTTTAGGTTCAGGTTAATTTGTTTTTTGAAAGATGGGTTCGGGTGCGGTTCTGGTTCAAGCATTAATAAAATTTGCGGTTTTGTTCGCGGTTCAGGTTCGAAATAATGTAAAATAAGAGCCGGAATTTACTCAAAACGCAACAAGAAACGAACACAATTTTCACGAAAAGTCAGCCCAGACAGCAACGCAGACGCCTAAGTCGTCGATTATCGGCTTTATTTACTTTTAGAACTAAAAATTAATCTGAACCGGAGTTGAACCCCGAACCTGAATTTTAATACTCGGTTCGGTTTCGATTCAGGTTCAATTACAAATATATCTGAGGTTCGGTTCTCGGTTTGAGTTCTCTAGAATGTTACGGTTTGGTTCCGGTTTTGGTTCGGTTCAGGTTCGAGTTCGATGCCCTGAAAAAATATAATCAAACATCATTTTTCTTACTCCGAATTAGGTTTTTTTCTGAACACACGGCACTTATGTAAGTCAAGTAAATAATAACGACTTTTTTTTTGGATAGATTGAAAAAAATGTTTAGGACAAATAGTGTTGTAGATAGTTTAAGGACTTTCTAAATGTTTTACTTCCGAAAATCGATGGAGTGGTTATCAAAAAATCATGTTTTGAAATTTTTGATCGACCGCTATTTTGTCATTTGAAAAATTTAAAAATAATTGTAAATGCCAAATGTTTTAGAGACCCTAAAGGTAAATTTTAAAGCAAAAAATTTTTTTGCAAAGAAAATGTAAAAATATGGTAAGCAAACATTTAGTTCTTCTCAAACTTTTTATCCATAATATAAAAAATTCCTCAAACCAATATAATATATTATAACTCATGGAAAAGTAAAACTGACTTTTTATCAATTAGTTTAGCACTTAAATACATATCGAAACAAAAGGTATTGTAAGTTGTTAATATAAATCACAGATAAGTTAAAAAAAATGGTGTTATTCACAGGTGACAGCGGTAGATTTCCATTTCCACGGTTTGTTAGGTGATTGGTGTTCGCGAGGCACCTAATTGGGTTGGGAGCAGGAGCTTCTGGGAGGCCCGCAATGCGGCGGCGACGAGCGGTTCGCGTGCATCGGCCTTGCATTCCACGGAGTTCAGCGCACCTGAGGCGCGCGTGGTCGCACTGCCCGGCGCTAGTTGCTGCTGCCGTAGCCCAAGGCCCAGCTCCTAGTGCTGCACTACGGTTGCCGCTCTTACATAGGAGAAAACCTTTTGTTCAGCTAAGTATCATTGTGTTCTAATTACAGAAAAAAGTAAGTGACATTGACAGAACTCGTCGAGAGCAACAATATCTATACTTGCCGTCAAACAATTGTGGACTGGAGATTTCTATACTGATGCCAAATTTTTTGAGTGTCTACCTTTACAAATATCTGTAATCTGTCAATGTCATTTTATATTCTGACATTTTCGTTAGTACTTGCGTGCGCTTTTTATTCCCAATCCTATAAATTGCATTGTATTTAGACTTTTGAAAAGAAAACGCGTAAAACTCATGAATTAAATAGTCTTGGTTCTTATAAAAAACCGAGTAAAAAACATATAGGAAAACAAGATTTAAATGGGCAAGCAAAAACATTTATTGCCAATGTATAAATTTTTTTCAAAAAATTGGCATTACATCCTGAAAACATTTATAATTTATTAAATAACAAGAAAACTTTGGATTTGACTGCAGAAGCATGTTGTGTTGGCAGATCTACTGTTCACCTAATAATCTATTATTCTTACCTTTTATTTAGATTTCACCGGTTATCGTATTTTACCGCAAACGCGACCTTAGCTTGATGTGTGGAAACTGTGGTCAAAATATAAATATAAATTTTCAACAGAGACAATTTTTATATTTTAAAATATGTAAATGGCTTACCTTACTTATTTGTTGTAATATTTTCTTCATTTACGATGTATTAAAAAATTTAATTAGTTTTAACTGTATTATATGACATTTGCATTCATTCCTGGTCATGTCAAGTTACAAGCGGCAACACCGCTGGGCAAGGGTCAGGGTGCGGAAAGGGATAAAAGTTGAACAACAGTCCATAATCATTTGACGGCAAGTATAAAAGGTTTACAAAAAAAATTGCTAAGAAGTATTGTTGCTCTCGACGAGTTCTATTACTGGTTAAATATATATATATACAGTGTGTTAATTAAAAAACTGGCCATAGGCGTTTAACATGGGAAAACAGTTTTTCTTTGCGCAAAAGTCCCCAATTAATTTTAGACAAAATCTGCTGTATCACAGATATCGGTAATGATGATGACATATTTGTAACGTGCGGGCGCTTACCAGGCGTCACCTCACGGACACTCATTGCTGGCGTGGAGAGTGCACCACAGGGGTCACTTTTGTGCCATTTAAAATTCGAAATATTTGGCGTCGGTCGAGATCGAACCCGATTCCCCAGATTCGCGACCAGACGCTCAATCACGCGGCCACGGGACCCCATAATTATTCATGAATGCGTGTCACAAAATATTGGCCTACAAGCGTACGACTCGAAGCGAAAGGTATAAAATCCAAAAATTTCCGAAACAAAAAGCGAATATAGAATTCTAAAGTGCAAACTACCAAGATTCGTAAAAGTAAAATCACATTCGCCTGCTCTCTATGATAGAATTCAAAAATGCGTGCTACCACTACAGCTCTAAAATAGTATAATTGCCACATATACACAAGAATATTTGGTTTACGTATACAAACTCGCAGTGAGATGCTCACTTTTTTTGATGGATCTTATATTACCTCAACTTGAGTTGAGTTGAGTTTTACATATCAGCTGATATTTTACTCAGCAAAAATTACAACTGCAATAAGATAGTAATGATGACCTAACAATAAAATTGGGACATATGAATGTTTTAAAAAGTAGAAAGGAAAGTGACACTTTAAATGAGTTGAATCAATATTATTTCCAAAAGAACCTCTATTCCAGCAATGTAATTACATAAGATAGTTTCATAGTTATAGCACATTGCAAATTTTCATTTGAGTCAGTAAAGGTAATTCGAGCCGAAAGAGAATCTCTGTTTGGCGAATTATTACAAGGCGGTCAATTACTCCCAAACCCGTTGAGCAACCAGGAAATGTCTGTCGAGCAGATATAGACACGGTAACACAGACAGCAGACAGGGAGCCGAGGCCAAACCTGCTACCAATGCAAAATTCGAGTGCAGGACGAGAACAAAGGTCAGATAACAAACTCATATATGCCCGACAGGTGGCTCTACTGCCGTTATAACCTCTTCACATACGTCAAATAAGTGCAAAACACACTTTGTTGTACACATACTAAGTACATTTACTCTGATTTATGGTCGGAGGCAAAAATATGGCTATTTTTAGTCAGAATTCTATTCTTAAATTTATATTCCTCGAACATTTTGCGGTTTAGTTCTACGAAGTTGCAGCAACTGCTTCTTCAAAAAATGATTAATGCTGTTTACATGAAAGAATATCCATTTAAAATTTAAAAATATTGTGTCCTAAACTACAGGTATTTGACTCTATAGTCTTTTAAAAATAATTTATAGTTTGATTAATTCACAACAAATGTATGACTGCATTGTTTTATTTACAATTTTAGCCAATTAAATGACAATAAATTAAAATTAAATATCGAATGTCACAGATTTGCAGTACCTATAATACTGTTAATAACTTCTACGTAATTTGTGTCTCAAGAAATATTCCAGTACTAGTAAGGAAAGTTAGAAGGGGAGATTTTAGTTACTATCAGTATCGACCTACTTCCTACAAAATTGTATTTTACTTTACGTTGCCAAAAATTATACAATATATATCACGACTACTGTAAAAAAAATAATAGCGTATTCCTGAGATCATTTTGAATAATTTTTTTTTTTTGTGAAGGTATACCAGGGAACTTTTTGTTATAGTTATGTACGACTAGCGAGACACTTAAATCTGCGATTTGGAAACTTGAAGTGTTTGCGTATGCCTGTGATTATTCTACTTACATCCATCACCTCGCCCTTGCAAACAGCTGTGTATTTGTATCTTATAATGTGCTAAAGATGTACATAATTAACGAAACTTTATTAGCATTGAATTACTTTAAGTATAAAAAAAGTTAATGAATTATACATTTTAATATTAATATTAAAATTTTTCCTGCATTCTTCATTGACACTTCGCTGGGGCTTTTGAGGTTAATATTAAAAATACAGTTGTTAGTGAAAGTTCGGCTACAATTTCGGAATACTACCAATTACAGATTATCTTGCATCAATAATACTATTGACAGTTAAGCCATATAATTCTTCACGTCGGCAACCTCCAAAAATCCCAAAAATTGTTGTTACCTACATTAAACCATAATAAAAGTAAAATCTGCAATGATATTAGCTGTCACATACTTTTACAGATAAGTAAGAAAGAACATCTGGTAAAAAACTTTTATGCCCGGTTTCTCCACAGCAACTTAAGTTGTTGATTATTAAAGTGCTACTTAATTGTAAATAGGACTTATATCCCAATTGCGTTGCACCAGCAAATTCAAATGCGAACTTAACTTATGTCACAAATTACATTGGCAACAGCGTAATGTTGTTCTATGATTGGTCAATTTGAAATTTAGCGATTCAAAATAAAATACCGACTGTCAAATGTCAAAGCTGTCATTGTGTTTAACAGGGTTTATATTTGTATTCATTCAACAATATTCGATATGGATTTACAGGATTTCCCTAATTTTGACGACGTTAAACGTCGTGGATACTGTGATGGAAGTCGATATTGTCGAAAATGGTAGGACTCCGCGACAAATAAGTAACAGAATTGATTTGTTCCAAATATATTATTTATTTTTAATAGTTTTATGTGGACCACCGCCAGTCCTATAAACTGAAGCCTTTTTCTTCGATGTCGTCTTCCTTACGTCAGTCTACATATTTCCACACATTTTATTGCCAATGCAGCGGCAATTAATTTCCAGGTGTTATCTTTTTGAATATTGGACATGGACACCGCAATGATTTTTTATTTTCAATATTTTCTTTAAATCTTTGTTTCTACAATCTCACAGATCAATTTTCTTCCTCTTTGCTATAATTTAATCGTTTCTTCTTTATATCATCTAATTTTCTTGCCGTAACAGCCCAAAACGAAACAAATTTACCGCGACTTACCGATATGTCAACTGACATATGACACATAACCACATAAGTCACCGATTTTTTCGACTTACATTTAAGTGCTACTTACGTCTCACATTTTGACATTTTTGCGTGGTGCAACAGTTTAAGGTGGAACTTAGAAATAAGCAACGACTTAAGTCGTAAGTTGCTCTGGAGAAACCGGGCATTAATTTCATCTCTTGTAAAAGTTTTAGCCTGCTTCGGTACCTACATATCCTGAACTATTACACTTCAAAAAAATATTTGACAACTGCATTCGAAGAAATATCTACCTTTTCGTGGGTTAACACTGGAGGATGATATGAAATACAGTAGTGTTAAAATAATAAAGAATTATTTAAATTCTTTTATAAAATAATATTCTGATTTGGCATTTCAAAAGAGAAGCAAGAAAATATAATAAAAAGAAATAGAAACAGTGAATAGAGAAGTGACCCAGCTGTCAAACCCGTTCAAGCTGTCATCACTGATCTAAGCATACCGGGTAAACTGTTCCCAGGACTCAAATGTGTGAACGCACCTAAACACAACATATCGCAAGTGAACCATTATCGCCCGAAATGAGCGGAAAATACGTATTTAGTGCCGTTTTTGATGAAATAAACCAAAAAATATAGACATCACTTCTGGAAACACCATAATGGGGTACACCACCGAAGTAACAAATCAGAACATGGGTCATTTATATTAAAACTAAATCTTAAAACTGAATGTTAAAACTATCAAATTTTAAAAGTTATTATTGCGCCTTAATGTTAATAACAAGAAAAAATTTCTAAAATTGCAAATCGCTTTCAGTTTAGATGAAGTTTCATAAAAAAAATATATAAAAAGAAAATAATGGAGGACCCCATTAGTAATCACTTGGTATGGAGACGAGTATATCGTTAATTATAATTAATTAATTATAAATCCAACAAGAATGCGTGATTTTCCTTATTTACCACGTATTAAAACGGTTATTATTAAGTAACCTTGGTGAACGAACGAATGTTGGAATATTCGAATATACGAAGGTTCGCATATTCGTTCATTATGGTTACTTAGGTGCGTTTACCTATTTTATTTTATGTACTCAAAACTGTCAGCATCATTTTGAAATCTATTTGCGGAGCGTATAGAGTATGATCTTTTGCTTTCGAAAACAGTATCGAGTATATAAATGAATCCGTAGTTTGAGTTTGAAGAGAAAAATCATGTTTTGTGTGTTTCATGTAGATATCTGAAATTACGCAGATATCTCCGAGTGTTCCGAAACGAATGATTGAACATACCTATTATTTGACAGCAAGGCACTATTGAAATAAAAATTTGTAATAGACAAATATTTATTTAATCACTAATCCAGAAAATGTATGTGCCAGGTTATTTTGATATACGAGCACGTATTTTAAAAGATGTGTATGTAGCATAAACGTTACACATAAAAAAAGTGGACTACAGGCCAACGTTAAATTTACTTTTACTTTTTATTTTCTTTTTTATTCATAATATAGTCTATCTGTATATAACTCGACAATCGAAAATACTGGACGTGTTGCCTACATGGAATACCACACGACCTTCGGTCTCGTGGTGTTTCCAGGCAACACATTTCGTATAATCGAGAATTTTCAATCGTCTTCTGCCTTGTCATAGTTGTGTTTTAGTTAATAACATGTAAATGAATGAAACTAGTTAATTACGACAGTGTTGTTCGCAACAAATTTATGAATCAGAAAATAATCTAATACAATTCGACAGTGAGAATAAATTGGATAATAATTCTCCAGAATCTTTCTCAAACTTGTTGCCATTTGGCAATAGCTATTAAAGCCCAACGGGCTTCCGTGATTACTGCCGGACAACAAATTTCGAAAAATCTATCAAATTATTTTCTATTTATTCTCAGTCTGAATCTTATTGATAAATATTGATACTTATTGATATTATATTGACTATACAACTCATCGAAAACTAAACCAACCAGATAGCTCAATTTTTCTTAGTTACGATGTATAACATCGGATGTTTTTTCGTTGCTAAGTCACTGAAACAAAACGCTTGGTTCATTTCGATCGCAAACAAATGAATCATATGTAATTAAATCATCCATTGATATAAACAAATAATATTTTTATCATTTCGTAAAAATTAGTTGGTTGTTGAAAGGTAAAAAAATTTAACCATTTGTTAAAAATTAACCACTTACAGTCCGATTCACAAAAAAGTTTAAGCTAATCCTCATTTTTGGATTAGCGAATTCTACTCTAATTTTGACAGTTTATATCTTAAAATATAGTCTAATCTATTCTTACTATCTACCTTTATTGATAATATGAAAATTTAATTTTAAATACCGGAACAGAATAGAATTCGCTAATCCAAAAATGAGGATTAGCTTAAACTTTTTTGTGAATAGGGCTGTTAGTTACATAATAGGCCCGATAATCCATTTATCGCTATTATACACTTATACTATAATATTTTACATTCATTCAGGATGAGCCAAGATTAAATAACTAAACTTAAAATTTAAGTAAAGGACCTGAAAAGTAAGGTACTTATTTATGTAGGTAACATATCGAAAAGGCTTTTTTTCGGAATTTTTTTTAGGAAACAATATTATCTTGCAAAATGTAAATAGGATCAAAAGTATCTACACTTAAAAAGAATTGTAAACCAATATATGTACATGATTCTTCGTAAAGCGAAACTATTTCTTATTGTGCAGTTAAGAATGCGGGAAATAAAAATAATACGGGTGATGTCACTCTGTAATCAAAAACAAAACGTGACACTTGTAATAAGAAGTTTCATAAGTAAGTAATATTATTACATAATTAGTTCTACAAGTTACACCGCTATATTCATTCGCCGTTTATTCAAGTTCTTACATTGAGTGATTAAGGCAAATTTCAACATAATAGTGTTCAGTGATAAACAATACCACAATACTGCAGTTCAGTTCTTTAGAAATAATAAGTCAAAATTCATAATTTTTTTTTTCATTTTAGTATCTGCTTTTATTTAATTTTATATTGTAAATAATTTCTAATTATTGTAAATACTACACCGTTTTACGTTTACTCTTAATATTCGTATCTTGTTAAAAGTTTAAGACAACAAAACTAAATCCATATTTGAACACATAAGTATAATTTTTGTTTATGATTTTTCTAATCCTAATGCTTACTTTTATCAGATGTGGTATCTAAAGAAGACATGGCCTTACCTGCAACAAAAAAGAATACATTATTAAATAAAAATATAATTAAATTATGAAAACTGTGCATATACAGTAAAAAATTTAAGTCAGATCAAGGTCATCTACGAATTGTATGAAATAAGATTTTACCTCCACCCATTCTGTCAAATTTATTAATGTCGTTTATTTAGTATTTATGAAGGTAGGTACATAAATATATATTATAGTTTTTTAATCCTGCCCTGATTGGTTGATAAAACGGAACAAGTCGAATTACTAGCCAAGTCACTTTATTTCACTAGACCTTGAAACATAAATTGTAAGTAAACATATACTGTTACGATTCTTCAGTATGTAATGTTTTTTTTTTTTCAAATAAATATTATAAAATTAAGATAATCATTGAATTAATATTTTTTTTTTTCTACTCCCTACTGAATATTGGCAACATTCCTTCATACTGTCATGTACGGATATGTATGTTATATCCACACCATGTGCGGATATGAAATTCAAAACTAAATATGTCAAGAATGCACGTAAATTTTTATTTCTTTTTTCATTGCATCAAATAATTAAAATTAAAGCATATAATAATGTAATTAGTTATAATTAAATCTGAAAGAATATTTAAATGTAATCGTGAATAGGGGTTATTTTTTCAATTTGTACGTTGGTAACATTGATCTTGTAGCAATTGTCAAAAATTATTGTCATAACCATACTTTGCCTCAAACATAAAAACGCCTACAAAGACTAGTGTGAATCGTGAGTAAAGTGTTTATAATAATGCATAATAGTGAAAATGAAGAAATAGACATAACATGTACCCCAGATCAGATATACGTGAGTGTGGCGAGGCTACATGTCAGACTTTAATGCCAGCTAAATCTCAAGTCATAATAACGCAATGTTTGTATATTTTTTTATTTGGTCGTAGTATAATACTGTACAACTCTAGTGGAATGCCCATGTCCACTCTTGATGCACAAACTACTATTATGTTCATAATTATTAGAGATGGGGTCAAAGCCGATAATTATTCGATATTCAACCTATGTATATTATTATTATTAATTATTAATTATTTTTATTATTATTGTTATTATTGTAATCATTATTATTGTCATTTTTATTGTTATTATTATTACTATAATTATTATTATTGTTATTATTATTATTGTTATTAATATTATTGATATTATTATTATTGTTGTTATTATTGGTATTATTGTTATTGGTATTATTATTATTATTGTTATTACTGTTATTAATATTATTATTATTATTATTGGTATTATTGTTATTATTATTATTGTTATTGTTGTTGTTATTATTGTTATTACTGTTATTAATGTTATTATTATTGGTATTATTGTTATTAGTATTATTGTTATTATTTTTGTTATTATTTTTATTATTATTATTATTATTGTTATTATTATTATTATTATTATTATTATTATTATTATTATTATTATTATTATTATTATAGCTTAGATCACTTGTTCGTCGCACAGAGTGAATGCATTGGCTTTCATTTTGAACATTTGCTCTTAGATTCTTTTTATAATTACGTATTTATGACTCAATAATAAAAAAACTGGCCTACTAAGTACTTCCTGTTTATATATATATATATATATATATATATATATATATATATATATATATATATATATGTATACATGGTACGTGGTCACTTCATATACGGGAATTTGCTCAGCGCTGTGACTTCATATATAACGTTGTGACTTCCGAAAATGGAAGTGACAACGTTTCCCTGTGTAATTTAATTTTTTCTATCACTACAAGGCAAAAGAAGTCTAAATACGAAAATTTTGTTGGAAGTCAAATAGTACCCCCCGTACCCTCAAAATTGTCACTTTAGTTCAAGCGTTTACCGCTGGCGCTGTAGTCGCTATTAGTGTCAGGTACGCACAATGCGAAGTTACTTCCGAGGTGTATATAGCATTTGAAGGTATTTAGTCACTTCCAAAACTTGGCAACAGTGTATTGCACAACGTTATTGTAGTTTATCGAAACTCTTTATTAATATAATACATTTTTATTAACAATATACAATTAAAAAAGTATCACAAATTAATAAGTGAAAAATCACAATAAAATATAAAATTAATTACCGCTGTTATCTATAGCATATACGGAGTGTTTCTGTGAATTTATGATTATTTTTAGCACCTATTTAAAAATTTTAGCCAATAAGTATTAATAACAAATAACAATTAAATGTCTTCTTATATATTAAAATTTATTTGTGATAATTTTTAACAAGTTTCTAAATTTCGATCGTGGTAATTCTGTTAAGATGTTTTATTAATTTTTAGCAAGTTTTTAACATTCTGTAACCAATAAGCAATAAAATATCAGGTGACAATTTATTATATTTTTGTCATAGGTCAGTATTCGCGATTGGTGAATTTTTTGCTTAATTTTACAACTAATGTTCGGTTTCAAAAGGGTATGTTAAAAAATTACCATATTGTTATAATTTTCAATAAATAGAAATAAATTTCGCACGTGACATTTTACCGTTTTGTGAAGTACTACTTAATTTGGTTGGATGAAAACGTATTCATTTTTGAACAAACGGTTATGAAACCGGGCATAAATTGCAAAAGTGCGGACATTAACTTATTTACAGTCTTGTACACAGTTTTAAATAATTCGCAATAACATCATGTTACTTACAAATTATTTTTCTGTAAATGAAATTTGTAATTTTCATTTGATAAGTTAAACCAATAACGTGAAATATGTATATACCATGAGTATTTTTTAACGTGAAACATTGGGTTTATCATATCCATGGTTACGACTCGACATTTGATTGACAGCAATGTATTTGCCTGTCTCATTTAAAATGAAACATACGGAACGAATCTGACAGAAGTATTATATTTAAATATTATAAGAAATTTAGCCGAGTCAGAAAACCATTCGAGAGCACTAAACATATTTCATGCACAAGGTGCACACAATATTTATCTAAATTTAATTTTTAGAAAACCGGTATAATTATTGTAACAAAATTAACCTCCAATGACTTCTTGTCAATATGACAGATAACCGGTGAATTTTCCTGTAAGTTAGGACTTGACATTTGATTGACAGCAATATATTTGCCTGTCTCATTTAAAATGAAACATGGGGAATGAATTCGACAGAAGTATTATATTTAAATATTGCAAGAATATTTCTCCTACAATTACATTTAATTTAGAAAGCAGGTATAATTATTTAAACAAAATTAACCTCTATTGACGTCTTGTCAAATGTTAAATTCGTTCTTTATGTTTCATTTTAAATGGGACAGGTAAATCCATTGTTGTCAATCAAATGTCAAGTCGTAACCATAGATATGACAAACCCAATGTTTCACGTTAAAAAATACTCACGGTATATACATATTTCACGTTATTGGTTCTTCTCCATAATATATAAGAAGTAAAATTTTAGTTTTTTACCTCTCGCTAGAAGAGGTATTGGAATCATGCTAAAAATCGCATATCCAGATTTTAGTGAATAAGCACGTTTTAAGGACCCTATAATGTGTGTGTGTGTGTGTGTGTGTGTGCGTGTGTGTGGTGTGGATGTATGTGTGGATGTTGGATCCACGGTTTCTCAAATAGTCAAATACTTTAAGACTTAAAGAATATTTAACTACAGTTTCCTCAATCTGACATTCTGGCAAGAGCTGATTAGATTTGGTAAAATTGGACAACCGGAAGTAATAGTTTCTTTAAAAAAATCTTGTAAATATTATTTTTTGAAAATATGTATATAACATATATTGAAGAACATAAAATTCTACATCTGATATTTAAAATTTTTATTGTATCTTGTATAGATTTAGAGATAAAGGCACTGTAATATATAGAATAATTTAATGTAGTACATCGCAGAGGCTAAGGCACTAATGAAACCAGTTGACAAATTCAAATGTTTATAACATAGTTTGTAAATGACAGATGTCAGTATCAAAAATCAACAGCATTAGTGACATTCTGAAAGATTTTTCTTGGAAGTACATTTAATCTTTCTTACTGTCTTATTAATTAAATAATTAAAATTGTAAGTAAAATGCATATACCCATCAAAAATACCGCCAATCTAGTTAATGAATTGGAAGAATCTCTGATATTTAGGAACTTCCTCAGACAATGAAAAATTCTGTAAGAAAGTTGTTAAGACTTAGCAACATTGTTATAGCAAATAAACAATAATAATTACGAACACTGAATAAAACACAGCCATTACATTTGTTTCTATTGGTTATAATTTTTAGCAACGTTGCTATGACTTAACAACTTCCGTACAGAATTGGGATGATAATTAGAATTGTAGGTGTGCAGAAGACATGTTAAATACAATAAAAACAATATTTGGGTAAAGTTATGTAATTATTTTTGTTATAAAACGACGGTTCGATAGCGAAGTGCAATACAATACTTATACAGGATGTAAATTTTAAAACAGGCCATTGGGCTATAACATAGAAAAACAGTATTTTGAAAGCCAAAAGTTTCTATATAAATTTATTGAAAAAAAAAATTGGTGCCTATTATGAAGAAAAAAATTCCAAAATTTTTAAGACCAAACACCTTACATTTCTGTTTCATATAAAGCCAGAAAATAAATTTAAAAATATGTACAATAATTAAGAAAAAATATCATTAGCCATTTTTTACTAACATGGTAGGGGACAACTAAAGATTGAAGTTATTAATTTATGAACTAATACAAAATAACACAAAATAAAGTAAACACTACGATATTTATTTAAGAAACAATTATTATTTATTGTAACAGGTATTTACAAATTAAAGATGATCTACATGTAATAAGTAATAAGTTATAAGAAACGAGAAAAACTGCAAACTACAAGGGGACAATTAAAACCATTTAATAATTTGTAATTTTTCTTCATGAGACAAATTATCCACGATTTCTTCTTAATAAAACGAAAATAATAATAATTTAACAGAACTGTAATGTGTTTGGTATCAAAAAATTCGTAATTTTTTTCTTTATAAATATGCACTAATTCTTTTTTCAATAAATTAATATCGAAACTTTTGGCATCTAAAAAATATCATAATTTTTTGTAGAAAATTCAGAATTGGGCATGCATGGTTTGGAGAGGTTCCGCAGATTTACAGCCAAGACCACAAAATTATGATTTTTTATACAAAGATAATAGTTCAAAATTCGACATTGTGGCACTACATTCACACAGAGTGAGTCCTTTATTCATCATACACTTTATTTGGTGTTTTGGTGATATGTGCTTGTTAATTTAGCCGACATGAAATTTGGCAACGTTGCGGAAGTCAGCCCTACGCTCCAATATCTTGCATACAATTACAGTGATGGAAGTAACTTCGTATTTTAAGTGTGTGCAATTGTATATAAATTTTTAATATAATATTTTCTTACCCCTCTTTTGAAAACCTTAATTTAGAAGTTCCCCTAAGCCTATATATATAATTTTTAATAATATATATCCATTAATTAATATGGAAGTCAGGACGCCCTATCAACGTCACGGAAGTGACTCCTTAACAGGTATCAATATATATATATATATATATATATATATATATATATATATATATATATATATATATATATATATATATATATATATATAAATCCTCGGTATCTCTGTTAGGAATCGTTATGGTACCGTCTACTGTTACATGAAACACTCTGTATAATTAATTACATGAGCAACATATTTTAATGAATGAATATACAAAAATCATATATCACGAGAATCACGAGTATTCAAAATTCATGATTTATAAACAATGTATTAAAAATATACTTAGTATTTTAGTGCAACAAATAAATATATCATCAGGAAAATAATTTATTCTATGCAATATTGTTTTGAATGCTAAAATATTTATACCTAATGAAAAATGAAAAGAGCTATACCGATATAAACTGGATGTATCTGTATAGCATTAGTATATTGCAACCTAGATTTTAAGCAACATAAACACATCATACTACTTTGCTGGCTTTTAACTTGAATTGAAGCACTGAAGGCAATGTTTTACGCACAATGTTTATTTATGTTTCACATACGAAAGATGATGTAAAAACGTGTGGATTTGACGTAGACGTAAAGTTAAAAGTTCACTTAGCCCAACCGCTTTCATTTAATTTTATTTAGTTAATATATGATATAAATAATAACTAACAATTTTTTCTAATATTACAGACATTTGTTCATGGCATGTTTTTAAAATATTTTTCTGTTTCTATGTAAAATGAAATAATACTTAGTTTTAGCAACAATTCAAAATTGAAAAAAATTAAACGAATTACAGTAGTAATTTACAATAAAAAGCGATGTTGCTCAAAATTAATAAATAATATGAAATTAATATATCGACTATCGACTTTACCGTTAAATACTGAATCTTTAGCTAAAAATTTCATTTAAAATTACGTTATACAGCTGAAAATATTCATTTCAAATTCTATTAATTCAGTCAGCATAAATGGATTTTTAACAAGTGGGCCAACTGGAGTGGGAAGTGGCTCGTATATACAGCCAAAAATATACAACCAATAAGAATGCGTGATTTTTCTTATTTACCACTTATTACAAAGGTTATTATTAAGTAACCATTGTAAACGAATATACGATACGAACCTTTGTATATTCGAATATACAAAGGTTCGTATTTTCGTTCACCACGTTACTTATAGGTGCGTTTGGTTATTTTGTTCTATATACTCAAAGTTGTCAGTGTCATTTTGAATTCTGTTTACACAGCGCATAGAGTACGATCTTTTTTTCAAACACAAATAAATATGTAGTTTGACTTTGAGGAGAAAAATCATGTTTTTGTGCTTTGAGTAGATATCTCAAATGACACTGAGAACTCCGAATGCACCGAAACGAATAATAAACGCACCTATTGTTTGTTAGCAAAGCCTTATTGAAAAAAAAATTGACAAGTAATCATTTAGTTATAATCACAAGTCCAGAAACTGCGTTGTTGCTACTGCGAGTTTATTTAAAAATACGAGCATTTCAAAATAACATTACAATATTACATAGCAATACCTACTTAAAAATTTAGGTTATGTGGTGTACAGTTTGACGTTTAATGCAGAAGAAATTAGACTACATGCCAACGTGATATTTACTGTTTCCTTTTTAACTTCTTTTTATTCATAGTCTACCTCTTTTACAACTCGATAATAGAAAATTCTCGAAATACTCAACGAGTTGCCTTTTGGAAATACCACTCGACCTTCGGTCTCGTGATGTTTCCAAGCAACGCGTTCATATTTATCGAGAATTTTGAATCGTCTTGTTATATATATATGACTATAACATTTTTTTTTTTTTTTCATATATTATATTTGCATCTTTCATATTATCTATACAAATATACATATTTTATATATTCAGTGAAAGTGATATATATTTCCATTCTTCCCAAGCTTACGATTACGTGGGAGATAAAGTTCCTTGATTTCGAGAAGCAAAACTCAAAATTCCAAAAATATTTGATAACCTTGAGTGTCAAATTAATAGAACACGGAAAGAGCCTCCCGGTGAGTGTGAATACATTCGAGCGTCCCCTGGGCAACGGCATTTGAGTGTCGGCCAATTTTTTCTCAACTGCCCTACTATACATGACTCAGGGATGAAAAAAGAACTTTTGCCAGGACAATGACATTGACATTTCATCAAACCCAGTGCCTGTTCAATTCATATTAATAATGTAGTGTAGATACGAATAAATAAAATAAATTAAATTATAACCCAATAAGAATGCGTGATTTTCCTTAGTTACCACAATTTACAGCGACTATTATTAAGTAACCATGGTGAACAAATTTACGAATGTTGACATATTCGATTATACAAAGGTTTGTATATTCGTTCACTGTGGTTACTTATAAGTGCGTTTGGCTATTTTATTTTATATATTCAGAACTGTCAGCGTCATTTTGAAATCTATTCACGGGACATATAGAGATAGAGTACCTACGATCTTTTTCCTTGAAAAACAGTATCGAGTACATAAATGAATTTCTAGTTTGACTTTGAAGAAAAAAATCATGCCTTGTGTGTTTTATATAGTAATCTGAGACGACGCTGATATTTCCGAGTACACCGAAACAAATAATTGAATGCACCTATTATTTGATAGCACGGGATTATTAAAATAAAAATTTGACAAGTGGACAAATAATTATTTAATCATTAATGTGCTAGTTTATTTTGAAATACGAGCATTTCAATATAATATTGCATACAGCTGTATGTATTTAAAAAGATAGGTAATGTAGCATATAATCTAACGTTACTCATAGAAAAAAAAATAGACAACAGATCAACATTAAATTTACTGTTTTCTTTTTCATTTTTTGAATTCATGATATAATCTACCTATATACAACTCGACAATCGAAAATTCTCAAAATAGGTACTCGACGTGTTGCCTATAGGAAATACCACTGGACCTTCGGTCTTGTGGTGTTTCCAGGCAACACATTTCGTATACCTAATCAAGAATTTTCGTCTTGTATATGATTATTGTAACTTTGGCAAATTAATATATTTAATCTTACAATACATATTATAAATCTATTATTTTTAGAAAATATTCGTATTAGGATCATTACATCTATCTACTCTTACCTGACAGTCCCCGCTGATGCCATGCGCAGAGAAAGAAAGTATTCGGAGCGAGAAAGAGAAATACTACGCGCGAGAAATACAGCCCGATGTATAAGTTACATTACATCTAATTAGTCATTGATAATGTTTTTCTTGTAGTTTGCGACTCTCCTAATTTCTAGGTTTTTCGATAGGCTTAATCAGTCCTTTGTCACCAATATGCAGAATCTTAAAATTACCGTTAAGGGGGATTTATAGTTTACATAGTATAGCATAACAACGTAACATAACGTAAAAGATTTTTATAGTTTTAAATTTTTTTATGCCTGAACTATATTTGTAACAATTGGAATAATACTACCTTTTTTGGTTTAAGTTCTGTATTTATTTAATAATAAGTAAATAAATAAATAAATAAATAAATAAATAAGTTTGTGTTATATCTCGAGAATTATGAAGTTTTTAAAAAATCTAATTACGCCATTTTATTTTCCCTAAAAAACGGTATAAAATTTGTCAAAACAATTTTTCTCTAACTACCATAATAAATAAGTAATGAGATATTTTCGAAATGAGCGAAAAACAAGTTTTTGCCTGTATCTCAGAAACAAAAGAAGGTCGAAAATTCCTGTGGTCACTATTACACTTTTCTCAAAAACTTAACCCTGGAATGTGCAAACGATTTTGCTCTCAGTAATATTTCCCGAGATACCCTAAAAAAAAACATCGAAAATCAGCCTGTACATAAACCTGGATTAACGTTGTCAGTTTTGAGTGTTAGGTATACTAACGAGATATTATAATTTCGATATATTTAAGAAACTGGTAAAGTTGCCATACTAAATTAGCAACTAACCCCGATTAAATTTTATCCTATTATTTCATACTTATCCCATACAAAATACATTACCTATAAGAAAAACTTAGTTGCTACACTTTCTTTAGTAGCAAAGTTCACAAATTTAAAAAAATCATGTGGTAGCCGTGGGTTTCAAACATAGTAACATAGTTGATGCAAGTAATAATATTAATGATCTAAGAAGAAGCAAGAAAATTCAATGTTTGAAACTGAACCAAAAAAAGATACTACTGACGTGGGACATCACAATGAAGTTGATGAAATTAATTTGAATAAAATTTATACGAACATGAGCAACAGATTGTGTTAAGAGCTTAGACTCCCTAAATTGCGAAAAATGCACTTTTCAAACTCTTATTACTCTGATTATATTACGCCCATTACAAGAATATTTGTAATTCTTGAATAATGTGGACAATTATACGATGGCTAAAATATAGTTTATTAATATTTATATTACAACTTCATTAAAACAATATTACCTAAAATACAGAATTGAATAAAAGTCCTTTTATTATGATTTGTATTATTTAGAGTATATATCCTCTTCTCTGACATTCAAAACATATATTTGTTTAGACAAATTCAAAGTTACCATGTTAGCAACGACAGAACAAAACAAACTAAATAATAACAAGAAAAAGGCGCTAAATTTTTAAATTTCCATATTAATAAATGTACGTACCGAAAACCTGATATTGTTAATACTTTTTGAGATATAAAGTTACCTTAAAATGCAAAATCCTTATTTTTAAAGTGCTATTACTTATTTCCTATTAGATATATTACAAAACGAAAATTACGATAAGAAAGAAAATAAATGTATCTATAAAATGTAATGTAAAATGTAACTTTTTTGATAAACATTAGTAAATAAATAAACATTGTTAAAGTTCAGTAAAACAGTGTTTTTAAACGAATTTTCTTCGTATTTCCAAGTAATAAATCTGTTCGTTATATAAGTGATCGCCGAACATTAATCTTTAAATTATTCATGAAAAAATTGTTAATAATTAAGCCAGTTTCGATTATGCATTAAAATACAAAAGCATTAATAATACGAAATAAGAAACACAGATGACGATACTGTAAGCAAAATATTCATATAAGAAACTTTCACTTCAAGGGTTTATAATCTCCGCCTTTTCATCTGTTACCATGGCAACAGGGTAAGTCACAAATCCAAATTCTACGAATTTTTGGTGGTAAGATAAAATATACTATTCCACGATCTTTATCTTGAACTACATAAGTATGTAAGACAATATGTGAAAGTCCGAGTTTAATATTTATCCAAATAAGCGAGATATCAAGGTATAAATTTTAAATTTCATACTTCATTTGTAACGTAGGTAATATGGGTACAGAAGTAAACAAACAGTGGTTCATAGACTTACGAAAAAATGTTGAGCAAATTACAAAATAATGTATATTTGAATTGTAATATTCTATTTTATTATTAGAGAAAGAAAATATATTATTGCAATAATTTATTTTACTTTTTTGCTTATTTTACAAAAACATTTTGACATTCTCTGCACATATGTATAGATATCAGTGTACCCATCGACCTTTAAACTAATAGACGTAGCGTACAAGCAAAACGTCTGTCCCGCCATAACGGTGCAGACATAGTATCTCTATCCTTCAATATTACGGAAGTTAAGAAAACGCAGCAAAATAAAAAATTTGATTTATCCCTAACTTGTTGTACTTGGTGCATAATCGCTAAGAGTATAGATTTAATTTTGTGCATAATTAGATTCATTATATATTTTTAATACAATATATTACATAAATATTATATTATAGGGGACAAGTAATAATTAATAAGAACTTACATATAAAATGACAGCTGGACCGCGTACGTACTGTTGACTGCACGAAATACACCGTTTCCCCATTATTTTGTCACATACACACCTCACAACACATACACGTATATATTGACAGAAATAATTGTAAATGTTCTCCAAAGAAGCAAATAATACACAAACAGTTACGAAACGTCAAATGTAAATTTTGACAATTATTTAGTGATAGAGAGCGATGTATAGAGGTTTACATATGACTGAAAAAGATGTACAATGAGTACGAACGCATGCGCAGTATACTTTAACTGAGAACTTCCGTACTGATGAAGGACAGAATATATATTTCTATCTTTCTATGTTGGAACAATATTCTAACTATAAAGGAATAGGAGACACTTGGTCCATTAGTTTAAAGGTCGATGAGTGTACCAAACACTTTTTCTTTTCATGCCTACTTGTCATTTCACAAATATACTGTTCTTTAAAATAATCACAATAAAACTTATAACACCACTCTTACTCACGATTTCAAACAAATTTCAAAGGAATGCAGCAGATAGATCAATATGCGAAGACAAGAAAATCACCCGAACAGCATCCGAAAATCACCCAAATAATTTTATTCTTAGTTGAAGCGAAATGAGAGCGGAGCTCCATACAGTACGAGTTCAAACTTGAATCCTATTTGCGTGCACATGTCATCAAAATTAAAACTCCCCGTATTTTTTAGAGGGAGTAATTAAAAAAAAATATAGTTGGTATTTTCCGTATCATTTAACTGTTATCTTTCATATTTTTGATAAACTTTTACTCTTTTCGATTACGGTAGAATAGCCTACACCACTAGTTGTTTGTGCGATGAAAGCGAATTAGGAAAAATTTGCCAATATTATTAGACAATATAAATTAATTTTTGTAATTAATTGTATTAGTTAACAACGTTAATACGAATTTTGAAGGTTATCGCTATTAAGTTATGTTGCTAAGTTGCTATTCGTTTGTTGACGGTTGCTACGTGCATGTTTAACAGGTGCTATATGTAAATAGCAACAGGCAATTAAATATTTTTACTGCATAGGCAGTAAAAGCGATATTTTACAGACTGTTAGGCTTTCAAAAAATAATAATAATTTCTGTACAGAATTTATTAATTTAATAATTATTCCTTTTCTTTTTGTTGTCAACTATTTGTGTAAAACTGCCTTGTTTAAATTATCATTTATACTTTGTATGATTATATGTAAGGTATATTTTGTCAAATTATTTATTAAAATAATAATTACTTATTCCCAAATATTTCACGTGAATTATTTACATATTTACAATTTATTGTCACAGTAAATAAATTGAATATCAAATTAAATTTTAAAAATTTAAAAGTTCATAATTAGTAACCAAAAGAATATACTTTTGTAATTCTATGTTTAAAATAGCAATGAGCCTTAAGTAAAGTATCACTCTCGGTTGATCGTTTTGTAAACAAAATCTAATTTGTTCTTCCAATAAATAGAAAAGTCTGTACTAAGAAATTAAGGATTGTATTTTATTATGTTTTTCATCAAAAATCTGTTAAGAACTCCAAATAAAGTGCCACTCCCGGTTTATCATATATCGTCAAAATCTAGTATGTTGTTTCAAATTATATACGAGTTTTAAACACCAAATTTAAAAAGTTTTGGATCATGTTTTAATATATTTTTTCAAGAAAATCTGTTCAGAGCTTCAAGTAAAGTATCACTTCCGGATTATCAACTTTAACCAAAATTTAAAGTATCACATCTGGATTATCAATTTTAACCAAAATTTAATATGTTAAGTCTTAAATACTAAAATTGAAAAGTTTTGGGTTATATTTTAATATAGTTTTTCATTAAAAACTGTTATCATTGTAAAAATAGCAAAAACGTGTTGTAGGGACTCTAATTCACTGAAAACTAAATATCGAATTTTTTGACCGAAAACATTGGTCGCTTTCAGAATGACACAGCGCTGGCAGCGCTGAGCGTCGTAGTTTACCGAACACAATGAAAGAACTAATGCGATTGGTCCATTCACTACATTCGGCTATCGCATTCGTTCTTTCATTGCGTTCGGTAAACGACGACACTCAGCGCTGCCAGCGCTGTGATGTTCTGAACACGACCATTACCTCCCTTATCTACGGTACGGCGGGAGGTAAAAACAATATTTCATACATAATTTTGATTTTTTATTATTTATTGAATATTAGCAGAAATAGAGAAACCCCAAGTAATAAGTAGATGAATCAAAGTTGCACTTTCAAGTGTTTTCTTTCAAATGTATTGAAATACATGGTAAGGATAGTAAGGGGCTGGTACCAGCATTCAGTCTTATGAGGGGTGGAAATTTGGTTTTTGCCCTCCTGAAGTGTAATGGGAACTTTACAATAGGGTCCTATACCATAGTCATATTTTAACTATCTTAAATAAGAAGACGAAAATATACATAAATTAATGAGTATTAGTGAAAAAATTTTCTTTAAATATTGACTAGGTCAGAAACTACAAGCGATTGAAGTTGATTACTAATTGGGTATGACGCGTTAGGTACTAAGAATTTGATTGGTCGCCTGATTTTAAAAAGGAGAATCGCGCGCCTGTAGCGGTCACCTTTGAAAGAATATGAAATGTCATGTTGTGCCATAACCTAACAAAACATTTAACAAGTTTGTGTTTGATGCATTTGTTTAATTATAACATCTAGTAATATTAACAATAATCATGTATTTATAATTAAATCAATTTGTAATATGAATTAAATTAATAATAATATTAATTAAATTAATATTGAAACTGCAAAACAGGCAAACATTAGCGCCATCCGTCGTCATACTTTGTGTAATAATATTGTCAAACTGTTTCAATGTTCTGTAATTTATTAGGAAGAAACCCTTGTTAAATGCTTATTATTTATGTTATTTATACTTAATAATAATTTCTTCGTGAATATAACGTATAAGTTTTTATATAAAAACATTTCAGCTATGCAAACATGAAAAAAATTGTTTCCAGTATAACTAACAGTTTGTCCCATTGTTTGTCGATCACTTGTTAGTACCCGCTACGTCACGCACAAATTCTTAAACTTTAAAAATTCATATCTCGCTTATTACGTAAAATTTTTAAGTCGCGTTTGCACTGAAGTTCTTATTTTATCCTGTTCTTACAGGAAAAAAAATAAAAGAAAAATGGTATAGGACCCCATTGTATACAAAGCAAGTGTAACCTACATTTTACGGATACTGTGTTGTAACTTGTCTAACTATGCGGTAAAATAATCAAAATACACTGGACGTTTATGGGCATTTAGAAAAGAAATCATCTTTACTATAATAAAGTTCATATAAAAAAGTACTACCTACGTAAGTTATTTACTTTAACATTTCCTATATTTAAAACTAATTTATATAAACCAAAATCACGGCAGCGACATATGTCACTATTATAAAAATCCGCCGTTACCGACATAGTCACCGATCGATATACCTGTCAAATACGCGAGGCGAACATTGCTGAAATGTCAAATATCGACACCTACCTATTATTTATTACGAAGAAAACATGAGCAAATAAATATATTATCAGTCATAAACAATGTCTATTATTACAAATAAATTTTCACTAGAAGAAGTACTCTAATGAAGGTAAGTAAAATCAAATTTGGAAATTGACTTAACCCCAGTATTTCAAACTAACCCTTTCCAGAAGTACAACCTATCTCATTAAAAAAAGTAATTTTCATTATAGTCGGCCAAAAAATTAGATACAATTCTCGTGCGTGAAGTATTTTACAGCGCTCCAGCTAATAAGGCACTCGCCTTAAGGGCTCGTGCCTTAAACAAAGCTGTCGCGCTGTAAAATAAAACTTACAAGCACTCGAATGTAAATAACTATTTCTTTGTCAATTTACGTGAGAGGCATTTCAAAGGTTTATGGCGATCCTTTGGGATTCGATGAGACAGAGTATACGCCAACCTAATAATACCTATTTTTAACCATATAGAAATAGAAAAACTTTTATAAATAATATATTGCTATAACTTTGTAAAACAATAATTTATTTAAACTTGGCTTAAATTGACAATATGGCATCGAAATAAAATGTCAAATGATTAATATTATATTGCTCTCATAATTTTGATTTGCATTTTTTTGTTTAAGCCTAGCTTAAAATTTAAGCTTTGTTGGTGCAACTGGGCATAAAAAATTACATATTCAATTCAACGTGTAGACAAGTAACAAATAAAATCTGAAAAAGATAATCGAGGTCAATAATACATACGAGTACTTTAGTCTATTAATCTTACAATGTGACTCATTATCAGTAGTAGACTAACAATGTTTCAAGTTATATCTAACGATTAATTAAATTAACTGCAAATGTAACGTATAAAACCGAGCGTAATAAGAACAAACTTTGCTAATAAATAATCTTTTATAAAATAATATACGAGAGTATTGGGTCGATTTATCACAAACAAGTTTGCACAGGTCTACAAACGCAATTTATAATGATTCATTCAAAGAGTTGCTCAATCATTGTGAGACGCATAATTTATAAATTACGAGAATGATATTAAAGCGACGTAGAAATTAATTTCAGAAACATTATTCTTTCGATGTGATCATATTACAGATATGAAGTCTATAAATAGATTATTATCACGTGAAATATGTTAACTAATATCTAATATTGATATTTAATATATTTACTAGTTATGGCGCAGTTTTATAACCTTGAATTTGAAAGAATGTTTATTGTTTTCCTAAGAAATAAATAAAGAAAATCTAAATATGTAATACAATGGAAATAATCCATGAAAATGAAAGAATTCATTTGCACACCTGTTCTTCGAATTATAGTCAAACGTGTTTCCCCCTTTAATATAAAATGTGTATAATAAAAGATAGATGTCATAGATAAGTCGTAACAATCTATTAAAATTTAATTATTTAATAAAATAAACTTTCAAAGTTGAATTATTATTAATAATAAATATATTATAACAATAAAATTTTCAAGCTACAATATCCCCAAAGCCACTGAAATTCGTACATAGCTTTTGTATACATTGATATAGTCCGGACGATTTATCTTGGCAAGCCTTAGGAATGGAGGTCGATTCTCAATTCCTACGATGCTGTATGTTAAATATATACTTTTTCTTAGATACTGCACTGCGTTAAAAGTAAAATAGTGATTTTACGACCTTTTATGGCCTAACACAATAGAAAAACATTCCGAACCGCACGATTTATGACACTTAAGCTTCATTTCCACCGATTGTCCTAATGCGTAGGAGCTATAATTAATGCTTAAGAATTAAGAGCAATGCGTAAGAACAAAAGATTGCAAATTTCTAACCTGAATTGGTATAGATATAGATAAAGAAAATTATGTAAATCATATATTTAAAAGAAGAAGAATTGCTACTGCAATTGCAGTCTACTGGACAACAAGTAATAAGGGAAAAAATTGTGACATTTCTGTTGAATTAGTCACTAAACAAAATAGCTGGAAATGGTAAATTGTCATAATGCATTAAGTCTTATGCACTAATCACTATGCCTTAAGCAATAAAACATTCGGTGGAAATGAGGCTTTATTTTCAAGCAGTTCTCTTTGCACATAGGCGTGCATAAATTTTCTTACTGGCAATAAGAAATCTACAAATGCTTCAATTTCTTGAATATTTATTTCAGATATTACATATAACATGTTAGTAAAGTAAACGTATTTTCAAATATTTATATTTTGTAGCTAGTAGTAAACTTGTAATGTACATTATAATATAAGCTAAAATCTGCTCGTAATTATAATCTAAACCTAAAGACTAAGATTTAAACACAAATTACAAGAAAAACCCTTATTATTATTTTCTGTACTGTTTGTACATTTATTAAATTGATTTTTTTTTCGGCGCGCCCATGGTTTTTATACCTTTACCGTAACCACACCGTGACAGTACGGCAACATTATGAAGCGATATCCATTTCAAACAAAAAGTAAATAGGGATCGTGCTAAAAATCGCATATAGAAATTTTAGTGAATAAGCATGTTTTGATGTCCCCAGAATCCCATTTTAACATTTTTACAAGGATGTATGTATGTATGTATGTATGTATGTATGTATGTATGTATGTATGTATGTATGTGTGTGTGTATGTGTGTGTGTGTGTGGGTGTGTGTGTCTGTGTGTCTGTGTGTGTCTGTGTGTGGACACGATTACTCAAATACCATCAATCAGAAAATTTTGAAATTTTATACACCCATTCTATACTAATGTGGGAAGAGCTCATTAGTTTTTAGTGTATATCTGATAACCGGAAGTATCATTTATAAAAGTTTTTGTTTTTCTTGTAAAAAATTAATTGAATATAACTTTTTAGCAACTTTTACTAATTAAAATTGAATATAATGGTACAATCTTCAATTCTACGATAATAACATTTAGTAAATAACTCTAAATAACTTTAAATATGAATATATAATATAATTTATTTTCATATATCGTCTTGCCTATGCGTCAAACAAAAATATAATTTTAATAACAATTTTGACATTTTTAAACAAATGTCACTGTCAGGAAGAAATTACATTAAAATTAATAATGAAACCGTGTTAAGGGAAATATAATTCTAATGAAATTAAGGTATGCAAAAATAATATATTTTCCATCATACATAAATATTAGATTTACAGGATGATCTGATTTAATTATTTTTTTCTATTTTTTTCTATAAATTAATATTAATTTACAATACACATTTATGAAATGTGTACGGCGAAGAATTTACAAAGATTGCGTTTTAGAGCACCTAGAAGTTGATGCTGATTTTTAGAAGAATGTGTGTGTGACGAAATCGAATGTTGTACCTAATTTGGAACTCTAACAGATTTTTGAGGAAAAATAATAAAACATAATCCAAAATTTCGTATTACAGACTTTATTATTAGACAACAATTAGATTTTATTTACAAACGACCAACCGGAAGTGATACTTTACTTAAAGCTGACTGCTATTTTAAACATGGAATTGGCGGGAGGTCATGTGCTGGCCACATCAGATTTTTTTGTATAAAATTCAATTTATGCAAAACTATATTTGTGTTTGTTCTTATATGAATAACGTGGAGCATCGTGCAGTAATTAAGTCTTCTGTAAAAAGGTTAAAACCTAAAAAATATTATTGTAATGAAAAATGTCTTGGGTGCATAATGCATTTTCTTATACTAATGACAAAAAATGGGCTGCCGAATTTAAGCATGGCCTACCAGCTTAGATCATCCGCGTAATAGACATCCAAAAAGTGCAAAAACGAAAGAAACCGGCACCAAAGTGCACGACACTTGTTTTATAGAAACGGCGATTGAAGATGTCCGAAATTGTTAAAGAAATCGATATTTTAGATAAGCGTTTTTATACGATATTATCAACCACTTTATCAATTTAACAAACAATTACAAAATTTAATGTAAACAATGCAACTGGCCATTATTCACTAATATATGTAATTTAAACACGGATACAACGGTATTCCAGAATTATTATTTCATGCCTATATTATTTAAAAGAAATTAGGAACCATTAGAAAGATGCTCAATCACAATTTATTGTAATTATCGCTCATGACTTGATTTGTTTAAATTTAAGTGGGCTACCACTGGGATATCGAAAAATATAAGAGATACGACTTCGGTTAAATGATACATATTATGGTGCGCCTTTGGAGGGTCATCTTAGATGTGTTTTTGTTTTTCCAAAAATTCTCATAGGTTACTAGAGATTGACGAAAACTGATTTTGATATACATTTTGATTTTCAAATGATTCAACAATTGGATTCAGATAAAAAAAGTTAGATATTTTTCTTGTTCATCCAGCGGCGGACGAAAATAATTTTAACATTGGTAATTTTTTTATAATGGAACCAATACTCGATGTTTATTTTAAAAAATACTTATTTTTACCTCTCGCTGCGAGAGGTATTGGATTCATGCTACAAATTACATATCCAGATTTTAGTGGATAAGCACGTTTTAAGATCCCTAGAATCCAATTAAAACATTTTTACGATGATGTCCGTATGTGTATGTGTGTGTTTGTATATATATATATATATATATATATATATATATATATATATATATATATGTGTGTGTGTGTGTGTGTGTGTGTGTGTGTGTGTGTTGGAGCCACGATTTTTCAAATACTATAAGATTTAAAAAATATTTAACTGCAGTTTCCTCAATCTGACATTCCTGGGAAGAGCTGATTAGATTTTGGTAATAATTAGACAACCGGAAGTAATAGTTTAATAAAAAAATCTTCTAAATATTATTTTTTGAAAATTTATAATATAAAATATTAAAGAATATAAAATTTTCTATCCAATATATTAAACATTTTCATTATGTCTTCTATAGATTTACAGATAGATTGAATTATAAATATATAAAATAATCCATTCTATATATAATGAATCAATTAGCCTTTGGAAACCAGTTGAAAAATTAAAATGTTTATAATTGTCATAAATGTCAATGTCAAAAATCCAGACATTATTGAAGACTTTTTCTGAGAAGTACTTTTAATATTTCTTATTTCATTATCATTAATTAAATATTACCGATGTCTACATGTGTTGTACCTAGATACTGGCACACCCAGTAATGGGTAATATGCCGTGATGATATATTTATTTATTTATCTATTTATTAATTATTTTAAATTATGGTTAGATATAGAATTCGTACATGGACAAGTGGAAATTTAATAGAAATATAATATGCCGTTGGTATAACGAGAAATAGACTCCGTCAACATCTAAAATTGATATTAAAAGAAAGGGGATTAATATATAAGCCAAAGTATGTAGTATCAGTGTCAACTAAATACGCACTTACAATACATATGTCATCATATACCCTTCCGAAATACTATCAATCTCGTCAATGAATTGGAAGAATCTCGAACATTTAGAAGAGTAGGAGAAAACATGTTCATAGAATGAATTGAAAAATAAAGAATAAATTAAGTAGTTTTTTTTGTGTGTACCAGAAATGTTAAATACAAACTTATATAGCCTAATATGAAAATGGCGAGAGGTATTGTGTTGGCCACAACAGGTTTTTTTTTTTCTCTTTCGATTGGTATAAAATTTATTGTGTATTAATAGTTATTTATGGAATAACTGTGTTATATTACAAATAAGTCAAGCGAGGAAAGTGTTAGTTGAGGGGTACTTTTCTTAAGTGACTTTTTGTAACAACACACGTGTACCATAAAGCAAAAGTTCCGGAAGACTGCGAAGCTAATGAAAAAGAAGAAAAGAATGTCTTTGATTGAAGATAACTACTGAAAGCTTGGCGTTTCACTAAGAAAACTTGGTCAAAAATATAAAATTGATGAAAAGTATATTAATGACAATTTAAAAAAAAAGAAGTTATAGTTATAATCGTCAACCATTCAGATGGTCAATTTTTATTTTGGCCTGACAGTGGCTATCACTGATCATTATGCGAATAACATGATAACGGCTTATAATGAATTAGAAATTAATTTCATTGATAAGTTAAGAAATATCTCGAACGACGTAGGCCTATGAAATGTTTTTGAGACATTTAAAACTAAAAACATATAGTGGTGGTCGGGCGGCCTACTAAGAAAAATTAAAGACGAGAGTAATATAGAAGTTGCGGCAGATTCCATCTGCGAATTTGAATAAATCTAATGAAACGCGTAAAAACCAAATTACGGCAAGCAAGTCAATATTGTGCTAATTCACTTATATGATGTTTATATAATTAAATGAATATAGTTGTTAACTTCATTAAATTTTGTTAAATAAAATGTGCAGATTTTTTGTTCCTTCGCCCTTATCTAAATTTTTTTATTTGAAATTTTTTCTTGATTACCTATTGTTTGGGTTACTTGAATACAAAAATTTCGACCAAAATCAGTTTTTCGTCATTAACTAGTAACCTATGAGAATTGTTGGCAAAACCTGCAAAACAAAAGCACATCTAAGATAGCCCCCCAAAGGCGCACCACATACCATTTAAACGAAGTCGTATCTCTTATATCTTCCGAGATCCCAATGGTGGCTCTCGAAATCCAGACATCTTGAATATGAGGTTCACAAACTGAGGGCTTGTATACGATTTGAATAAAATATATTGATGAATGCTGAAATACATATAAAGTTTAGACCACTTTATTTGCAGAAACAATTTATAATAGGCACATATTTATGGTGTTATAAAATGTGTAAATTTATTGGGCGTATTTATTTTCGTAAAAAGAATTAACGTGTAATTGAGTGAAAAGTCAGCGGATTATACGTGCCAGATAGAGAACAGATGCACCGACCATATATCACTCAAAATGCGCATACAGCTAGAAATGATTCTGAGAACACCTGACTGCTAGCGAATTATCATTTATATGACAACACCGTGTATTTTGCTTCATAAGCAGCGATGACTTACATAAAATATTATCAAGTTCGTTTACTTGTGCATGATACAAAACTGTGTGCCAAAATGATAGAAACATTTTAAACCATGCGCACTGTAATAAATGCAGACTTTTTTACTTCAGAATGGGGGATTACGGCTCAATCGAATTAAAGGAAAATAGTAAAAAAATACGAATGTATATGCTGAGTAACGAATATTAATAAAAAAATTAAATGGTATAATTGAGATATTTCGGAAATAAAGGGTTTTTTGTTATAACGCTTCGACACTAATATGAAAATATTTTGATTGGCGACCGAGACACCGCCTATACATGCATTACAAATAGCGTGTTAGGAGGTGGGATTACTACCAATGGAAGTTAAGAAATTCAAAGTCGAAAGGAGGGGCTAACATTCCTGTACTACAGTTTCCAAACAGTTTTTATTTTAACATAAATTTCTTGCATTAAACTTAATAATTTAAATACACCTGTAATTATAAAGTATGTATACTTATACAGTGTTATAATATTCATTTATTTTTATGTAAATATAACTTAAAATAGCATATATTTCAAGAACATTTAGGTCCATGATGAAAACAGTTTGATATAAAAATAAATGTGACGTCACGTCAATCTTTTCAAAATTCGGGAGACCATAACTCGCTTATTAATAAGAATTTTTTCACCGGATTTTCATCAATAGTCTTAGTTTTCCTAATATTTTCAGATGAAATTATAAAAAAAAAAAAATGGTGTAATCCCCCATTTAAAGTTTTGAAATAGTTCACTAGTATAATTGAACTTTTTCAAAAGGACATCACAGTACAGCTCCGCTAATCCGGGTCAATTGAAACAGGCTCAATCCGAATTAATGAAAAATCCGGATCCGTAATAATATTAATGTAATTAAACAAAAGCGTAATAAATGCTAAAAGATTTAAATTTTATATGTCTCCAGTTCAGTGTGCATTTGAATATTTAATTAAATATAAAAGGATATTAATCGAAGTGCAGTGTGTTTTAACGAGGATTTTAATAAAATTTATTTATAAATATTCATGATAATCGATTTTGGCTTATGGATAGCCATCATCAGATCACAGCGTCAAGTAGTTAAGAGAATGTCAAAATTAAATATTGATACATTTTTTTAATGTGCAGGTGGATGTTTTGTTCTTCACAAGCCAATAGATGGGTATATACTGCGAAGTTAAATATGGTTAGATGGAAATGAGAATTGGTTGCGGACATATCCGTGGTCGGTTACAAGTTATATAATATAAAATCTATAGCCTTTAATTTTATCCGGATTACAAGGATACCGGAATAGTAGAGATTATGATTAGCGGAGCGTTACCGTATACACGAATGACACGTGAATAAATAACAATATAAACAAAATAACACAATTATTGAAAAATTCATTCTGAACGTCGTAAAGGAATATTTCCTAGTTCTTCTTACTTTCTAATGGATGCATCGAAATTGATTTCATTAGATATATTATTTCTTCATCTAAAACATTCTCTTTATTATTTCTTTTTTCTTCTTCCTTTTCACATGGTGGCAAGTGTCTTAACTGATTCTGTACGAACGTTAGGCACATTCAGAATCTGTTTCTAAAAATTCTACTTCTTCAATAACTGAAGGTTCATATTTACACATCATCAGTGAAATAACAAACTGATAACGTTTTTGGTAGTCCCTTTGAAATCTAATAGGTACTTACTCATTTATGTCGATTGTAGAATTTTTAAAATGTTAATAGTTTCAACTTCAATTTCAGAAAAACTTACTAAAATTTCAGAAAACGTAAATTTAATTTCAGAAGAAGTAAATTCAATTTGATTCATTTTCATGGGGTCCCGTGGTCGCGTGCCCGAGTGTCTGGTCGCGAATCTGAGAAACCGGGTTCGATCCCGACCGACGCCAAATATTTCGAATTTTAAATGGCTCAAAAGTGACCCCTGTGGTGCACTCTCCACGCCAGCCATGAGTGCCCGTGAGATTTCGCTTGGTAAGCGCCGGCACGGTACAAATATGTGATCATCATTACCGATATCTGTGATAAAGCAGATTGGCACACTCAGAAATGGGTAATATGCCGTGATGATATATTTATTTTATTTATTTATTTTCAGAAAAAGTATCTTCAACTTCAGAAAAAGTAATTTCAATTTCACTAAATGTAAACTCAATTTCAAAAAAGGTAACTTCAATTTAAGAAAGTGTAACTTTATATGAAAATTATATGAAAATATCAATTTTCCTTTTCCGAAATTGAATTTAGTTTTCTGAATTTTAAGCTACTTTTTCTGAAATTGAATTTACTTTTCTGAATTGAACTTACTTTTTTCTGAAAATTAAGTCACTTTTACTGAAAGTGAAATTACTTTTTCTTAAATTGATGTTGAAAACGTATAGAACAAGTTATTTGAATTTTCGCGTTATATTTTAGTAATAATGTAGGTACACAATGCTCTTAAAAGCCGTAATAAAAAAAAAAAATCCGAAGGAAGAAGCAAATATCAAATGAATCAACGTACGGCAATGATAATAAAATATCATGCACCTGTTAACATCTGTCATATGTGAAATATAATTTTGATGAATTATGAAAAATTGAAATATAATCATGACATTATTTTGGAATAAAAGTGGCCACGTAACCATCTGCCATTTTGATCACTTTGTATTTACATTTACTTCAATAAGTGAGTGCAACAGCAATGAAAAAAGTAGAAATTTGTTTATTATTTGGTTAAACACAAAATACTTAGAGAAATAGCATTTCTTTTCACATTTCATTTTTGCAGGACAGTTAATTCCTGCTTATTTCTATCACAAAAATGAAAGTCTAAATTATAATTGGCGAATGTGATTTTTTTTTTTTTTTATTTTGAATAATTTGTTGGTTCTCTTCATAAACAGAGTTTATAAAAGGGCTGAAGTTAGATTTTCTAATAAACCTCTGCCATATTGGTGTACCTAAATCTATAGATAATAATCCACATATAAATGAATCATATAAGCTTCTCTATTTTGTCCTGCTGATATTTAATTAAAGAAGATCATACATCATACAAGTTGGAGTTTTAAATCAATGTTTCCACAGTTGAGTGAAAGAATTTGAATTAGGATCATCATTTAGTTTTTCTGGCCTATTTTATATTACAGTATTTCAAAGTTCTTCTTTATTTGAGTTAAATTAAACCTATTTATTTACTTATTTTATTTTATCTACGATAGTACGTATAACTGATGTTGTCAGTTTTAAGTTTGTAAAACGATTGTTTAGTAACAAGGTCGACATCTCCGCGGTAATTCAATGGTTATTAGAGCAACGCCTCTTAGTCATGAGTGCGCTCGGGGTTCTGGGTTCGAATCCCACCAAGGCATGGATATTTGTGTATGTGAACCTACTCAGTAATTAGGATTTAATCCTGTTGAGATTTTTTTTTAAGTTTATTAGTCATTGGAGCCGAGCAACGAGTGATTAAAATTTCTAAAAACGCTAAATTTGCTATAACATACTTCTCATTGAATATTGTGATCCTATTTCATAAATAAAAGTATTTTTTTATATTTGTTATTAGACTCTATCGTAGATAAAATATTGTATGATACACATACGTAAAGCATCTTTAGTCACTCACGGGTCTTAAAACCCTCGCTGCCTTCGTGTTTTAGTCGGACCCATTCGTGACTAAAGACTAGCTTTACGTACTTGTGTATCGTAAATTACTACTATTTAACATATTAATATGAACACTACTACTATAATACTACTACTATAGGTTCGTATATTCGTTCATCATGGTTATTTATTTATAGATGCGTTTGGTTATTTTATTTTATGTACTCAGAACTGTCAGTGTCATTTTGAAATCTATTTACGGTGCGAATAGAGTACAATCATTTTCCTATGAACACAGCACCGAGCACATAAATAAAACTGTAATTTGATTTTGAAGAGAAAAATCATGCTTTGTGTGTTTTATTATGTAGACACGTTCCTAATATGGAAAAAGTTCCAAACAAAATTAAAAATATCTGTAAAATAAACTGTTTGCTTTTAAAATCCAAAATCTTTGTATAAAGTTGCTGAATGCCCTACAGTATCTGTGTGTACATTTACATTACTCTAAATTAAATATTTTTTGAAATATTTTCGACTACCCGAAATTACGAATGAAGCGTATTATTTAACCGATAAAGATAGACGTTAATTTCACGTATTGTGAACGCTGTTTTCCAATTTCTAACTACTAATTATAACCACTAACCATAACTACTAACACTAACCACTAATTTCATGTTGTGCATGAAGCTTCATTATCTCTTTACAAGTTTCCAGAAATTAGGGTGTAATAAAGTCAAGGACGGTATATTTTGGTTTAACCTATACCACAGGATAACCAATATACCCGTACAGCTTTTTCCGGATACAATCATACCAATATCCCGATGTATGATCATGGCATTATTACCCATTGTTGGAAGTGCCAATCTGTGTTGATATATATATATGTCAGACAACCGCGCAAGAATTTTAAGTTTCTGTCTCTCAGATAACCTTCGCCCAGTGTGAGTACACTTACAAGTAAAAATTAATTATATTTGAATTATATGGAACAAGTTATAATTTTAATAAAATTTTGGAAAGGGATATAAATGGACAAAGGAAATAAAAAATTCCCCCCAATTCTGTAAGAAAGTTGTAAAGTCTTAGCAACACTGCTAAAGTTTGTAACCAATAGAAACAAATGTAAATCCTGTCATTTTTATGTTTTATTCAGTGTTCGCAATTATTATTGGTTATTTGCTATAGCAATGTTGCTACGACTTAACAACTTTCTTGCAGAATTGGGGCGAATATATAATTCAAATTTCGAAAAACACCTTCATAATGTTATGTGTGAAAGTTTTTTTCCCCGTCGTCGCTTATTATGAATGAAGGATGACGGTACCAGGCCGACCAAACCATTTGCTGTAAATATTAAGTAACAATTAATAGAAACAAAATTATTTTAGATTAATCACTCATAGGTATATAAACGTTTTTAATTAGAATTAAAATTGAATTTTCACGGTAATACAATTTCTTATAATTATGCAAATAAAATAACAGAACAAGATAGTTTTTATTAAAAAAAAAATTATTTTGTCTATATAAAAAAGTATTTCTTTTATTTTTTATTTTCTTAGGAAGTGGATGCCCAGATGAATAATATGTATGTGTACATATGTAAATAAAAGTTTTCTGATTACTGGGAACAAAGAAAGTAAATGTGAATATTGCGTTTCTTTTTAAGAAATGACTCACTTGAAAAAGTAAAATCAATTGATATGTTAGTGACGTCGATAAAAATTAGTCGTTGGATGCTGGTTTGCTTTTATAAAATATAATGCAACTATATCGATTACATTGCACAATTAAAAAGTTAAACACAAAAATATTTGTACATTAAATCACTCGTCTGATTTCATCGTACGACATAAAACAATTTACTATATTTTTTTTTCCAAAATTCGCATCATTATCTCTATTATTAAACAATACATATTACATTATTTTTTATTTCATATGTTTCATGTGCTATACAAGTGTCCGGATTTCGAAGGCCACCATTCGGATCTCGGAAACTATAAGAGATACGACTTCGGTTAAATGGGACATGTGGTGCGCCTTTGGGTGGCCAACTTAGTACTGCTTTTCTTTATCCAAAAATTCTCATAGGTTACTAGATAATCGCGGAAGACTGAATTTGGTCGATATTTTCATTTTGAAAACCGAAATCTTATATTTTCCGAGATCCCAATGGTGGCCTTCGAAATCCGGACACCTGTATACACCGAGGTATACCTACACTATACAGGGTGTAATGTTTTTGTTGTGTGTCTCGATTACAAATCATAGGAATGGTGAAATAGGATTCACAAAACGTGAAAGGTCCGTTTACTACGATAGTTTATTAACGACTGCTACCAGACTTTTACATTCTCCACAAACATCTTACTATTAGATACTTAAATAACAGCTATTAATGATTTGATTAATTACGAACAATACGTAATATCTATTAATAATTTACTTAATTACAGGTAATACACTACAAAAGGTGATTCATAAAGAATGTGCCAAAATAAAACCATATAATGGGAGAGTCATCTTGAGTAAAAAATGTTATATGAAGTTATTTCCGGAAACTTTTCGTTACAGAGTTACAGCCCTTTGAACGTGCACCTCATCAGACACATTTTTGTTAATAACTCCGGTATTAGTGCTTAAAATATGGGAGTTATGATGATTTTTTGAAAAACAAAAGAACTCCAATAACTACGAACCAGGACACCAAATTAAAAATTGGAACCGAGAAAGGTAATTTGTTGTAATGAGTTCTCAATGTCATTTTCGGGTGTAACAAGCGAAAATTAAAAAATGTTAATAGGTAAAAAAATAACGATGAAAAACTTTCATTGCTTCTTCGTATGAAACGTCTCTGTTTGAGACACAGAAACAAAAGAAAGTATAAATGTGCATCTAAATTTATTGTAGACTGGACACCAAACTTGAATATTGTCTCCAAATTTGGAGTCCAATCTACAATAAATATCAATATATACTTGAGTTTGTTCAACGAAAATTTGTGAAATTTTGTTATTACAAACTTCATAGACGGTATCCCAGTTTTGAAACTGACTACAACATCTTATTTGCAGAAATTAACATAGTGTCACTCAATAAGCGAAGAAATATTCAGTCATCTCTATTTTTGTATAAGGTTTTACATTGCATCGTGAATGATCCAGTTATACTTGCGAAAATACCAATATTTGTTCCCAGGCTTAATTAGCGTGTTAAGAGAACCTTTCATTGCAGAACAGCGCGTACTAACTATGAATTAAAATCACCAGTTAGAATGTTATGTGAAAATTTTAATACCCTACCACATTTCATTGACATATTTTTTTGCTCGTTCGTGAAGTTTAAGAACACTGTATATTGTTACTATTACTATGAGTTATAATGCTTAAAATCATTATTTTGTTATATGTGTGCTACGAACAGAGCTGGGACTATCTTTCGAAAAAAAGATACGTGATGGTATCTAAGATACAAAAAGTATCTTAGATATTTTATCTTAGATACTTTAAGTTTTATGTGACAAGTATCTTTAATGTAGATACTTTTTGAATGTATCTTTATCTTTTATCTTGAAAAAGTATCTTACGATACTTTTTGTATCTTTCGATAGTTTTCAACTATTTAGATACTCTGAAGGTATGTTTTTCTCTATAAAGATACATTTGAAGATGGTTGAGTCGCAAAAAACGTGTCAAATACAACAAAATAGTTATTTTTATTTGTATCACTAAATATAGTTACCTATACATTTTATATCTTAAAACATTTTCTGAAAGGTTAATAAGACACTTGTAAGTATTTAAGATACTTTTAAGTACCTAAGATACTTTTAAGTATCTAAGATACTTTTAAGTATCTAAGATACTTTTAAGTATCTAAGATACTTTTAACTATGTAAGATAATTTTAAGTATCTTAAGTAGATACATTAGATACTTTTGAAAATATTTGTATCTTACGATACTTGCAATGAAAAATATCTAGATATTTATTTATCTTTAGTAAATTTATGACAGTATCTTGTGAAAGTATCTAAGATACTTTTTAAAAGTATCTATCCCAGCTCTGGCTACGAAAACCTACATTATCTTCGAAGTTTACTTTATTGTAGCATTGCTACTTGTGCAAGTTAAGATATTTTTTATTTTTTGTATAATCTACCTGTAACTGGGATATTATATCCTGTAGGTTACATTCATAATAAATAAATAAATAAATAAGTAGTATCCTTATACCAAGTTTAAAAATCTTAGTACAACTAATACCGGAGTTATTAATAAAAATCTGATGTGGACATCACATGATTTCCTACGCCTGTTACACTATATACTAGCTGTACCCGTTGCAAATATTTGCAACAAAAATATGGGGTAACGTTATTCATTCATTACATTTTATAACGTAAATAATTTATAGTCACCAACAAATATTGTTATTGTTGTAATCAACGTGTTTCATTTATGATTTCAAGTTCAATTATTGTAGTAATAATGGCCGTTTTATTGTCCACAAAAATTTTATGCATTATTGTAATCTATGAGGGATTAACGTGTTTCTATTATGCAAATTAACATCTTTATTCGGTTTAAAACAATATGCATAATCATTGCATGTCTATACCTTTTACAGTATGATTTCACACTTTTGAAATTCTATTTCACGTTAACAAAATATGATTTCACATTAACGAACCTTGATTTCACACAAAGGAAACTTGAATTCACAGTAACGACAACTAATTTGTCACTCCTGAATACCGATTTTGTAACAATGAAAACAGAATTCACAATTTTAAACACCAATTTCAACTAAATGAAAACAGATTTTATATATGGACACCTACAAGGAAGGGCAGAAGGGACAGTAGCCACCTCTTGGAGAGGCGAAAAAATAAAGCATTTTTATTGTCTCTAAAATATATTAAAATGTCTTTTTGTCCTCATAAAATATTAAATAAATAACGAATAGCATTTTTCAGAAACTTAACAACAATAATGAAACTTGATTACAACAATGATAAAAGTTTATTACAACAATGTTAGCTACGTTAGAAGCGAGAATATGTAACCCGACGGATTAAATTCTGTTTTCTTTAGTTAAAATTAGTTTCCATTGGTGTGAATTCAGTTTTTTTTTTCCCCTGAAACCAGTTTTCGTTAATGTGAAATCATATTTCGTTACTGGGAATTCACTTTTCATTTGTGTGAAATTCGTTTTCGTTAATGTGAGTTCATATTTTGTTAACGTGAAATCAGTTTCAAAAGTGGGAAAACATGTTGTAAAAGATAGCATTAAGGGGTAGCGTTTAAGAGCGGGAAAATAGGGTTATCCAACTGGTTGATTATAATATAATACTCTTTTGTATTTAATGATTTCTTTATTTAAAAACCTGTAAATGTACACTTATTTCTTGTGCATTTTTAAATAGGTAATAATGCTGTATTTTAGATAAAGGATATATAATTCAATAAATTTTTAAAATTTAGGTTAAAAAAAAATTATTACAAAATATGTATCTCTATTAATTTTGCTCAATATTATTAAATTACTTACCATATTTAAATTAATGAATTAACTATTATATTTATTAATTTTTGAGGGAAAAAATTCCTTCTCATGCTTTCATTTAAGTTGACATGTTGACATATTTATCTGTCATTTAAGGTCAACTTTTGACTTATGTATTATAAAAGCTTTGCATGATTTAAGATATTTACCTGTTAAATTATTTAACTTTCATTAATAAACCAGCCCTAAATAATGCAAAATATTATTTTGTAGCAGTTTTCATAAATTGTATGTATTCTAAATCAATATCTTCTTCTTCATGTTGCTCAGTGCTGCCATCTATCGGTTGACAGCGGTACTTAATAAAAAATCTTTAAGGCCTTATAAAAAATAGACGGAATCAAAACTGTAACATTTTAGATTTTTGTGCACATCTACATGCTAATAGCTTTCATTTAAAAAAAGAATCATTAAAATCGGTTTGGTAGAAGTCCATAACTAAGGCCCCAAAGAAAAACCTTATTTTTTTATATATATAGATATTTTGTTAATAATCAATTTGACATTGACATTAATTTTTTTATTTTTTTGTTATTTTTTGTCCTAATTCATAGCAAACTTAATTACAGACACCAAAAAGTACATAATTTTTAAATTTACATATCTCGCTTATACAAAGAACTAATTTAATCATACTTGATGTTTTCGACGCAGAATTCAATTCTCTAAAACTTTTATATGAAGCATTTATTTCTAAAATCAAAAGAACACCATTTTTTTTTTTTCAAGAAAAATAATAGCTCCAAGTAAAGTATCACTTCCGGTTAGACTATTTTAACCAAAATCTATTGTTTTTCCTATTGATATAAAAGTATTATATACCAAATTTGAAAAGTTTTGGATTATATTTTAATATAGTTTTTCATTAAAATCTATTATAGGCTTCAAGTAAAGTACGACTTCCGAAAGTTATGTAAACAGTCCTAAATACAAAATTTTAACTTTCTACGGCTTCCCGTTTTTCAGTTATGCGAGATACGTACATACGTACGTACGTTCAGACGTCACAATGAAATTAGTCAAAATGGATTCAGGGATGGTCAAAATGGATATTTCCGTTGAAATCTGGAAACCGAAATTTTTCGCGATTACAATACGTCCTTTACCTACTTCGTACAAAGAAATAAACATGTGTCGGATGAAGTGCATTTTCAAAGGTCTGCAACTCTGTAACGAAAAGTTTCCGGGCATACCTTCATATAACTCCCCCAATATATGGTTTTATTTTGGCACACTCGTGCTGAATAACCTGGTATTTATATGAACTATTTACTAAAAAATTCGACTGTATCCGAGTAATTTGACATATACAATATACAATACAAGATTTAATGAAAAAGTTCTTTGAAGTGTATTTCAGGGTTCGTTCATATTAGATGCGTAGTTTGTATTAAGAACTGTATAAAACGCAGTGAGGTGGTGTAAATGTGGAAGAAAACTTTTTGGCGAAGACACTGTAGAAACAATGGGTTTGTAAGTGTAATTACACGTTTTCCAGAAAGCGATGAGATATAGAATATGGCAACAAAATCGAACGTCTTAGCAAATCAACCACCTATGAAAATGTGGTAAAAATTGAAAATATTTTGCTTAGAAATCACTGAATCACTTTAAAAGAGGTTACTGAAGCTCACGCAAAGAATAGATACTCAAAAATAGTAAAAGTTTATTAAAAATATGAAAAACATAACAGTTAAAGGACACGGATTTTTTTATTATAAATTACTCTGTTCAGTTAAGTCCAAGCGTCTTCGACTTACCCCTTTCTTCACCGCCACTAACACGCCTACCGGCTAGACTCTACTTGGTTTTGTATAGTTTTTGTCAAGATATATGCACATTAACTTTGTTTCACGTTATTCTTGTTTCAAGTGTTCATTTGTGTTAACAATGAGTAGAAGTCGGCCGATGCCTTTACCAATACTCGTAGCTGAATTGTTTGTTTATTTTAGTTTTTATAGTGTCAGCTAGTAAAGTTCAGTGTATATAAAATAATTGTATTTAACCTGCATTTATAATATTATAATATTATCATTGAATAGTGCATTTTATAATTCATTTACCCAACAACCTAATAACTTTTAACATTTGTAAAGAACTGAAGTAAAATGTGGCATCCGTGGAGTGAGTCTTCTGATGAAGAAGATAATTCTCATATTTTAAGTTAAGGAGAACATATTAAAGAAAAACATTTATCGGACGACGCGAAACAATTTATTTCAAAAGTACATAATTCCCTAAAAAGTGTTAATGGAAGTGGAAGTATCCCGAAAACGGCAGAATTAATAAAAGTGAATATTTACACTATGCGACGAATTGTTAACAGAGTTACACCAAGAAAACGTACGTGTGACGCCAGTAAATTACGAGTGATCAGTGAATTTGAAGCTGATATAATCCGCCGGAAAGTTTACAAAATGTACGAAGAAAAATTACTTCCGTCTTGTCAGAGTACAATATTTTCGGTTTCAAAAATATAGTTTACAAATACAGCACGTATGCAAGAGATTAGCTTTCAAGAGATCGAAGCGTAGGCACAGATATTAGAACACTGAGTAGCTGTGACTGTTTATTTGTTTATGTTTGGTGGAGAGATACGATAAGACTGAGACGCACCCTTCGGAGGTAAAATTCATTGTGTGGCTAACATTGTGCCGAGTGTTTGATATTTTGTGTGAGTGATTATGTGAAGGAGAAATATTGAATAAAAGGTGAGTATTGCATTTTGCTATTAAATTCAGTAATATAAATATTTGTATGATTGATGATGGGCAAATGTGTAGTACAGTATAAAGGAGTATAACGGTCAGTTGCGGAGCTCCCTGACCCATCGTGGAGATCGAGATAGATTCGTGTGTTACCCTATCTCGGGTCTCCTGTCGAGGTCCAACAAGGGAAAGGCTAGTTGCGGTGCTCCCTAATGCATCGAAGGATTTAGATCAGTTGTTGTAACCACTGATCGGCGTATGCTGTGAGATTGTTTGTTATTTAATTAATCATATTTGAGATTTAGTAATATTAACCACGTCTGTACTTCTCACTGAATTATTTATATTCACAGATGGTTTTATTTACAGGCTTTGACCACTCCCATCATTGACGACTCGCAGTGGCCTGACATCATTATTATCTTTAAATATCATTATTCTTTATATAAATTAAATTGTATATCATAACTCAGAAGTAGATGATAGTAATTATAATTTTTATATCATATATTCACACAACACATTTTCCTTCACATTTATAATAGTCTGTTAGAATTTTACATCAGACTAATCACTGATAAATGTGAAGAAAATTATTCGGTGCGTCGACTTTACATAGATTATTGAGGAAATATAGGTTTTCGTTTTATAGAAATTACTCGTAATAAACGACAAGTTATAATCGCGTGTAGAAGAATACGCGAGTGGCGATATAAATATTTAGTGACAATATTTAATATTTGCAAATATAAAAAAATATGACGAAAGCATTATTGTTGATTGTTATGTGTATATGTATCTATGTTTTTAATATTTGTAAAATGTAAAAGAATATAAACATATTATTGAACACTGACGCATTTATTTGAATTACGTGAAGATATTTAACTAAATAACAACAAAAGAAAACTTTTCTTCGTATCATCATCATCATCATCATCAGTTGTACAAATACATAATTATTATAAATATGTCAAACTAATTTAATAATAATTATTATTTTGACATATTTATAATAATTATGTATTTGTACAACTGATGATGACTGCGTGGAATAACCTATTGTAGATAAACTCCTTTTACACCTCGATAACATACCAGCTCTAAATTCGCCACACATGGTTTGGCCAAAAATAACACGTCCTAATGCTACAACTCCCGTATTCACCAGATATGGCCCCCTAAAAACACATTGAAAGGACGTTTTGCAACTATAGACGAAATAGAAGGGATAAAAGCAAAATCGCTTAACGAACTGAAATCTATACTCACAATGTTATTTCTACGACTACGAGTGGTTGGCAGTTTGAGCAATATTAATATTGACGAATAAAGTATTACTTTTTCAAACAAATGACAATGCCAGTCATTTTTTTCGAAATCTTGTAGAGCCCTTGTATAGGCTGTAGATTTTCAATCCATAATCATAAAGCAGTTTATGTCATACTGGTTTCTAAAGCAAAATTTTCTGCACGATTTATACAACAAAAACATTTTAAACTCGTAGGATTTTAAAATTTTACCTTCATACTGAGTCCTTTATTTATTTAAAAATTCAAACTCGATCTGTCAATAATTTTTGCCTCTCGCTAAGAGAGGTAGGTACTGGATTCATGCTAAAAATCGCATATCCAGATTTTAGTAAATAAGCACGGTTTAAGGTCCCTAGAATCCGATTTTAACATTATTACAATGATGTATGTGTATATGTGTGTGTGTCTGGATGTTGGCAGGACGATTCCTTAAAAACTATAACACTTAAGACCGTTTAACTACGTATTCCTCAACCTGACATTAATGGGAAGAGCTGATAACAATGGAGGCTTATAATTTTGACGTCATACGCAAGAAAGAGTGCGACGATGTAGAAGTTAAGATGGAAGATCCGATTACAAACAAACCAACGCCATTTTTAAACTTCTGTCTTCTGTCACTTGTGTTTTGACATTTGAGTTTTCCATAATTCAATGTCTTTGGAGGTCGTAGAAGCATAAAGAATTTCACATTTGTTATGTATTCTTTATAGTTATAGCGGGAGTCGATGTTGCAAAGATCATACACTCACTACGTATTTGGCAACATTTTGCAACTGTCACCATGACAGCGATTTGTTTGTAATATAACAATGGAGTGAACTTAGTCACAAGTGTAGTTCTTGGAAAATATCAATAGATGACAGCACGAAAACATACCTCTGTATAACCCTCCATTGAACAATCGAAAGTAGTAGTTTCTTAAGAAAAATCTTCTAAATATTATTTTTTAAATTTTTTTATTATTACAAATATTGAAGAACAGAATCTCCATCTGATACACTTAAATTTTTTATTATATCTTCTACAGATTTAGAGATAAGAGATAATATATAGAATAATCTGTTGCAATAAATCGCAAAGTCCAGTGTTAAAAATCAACAGTTTTACTGACATTACTGAAAGCTTTTTATGGGAAATATATTTAACATTTCTTATTGAATTATTAATATCATTTATTATTATATTTAAAATTGTAGTTGCATAGATACATACGTATGTATATAAATAGTAATAATACCTAAATATACTTAAGAAATACCGCCAATCCCGTCAATGAATTTGAACCATCTTGAACATTTTAGAAGAGTAGGACAAGATTTGTTATAGTGTAATAATACGAATTAAGTTAATATTCCAAAAATGTTTACCAAAATAAATTCCTACGCTGTCACCAGTTCTAACTATACATATTTATTGTTATTGAATTAAACAAAACAAAATTAATTAACCGCTAGTAGTAGCTTCCACGTCTCTAGCTCAAATATCTTTGGGTCTACTATAAGTATGTATACCTTCATCAGGTAAGATAAAACAGTTTCATAATGCCTTGATGAAAGTATAAATGTATACCGAAACATCAGGTTTTTAATAATAAATATACTAGTACGGCTAAGATTTCGAGTATCTACTTAATTGTTAACACAGAATCAAAGGGAATATCTGCAGAAATTAATTAAATTTTTCTAACAACTGATGTAATATGTACAATGGTGTATGTTATGTTGTAATTAATCTATTTTATCACTTCCCCACAAAATCAATAAACGAACAAATTAATGAGCAAAGGATTAATTAAACGACACACTGACGTAAATCGTAACTACAACGTATCGCAACAAGTGTTAATTAAATAAATACAGCGGAGTAATACACCAATATTAAACGATTTACTTGTGAAAATTATATATATATATATATATATATATATATATATATATATATATATATATATATATATATATATATATATATATATTAGCGCTTCAGGCCCTACAGGCCCATGGCTTCAATAGAATTTACAATTTCCTTCCATTTCTTCCTATTTCTTGCTTGTTCTTCCCATGATTCCACTCCGATATTAATTAAGTCCGTTTTCACTGCTTCCAGCCATTTTCTTCTTGGTCTTCCTCTTCTTTTCTTGCCTCCTTCACCCGCTCGTAATAGTTTCTTGGGGATTCTGTGTTGGTCCATGCGTACCACATGTCCGAGCCATCTTGCTCTGTAGGCTTTTACCACTTGCGTTATGGATGATCTGGCATATTCTTCCATAATCTCTTTGTTCGTACGTCTTCTTCACTCTCCTTCATCAGTTTTAATTCCCCCGTATATTTTCCTCAGCATCTTTCTTTCCCATATTTCAATTTTCTTGAAAATTTAAATATTACTTGTTTATAATGGGGTATTCCACCATAACAAAAAAAATTAAGAAAATTTCAATTTAACATAAAGTATGGCTCAATAAATAATAGTTAAAACAATGAAAACATTTTTTTAAATAATTACTTTACGAGATATTTCATATTTGCTAAAAGGGAAAATTGACGTCACACAATTGTTATCTTTCTCTCGCAGCGTACTCAGAGCAGTGTGTGTGAGAAAGACAAGTACAGAGGAAATGTGACGTTACACTGATTTTTCGAAAATAAAATACTGTTAAACTAGGAACAATTAAGATTTTTTAATACTATGAATTGCTTCAAAACTGAATGAAGTTTTATTTAAAATAATAAAAAAAATTGAGTGGAATACCCCATTATGTATTTCTAACTTGCATTGTAAATAATCAGGATAATGAAAACTTACTTCTGATAGTACTACACAATTTTATTCATTGTTTGACACTTACAAGTCAACTGACATATTATTTCAAATTAGGAAGTAGCTATTGAAGGGTTGTTATGGTTTTTTTTTTATATTGTTATTGAAGAAACTTTTATGTAATAATTATTGTCTGTCATTGGAAATTATTTGAAAGAAAAATACATTAAAATTGCAAAATGGGTGAAAATGAGGACCTTCCTTTAAAACATTCACTTAGAAGTACAAGCAGCACTGTAAACAAAGACGTTGGAATTTTGTTTTATGATTTTTTTTGCAATACCATGTCATTGTATAAATGTTATTATAAATTAAGTCGCCTGAAAACCAAGGCGTTTTAATTTATGTTATATTTTTTATTATAAAAAAACATTTGTTTTACGTTTACATATCCTCCCACCCCCCCAAGTTCATGTCTGGATACGCTACTGAAATATGTTATAAATGATAATGTTAATTTAAATAAATAAGTTTTATAATGTTAAATTATTTCAATAATTAAATAATTTGGTAAACAAAAATCACTAATAATTCCTTCGCGACTTCTTAAATATACTCTCAAAGAGTGAGGAATGTTGTACATTAGTTATTTAATAATAATAATAATAATAATAATAATAATAATAATAATAATAATAATAATAATAATAATAGTAATAATAATAGTAATAATAGCTTTATTCCTCGGGAAAACTTATATTTATTTATTAATCAATACAAAGATTTTATAGGAAGCGTCATAAATATTTCATCCATAGTAACAAGTATATTATGAATCGATCTTCGATAAAATTATTTTTCCTTGACCATTAAATAATACCTTCATTAAACATCTCGTTAAATATATATATATATATATATATATATATATATATCGTCGCGTTCAAGGCAAAACGGCCTAAGCGCCAAAAAATCGTAATTTGCGATTTTGGTACCGTTCGATAGATTGGCGTAATCTCCATCTATTAAACACAATGGCATAAGTACGAAAAATTTATTAAAGTAGATATTTCACTTTCAAGTTGCCCAAGCGACAATCACAATTTTAATACGCAGGCTTAAAATGGCATAAGCTCCATTTCTACGTAGTTTCTTATGGGTGAATGCAGAGTGAAATGGGCCTAGTTATTGATGTGAAAGTAAGTGTTTTAAAAAATCTGCTTACTTTTAATGCAGTTAAGACATTAAAATAGTATATTAAAGAACAAGTTTTATAAGACATGTTTTTTTCGCACGCGTCAAAGTTTAGAAAACGAGCCTTGGCGAGTTTTCTAATTGACAAGTGCGAAAAAAAAGTCTTATAAAATGAGTTCTTTATACTATTTTTTAGATTTTGCGCCTTCTACATACTAAAATATTGTAAAAAAAACTGCTAATATTAAACCGAGTCAATTTAAGGAAATTTTCAAGTGAAGTGTTGTAGTTGGTATCACTGAACTGACCACATTCAATTATTATTTATTTGAACATTTGAAGGTTAAATTTAAGTATTTGTAGTGTAAATGTCATCTAGTACCAACCTTCTAAAACAAAAAAATGCGTATCGAAATGAAGGCCATTACGATACGCAATTGCGTATCGTAATGACTTCATTATGAACGCAAAATCTAAAAATATATTTGTATAAAAGCGCAGACAGTTTTTTGTGTCTCCTGGCTTATTATGTAAATGGCGCTTGTGTCGTTTTGCCTTGAACGCGACGATATATTTATTAAACAATGCAACATATTACTCATTTGCAAACTTCATTCTATTGAGAAATAGCCCGCATTACATGCTCATTGAATAATATACTATTATTTATTATAACATAGCTACAAATGACAGATTACCACAATTAAAATTTTGTTCATTGAAGTCTATTGGAAGAACATCGATTTTTCACTTGATTCAGTTCTCATATTGGTGGTGTTAGTATTAGATCCAGAATTCACATTAGTGGTAGTGCTGCTGTGTCTTATTCTGTTTAGGATTCTTCGTGTCTTTTGGGTTCCATGTTTAAATACCTAAGTATTGAGAGGATTTGAACTAGTGTGCTCTGTTACTTTTCCTGCTCAGTAATTTCATATTGGGCAAGGAATGTAATTGCTAAAGATCGATGACTATGGTTGGTAATTTTTTGTATTTAGTGTCCAAACCAATTTGTCTTGCAGTTTGTAGTGCCCATTTTGACATTGTACAGTGTGTTTAAGAATAAATCTAACTCGGACAGAGAAACATATGTCTGATCATTATTCAATTCAAAAGTCAAGTTGTCAAAATTAATTTTGAAATGTAAGTTTACTGAGAAAATATAATAAAGAAGAAAATATAATATTGCCATTCGCCGTTTTCTAATTTATTTCATTTTCTAAAATAGGTTTCAAGACGAAAAAAGTTACTATGAAATATTGTTGCTCTCGCCGAGTTCTACCTCTGATTAAATTTAATGTACTTATTCTGTTACATCTTATATAAAAAGCAACGCGGAATGTACACACATCGAAAGGCACTAGGCCGAGGAGGGAGGTCGAGGCCTTTTATAATATCCTCGAATATTAAGACGTATGTACTTACATCAAGTGCGTTCAATGAAGTAAGCAAATCAAACAAATGCTAGGTAAGCAAACGCGACTTGCTTAGTTCACTGAACAATGAGGGATTTCACGATTTTTTTATTTTTTTATATGTTACAGTATTTTTAAATTCAGGAATTCCTTAAATTTTCTTTTTTTAAAATTCGGCTTCCTATGGAAGAAAAAAAATGGCAAATATTTGGTATCCACCGTTACCCGCCTTACGACGTAAGCGAACCCAGTGGTGGAGAGCAATGGCATTATATCATGCTTTCTCTCTCAAGCATTTTGTGCGGCTAAGGTTATATCAATATATATTTGAAAATTTCATTTTTTTCTTATTTTCTTTTCTTTTACTTATCTTAAATTTAGTATATTATAGTTATAGTTTATTAGTATTTAAGTATTTGTAAAAAAAAAATAGCGTGTAGCCGCATGACCACCATAACCAAATACTCTAGTGGATCAGTCTTGCAGTCACTGGTTTGATAATGGAAACACCTACTTACAGTGTCGGCCAATAAAAAAAATCTGATGTGGCCAACACAAAACCTCCCGCTATTTAATTTTTATTAATTTAAATACATACCTACCTACGTATTTACTAACGCTGCAAACTGTTCCATTGCAGAAAACTATTGCTTTATTTACTATTTTCTTTTTAAAATGTCATTATTATTAATTTGAAGTGATAAGTTTTCTGACAGTGACATTTACTGTCAGTTACATTTATTTGAAAAATGAACTGTGTAACAAAGGAATAGTTTTTATCTTAGGCTTCGCGACTAATAAAAAAAAAATATTTTTAAATTTATCTGTAAAATATATAGAAAAAGTATTAATGTATTCCTGTAGAAAATTCAATAATCTTTAATTTTCATAAGACATAAAATTCGAAAAAATGGCATTTAATGGTATTTTTTGAAGAAAACCCATTATGAGCTTCAAGTAAAGTACCATTTCCGTTTATCCGATTTACACCAAAATCTAATGGCTTCTATTCCTCTTAGAATAGGGAAAAGGTTTCAGAATTTTCTGAATGATAGTATTTGAGTTAGAGTGCAAACAAAATTCGTACACATACACACACACACACACACACACACACACACACACACACACACACACACACACACACACACACACACACACACACACACACACACACACACACACACACACACACACACACACACACATACACACATACACACATCATCGTGCAAATGTTAACAATGAATTCTAGGGACCTTAAAACGTGGTCATTTACTAAAATCTCGATATTAGATTTTTAGTACGATCCCTATACCTCCCTTACCAAGGGTAGCGGGAGGTAAAAAAGCCGGGTTCGATAGCGTCATCAAGCCCGGAAAAAGCCGCGCGTTTTGAAAGTGTGTAATATATTTTAGCATTTATAAAAAAAGTGATAAAACATATAGAAAACAAATTTACATCAATAACATAGTTATATAGGAAGAAATAATTATGTACATAATTTACATAAAAATTCGATATGAGTGGAATCCTCTGTAGAGTACGTTCAAGCCACATTAATATTCATGCCAAAGCCAGCTGAGTGGAAATAAACATATGCTAGTACATATATGACTGACATGTGACATGTTTTTGACTTTTTGATATTTGAAGTAATTTATTAAATTATACTGATTACTGATGTCATTTTAAAAAATATACATGGTGTTAAAAAATAAGTGTCACGAATTAAGAGGGCATATAGTACTGACCAAAATGAGTTAAAAAAGCTTAATCAACATGGGTCCGATCTTCAATAGTTTTCGAGATATAAGGCAATGAAAAATGAGTTTTTTCGGTGTTTACCTCTACTATCTCGAAAAGTCTAAGAGTTACGGCTTTGATTAAATGAGGCGTTTTGTTTTTCTAATCTTAGATGTGTTTATGTTTTTCAAAAAAAATCAAATAATTGTACTGAAACAAAAGTTGTAGACAAAATTTTGTTCAACCACTATCTTAGTCAGTTTTTCTTCGATTCTAATACAAAATGGCCTCTTTCTCAAAAACCGTTGAAGATTGGACCCATGTTGATTAAACTTTTTTTACTTATTTTGGTCAGTACTATATGCCCTCATAATTTGACACTTATGTTTTAACACCCTGTATATGGTACTATATGATTTTAATTTAGTCTTCTTATTTATAGCCAGTTTCACAGCTTGTAGTTAAAGTTTTAAGTCATTCATTATTCTAATCTACAATGTATGAAGGAATACTGTTTTTAATTTTAAAATTAACATCTTTATTCGTTTTACCTACTAATTTGTTTAAACGTTAACGTTATCTCAGTGCTTGTGCGGGACGAAAGGAATCTGCAAATAATAGATTACGTATAATAAACTTTTTCGTATTTAATACTTTTACTTTTTGAAACACCTGTAAATTTACTACTTTCTTTTTTGCGATGTACATTTATAAATCTGAAATAATATGTAAGTACTGTATTTTAGATTAGATAAGGGATATAAAATTGTGTTAATATTTTTTAGGTTAACATATGTATTATAATGCATGTAATTAGTACTACATTTCTCTTTAATTAATTTTGCTCTATATTACTAAATTACTTACCATATTTAAATTAATAAATTAATTAATTATTATGTTTATTAAATTTTAAGGGCAATTTTTTTAACAAATAAATAGGTACTTTAACTTTATTCAAATGGAAAATTTATTGTTATGATTATGAATCAGTTAGTGCTAGTAAGAATATGATAAGATAATTATGATGAAAAATTGTCGAATAACCAATAAAACCCAATTACAGAAATATTCTTGGAATTTTTTATCGCCCATTGGCGCCAATACATTTGGCTTCGGCGAAAGATAAACTTGTTTGCTTCAATTTGTCATTAACACAAATAAAATTCTTAACAATGTACTGATATTCTTTAATTACTATACAATAATATAATTCATAGTAATATTATCAAAGAAGTAAAGGAAATATTAATAATATCACAGTATCAAGAATTCAAGAGACAGTAAACAGAATTGGATTTATCGCTTTATTTAAAAATAGTAAATTATGATAACAGGAAAAGAAAACACAGAAAGTTTCGAAGAGATTCCATTGTGGGATGTTGTAAGTAATATTAGAAGAAAACATAAAGACATGGCGACAAGAATGGACATACACCATGAACAATAAACTGAGAGAAAGTTTGATAGACAATTTCAATATAGAGAAACAGTACCTACTACGAGAAGAAAAATTATAATCACGAGATTTCGAGTAGAACACACACAAGCCACGCATAATGGGGTATGCGACCAAATTTTGATTTTTACATATATGATACTACTGACAAAAAGCCGACCGAAGTGGATTGGTAGTAGTAGTAGTTAGAGATGTACTCGATTTCGAGCTTTGGCCCGGCCCGGCTCGATGATCGACTCGAAATCGAGGCGGGCTTCGAGCCAGGCCGAAGATATTTTTTATCGGGCCGAATCGGGCTAATCATTTTCAAAAATCGAGGCGAGTTGGACTTTTGATTTTGGCCCGGCCCGAAAATTCGAGCTTTTCGGGCCAGCCCGAAAAATCTTATAGTTCATTCAAATGCACAGTTTCCTTAATATTTTAATGAAAATGGATGAAGTTAAAAAGGATCAAAATAATTTAATAACACAGTTCACATCACATATTAATAAATAAAAATGTATTATTTTACTTCAAGAATTCAAGGTTATTCATTAAAGCAAGATTTGTGAAAAAGTTGTTTAAATTCTTTGGTAAACAAAGTGTTAAATACTCGTAGGTCTGTAATTTTTATAACAAACTTACACTAGAAGGGTCTCTTTTAACTACTTATGTTAACTAATGTTGAAAGTTATAAGAATGTAGAGGTTTTTTATAAGTTCGACATGAAAAAAGTTAAACATTTTGCCTTAACATAAAAATCAACATTAGGAATGCCGGATGCACCCAATTTCGCGCTTTGGCCCGGCCCGGCCCGATTTCGAGTCAATTTTCGAGCCGGGCTAGCTAATTTTTTTGTCGTGTCGATCTTCGAATCGGGCCGGTAATTTTCATTTTCGGGCCGAGTCGATCCAAACCTCAAAGCCCGGCCCGGCCCACCCGAATGCACCTCTAATAGTAGTTGTGTTCTAGCTGTGCCAGAGGTTCTGAGTTCAAATCCCGGGTAACATATGGTTGTTTATGTGTCCTTTCATCATCTCATCTCCAACGCAACGAATAAAAATCTGTTGTGGCCAGCACAATACCTCCCGCCATTTCATTTTTTTTATGTCATTAAGTATTGTATTGCACTTCGCTATCGAACAATTATTAATTAAATTTAAAAGATTACATTGCCGGTTGTGGTCCTGCGCCACCTCTTTCAAACTATAATAGTATTAGCATTGTTTCAATGTTAATAACAAGGAAACCTCGAAATAATGGAAGGATAATTCGTTTTATCTTATCGAATTTTCGCCACTTTGGATTAAGTCACACAAACGGAAATACGGATGTTCTCAACTCACTAGTCAATTAACTACATACTGTAGAAATCTTGCCTATGCTATCAGCTGTCACTCCACCGCCCAGTACAAAAAGATCGACATTATACGAGTACATACATTACTGACAGAAAGTTTAATAGTGGTATATTAATTTTTAAAATAAGTAAAATTAAAGAAATGAATTAATTATATACAAAATACACTTGATAAGTTAGGATTGTAAACATTTCTAATAGTTGTTCATAATAATAATGTGATATGTCATATTCGTATTCTAATAAACATTCCGGATCTCATCTTCCACAGGAGTATAGTTCTTGCCGAGATATACCGTTCCAACTTGACTTCCAAATTGCGGTGTACCACTTTAATAGCGGGTAATTCTGGTACTTCAGTGTTAAGGGTGAGATTACGGATTTTTTTTCCATTTTCAAGAAATTTATATCAATTATCTATTTTTATTTTTTTGTATGTATAAACATATTTTATTTGTTATGTAAATAATAATAGACATTACAAAATTGCAATTTGCACGAGCGCCTCTAACGGCGAAGCATAGAAATCAAGGTTGCTATGGTTACCCCGTACAAACAAAGACTTGTCATCAGCCGTAGACTTTACACTCTAGCCATCGTTTTAGTTGAATAATCGAATAATCTTCAATATTATCAAACAAAAAATTTGCCCCAGACACATCTTCTGGTTTTAAACTCATTTTTATTAAACACAACGTACACATCACAATAAAGAATTAGGTTTAACACTGAATAACAGATGCGAATACAATGACAGATAGGAACAGGGAACGAGACGCAAGACAACGAGGGGAGGTGTGTTTGTATGCATGACCTTCTATATCTCTCTTGCAGTGACGTCAATTTTGTAAGTGTCTATTGACATGTGTATCTGTACTTGTATTGACTTTAATATTAAATTAAAAATTAAATTTAAGTGCAACCCTAATTTTCTTACCCTCATAGTCCCTACCAGATTCCTGTAGTAACGGTCTAATGAAGTCCGGGCCGGTACATTTTGGCAAGAACTTTAATAACCTCTCGAAAAAGACCCTAGGGGTAAACTTCGGTCTCTAATTTTAAAACGTGTTTAGATAAAATACGAAACTTGTTATATTTACTGTATCACATAATTATTACGTAAATTTTTCAGGTTATTTGGAACATTCTTTGGTTGGTCACTGAGAAGTGGTGAAGGTTATTTATTTGAAAATCATGTACCTACCGTGTTTTTAAACTAGGAGTAAATTAGAAAATCAGATTTACAGCAATAAAATAACCAAATAAATTATTTACAATAAATTTAAATTACTGAACTCTATTCTAATGAATATGATACTACAAACCACTTAGTTTTTGTAGATGTTATGGGATAATAACTAGATGTCAAAATATTTGTGTTTAGTGCAAACATGGCTGATCAGTGGCCAATCAACGAATAAAATTTTTAATTTACTCCTCTTAGTTTATAAATGGACTATTGTAATTTTAAAGCAAAAATGTACACTTATCGACTTTCAATAAAATGCATAATTTTCAAGATATATTCATAATTGGATTTTTGGATTACCATAAAACATACTTATACAATAATATAAACTACACACAAATAATTAAAACAAAGTATGCATACTACTGTTCACATCATAAAAGTTGATTAACTTTTATAAATTGTATGCAAAATAATAGCGAAAAATAAAAAAAAAAACAATATAAAACTTTATTGGCTTCAAGCCTGTTTGATTTTATAGTAATATATCACCATTATCAAACACAACACAACACATGCATTTCATAATGTGTAAATAAATACAATATATGTATTGTGTGATAGAGAAGCAAAAGAATGACAATGAGGTGGAAAGTTAGCACTTCTACATCCCACTCGACCAAAATCAGGGTTGAAAAATCTGTGGAACGCGGTGCTTCATCTCTTACATTACTATTTGCTTTGAAGAGAAACCCAGCTATGATAAACTGCAGAATTACTAAGATGAATAACTTGCACACCTGTAAGAAGACTTTCAAATACATAAAAGATTTAAAACAATTAATAGAATTGCTTTCCAAGAGATATTTATTTGTGATGCATTACTAGCTCATAATATTCATAAAAATTAATTTATTTCCTTTATACATACAACAAAAAAAAAGTTATTAGCATATTGAAAAGAAACTAAAGAATTAATATACCAGATACGAGTATATACTTGATATTTGTTACTTATGTAGGAAATATAATGTTTACATTTTTACTTATGCAGGGTAACAATAAACTACGGAGCCAAAAATAATAGATCACCATTCAGTTTTAATGATTATTAAAACAAAGTTTATATTAAATAAATACATCATATACAATAATTACAATTACACAAAATGTCTACATAGATCCAAACGATGTGGCAATCAGTGATACGCCGCAGCTCATCTACTGTCAATTTGTCCCATTCTGTTGTAAGAGACTGTTTTAAAAAGGTAATATTTTTGTGGGGATTTCCACAGGCTCTGGCTTCCAAAATTGATCAGACACTGTAACCCATAAATCCCTTGGATTCAAATCGGGTGAATACTGTGGCCATTTGTCTAATGAAACCATTCCGCTCCATGAGCAGGCGCAGAATCCTGGTGAAATGTCCAAATATGATCTCCGAAATGTTTTCGAGCCCAGGGCAATACAATAGCTTCTAAAATATCTCTTCGGTATACATCTTGATTAACTTTGAGCCTTTATAGTCCAGTGAACGAAGCGATTTTGCCCTACAAAAAGTCGGGTAGTTCTGAATTTTTGATATGTTGCTGGTGAGTTAGTGAAAAATCCAAATTTCCACAATCCTCCCTCCTCCGCTCTCACCGTCATCTTGTAAAAACCACGGAAAATCGGCACATTTCTCAGTTTATTGCCTATAACTTCATTCTGGTGAATTTTGGCGCAAAGAAAGTTATTAGCTGACTTGTAGAGGACAAAATTTCCTGCATATTGGTTATGTGAAGTTATTTTGTACGGTTAATAGCAAAACGGAGCTCTGAAGCTGACAAAAAAGGCTAAAATTGTGTACTTAGCAAAATTTTGAGTTTCTTTCCACATTACATCGCAATAGCCGTAACACATCATTTTAACGTAAAAGTCCTCATAATCAATTTTGTAGCGAATTTAATTACCTATAAAATCCAATTATATTTTACGACCAATGCAACGGAGGGTCAATTTGCAGGATAAAAATGAATTTATTTTTCTAGTTTAACGCAGCAAGTCTTTTTGGTTCATTTATTTCTAATTATAAAAGTATTATTTCAGATAAAATAATCTGTATAGATGCAAAATGAACGTAATTATGTGTTGGCAAGCATCAGTTAAGAATCGAGGGACAACTAAAAAAAACTTTTTAAAAAACAACACTTTCTTCTTTTATTTGCCTGCGACTTCTTTCTATTGCTCTTCAACTCAGAATAAGTTATTTACCGAGTATTATATATATGTTCTAAGACTCAATTTTCTAAAACTTTGGCGTATTATGTCTGTTGTGAAACCAATAGCGGTAGAGCTGTGCCGCTTCTAACAAGGCAAAAGTAGCGATCTTAGAAAAATATTGAGTTTTTTATCACTTTTCCTAGTTATAAATAAATCATTATCAACAAATTTTTTTATATTCTTTTAGATGTTGTACTCAGCTCCTACAGGTACGGAATGGATGAAATATAGAATATATAGATTACCTCGAAACATCTATTTTGAAAACTTGTTTCATTAACATTTTAACCACCGAAAATCGGCAATTTTTCAGTTTTTTGCTTATAACTTCTTTCTGATGCATTTTAACGCAAAAAAAAAGTTATTTGACGACTTGTAGAGGACAAAATTTCCTGTATATTTGATAAATGAAGTTTTTTTTGTAGGAATAATAGCAAGGGAGCTATGAAGCTCCCAAACAGGACAAAATTGCGTACTTAGCTAAATTTTAAGTTTCTTTTCAATATACACATCGCAGTTCATTTTAGGGTAAAAGTATTTATGAAAAATTTTGATAATTTACTTAATTACAAAATCAATGTATAAATTTTTTATGGCCAATGTAGCGGACTGGGGGCCACTTTATAAAAAAATAAGAAGTAGTTCTTTCAAGTTTAGTGCAACAACATTGTTGTTGTTCAGTTTTTGACACTATTAGCCGTTTTATGGTTAAAACTTTAAACCTAAATCTGTAAAAGATGACAAAAACACATCTATTTTTGCTGATTAACATAAAATTACACATATGAGCAGCATCTTTCGTTGCGATTTTGTTCATTATTTACAGATTTAAAACTTACAGTTTTGACCACAATACGGCCATATACTTGTTTTTATGATGCGGAATTAACGTAATACGGATTCACGAACATAATCCTCAGCTGAAGAGCAGTAGAAAGAAGTCGCAGTCAAATAAATAAAAGAAGAAAATGCTGTTTTTCAAAAAGTTTAGTCCCTCGGTACTTCACTGACGCTTGCCAACATGTAATTACGTTCATTTAGCATCTATACAGATCATTTTATTTGAAATAATACTTTTATAATTAGAAATAATGAACCAAAAAGAGTTGCTGCATTAAACTAGAAAAATAAATTCATTTTTATCGTGTAAATTGACCCTCACTCCGTTGCATTAGTCGTAAAAAATAATTGGATTTTATAGGTAATTAAATTCGCTATAAGATAGATTATCAGGACTTTTACCCTAAAATGATGTATTACGGAGCTATTGCGATGTAAAGTGGAAAGAAACTCAAAATTTTGCTAAGTACACAATTTTAGCCTTTTTTGTCAGCTTCATAGCTCCGTTGGTATTAACCGTACAAAATAACTTCACATAACCAATTTACAGGAAATTTTGTCCTCTACAAGTCGGCAAATACCTTTCCTTGCGCTAAAATTCACCAGAAATAAGTTATAGGCAATAAACTGAAAAAAGTGCAGATTTTCGGTGGTTTTTACAAGATGACGGTGGGAGCGGAGGAGGGAGGATTGTGGAAATTTGGATTTTTGACTAACGTACCATCCTATATAACATATCAAAAATTCAGAACTACCCGACCTTTTGTACGGTACTCCCACTTTTTCAGCCTCCGTTCACTGCTTCACTGGACTATAAGGCACGAAAACAAGAGAAGTTTTGCCTGACGCACCAATACGCCCCATACATGACAGATACTGCTCCTTGGCGGTGCATAACTACGTCAGACGATCCAAGATATTCACGAGACCATTTCCTATCATTTTGATGGTTATGGACCTACTCAATTGTAAATGTTTTCTCGTCGGTGAAAAGCGTACTTGATAGCTCACCAGCAACGGTGCGGCATTCTAATTGCCCGCATCTTTCCAATCGTAAGGTGGGTTTATGCTCAAACATTTAAGAGTATAAGAATAAAATAGTGTTAAGAATAGTTAATGGTGCTTATGCTGTCCGTTACAAAAATAAGCGTGAAAATAAAATAAATGATAATACATTTTTTAGGTTAGAGAAAAGTTGTTACATTTATTATTCTGAGTTTAGAGATTTTGGTAGCAGCGTTGAATTAACATTTATAATTTTTATATTGTTACCTTTTAATTTATCAGTAAGAGTACGGTCAAAATATTACCCATAACAGGTAAATCTGACAGATTATGTTTTGCCAACACCGATATATTATGTCCAAATTGTTTGTTTGTTTGAAATATTTGACAGCTGTGTCAGCTGTGTGCGCATGCGTGTCGCATGCGCACTTAGCTAACAGGAATAAGAATAAGGCGTAAAGTTAAAAGTTAATCAACTTTGGCTTATTCCTTGTTCTTATTTCTTATTCCTTATCTAATTTATGGAGCATAAACTAACCGAAATTTTATAAATATAACCTACTTATCGTAGTGTCAATCATGGAAATGAAATAAAATATAAGGATGCAATAGTTATTTGTTATTTGTGCTACAAGTACGAAAAAATATAATTTTTCTATAACTGTCAAAAAAAAAATACATACATCGTTATGGATACGCAAAGTTTGTTTTTTTTTACGTGTGAAAAAATAATTATTATTTCTTCACGCGTGAAATAGATATTGTTTTACGTCTGTTAAAAAAAGTAGGTACACTTTTTTTCATTAAAATGGATTTATAAAGTATGTATTTTTTAACACAATAAAAGAGTGAAAAAAAGTTACTTTTTTAACGCTACAGAGTGAAATAATGAAACGTTACGGCACTTTTTTCACACTTTTATTGCAGACGTAAAAAAAAATTTATATGCAACTCGAGTAAAAAGTGTCGTATTTCACTCATAGGATTCCCTCTTCGTGAAATAAGACTATACTTTTTACACTTGTTGCATAAATAATTATTATGCAACAAGAGTAAAAAGTATAATGTTATTTCACGAATAGGAAACTTTGACCGAACGAGCCGCAGGCGACATTTGCGTCATGTACACAAACGCGATATAATGTATTTCGTACGCGCAGAACAACTCAAGTTTGCATAGTAATCGAGTGTTAGCTAGCAGTGAATTAGATGCATTTTCTCGCAATGGGCAAAGCAGACAGATAAATGCTGCGCATTTTACGAAATTAGACATGAATCACAATAAACATCCTTGCTTGACAAACCAGGGATATGTAAGGAATTCGATTAGTACTCTTCAAAGCAGTGGCGGCTCGTGAAAATACAAGTAAGTGTTCTGCTTTTCAATTCATGAAAAACTTTATTACTTCCATCTTAATTATAAATTATAAAAATATCAGGCACCGGTCGACCTTTTCTTCCGTTTATTAAACTATACATATATCACATTATTAAATTATGACTCATAACCATCATATGGCTGCAAACGTAAAACGCAACCGTACAATCCGGTCTCCAATTGAACTGCGCCTTTATGCAGCTCAGTTTCCCGCATCTATGCGGGAGTGATTTTTCAGCCAGCTTTCCAGGACACGAGGCTCGTTTACTTGGCTCAGGTTTCCTGCCAGTTGTAGATAAATTTGACGAGTCAAAGAAAACACTCTGGCCGACTACCCCGTATTACTGAATCCTGGATACGTCAGGCCTACCCAGCCAGAGGTTTTTTGGACACACATCAACCTGCCGGTCTAGGCACGACGCGAACTAATGAAGAGCAAACTATACAGTGTCCCACACTCTATCTTCAGTGTAGCGGAGATAGCCAATGTTATTCTTATGGACGTTTTCTGTACCATGTTGTCAATTTTTCAATGTAATGTAATATTGAAACATTCATATATTTTCATTGCTATACCAAAATTAGTTAACACCGTACAATTTAAGTTTTATGAGGGTCTCTTATTTACCCAAGGGCTTATTGTATTCACCTGAAATTTGTCTGCAGTTCTAAATAGTTTTATACAAAAGGCCGCGAAAAGATGCGTTGGAACCGGGGTGTAAAAAACATGCTGAAGCTATTTGTACATGTAATGTGTAATATTTCAATACAATATTTTAAAACATCCCGGCATACTAATCTTGATCAAATGCATTAGAGATTAGAATATTAAAATATTATAAATTCAAATTGGAAATTATAAAGAGAGAATAAAGACTTATGAACTATGTAAAATATATGTAGTATTTCTATAGTCTAAATATTAGTAAATTATCAAATAAGAAGATATAAATTAAATAAAAAAAATAATGCTTAATAATTTTAAATCTTTATGAAATTAAAAATCTATTTACTTTTAATACATTTCAATAACAGATAAATAAACAAAATTAAACAGAAAATAAATATAAAGTTCACTTTACAATATATCAACAAATAGTATAAAACCAGTAAAAAAATAAAAAAAATATTCTTCATCAATATGACATTTTTTTTCGTTTCACCCATTTGTTTAGATACACTGAAAGTCGAACTGAAAGTACACCAGTCATAAATACATTCGAAGTACCTAGAATATTTCATCTCTTTTTGGGCATCTATTTTGCTCTTTCTATCTTGTAGGCTTACAGTAGGTAAAAATGGCAACAGGGTACTCCATAAGACCCTATACTGAACATAAAGTGTGGGACACTGTATAGTCAACAAACACAAAAAATATAAAACATAAATTGTTTAACGTCCAGTAGACTCCCCAACTTTTCAAATGGAAAGGAAATCTATGTTGGTTATTGGGTGACATTTTTAACGTTTGATTCTACCACATACATGTGATGTCATTTATCTATCTTTTGTATTCCAAATACATAATGTCCTTAAAAATAGATGAGTATTTAAAATATATCTATGTAGTTGAAATCCATATCTCGGACCTTCTTAATTTTTAAGTTTTCCAATGACATCTACAAGAAGCATGATTTACAGTTTTATTTCAGAATTGTTGTTCTCATTCCTTCTTGCATTACCGCTGATTTCTTTCCATATTGTTAATGCTGTTACAATTAGATAGTAGGTAATCCTGAAATGAAAATTACATCCGAAAACAAAAAAGGCCTTAAAAGGAATATGTTATAGTTTATAGGTTTATAATCAGCCAAGTTTGTTGTTTGCATATTGACCATGTGACATTCAAGATTTTTCGTAATAATATAGAATTTAAACAACATATCTTCTAAAAATGCTAGGATTTTTTTTTTTTAGAAAAACTTGATGTTTATTTGCTGACATCGATTATAAAACGAGTGCGTTTTTGTCAATTTTTTTCTAATTTACAAATCTGTAATGCCCGGTATCACCGCTGTCACCTAAATTTAAAGGGTTCCTTAAATTGACAATATTTCATCGAAACGAAACACCAAATGGATAATTGAATTGATGTCAATAGATCGATTTGCATTATTTGTTTAAGCTGACCTTAAAATTTAAGTGTCAGCGGTGCAACTGGGCGTATAAGACCTACAGATTACTTGATGTAATTGCAGACTTATGTACTCTAAAGCGCACGTTATATAAATGAGGTTTATAAATGCTAAATTTGAATTGCAATTAAAAATATTGTATAGCCCGTCTTTTAATAAAACGCAGATGAAACGGAGCCAGATTGTCAAACTCTAAATATAATAATAATAAACGTAACGCACAAAAGTCGCGCTTGGAAATCTCGAGCTGAGTTGCTCAGTACTGTGCGTTAGGTGAGGTTATTGTTTGTTATATTTAGAAACCATTTCAGCACGGTGTAAATTTTGTACGCAATTCATACATTGCATAATAATTGCTCTGTAACGTCATATTGTCTGACATCTAGCGGTATTTTAAAATATATTTCCCATACACTGTGCTTAAAAAAATATATTAATTGTTAATTTTTTGTCCAGACTGTTAATATTAACACTGACATGACGAATTTTTTAATTTAAAAAAGTATTTCATTTTATCACGTATCAGAAAATCAACTGCGCATTGAAAACATGTCATTTTTTACTATCTCTCTCACTGTGTGCAATGGGTCCATTATAAAGGTATACAACGTGTCCATAGGACACAGTTGTTTTATATTGAAAATTTAACTTATCCGGATAGATATTTTAAATAAATCTGAATAAGTTAGTAACTGCGTTATGAATTGAAACTACCCATTCTAATTAAAAAAAAAGAACTGATATCGTATGAAAAGAACAGGAGTAGGAGTTCTCTCTCTCTCGTAGAGGTAGTCGCATATTGCATAAGTTAAAAAGCTATTTTACTTTAATATATTCGCATGTTTCAACAATAATTATTGTTACTATTTGCGAACAATGCAACGTCAATTAATTTACTTCTTTGTTATCAATACAAAAGTAATTTCAGGTTTGTTATAAGATCTGAATAAATGTACAAATTATTGTTATTGTTAATTCAAATTTAATATTTGTATATATAATCAAGTGTACGTGTGGTGTAGCGCAGAGTTGGAAAAAGGAATTAAAAAAAAACTATTGTAGTCAGCACAGTACATATCTCTCCTCAATTCTATTTCAAACATAGTAGGTACAGTATTTTTCACGTAAGAATGGCTTTGCGCAATAATGATTCGTGTGCTAACACCGTACATGCAGACAAGATCATTATTCTAACGAACCCTTCTTGAGAGTTTTTCTTTGACATTATTGATAATAATAAATCCTCGAATAAATCATATACTTGTAAATCAACACGAAACATAGATATGCTAAAATACACGTAGGTATGTAAACGAGCTATGTTGATAATACCAGCTTATTTCATGACCAAAGTTAAGACATATATCAGTTTATGAACAAACTCTATAGTGTCAAAAAGAAACTACTTCAATAACGTATGTCGTCAAGAATTATACACTTTTTATTGCGCAATGTCATTTTTATGTGAAGAATACTATACAGGATGTTCCATTTAAGTGTGCCACCATTGCTATCTCGAGAACTATAAGAGCTACGAAGTTGGTAAAATTAGCAAAGAACCACCATTTTACAAAACTATTACAATGAGCAAAAAAAAATTGATATTATTCGTATAATAATCACATTGCATAATTTATATAAGGGTGTTTCTTGTAATTTGTGTTCAAATCTTAGTCTTTAGGTTTAGATTATAATTACGAGCAGATTTTAGCATATATTATAATGTACATTACAAGTTTACTACTAGCTACAAAATATAAATATTTGTCAATACGTTTACTTTACTAACATATTATATGTAATATCTGAAATAAATATTTAAAAAATTGAATCATTTGTAGATTTCTTATTGCCAGTAAGAAAATTTATGCACGCCTATGTGCAAAGAGAACTGCTTGAATATAAGTGTCATAAATCGTGAGGTTCGGAATGTTTTTCTATTGTGTTAGGCCATAAAAGATCGTGAAATCACTATTTTACTTTTAACGCAGTGCGGTATCTAAGAAAAAGTAAATATTTAACATACCGCATCGTAGGAATTGTGAATCGACCTGCATTCCTAAGGCTTGCCAAGATAAATCGTCCAGACTATAGTTAACCAAGGCGAAAAGCGCCGAGGTTTCCTATAGCCCGTGACATAATAAAACTTTTCACCGGGGTTTGTATACAGTTTGATATTTAACCTTAAATTTTGATCTTTCATATATCAATACTTATTTATATTATTTACAATTTCATTCGTCTTTTTATATATACAATGTAAAGAAGCTTTGTTTACAAGTAACTGACCACTCAGGGTGGAAATGGGAAATAGCCCCGAATTTGAGACGTGACAGGTTGGAAAGTATAGCTGAGGTTGGAAAGTGTTTTAGAATTAATATTAATTTGGTGATTATTTTTAATACATACTTTGAAAGTTACCGTCATTAAATTATGTTACTATGCGTTTGTATAGGTCGAATGTTATGTAAAAGTGACATTCTACAGACTGTTGGCTGTCAAAATTATCGCACTTTTAATGTCAATCGGCAAAAAACTTTTATATGTAAATATACATATGTATATGGTATTTAATTTATGGTTAATAAAAAATAATTTGGATTCTTTGGTGTACTTATTACATTGGCTACGAAAACATACAAGAAATTAATTTATATATGTATGTATGAAGCGATAACGCTTACCATCTACACTAACTTCGCACATTATTATTATATTACATGAACTCAGGTTTGAATATGACACGTAGTGTATTGGTAAGAGCCAACAAAGTGTCTGACATCTGGTGGCAAAATAAAACATATAAGTTTATTATTATTATTATTATTATTATTATTATTATTATTATTATTATGTAGGGAAAACATTGTGCTTTCATATAGGGTTATAAGTAAACAACAATCAAAAATGACCAGCAAATCGAAGAGATATTGTTCTGTACCGCAGCGCAATAATTATGCAAGTGCTGGCATATCCGTTCATTATTTCCCAAAAAGAGAAATATTAAAAAATAATTGGAAAATAGCGTTAAAATCGGAAAGGAAATATCACCGTTCATGAACGTTTGTTCACATTTTTACCTAAGCGATTTTATTCCATGTAAGTATTTATAAAAATTTATGCTTCAAAACATTATTAGATTGTTTTTGTAGTCAATAAAAAAAAATATTTAAAAAAAATGATATAGCAAGTTAAAAATTACAGCAAAGAAAATTTGACAAAACTCCTGTACAGAGAAGAAAAATAGAGAGACGTTACCTGTAAGTAGTAACTATTATTCTTTAATATTATATATTTATTTTAAATTGTTTATAGGAAAGACAGGGAAGAAGAAGACACTACAAAAATATCAGAAATTGAGCAAGAGGAAAACGTGCAAAACAAAGGACTTGATGTGCATTTGTATTTAGTATTATTACGATTGAGTGGTTAGCCCTTTTCAAATTAGATGTTTCAACCTACAGTTCATTTATTTCTATATTATTCTGTTTATCTGTCTTACATCCGCAGAAGATAAAATGTCCAGCTAAAAATAATTAAATAATAGTTAACATGCAGATAACCTCAATTTTGAATCTTATTTTACCCTTATATACTGCTTCTCCTTCGACCATAGGCCGCACAGCATCATTTAAATAAATGTATATATCTGACATTATGATAAATATATTTGATTTCAATTAAAAATAACAAAATATCCTCAAAACAAAGCCTCAAAATACAACTAGCACAAACGTAAAATATAATGTTTTCCCTATAAGTCGGTCATTAGTGCTGCCATCTCTAGGATGTGGCTCTCCCGGATTGTTCGTATGAATTAGATTAGGTTCTTTAATTAAAATTCTCTTTACATGTCCATGAACTATTCATCTTGATAAAAACATAATCACCTCAATTCTGTAAGAAAGTTGTTAAGTTTTAGCAACGTTGCTAAAAATTGTAACCAATAAAAACAAATGTAAAGCCTGTCATTTTCATGTTTTATTCAGTGTTCGCAATTATTATTGGTTATTTGCTATAGCAACGTTGTTAAGACTTAACAACTTTCTTACAGAATTGGGGGGAATGAATGGTACCTATATTTATTTACTTCGACGAATTATTCGAACGAGTGAGCGTTGAAAGCAAAATGAAAAGCGTCCATTATTTAATTGAAAAAACAAAATCTTTCTAGCACTTCTCCTTCAACTAGTCGGAATACGCACTAATTTAATTAAGTGTTCACGTGATATAGGCACATAAGCAATAATTTACGCTCATAAATATTTTTCTTTAAAGCCTAATTTAGGTTCAGAATTTTTGAATAGTTTTTTTGCAGAATGGATTACCATTAAATTAAGTATTTGAGTTACGTGAAGATATAAATTAAAATATAAACAATAATACATCATTCTTCACAAAATTAGTAAACAATTAGATATCTAGATTCGGAGTTCCTTCTGTTATTACAACAGACAGGGGAAAACAATCTGAATCAGCATTATTCAAAAATTTGCTCAAATTATTACGTGTACACTACATAAAAACCAAAGCATACCAACCACAATCAAATGGCATGATCGAGAGATTCCATAGACAGCTAAAAACTTCCTTGAAAGCATACAATAATCCAACCACTGAAATATATACTAACTGGAATGCGCGTACGTACCGTGACTGTGAAGGCATATTGAAAGCTGGCTGCTGGAGTAGTCGGCAAACATCGGGCCAGTTCGTGAGTAGACGGAAATTATTTCGTGTGGCGCAAGTTTAAATAAAATGTATGTGAGTAGCATAAACATGAAAATAAAACGATCAGCTATGATACGAATTATTCGGCTAGGTTCGGTTCGACACGAACGTGCGCGAACAGGACCAGCCATGATTGTTCAATGGGGCTTCAGTCAGTGCAGCGTACGCTGATAGGTAGAGTATGCGAGTTCCAGTTAGTATATATTTCATTAGGTGCGTTCAATGAAGTTAGCAAACCAGCTTGCTACGCTAGCGAATTGTATATGACGTTTAAGTGACGTCATATTTAATGCTTTGCTAGCGAGAAATGCTAGCGCCGATTACTTCGCTAGCTTGATCTGCTAAGTGCTGCTAGGACACCAAATTTAAAATGGAATAAAAAATAAGTTTTTAAATCACGTTTTAAATGAAGACGGTAGCTAAATGTTCGAAAATAACAATTATATTGGCATCACAGCAGGTATGTTTTGACATTTGTGGTTATGTTGAAGTAAATCTAAAATTGTTGTAAAATGTTTTGATGGAGAATTAATAGAAAATGAGAAGGATAATGAACATCCATTTTAAAAATAAAGCACAGTGGGCCATTCAACGTAGCATTACATTATCTGGACAACACAACCACAAAAGAACAAAGGTCAAATATTCATATTCGCGCCAAAGTTGCCGTTCACTAAACGTTTTGCTAACTTTATTTTGTTACTTCGCTAGCGCTAGCTTGCTAACTCTATTGAACGCACCTAGTGAATCCAACAGATTGAACAACTAATTTACCATTTATCTTACTGAGTCTTCGTACTACCAGTAAAAAGCCTATTAAATGCAGTCCAACAGAACTAGTCTACGAAACCAAATTACATATTCCAGGCGAATTCTTCACGTAATCACAAATAATTCCAGACAATAACATACCTCACTATCTCCAACTATAAAACAAATTATCAGCAAATTAAAGCATGCACCCCCAACCTTAAACAGCAAATCAAATTTCATAAACCCAGATCTATTTCGCACATCCCACGTCTTCATAAAACATGATGCAATAAACCCATCCTTGCAACAACCTTTCGATGGACCATACAAAGTAATTAAACGATAAAAAAAAATTCACAATTTTAGTAAAAGATAAATTAGACACCATATTAATAGACAGACTAAAACCTGCATATTAGTCCAGTCAATGGAGACCAAAAAAGACCTTTGCCTTACAGAAGGTGGGGAAAAAATGATTTTAACATATGTTGTTTCGATCGAGACGGGGATGAAAAATTCAAATTTGTGCCCTTGGGGAGACTCGGCGTGAGCCGCCATCTTCGATCAAAGGTACAAAAAATGAGTTTTTTTGCTATTATCTCGAAAACAGTGGCCCGTATCAAAATTTTACAAGAATACAAATTTAAAGCTCGTTACTTTTTGTACAAAAAGGGTTTTTGCATTTTTTACCTAGGATGAACTCAAAGAGTTATGTTCAAAAATAGGTAACCAGAACAACAATTTATGAAAGAAGATTTAATCACTCAAAATATACACAATATTAATTTTTTAATACTTAGTCTAATAGATTTTGTTATTTGTAACAGTTTACATTTGGCGTGGCATCAAAAGAAGTAAATTATCGATGATTTTTAAATAATTTTTATCAGCGCTTTTTCACAAATTCATCAACCACTCTGACCCGGTTGAAGATACGGTACAGCGGTTTAAAAATTTTAATTCAGTTTGGAATTCTCGTTCATGTCATGTTAAACGATTTTTGCTCCGATGAGCGGTTAACGAATTATTAACAATTTAAACTTATGTGAAATTTCACTAAAATTTCAGCACGTATTAAATGCACAGTAAAGCTAATCGTTAATCGCGTTCAAATTTCAGAAGAAAAAATAAACACTAAGCTGATTTGCAGATGTTTAAAATTTTAGTGAAATTTCACATAAGTTTAAATCTATATATATAAAAAAATAAGGTTTTTCTTTGGGGCCTTAGTTATGGACTTCTACCGAACAGATTTTAATGATTCTTTTTTTAAATGAAAGCTGTTAGCATGTAGATGTGCACAAAAATCTAAAATGATACAGTTTTGATTCCGTCAATTTTTTATAAGGCCTTAAAGATTTTTTATGAAGTACCGCTGTTAACCGATAGATGGCAGCACTGAGCAACATGAAGATGAAGAGAATGATTTAGAATACATACAATTTATGAAAACTGCTACAAAATATTTAGGGCTGGTTTATCAATGCAAAGTTAAATAATTTAACAGGTAAATATCTTAAATCATGCAAAGCTTTTAAAATACAAAAGTCAAAAGTTGACCTTAAATGACAGATAAATATGTCAACATGTCAACTTACAATGAAAACATGAGAAGGATTTTTTTCCCTCAAAAATTAATAAATATAATAGTTAATTAATTAATTTAAATATGGTAAGTAATTTAATAATATTGAGCAAAATTAATAGAGATACATATTTTGTAATAATTTTTTTTTTAACCTAAATTTTAAAATTTAATGAATTATATATCCTTTATCTAAAATACAGCATTATTACCTATTTAAAAATGCACAAGAGATAGGTGTACATTTACAGGTTTTTAAATAACGAAATCATTAAATACAAAAGAGTATTATATTATAATCAACCAGTTGGATAACCCTATTTTCCCGCTCTTAAACGCTACCCCTTAACGAAAACGAATTTCACACAAATGGAAAGTGAATTCCCAGTAACAAAATATGATTTCACATTAACGAAAACTGGTTTCAGGAAAAAAAAAACTGAATTCACACCAATGGAAACTAATTTTAACTAAAGAAAACAGATTTTAAACCGTCGGGTTACATATTCTCGCTTCTAACGTAGCTAACATTGTTGTAATAAACTTTTATCATTGTTGTAATCAAGTTTCATTATTGTTGTTAAGTTTCTGAAAAGTGCTATTTGTTATTTATTTAATATTTTATAAGGACAAAAAGACATTTTAATATATTTTAGAGACAATAAAAATGCTTTATTTTTTGCCTCTCCAAGAGGTAGCTACTTTCCCTTCTGCCCTTCCTTGGAGGTGCCCATTTAAAGTTCCTATATAAAATCTGTTTTCATTTAGTTGAAACTGGTGTTTAAAATTGTGAATTCTGTTTTCATTGTTACAAAATCGGTATTCAGGAGTGATAAATTAGTTTTCGTTACTGTGAATTTAAGTTTCCTTTGTGTGAAATCAAGGTTCGTTAATGTGAAATCATATTTTGTAACGTGAAATAGAATTTCAAAAGTGTGAAATCATACTGTAAAAGGTATAGACATGCAATGATTATGCATATTGTTTTAAACCGAATAAAGATGTTAATTTGCATAATAGAAACACGTTAATCCCTCATAGATTACAATAATGCATAAAATTTTTGTGGACAATAAAACAGCCATTATTACTACAATAATTGAACTTGAAATCATAAATGAAACACGTTGATTACAACAATAACAATATTTGTTGGTGACTATAAATTATTTACATTATACAATGAAATGAATGAATAACGTTACCCCATATTTTTGTTGCAAATATTTGCAACGGGTACAGCTAGTTGTTAATAATTCGTTAACCGCTCATCGGAGCAAAAATCGTTTAACATGACATGAAGGAGAATTCCAAACTGAATTAAAGTTTTTAAACCGCGGTACCGTATCTTCAACCGGGTCAGAGTGGTTGATGAATTTGTGAAAAAGCACTGACAAAAATTATTTAAAAATCATCGATAATTTACTTCTTGTGGTGCCACGCCAAATGTAAACTGTTACAAATAACAAAATCTATTAGACTGAATATTAAAAATTTAATATTGTGTATATTTTGAGTGATTAAATCTTCTTTCATAAATTGTTGTTCTGGTTACCTGTTTTTGAACAAAACTCTTTGAGAGTTTATCCTAGGTAAAAAATGCAAAAACCCTTTTTGTACAAAAAGTAAAGAGCTTTAAATTTGTATTCTTGTACAATTTTGATACGGGCCACTGTTTTCGAGATAATAGGGTTTTTTCGTTCTCGTTCTCTAAATTAAAATTTCATTGTGTTAATTTCTATTATTATTTATACAAGTTTAAGTTTTTACATTATACAAGTGTAGAGTGTACTATAATACCAAGGGAAATTTTATACTGTGCAAATTAACAAAATCTCACTCCTTAGAACGAGAGAAGAAAATCTAATGATAGGTAATGAAAAGCATGTCATTACTCGTCATTTTATTTTCATGTTGCACTGAGAATATTCAACTGATAAGGGAGTTTTACTGATACTATTATACAATTGTTTCTTATTAAAACACAATTTTCATGGTATACTAAATTTAATTTATAATTGAACAAATAAATTTATCTCTAAATTTAGAGAAAAATAGTGAAAAATTCCGAAATCATTAATTTTAAGCATAAGACACCCTTCATAACAAATAAATAAATACAATCGTAAAATAAAATTTAAAATGACGAGTTACAGTCAATTGAAATTGAGTATAAAAATGAATTAATGTACAGCAACGATAATGATATTAATCAAATGTCATCAACCTGTCATCATGTGTCAAATGTGGAATATAGTTTTGATGAATTATGGAAAATTAAAATATAATTTTTATCTTTTAGAACAAAAGTTGTCGCGTGACCTTGAGCCTTTTTTTTTTGAACACTGTTATTGCGATCTTAATTTGTTTCCAAGACCAATGCACCTATTTATATACATTAATGTTTTAAAAATAATAGGTTTTATAACGTAAAAGTACCTATAGTGACCTGAGGGATAAGGGAAAGAAATGCTCATGTCGTGATATTCCATAGACGCCGTCAAATAATATGTATTACAGTAACTTTGTATTTCTAACTCATTTGTGTACGCTTATGATCAGAGAGTAAACAAGACAGGAACTGAAACGAACAGCAATTACACAGATCAACTGCCAATATAAGAAAGGATGCGTAGCTTTAAAACTTTTTTGGGCGAAGCCGAGACAGACGACAAAAATTAATGATCATTAACGGTTAGATATAGTTTACGCACGTAAACTTAAGACTATTGAAATATTGAATGTAATAAGCTCGTGCTACTTATTTTATTGTACTCATACAGTACAAAACAATAAGTAACACGTACTTACTACAGTCAATATTTTCTGGTTTGTTAATAGACGCAATGGGCTCATAAACCAATTTTTTAAAAATATTTTTAAATGAAAGTTCGTTTAATTATGAAGCAATTCGTGGTATCAAAATGTCATAATTGTTTTTTGTACCGTGAGTATTTTTTAACGTAAAACATTGGGTTTGTCATACCATGGTTACGACTTGGCATTTGATTGACAGCAATGTATTTGCCCGTTCCATTTAAAATGAAACATAGGGAACGAATTTGACATTTGATACGATGTCAATAGAGGTTAACTTTGTTTAAATAATTATACCTGCATTCTAAATTAAAATTAGTTGTAGAAAAAACACAGTATGCATCTTGTGCCCGAGTGGTTTTCTGACTAAATTTCTTACAATATTTAAATATAATACTTCTGTCAAATTCAGTCCCTATGTGTCATTTTAAATGAGACAGACAAATACATTGCTGTCAATCAAATGTCAAATCATAACTTATAGGAAAATTCATATTGACAAGATGTCGTTAGAGGTTAATTTTGTCTAAATAATTATACCTGTTTTCTAAAAATTAAATTTAGATGTAGAAAAAATACTGTGTGCACCTTGTGCCCGAAATATGTTCAGTGCTCTCGAGTGGTTTTCTGACTCCGCTAAATTTCTTATAATATTTAAATATAATACTTCTGTCAGATTCGTTCCCTATGTTTCATTTTAAATGGAACGGGCAAATACATTGCTGTCAATCAAATATCAAGTCGTAACCAGGGATATGACAAACCCAATGTTTCACGTTAAAAAATACTCACGGTATAGCTGCATTTGATTTTTAAAGAAACCTATATCTATCTTTCTCACACTAGTTTCTGTAATAGGCTGCGCAAGAGATACCAATACTGTGACGTCATCTATGGCCTGGAAATAAATTCAAATATCTCGCAAAGTAATTATTAAAAAAATGTTTTTTTTTATCTTAATCGTTATTTATTCAGTAGTACTTTAAGGATAAAGTATACATTTTATTATTACTTCCTTGTACGAAGTAAAGGAAGTATTGTAATCGCGAAAAATTTCGGTTTCCAGATTTCAACGGAAATATCCATTTTGAGCATCCCTGAATCCATTTTGACTAATTTCGTCGTGACGTCTGTACGTACGTACGTATGTACGTATCTCGCATAACTGAAAAACGGGAAGCCGTAGAAAGTTAAAATTTTGTATTTAGAACTGTTATAATATCTAGTTGTGCACGTCCCTTTTTGGTCATTACATAACTTGCGGAAGTTGTACTTTACTTGAAGCCTGTAATAGATTTTAATGAAAAACTATATTAAAATATAAACCAAAACTTTTCAAATTTGATATATAAGACTTTTATGTCAATGGGAATAACATAATAGATTTTAGTTAAAATGGTCTACCCGGAAGTGGTACTTTACTTGAAGCCTATAATAGATTTTAATGAAAAACTATATTAAAATATAATCCAAAACTTTTCAAATTTAGTACATAATACTTTTGTACCAATGGGAATAACATAATAGATTTTGGTTAAAATGGTTTACCCGGAAGTGGTACTTTACTTGAAGCCTGTAATAGATTTTAATGAAAAACTATATTAAAATATAAACCAAAACTTTTCAAATTGGATATATAAGACTTTTATGTCAATGGGAATAACATAATAGATTTTAGTTAAAATGGTCTACCCGGAAGTGGTACTTTACTTGAAGCCTATAATAGATTTTAATGAAAAACAGAAAAACTATATTAAAATATAATCCAAAACTTTTCAAATTTGGTATATAATACTTTTATATCAATGGAAATGATATAATAGATTTTGGTTAAAATAGTCTATCCGGAAGTGATACTTTACCTGAAGATATCAGTTTTTCTTGAAAAAAATGGTGTTATTCTGATTTTAGTAATAAATGCTTCAAATAAAAGTTTTAGAGAATTGAATTCTGCGTCGAAAACATCAATTATGATTAAATTAGCTCTTTGTATTCTCTAGTTAAGTTTGCTATGGATTAGGACAAAAAATAACAAAAAAAAATAAAATGTTGATGTCAAATTATGTCAAATACGTGCAATTTTATGATTGGGTCTGTTATAATACATATTTTAATTATTAACAAAATATGTACAGTGTAACAGGCGTACAAGGAAGTCATGTGCTGTCCACATCAGATATTTTTTTGTTATGGTTTATGGGCCTATTTTGACATCTCGCAATAGTCTCAAGTTCACGTGCGTAAACTATATATCTAACCGTTAATGATCATTGATTTTTGTCGTCTGTCTCGGGTACTATATGTTATACAGGGTGTCTCAATAAGCTTGCTCACTATTGGTAACTTTTTTATTTGAAAAGATACGAGGTTGGTTAAATTAGCAAAATTGTGCCATTTTATATTAGAAAATTGGTTATGTAGACAAAATAAAAATTGTGTCAGCGGTTCCCAAAATGTGGGACAAAATATATATTTTTTAAATGGAACTATATATTTTTTATTATCTTATTGGAAAGAGTATTTTTTTCTCTTTCCAATAAGGTAATGTTGTTTATGTACAATTTTTTCAAGTAAACGAGTTATTTGCGGTTAAAAATTTAAATTTTGTAAACTATTTTATTAGTTTTTTAGTCAAGTAAGCCATGGAAACAATTGATTCTTTGTTTGTTTGGCGTTTAATAATTTCTCCCGTAAAGTTCTCTGTGTTTAATAATGTTTAATAACTTTACAAAAGAAGAAAAGTTAGATATGATCTTGCTATATGGAAAGTTATATCTAGACACCAGTTACGTAGAACGGTCGGCTCTCTTTCCAAAAGAGTTTAAATGTGCGAAAGAAATAATGGCTTTCAATTTGAATATTTTCTTTGTTTTGTTATTACTGTAAAATAAATTAATAAAATAATAATTTTATAAAAGACAATTGTTTCCATAGTTTACTTGACCTAAACTAATAAAAGATAATTTTTATCTTTAAACGTAAATAACTCGTTTATTTGAAAAAATCGTACATAAACAACATTACCTTATTGGAAAGAGAAAAAAATACTCTTTCCAATAAGATAATAAAAAATAGGTATATAGTTCCATTTAAAAAATATATATTTTGTCCCAAATTTTGGGAACCGCTGACACAATTTTTATTTTGTCTACATGACCAATTTTCTAATATAAAATGGCACAATTTTGCTAATTTAACCAACCTCGTATCTCTTCAAATAAAAAAGTTACCAATAGTGAGCAAGCTTATTGAGACACCCTGTATTAGGTATGCGGAAAGTAAATTAATTGTATTTCGGATGATATGATCGCAGGAAAATAAAACTCATGAGGTCATGGTATCGCAATTCTGATACAAGAGACGGAATAATCAATGTCAAGTTATAAACCTGATACAGATTTATATAGAATGGAATAAAGTACTTTTTATGAAAAACTTTATCAAGCACGCTACAGAAAATTCATGTAGGTCTTTATGGGCCATCTTTTTGAGATAACTTATTAAAGTTATCACAGGCATCACAGGAATTTTCGATCATCTTTTGTTTTTGTGCTACAGGCTAAAACTTGTTTTTCGCTTATTTTGAAAATACCTCATTTCTCGCTTGTTATAAAAGATAAAGAAAAAATGTTTAGATAATTTTTGTATTGTTTTTTTTTTACGTAGAATAACATGGTGTAATTAGATTTTTTCAAATGGGCCCATAAACCAATTTTTTAAAATATTTTTAAATGAAAGTTCGTTTAATTTTGAAGCAATTCGTGGTATCAAAAAGTCATAATTGTTTTTTGTATAACTGCATTTGATTTTTAAAGAAACCTATAGCTATCTTTCTCACACTAGTTTCTGTAGTAGGCTGCGCGAGAGATACCAATACTGTGACGTCATCTGTGGCCTGGAAATAAATTCAAATATCTCGCAAAGTAATTATTAAAAAATTGTTTTTTTTTTATCTTAATCGTTATTTATTGAGTAGTACTTTAAGGATAAAGTGTACATTTTATTATTTTTTGTTATGGTTTATGGGCCTATTCTCGAGATATAATACAAACATAATATTAAATGGGAACATATTGAAAAATATGTCTGATCTTCAATGATGTATAAAAATTCTATATTCTTTTGTTTTAAACATGAATAAAACATGAATTAGGTATTAATTATTTGGGGTGATAAAAACGATATTTATTAAGAAACAAATGAAAAAAATCAAATACATATCATCATTTGTTATCATAAACACTAAAATTGTACATAAATAAAACGTATTTTATTTATTTTATAAGTACATACTTATTTATAGTATAAACAAAGACTTAATACCAACACACTCAAATTTCAATAAACACTTTAGTGTGCACTCAAGGAGAATTGCAATTCATGAACTCCATTCATTTCAAAAATGAGGAAACACTTAAGCGAACCCTCAACTCAATCGATTCATAGCAAATGAGAGGAGGGTTTGAACATCTGTTTCAAAAGAATATGTGTTTGATTATTTTTCTTTACATCTATCACATTTCTTCCTTATTAGGCAGTCCAACAGTACGTCACACTTCGTTCCAATATGGCGTCAGAGGGCAAACATTGAGCTGTCATGTAGTATTTCACATGTTAAAGTAAGAACTTTACTTGTGCTAAACCTTGATTTATGGAGGATTTTTATAATTATTATTATAGTATATAACGATTTAGTAAGTATTGACAATAGTTATTTATTTGTTTTAAAAAGCGTTTTATCCACCAAAGAATGTGAAAATAAGTTCGAACATTTAATTTTCTCGAGTGGATAAAACGGAACAAAAACACAAATACAATACATATAACGTTTTATCCACCATTAAAATTTTAACCAATTCATTTAAATTACAACAAAGTTCGAAAAGTGAACGGTATTTTCAAATAAATTACAGTGAAAATGGTGTTATTTGTTTCTAATTCTCATTTATATCTTATTATAATCACTAGAGAATACGGTACATGTTATATTAATTAAATCTTAAAATTTAAATTAAAGTTGCCCACCCAGTGTTTTTTCTTAATTTCTAGTGTACGGTAATAGCACGAATGAAACTGCTGAATTCTTTTATTCTTTAGAAAGCACTAAGGATGCACTAACTAGTGATTAATTAAATCATAAAATACAAGATGAAGTTGGCCCTCCCAGTGTATTTTCTTAATTTCTAGTGTATGGTAATAGCACGAACGAAACAATTGGGTTCATTAAAAAGCACTAACGATGCATTAACTAATAATATGGATCAAATTAATCATATCTTAAAATTTTATATGAAGTTGGCCCACCCATAGTTTTTTCTTAATTTCTATTGTAGGTAATAGCACGGACGAAACTATTGAGTTCACCAGAAAGCACTAACGATGCACTAACTAGTGATATGGTACATGTTAATTAAATCTTAAAATTTAGTATGAAGTTGGCCCACCCATAGATTTTTCTTAATTTCTAGTATACGGTAATAGTACGAACGAAACTATTGGGTTCACTAGAAAGCACTAACGATGCACTAACTAATGATATGGTACATATTAATTATATCTTAAAATTTTATATGAAGTTGGCCTACCCATAGTTATTTCTTAATTTCTAGTGTATGGTAATAGCACGAACGAAACTATTGGGTTCGCCAGAAAGCACTAAGGATGCACTAACTAGTGATACGGTATATGTTAATTAAATCTTAAAATTTAATATGAAGATGGCCCACCCATAGATATTTATTAATTTCTAGTGTATGGTAATAGTAAGAACGAAACTATTGGGTTCACTAGAAAGCACTAGCGAAGCGATGCACTAACTAATGATATGGTACATATTAATTACATCTGAAAATTTTATATGAAGTTGGCCCACCAATATTTTTTTCTTAATATCTAGTGAATGGTAATAGCACGAATGAAACTGTTGGGTTCATTAGAAAGCACTAACTAATACTAGGGTACTTATTATTTAAATCTTAAAATTTAATTTGAAGTTAGCCCACCCATAAATTTTATAATTTACTCAATAATGCAAAATGCACTAACGTTCCTTTATAGTGCACTAAAAAGCACTAACGATGCACTAACTAATACGATAAACAAGAACGTTGGTGCTAGATGGGGCGGGGCTAACTTCAGGCCGGTTAAATTATGAGTCAATTATGGATAAAATTAATCTTAAGAACAGAATCTGGAAATAAAGTAATCTTTAAATAATCGTTAGTTGTATGATGTGTGTAGATAAACTTTACTTTTCCAATAAGAACAAAAACGTTATCCAATTTGATGCAGCTTATTTTTATAAATCCTGCTTAAAAATATTTATATGCTTCCAAGGATTCGTAAGCTATCATTTGCTGTGCAGTTTAACTACTGTGTATTAATACTAAATACGACACAATATCCATACTTGACACTGGAGACTGGAAGTACAGCATCTATTCCAAAATCCACATTTTGGTCAGAAATTGTGAACGGATCTATGTAGTTAATAGTTTCTATTTTCTCCATATAACGACGTCAAACATTTGGACGCTCATTCTCCATCATTAATAAATATGAACTTTTATTACCCATAGACAGAAAAAAAAACATCTAAATTGTAGTTAAATTAACTAAATAAATTATTTATTTTTCAGCCTTCTAATATGTTTCATTAAAATATGTAAGTTGATTTAGTTTAGTTTTCTAAATTTGTAATAACAAATTATAGCAAAATTAAATACAAAATTAGATGAAATGATTACATTTATATCGTAATAAGTATAGTGATCTAAATATAAATATAGAAATGAACTAAATATGTATTTAAATTTTCTATTTAATTACCTAATTCATTAGATAAATTACAGAAAATTGTAGGACAAAAATAAAAGCCAAAATACAGTAAAATTAAATAAAATAAGTAATTAAAGTAACCATTTGCATATTTAAATTAACGATTTTTTACAAAATATTTATTATCTATTTCGGATTAGTTAAAATGCTTAAGTAAGATTTGTAAATTATACTAAAATATAGACATATTGCCTAATAAAATAATATCTAAATATAATTAGACAAAATTTCAATTCTTTTGTTTCTGTGGCATTAGTGGCATAAATACAAAAGAATAAATCACGGAATACACCAACTATCCAATCACACACGATCTCTTACTAACTTTAACTTGCTTTCTGTACAGTAAAAGTATAAACAAAATAATAAGTTAAGCATAATTTTAGTTTAAAGAAAGTACAATTGCAAATAGTAACATATGTCGAAACTTGGTACAGTCTTAGATATGACGACAGTTAACATATCAATTAACTTTATAGGTTAGTTTTGGATTTGATGATGTTTGTCTTTAAAGTGGTTACAAGTTTTTTTTTCGTTTTTGTTGTTTGCGATGGCTGAAAGGGTTATTACGTTGTCCGCAATAAATAATTTCTTTGCTGACGATCTAAATGACAGAGAAGAAAATGCATGAACGTCAGGATAAAACAGAATCGAAAATAGCTATGACCTACGTTTTAATGAATTTGCACTTGCTACTTTAATTACAGTTTATTCAATAATTTTGGGTGTTTTAGATATTTATACGACATAAGTAGGTACGTAATACATTAGAGATTTGTATTTATATAGTTTAATAGATAAGATTTGCATTTTAAAGTTCTTTTGGACATTTTGAAAATAGCATATTTTTGTTCCCGTATGAATAACATGGGAGGATAAATCGGCAGAGGCGAGTTAGGGTTTTAGTTTGAATTTGCCGCCACAAATTGACCGTTACACTAACGTGGTCTATTCTTGGTTTAAATGTTAGTTTTTCACGTTATTGGCGTGGCCATTGAAAAGTATAATCAATATTGGGACACCTAAGTTTCATACACTAGTGGTTCACTAATAATAACAAGTTTCATCTTAAAACATGACTTATAACCATATAAACTGTCATACCAAATTTCATCCAAATCGAATAAAGCGTCTTGTTATTATAAGCAAAATTATTTATTTATTTTTTTCGAAGAACTTTGAAGCAGAATACTGGCTAAATGGTACACTTTCCGATGGAAGCAAGTTTGATTAAATCGTCTTATTTTAGCCTCAGGAATCTGTGGCTAAGCCATGTTCCCATATTTGAGAGACACCCTGTATAATGAGTTAGAGTACACTTCACCCATACAAGTGAAGTGTTCACTTGTTTATGAATTCCATTGTACACTTAGGTGAAACCCTCACTTGTATGAGTTTGAAGTGCGCACTCATATGTGAGTAAAATCTATTAATTCGGCCCCTTAAAAATCATCATCATCTACGACACAACAGCCCTTGTAGGGCCAAGGCCTCAAGTACCGTAGGTACTCGTTTCGTGACCGATAGTACTAGAGCAGTTGGTGTACTTAATCCGTGCGACGACCACTGATTGCTATGCAACCAGTGCGGCAGCGGAAAGACTCCCTCTACAGCTAGCACCACCTATATTTAACATGGATAACTGGTCGGGACTACGCACTTAGCCGGCCGGTAGATTCGAACCGAAAAACCTCAGATTCGATCTGAACATGTAGACACATGACATAGCGCTTTAATGCGCACGGCCACTACATCGGCGGCCCTTAAAGATATCACATCTAAAATATTAATACAAAGCACGATGATAAAATTATACATATTTTTTTTATCTCATCTTATTCAGTTATTACATTAATTGGTGATATAGATGGGGATGAATCAATTTTACAATATTTTTGTAACAACTCAATTTTACGTAGCGCTGATGGAAATGAGATGAAAGACACACACAGACTCCTGGCACGTGAAGCTAGAACTCTACCACCAATTCACATCGATCGGTAAAATTAAGTATATTTTAAAAATTCATCAAAGAAAATGACGCAGATTTAAGCGATATAAAAAAAAAACAGTAAATATTTATATTTCTACAATTACTGAGCTGTCAGCCTGGTGTTTACTGGCATATTTTCATTATTTTCTTTATTTGAACAAAAGCAAACAAGCATGTTTGCAATAATTCGTATGTCTATCAAACACTCGATCAAAAAGATCTTATAATAAAAGATAAGACGCAATTTAAACCGTATATTTTTATAATTTTTATTTATTTACATTCCTAGATGTCTTTTTATTTTAAACATTTCGATTACAATGTGACAAAACAAAAGTATAATTTTTCATAAGTACGACATTGAAAAACAAACAACAATTGTATAAATTCTCAAAATCAAAAAGATCTTATAATAAAAGATAAGACGCAGTTTAAACCGTATATTTTATAATTTTTATTTATTTACATTCCTAGATATCTTTTTATTTTAAACATTTCGATTACAATGTGACAAAACAAAAGTATAATTTTTCATAAGTACGACATTGAAAAACAAACAACAATTGTATAAATTCTCACGAATTTAAAAATAGACCAGACATTGAAAATGTTCCCTCGTAAAACAAACCTTTATTCAGCATTTTATATTAGCAGTCACAAACAATCCTACTCAACATATTTAAATCCTAGGTATAAAATAAATTACATTTATCTTAGAAATTTAACAACTAAAGCAGTAATAGAAAACGTAAAACATCGGCTATAATTGATAGATGAATTATTCGTACTTCAAAAATGGATCCTTTCAAATCTTCCAAAGAATAAAAATTTACAAGTTAGGGCCAGAGCAGTCAGAAGATACATTTGATAGGTTTTGATGGTAATCTGTTATTTTGTTTATGTTTATAAATGTAAATAGAACTTATTTAACAATATTTTTCAGATATTAGCATATGGCTTTTCAATGACCACCATCGAATTGCGTCATTTTACAAACAGAAAAGTTGTTCAACTGCCAATTCAATTTATCGAGCAATTTATCTGTTGCAAATCACGATAAATATTCTAGAAGAAATCAATATTAATACATAATTTCATCATACAAAAACGTTATCTTGAACACGTTATGCTTCTGAAAATTCAAAACATTCATTTGAATTTATGAATGATTTACACATCAGATATAAAAATTAATTAAGGAATTTAATATAAGTATATAATGAATTTTTGGCTAGATTCTAGAATTCTCTGTTCAGGTGGTAGCATGTATGTAGCTACAAAATAATTATTAGTTTTTTTAGGCTGTATATGAGAAAAATGTGACGTTTTCGCTCGCAAATTTCCAAAAAATACTTAAAACGGTAACCTAACGCACAGAACTCAATTTGAGGAAACTCGGATAGTTACATTCTTTCATATGAATTTAACCCTACTTACAAAATCACTATAAATACGCACGCCCTAATTTTTGTGGAATTTAGTGTTTTAAATGGTTTTGCAACTATATATAACCATCAAAATAAAATCTCTTGAGGGGTGAGTATTCCAAACTTTAGCCTTAATTTTTACAACTTATTTTCAAACTATGAATTGAAGTAGGTACCTTACCTACACGAAGATATTCATAAATATGACCAAAAAAAGAATATAAAACTTATGGAGATGAATTTTGCGCTTCCTATCTACAAGAATTTAATATCGGCGTTTCGTGATTCATAAAAACTTTCAATAAAAGCAATATCCACTTTCTAGATCTACCTAAATATAGTAAATGGCCTTTATGACCCAAAGGAATATTATCTAGACCCGAGAGAGTAAAATGTAAGAGCGACGGCGACACACAAACTCACTACCCACCCATAACTCTGTTTAGATAAAAAAGTAAAAAAAGGGGAAACGTAACGTTATTAACGCTGTGCCATATATCAAATACCTAAAGCAATAGTATTTACGTGGTCATTACTTAAAAAATAAATTTGTACGCGTAAATAAGGCTGCAATAGCAATCCTCGTTCTATATTGGTGGTTTCCGGTGTTCCGCAAGTACTTGGAAACTGTTTTTGCAAATTTCAATTTAACTAGGAACGCTTTGTGAATTAAAAATTAATATGAATGAACCGAGTGAGAACTAAAACTTTTCTCTAACACTAATATGGAAATCACATAGTCTGTATCTGAAAACTGTTACAGACTGGGTACATTCCGTCACACTGTTACAGAATATTATTCCTAATTAAAATACATGTGAAAACACAAGTGTTTCATGCCAGCTTTGGTTTTCAAGTTGTTTATTTGATTTTGTCACCTCAGCTTCCTAAACTGTCAAATTATAAAAGAAATTATGACAAAAACTAATTATACGTTTTTTTTTTTAGCTTTTCTCGGGGCAAGTTCAATAACAAATTATTGCTTTTGTAACATACCTATAATATTTTTTTTATTTTTAGAAAAAATGTATGCCACTCGCGAAACCGTAAACTTCTCCCTTTGGCTCGGCCTACAAACTTTTCGCACGCGCGGAAATTATTTATTCCGTACTAGTTATAGAATATACTATTTTTGACGATTTTTGAATAACATGAAAATGTGTTGAAATTTGTAATGATGGAGTCCCATTGATGGTAGGAGACGGGATTTGTGGTTTTTGTACAAAAATCATTCCTTCTTGCATAGACAAGCACTTATTGCAAAAACATTGTCCATATAATTGCGAAATATTTTTAATATCACGGTAAATGATACTTTCCCGCGTACTATAGAATTAAGAAAAAAATTGCTTGATTTCTTTCAAAATTAAGACACTTTATTCGCGAAGAGACCTTAAAATTAATATGTAGAGTACTCAGTTGAACTATTTAACAGATTTTTTTAAATATTTAAACAACGTCAATCAATATACCTATACCTACTAGTAAAAATTAAGGTATTTTAATTAATTGAGAAATTATCAGCATTCCATAAAAAGATTATTTTTTGGAAAAAGCGAGTAGTAGAAAATAACCCGAACATTATACAAGTATATGAATTTACTTCTTTACCTCTCGCTGCCCCTTGGCAAGGCAGTTATAAAGATCGTACTAAAAATCGCATATCGAAATTTTGGTAAATGACCACGTTTTAAAGTTCCTAGAATCCGATGGTGTGTGTGTGTGTGTGTGTGTTTGTGTGTGTGTGTGTGTGTGTTATAGTTTATATTTGTAATTTATGATGAATAGTTGTAGGAAAAATAATGTATGCTACTCATGTATACTGACATTACTGACTACTAATACACTCGCATAATTCACGATACTCGCCATGTCGCCATTGCGTGTATTAACAGCTTTTATTATAAACTCGTTGCATGTAATTGTAATTTTTTCACAATTTACGTTATTATAAAAATTAAAGATTATTTTATTTTATACAGATATAAATTAATATTTTTTACATCCCGCTACCCTTGATAAGGGAGATACAAGGATCGTGCTAAAAATCGCATGTCGAGATTTTGGTAAATGACCATGTTTTAAGGTTCCTAGAACCAGATTTTAAAATTTTAACGATCATGTGTATGCGTATGTGTGTATGTGTGCGTGTGTGTATGTGTGGTGTATGAATTTTGTCAACGCTCTAATTCAAATACTATCTTTCAGAAAATTCTGGAACCTTATATTTCGACCCTATTCTAATATGGAAAGAAACCATTAAATTTTGGTGTAAATCGGATAACCTGAAATGGCACTTTACTCGAAGCTCATAATGGTTTTTCGTCAAAAAATACCATTAAATGTCATTTTTTCATATTTTATATCGTTATGAAAATTAAAGATTATTGAATTTTCGACAGGTATACATTAATACTTTTTCTATACATTTTACAGACAAATTTAAAAAATAATCTTTCTTATAAATCCCGAAACCTAAGATAAACACAATTCCTTTGTTACACAGTTCATTTCAAATGTATGTAACTGACAGATGTCACTGCCAAAGAACCTATCATTTCAAACTGGTAAAGGTGACATTTTAAAATGAAAATAGTAGATAAAACAATATTTATACGCAAAGGAATTAATTACAGATTAATTTCATAAATAGGACTGTTGCAAGAATTTTTATATTTTTAAATTTTAAAAGACATTGTTCTTTAAAGAGCTTCAAATTTGAAAATATCACGAAATATACTTTAGATACCTTACAATTAAATATTAAAATTTGTGCAATATTTGAAAGTCACGTGACCTAAAACAGAATGTGACGTCAGGGTAAATACAGTTTAACTTGTGACGAACTACCGCCTACTGTTATTTATATAAATAACGTAATGTTTTCCTATTGGCCATGAATGACGTGTTGTATGTACTCCCCCGTCACAGGAGTGGAGGGGGGATTGTTTTTCATGACTATTTCTGACACCAATCTTTTTATATAATTAATTACGAAAATAATAATAAATTATTAATACTTTTCTTATTACTGTGAAAAATATTGCATAAACTTTCATTTAAAATACTTTTTAAAAATATGAAACCGGTTCATTATCTATTTTATAAATCCTGGAGCCCATGTTTTAAAGATAAACACAATTCCCTAGGTACACAATTCATATTTGAAATGTAATGTAACTGACAAGTAAATGTCACTAAATTAGAAAAATAAGAGTGGACTTTCAATTTTCATATTCAATGCAAAATACAAGTATTTCTATAATCAAATGTAAGGGACATTAAAAGCGCCACGGCAGAAACCGGTTGTATACTTATCGAGAAGGTCGTGGTTCTTGAATTTCTATTTATAAACCAAGAGATAGCGCGGAGTGGATTGCCCCTGAGGCCAAAAGATGATGTATGAATGAATTCACACGTAGCGAGCAAACTATACAACTATTTTTACAATTACAAACGTCAACATAACATGATTAGGGCAATAATGAAAAATATGTATAGTAACCTTTCTATTATTTATAAACATATTTTAAGAAATGTATGGCGTATTCATATAAAAAAAAAAACAACAGAATTGGAATGAATGCGGCGAAAAGTCTTGTTTTATAGTCAATATTCCTAAATGACGTCACACGCGACTGGAACGCATGCGGATTGTCTGCATCGGGGTATGAATAGAACTTCATGCTGACGGATATCGTATTAGGTTAGAAACGAAATGTCTCGAAAATTGCACTGAATAATGACAAGAAATGTTTTTAAATAAAAATATTAATAAATTCTTACCTCTTCTCGCCGTTTCAACCATCTACCACATGGGCTCTCTTCTAGAATCTCGCTCTCATCTTCTGAATCTTCGCCACTTTCCCGTGGTGATTTATGTTCTTGCTCGTTACTCATACGACTTCCTGACATTACAATATGTTATAATTTACAACAATGTACGCTGTGTAAACGTACGCTTGTGTTTATATGCACGATAACACAGAACTCAAAAACGTATTCCATCAGTGTTCAGTTCATAATATATATATCACGCACAGATTACACATACACACTTCTTAAAACTTTTCAATAGAAAATAATTATATCTCTACTATATCCTAGTTTGTTCACAGCACAAAATGTTTAAAATTCACTTGCAACAGCACAAACTTAAATGTATAAAAATCGTAAAATATTTATCGTATTTTGAATTATAAGACCATCTAAAATGTTTATTAATTACAATAATAACAGACCGTATCGGCGAATGTCACTTCAGACAACACTTTAAAGCTTACGGCACAACCGTAACTGACAAGACAAATAAAAATGTTTTCGCCAAGCCGGCATACACCAAACACTACTGACTTTCCCACTGGTCTATTGGACTATTGGAGTATTGGGTTGGGATAAGCATAACTGTTATTCAGCAGCAAAGCAGGAGACGTCTGGCGTGTGTTCTAGAAACTAACGAAGCGTTCGGTGACTCATCAGGTAAAGTTAATAATAATTGTAATATTATATTGGAAAAATAATGCAAACAAAATATTAGTTATAATTATAGATGGGTAGGTATACAAATTCATAATGTACATATATTTCCCTGTACAAACATTGCCTTGTACATTTTCATAACGTACAAAACGTTGTCCCTAATGTACAAACATCGCCCTGGTACCTATCATAGAAAAGAGAGTATATACCAGTGTTGCCAGATGGGACGATGGGAGGGAAATTCCCTTTTTCGTGGGAATTTTTGAGTCAAGAGGGAAAAAGGGATTTTTCACAAAAAAGAGGGAAAACGGGATTTTTCACAAAAAAGAGGGAAAAATGGATTTTTTATTTACATAATATCAAAAGAAAATAAAACATACCCGATAGAGATTTTAAGTAAAAACTAAATAATATGTAAAAGCAGTTCCTATAATGGGGGCTGTCAGGCAAAGCTATCGCAGATGGCAGCACTCCAGTAAAAGCGATTTTTGAATGATTTAAAGCGGGGAAAATAATGGCGGTTATTACGAATATTTTGATGCAAAAATAATTAGATAAAAATACATAAGAAACATTGTACACAATTTAACAATAATTTTGCAACACTTTTATTGCAATCGTAAATCCTTAACAATAAAATCAAATTGTCAAAATTTGACAGTGACAGTAGCGAGTCATCCGACAGTATTTTCAGTTTGCATTCTCTGTGGGTAAATACACATTATGGAAAATAATTATAATTTGTGGTCCATTAATAATTTAAAAGAGGAATTAAGGTTATACTTCTTATGAGCGTTGTTGGTTGTCAGATTTGATACCAAAATGTGCAATAGTAGACAAATTTTGTACTAGCGCTTACTTGCTCACAAGCACATTTCATTGCTGAATCGCAGAGAGCTATTGCTGGAGACGTCAAAATCGACCGGGAATTACAAAACCTGAAAGTAGGCTTCCGGTTTCTTAACTGTATCTTGAAAGAAATTGTTGTGAACGAACCATACTAGCGCCAAATTTAAATAGCTGTCATCAAAGCTCTTATCTGTAAAGTGTAAATAAAACTTTTTTAGAATTAAGAATTGTTTCTTACAAAGCTAATTTTATAACAATATTTTGCAATATAATCAATTAATAAAATGAATAATGTATATGAAAAATATTGGACATGGAAAATAAAAGAAGTAGATATGCAAAATTTGAAAAGTAGATTATCATATAATAAAATATATTTGTCACATACGTATAAATAATATAAAGAGTGTTAATGAATACGTGTTACAAATTTATAGGGTATGTAGGGGATGCAACAAGTTAAAATAAACAAAATTAGTAACTGTAGGGAGAGATCGTAACAGCCAACGAAAATTAAGAAATATAATTACCATTTTATGAGTTTATTGGTAAAAGTTAGTCTATTTCGCACCCCGTATATACCCTATAAATTTGTAAGACGTATTCATTAAAAGCCTTTGTACATATTTACAAAAATTCGATTACATACTTTGTTCATTGTAAAATATTTCGACTTCCTTATAAGCGGATATTGAAAATTTGTCAAAGCCCCACAAACTTTAAGGATGAATGATGCATGGGGCATTAAAAAAAGCAATCATATGTATATCTGAAAAGTTTTAATTCCTCCTATGGCCCCTTTTACTTGTATTTTTACCCTCGTAATATTTCTTGTTTTCTTCATTTGTTCCACCGTAAACTATGGTATCATTAAAAATTAACGCCTGGTGGTAAAAGTTCGGCTATTAAAAAACCTTTCTCGGCCAGAATTAAATCACCAGCGAGAAAGTGACTCGCAACTTTACAATGATTAAATCCCACTGCTTTTCCAAATTTGGCTAATTCGTTTCTTAATATTTCAACATATTCCTCAGAAACTGCGCGATCAGTGGATCTATGTAGTGTTGAAGTTGAAGAGTATAGATTTTCAACTGTTTGCACTGTAGTATCAGTTGTTTTCTTCTTCGACCAAGAACAAGACGTATCCGTTACGGAAATGTTGTAGTGTGCATGAATGTATATCATTGCCATAGTTACGGTATGAATGTTTGACAGCAATGTATTGATGCGTTTATTTTATGTGTAAACATAGGCGTTTAACATGGGAAGCAGTTTTTTGTAAATACAAAGTGTCAGGCAAAAATCTAATCACGCTATTGAACATGATAATAGTATATTACATCTTGAACATTATTTAATATTAATTACTTTAATAAAATTGCAATAAATTACAAAAATTGTCAAATAAATAATTGTTTCAGTTTTTTATTATGCAATATGAAAAGATTTACAAATATCTCCGTGGCGCAGTGGTCATAACACTAGCGTTGGGTTAATTATTTTATATTTTTTACATAAAAATTGTTGAACTTTTAAAAATCAGTTTATATTTCCATATTACAATCATTTAAAAATAATAATAACATTGTAATAAATAAAGAGAAAATAATTGAGAATAATTGATTACAATAATCAAAATATTGATGCAATAACAATGCATTACAATCTTTACATTTTTAAATTCAATAGATGTATGCTGCACGCATTACAAAAGAGATGCATGCTGCCCGCATTACAGAATAGATGCATGCTACCCGCATTACCAACTTGAGTTTGCTGACCACTTTGACACATACTTAATATTGTTCATCTTTAATCGTGTGGAAATTTTGAATGAGAAAATGAGAAATGAGCCGATTTTCAGATGTTTAAAATTTTAGAGGAATTTCATGTGAGTTTAATTTGTTAGTAACTCGCAAATTGCTCATCGGAAAAAAATGTGTAATACTTGACATGAAAGTGAATTTCATGCTGAATTCAAATTTTCAAACCGCGTTATCGTATCTTTAACAAGATCAGAGTGGTGGATGAAAAAATAAAAAATTGCAGGAAAACATTGACAATTATTATAAAAAAGGTATCAATAATTTACTTCTTTCGATGCCACTACGAATGTAAACTGCTATAAATAATGAAATCTATTAGACTATGTATTAAATATGTAATATTGTTTCTTTTTTTAAGTAATTTTAATCTTTCATAATTATTAAAATATCTTTCAGAACTCATATTATTAATTGGAAAAATACTACCTTTTTTAGTTTATGTTCTGTATTTATTAATTTAAACCCAACGTTTCGGCACCATAAACTGGTGCCTTCTTCAGGGAATACATTGACATTAATTTTTTAATTAACAAAAATAACAAGTAACCAAGGTAACAAGAAATATTCATAAATGTCAAAAAAATTAATGTCAATGTATCCCCTGAAGAAGGCACCAGTTTATGGTGCCGAAACGTTGGGTTTAAATTAATAAATACAGAACATAAACTAAAAAAGGTAGCATCTTTCATAATTGTTTTGAGCAAATGGCTAAAAACATAAATATGCCGACATTTTTCCCAATTGGCGGGAGGTGCCCGTGCTCCGATTTTCGGAATTTTTTTTTATGTTATTCAGCGCATTTTCTGGATAGGATTCCGTTTAAAAGCTTTCTTATAATCAGTTTGAGGTAAAATCATAAATTTCTTAGACTACAAAACGTCTTTAGAATGAAAATAAAACAATAACTAATATGTATGTATAGTAGGTAAATACTAATAATTAATGAATAATAATAAGTTATTTGAAAAAATTATTTAAAAAAATATAATAAAATATGATCTAAATGAAGCATTAGGGCAATTTTCAAAAATTAGCTCTGTTTGAAGCTCTGTAGCTCGCTATCTATTGGTTATAGAAAAAAATGTATTAGATGAAAGTTGTAGGAAATTTTAGTGTCAACAAATTGAAACATAACTATTTTGCCCTAATGCAAATAGGTGAAGAGATATTTAGAAAAAACCGTTTCTTTGCGCCTTTTTTCCCAAGTTGGCGGTGCTTCCCGAAGGCCCGCGAGGGGGAAAACTTGCATTTTTTATTAGGACCCCTAAATATATAATATATCCAAAAATCAAAAATACCCGACCTTTTCCAGGGTATATCTACCTAATGTCTGGACTATATAAAATTAAAAAAAATTAAATAGCGGGAGGTTTTGTGTTGGCCACATCAGATATTTTTGGATTATTTTCTTTTTAATGTTTTATAACAATTAGAAAATGATTGACAAAAATTAAATTAATAAAAATTTATAGCATATTTTGACAAATAAAATGCCAAACACTTGTTCAAATAATATTTATTGCTATTAAAACGAAATCGAATAAATTTAATAATTTATTTATTGGGCTATAGGTAGATATAAGAATGTAGTGTAGCATGGTATAGGTATAGGGACATTTCCTGGCTTGTGATTGGTGCAAACGTAGGGGTTTCCACTAATTTTCAATTTTTTTATGTTATGCTTCATGAAAAATTATATATATATATTAGGTTTTGTGTAAAAAAATTTTTGAAAACAGTATTTTTCATATCTCGTTTAAACGGCTAATTTTTACCGTCACAATGACTGCGTACGCTCCCGCCGATTTTCTGCTGACGCTCAATAGATGGACGAGATACAAAAGTCTATAAAAATATAGAAAATGCTTCACTAATATACGATAAGGTAAACAATAATAATTGTATTTACAATTTTAATTAGTTTAAAATAACTATTCACCTCAAATACTTTTAAATGTAATGTTACAATTTGAATGTGCTGCCATCTATTACTACTAAACTGTAAAACCGTGCCGGGCGTTTACGTCACAAATTTGGCAGCGTTTCAAACGTAGTAAAATATTTTCATGCATTTTTAAAAAAATGGAAACATATTTAAACATTTACAGCCCGATTCACAAAAAGGTTTAAGCTAATCCTCATTCTTGGAATAGCTAATTCTACTCTAATTTTGACAGTTTATAAGTTAAAATATAGTCCAATCTATTCCTAGTATTTTAAATACCGGAATAGAATAGAATTCACTAATCCAAAAATGAGGATTAGCTTAAACTTTTTTGTGAATCGGGCTGTTAGTGTTTTCATGAATGTAATGTAACATATTTTAGTGTACTAGTGTTATTTTTCATTATTTTGATAACGGTGGAAACCCCTTCCCAATATCATGCTATTGCAACTTTTCTGCTGCATTTGTGTACAATAAATTAGGCTAGCTAAAGCGAATGAAAGTGAAATAAATAATTTTAATATAAATATAATATATAAAAAAGCAATAATAGTCGACTCTCTATACAACGAATTCCCAAGAATTTGAATTTGTTAGAATTAGAGAATTCGAACTAGAGAGAGTACAAGAAAATTAAATGAACATTTATATAAATTACTATTGGCCGGTTGCATCAACGTAACTTAAATATTAAACTTGCCTTATGGCCGTATTATGGTCGAAACTGTAAGTTTAAATCTGTAAAAAAAAAACACATCTATTTTTGTTGATTAATACGAAATTCTACATAACAGTGGCAGGTTTCGTTGCGATTTTGTTCACTATTTACATATTTAAGACTTATAGTTTTGACCATATGACAATATTTTCAATTTTATAGCCGTATTATATAAAATATTGCATATAAATGAAATGTCATATGAATTATAATATATTGTTGTCAAAATTTCGATTTGCATTTTTACTTCTCGCTAAGAGAGGTATTAGAATCATGCTAAAAATAACATATCCAGATTTCAATGAATAAACACGTTTCAAGGTCACTAGAATCCGATTTTAACATTTTTACAATGTCTCTGTGTGTGTGTCTGGATGTTGGAGGGACGATTTCTCAAAAACTATAAGAACTAAGACCTGTTTAACTATGAATTCTTCAATATGACATTCCTGGGAAGAGCTGAAAAGGTTTTGGTAACAATTAGGCAACCGGAAGTAGTAGTTTCTAAAAAACATTCTTCTAAATATTATTTTTTGAAAATTTTTGATATTACTAATATTGAAGAACATATAATTCTACAACTGATACATTTAAAATTATTATACATTCTATAAATTTAGAGATAAAGACGCTATAATATACAGAATGTCTCACAACTCGCGCCCCAAATGAAACTGACACTTGCCGACGACAATAGGTTGCCAACAAATAGAAGAAAATAATTTGCGGCTGCTTGCATAACGGAGTTACAAGATTTTTTAATCCACCAATCCCAGAAGGTTATCTTATTGAGATGTGATGATATTATTACTAAATAAAACTGGTTGCTAGGTTTTAAAAATACTACTAGTGAGTTAGAAAATTTGTTTGACTTACTGTAATTTTGACACTTTAGAGTTGACTTTTCACTGTCAACAAATTTAGGTTAGCGAAGGTGTCATCCGAGATCATCATTTATATCGTACAGTGCAACGTGTTGTAGCAGCTGTGTAAAATGTATTAAACGAAAATATTATTGTCATTTGAATTATTTGAGATTAAAAAAACAAATGGTGGTTCTAAAAAGAACCGGAAAACGTTCCGAATAGACTCGTGCTGCCTCTCTGGCGTTACGTCTACATTCTCCAAAAATTATAATCTGATTATAATTATTTTTAAGTAATCAGCGGCTGAATAAATGGTAAGAATTTGCCTTTTTTTATTCACCTTGTCAAATTTAATTTGATACTGACATTTTTCGAAAACTACAGTCTCCCCACGATTTAAAATATACTGGTTGTGCCACTCTGCACAAAACGAGGGTCCAAAGCAGGTATTTGTTAACTACTGGATGGAGCAAGTGTATATATATATATGTATTTCTTGTGTAACCGATTAAGAGAGAACACAGGAAGTGTGAGTGAGAAAGATATAGATAATAGGGCTGTTGCAAGAATTTTTATATGACTTCTAAGTATTAAATTTTAAAAGATATTGTTGTTTAAAGAGCTTCAAATTTGAAAATATCACGAAATATCCTTTAGATATTTTACAATTAATTTTTGAAATTTGGATAAAATTATGAATAAGTCACGTGATCTGAAACAGAATGTGACGTCAGAGTACATACATCTTCAGCGGTTCTAAGGTGTCAAGTGTATTGTCAAAGTTGTCAAACAAGTGTCAAATTTTTAGATTAGTTCAAGTTGTATAATATGTAGGTAATAAAAAGTTCAAAATGAAATGAGTAATTTACGATATTGTATTGTGCCTTCTTACAAAAATACTGTTAGGAACAAACCTACTATAGAGTTTATAAATTTTACAAAAGATGCAGAGAAAAGAAAATTGTGGCTAAAAGCAGTAGATCTAAGAGCAGATAATTTGTCAGAAAAATCGTGTCTTCATGTTTGTGAAGATCATTTCAACTTTCATCCACCTTCACGATAACAGTGTATTTTTGTAGCTTCACTTTATGTTCAGGGCAATCTTTACATCTGACCATACATATATTTTTTTCTCGACATAGATCATAGATCTACATGTCCTATAGAAGATTCAATGTAAGAATCACGACCAGAACTTTAAAGTAAAATATATTATCAATTTATATAGTAAATTCAGTTTTTATATTTTATTTTACCTCAACTCTTTAACACCCCTTATTTCGGTAGCAGTAAAACAATCGTTCTGATATAAATTCAGCCATCATCCAGCTATCGACTTTCGGTAAATTGTCCGACTTAGCTTGAGTGTAATTTGAATTAATCATTATTACTTTATTATTCATTTACAATGAGCAATGTCAGCGTCAAATGTCAAATTAAAAGATTTTGTTAACATGTGACAAACTTTAGCCTATGTTTATTTATATAAATAATATGAATAAACGTAGGTGATGGAAAAACTATTTTTCTATTGGCTATTAATGATGTAATGTATGTGCTTCTACGTCACGGGAGTGGGGGGTAGTTTTTCAGGACGCCAATCTTTTTATTTAATTATTTCCACAAATAACAACAAATTATTAAAATAAAAATTATTGCTAAGAAAATCATTCCATAAACTTTCATTTAAAATAGTTTTTGAAAAATGTGAAACAGGCTTATTCTCCACTTTAGACAAGTGAATTTGATATTCACATCTGTCAAATTCACGTCAAAAATTAATTGTGTTTAAGTATATTTGATCATGAAACGTGAAATAAGTACGAATCAACCAACGGAACGCTAAATTAGAACACATACAAGAATATAAGTCATGTTCATTTGTCAAATTATTTTTTAAAAGAAATCATAATTTTAATCATAACTTACTAATCAAACGACACAGCACAGTTCATCACATATTTTGATACACAATTTTCAACACAACACCTTCGAACCATTGCCATATATTAAAATAATTATATTTCAATAATGATATCAAGAATAACCTAAAATCCGTCAAACCTGTCAAACAAAAGATTTGACAAGTAACGGAAACAAAGACAACAAATCGGAATTATGTATGACTATCTCTGTCGATCTGGCCGGGTACATGGTAAAGATTCACTCGCTCCATCCAATAGTTAACAAATCCCTGGTCCAAAGCGATGCGTTTCCTCATTTTTTCCGCTAGGGGCGCAACGTGAGAACGACCCAACTGACACCTGTCATTTGCATGTCATTTTGAAAATATTACATGTTATATCTTATAGAAAGGTAAATAAAACAGGTTTTGAAGTACATATTCGTATTAAATGTAATGTAATTAATGTAATATTTTGTTGAAAGATATTGCAATTCATGCAAAATGAAAATAAAATTGAATAGAAAATGTTTCATTCTTGGATGTGAAACTGGTTACAAGAAATCCACTGAAAAAGAATCTCTGTTTGCTGCTCCACTCGACATATCACTTTTTAAAAAATGGCAATATGCAATTAGTAGAGATGTTCGCTAATTAAGATTGAATGATGTTTGTCGAAAACATTTTCGGGAAGAAAATATTATTACTGAATGGAAATCTGGAAGCGTACGGTTCTATCAATTTATTTAGTTTTTTTTCAATTTTAAATTCTAACAATGTATTGATTCAGGTTTCCATTAAATATATAAATTTATATTAAAAATACATTCATTATGCATTTCATTTTTTATATTTTATGTAAAAATAGGTTGCTGTGGTAGGGTCGTTCTCACGTAGCGCATCTAGCGGATTATTTAAGGAAACACGTATCAAGCGGACCATCAGAAACAATGAGAAACATGACAAGTGGCATAACCAGTATATTTTAAATCGTGAGTCGCCCACACATTTTAAAGAAGATCTGATTTGTATAATACCATAGTAACGTAAAATTACGGCAAACACACGTTAAAGGTGTAGGTCTCTGATTGGTCAATTTTAAGACGTCTTTTCTCTAATATCTTTTAAGCCAGATTTTTTTTTTCTTCAAATTTACACATCCGAGTGAGTCTCGTGTTTCATTCGATCTGGGGCGCGAGTTGTGCGACACCTGTATAGAATAACGTGATGTAATAAGTCGAGTAGGCCAAGCTACACTAAGGAAACCAGTTGATAAATTCAAATGTTTATAATATAATTTGTAAATGACAGATGTCAGTGTCAAAAATCAAAAGTTTTAGTTGCGTTTTCTGGGAAGTACATTTAATCTTTCTTATAGTTTTATTAATTAAATATTTAAATTTTAGGTAACCTACATACATATATCCATTAGAAATACCGCCAATCTTGTTAATGAATTGGAAGACTCTCTGACATTTAGGAACTTCCTCATACAATGAAAAATAGTTATAATTAGAATTGTATGTTTGCAGAAGACATGTTAAATACAATATTTGGGTAAAGTTCTGGAATTTTCTTTTTGTTACAAAACGGCGATTCGATAGCGAAGTGCAATACAATATATAACATAAAATGGAAATGGCGAGAGGTCTTGTGCTGCCCACAAGATATTTTTTTTGTTTAAACCTACCTTAAAATTTATGCCTTATTGGTGCAATTGGCCAAAAAAGTTTGTATATGCAACGAAAAACAACGTTTATTCAGTTTTACATACCAGTTTTCAAAAAAACTGATTTCCCATGTTAATCTCCTATCTACAAATTGAAAAAAAAAAAAAACTTGCTGATATATTTTAAATAATGATACCACAGTAACTTAAGGATTAAGGGTACTAGAAGAAAAGACATAATTAGAAAAATAATTTAAATTATTATTGTGATAAAATATTTTTATACAATTAAGTAATTATATAAAATTTATAAATTCACACAAGTGTATGATAAAACAATTGATATAAAACAATTAATTGTACTACGTACAATTTGAATCTGAAGCTATTACTTCCATATCTTCTCTGCATCGAGGTATATATAAAGTCACACAAGTATGTTCCCAAACATCCTGAGGATATTTATCACCTGTAGTCCATGTATCTGTATCAATGTCATAAATTTCAATTGCCGCTGTGTCTCTATCAAACATAACATCACTATGGAACCCTCCGATAAAATAAATTTTGTTATCAACGCCAACTATACCCGCGTGATATCTGGGCGTTGGTATATGAGTGACAACTTCCCAGTTATCTGTAGTGACATCATAGGCGTCTATCGTATCTACAAGTACTCTATTTCCTGTATCTAAATCCTCCCTCCAACCCCCACAAACATACAACCGATGTCCCATAGCTAGCATAACATGATCAGCTCTAGGAGTGAACATCGGTGTCCTCAACTCCCAAGTATCTGTGATTGCGTCGTAGCACCGGACAGAAGAAAGCACCAAATCTCTATCTAGTCCACCACTTATGTATAAGTAATGGCCTACTCCTCTTTGAATACTAGCACCAGCGTGTTGTGTTCTGTATTCCGCTAAAGGTGATATCGAACTCCAAATGTCGGTTTCCGGGTCATAACACTCACAAGCACTGCCATCTTCTTCATTTTCAGCAAACTCGTCGTTCTCGTTTGCACCGCCGATAGCATAGAGTCTTCCATTTACAACGTTTAGTGAAAAACGACACCTTTCTCGTTGCATAGGTGCCATTGTCGACCATTTATTGTATCTTGGACTATAACGGAAACCAAATGGATGGATATTTTCTTGCAAAGATTGATTAAAGCAACCGCCAACAACAAAAAGTTCGTTTTCTAATACAGCTGTTCCAAAATTACATTGCTCTACATGCGGTATTGACGTTAAATGCCGCCATTTACGTTCATTGGATAGACAATACGTAATTTCATTTGTTATACCACCAATTCCGAAGCCACCGACTTTTACAACGGCTAATTCCATCCCTCGTGAATTAACTAACGGATTATTTGAAGTAGTATGTTTTGACGTTGGTAGATGGACTTGACGATAAGCTTCTGCTAAAACTAAACGATATAAATACTGTTCGGAACTGTCTTTGTTGATAAATGCTTTCTGAAGGACATGTTCTACTTTCCAGTCCGATACTTCTGAGAAGTGGACTCTTCGAAGAACCCTTAATGCGAACGCTAGTCTCGTATGGTACCTGAAAAGAAAAGATATGCCTATTAAAAACACGCAATACGCTTCTAACATACATTTTGTTTAAATTAAAATACAGGTGGCGGTTAAGGGTGAACACAGAGATTTAACATGGGATTTTAATTTTTTTCAATTTCTCGTTTTTCTGTTAATGTTTCAGCAAAAGCTATACAGTGCTAAGTTTTACAGAATTAAAAATTTGTATACAAAACTGTTGTTGCATGTTTTTGATTATGTGTTTGGTTTCTTCAGAATTTTAAAAAGAAATTTAAAAATTTCTGTTAATTCGTCACAATAGCCATGACACTTGTTTTCTTTTTCTGGTTTTTATAAATAATTTACAAACGTCAAACTTCTTCCTAACTTATGGAAAATAAATTCCTATTTTTTTTGTGACTATTCCCATTATAATATATCTTTATAACAAAGACACGTTCCTCATTCGAATAATCATTATTTAATTTACTTTACAATTTTTTTTTTAATTTTGTTTTTTTACTTCCTTGTACGAAGTAAAGGAAGTATTGTAATCGCGAAAAATTTCGGTTTCCAGATTTCAACGGAAATGTCCATTTTGACCATCCCTGAATCCATTTTGACTAATTTCGTCGTGACGTTTGTACGTACGTACGTATCTCGCATAACTGAAAAACGGGAAGCCGTAGAGAGTTAAAATTTTGTATTTAGAACTGTTGTAACATCTAGTTGTGCACCTTCCTTTTTGGTCATTACATAACTTTCGAAAGTGGTACTTTACTTGAAACCTATAATAGATTTTAATGAAAAACTATATTAAAATATAATCCAAAACTTTTCAAATTTGGTATATAAGACTTTTATATCAATGAGAATAACATAATAGATTGTAGTTAAAAAGGTCTACCCAGAAGTGGTACTTTACTTGAAGTCTATCACAGATTTTAATGAAAAACTATATTAAAATATAATCCAAGTTTTCAAATTTGGTATATAATACTTTTATAGCAATGAGAATAACATAATAGATTTTAGTTAAAATGGTCTATCCGGAAGTGGTACTTTACTTGAAGCCTATAATAGATTTTAATGAAAAACTATATTAAAATAGAATCCAAAACTTTTCAAATTTGGTATACATATAGAAAAAGTATTAATGTACACCTGTAGAAAATTCAATAATTTTTAATTTTCATAATGACATGAAATGCGAAAAAATGGCAATTAATGGTATTTTTTTGAAGAAAAACCATTATGAGCTTCAAGTAAAGTGGCATTTTCGTTTATCCGATTTACACCAAAATCTAATGGTGAGTAGAAATACAAGGTTTCAGAATTTTCTGAATGATAGTATTTGAGTTAGAGCGAAGACAAAATTCATACACACACACACACACACACACACACACAAACACAAACATACAGACATCATCGTGAAAATGTTAAAATTGAATTCTAGGGACCTTAAAACGTGGTCGTTTACTAAAATATCGATATGTGATTTTTAGCACGATCCCTATACCTCCCTTACCAAGGATAGCGGGAGGTAAAAAAACAACATGGGCGTAAAATAAACCCCATAAGAATTTTCATTATAGGCATCAATTTTAAAAATAAAATGGCGGTCAATGTGTGTAGCTAACACATTTGTTTTTAGTTTTATAATATTGATGAGCAAGTCGAAATACCTTTTAATATACAAAATGGTCACTTAGTACATGACGTCTTGCTTTACCTTTAATTCTTGCACATGCGTGAAGTATTTAGTATTTAAAGTACCAAAAAGTATTTTAAGTAAAATATTGTAAATACTGGAAGTATTTAAAGTAATACTTCCAGTATTTTTACTTTAAGTAGTTCCCAGCTCTGTTATCCTATAATAATTTAAGAATTCTATGTAATTTAACAATTAAGAAACTTGTTTAAACAAAATTAAAAATCATTCAATCTACCTACCCAGGTGCGTCTGGATAATTAAACCACATTAGTACAATCCTCAAGACATCCGCTTCGGAACAATCCACCGGGAAATCACAGGCCAATAGATACTCCAGCTGTTGTGGAGCTAATCTGTAGAATTCCGATGAGCTAGAAAACTCCTGCAGGTGCCCACTCATAAACCTGTACACTCTTCTCCGTAGTTGGGCAAGGGAATAAGTTTCCGCTATTGTAGCGATGTCCACACAATTCTCTGTGTCTAGTTGTGACTGCAAGTAACTCGAGCAAGCTTCTACGACGGCCACCATCTGTACGTGGCTTGCAGCGGAAAGAACGTCTTGGATGTTGGCTAAGTTTAAGGCAAGGCGGGATGTATAAGCGTAATCGAGGAGTAATCGGATACCTTCGGCGGTTACTCCGTTGAGACAGATTTCTTGTTGACGAGATTCCTACAAGAAAAAAAAATAAAATTGATAGGATAATATAAATATACACAAAACCCCCGGAAACATGCCTACTCTATATAGGATACTAGAGAATTATAAAATATATGAGGTAATTTAAATTAAATAAAAGTTTCCGCATTTTTAATGCTTTTTACCTCTCGCGAAAAAAAAAAAAAGCACGTTTCAAGGTCACTAGAATCCGATTTTAACATTTTTACCTCTCGCTAAGAGAGGTATTGGATTCATGCTAAAATTCGCATATCCAGATTTTATTGAATAAGCACGATTTAAGGTCCCTAGAATCCGATTATAACATTTTTAAAATGATGTCTGTGTGTGTGTGTGTGTGTGTATGTGTGTATGTGTGTATGTGTGTATGTCTGGATGTTGTAGACACGATTCCTCAAACACTATAAGACTTAAGAACTGTTTAACTATGGAATCCTCAATCTGACATTCCTGGAAAGAGCTGAAAAGGTTTTGGTAACAATTGAACAACCGGAAGTAGTAGTTTCTTAGAAAAATTCTTCTAAATATAATTTTTTGGGAGTTTTTTTTTTATTAAATATTGAAGAACATAAAATTCTCTATCTAATACACTTAAAATTTTTATTATATCTTGTATTGATTTAGAGATAAAGACACTATAATTTATAGAGTAAACTAATCGCAGAGGCCAAGGCACTAAGGAAACCAGTTGACAAATTCCCATGTTTATAACATGACACATGTCATTGTCAAATATCAACAGTTTTAGTGACATTCTGATAGCTTCTCCTGGGAAGTATATTTAATCTTTCTTATTGTTTTATTAATTAAATATTTGAAATTATAGGTAAAATTGTGGTAAAATGCATATATCCATCAGAAATACCGCCAATCTGGATAATGAATTGGAAGAATCTGTGACATTTAGAAACTTCCTCATACAATGAAAAATAGATATAATTAGAATTATATGTGTGCAAAAGACATGTTAAATACAATAAAAAACAAAATTTGAGTAAAGTTCTGTAATTTTTTGTTATAAAACGACGGTTCGAAAGCGAAGTGCAATACAATACTTATATATCCTAATATGGAAATGGCGAGAGGTCTAGTGCTGGCCACAACAGATTTTTACAATGATGTCTGTGTCTGTATGTGTGTATGGCTGGATGTTGAAGGGACGATTTCTCAAAAACTATAAGACTTAAGACCTGTTTAACTATTTAATCTGTTTAATCTGACATTCCTGGGAAGAGTTGAAATGGTTTTGGTAACAATTGGACAACCGGAAGAAGTAGTATCTTAAAATCTTCCAAATATTATTTTTTGAAAATTTTTGTTAGTACTAATAATTGAAGAACATAAAATTCTCCATCTTAAAATTTTTATTATATATTGTATAGATTTAGAGATAAAGGGCCCAATTCTCAATTTTCACTGATGTGATGTGATATGAAATGATAAATTTATATCATATCACTTGTCAGTGTCATGATATTATTTGTCAAATGTGAAGAAACACGTGCACCAAATTCGTATTTTCTTGTTATGCGCAACTAATATTGTGAACATACGGTAAATACATACAATGTTACACTTTCTCACTCATTTATATGAAATCACTTTGGAATTGAGAATAGCTCCAAGTGATAAAGTGAAAATTTTTCACTGCATATCATTTCAGTCAAAATTGAGAATTGGGCCCAAAGACACTATAATATGTAGAATAATCTAATGCAGAGGCTAAGGCATTAAGGAAACCACTTGACAAATTCAAATGTCTATAACTGTAGCCTACGTTATTAAATAACGTAGGTTACGCTATAACATAGTTTGTAAATGACAGATATCAATGTCAGTGTCAAAAATCAACAGTTCTAGTGACATTCTGATAGCTTTTTCTGGGAAGTACATTTAATCTTTCTTATTGTTTTATTAATTAAATATTTGAAATTATAAGTAAAGCGCATATATCCATCAGAAATACCGCAAATGTAACAAGGTGAGAATAGTGAAATAACAAGTAAATAACTTTAATATAAACTCTTCTAAATTATAGTTTCAATATCAACATTTTAACTCTGTCATCTTTGTAAAGGTGGATACAGACTACGCTGACGTTTCGTGTTAACACGCATTATGTCGTATTATGACGTGTTAAATTAAAATCTAATTCATTATGCTTTATGGGAATGCTCATATTGTTCTGATGTGTTGTCTTCTGACGTGTTATTGCATCATATAATATCAGACGCGTGTTTGGACGTGTTATACGATTTCCAAACTCCCAGATTTTTGTCAGACATCAGATGGCGTCAGATGGGAATGTATAGCATTTTCATAATATTTTAGGTTATATTTTTAACTTTTCATTATTTTTTATACGAGAGAAAGATTTCTTTGCCATAAAATAGATAACTATATTTGAAAATACGGAAATAAATATTTATTTGATATAAATAAGTAATTAATTAATAAAAATAAATATTTATTTATACAAATTAATTGAAATTTAACACGTTGACTGCAGCATTGGTCGCCGGGGACCAATAACTTGCATTTGTCTAGTGCGGCACCATTTTTCATAAAACTTCCCCAACTTACATTGGTTTCCGGCGATCAATGCAAGTTTGATTACACATCACAAGTAGTATCGTGTTAGTTTTAAATAAAATAGTGAACGAGACGCACATACTATGGATAGTTGAGAAAAATAAATATTATCTTTGATTAATAATAATCAGGAACAACAAAGAATTAAAATAAATAAAGAAGCAGAAAATATGAACAATTTACCTAAAATGAACCTGTCGTTATAAATATGTAGTACCTAATTAATTGTATTTCAAACATTTCTATTTAATTATGTTATTTCGAAATTAAAATTAATTAGTAATATCATAAATATAGAAAATTTGTCAATTTTTTTCATACGGTGCATCAAAACGTCAGAACAATGTGAATGCTCTATGTGTTTCTGATGTGTTATGTTGTGTTGTGATGTATCGTGATAACACGTGTTAACACGAAACGTCAGCGCAGTCTGTAGCTACCTTAAGTCAAAATTCTGTTTAGAAATAATAATCATTATTCTCTCATATCTCTGTTTAGTCTAGATGTCAACCGCGTAGACATTTATTGTTTTGACAATTATCTACATAAGTTATTGCCTAGACTACGTGAAGTCTTGTTATTTGACTATGGATGCTACACCCTCGCACCCTTCATCAGATATGCCTGTTGAAGAGATAACGCTTTGTTTTAAGGCAGTCGAGATTAAGGGCTCAGACAGTTAAGACATGTAGTCTGTGTTTAGTTTTTGGGCGGTTTACGCCATGACTCATTAATTAGATTACAATGTAACTGTAAGAGTATAGTTTTGTGTTAGTAGTTTAGTGTAATTAATAATAATGATTTAGTATTATTAATGTAAAAATATGTGTAAATAAAAATTTAGTAGCTTCAAATATTGTGCGTGCCATCCATCCAAAATATGTTCATAACTCTATCATCAAGTGTTTAGTGATAGTGTGAAAGTAAGGGTGTTCCGTCTCAGTATAGTGGTGGGCGAATACAGCAACCGGCAACCGTCCTCTTTAAGTGAAGCGTCCACCAGTTAGAAGAAATAGTGTCATCGTTGCGTAAGAGAACAAAGAGTAAAACAGTAGCCTCAAAGACCCCCCACCCCCGTGTTACACAAATCTGGTTAATGAATTGGAAGAATCTCTGACATTTAGGAACTTTCTCATAAAATGAAAAATAGATATACAAAAATTATTTACAACAAAAAGAAAAGTAAATTAATGTGGCTCAAACCGTTGAGCCACCTCAGGTCTGGGTGGGCGGCGGCGGCACAACCGGGGTCCGGCTAGGTATATAATGGGGAAGCGACTGAGAGTCAGTCAGATAATGAAAAGCGTGAACATAAAAAGTCAGTGAAATAAATCTAGTAAAATAAATATAGTGTAAATAAATTGTTTAAATAAATAAACTTAATGTTTAACAGCCCGATTCACAAAAAAGTTTAAGCTAATCCTCATTTTTGGATTAGCGAAGTCTATTCTATTCCGGTATTTAAAATTTAATTTTCATGATATTATCAATAAGGTAGATACTTGGATACTAGGAATAGATTAGACCATATTTTAAGACATAAACTGTCAAAATTAGAGTAGAATTCGCTAATTCAAAAATGAGGATTAGCTTAAACTTTTTTGTGAATCGGGCTGTAAGTGTTTAATAATATTCTTAATCTTTAATTAGTGTTTATATTTATTTATTCATAGTGTTCGTTATTTTTATTATTATTTTCTCTGATTTTTACACTAGACCCAAATAAATAAACGTTACAAAACGTATATTTTTTTTCTGTAATACCTTCATGGCATCAGTGAACATAGCTCTGAAATAATCACTACACGCAGCTAATACAGCCCTGTGTGCTCGGAAGGATTGTCCTTCAGCCAGTAAGGTAATATCGAACAGCTGGTCCTTGGTGCGTAATGAGTCCAGCCCTGCCAGCAGGGTCCCGCAGTGTGACGGGCACTCGAAGTGGACTGTGTTCAACGGCCGGTCTTGCAGGCACCACTCCTTCAGCCTCGTCATTATACCAGTTCACGAACCTGCAAAAAAACTGCGGTCAATTTGTTGTTATGTAAAAATTAAACTAAATTCGGAAGCATAAGCCTTATCTATGATAAATTACATAGTACAAATTTTATTTTTAATGTTTTTTTACCTTTCGCTAAGAGAGGTATTGGATTCATGCTAAAAATCACATATCGAGATTTAAGTGAATAAGCACGATTTAAGATCCATAAAAACAGATTTTAACATTTTTACGATGATTGTGTGTGTGTGTGTGTGTGTGTGTGTGTGTGTGTGTGTGTGTGTGTGTGTGTGTGTGTTTGTGTGTATGTGCGTATGTATGTGTGGATGTAGGAAGGACGATTTGTGTGGATGTTGGAGGGACGATTACTCAAAAACTATAAGACATAATACAATACCAGTTTAACTATGAATTCCTCAATCTGACATTCATGGGAAGAGTTGAAAAGGTTTTGGTAACAATTGGACACCCGAAAGTAGTAGTTTCTAAAAAAATTCTTCTAAATATTATTTTTTGAAAATTTCTGATATTACTAATATTGAAGAACATAAAATTCTACATCTGATACATATAAAATTTTTATTATGTCTTCTATAAATTTAGAGATAAAGACGCTATAATATATAGAATATCGGGATGTAGTAAGAGTAAGTCGTGTAGGCTAACATACACTAAGGAAATCAGTTGACGAATTCAAATGTTTGTAACATAATTTGTAAATGATCTTTCATATTATTTTATTAATTAAATATTTAAAATTATAGGTAACATGTATATATCCATCAGAAATACCGCCAATCTTGTTAATGAATTGGACGAATCTCTGACATTTAGAAACTTCCTCATACAATGATAAATAGATATATGTAATTAGAATTGTATGTGTGCAGAAGACATGTTAAATACAACAAAAAACAGTATTTGGGTAAAGTTCTGTAATTTTTTTGTTATAAAACGACGGTTTGATAGCGAAGTGCAATACAATACTTTTATAACATAAAATGGAAATGGCGAGCGGTCTTTTGCTGGCCATAACAGATTTGTTTTTACATGAATTAAGTATGAATTATACTTTAATAACCAGTAGAGTTACCATAAAGAACTGCCAACATTGGGATATCGAGAACTATAAGAGATGCGACGTCGGTTAAATCGAACTTTTTGTGTTCCTTTAGAGGGTCATCTCAGATGAGCCTTTGTTGACAAAAATTCTCTTAGGGCCGGTATTATAAACGTCCAGTTAAATTTAGTTCCAAAGTAAATTTAATAAAATGAACAAATTCGAATCAATTTCTATGTTCTTATGACATTTAAACCATTGCTGTTAAAAATTTGTTCATTTAATTAAATTTACTATGGAACTAAATTTAACTGGACGTTTATAATACCGGCCCTTAGAGCACTAGATATTGATGAAAAACTACACTTTTTTGATTTTTACCTTCCGTCAAAAGGAAGGTATTGTTTTTGGTCAAAAAATTCGATGGTGAGTTTTTAATGTATAAGCACGTTTTAGGGTCCCTACAATACGAATGTACTATTTTTAAGATGATGTCTGTATGTGTGTATGTGTGTGTGTCTGTGTGACAAATTTTTCTCCGACGATAACTCCAAAACTACAATTCTAAAAATTATGATTCTTTCATATTCCTCTTCTTTACAACCATATGAAGAGCTGATTAGATTTTGGTTATAATTTGTCAACCGGAAGTACCCTTATTTGAAGATCTTAACAGTTTTTCTGGAAAAAACCCAGTTAAATACCATTTTTCGACATTTTATGGTCATTAATATGAAAGAAAATTTTATTCTCTGTAAGATTTGATTATACATTTTCCTTCATATTCAATAAATATAGAGTTATAGAGAGATTAAGAGAGGTTAACTTTCAAAAATCAGTCTGCTTTGAAAAAATTATGGAAACAACAGGGGGTCTATTCTAATTCATAGCCAAATGTGCTATCCGCTATATAAGTTCCACTACTAGCCAACAGATGGGGGTCGCCATCCCGCTATCTGACTTGAATCCATCTGTTGGCTAGTAGTGGAACTTATTAATATTGCCAGATGTCAAGTTGACAAGTAGTTCGTCTTTTCAATTTTGTGATCAAATACTTGTGTTCGTATGCTATATCATTACTATTTGATTAATATCTATATATTGTAAGTACCTATTTAAATTATAATAATTATTTATAATTCTAACAAATAGCACATGTGGCTATCCGACTTGAATCCATCTATTGGCTAGTAGTGGAACTTATATTGCGGATAGCGGATAGCACATGTGGCTATGAATTTAGAATAGACCTCCAGATATGTATATTCAAAAAATTCTAATTGACAGATGTCAGTGTCAAGTGCAAAACCAAAGTGGAAAGCATTGGATCAGAAAGTAACATAAGTGGCAGAGTGTCCTTCGCAAGTGACTTTGTAGTTACAATGCCGGGAGTACGAGGAAGGCCAAAGAGAAAATGGAAGGACTGTGTAGCAGAATATTTGAGAGAGGAAGAACTGTTAAAAAGATTCGTTGTATAGGAATGAGGAAGTGTGAAGTACAATTTACAGAATGTACATTTGTGTTCTAATTATATTGGTTTTATAGAATCTTTTCAAAGAAACTTGCAATATGGAATTTGTAAAAAATAGTGTGTTCGTGTTACAATTTTACAGGATATATAAAATCTTTTCCAAGGAACTTTTGATATCTGATTTGTACAAATACATTGAATTGACGGAAGGTTTTGTGCTGGCCACAACAGATTTTTTCTATTTCAAATAACTTCTGAACTATTAGCAATCGAGAAAATTGTTTCAAATATAAAAGTTAGAAATTTTTGTGACAGCGGCATACGAAATCAAATTTTATATCCGTAAATTTTTGAAATGGGACACAAACTCATATTTTTTTAAATGGAACCTGTATCTTATTTTTCTTCTTTGTTCAATGATGTAAGGATTATTTCGTTTTTATATAGATATTTTTATTAACTAATCAGTGGCATATGAAATCAATTTTATATCGATAAATTTTCGAGATATAACACAAACATATTTTTACCTTCCGTCACCTTTAGGTAAGGAAGGTATTGTCTTTGGTCAAAAAATTCGGTGGTGAGTTTTTAATGAATAAGCACGTTTTAGGGTCCCTACAATACGAATTTACTATTTTTAAGATGATGTCTGTATGTGTGTGTGTGTGTGTGTCCGTGTGTGTGTATGTATGTCCGTGTGTGACAAATTTTTCTCCGACGATAACTCCAATACTACAATTCTAAAAATTATAATTCTTTCGTATTCCTCTTCTGAACATCCATATGAAGAGTTGATTAGATTTTGGTTATAATTGATCCACCGGAAGTACCCTTATTTGAAGTTTTTAACAGTTTTTCTTAAAAAAACGCAGTTAAATATTGTTTTTTGACATTTTGTTATTATACATATTAAAGAAAATATTCTTCTCTATACAGTTTGATTGTACATTTTCCTTCATATTCAATAGATGTAGATTTAAAGCATTATAAACAAATAAATTTTCAAAAATTAGTCAGCTTCGCTATTTATCATGGAAACAGCTGATGCTGATATATTAAAAAAATTCTAATTAACAGATGTCAGTTGCAAGTGCAAAACCAAATGTGGAAAGTGTAGGATCACAAAATTGGTATGTCATAGTGCTCCTCGCAAGTGACACGCAGAGAAAGGCCAAAGAGAAGATGGAAGGACTGTATCGCAGAAGACTGAAAGGAATGCCTGTGTCAAGAAGATGTGTTGGACAGGAATGAGTGCAAGAAAAGAGGAAACAGCTACCTCTAATAAAATAGGGGAAGCTGAAGAATAAGAAGAAGTGTCAAGTGCATTTTACTTAGTGTATGTTTATGTTATAATTTTATTGGATTTATAGAATAGAAATAGTATGTGTTCGTGTTTGATTTTACATGATATTATATAGAATATGTTCCAAGGACCTTTTGGTATGGGATTTGTACAAAATACATCGAATTGACGGAAGGTTGTGTACTGGCCACAACAAATTTTTTTTAAAATGCTTTTAGTCTCAAAAAATCATTATTTTTTTCTCTTTTCAATGATGTAAGGGTTATTATAGTTTGTTTTTGTTTCGCATTCAAAATTTATTATTTTTTCCTTATTTTGTATTAAATTTAGGTACTGTTATTTTGAAAATAGTAGATTTTTTATTTAGAAATAATACTCCTTTTAGTTAAATAATTTATTTTGTTAGAAAATTATGCACAAAACTCTATTAAATTAATTTTTGTGATATTTTATACCAGGTCGCCCTTGGCATATTATAGTGTAATTTGTAAGCTTCGAGCATATAGGCCGCGAGCAGACACGTGAGTTAAGTGATCTTGTGCTTGGAATCAACTGATTTGTGTGCGCTTGTCAATTTGTCAAGAACAATGTCACTTTGACAAGAACAATGTTTCGAGCATAGATTAAAATATACATATGTTGTATTGTACTTAAATGAGCGTTCATTTCTGCTCGGGCATAATAGTGACATTGAAAATTGTGAAAATCCTATTTACTCTGCTTAGTTCCTCCTCCTTTACCGCACCTGATCAACTTTTAAGGGGGGATCAGTTGTGAGCAACTCAACAATGGGTTACTTGCGTAACTTTTTTTATTTCATATTTTTGAAGAGCAGGCAAAAACTTGCTACTCATATTTTATCTTTTGACAAAATTTTTATTAATTAGCCAAAATAAAAATAATGAAATTTCATTATTTGAATTACCGCCATGTATGACGTAGAATTACACCGCACCAATGAGTGGTCGTAAAGCCATAGCGTTTGTTTGTACGGGTAATGTAGATCTCCTGTTTGACGTTTCAACAATAGTTTTGAGGTTAGTATTTTAGTTTGCCTTTTTCGTATCGATATTTTAAATTACATGTAACTACCTATGGGTTTATTTGTGAAGTAATTAATATATTTGAGAGCCCAGAGAGAGAAAAATGTCAAATTCAAATTAAAACTTTCTCGCACGTAATGCCATCTATAAGTTACATTCTTAAACATGATTCCCTTCTTCAGTTCAATATAATGACGTCACAGAAAATTTTCTTCCTTAATTTACTAAAAAACAAATATTTTTTTTAAAATAAAATTTATATTTTTATACATGTTTTCAACATAACATTACGTATTAAGTGATAGAAATTGGATTTTCAGTACCACGCAAAATAGCCCATTAATTATTGACAGTTGTAAGGCCCGGTGCACACGTCAAGTTTTTTTAACATGCGTGCAGGCTGTGGCGACGGAGTTCCGGTCTGTGATACTATATAGTATAGTTGGAGGAAGGAATCTATGAAACTCACTATAGATTCTGTCAATTGCCTGTTATAAAATTTTATGGTCTTTGTGGTAAGGGTTCTTAGAGCCAGGTAGATTTTTCTGTCCTGGACCGGACCCGAAATTTGGGCCAAGATGTTTCCTAATTATGCACTTTTAAATCTGTATTAAAATAATAATGAGTTTTAAATGTACTTTTTTTGTTATTTGCAAATATTTTTTCTAAATATGACTGCACTGTAGTACTCTGTGTTTATTATAATATGTTATTTTTTTGTTATATGTAAATATTTTTCTCTAAATCTGACTGCACTGTAGTACTCTGTATTTATTATGTGTTATTATTTCGTTATGTAAATATTATTTTCTAAATCTGACTGCACTGTACTGTACTGTACATGTACACTGTACTAATTCTCTATTTTATTGTAATATGTTGTTTTTGTTATAATGTATTTTGTTTTCTTTATCTGACTGCAGTGTACTATGTACTCCGTACTAAATCTCTATTTTATTATGTGTTGGTTTTTTACAAGTATTAGTCAAACTTTTAAACATTTAAACAAGTTGTCACATGAAAGCTGATGTTACGTTGTGAATTGTTTGATATTTGTATTTATGTGTAAAGTTATATTTAAATATTCTAATATATTTTAAAAAAGTGATGGAGAGTGGTTTTGTAAAGACAGATTCACGAAATTTACCTGTTGTTCATATAATGATTTAAATTTTTGTTGCTGTTGTTTTGACAACTTGGCACAAAGCAATACTTTATAACCATAACTATAAAGATAACCTAAACAGATGACAACAAAAACACAAATGACAGAACAGATGACTAAATGCAAACGCCAACATTATACGCGCGCAATCTCTGTCACAAGTCGGTATGACGTCACAGTCGAATTGGAGGTAAAAAAATTCTACTTTTAATAATTAATTACAGGTGTAATACATATTTTTTAAATAAAGTGTTATATTTTTTGACATTGTTTTCAATTAGTACCAAATATGCTAAATTTTAATGTGATTGAAGAGCCTAAATTTATACAAAAATTGAGTATGATTTTTTTTTAATACGGCCCATTTCTTACTCTAAAAGTGATACCTTCCAGTCTGTGTTTGCGGGTTCGATAAAGTTGAGTATGTATGGTTTATACATATTATTAGATCATATAACTTAACTAGTTATGCGGAGCGTGAAATGCGTACGATTGAGAGAGATAACGAGATATTCGCGATAGCACAGTGCGCAAACTCATAGGAAATGAATAATCGACGAACCTTCGCAACCAACGTCTCAAATTCAAATGAGGCGGATGCGCGGATGACAACAAACTTGAGACGCACATGCAACGGAAAATGACGCGTTATGATTCTGCGTGGTACGCTATCGAGAAAAGAGTCTTTCATCTCTTTTACTCTTACATAATTCCTCATTCCATCTCTCTTAATCCTATGTATATCACTGACTTGCATTGTGGATTATATGTTTTCTCGTATCTAGTTAAGTTATATGATCTAAGGTATAAACGTGCCTGATGATGTCCGCTTGGTACCTACTTGTCCACGCAGACTGACTGAGCCAAAACGTTGTACGAGGGCTGCCTTTTAAGTTTTTACATAAAGTGAAACAGAAACGAACAAATTCGAAAAAAGTGTTTTATTGCTTTTCGAAATATTCGCCTTTAAGGTCTATACATTTTTGCATACGCTCAAACCAATTTTGGAAACATTTTCTCCACTCTGAAGCTGATATCGTAGAAACATGTTTTTGCAAGTCTTCAACAGCTTCTTGAGGTGATGAAAATCGCTGTCCACGCATCTTTTGTTTGACAGTGGGGAACAAGAAAAAGTCATTAGGCGATAAATTGGGTGAATACGGGCAATGAGACATTAATTCGATGTTTTTCTCCTTCAAATATTCAGTTGTTTGACGTGTTTTATGGGAGCTGGGCATTGTCGTGATGAAGAATGATGCGACGTTTTTTGTTGTTTTTCCTTATTTCATCGAAGACCGTTGGCAAACAAATTGTTGTATACCATTCAGCATTAACAGTTCTCTGATCCTCTAAGGTCGCTCTAAAGGAATGGTTGCGACGTGTCCAGTACAACCGAAGAAACAAGCGATCATTTTTTTGGAAGTGCTCCGTAAACAAACAACTTTAGTGGGATTGGGTTTATCGTCAAACACCCAAACAGTAAATTGTTGTTTCCTTTAGGTTCATACAAATATATCCAAGTTTCGTCTCCTGTAACAATGTTGTAAGCGGATTTGAACGTCCTCGATCGAATTTTTTCAACACCAATCAACACGAGCCTTTTTTTGAGCTTCAGTCAAATTATGCGGAATCCATCTGGAATAAATCTTTCTCACACCTAAATGTTCATGCAAAATCGACTGTATTGCAGTCTGTGATATGCTAAGAGACGCCTCTATCTGTCTGTAAGTCACATGCCGATCTTCTTTAATCATGTTGCGCACAGCATCGATGTTTCTCGGAATGACAACCGATTTTGGCCGACCTTCTCGACATTCATCACTGACGGACGCACGACCACGACGAAATTCTGCAAACCAATTGCAAGCAGTCTTCTCTGATGGTGTTTCATTACCAAAAGTTGCACGAAGCGATTTTATGCATTGTTGTTGAGAAAGGCCTTTTTTAAAATCATAAAAAATCATCCAACGCAAACCATCACGAGTGATTTCCATTTTTGCACAAACTTGCTTCTTTTAAACGTTCACTATCAACAACCTACTCGGTCAATTTCTAAGTTGCCAGTGGCTTCGCAATAACAAACGTCAATGTTCACAAATACATTGATGCCACAACTCACTAACGCCATCTATTGTTCGATTGTAGAAACTTAACACTTTCGCTGCGTATTAATGCACGCGTCGCACCCGCAACGCGGTAATGAGTTTTGGCGCAATTCTAGTTTTTTTTTCTTAATTTGTTAATATGTGTATGTAGAAGTCTTTACTCTTATTTTTCAGTATCTTTTTTTTAAACGCATACGGTGCGTCGGCAGCATTGTGGACACCTTTTGTTCTGCAATGCTAACGACGCACCTATGTGTCCAACCTCTTGAATTCTGAAATCAACATGTTAGACAAATCATGTTTATTTGCTTGATGTTTTATCTTTTATTTATGTAATAGCCATTATTTTAATATATGTGTTTTTCGCCCTTTTGATTGTAAATAGCCCTGGCCGTTGTCACCCATGACGCAAAAAAAAAATAAAAATGTAAACTAACCCCACAAATCACTTTTCTGTAGTTGTCTGACAATGCTGGCTAACGCACATTGATCTCTTTACAAGGCTGACGAAACAATGCCGGTTGAAACAAGATAGAGTACTGGACGCACCTGATGCGGCGTGCGCAATGGTTCGACAACATATGGGACGTAACGTGTGCGTCGTACGCAGCGAAAGTGTTAAAAGGCAACCCTCGTAATACAAAACATTTTGTTACGTACCAAAACGTTTTACTCGAACCCAACGCACACTGAAGAATCAAAAATGCCATTATACACAACAATTCGTTCGAAGATGTTTGATCAGGCTCAAATGTGTTTTTTTGTTTTGCTTGATCAGTGTGAATTGTCCCATATACCAAGCACTGAAACAACATTAACATTATGTATAGAGATCAGTGAGAGGAACCCATCTGGCGTCCGGAATAATTCCGGCGATTCGGTTAGGCCGTTAGCTGATAATCGGGTTCCGGTACTCTGGTCAAATCCCGATCCGGTACAACCCTAGTTTTAGCAATGTTTTATATATTTGTTAGCGTATTTAAGTTTCTAGTTCGGTGATTATTTTTTGCTGGTAGTTTAGCACACATGGTTGTTTGTTAAATGACGTTTAGGATTATATGTGGGTTGGTGGCCAGACCGTGTATGTGCATAGCGAGTGGTGTGCTTGCAAAACATGTATTTCTGGTCTATCGACGTTAATCTCTTTCAAATCGAACAAAGAATATGATTAGTATGTGATGTTTATAGTTCATTAACTCTGTTTCAACATTAAAATGACAGTCCCGTTGAAAGGGAATAGAAACAGACTTTTTTTGCTGAGTTATACAATTAATAGAAAAGTTCAGCTTTAATGGTGAGTGACGAATAAATTGAATTCAAAACGGCTTGTATATTACGCTCGACATTACTTAAATAATTCAAATTTAAAGCATAATTTATTGATTGATGCTCTGTTGACGCAACGCTACGTCCCTGTTCTCTTCACGTTAGAACTAATTTATAAATTTACGTTATGCACATACGTAAATATGCGCCGCGCATGTGTACAACCATTTGGTGGTCAAGATTTTCGTTTGAAAGTTTTACTGCAGAAATTGAGATTGAAGAAATAATGGATAAGAACCATTCTGAAAAGTGTTTATCAGAACTTGCTGTTTGTCGAATCGTCGAATTCATTTCAAAACGTTAATTTTTTGTACAATAATATAAAGAAAAATATTATCGACGCAAATGGCACGATAGGATTGGCTACCGCGCTTGGCCCACTAACGCAAAAATGAAGCAATCATAAATAACAAGTTCATCTTATGCGTTGGCGGAGACGATAGCGTTGCGTAAATAGAGGGTCAATCTATAAATTAAGCTTAAGCGAAATTCTGAAATTTCATCAGTTAAATTATTTTAATTAATAATGTGAAAATATGGATTAAGGAACGAACATTTTTTTATCAACACCAGTCGCGTAATATACGAACAGAGACACAACGAATAAAAATATGATGTGGCACTCATTTAATTTTTATTCTTCATGAACACATTTAAAACACACACAAAAACAAGTTCATTCCACGTTGTTTAATATCTGGTGTTCAATAAGTCTTTATGTCCTGGTTGGCTGTGGGTTGTGAAACGCATGTTTGTACTTTATTCATTCAATTTTAAACAAAACTTCAAACGTCATTCAAAATGATCAAAGTGCATCTTTTAGAACAAGACAGTATTTTATTAAAGTTCTATTACATTAGATGCTAAAAATGATGCTGAGTAAACATTTTACTGCAAAACAATTTAAAAATAAATTTCCCTTTTACTCTAAGATGAATTTGATTTATGTGAAACATATGACACGTTTCAATTTATTACTAAGAAAAACAGCCACAGACATACTGAATTATAATACTTGAAGGCAATAAGAAGATAAATTATAAAAATTGCGAAATGACTCAAGATTTTGGAAATGTTCTATTTCAATTCTTGGTACAACGCTCTAAATGTGTGAAATTAAAACATGGTCAATGAGGGATTTTTAAATTAGTTATAATTATATGTCATCATAAAAAAAACTTTTTATTTCAGTTCTGTTTATTTTTTTGACTATAAAAATGTTTCTCTATACACATATGCATAAAAAAGATGTTCGTATTGAAATTTTATTTTATTGATCCTCCTAAGCTATTTTAATAAAATAAAACATTGGGCCCAATTATTGCATAAAACTTGGTAAACTTTAATTAAAATTGTTAACTTTGCCAATAGTGATTCTGTCGAGACGAGATATTTCTCGATTCTCGCCTCGTCTCGTACTCGAGATTTCTCGTCTCGACGAGACGAGAGAGGCATGTAAAAAATATTTTACGAGACGAGAAATATTTGCTGAGATCTCGATTCTCGAAAACTGTTCCGAGATTTCTCGATTGTTATTTTTTTGAACAAAAAGATAATAAAGTATTTGACATTTTATCTGTCAGAATTTGTTGAGCGTGCATTACACGATAAAGTTTTTCTTTTCAAGTTTTGTCTCTCGCACAATGACATGAGTGCAAGAGAGACAACTGAATAGCAGGGTTGTTATAAAAACCACTTTTTTTGATTTTGACCAGGACACTGGTCAAAACTGGTTTTAACCGTCCTAAACTGGTTTAAACCATACATAACTTAAAGTAATAATTATTAAAATTTTACCATGCGTTTTTAAAACCGACATATAAATACTCGAAAAATATTTTATTTATAAGCAATATTTTAAAACTTACTTCTTGTTTTTCATCTATTTTTACTGAAATGTAACATAAAAGTTCGTTCGTCGTGTTGTGCAAGAAACATGAATACAAGGTGCGTGTATGAACGAGCTAACAAGATCTTTCGTGCATTATTGTGCTCTGTGTGATGGGTGTACAAGTTAACACTTGTAAGTTTACAAACTTGCGTTGCCTCTTCTGCCGGAATCGAGCGAATTTTTTCAAATTTTAGTTTTGTATAAACCAAACTACGAAATAGATTAGGCCTAGAAACAGCCTCCAAATTAGTAACATGTTACAAAATGTTAAATTTCAAAACTAAACAGGATGATAAGGTTGCTAGCGACGAAGAATATTAATGTATAATTTTACTTATCATTATTATATAATTAAATATTTTTATATTTATGTAAGAATATTTTAACAATCGATACAGAATGTATTTTCTTTACTGTATATTTTTCCTATTTTTATATTTTACTACGCAATGTTGTTTAAGTTTATCTTGTAATAATCTTTATATTCTGTGATTACTTACAATAAAAAACATATAACAATTCAATACTTAACATCTTTCCACCAACAATTACAGTAAATAAATCAATATATTATGTTCCTACTTCCCTACTTGTGAATTCATGTCGATTGAGTAGTACTCGATAAAAACCAGTGGTCAAAATTATATTAAATCCAGGCCAGTTAAAACCGGTTAAAACCAGTGGTTTTAACCACACTGGTTTTTACGTAACAACCCTGCTGAATAGAGTTTTAACGAAAAACTTTTAAAGAAAAACTGGAACATGCGCTACTTTTTTCTTAAAAGTCCCTACAAATTTTAACTGTCAAGTAACTGTCAAATGTCATGTGTTTATATTTTTGATGTATACATGTAGTGTTATAAGCGATCGATATTAAACTGAAAAATGGCAAAATGGGATAGAGAATTAACTAAAATCTTAATATATGTATAACCTGAATTTTGACACTTGGATATTTTAATTCACGCAAAACTTGATCGTGTAAATATACTTGTCAGGTCACTTATAAAGAAATTTTTCAAGTCACAGGGTTGGCCTGATTTCAAGTCACAGGGTTGGCCTGATTTAAATCATAAATCATGCTTTAAATCAACTGATTTTTTTTAAAAAAATCATTAATTTTTATCCCAGATGAAAAAAAAAAAATACAAATTGTAATAAAAATGAATTTATTTACTACAAAAGTATAAATAACAACAAAAATATGGACTGTATTCGAATTCTAACAAATTACTGATTACATGTTTTGACCTAGTTTATTTAGGTATGCATTATTATTATTTAAAAAGAAGCGCGCGCGTGGGTACGTTATACAGTGTGTCCCATTTAGAGGTGCCACCATTGGGATCTCGAGAACTGTAAGAGATACGATGTTGGTTAAATGGAACTTTTTATGCGCCTTTGGGAGGCCATCTCAGATGTGCTTTTATTTTTTCAAAAATTCTCATAGGGCACTAGATAATGACGAAAAACTGAATATTGTTGATTTTTTCTTTTTCAAATAATTTCTAAACTATTAATAATTGAGAAAAAAGTTTCAAATATAAAAGATAGATATTTTTATCAACTAACCAGTGGCGTACGAAATAAATTTTTATATGTGTAAATTTTTGAGATATAACACAAACTTATATTTTTTTAAATGGAACCCATATCTGATTTTAGTCTCAAAAAAATAAATATTTTTTTCTGTTTTCAACGATGTAAGGGTTATTATGTTTTATATTTGTTTTGCCTTCAAAAATGATTATTTTTTCCTTATTTGTATTAAATTTACAATTATTTTGAAAATATTGGTAGATTTCTATTTGGAAACACTCTTTGTATTTAAATAATTTATTTCCTTAAAAATATTTGCTCAAAATTCGTATCAAATTAATTTTTATATTTTGTATCAGGTCGCCCTTGGCACATCATAGTGTAATTTGTAATTATGAGTCTAGAATAAAAATATTAAGTAATAAAGGCATAAAACAAATTATTTTGATCAAATACAATATAATTAATAAAAATAATAATGTTTTTCTGGGAAATAATTAGAAAATTCAGGAAAATAAAGAGAAAAATTAAATTTTAGGAGCAAAATAAATATAAAACATAATAACCCTTACACCATTGAAAAGAGAAAAAAATATTGATTTTTTTGAGACTAAAATCAGATATGGGTTCCATTTAAAAAAATATAAGTTTGTGTTATATCTCGAAAATTTACGGAAATAAAAATTTATTTCGTACGCCACTGGTTAGTTAATAAAAATATCTATCTTTTATATTTGAAACGTTTTTCTCAATTACTAATAGTTTAGAAGTTATTTGAGAAAGAAAAAATCAACAATATTTAGTTTTTCGTCATTATCTAGTGTCCTATGAGAATTTTTGGAAAAACAAAAGCACATCGGAGATGACCTCCCAAAGGTGCACAAAAAGTTCCATTTAACCGACATCGTATCTCTTATAGTTCTCGAGATCCCAATGGTGGCACCTCTAAATGGGACACACTGTATACTAAATTTGTGCAAAAATTCAAATGCATCTTTTGGGGTTTATTACAGATTTCGTTTTCGTTTATGAAATAAAATATTTATATTGCTTTTAAAACAATTAAAAAAGTACAATAACACCACTAGATCTTTAAAAATAAAGAAAAATAAAAAAATCATGATTTATTTGATTTTTTCCAACCCTGCTTGAAAATAAAAACTTCATCGTGTAATCCAGGCTTTAGCTAAGATTTTTAGCGTTATTTTTTTTTTCATGTTTTATAACAGATTAGAAAATACTAAATATAGGTATATTAAATTAATAAAATTATAACAAAAAATTTGCACAAGTTTTAGGTTTTATATAAATGAACATATTCTATGACCTGTGTAGCAAAAAGAGACTATTTCATTTACGTATGTTATCCAGAATCATACACTTATTGCGTAACGACATTCTTACGTGAAGAATACTATAGGTGATAACTATTACTATACACTAACTAAATTATTTAAATATTTTGCAAGTATTGCTCTAAATCTTTCTAAAATGGTTTATTATGTTAAAGGTGACAAATAGTAATATTTTGAACGTTGTCACTGAGCGTAATGTAAGCTTTTCTTGTAGGATGGCAGCATACTCAACTGGGTGCTAGTACAGAATATGAAAAATAGCGCGCGCAATTACTCATAATAATAGAGTGACTTGGTAGGTACATATTAAGAATTAAATAAATATATCATCACTGCATATTACGCATTTCTGAGTGTGCCACAATCTGCTTTTCACAGATATCGGTAATGATGATGACATATTTGTACCTTGCGGGCGCTTACCAGGCGTCACCTCACGGGTACTTATTGCTGGCGTAGAGACTGCACCACAGGGGCCATTTTTGTGCCATTTAAAATTCGAAATATTTGGCGTCGGTCGGGATCGAACCCAGTTCCCCAGGTTCGCGACCAGACACTCTGGCACGCGGCCACGGGACCCCGATATTAAGAATTCTGTAAAGTAATTCTATTTTTCTAATAAGACAATATTTTGAATTCCAAAATCACATTATTTTTCACGTTATTGATTTTATTTGACACTTTTTGAATTTTTACCTTCCGTCAAAAGGAAGGTATTGTTTTTGGTCAAAAAATTCGGTTGTGAGTTTTCAATGAATAAGCACGTTTTAAGATCCTTAGAATACGATTTTACTAATTTTACATTGATGTCTGTATGTGTGTGTGTGTGTGTCTGTGTGTGTGTCTGTGTGTGTGTCTGTCTGTGTGTGTGTCTGTCTGTGTGTGTGTCTGTGTGTCCGTGTGTGTGTGTGTGACAAATTTTTCTCCGACGATAACTCCAAAACTACAATTCTAAAAATTATGATTCTTTTGTATTCCTCTTCTTTACAACCATATGAAGAGCTGATTAGATTTTGGTTATAATTGGTCAACCGGAAGTACCCTTATTTGAAGATCTTAACAGTTTTTCTGGAAAAAACCCAGTTAAATATCATTTTTCAACATTTTATGATCATTAATATGAAAGAAAATTTTATTCTCTGTAAGATTTGATTATACATTTTCCTTCATATTCAATAAATATAAAGTTATAGAGAGATTAACAGAGGTTAACTTTCAAAAATCAGTCTGCTTTGAAAAAAATATGGAAACAGCAGATATGTATATTCAAAAAATTCTAATTGACAGATGTCAGTATCAAGTGCAAAACCAAAGTGGAAAGTATATGACCTGAAAGTGATGTAAGTGACAGAGTGTCCCTCGCAAGTGACTTGCATTTGCGGCCTCGCCTCAAGATAGGAACTTATAATGCCAGAAGTACGAGAAAGGCAAAAGAGAAGATGGAAGGACTGTATAGCAGAAGATTTGAGAGAGAAAGACCTATGTCACGAAGGTGCTTTGGACAGGAATGAGTAGAAAAGAAGAGTAAGAAACAGCGACTTCTAATAAAATAGGGAAAAGTTGAAGTAGGAGGAAGTGTTAAGTGCAATACATAATGTACGTTCGTATTCGTTTTAAAATTTTATTAGATTTTAGAATCTTTTCAAAGGAACTTTCAGTATGGTTATGTAAAAAATAGTGTGTTCTTGTTACAATGATACAGGATATATAGAATCTTTTTCAAGGAACTTTTGGTATAGGATATGTACAAAATACATCAAATTGACGGAAGGTTTTGTGCTGGCCACAACAGATTTTTTAATATATATCTCGATTAATTTTTTTTTTGTTTTTTTTTTTGCTGAGTCTATGTACTAAAAACGCGACGGAATATGGTTTGTGTTATTATTTTTCAGAGGTTTAGTATTGTGTTTTTACACGTATACAAAAACAAAACGCAGACCTCCGATGAAGCGATTAGAATGGTGTTGATTATATTTTGCAGGCCTTTCAAGTGTGTCATAAATTACTACAAAGCGTCTCGTGTCAATACCATGTCTGGGGCTATCCTATCCCAACGTATAGTAGAATTCATATTATACCTCGTCCAGATTTCATTTGAACAAATGACTTTTAAATCCTCTGTGTTAATCCTAATCTTTGCTACTGTGAATATTTTTACGTTTCACGCAAATATAGTTTCTTCTCAAAGTACATTATATGTCCATGAAAGTTGAAAATTGCTTGTAACTATTTAAAAGGGGGAAAGTTTTATTGGGGTTTCAGAGAATCATAGTTGACCTGTAAAATTCTTATCCAAGATGTTATGCTCGCTTTAACAATGAACGCTCATTACTGAATTGAGCAACTGTACCTTGGGCATATTTACATTTTGGCACTACCAGTTGCTCAATTCAGTAATGAGCGTTCATTGTTAAAGCAAGCATAACATCTTGGATAAGAATTTTACAGGTCAACTCTGGAACCCCAATAAAACTTTTCCCCTTTTAAATAGTTCCAAGCAATTTTCAACTTTCATAGACATGTAATGTACTTTGAGAAGAAACTATATTTGCGTGAAACGTAAGAATATTCACAGTAGCAAAGATTAGGATTAACACCGAGGATTTAAAAGTCATTTGTTCAAATGAAATCTGGACGAGGTATACAAGAACATTTTGTCGTAAAACGATTTAGCAATTGCATCCATAAACCATCAATGGGGACATTTAGTTTGCGGTTACCTACCCCTAATAAATGATACCAGCAGGCAAGGACAGAGTCGGTTCCTTTATATTAAGAATTATTTGAAAGAAAATATTTCACGATATTTTTATATAAGATTTAAATGTTATTACAAAAACAAGTACAAACGATAAATTTTAAAATTAATGCAGAACATGGTCTCTGAATTATAAATTACCAAAAACTTCTTTTATTTTCGTGGGATTAAGTAATTATATATTTGAAATAGACTCACTTTGTGCATAATTTAGAAATACGAAACAATACGCGGCTACGGGACCCCATACCTACATGTAGTACGTCATTCATAACCAAAAGGAAAACAGTTATAAAAGTAGACGATAGTTTGTCATATGTTTAGCTGTATAAACTTTGACGTCACATTCTATTTCAGATTAAGTGACTTTTTCAAATTTTTACACATATTTCAATAATTAATTGTAAAATATCTAATATTTCGTTATATTTTCAAAATTGATACCATTTAGAGACCAATATTTTTAAAAATTTGATCCGTACAAGGCATATAAAAATTCTTGCAACATCCCTATCACGCAATAGGGGTCCTCCACTATATTTTTTTTTATATTTTTTTACAAAACTTCATCTGAACTGAAAGTTATATGTAATTTTAGAAAGTCTTTATTGTTATTCGTTAAGCCGTAATAATTTTTTTAATATTCTGTGACGTAGATTAGATAGTTTTTGGTAGGTAATTTATAATTCATTGTGTGTATGGCTGGATGTTGGACGGACGATTCCTCAAAAACTATGACATAAGACCTGTTTAACTATGAATTCCTCAATCTGACATTCCTGGGAAGAGCTGAAAAGGTTTTGGTAACAACTGAATAACCGGAAGTAGTAGTTTTTAAAAGAAATTCTTCCAAATATTAATTTTTGAAAATTTTTGATATTACTAATTTTGAAAAACAAAATTCTACACCTGATACATTTAAATTTTTTATTATATCTTCTATAAATTTAGAGATAAAGACGTTATAATATATAGAATATCGAGATATAACAAGTCCAGTAGGCGAAACTACACAAGGAAACCTGTTGGCAAATTCAAATGTTTATAACATAATTTGTAAATGACAGATTTCAGTGTCAAAAATCAACAGTTTTAGTGACATTTTGATAGCTTTTTCTGGGAAGTACATTAATCTTTCTTATTGTTTTATTAATTAAATATTTGAAATTATAGGTAATATGCATATATCAATCAGAAATACCGCCAATCTGGTTAATGAATTGGAAGAATCTGACATTTAGAAACTTCCTCATACGATGAAAAATAGATATAATTAGAATTATATGTGTGCAGAAGACATGTTAAATACAATAAAAAACAATATTTGGGTAAAGTTCTGTGATATTTTGTTATAAAACGACGGTTCGATAGCGAAGTGCAATACAATACTTATACAGTGTGTCCCATTTAGAGGTGCCACCATTGGGATTTCGAGAACTATAAGAGATACGATGACGGTTAAATGGAACTTTTTGTGCGCCTTTGGGAGGCCATTTCAGATGTGCTTTTGTTTTTCAAAAAATTCTCATAGGACACTAGATAATGACGAAAAACTGAATATTGTTGTTTTTTTCTTTTTCAAAAAACTTCTAAACTATTAGTAATTGAGAAAAACGTTTCAAATATAAAAGATAGATATATTTATTAGCTAACCAGTGGCGTACGAAATAAATTTTTATATCCGTAAATTTTCGAGATATAACACAAACTTATATTTTTTTAAATTGAACTCATATCTGATTTCAGTTTCAAAAAAATTATTATTTTTTTCTGTTTTCAATGATGTAAGGATTATTATGTTTTATATTTGTTTTGCTCCTAAAATTTAATTTTTCTCTTTATTTTCCTGAACTTTCTTATTATTTCCCAAAAAAACATTATTATTTTTATTAATTATATTGTATTTGATTGAAATAATTTGTTTTATGCCTTTATTACTTAATATTTTCATTCTAGACTCATAATTACAAATTACACTATAATGTGCCACGGCCGACCAGATACAAAATATTATAAAAATTAGTTTGATACGAGTTTTGAGCAAAATTTTCTAACGATATAAATTATTTAAATACAAGGAGTATTTCTAAATAGAAATCTATCAATATTTTCAAAATAATTATAAATTTAATACAAAATAAGGAAAAAATAATAATTTTGAAGGCAAAACAAATATAAAACATAATAACCCTTACATCGTTGAAAAGAGAAAAAAATAATGATTTTTTGAGACTAAAATCAGATACGGGTTCCATTTAAAAAAATATAAGTTTGTGTTATATCTCGAAAATTTACGGATATAAAAATTTATTTCGTACGCCACTGGTTAGTTAATAAAAATATCTATCTTTTGTATTTGAAATGTTTTTCTCAATTACTAATAGTTTAGAAGTTATTTGAAAAAGAAAAAATCAACATTATTCAGTTTTTCGTCATTATCTAGTGCCCTATGAGAATTTTTTGAAAAACAAAAGCACATCTGAAATGGCCTCCCAAAGGCGCACAAAAAGTTCCATTTAACCGATATCGTATCTCTTACACTTCTCGAGATCCCAATGGTGGCACCTCTAAATGGGACACACTGTACAAACAGCCTAATATGGAAATGGCGAGAGGTCTTGTGCTGGCCACAACAGATGTTTATTAAAGGAAATATACAATAAAGCCAGTAACCCAACTAAAGGAAGTTTTACTTTCCATTCCAAATACTCAAATTCGGCTTAATAAACTTTCAAAAAAAAAAGTATATTATTAACTTAACAGCATAAGTTTTCTTAGAATCCGGCCCTAGGAAATTGAAATATAAAATAAGAGGTAAAAACATGAACGATAAACAAGATAATTAAAGAAATGTTTCACAGGTTCATTACTGATGTAGATAAACATTTTCTATTTGTTGAAACATTTTCATATTGTGTGAGTAGCAGCAATTTAGGTAAACCTAGATGAATAAATATTAAGAGAAGTGGGAGGTAAAATTAGCGCTACAGCAGTCTATCTCTGTCCCACGCATCAGGCCGAGGGATAAAGGCATCTTTGTTCTTTGTCTAAGTAGGGGTAAAATTCACCACTACCTCGTGGCATCTTTCTCTTTCATTCGGTGTAGAGATGTGGTATACCTCGTCCAGATTTCATTTGAACAAATGACTTTTAAATCCTCGGTGTTAATCCTAATCTTTGCTACTGTGAATATTCTTACGTTTCACGCAAATATAGTTTCTTCTCAAAGTACATTACATGTCTATGAAAGTTGAAAATTGCTTGGAACTATTTAAAAGGGGAAAAGTTTTATTGGGGTTCCAGAGTTGACCTGTAAAATTCTTATCCAAGATGTTATGCTTGCTTTAACAATGAACGCTCATTACTGAATTGAGCAACTGGTAGTGCCAAAATGTAAATATGCCCAAGGTACAGTTGCTCAATTCAGTAATGAGCGTTCATTGTTAAAGCGAGCATAACATCTTGGATAAGAATTTTACAGGTCAACTATGATTCTCTGAAACCCCAATAAAACTTTCCCCCTTTTAAATAGTTACAAGCAATTTTCAACTTTCATGGACATATAATGTACTTTGAGAAGAAACTATATTTGCGTGAAACGTAAAAATATTCACAGTAGCAAAGATTAGGATTAACACAGAGGATTTAAAAGTCATTTGTTCAAATGAAATCTGGACGAGGTATAACAACATTAATTTTACCATTACGTATAAACACAGGAAATGAAATTCAGTTACTAACTAAATTTTAAAAGTAGATTCAATGTTTTATAAAATTGGCCCTTAATTACTTAATAACTATTAATTATGTCAACAAGTTTTTAGTATGTACAACAAATACATATACCTATTATATTATATGTGTTGATATTCAGGAAAGAATATATTCTTTTTTATCGTATCCTCCAAGATGTGTTGAAAAAGGAAACGGCAAATTGTTTTTATAATGTTGAGGTCAAGTTAAGTTAAAGAAAGCAGTAAAGGTTTTAAATAAATATTTAAAAAGTTATAAATTTGTGTATTTTAGTGCAGCTGTTAAAACAAATTTTATTGCACGTACATAAATAAAACATGCAGGATTACCTACATTCTATATTTGCTGTTTTCCTGGTATGAAATACAGTACTTATTTGCAACTGTATGCATTTATGCAGTTTATTATGCAAATGGACACATACGGATTTACAAAATCTATTTTATCCACCAATAAAATGAAAATATTTGAGTATTTTTACTTTCACTAAACAGTTCATTCACTGTACTACTTATTATATCCTTTGGAGGTTAATGCAAATTTCGAAATAGAAGGAAATGCGCTTTTATTTGAACAAATAGGTTCGCAAGTCAAACAGTGTAACGTTGTTTAATAAAAAATAATTGTTGTAGCTAGCAAGCATAACACAGTAATTATTCTGTAATGTTAATAAAGCTTTTGTTTAAATGTACAAGAGAAATTTATCATATGATGTAAATCTTTCGGCTTTAAACAGTTGAAACGTATGTATTCATTTATTTTATTCGCTTATACGTAAACTTCATTCTAACAAAATCTATCTTTTATGTGACAGTGTTATCTTATGCAGTCATTCGCACTTCAATATTTTGTTTTTCATTCAGAATTGTACTTCATACTCGTACATCGGCAATCTATTAATACTTTTATAGGTACTTAATTATTATAAAGAGGTAAAGTTGTATGTTTATAAGTTAATCTGTGGAACTACTGATGCGATTCTTTCACTGATAAAAAGCTACACTATTTCCGAGTGACATAGGTTTTATTGTGATAAAAATTAGTTTTTAGTGCAAATCACTATATTTGTAAATCAAGTCGAAGAAAATTGAGCTGATTAGCTGTTTTACCGGTGACTGAAAAGTATGACCTGGAGGTCTATTCTAAATTCATAGCCACATGTGCTATCCGCTATATAAGTTCCACTACTAGCCAATAGATGGATTCAAGTCGGATAGCCACATGTGCTATCCGCTATCCGTTGTATAAGTTCCACTACTAGCCAACAGATTAATTTAAGTCGGATAATCACGTGTGCTATTTGTTAGAATTATAAATAATTATTATAATTTAAATAGGTGCTTACAATATATAGATATTAATCAAATATTATTGATATAACACACGAACACAAGTATTTGATCACAAAATTGAAAAGCCGAACTACTTGTTAACTTGACATCTGGCAATATTAATAAGTTCCACTACTAGCCAACAGATGGATTCAAGTCAGATAGCGGGATGGGGATCCCCATCTGTTGGCTAGTAGTGGAACTTATATAGCGGATAGCACATGTGGCTATGAATTAGAATAGACCCCCTGAAATATTGGTCTTTAGTAGTTCTATAAAAAAAGTCCGCAATACTATATATGGAATATTTAGCTTTTATGTTTAAGACACAATAACGGTTTTTATGTTAAAAGTAAGAGAAAAATTATAAGATGATGTTTGGATGTATTTATTAGGTACAACATATCAATACATATAAAAATAAATAACTTTGTCATCACGAAAATTTAATGAAGATAAAATTTGCCCTTTACAGTATGAGATTTGATCGTATAGTTTGGGAGATAATATAAAATAAAGAAAATCCGCAATAGGTGTGGTAGATACGTGCGGTGCGGGGATCGGGAGGGCAAGTTGTCTTGCGGCTCAATCGCGAGGTCGGCTTCAGAGCCTTGACTTGCGGGTCTTAGACCATCTACGGTTTTGCAAGTGTGAAGGAGGAAGAAGTCCAGTAGGAGTAGGAGGGACCTTTGCAGTAAGCTACTCCCAAATCCAAGCCAGACACCGGTAGCAGGTAGCCGCAGGCCACCGCCACAGTACAGCTTGCATCAAGGGGCTGACAGCTAAATGGAATTATTGTGATAGAAGTTGTATGGACCAGGGTTGTTGTAATATTGCCCGACCCAAAAAAAACCCACCAGGGTTTTTTTTTAAAAACCCATCTAAAAACACACTTTTATGAAATCATATTTTATTAATTAAATATGGTACACACATATACATAAATTTTTGTCACCGGCAACATTTTACAATCAATTTCATTTTGTGTACTTCGTGTTTGATCATTTTTAATATATTTTTCTTTGCTGTGCGAACTGAACACAGTGTTTTTTTTATATTTGAACAACTCCAATTCTGGTGTCAGCATTCTCATTTTTTTTTTTGAGTTGTGTATTAAACATACATTAGTTGTGACTTGTGACACTTGGATCTAATTCTTGTACACATTTGCATTGCACAGACTTCAACTATTAATATTAATTCGTGTACGCATGTACACTCTCTAGTTAATTTATCGTTTATTACATTAGTCTTTAAAAAAAAATTAATAATAATATCTATTATCTATTACGCCGACTTGTGTATGTGTATTAAGATACTTTATAAAACTAAAGTTAAAAATGATACATACTAAATTTCGATGTTTGTCAATAAAACCCGGGTTTTATTACAAAACCCAGGTGGACTGGGTTTTTTATAAAAAAAAACCGGGTTTTTTTCAACCCTGTCTCAAATGGGGAAGACATGAAGATTTTTTTATCGTTATTTTTTGACCTACTAACATTTTTTTTTATTTTTACCTATAAAATATTACATACAATACAAAAATACACAAAAAAGGTACTCTTGATATACGGAGTAGTTTTTGAAATATTTTTAATTTTAGAAAAAAAAATTAATTTAGTTAACAGTTAAAAAATCAATCAACTTACCATAGGCAACAGAGCAAAATATAAAAACGAAACAAAACTGGTAATTCGGGTCTATTCTGTGAAATTAGCGTGTACGTTAAACTCGAAGGTCACCGTTAAAATTTTAACGGATTCTTTAATTTTGAATTTTCTATTCAGTAAGCAGATATTCGTTAATATTTTAAAGAAATCGTTAATTCAACAACGCTAAAATCACGAAATTTAACGTCATCTTGATACATAGTGTTAAAATTTTAAAGCAACGTTAATATTAAAAATTGCTTGCAAATGTAGTTATAAATATTCTTCTATTGGAAGAAATTGAGAGATTGAATGAAAAATAAGAATATTAATAAATTTATTTGAACTAATTATTGCTTATAATAATAATAGCCTTTATTTAGACTCCCCAGAATTACAATGTTAAATAAATCTAAATGTTTAATAAAGTTAAATATGTATATGTATGTACACAATATTTACAATTAGGTAGCTAGTTTAATGAAGGGATGGGTTTCTACATCCAATGTTGAACGAAGGCCTCCTTCATATTCTTCCTTATATGTATATGAATAAATAATGATTAATGAATGGTTTTACTTGTAAGTTTATGACACATAGGTACACACTAATAATTTTAAATTGTGTCCAAAATACATTTTATCATTTTTGGCTCTTACGCAAGACTTCGTTTTCGAAATCTTCGCAATACAAGTAATCTATCCCATTCGTCCGATTATGAATTTATGAGAAGTTCTAGTTCATCAAAGCACCGTGTTTTAGATGTAATTACTGCTCTTACACACTATCACTATATGAGGAATCCAATAAGAACCACTGCAATACCTATCACTACGGGTACGGGTAATAATGTTTTAATAAATTCATAATTAATATTACATTAACTAATTACTAGTTATTAATACTTGTATATCTTTTGGATTTAATATTCCAGCAAGCAGATTTTGTTTTCTTAACTTTGCTTTGTTTGTTGCCCATGGACCTCTTTTCTTTGATTCTGCAAATAACTTATTATTGAAACTATTGCAAATACTTATTTGAATATATGTAATTACCACTGTCGGACATTATATTTATAAATAGTTATAATTATTCATCAATGTGGTATACTTTTCACACTTGACAGGCGATTAAATTAAGTTGGGACATACGTTTTCCAGTTTAATTTCGTCATGTGGAACTCACTTCACATCATTCATTAGCGCATACGCTAAAAAGTTAAATATTAACGGAATTTTTAACCAGTGCTTTAGTGAATAACATTTTTATGAAATACCGTTAATACTGACGCTAATATTTACTTTTTAGCGTTGCATATTTGTACGCTAAAAATTAACGTACTTTTTAGTGAATAGACCAGAATAACTATTGTTAATTACGTTATTTTTAATAATGGTAAATTTTTTTTTTAATTAAAAAAGTGGAAAATGTTATTGCTGGTGAATATGCATATATGGTTTTCATTTATAGATATTGTAACGATAATGGTTGTCATAGCTCCAAAAATATTGATGAAGTATCCAAGAATAAATTTATATAAATTTCATTGTTTTGTAATTGTTACTTAAATTTTTTTGGATACTTAGATTTTTCTAAAATTTAAAATATGTAGTATTTTTTGTGTATTTTTGTATTGTATGTAATCGAGTAATATTTTTCAGGTAAAAATAAATGTTAATAGGTCAAAAATAATGATAAAAAATCTTCATGACTCCCCCATATGAGACGCCTCTGACTGAGATACGGAAAGAGAAGTAAATTATGCATTTAAATAGGTAGTATTTTCATACCAAGTTTCAAAATTTTAGTGCACCTAGTATCAGAGTTATTAATAAAAATGGCCTTGATGAGGTGCACTTTTAAAGGCCTGTAACTCTGTAACGAAAAGTTTCCGGACATACCTTCATATAACATTTTTTGCTCAAAATGAGCTCAGGAATACGCTATTCTGTTTTGTTACACGAGCTCTGATTCAACCTGTATATAACTATCGATAAGGGCTAGGATAATGGTCTTGCCGGCATGCGCATTTTTTTTTTATGTAGAAAAAGATAGTTTCTTAGTCGGTGTCAACACGAATTATTGAGCAAATTGAAATACCTACCAACGAAGCATTATATCGCAATGCAATTTTTACGTGAAGGATACTATAGTTCCACGTTTCTTTGTCATCGAAAACAATAAAACTGAAAATACAGTTGCGTTGCAATCCACCCAGCTGCCTAGTCATTGACTTTCACTTTTGTTACAGGTGACTAATGCAAGTAGCATTCTCCCACACACAATCTTGCTCGGTATCAGACGCTAGCTGCTAGCATAAATCCAGCTCTCGTAATGTGGCATAGCCATCACAACTCAACAAGAAAATACATACGTAATAATTTAGAACTAATTAATAGCTAATTATAAATTTATTGCTTTATTTTAAAAAAAAACTGTGCACATACAGTGTTAAGGAACATTTATTTACTCATTGTAAAACTTGTTTTTATTACAAAATTAATAACATTTGCCCAAATATAATACCTAATTAAAACTTGCTATACAAATACGCTTGTGTGAAATAGATCAACAGCAATTGCTCCACATGTGAACCTAGAAAAATAAATTGAATGCTCCGGTGACTCAAAAGCAGTGATGGATAGGAAACGGGTCGTGGTTTAGTGTCACACAAAATATTTATGCAATCCGCGCTACGTTAGAATAGGCGAACTTAGATATAAATTTTATTGCGTACTCTGTTCCCCTGAATTATTTAACCAAATTTTACTTTTTATATTTATTAATGTAACAATCATTAATATATTATATATATCCTTTAAGATAACTATTAACCAATAATATCTGTGAATATATAAATTTTCAAAGTTTTATTGTTATTACTTACTCTGTTCCCTTGAATAATTTAACTAAATTTCATTTTTTGTATTGTTTATTAATGTAATAATCGTTTTGCATATGACTCATTCTGTTCGCATCCTTTTAGGATAACTATTAACCAATATTATCTGTTAAGATATAAATTTTCTAAGTTTTATTGTTATTACGTAATCTGTTCCCCTGAATTATTTTTAACCAATTTTTTTTTTTTTGTATTGTTTACCAATGTAATAAGCATTTTGCAAATGAGTCATTCTATCCGTATCCTTTTCGGGATAACTTTGAGTCAGTAATATTTGTTAAAGTGTATATATTCTAACTATTATTTTTTTTGAGTCAGTAATATTTGTTAAAGTGTATATATTCTAACTATTATTTTTATTATGTACTCTGGGCTCCTGAATTAATATACCAAATGATTTAACTGTGTTACTGAATTAGATATTTAACGTATTTCTTATTTTTTTCTTCGATTTTATTGAGGTAAACCCACAGACTAGGAAAGATATATACTAGACCGAGTTTACAATGTTAGGAGTTTGTGCCAAATAGAATCGATGGGTGCCATTGACAACTGACAATCTGCGATATGCCATCTGCTGGGAACAATATGAACTTTCCGGTTTAGTACTCTATTGTGACTGTATGCTTCAGTTACATGTGGATTAATCATTTGATGTGAATAGAAATGGGGAAAAGTCGTACTAATTGTTGTGTATTGATGCAACTCAAGATCTGGTCGAGACACGGGCATTGGGTTTTATAATATTCCGAAACATGGCTAAAATAAAGTTAAAATTACAAGTGTAGGTGTTGAAATGGATATGGATTGACGAAAAGCATGGGAATATGCAAGTCCTAGTGCAAAACAGATAACGAAACATATGAAAGTTTGTTCTCGTCATTTTAAATCGGATGATTGCATCTGGATTACATATTTCCTAGTGAGTAAAAAATTCAATGTTCAGATTTTGTCTTAGAATAAAAAGTTCATGTTGTGTTCGTTCTAATTACTTATGTATTTTTCAATACATTGGGGAAGTTAAACGATTTTTTAAAAAAAATTTATTCCATGGGAAATGACTTGAAAAATGACGTAACATGTTTTATTTTTTTCAAAAATGCCCAGATTTTCCAGAAAAGCCGATTTTGAGCTGTGATAACGTCGGTAGGCTTGGCGCAACGTATGTTGACTTATACACTGACGCACGCGGTTGCGGTTATCAGTCACTTGAGACTGAGGTGTTGTTACGACCTACGTTCAAGTGGTTCGATTTCACCGTTCTGTCTGAGTTTGCGCATAACTGACTTGTGACGTACTTACAGTTTACCCAAAAAATATTAATTATAAATAAGTGGAGCAATAATTTTAATTTTTAATTTCAATTTCAGCAGTCATTTGTGTTATATTTGTGAGAAAATAGTATGTTATGTAGAATTTTTACCATGCTAAACTTCCCCATTAAGCGTAAAACTTTAAAAAGAACTGCAGTACCATCACTTTGCCTTCTCGTATTTCAAGTAAAAGTTCCTAATAATAAACGTTTGCTACGACAAACCAAACATGTAAAGCCAAAAGCAGTGAACGCCAGTGACATTGCAATGCAGTAAATTAAGTAGTAGAGCATAATATTAATAATACATCAGTACCAGCATCTAAATTGTCTGAAGAACTCGCTAAATGTATTTTGATTACATGTGGCTTCGATGTAATAGCTCTGGTTATAAATAGTAAGTGGTTAGCATTTATAATTCGCTCACCTGCAATCATCAATTTCGATTGATTAAATATATATAAAATTATAAATACCTTCTATAAACATATAGAATTAGCTGTTGCTTCCAGATATCTAAAATGTTCCATGATACCAAGCCTCATTTTAAATGAAAAAATTGTTCTTGTTGTTTGCATTCATATGTCACAACATTGCGAGTACCAATTCAGAAACAGCTGATCGGTCCGATGGTGCTGCCGCCATCGGACATGTCAGTTCTCAATAACGAGACGCTAATAGAAAGGCGGGAAATTTAAAAATAGGAAAAATATGTTTTCTGAAACTAACAAAACATAGACATATCTATACCGCAAAGGCTGAAAACAATCAAATTCTATAATAAAATATATTTGTACATGAAACAAATAGCGAAACAAGCTTTGTAAATAAATACTAACCAAAGAACTAACAGAAATGACAGATTGCTGGGCTGCCAACATAAATAAATAAAATTCACTACAACTGAAGAAAATATTTATTATAATTATTGTAAAAATAATGTGAATTAAATATTTTTTATTGAGCGGCTGAGCTTTATTATTTTGAGATGAAGAAATGATGTAAAATACGTATTTTAAGTTACTGCATAGTTACTTTTTTTCATTATGATGTAGAATTTACACTAGAATTAGCGTCTCAATATTATTCAATTCGGAACAAAGCTGGACATTGCCGCCATGATGGAAGCTCGGTCTAGTATATATTTTTCTTTGCCTAATGCCTATGGGTAAACCCGAACGAACGGGCAGCTATCACCAACGAATGGCAGCGATTTTCAACGAAGACGAACGCCAAGATTGTCCAACGGTAGTTTTCGTTCGAATCCGCCATATATCTATTAATTAGTTAGTAGATATATGGAATCCGCTGTTCCGAATCTGCTGCTAAGTTCACTCTATTACTTAACTAAGTAATTTTGGTCTGGTCGAAAATCCATACGCATTATACCCCAGCCTTGCACTATATTATGTAATAACCATTATGAACAAATACACTCGAGAAAAAAATCAGATATGGCCAACACATGACCTCCAGCCCCCGCCATTTCCATGTTTAAATAGCAATGAACTTTAAGTAAAGTATCACTTCCCGTTGATCGTTTGTAAACAAAATCTAATTTGTTGTTCCAATAAATAGAAAAGTTGCGAAACGAAATTTTGGATTATATGTTAATGTTTTTCCGCGAAAATCTGTTAAGACCTCCAAATTAAGTCTCATTTACGGTTTATCATATAATACAGTCAAAATCTAATTTGTAGTTTCAAATAATATAATTGTAAACTAATATTCACACTGAAAACACGTGCTTATTTACAGGTGTTTGGTTTATAGTTCTGCAAACATAGCAAACTTAAATTGGGTCACCTGTACGTCTAATATTTATGTATGATGGAAAATATATTGTTTTTCAAACGTTAATTTCATTAGAATCAAATAACACGGTTTCATTATTAATTTTAATGTAATTGCTTCCTGACAGTGACATTTGTTTAAATTTGTCAAAATTGTTATTAAAGTATTATGTATTTGTTTGACACATAGGCAAGATGTATAAAAAAATATTTTATAAATTTATATTTAAAGTTATTTACTAAATGCTATTATCGTAGAATTGAACATTATACATTATATTCAATTTTTATTAGTAAAAGTTGCTGAAAAATTATATTCAATGTATTCTTTTCAAGAAAAACTGTTAAAAGCTTGTATAAGTGATACTTCCGGTTATCCGACATACATTAAAAACTAATGAGCTCTTCCCGCATCAGTATTTTGGGGACATCAAAACGTGCATATTCACTAAAATCTCTATATGCGATTTTTAGCACCACCCCTATATCTCCCTTATCTAGGGTAAAGGGAGGCAAAAAACACAGAATAAGGCAAATGATATATGAAATTCTTAATAAATATTAATCTATGAAAACAATTGATATATAAAATAAGTACCACCAACGATAAAGAGGGATATACCACCATGACATTTCGCTGGTCACAGCGCCTGACTCAGAATACAATAGAAACCACGCCTCGTTTTCTATCCCATTTATGTTATAGAGATCACTGCTCAAAGGTTAGAGCGTCAAGCAACGGTTCTTACTCATCATGAGTACGAACGTAATCCCAGGTTCGAATCCCGCTAAGACTAATCATGTTTGTATATGTGAATTACTTTGTAAATGAAATATAAAAATTAATATAAGGGTCTTTTTTTTAAAAAAAAAAAAAAACAGCTTTTGCACTATTTTCGGTTGTTTTGACAATAAAGCCTAGAATTAATAAAACAACTAAAATAATAAGTCACTTCAACAGTAGTTGTTCCTTCTATGCCCTGTAAAATAATAAATGATAATTATCTTTTAGCAAAATGTACTTTATCTAAGAACTTATCATCTTTTTATTAATATGCCGAGTACGTAATAGTGTAAACAGTGTAATATCCAATCTTCTAAAATGTCATTGCTTGTACAAGTAAGCATAAAGTTTGTTTAAACTAAGTAGAGAAACCCTTTTCATTAGACTGAGCTAGAGCAATTAATTCTTACGCCCCACTTTGTAATCTCCGCGCACTCTGCTGTAGTCTAATATGATCTTCATGCTTAAGTTCAGTTTGCTTGCAGCATATAACTAAAAATTGCTTGTGTAAGTAAGAATAAAGGTTAAAATAAATAGAGAAATCTTTTTCATTAATGAGCTGGAGCTATTAATTCTAACGCCCAATTTTATAATCTCCGCGCACTCTGCAGTAGTCTAATAATCTTAATACATTTATTTCAGTTTATTTGCAGCATAAAAATTGCTTATATAAGTAAACATAAAGTTTAAACTATGTAGAGAAACCCTTTTCATTAAGTTCAGGTAGAGCAGGCCTGCCCACATTTTATCAAGGAGCGGGTTAAATACTTTAAATTTTTTTGTGTCGCGGTCCACCAGCTCTGTAAAGTGTTATTTAAAATAAAACAATAATAATTATAATTAAAGATATCGATTACAAAAATGAAATAATGAAATAAAGCAATTATTACATTACAACAAATATTATTTTACGCGTCTTCACTGCACGGCGGTCGCATTCTCACTCTTCTGCGGGAGGAGACGCACATGCCACAGGTTTGATAAAGACGTGACAGGGCCGTCACGTACAATTCCCACATACATATATATACAGAGAGTTTATTTTAAAATGCAACATTATAGTTCATCACTTCCATGGTTACTCACTATTGTCAAAAATGACAGCAATGTAATATTTGTCCATTTTAAAATGCAACATTATAAATAGTATTGCAGCACAGGAGATACCTCCAAAACACATCACAAATGGTGTCAATTCTTATTACGACCGACTAGAATATTGCCTCAGAGTGATTGGGGGTATTTTTTAACATTTATTACATGAAAATTATGAATTTTTGTAAGCTAAAGTTTGTTAAGATGTACAACATTCATGTTTTGATTATTTGGTAATCGTATGTAGGCTAATTTATTGGAAATTAGTTTTGAAAATACAAAACTACAAATTTTGTATGTTGCATTTTAAAATGGACAAATATTACATTGCTGTAATTTTTTGACAATAGTGAGTAACCATGGAAGTGATTCGCCATATGTTGCATGTTAAAATAAATTCCCTGTATATATAAACTGCAATATTGTCCCTATAGATACTAGGCTACACTGCATTCTTAAACCAAATGCAGTACAACGTAACCAATGTAGACCCTAGACCAGAGGTCGCAAACTCAAATGTAGCAAAGGGCCAGTAGGTTAGATGGATAAGTAACGCGGGCCGTATTCACTTATACTAAACTAAAATCTATAATAAAATATATAAAAAATTAATTATAAATTAAAATAACGTTACACTGTTACACAATTAAAAATAAAATCTCAATTTTTCTTGAATTTTGATCCAGAGACCTGACACCTTTTCTTCTGCACTACTATATCAAAATTTGTTTTAGTACTCCGTGTAGCAATGTGTAGTACTGCATTTAATCTGGAATCCTTCATTCGGGAGCGGTTTTTGTGACATTTAGTTTCATAATAGAAAACAGCTGCTCACAAACGTAAGTACTTCCAAATATTGATAGCATGTTCGCACAATGGTTTTTATACTGTGAGTATTTTTTAACGTGAAACATTGGGTTTGTCATATCCATGGTTACGACTTGACATTTCATTGACAGCAATGTATTTGACCGTTCCATTTAAAATGAAATATAGGGACCGAATTTGACATCTGATAAGACGTCAATAGAGGTTAATTTTGTTTAAATAATTATACCTGCACTCTAAATTAAAATTAGTTGTAGAGAAAATATAGTGTACACCTTGTGCCCGAGTGGTTTTCTGACTCCGCTAAATTTCTTACAATATTTAAATATAATATTTCTGTCAAATTCATTACCCATGTGTCATTTTAAATGAGACAAATACATTGCTGTCAATCAAATGTCAAATCATAACTTATAGGAAAATTCAACGATTATCTGTCATATTGACAAGATGTCATTAGAGGTTAATTTTGTTTAAATAATGATACATGTTTTCTAAAAATTAAATTTAGATGTAGAAAAAATACTGTGTGCACCTTGTGCCCGAAATATGTTTAGTTCTCTCGAGTGGTTTTCTGATTCCGCTAAATTTCTTACATTATTTTATTCAATTTTGACGTTTTAAACTGTCATTATTAACTCCATAGCAACAACTATAAGGGTCGGTTTTTCAATCTCTGGTTAAAATTTTTACTTTTAGTTAAGTAAACAATATTGCATCGTTTTGTTGACAGCAATGATAAATCTGTCATTTGACAGTTCATTTCGTTTTAATTTTGTTTATTTAACTCTTAGTTAAAATTTTAACCAGATATTGAAAAACCGGCCCTAAGTAACACATTTTTCACATGTGAATTAAAAAAAAATTAAATCACTCTCACAAAATATTAACTTACTCTGCAACAAATAATTTATTTAAAATAACATCAGGTACGAAAATAACACACCATAATATTTAGCACACATTATCAGCCATTTTCATTATTTTTCACGGCACAAATGACATGCAATAAAGCATTTTAAATACATGACTTGACGTCTATCAGCGACGATTGTCATATGCTCAGCCTACTAACTGATCAGTTTTTTATTTTGTCAAAATTAAATATTGTAATGGTTTTTATTAGTATTTCGTCAAAATTGAATAAAATATTGTACAAACCACGTGAGCTAAGAATTTAATTCACTCGCCCTTATGGGCTCGTGAGCTAAACTTTCTTCTCATGAATAAACATTACCTTAGCTCACTTGGTGTGTAAATATCTATTATTCAATTTTGACGTTTTAAACTGTCATTATTAACTCCATAGCAAAGCAACAACTATAAGTAACACTTTTTTCACATGTGAATTAAAAAATTCTTTAAATCATTCTCACAAAATTTTAACTCACTCTGCAACAAAAAATGCATTTAAAAATAACATCAAGAACGAAAATAACACTCACTACATAATTTATCAGACATTATCATCCCTTTTCATTATTTTTTACGACATAAATGACAGACAATGAAGCTTTTTAAATATATGACTTGACGTCTATCAGCGACGATTGTCATGCTCAGCCTACTAACTGATCAGTTTTTTATTTTGTCAAAATTAAATATTATAAAGGTTTTTATTTTTATTTCGTCAAAATTGAATAAAATATTGTACAAACCACGTAAGCTAAGAATGTTTATTCACTCGAAGAAATTAACTCTCGTGGATAAACATTACCTTAGCTCACTTGGTGTGTAAATATCTATAAATAATACTTCTGTCAGATTCGTTCCCTATGTTTCATTTTAAATGGAACGGGCAAATACATTGCTGTCAATCAAATGTCGAGTCGTCACCATGGATATGATAAACCCAATGTTTCACGTTAAAAAATACTCACGGTGTGTGGTACTGACTCCCCAAGTATTTATAAAAATCTAGTGTGCCATTCTCGTTAAACTTATTTCTTAGTTTCGTATCGCATTGAATTTGTAAGTCCTCATCGACGTCTAGTCTAGTCTCTAGTTTCTAGTCATAAGTGAAATTTAAAAAAATATTTACATATATCGTTAAGGCTGCGGGCCGCTACAACTCTTTGGTGGGCCGTATATGGCCCGCGGGCCGCCAGTTTGCGACCCCTGCCCTAGACTTAGGCATTGGTCGTATCAATAGTTTTATATTATTGCATAGCCTATTTAAATTATGTTACATTATTTCTAATTTTTAATGCCATTTTTCTAGAAATAATTGTTATACAACCTTATACAATACTTATATCGCTGAAATCAGAAAAACAATCTCTATCTCATGGACTAAAAATTATATAGGTTATCATTTAAAAGTTCTTACATAATTCTATTCTACCATTCGAGAACCACTGGTTGAATTTTCGGTTTGTTATTATGGTATGACTAGCGAATGAAAGTTGACATTTAAATTATTTTATAGGTGTGGTTTCTTCTGAAAAGTTTTTCGTATGCTTCGAATTGGAAAGGAAACTGGTCTGTATGTATTTTATTAGAGAATATTAGGATTGTACGAAACGTAGAATTTCTGAATTTAATAGAACAATACAGGAACGAAAGACGATTAATTATTTATTTAGATGAAACTTAGTTTAATACCCACGATACTGTATCAAAAGGCTGGGCTGGGTGGGTGATGAAAAACAAAGTGTTTAGAATGCTTCTCCAAATCGAGAAAAAGAATAATTATATTGCACGCTGGCAGTGAAAATTGTTGGGTGATTGTCTTTTGGTATCAGCAAAAAATATTAAAAATTGTAATGTTGATCACCATGAAAATATGACTTTCGCATTATTCAAAGATTGGTTTAAAAACAAATTGATACCCCAACTACCTCCAAATTCTGTTATCGTCATGGACAACGCATCAATACCATACACGACAAGAAGAAAAAATTCCAAATAAATCTTCAAAGAATATATCTTTTCTAGAGAAGAATAATATTTCTATTCCTTCAAAGACTACAAAATATATATTGTACAAACTAATAAAAAGAAATAGTTTTGAAAAACAATACGTTTTCGATAATATAACATCATCTTTGAGGCACACGGTTTTAAGATTACCTCCATATTATTGTGTATTTAAGCCCATTGAGTTAATTTGAGGTATTTTGAAAAAGTCTCTCAGGAAGCAAAATTCGACACTTTCAGTTGTTTAAGCAAAAAATGCAAATCGAAATTTTGACAGCAATATATTATATTACATTTCGATGTAATATTGTCAATTCAAGACAAGTTTAATATTTAAATTACGTTGGTACAAATGCAACCGGCCATTAATGTAATAATTTCCATGGTATACCTACAACTCTAGTCACTATCCAAATAATTACCATGGCTACCATTATCATTTAAAAATAACTTGGAATGATTAAAAACAAAAGAATTTATTTTAGTCATTGCTTTATCGCCCAAGAGCCCCTGTTCTGTAACTAGCCATGCCATAGGTAGTGTGGCTATACGATACGTTATCGTTTGAGTGTTGCCTGATTTTAGATATTCTCGAAATAGGTAGTGGTATTCATCCGTTAACTTTATTGTGGCCATGTTGTTGGGGAAATCGAAGCGGGTTGGTCATGCATTTCTATCTGACATTTCCTCAAAACAGTCAAAACATTTAACAACCGTACAAATTGGTCAACAAATATCTATGTTATCAGATTGAAAAATTCAAGTGAATAAATGCATATACTCGTACATATTCACATTACTCGTAGACATATACTCTATGGATGTAAAAAGACACACAGGTAAATAAATTTATACGAAATTTATATAAAAAAGAAAAATTAAAATTACTATGTACATGTCATAGTTCTAACTATTTTTTACTTAAAACTATCATAGCTTCTGTCATAAATTTAAGATAGATATTTATTTGTTTCTTTCAATTCTTCTTTCAGTTCGTTCACTGTTTGAAATCCTCTGTTATAGCACTATTCCACCGAATATGCGAATTATGTGCACTCTCTGGGTAGCGGGCCAAACAGTTCATTCAAGTCGCTAAAATTACAAATAACATATAATTATAATAATTTTTTTTTTTTTTCACAATTTAAGTTGGCACGAACACAAAAATTAAACATTCATTCAATAATTAACTTTTGTCACACAATAGAGTAGTTGCGCATTTTCCATTTTTTTTTTTCAAAGAATCGTTCAAGTTATTCACTTTAAAACATGTTTTACATAGGGCAACTGTATATTTTTCAAAATATATATATTTTTTAAATTCTTATTTAAAATTTTCCCGTGGTGACGTGTTTTATTAATACCTATCACAGTCTTTCTTGCCCTAGCGGTACACTCTCCTTAGTACACTCTGTACACAATATTACCATTTTTATCTGAAAATATTTAAATGTTCGAGAGAAGCACTATTTCAAAAGAAATTATTCATTTTTACCTGGTGGCAAAATTATGAAGTTGTCTATATAAGAATTAAATATCTTGAAAATATCTGGTATTCAAGTAAATAATTATAAAATAAACGTACTATTAAATAATACTTTTATATCTGTTATTTTTCTTTTAGAATTATACGGTAAATATTTGTATGACACAATTAAATATAATATTCAACATCTTCGCTTTGTCTTGGTATTCTAATAAGCTTGTATGAGTCTTACAGACTTGGTCGAACTATATAATTATTAATCGATTATTAATAGTCTACGTCACAAGAATTCCACCGCGAACTTTATTTATGGAAATTATGAATGAAAAGTTTTATATTTTCTAAAAAAAATTAGATTAATATGTTTAGAATTAGTTTATATTTCATAATTAATAGGAAAAAATAACATTTATTTTTTTCGCAACTATCCTATTGTTTCGTCTCGTTCTTATTATCCTATTCTTCCAGTTAGATTCCCATAGAACTCTTTTATTCCTTCCACTTAACCGTATGCCGGGTGTCTACTTGAAATTCGTAATATAGGGAATACAATGTTATTTTTCTCATTTTGCAGTAGTGTTGTAAATAAAACAGTTATTCAGAATTAAAAACTACATAATATGGGACTAAAATTAATCACAATTTCATTTTATTTTACAAAAAAAAAACCCCAAATTAAAATTCACAATTTACAGCATATTTCAGAGTGCCATTGATTTACTGATGTTTTATTTGACATTTAACATACAATTCATTTTGAATGTTATGATAATATACCATTCATGAATCATTCTGTGCTTTCTTTTTGTGTTTAATTATACTCTTAACAATTACATAAAATTATTTATTGACAAGTATAGAATTATGAGATCTGTCAAATAAAAAATCTGATGTGGCCAACACAAAACCTCCCGTTATTTAATTTTTACATACATACATAAAATCACGCGTTTCCCACTTAGTGGGTTAGCAAAAACCCGGAAACAATAGTAACAATAAGAAAAGGGATAAGAGTAAGAGCTCAGCTGACTCACTTCACTCTTTAACAACATTCTTCTTTCGCCTTGTCCACAATCATCATAGCATTCATACATAAGAACATATTAAAGTGACCAATTTTCGGTAGCGAATAACCGCATCCGGACCACAATAATAGTCATCCTTCGCCACACATTCCTATCCATTTTTATTAATTTAAATACATACTTACGTATTTACTAACGCTGCAAACTGTTCCATTGCATAAACTATTGATTTATTTACTATTTGACAGTGACATTTACTGTCAGTTACATTCATTTGAAATATGAACTGTGTAACAAAGGAATTACGTTTATCTTAGGCTTCGGGACTAATAAAAAAAATTATTTTTAAATTTATCTGCAAAATATATAGAAAAAGTGTTAATGTATTCCTGTAGAAAATTTAATAATCTTTAATTTTCATAAGACATAAAATGCGAAAAAATGGCATTTAATATTTTTTGAAGAAAAACCATTATGAGCTTCAGGCAAAGTGCCATTTCCGGCTATCCGATTTACACCAAAATCTAATGGCTTCTATTCATATTAGAATAGGATAGAAATACAAGGTTTCACAATTTTCTGAATGATAGTATTTGAGTTAGAGCGAAGACAAAATCCCTACACATACATACACACACACATACAGATATAATCGTGAAAATGTTAAAATTGGATTCTAGGGACCTTAAAACGTGGTCATTTACTAAAATCTCGATATGTGATTTTTAGCACGATCCCTATACCTCCCTTACCAAGGGTAGCGGGAGGTAAAAAATCTGTTTTGGCCAGCACAAGACCTCTCGCCATTCCATATTAGGCTATATAAGTATTGTATTGCACTTCGCTTTCGAACCGTCGTTTTATAACAAAAAATTACAAAACTTTACCCAAATATTGTTTTTTATTGTATTTAACATGTCTTCTGCATACATATAATTCTAATTATATCTATATTTCATTGTATGAGGAAGTTTCTGAATGTCAGAGATTCTTCCAATTCATTAACCATATTGGCGGTATTTCTGATGGATATATGCATTTTACCACAATTTTACCTATAATTTCAAATATTTAATTCATAAAACAATAAGAAAAATTAAATATACTTCCCAGAAAAAGCTATCAGAATGTCACTAAAACTGTTGATTTTTGACACTGACATATGTCATTTACAAACTATGTTATAAACATTGGAACTGGTTTCCTTAGTGCCTTAGCCTCTGCGATTAGATTACTCTATATATTATAATGTCTTTATCTCTTAATTCTATAGAAAGAAGAACTTCCGGTTGTTCAATTGTTACCAAAACCTTTTCAGCTCTTCCCAGGAATGTCAGATTGAGGAATCCATAGTTAAACAGTTCTTAAGTCTTATAGTTTTTGAGGAATCGTATCTACAACATCCAGACATACACACACACACACACATACACACACACATACACACATCCACATACACACATCCACAAACACACACACACACAAACATCATTTTAAAAATGTTATAATCAGATTCTAGGGACTTTAAATCGTGCTTATTCACTAAAATCTAGATATGCGAATTTTAGCATGAATCCAATACCTCTCTTAGCGAGAGGTAAAAATTAAACATTAGTAATTCAATGGCACTCTGAAATTTGCTGTAAATTGCAAATTTTAATTTGCGTTTTTTCATAAAATAAAATGAAATTGTGATTAATTTTAGTCCCATATTGTGTAGTTTTTTATTCTGAACAACTTTTTTATTTACAACTTTTCTCTAAATTTAATGGATCAGTAACTAGAGCAAAATGAAAAAAATAACATTGTATTCCCCATATTACGGATTTCAAGTAGACACCCGGTATGTGTAAATATATGGAAATACTTACTATTTGTACATTAAGGCAGTGGTATTCTTTCTTGTTTCACAAAATGTGTTCGTCATTCACCGGTTTTTCAATTGCAACATATGCACAGCAAGAAATCTGAAATTAATAATTATTTTTAAAATAAAATAAATCAAACACAGTCATATTATGTAAATATAATTTTACCTCTCCTTCGCATCGTTATTCTCTCCAAACAAACTACAAAGTTTGACAACTTGTGAAACACCCACTTACAACCGGCTGACTAATACATGCCAGTAAGTTGTCCCCTAAACTTCAGTGGTAACTACCGATACCTAACGAAAAAAATTGAATGCTGGTAAAACCTAGACACGTAAAATCATTTTAGGTAAAACTATTTAGGTAAATATTTATTTTCTTACTCTTAGATGCGGCGGAATTCTTGCGTTCCTTTCGTCGATTTCGATATGTGGAGATAATACGTCGATTATATATCGGCAAGCTTCTTTATTTAAACTAAAATTCGCCAGAAATTCTGCCTGACACAACGAAAGCATCTTTAGTGTCTCTTATATTTCGCCCCAGTAGAGCAACTTCTTCCAACTTCAAATCCAGTTCGTCTATCACAACTTGGAGTTGAGTATATAATAATGCCATCTAAAAAAAGATTATAATTAATATATTATGTCCATTGAAATATAAAACAATGTAAATTACTCAAAAGTGAATAGGGATTTTAGAAGATTTTTTTTTATGACAGCGTATCATTAGGGCTGGTTTATGATTAATTTAATTTATGAATTTGCAAATTATAATTTAGATTTTAAAATATAAACTCACTTAAAACGCATACGATAAGTATATGAAAGATTAACAAATTTAAATTTGGAATATATGTACATTTTATATTTCCAAATGTAAATTTCAAATTCAACCAATCACAAGAGAACTATTAAACATGGCGGTAAGGTATAACTTTGCTTCATCCGTCAGCTGTCTTTTCTATTTGCGAATGGGCTACTTGCGTGGTACTAAAAATCCGATTTCTATCAGTATATACGTAATATTATGTTGATAACATATACAAAAATATAATTTTTTTTTTTAAAAAAATATTTGTATTTTAATAAATTAAGAAAGAAAATTTTATGTGACGTCATTATATTGAACTAGGGAAGGGAACCATGTTTAAGAATGTAACGTATAGATGGCATGGCGTGCGAGAAAGTTTTAATTTGAACTTGACATTACATCACTTTTCTTTTTCTCTCTCTGATCTCTCAAATGCATTAATTACTTTAAAAATAAACACATAAGTAGTTATATGAAATTAAAAATATCGATTCCAAAAAGACATACTAAAATACTAACCTCCAAACTATTATTGAAACGTCAAACAGGAGAGCTACATTACCCGCATAAATCTTTACGGCCATTCATTTGTGCGGCGTAATTCTACGTCATACATGGCGGTAATTCAAATTTCATTATATTTTTTCTGGGTAATTAATAAAAATTTTGTCAAAAGAAAAAATATGGGTAGCAAGTTTTTACCTTTTCTTCAAAAATATTAAATAAAAAAAAGGTACGCAAGTAGCCCATTGCTGACATTTTGAAGATGGATTCACAGGAACAAATTTATATTTTGTTTTTTTGTTAATAAGCAGTATTCGCGAACATCGTAATTTATAAGACAAAGCAAATGAAATTGTATAAAAATAAAAACGTTTGCGTAATTTCAATGCAACGTGGGATACGAAAGAATTAAATATATGCACACTCATACGAGTATATTTGAAGAATTGTTCATGATTTTGTTATATCACTTTCAGAAAGAAACTATGTTACTGTCCGTTGACAAATCAATGTGTTCTTAGGCATAACCATGGCCCAACAGACCATCTAAGTATTTTTTATTATACAAATCAATAATAACATTCCCGATATTATTAAAAAAACATCTCGTCCATTAGCGTCTAACAAATTCATGGCTACAAAAATAAAATTGTAACCTTAGATATGAAATAACTGGTGAAACGTCAAAAATGACAAGCAGTTTAAGTGACGTGAAAGATACTGATTGGTCATATCCAGAATTTAAAAATATAATATAAACCAGAGAGAAAATTGTAAATTTTAATCAAAATAAAAATTTATAAATTAAATTCATCATAAACCAGCCCTTACTTATGTTTATTTGCATCAGTATTTACACGAAATACATATTTTTATTTTCCCCATTAAACGGGGATATCAAATAGTTTTTTTTTTTTTTTTTTTTTTTTTTTTTTTTTTTTTTTTTTTTTTTTTTTTTTTTTTTATTGTCGACTGACATTAAAAGTGCGATTTTTTTGACAGCTGTGGTGTAAAATATCACTTTTACTGCTTGTTGTTGCTATTTACATAGCAACCATTTACTAAACGCATAGCAACCGTACAACAAACGCATACCAATTGCGATAACCTTCAAAATAGGTATTAAATATAATCACGAAATTCATATTAATTCCAAAATCGGCTAAAAAAATAATGTGTTCAACACGGCACTAAACACAGATTTACAACTTCGACAGTATTCATTCTGTTGTAAATCCGGTTTTTAGTGCCTAGTTACACAAATAACTATTTTTGATGTGCAGCGAACCATTAATTTTGTTTATTTGTATATATTATATGAAATAGTTATTTTCGTAACAAGTTATGAAATATACCAAATATCATGCGAGTGTAAATTGACGCACGACGCGTAGCGGAGTGCAAGTCAATACACACGAGCTAAGATATTTGAATTTCATACAAGTTATGAACATTATTTTTTAGACGAGCATAAATAAATTTAACTTTTTTTTCAAAACTGGTATTTAGGTTCAAACGCACTGACAGCTGACAAATGAATAATGTATACATATAGCCAGAAATAATGACATCGTAACCTAGCAACCGTGTCAACTATTACGATATGAAATATATCGTAACACTAACGTGATAAGTTCAACTTTCAGTGTTAGGATACTACGTTGATATGTCATACTTATTACTAAAGCTCGGATTTATATGCAAGGAAAATAGGAAGAATATGCGCATATATATGCAGGATTTTATTGGAAAATATTCAGTTAAGTGCCCAGCATATGCAGAAATATATGCAAAATATGCAGTACAAGAATACAAAATATATGCTCGATATCTATTAAATAAAAAATAAAATCAATTAAATTTATTATTAAAAACAAATATTTGCATGTTAAACAACTTATCGACTTGCCACAGAGGGTTTACAGAAAATATTGTCGCCGTCTATATAGATAGTTCCGGTTACGGACGAATCCAAACAAATAATTTTGAAGCCATACTGTTCCGTAAGTAAAATGTATACGAATGGTTTGAAAATATAATTGAAAGAGAAGTACATTTTCCACCCCCTCTTTAGACTAAGATAACGGAACCGACAGAAATATTTAAAGCTAGACTGACCGTTACTTTCTCTTTTCTCTGTAAGGGATTAGGAAATTCCAGCCATAAATGAAATTCTGGGTAATTTTTGGCGAAGTAGCACTGGTTCGGTGACAATATGTTCGTCAAAGATACGAGAATTTTATTGAAATTGATAAAAATAACGCAAAATTTTAAAAATATGCACAAATATGTACATCGCATTGAAATATGCAAAAAATGCAAGAATTATTATGAGAATTTTATTGAAATCGATAAAAATAACGAAAAATTTAGAAAATATGCACAAATATGCACATCACAATGAAATATGCAAAAAATGCAAGAATTAGGTAAAATATGCAAAAAATGCAAAAATATGCATTTTGCATATAATCCGAGCTTTACTTATTACAATGGTCGTCTAAAAAAATATTTTTAATATCCTTATTCACTTTTGAGTACTCGTAGTATATATCAAATTCACTTTGCAATAATAATAAAAAAATATGTATTTTCAACTTACCTCAGAAAAATAAAAGATGAGATAAACAAAATTCGAAACTTATTCACAAACTTTCACACAAGTCCCGCAAACAAAGTGTCAAATCAGTATGGCTATATTTTTAATACCATCTATGTACATAGTATTATCCCCTAGTTATCCCTCTTTCGCGATTCTCAGCCGAAAGTGACGTCATATCGCTCGTGCTCTGCCTGGCATAGCCGTATCCATAAGTTATAGGTATTGCTAATGGTGCAGAATGGATCACGGGCTCAGTGCTCAGACGTGATCCTTGTTCTGTGGCCAATCCGTGTTTGGGTGAGACTGTCACTTTGCGTTGGCAGAAATTTGAATGTTAGTCGAGATGTTAGTGTTCTGTACTCGGTTGCTTCTGTTAAGTTGTTTATTTATATTTGTTTAAAGTTTTATTGTGTTTTTTGTTTTGCTGCATTTTTTAACTCTTTTACTGGCCTATTCTGTAGCAAAGTGATTTAACAACTAAAATCCAATTTTTGTTACATATCAACATACTTCATAATAATAATTTAGGTATTTAATATTAGCAGTACAAATATACATTACTAGTATATAGTATAACTAAATAACAACAATAATTTTAATACATATACTATGTTAGTGTTAATAAGTCAGTTTTCAAATTTTTAATAAGCAAAGACGCTCGTAAATCACTTATAATATTTTTAAATTATTCGGATTTAAAGCAGTAGGTACAGGATATACGCTATTCGTTAAGATTAAACAAAAGACGCTGTATACCCTCCACTACAGCCCTGGAATTATAACAAACTCCCACTACACGATCCATGATCAAGTAAAAATCTAAACTATAATCTAGCAAAACACAAATACCATAATACAACACAAACACAATAAATATTAAATAAGTTCAAAGCAGCAGTAAAAATTAAAAGAACAATAAGTAGCAGTCTCAGCACAAACACAGATTGGCCACAGGACAGGTTCAAGTGTGAGCCCATGATGGATAGGTACCCTGATTAAGAGTAAATACTACTGGTCTTGTGATTAGGCACACGCTATTTAAAATTAGTAATACAGGGTACATTTTCATAATCAGAGCAGTTATAACGTGTTATGTACTTGAGATTAAAAATGTAATTTACTGCTAATAAAAAACAATAATTAATTGATAGGATGCAAATAAGTAAGATTTTTTTAAGCTTGTTAGTAGTATAAATCGATTAAAAAATTCCTCCAACTTGCCAATAAAAAGCATAATCAAATTCTGTATGGCTCAGCAGCATAATTTATTTATAATCAGTAGTATTTATTTATTTTGTAATAATTTCTAATTTGACTAACCGCATTATAATAATTGAAAATAATTAGGCAATTCAACACGACGTCATAGGCAGAGGGCAGATATGATTTTAACCTCACTTTTGAATTTCTTATAATATTATTTAATTATATATCTTATGATATAGAGAAATTTTGATTTTAATACAATTTATTCATAAAATTAAACTATAATTTTTTCATTGCTCCACTACCGATTAAAATATGTATGCTATTTATTTCTGACAGCTACCCTCTTCTAAATTCATTTGTTATGGTTATTTTTGTTTACGTACTACCGGAAGTTTATTATACTTCCTAGTTACAGATTACTTCATTTTTTTCTCAGCTATTGTCAAGGTATTACAATTAAATACACAACAATTTTATTACAATGAGATTTTTTCTGAATTTACTGGGCTTTATGCTCCGGAAATGCTTGGTTTTAAAATATTATATATTTTCAATTGATAAATACTCTAAAAATAGATTTCCAGTTAAATTAATGATTCGTTTTCATTTTTCTGGGTAGCCATTTTAATTGTTATCCCTTACATACACTTAACTAAAATGTAAACAAAAATAATTCTTTACAAAGCCTTCCATACGTATATCAACGTTTTGTCAATACTTTACCTTAGCCTGGTAGGGGTGGTAATCCAATGTAGGTTGTCAGATGTGGAAATATCAGCCTCCAGTCATTACAACAGGTTTTCAAGAGCACTGTAGAACACCAATATTGTATCACATCTCACAACAACTACAACACGTTGCGCTGGAGTAACTGACCGATCTTGCCTTGCCTTTTCTTTGGCTGCTGCAACTGTCTGTTGCCAGAACACTAACTGCGTGGGGGACATTTACACTAGCAGCTTATATGGGAGACATCTACGGACTAAGGCTTGAACTACAAAGTTGATTGAATGCAACAACAGATGTCAGTGCATATAAAATATAAATTTTAAGATAAAGAAAACATCAAAGTCCGATTTATAAAGTGCTGAAAAACATATTTTTAATTTTCGAAACGCAATATAATAAAATAATATATGTCATGCAAAATATATTTACAATTTACTCTTTTATGGTAACATTATGATAAGCAATTTACATTTGCCAGTTGTGTATTATATTGCCTACATACCTATGCTATTTTATGAACATTTTTAATCATTGATATTTCGAATAATTACTTTAATTAATGTAATATATGAACTGGAATAGAAGTCAATTCTTACTCTAACCTAGGGTTGCCAACTGACCTTTTTTGGAAAGGACTGTCCTTTTTTGAGCATATTTTGTCCTTGTCCTTTTCTAAACAAGGAAAGGACGCGATTTTTCCTTTTATAGTAAATTTTGTTATTAATAATATTTTTCTTGTTATTATAAATATGAAAATGAAATAATTATTTCACATTTTATAATAAAATAACGATAGAATTTTTGAATTGTTGATGTATTGGTACTAATTTTTCTACTAACATTTAGTTTACAGGGTTCTCAAAAAAGGTGGCGGTACTTGTTTTCGTCATAAAATATTGATTTTAATTTTTTAAGAATTTGTTAAATTTGGTTCTTTGTAAAAAACTCTATATTATCTAACTTTGCATTAAAACACGTTCGCGCGGCGCATTTTTTTCTCAAATTTTAAATCCTACACATAATTCAGAAATAGAGTGCCGAAAAAATGTCCTTTTTTGTAATTTTGTAAAGTTGGCAACCCTACTCTAACCTACAATATGTACAACTTCCAGCACCCTTTCATCAAGTAGTTCCTACTTTCACCATCTGTATATTCCATCAATGGTTCCATCCAGGGATTTGTTAACTAGTAATTACTGAATGGAGCGAGTGAATATTTACCATGTACCCGGCCAGATCGACAGAGATAGTCATACATAATTCCGATTTGTTGTCTTTGTTTCCGTTACTTGTCAAATCTTTTGTTTGACAGGTTTGACAGATTTTAGGTTATTCTTGATATCATCATTGAAATTTGAAATATAATTATTTTAATATATGACAATGGTTCGAAGGTGTTGTGTTGAAAATTGTGTATCAAAATATGTGATAGACGGTGCTGTGTCGTTTCATTAGTAAGTTATGATTAAAATTATGATTTCTTCTAAAAAATAATTTGACAAATGAACATGACATAAGCAGTATTCTATTTGCCACTTTGTAAAACCAGTTCACTTAAATCAGATCAGATGATCAAATGAAACAGACCGAAAAGAGAACTATCTGGTTATTGCTGAGATTTTGTCCTATTAACGAGATTTTGCCCTTTTAACAACATTTTGTGGTAATTCAAGCAAATAAGTAGTGTTACTTTCCGGATCGAATAATTGTAATTCATCCATTATGATTTCTGATACATAAACAAAAACCAATTCGCTTGTGATAAGTGATCTACTCGTAATCCATCTGACCTACCTCGAGAGGTGGATTACTTCGTTTTGATCCGGATCAGAAAATCTAGTGGTGGGGGTAAAGTAATCCAGTCAAATAGAACAGCAAATAAGTGATCAAGATCAGATAGTGTAAGTTAGATCTGATCCAAATGGCAAATAGAATACGCCTATATGCTTATATGTGTTCTAATTTAGCGTTGCGTTGGTTGTATTCGTACTTATTTCACGTTTCATGATCAAATATACTTAAACACAATTAATTTTTGACGTGAACTTGACATATGTGAAATTCTCTTGTCTAAAGTGGAATAGGGCACCTGCACGTGACGTTTCAACATGGCGGCCACCAGCTGATCTTGGTCAACCAAACCTTCAGTTTGCATTGTGTCTTACGGAGAAATATCGTGCCGTAAGCTTTTATTGTGTTTTTATGGCACTTATTGTTTTATTTGGGAAAAACTGATTAGAGTGTGTAAAAGTGAGTATATGAGGAATGTTTTCCGTAAAAAATAAGTCAGGACATTCTTACTATTTAATGAGTTCCAGGTTATTAAATTAAAACTAACCCAATCCTATTTTTTTTTGTGTATACTTTTATTGCATATAAAATAATTTAAACATAATCGGATAGGAACATATTGTATGAATGTTTAAATATATGTAATTTTCTTTAATAATATATATAAAAAACATGAAAAAATATTTTTTAAATGACAGAATTACAAATTTTTAATGAAGTTTTTTTTAGTAACAGAAAAAATATTTATATATTTGTGTCTGTTTCTCACAAAGGTTTAAAAATTAGATAGGTAATCAATTATTGATTTCACATTGATTTTTAAAAGGCATTTATAATCCTCGTCAAAAAAATGTCAATGTATAAGGATCCACATTATGTATCCACTTAAATTTATCGATTTAACGTACTTTGGCTTCCAAAGATTAATTTTTGACGTATAAACTCAATAAACTCATTTATATACAATAAAAATACACAATATGACAATAAGAAAAATGAACTCGAAGATAAATATATATATTTCAAATTTAATTTTCTTTATAAATTAAAAAAATCTAATAATTCAATTTATTTTAATTTCAATATTCATGTTTTCATTCAACAATACACATAAAAAAAAACTTATACAATCTCAAATGAATGTAATACAACCTGATGCTACATGCTACTTATTTCAATTTAATATTTTTAAAGATATATTTATAAATACGACTGCTTTGTTTTTACTAGTAAATAATTCATACACTTATCTTTAATTATGGCTAATTACATTTTAAAATAGCATGTATAAATTTAGGAAAAACTGAATTCCTTGTACAGAAAACACATTCGCTGCATAAGACGCAATGTTAAACTGAAGCTTGGTTGCCCGAGATCAACTGATCATCCACCATATTGTGACGTAGGTGCAGGTGCCCTATTGTCTATAGGCACACTGCGTTAAGTATACTGGCGCCGCAGTTGGCACAAATACGAATTAACGTAAGGAAAGGTTGCCAGTGCAGTAGTTGTATTGTGTGGCTTAATATTAACGTGTTTTGAGATGAATTCTGTAAAACGAAGTGGTAATACAAATTTGTGTTGTAGGGTGTATTAGTAGGTATGGAAATACAACAAAAAATATGCACTTTTACTCATTTCCGGCCCATACTTATCAAATAGAGACGAGACAAAAGTGTATATAGGCTGTCAGACGAGTAAAGTAATAATGAAATACTAATAAATATTTATTACCTATACGTGGAGCATTATTATTATTATTATTATTATTATTATCATTATTATAATTATTATTATCATTATTATCATTATTATTATCATTATTATTATTATCATTATTATCATTATTATTATCATTACTATTATCATTACTATTATCACTATTATTATCATTATTATTATCATTATCATTATTATTATCATTATCATTTTCATTATCATTATCATTGTTATTATTATTATTACTTTTTAAACCAAATGGAAGTGTTTGGCAACATAATAAATTCACGAAAATTTGTAGCAAACATTTTATAGGAGGAAAAAGTCTATGCATCCACAAAATCCATCATATACCTATACCATCATTATTTCTTCCGGACAAGTATAGAAGAAAAGTGCCTGATACCAATACAGTAGAAAGATTTGAAAGACTACAAAATCGAAATATGTCACGAAATAAACAATATAATATAACTACCGAAGAATCAAATGCAAATTTTAATAGTTCTGCTGAAATTAACAAAATTGATGTTGCATGTCAAACAGATTTTTTTGATTTAGATACTAGAATTATTTTAGAAAAAACATTTATTTGTAATGTGGAAAATATTAATAATATATTATCTGCTGAAGTTTAATGTTCTATTGTTTATAAAACTAAATCGGAAAGTACATCAGATAAATCTTGTGGTACGGATATGATAGATAATTGTTTAAAATGTAACGCATTTCATGGATATTCATCTATAAAAACTACCGCGGATATATGTTTGCAGCTTGAAGATGCTCCCGCTGCACATTCGCATGAACAATGGGGTCCTATACCATTTTTCTTTTATTTTTTTTCCTGTAAGAACAGGATAAAATAAGAACTTCAGTGCAAACGCGACTTAAAAATTTTACGTATTAAGCGAGATATGAATTTTTAAAGTTTAACAGCCGTATTCATAGTAAAAATATACCGGTTTAAACCTGGTCTATAAGCATAGTAGTTTAGATTCGGCTTTTCCCTTATTCATAGTACTGGACTAACGGTAGTGCTGGTTTAAATACGGTCTGATATTTAGACCCGGCAGACCCCTAGTTTTACGCTGGTTTAAATGCAGATGTTCAATTGTCAACTAGAAGAAAGCCAGTGAGGTTATATTTGAAAATATTATTTTAGAAGTAAAGTAAGTAGAAATTTATTTTATTGAATAATATATATCTACCTCGATATCTACCTATATAACCAATATATTTATATTAATGATTTTGAATTTATTTTTCAGATTATGTGATTAGAATTCATGATGCAATTGAATGCAGAAGGAAACAAAAGATATATCTTGTACACATTAATCCCATCGAAAAATATGACGAAACTGAATTCAGAAAAATATATACATAGGTAATTGTATAATTTTATCACGAAAACATATTACATTACAAAAATAGAAAATAATAAGTTTCCCATGTTAGACGCCTATGGTCCGCTTTTTAATTAACACCCTGTGTAACAATTATTACTTGGTTGTAGGTTGTTTGTGATTCAAATGCCAAGATCTGACACATTGTTGCACGATGGAGGGGCAGTGCATACGATTCAAGAATATGGAATCATTGCAACTTGAAGACACGATTTTAGGTACCTAGGCAGACTTTTATGTAAACGAAATTCTAGTATTAATAATATTAAATTATGTTAATCTAGTGAAATCAATGGAATCCTCATAGGAGTTTTATGCTTATTCCAGATCTTCGCTTTACTACAAATGCGGAACAACGATACAACGAAGCGCACATCAGAACCAGAAACGTTGTAGAACGATGATTCGGCCAATGGAATTGGAATGCAGATGTCTTTAAAAACAGTTGAAATTAGCATTATTGCATTGGCAGTTCTTCACAATATAGCTGTGAAACATTGGATGATAGAGACGGTATATTGTGTATATTTATTATTAGGAAGTAAAATAACTTTATTAATATTATATTATTTCTTTATAGATGATTGTAAGTAGCGGAGATTCCGATGAACCGGATAATGAAGAACAAAACGACGAAAGAGAGGATAATGACCCAAGGGAACTATATAAAAACATTTTAATTAACAAAGTTTATTAAAATAGAAGGAAAAAATGATTAATAAATAAAATACATTCTGTATGAAAGATTATAACTAATAAAATTATATTCTTTGGGGTTGATGTTACTGATTTTGTAGTTTCTTTGCTGTCATCTTCATTATTTTCATTGTTCTTACATTTTCTTTTTATTCCTTGCAAATATAAACATATATGAAATACTTTTGAAAGCTTCTTCTTCTTTTGGAATTGGCTGCACTATTTACAGTTTTATTTTCCATAACCTTTGCATGGATTTTCAGTTGCTCCAAAAGCAGATTCTTTTCATTTTGTGTCCAATTAGATTCTCACTTACTCATTGTATTGTAAATCTGAATATATCACACTAAAAAGAAATATTACGTATATTTCTGTATTTCTCATATGTACCTTCAAATTATATCAATTACTTAAATTTAATTGCCGACTGTCAAGTTTAGTTTTGTAGATTGGTTTACAAACAAATAATTATCATCTGACAACTGTCACAAACTGTGCTACTGCGCATGGCGGATATCGAAAAAGACCAAGTCCTAGTAGATCGATGAGTTTAATCTAGATCTTTTTAACACAGATTTAAACTTGGCACAAATTTTTCTATGAATAGGGTATTTTGGTCTTAGACTAAACCTGAACTATTAAACTAGTGTTTAGACCTAGCTTTTCTATTTTACTATGAATATGGCTGTAAGAATTTGTGCGTGACGTAGCGGGTACTAACGAGTGATCGACAAACAATGGGACAAACTGTTAGTTATACTGGAAACAATTTTTTTCATGTTTGCATAGCTGAAATGTTTTTATATAAAAACTTATACGTTATATTTACGAAGAAATTATTATTAAGTATAAATAACATAAATAATAAGCATTTAACAATGATTTCTTCCAAATAAATTACAGAACATTGAAACAGTTTGACAATATTATTACACAAAGTATGACGACGGATGGCGCTAATGTTTGCCTGTTTTGAAGTTTCAATATTAATTTAATTAATATTATTATTAATTTAATTCATATTACAAATTGATTTATTTATAAATACATGATTATTGTTAGTATTACTAGATGTTATAATTAAACAAATTCGTCAAACACAAAATTGTTAAATGTTTTGTTAGGTTATAGAACATCATGACATTTCATATTCTTTCAAAGGTGACCACTACAGACGCGCGGATCTTCTTTTTAAAATCAGGCGACCAATCAAATTCTTAGTACCTAACACGTCATACCCAATTAGTAATCAGGTTCAATCGCTTGTAGTTTGTGGCCTAGTTAATATTTAAAGAAAATTTCACTAATACTCATTAATTTATGTATATTTTCGTCTTCTTATTTAAGATAGTTAAAATATGACTATGGTATAGGACCCTATTAATGACATTTCTATCTTGTTCTTGATCGATCTAGAAATATATACAATTACAGAAATGAGATATATTGAATATAATAAAATTACTTACAAATATTTCAACTTTATAGGGGGGTAATGAAACAGATGTTTGTTGTATAACAACATCTATAATTTTTGATCCGGGTTCACTACACATTTCTTTAATATTAATGACATGTTTACTTTCATAAAATAATTTTTCTTTATGAAGAGAACTGTTTTTATTTTCAAAATTATATTTGATGGTTGAAAAACCACAAAATAATACTATCTCAGTCGTAGTTCTATGAAATGTAATAAGCAATTGATTATGAATGCTAACAAGCTTTCCCTACTGTTATTCTGACGGGAGCCGCTAGTCGATAGAACAGCGCTAGTGTACGCTTAACGCAATCTCCCTATAGTGACTGTATAGGTATACCAACGACCAAATATAACTAGACAAAACATAGTTGACATTTTAGAATAGAAAGTTTTTTAGAATATACATCAAGTTATACATATATTTCGACTACAGGTCAAATCTGTAAGTTTTACAGACCTGTAAATCTGTAAAAAACTTATAAAAACGCATCCACAAGGTTGCCAAGATTACAGTTTGTGTACGTTGTCCGTGTTGCCAAATGAATTTAAGCGTAAAATTACTTTACTTTACTTAATCCTGCACCTTTCTACCCTCACGGGTGTAAGGCGTTCCTCCGGCTTGCGGGGGAGGGGGTTGAGTTCTGGTTCGTTGGTCTTCTCCATATTTCTTTCCACTCTGCTCTATCTTGTGTTGCTGTCTTCGTTTCTTCCCAAGTTAGACATCTTTGCGCTGCCTCCTTTACTTCTTCCAGCCACGTTCTTCTTGGTCGTCCTCGTGGTTTCTTTCTTCAAATTTTTGCTTCAAACACTTTTTTAACTATTCTCTCTTCTCCCATCCTTTCTACATGACCATACCATCTCATCTGTCCTTCTGCTATCTTATCTTCTATTGCTTTTACTTTTAAGTTTTGTCTGTAGGTTGTGTTTTCAATTCTGTCCAGTCTTGTTTTCCCCTCTATTTTTCTCAAGAATCTCATTTCGATAGCCGTAATTTTTTCTTTTTGTCTTTGCGTTAATGTCCATGTTTCAGCTCCGTGTATGAGTATAGGCGTCACAACTTTCTTAAATATTTGTACTCTGGTCTCTTTCGGTATTTCTTTCTTTCTTAAGAAGCTGTGTTTGATGCTATTGAATATTTTGCCTCCTGTTGTTCTTCTTTCTTTTATTTCTTCATCAAATCTTCCATCTTCTGAGATCATTGACCCCAGGTATTTAAATTTTTGGACTTGCTGTAGATTTTCATTTTTTAGTTGTATCGTGTGGTGTTGTTCATTTCTTCCTAGTATCATGGTTTTCGTTTTTTCTTTATTGATCTTCATGTTTAATTTTTGTAGCGCTTTATCATATATTTCTATATTTCTTGTTAACGTTTTTTCGTCTTCTGCTATGATGACCATGTTATCTGCATAGCATAGTTCTGCTATTTCCACTCTTCTCAATTTCCAATGTCCTATGTAGTATTTCTTTACTTCTTTCTTTGTCTCTTTTATTCCTTCGTTAAGAATTATCGTAAACAGAAGCGGGCTCAAAATGCATCCTTGTCTTACTCCGGCTGTAGTTTCAAATGTATTGGAGGTCTCTTGTTTCACTCTTACATAGCTCTTAGTCTTTGAATATAGGCTCTGAATTAGAGATGCACTCAATTTCGAGCTTTGGCCCGGCCCGGCCCGAAGCCCGCCTCGATTTCGAGTCGATCATCGAGCCGGGCCGAAGATATTTTTTATCGGGCCGAATCGGGCTAATAATTTTTAAAAATCGAGGCGAGTCAGACTTTTGATTTTGGCCCGGCCCGAAAATTCGAGCTTTTCGGGCCGGCCCGAAAAATCTTATAGTTCAATCAAATGCACAGTTTCCTTAATATTTTAATGAAAATGGATGAAGTTAAAAAGGATCAAAATAATTTAATAACAACAAACTTCACATATTAATAAATAAAAATGTATTATTTTACTTCAAGAATTCAAGGTTATTCATTAAAGCATAATAATTACATTGTGATGTTGCTGTTATTCCTCGCATACTTAAATAAAAGTGATTTTTGTTCCTACCATAATGATTTCTTGTCCTATTTTTAAGCAGAAAGAAAGTTAGATAAAAAATCCTTATGTAAATTATATTTTTACCTCTCGCCAAGAGAGGTATTGGATTCATGCTAAAATTCGCATATCCAGATTTTATTGAATAAACACGATTTAAGGTCCCTAGAATCCAATTGTGTGTGTGTGTGTATGTGTGTGTGTGGATGTGTGTATGTGTGTGTGTGTGTATGTATGTATGTCTGGATGTCGTAGTCACGATTCCTCAAAAACTATGAGATTTAAAAAATATTTAACTGCAGTTTCCTCAATCTGACATTCCTGGGAAGAGCTGAAAAGGTTTTGTTAACAATTGAACAACCGGAAGTAGTAGTTTCTTAGAAAAATTCTTCTAAATATAATTTTTTGGGAGTTTTTTTTTATTAAATATTGAAGAACATAAAATTCTCCATCTAATACACTTAAAATTTTTATTATATCTTGTATAGATTTAGAGATAAAGACACTATAATTTATAGAGTGAACTAATCGCAGAGGCTACGGCACTAAGGAAACCAGTTGACAAATTCCAATGTTTATAACATAATTTGTAAAAGACACATGTCAGTGTCAAAAACAGTTTTAGTGACATTCTGATAGCTTTTACTGGGAAGTATATTTAATTTTTCTTATTGTTTTATTAATTAAATATTTGAAATTGTAGGTAAAATTGTGGTAAAATGCATACATCCATCAGAAATACCGCCAATCTGGTTAATGAATTGGAACAATCTCTGACACTTAGAAACTTGTAAAATATACCAAAAAACAATATTTGGGTAATGTTCTATAATATTTTGTTATAAAACGACGGTTCGAAAGCGAAGTGCAATACAATACTTATATAGCCTAAAATGGAAATGGCGAGAGGTCTTGTGCTGGCCACAATAGATTTTTTTTATATAAGATTTGTGAAAAAGTTGTTTAAATTTTCGAACGGCTTTGGTAAACAAAGTGTTAAATACATGTAGGTCTGTAATTTTTATAACAAACTTACACTAGAAGTGTCTCTTTTTTGACTACTTATGTTAACTAATGTTGAAAGTTATAAGAATGTAGAGGTTTTTTATAAGTTTGACACGAAAAAAGTTAAACATTTTGCTTTAACATAAAAATCAACATTAGGAATGCCGGATGCACCCAATTTCGAGCTTTGGCCCGGCCCGGCTCGATTTCGAGTCAATTTTCGAGCCGGGCTAGCTAATTTTTTTGCCGAGTTGATCTTCGAGTCGGGCCGGTAATTTTTATTTTCGGGCCGAGTCGATCCAAACTTCAAAGCCCGCCCGGCCCGGTCCGAATGCATCTCTACTCTGAATTCCTGTTATTAACGTATTTGATATTCCCCTTTTTCTTAGCGTTTTCCATATGTCTTCTCTATTGATTCTATCAAACGCTTTCTCTAGATCAATGAAGCACACATGTACGTTTCTCCCTTCTTTTATTGCCTTTTCCGTTAAATTAATTTATAAAAATATCCAATATGTTTTGTTTATTTAATTATTTATAAGCTTTGGTCACAGAATAGACATATACAGAAGCGACACTCCTTGTCTACATCATTGTTGTTGCGATTTGATGTTTATGACCTTGAACTTTAAATTTGTTGGCAAATTTGCGCGCGAAATTTAAATTGTTTTAAATGGCAAAAGAAAAATTAGAACCCAAAAGTACTAAAATTTTAATTTTATTAACGAATTAAAAAGAAATCATAAAATAAACAGATAATTATGTTCTTATTGAACAAATACGTGAATTTTACAAATTCAATACAATGCAGAATTTTCTATATCTTTGACGTGGGAAACACAAACGTCAGATTCAATGAATATGTCCCAAATATCCTTCTCCATCAAATCTTCTCTTCCTCAGGCCTTGAGCCACATTTTACAACTAAATTTATTAAGTGAATATACATTTTGCATGATATGGAAGTCGTTTTGCATTAATAACATTTATGGATCTTTCGGAAACGAAAAAAACTTACATTTCGCTTTCTCCATTTTTTAAATCTCCTTATACAGTTTTTATATGAACAAACAAGTCCTCCCGATTCTACCTTCTTCGTTTTTTCCATTTTATTAGAAACTAACACCACTTCTAAAATTCACAAAATGACATATGTCAAAAGTGAATTAGCCATAACCCTGAAATACATGGGCGTAACAAGCTGAGACAACAGTTCCTCCAGAATATGTGAAATATAATGATTTTCTTTATGTTAACGATTTTTCCTATCGTTTGTTGAAAAAATAACATATTTGTTTTTATTAGAAATCAATTTGTGTTTCTCAATATATTTTTATTATTGACCCCAACAGAAAATGTTCTCGTCGCGATAATGAAAAGAACAAAGAATCGTAAGATACGAAGATATGCCGAAACAATCCGACTTTATCCGATTAGCCCTTTAAATTTGTTGGCTTCTTCTCTCTCTAATTTTCGTTTCTCTCTCTGACTGTCGCTTCTGTATGAATGTCTATTCTGTGCTTTGGTATTAAATAAAAGCCAACGTTTCACTCAAAAACAAAACCGCAAATGTCAAATTACACTGATATATTCAAGTGGCCTCTAGTGAGAAGTTCACGAACTAGATAAAACATATCTCTGTCTCTTTCTGGCCAGCCGAAATCAAAACATTCAGTGAAGAGAGATAGGGAATGTTTTGTCTAGTTATATTTCGTCGTTGGTATATACATAGTGTGGCCAATAGGGGGATCGATTTTGATTGGTAATTATATTATATTTATATTTTAGATAGTGCATTTGTATATTTATAACTCAAAGTAATATATAGGTACATATTTTTTAACATCACATCTTTTTTAGGTTAACTGTCAAAATTACTGAAAAATGTCTAATATTAAGGTATATATTTTAGATGCCTGGTTGCTTGGCAATTGGTTGTGAAAACAGTTCTTTGAAAGGATTTAAAATGAAAATAAATATTGTTTCCATTTAATATGCTCTTTCATTAATTGTTTATCGAATTTTGTTTAGTTATCACATCATATGAATAGGGCTGTTGCAAGAATTTTAGGTATTAAATTTTAAAATATATTGTTCTTTAAAGAGCCTCAAATTTGAAAATATCACGAAATATCCTTTAGATATTTTACAATTAATTTTTGAAATTTGGATAAAATTTTGAATAAGTCACATGATCTGAAACAGAATGTGACGTCAGAGTACATACATCTTCAGCGGTTCTAAGGTGTCAAGTGTATTGTCAAAGTTGTCAAACAAGTGTCAAATTTTTAGATTGGTTCAAGTTGTATAATATGTAGGTAATAAAAAGTTCAAAATAAAATGATTAATTTACTATATTGTATTGTGCCTTCTTACAAAAATACTGTTAGGAACAAACCTACTATAGAGTTTATAAAAGATATAAAAAGATGCGAAGAAAAGAAAATTGTGGCTAGAAGCAGTAGGTCGAAGAGCTGATAATTTGTCAGAAAAATCGTGTCTTCATGTTTGTGAAGATCATTTTAACTTTCATCCACCTTCACGATAACAATGTATTTTTGTAGCTTCACTTTTGTTCGGGCAATCTTTACATCTGACTATACAGATATTTTTTTCTCGACATAGATCTACATGTCCTATAACAGATTCAATGTAAGAATCACGACCAGAACTTTAAAGTAAAATATATTATCAATTTATATAGTAAATTCAGTTTTTATATTTTATTTACCTCAACTCTTTTACACCCCTTATTACGGTAGCAGTAAAACAATCGTTCTGATATAAATTCAGCCATCATCCAGCCATCGACCTTCGGTAAATTGTCCGACTTAGCTTGAGTGTAATTTTGAATTAGTCATTATTACTTTATTATTCATTTATGGGGTCCCGTGGCCGCGTGCCTGAGTGTCTGGTCGCGAACCTGGAGGAACCGGGTTCGATCTCGACCGGCGCCAAATATTTCCAATTTTAAATGGCACAAAAGTGACCCCTGTGGTGCACTCTCCACACCAGCTATGAGTGCCCGTGAGGTGACGCCTGGTAAGCGCCCACACGGTAAAATATATCGTCATCATTACCGATGTCTACATATGTGTAGATAATGGCACACCCAGAAATGGGTAATATGCCGTGATGATATATTTATTTTATTTATTTATTTATTCATTTACAATGAGCAATGTCAGAGTCAAATATCAAATTAAAAGATTTTGTTATTAACATGTGACAAACTTTAGCCTACGTTTATTTATATAAATAATATGAATAAACGTAGGTGATGGTATTGGCTATTAATGATGAAATGTATGTGCTTCTACGTCACAGGAGTGGGGGTTAGTTTTTCAGGACGCCAATCTTTTTATTTAATTATTTCCACAAATAACAACAAATTATTAAAATAAAAATTATTACTAAGAAAATCATTCCATAAACTTTCATTTAAAATAGTTTTTTAAAAATGTGAAACAGGTTCATTCAAATTTCCCTCGCATTTTGCCTAAATATGGCGGCGGTTGGCCACACTATGTATATACAGTCACTATAGAATTATCCTACGCCTGTGCAACGCATTGGAGTTTCCCTATCCTAGCTGTGTCTCACAATTTTATCATGATAGAAAGAGAAGGCGGTGAGAGAGATGGAAGATCGGGGGCCGTTGAGCGTATCGAAGTACCTTTAAGGCCGTATCCCACGATGAAAAATACGAGCAACTTGAGTTGCCGATATCGGCAACATGACGATTATTCTATCCCACGGAATGTATGTTCTCTTAAAATCTAGGGAAATACGTTACTTAAAGTTTCTACCAGATATGGGGAAATTTTGATATTTGAAAACTAGGTAACTTTTCATGAGGTTGATCAGTTCCTCTTCCACATGTTTATTATTTAAAATATCAGTCTTCATTGTGTGTACTTAATATGCGAGCACACGTATTGTTGACAATAAAAGTATGATTTTGACAAGAATGACGCCTGCGTGATCATACGATGCTTCAAACATAAGTTATTTTTGGTTGCTGCATGCTGCATCTGTGATCTAGCGCATGCGCTCAAACGAGTTGCTCCTAGCAAGTTGCCGTTATCAAAAAGTTTAGCTAATTGCAGCTAAAAAGTTGCCTAGCACACAGCGTTTTGTCACACATACGAGCAACTGTTGCAGTTAACTGCAATAAATTGCCGATACGTTGTATCGTGGGATACAGGCTTTACATTCCCTTTGCTGTAAGGTTCAGTTTTCACGTTTATGAAGAGTTTTGTATTGTAATTTAATATAACATAGGGAAAAAATATTTTATGCCGAACTGTAATAGTGGCTACGCGACTTGCAAAGCAAATGATTATATTTTTGGTGCTCCTAAAGATGAGACATTAAAAATTTGGATACGAAAAATACCTCGCAAAGACAGAGACCGATAGTATTTACTCTTAAACAAGGGTGATTAAGCGTCGACAGTAACAAATTCATTTTAAAGATGAAGAAATTTTGAAAGAATAGACTGACGGCTTCAATCATGTTTGTACATTTAATAATATTTTTTACATTAATAAAATAAGTAAGAAATAAAGTATGAAGTAAAACGAATATTTTTAAATTCCACACAAAATATTTCAGTTGAAGAAAGGTGCTTATCCTACCATATTTTCAAACTGTCCAAATTATTTGAATGTTAATACCCCTAAAAAGAGACGTGAAATACTTAAACATGATACAAAAACGTAAGAAAACCGACACCATGCTCGTTAACAGTAATACCGATGACGATAATAATCAATCTTTATTAACAGGTATTCGTGTACATCATAGTACTTTTATAAAAAAATGTAGTCGTATCGAAATGATATCTATATTTTTTAGAAACAAATTTGGAAGCTCCAACGACGTCTCCTTCACTTTTTAATTTAATTTTGAAAAATGAAAATGTAATCACACTGCCTAACGAACCATGCCTAGGATAATTAAAATTAATATTTTCTAATAAAGAAGTTCCAGTAATTTGAAAAATAATTATTAATTTCGGAATCTTTAGATGTGAAAATTTTTATTTACGGACAACTAATATTTAATAAGGTACACAAAATAGTTTTATCAAATGACATTTCTAAAATTTTAGAAGCATTAAAAATATTAAATGTAGCCAAGGCATTAATTTAACAAATAAAAATATGAATATTAATGCTCAATAACGAAAAGTTGTAATTATAGAAGAAACAGTCTCAACTGTTTTGTAAAATTATCAGTTTTCTTTTATTGGTACAGAACATAGGTCTGAAATATTTGCTTTCATAATTCATGAATTTATTTATATGACAATGGGACAATATTTCCATCAAATAAATATAAACTTATAATCTAAAAGCAAAGAATTCCGAAAAATAGCTAAATTACTTGATTATTAATTTTTAAAATATTACTCTTATTACAACCTTATATTTAACTTTCCTTGTCCGTCAAGGTATTTTTAAACCGATTTTGTAATCACTTCATTATCTTCCCGTCACTATTTCCTTCCGTGAAATGAAGTATATGGTTACGAGTGTAAATATACAATAGAAACTCTCATTCAATTAAACTGTATATTTTAAAATCGCTATGATTTTTTTACATGACAGAAATTACACACAGAGATCGAAACGTTAATATTTAAAAAAAAATAAATATCGTACTCCAGGAATGTAACTGAACTATTAAAGTCTTAAAATTAATTTATATATTGTCCTTTACATCAAAATCAATAAAATATAGACTGAAAGTCTTTTTATTTGAGAAATATTATGCATGATTTCATATAAACTACATGATCGCCAGCTGTGCGTAGGCCTCTGATCTTCTGTCTCTCTCATCGCTTGCACTTGCTCCATTCAGTAGTTAACAAATCCCTGGTTCCATCACATATCCATCGGTGACGTTATTATCAAATTGCAATGAATTTCACCGACAAATTTGTCGATGAATAAAATAACTTATTTTCTGTGCGCCGCTATGCGAGTTATAAATGGATTGTACATATTTCCATTTTTCAAATTCTGTGCTGTGCTATGCTAAATTTAAGCGTTCATTGTTTTGTTCAGTTTTGTTCAATATTTTAATTGGTTTGTTCAGTATAAATAATAACTTTTTAGTAAAAAAATATTTTTTTTTCACTACTAGCCGAGGAACTCACTATTATTTACCCTTATTTGACATGAGAAATTGTTTTTCACTACCGCTTGCTTGTAATCATGGTAACCTAGGTCAATAATAATTTATTATTAACCTAGGTCTATAATATAACTTTTCAATCAAACTCAAGCCTCCAAATCCAAATATTATTTAACTCATTAAACTCAAGAAAGGTGTAAAGTATATACCTAACGTAAATTTGCCGCTTCATTTTAAATTGACCTACGCTGCCGTCTTGCCTCGCCTGGCCGCTGTGCTGTTTTGGTGAAAATGTGAAACATGGTAGATGTAGGAATGAATAAATCACTATTTTTTTCTATTTGTAGGTAAATACATTTCAATAGAGTTATTTAAAAATAATAATAAACTAATAAGGCTGTTGACTGTAACAGCACAAAGTGTTTTTATTAAATAATTAAATCAAATACAAATCAAGGCCCATAAGTGAGGTTATCAAACCAGCGAAACATCAGATAAAAACAAATGCAGCCTACTTTGTTTTTGTGAATATTAACAAATAAGTAACGTAATTATTCATGTCAAAATGATTGTTATTATCAATAAAAAAAAATTCAAATAGGATTTATGTGCTAGTAGTGAAAAACATAGTATATAAACCACGGTTGAGAAGATCATTATTGACCAGGCGTCTTGTATCCCTCGGGTTTCGCCCTCGGATTACAATATTGGCGCTGGGTCAATAATGATTATCTTCTCAAACTTGGCGTATAATATACTATTATTCATGATATCCAACTTTTAAAAAGTTGGGAAGTTAGTTATTGTTAACCTTATTTTCCAAAAGGTCGAAAACTATAGCGTGCGTTTAGCTGAGGTTAGAAAGTTGACACTTGCCAATCTAAGCTCTACTCATGCTATACTTTCCAATCTGGCAAATCCCAACTTCGGGACTATTTGCCATTCCCACCCTGAGAGATCAGTAACTTGTAAACACAGCTTCTTTACTTCTGAACTGACAATTCATGTGACAAATGTAGAAGCAGACTATTTGTTTATTTATGTTAGGTTATTGTTATTTACATATCAATTACACATTATTCAAATAAATAAATAAATATATATTCACGGCATATTACCCATTTCTGGGTGTGCCAGTCTGTTTTCACAGATATCGATAATTATGATGACATATTTGTACCGTGCGGGCGATTACCAGGCGTCACCTCACGGGCACTCACTGCTGGCGGGGAGAGTGCACCACAGGGGTCACTTTTGTGCCATTTAAAATTCGAAATATTTGGCGTCGGTCGGGATCGAACCCGGTTCCCCAGGTTCGCGACCAGACACTCAGGCACGCGGCCACGGGACCCTATTACACATTATTAGTATCCTATTATGAATAAAATAGTATACAAACCTCGGTGAAAAGTTTCATTATGTCTCGGGCTATTGGGCTTCCAAAATTAAAATGCGCCACTGGTGGCAGATTTCTGAACTGAGTGAAGTGTACATGTACGAAGGTGGTTGTTTTATTCAGGGATTGTATTTACTTGTATACGAATTTTAATACGCTTTTATCTTCGGCTATTATTGTTTTATTCTTAGTTAGTAGGATCTGAATTACTGCTAATATAACAGGTAAGTTTTTGTTTTTTATAAAATTAATGAACAAATTAGGAGATATGCAATTTATAGGTTAAAGTTACGATGGAGTTTTCTCCGAAAATATTTACCACGTAATATTATGTGGCCACTATTTATTACTTGCTGGCCTTCCACCATATTTCTAGATGATACACTACAATTCCCAAATCTACAAATAGTATCTAAATCTAAGCAAAGAAAATTGTTCATTATGAAAGAAAAACAATTAAATAAAAGTAAAGCTATGTAGATAGAAATTAATATATGTACAGCTACGGCAATGAAATACAATCTAAATAAAGGAAATCAAATGTTTTTTTTTTTTTTATTAAAAATACCAATATACTGTTCATTAAAATATGACTAAAATACTTTTAACCTAGAAATACTTACTAAAATTAACCCTATTAACTAAAATATTATTAAAACTATTACTAAATTGTTACTACAAGAAAGATCAAACTCAATTCTACCGAAATTAACAAAAAAAAAACACTATACTAAATCCGAAATTAAATTAAAAACTACGAAAATCAGTCTCACACCAATTGTACTCTTATGGAAGCCAGCGAAAAATTTACCATGGACCTATTAAATTAAAAGAGAGAGATATTAATAAAAGTGAGATGCGCAGTTGAATTTTAGCGCAGGTGGGTGACAAAGTGTAAAACATTTGAATTTAAAAAATGGCAGCAAATACATGTACAATAAATTTAATAAAACTGACTCAATTTAGGTATAGTACATGCGATGAATACTTCAAAAAGAGAGGAAGAACAAATGGAAATCAGAAAAGAAGATATAAGCTAAAGAAGGTTATGTACACGATATCAAAATATTAGAAGAAAGCGATACAGTTGTGTGCGTTAAAGCCAACTGTTATCGTAGTCAAAAGAAATGTGCAAAACCACATAAGATATTTATAAAGTTTTTTTCAATAATTCTGTATCAATTTTCAATTCGTTACCCCAATGCTTTGTCTTATTCAGATCCTTAGGGAATATGTGGTACGCCAACAATTGTGATGATGTATGTATTACATACTGTATAATATTTACGAAATTATTTTCTTGTTCTTATATGTTCCTGCATATCTGTACTTTAAACTTGAGAACTTATTATGCTTTGCTTTTTATGATAAAAATTGTTTTGTTCCGTATACCAGAACAATCGAAAAGTGACAGTAAATAGCATAGTTGTCAAATGATTTTTTTTAAAGAACTGATATTATAATCTCTATTTAAACATACATTTTACATAACATATATATTTTTTTATTAGATATATTTCTGTTTGTAACACATATATTTTTTGTCATTTTCTTCATAATTTTTAACAAGTATAAATTTATTTGATTTATCTTTCGTTATTTGGCAACATGGTGTCACCTACCTAGCGATTCAGAAAAAAATTCGCTAGATGGCACATCTAAAATGACGTCACAGAGTCATAAAAATTTAATAGGTCCATTCGTTAGAATTTTGACGTTTGACGTCAGCGCCATCTCTTGATAATTTGGAAGCCCAATAGCAAACCTCGGCGCTTCGTGCCTTGGTTGCTATCTTCGCCCTCGACAACAATGAAACACTTTCCCCCTCGGTTAGTAATATATTATTGTTCTGTATTTTTCATATTTGTTCAGTATTAAATATTCAGTAAAACACAATTTTTGTTCAGGGTTTTTTTCATATTTGTTCAGTATTGCTGTTCAGTAAAAATATTTTTTCTTCAGTATTTTCTCATATTTGTTCAGTAAAAAAATATTTTTGTTTTCAGTATTTTTTCATATTTGTTCAGTAAAAAGATATATTTTTAGCACATAAATATTTTTGTTTAGTTCATTTTATAAATGAAAACTCCATGGCTACAGGCATGCTACATTCCGCCGATAGGGTTTTATGATTGTCTGTACGTATAGGTACGATTTAAATGCGAAGTGCTAACGCTCAGTCTTCTAAAGTATTTTTTCTGCTGCCCATCCATATTGCACACCCAAACAGCTCACGCAACCTTCCCACTTCCCACTCAAACTGCTCACTCAATATGCCACCCAAACTCCCCACTCAACTTTCTCACGCAATCTGCCCACGCAACATGCCCACACAAAATGCCCACGCAACCTGCCCACCCGAACTGACAACGCAACCTACCCACCCAAAATGCTCATGTGTAAAACAAAAGCAGATTGAGCTGTCAATCTTTTGATGTTTCTGTATGGCAGTCCATGACGATACCTCTCATTTCATATCAAACACGACATGGTTCTGACAGCTTTATGCAAAAAACAATAGCTGATCGAGCTGTCAACTTTATAACATTCCTGCATGGCAGCCCATGACGACACAACTCTTTTGATACCAAACACATGGTTCTGATTAGTGGTGGGAACCGGTTCCAAAACTAAAACTACCCGGTTCTCGGTTCTGGAACCGATGAAATTCGAATCCAGAACCGATTACTTCCGGTTCATGAAAAAGTATTCCTCTGGATACAAGGCGCGGTATGGCGTGATGAAATAAGAACATCGAGACCTGTTCACCGTGTCTCCAGATTATTCCCTTGGTCCTTGGGCACTGCGTAGCAGAAGATTAATGGCAGGTTTCACCAATGTAACTTAAATATTAAACTTTGCTTAAATTGGGAATATTGCATCGAAATGAAATGACATAAAAAACTATAACACATTGCTGTCAAAATTTCGATTTGCATCTTTTTGTTTAAGCCTAGCTTAAAATTTAAGCCTGGTTGGTGCTAATGGGCATTAAAGATGTTCCGCGGCATAACTTCAGTCTTCAAGACGAAATACGAAGACGTATACAAGAACGTGACAACCAACGTCCACCACCCGTTGGAAAAACGCTACGACTGAGGGATAACGCAGAACTTCAGTCTTACATTTACTACCTGGTAACAAAACCATGCTTGTACCAGAAACCGTCGTCTCGCAGTCTCTGGAATTCGCTATGCGATTAAAGATTAGAGTGATCATCTGCTAGAGAATGACATTTTGAAGCTAGCAGTACCGACTAGGCGGTGGACTGGATGGTTTGGATTGGAGGATTTTTAGGAACGTATTAGAAATCATCTTCCACTTTACCGGTGTTGAAATCTGCAGCTATAACCAACCCTGACGTACAGAACGAAGATCCCAAAGAACCATCTATTGTTACTTTTTTAAGACTTTGAAATTAATTAATTGTAACCCTACCTAGAGTTTTTAAGGAAAGAAATGGGCTTAAGGATCATGGAGAATTTTAAATAAACGACGAAAGAAATTATGAAAAATTCAATGACTCTGCAGGGATTTGAACCCCGTATCTTCTCGTATCTAGCGAGACGCTCTACCAACAGAGCCACGGAGTCCGTTCCAAGCGGAGACATGGAAACTTCCACAATTTATTTTTACAAATGTCGTAGCTGAGTACAAACTGTATGGATTAATACTCAGTGCGAAACAATGCGCTTAATATGTTATGTGAACATTTAGCCGTCACAGAAACGTTGAAATTAATTAATTGTGACCTTACCTGAAGTTTTTAAGGAAAGAAATGGGCTTAAGGAACAAGGAGAATTTTAAATAAACGACGAAAGAAATTATGCAAAATTCAATGACTCTACAGGGATTTGAACCCCGGACCTTCTCGTATCTAGCGAGACGCTCTAACAACTGAGCTACGGAGTTGCGAAGGTTCGTTGATTATTCATTTCCTATGAGTTTGCGCGCTTTCTATCTCGAATATCTCGTTATCTCTCTCAATCTTACGCATTTCAAGCTCCGCATATCTAGTTAAGTTATATGATCTAAGGTATTAATCCATACCGTTTAGAATGGTGTACTCACCTACGACATTTGTAAAAAGAAATTGTGGAAGATTCAATGTCTCCGCTTGGAACGGACTCCGTGGCTCTGTTGGTAGAGCGTCTCGCTAGATACGAGAAGATACGGGGTTCAAATCCCTGCAGAGTCATTGAATTTTTCATAATTTCTTTCGTCTTTTATTTAAAATTCTCCATGATCCTTAAGCCCATTTCTTTCCTTAAAAAAAAAAAACTTAATACTTCTAAATGCAGATTTCTTCATCACGAACAGTTCCAAGACGAAACAGGAGAGGGCTGTGTTACATGTGTGCTACCGACACCACTAGACCACATTAGTGAGGTTAAGATTCACGTATGGCGCGAAACCCTAAATCAAATCAGAATGTATGAAGTTTTTGCGGAAGTGCATTTTCAATTCATATAATTAAAGCTATTCTGCGATTCTTAAGTACAATTTTGAGTTTCTTACTAACTTTTAACAATACTCTTTGCTTTGTGTATAGTGAAAGTATAAAGAAAATAATAAGTTAAGCATAATTTTATTACGTTGTCCGCAATAAATAATTTCTTTGCTGACGATCTCAATTGTGTTGGCAGAGAAGCAAATCAGGATAAAATTAAATCGAAAACAGCTACGACCTACGTCTTAATGAATTTGTACTTAATGCTTTAATTACAAATTATTCAATAATTTTGGGTGTTTTAGGTATTTATACGACATAGGTAGATAGATAATACATTAGAGATTTGTATTTATAAAGTTTAATAGATTAGATTTGCATTTTAATGTTCTTTTGAACATTTTGAAAATTGCATTATGTTTATTCTCGAATGAATAACATGGGAGAATAAATAAAGAGGCGAGTTAGGGTTTTAGTTTGAATTTGCCGCCACGAACTGACCGTTACACTAACGTAGTCTCTTGTCGACAGTGGCGTAGTTATCGGAGGGCAAAGTGGTGCAGTGCACTAAATAAACTAGGATTTTTATTTTACTTAAAAATTCGTATAATAAATATACAAATAATATAAATAATTAGAAGCATTTCAATGATTTTTTATTCCGTACGCATAAGTTAACATTTTACTTTCAAACGAAATATACTGGGTGTTTCTATACCTCTGCACAAAACTTTAATGACATATATAATTTGATATACTGATAATAGAACAAAAAGAATTTTTTGGAAATTCGCAAAAGTAAGGGTAGTTCATTCCTAGCGAAGATTTTTAGTGCCACTGGTTTAATAGTATATTTAATTATTTATAATTTGGTACTAATGAAATAGAAGTATAAACACTGCCTACAAATAATTATTTATTAATTATTATGTCTAATACCTTATCTCGTAATGATTTTTAAACAATTTTTTTTATTATTTGAGTACCTAGTTCACTGAAATATATACTAACTGGAACTCTCATACTCTGCCTATCAGCGTACGCTGCACTGAAGCCTCATTGAGCAATAATGGCTGGTCATGTTCGCGCACGTCCGTGCCGAACCGAACCTAGCCGAATAACTCGTATCATAGCTGATCGCTTTGTTTTCATATTATGCTTCATTTATTTAAACATGCGCCACACGAAATAATTTCCGTCTACACACGACCTGTCTCGATGTTTGCCGACTACTCCAGCAGCAGGCTTTCAATATGCTTCACAGTCACGGTTTGTACGCGTTCCAGTTAGTATATATTTCAGTGACCTAGTTTGATTTCGTATAAGGTATTGAGAAGGTAAGGTGTTGTGGAAGAAATTTGAGAAAAATGTATAGCAACAGTGAATTAGTGGATGTTATTGGTGTATGAAGAAGCGGCACAACAAAATTCATTGCATCGGGCGTGTGTGTGTGTGAGTTTGATACAATATGCTGCTTTTTGTATGGCTGCAGAAGGAAATAATTTTGAACAATTTTTGTAACAATGACTTGTTGCAGTTTATTCTAATTCAGATTAAAATTTTGAAATCTTCAATTTTATTTTTTCCTTGACCTACCAAAACAATCAAAACATTCACTTGTTCCTGAAAATTATGTAATACCTTTAATTTTTGATTAGTTTGGTTCATTACTAACATAATTATAAATATTTAAATGTACTATCAAACCAGTGGCACTAAAAATGTTCGCAACGAATACACTGCCTTTATTTTTGCGAATTTAAAAAAAAAATCTTTTTGTTCTATAATCAGTATATCAAATTATATATGTCATTGAAGTTTCGTGCAGAGGTATAGAAACACCCTGTATTGAAACTTACATTTATTCATTTAATTTCAATTTAATTTTCCCTGATATATCCGAAACGTGGACTGTACACCAATTATGTCAGAATATTATAAAAAAAATTAGTGTTCTCGAATGTGATATCACAGAAGTCTATACGGCAATTTTATTATTTCACTCTATTCCTGTTACTTCTGCAGTAGTTGACAGATCTTTTACCAAACTAAAAATGATTAAAAATTAAATAAGAAACAGTATGGCACAAGATCGAATGCGATATTTATCCTTGATAACAATTGAAAACGAAACTGCATCGAATTTGGACTTAAACGATCTAATTGATAACTTTGCCAAAACTAAAGCTCGCAAAAGACTGTAATTATTACTTTTTATTGTTATTAATGGTATTTTGAAATATGTTAAACTTAATTTTTCTATTATCCCTGTATGACTTTTTCTGTCTGTTCATGAATATCTTTATTCGTATTTTAGAAATCGCATTTAGGCGCTTTGTACTAGTGAAGTGTTTTGTTTTAGTTATTGAGAACTGACATGTCCGATGGCGGCAGCACCATCGGACCGATCAGCTGTATTTGAATTGGTACTCGCAATGTTGTGACATATGAATGCAATGCAAACAAAAAGAACAATTTTTTCTTTTAAAATAAGGCTAGGTATCATAAAACATTTTAGATATCTGGAAGCAACAGCTAATTCCATATGTGTATAGAAGGTATTTATAATTTAATATACATTTAATCAATCGAAATTGATGATTGCAGGTGAGCGAATTATAAACTCTAACCATATACTATTTACAACTAGAGTAATTATTGCGAAGCCACATGAAATCAAAATACATTTAGCGAGTTCTTCAGACAATTTAGATGCTGGTGCTGATGTATTAATATTATCCTCTACTACTTCATTTACTGCATTGCAATGTCACTGGCGTTTACTGCTTTTGGCTTTACACATTTGGTTTGTCGTAGCAAACGTTTATTATTAGGAACTTTTACTTGAAATACGAGAAGACAAAATGATGGTACTGCAGTTCTTTTTAAAGTTTTACGCTTAATTGTATAGAAAAATACATAAATAATTAGAACGAACATAGCATGAACTTTTTATACTAAGACAAAATCTGAACATTGAATTTTTTACTCACTAGGAAATACATGTAATCATCCGATTTAAAATGACGAGAACAAACTTTCATATGTTTCGTTATTTGTTTTGTACTAGGAATTGCATATTCCCATGCTTTTCGTCAATCCATATCCATTTCAACACCTACACTTGTCGTAATTTTAACTTTATTTTAGCCATGTTTCGGAATATTATAAAACCCAATGCCTGTGTCTCGACCAGATCTTGAGTTGCATCCGAATACACAACAATTAGTACGACTTTTTCCCATTTCTATTCACATCAAATGATTAAACCACATGTAACTCAAGCATACAGTACTAAACCGGAAAGTTCATATTTTTCCCAGCAGATGGCATATCGCAGCTTGTCAGTTGTCAATAATCCATTTTTCACTTCTATAAACAGTTGCTGGTATGGTATATTATTAACATAGACTTGTATATTTGTAAGTAACTTATTTTATTGATATCTACCTACATTATGTATATACCTTGTATTGCAACCCAGAAAACTACTTCTGCTCCCTTAATGTTTTTTTTTTTTATTATTATTTTTGAGTGTACTACATCTTTTCCTTTATAACAATATTTAATTTTGTATACCCATTGATATTTTTAAGTTATGCTTTGTAAAAATATTTTGTAGCTATAATTTGCATGTTATTATTTTCTTTTTTCGTTTATTTGTGTATTGAATAGACTTACATTAAGTAATAATAAACTATTCTTTTATATATTTTGTTTTAATTAATTTTTTAATAACTTATTGTAAAGCTAAAAAAAATCTTTATTTAAAAATGCCATAGCTTAATATAAAAAAAATTTGAGTACTTCTGCAAATTCACTATACAAAAGTGCTTAAGAAAGTGCAAACCAGAATCTCGTATTATTTCATATAACAAAGTTATAAGCAAAAAAAGAAAATCGCGAAATTTACATTTTCATCTGTATCTAGTGACCTATGCATTTTTTCGCAAATAACAAAACACCATTAAAATAGCCTCCTAATGGGGCAACTTTTGTCTAATTTAACCAACCTCGTAGCTCTTACGGTTCTCGAAATACCAATGAATTCGTACCTTAAATGGGACACCTGTATATATATATATATATATATATATATATATATATATATATATATATATATATATATATATATATATTTGTTCGTTAGAGGACCCAAATTATTTTTTTGCACCGGGGCCCTTAGCAAAGGGGAGATAAGCCTAATTATTGTGCGTCCATAAGCGTCGCGTCACATTATTCTAGAAAGGTTGTGGAAAAATTCGAGAGTGAATACAGAGCTATATAAGGAAGAAGCAGCCGTTGCGCAGTCAGTCATTCTACGCAGTAGAATTAATGAAATATACAAGTCCACGCGTATTTATTTATTTATTTATTCGTTAAGAAAACCAACAGTCAAAGACCAATAATAGGTTCCCATATGGTGAAATATAATAGTAATACGAGGGTTGCCTTATAAGTTTTTTATTGTTTTTCGAAATATTCGCCTTTAAGGTCTATATATTTTTGCATACGTTCAAACCAATTTTGGAAACATTTTCTCCACTCTGAAGTCTGAAGCTGATATCGCGTAGAAACATGGTTTTGAAAGTCTTCAACAGCTTCTTTGTGATGAAAATCGCTGTCCTCGCATCTTTTCCTGACACCGATCAACACGAGCCTTTTTTTGCGCTTCGGTCAAATTATGCGGAATCCATCTGGAACAAATCTTTCTCACACGTAAATGTTCATGCAAAATCGATTGTATTGCAGTCTGCGATTTGTTAAGAGACGCCTCTATCTGTCTGTAAATCACATGCCGATCTTCTTTGATCATATTGCGCAGAGCATCGATGTTTGTCGGAATGACAACTGATTTTGGCCGACCTTATCGACATTCATCACTGACGGACGGCCGACCACGACGAAATCCTGCAAACCAATTGTAAGCAGTCTTCTCTGATGGTTCTTCATTACCAAAAGTTGCACGAAGCGATTATACGCATTGTTGTTGAGTAAGGCCTCTTTTAAAATCATAAAAAATCATCCAACGCAAACCTTCACGAGTGATTTCCATTTTTGCACAAACTTGCTTCTTTTAAACGTTCACTATCAACAACCTACTTGGTCAATTTCTAAGTAGCCAGTGGCTTCGTAATAACAAACGTCAATGTTCACAAATACAGTGATGCCACAACTCACTAACGACATCTATTGTTCGATTGTAAAAACTTAAAAGGCAAGCCTCGTATAAATGAACAGCTATACTCGTCGTCAAATGATTATGGACTGATGTTCAATTTTTTCTCTTCTCCGCACCCTGTCCCTTTCCCAACGGTGTTGCCGTTTCTTCATAGCTTAGCATTTTCAACATTGTCCCTGAATTGGCAACAATGTAGAAATCTCCAGTCCATAATTATTTGACAGCAACTATAGTGATATAAATGAATAGTAGTTAAATATAGTTATTTTCGTAACAAGCAGTGCCGGATTAGATTTGAACGCGCTCCTAGGCAAAAATATCCTTGCGCCCCTAGGCAAAAACATTCTTGATTTTTTGCTTTTGAATTCGTCAATTATATTATCGAAATTCAGAGCGTTGGTTATTGGACTGTTTATAGACAGAACTGTCAAATTCGTAAGTCCTTCCTGACTAATAAAATTTCATAAATATGTCTTCGTCCTCTTTAATGTAGAGAATGACCTCTCACCACTCGCGTTTGCTGATGGTTTGCGTTTAGCTGCTCGGGGAATCCGGATGGGAAAGATATCTGTCGTAACGTTCCGTCGAACTAGATTAGACTTTGCAAATTTCAGGAACAGTCCAAAACACAACAGCTATTAGTAACAATATGATAACATTGAATTTTGAATGAAATTTTGTAATGTTCTGAAGCGCCCCCTCGCGTTATAGCGCCCCTAGGCAGTAGCCTAGTTTGCCTAGTGGATAATCGGGCCCTGGTAACAAGTTATGAAAAATACCAAATATCATGCGAGTGTAAATTGACGCACGACGCGTAGCGGAGTGCAAGTCAATACACACGAGCTAAGATATTTATATTTCATACAAGTTATGAACATTATTTTTTAGAAGAGCATAAATAAATTTTACTTTTTTTTCAAAACTGATATTTAGGTTTAAACGTACGGACAGTTGACAAATGAATAATGTTTACATATAGCCAGAAAATAATGACATAGTAACCTAGCAACCGTGTCAACTATTACGATATGAAATATATCGTAACACTAATGTGATAAGTTTAACTTTCAGTGTTAGGATACTACGTTGATATGTCATACTTATCACAATGGTCGTCTAAAAAATAATTATAGTGAGATAAATATTGTTTAAATAAATAATCGTAGTGTTAAGTCTTTAGTAATATTCTTGTTTTTAATTAGTATTTAATATTAGTTTATTCGTAGTGTTAGTTATCTTTTTCTTTATTATTTCTTGATTAATTTAATTATTAATATTTCTTTGATTTTTGCACTTTACCCTGTGACGAAGTCACATTGTTTCGCCATGAAATTCCAGCATGCCAGCGTCCAGAGAACATCACCGGCCACTGCGGTGCTGCAGAGTAGCATGTAATCGTTGTCTAGAAGCCGCTGTAGCACAAGAACAGGATTCTGCAGTCCAAACTGGCCGTACAATATCCATAACCTCACATTCAGCACATGGTTAGCACGCGGTATTTTCCATGAAGCTTCACCATCCACTTCGGGACCGTATCACAGCGTATAAACGGTTTCCAGAGATAGCTGTGACACGAAAACAGAATTCGACAGTTTAAAATTGTTCTTAACATGCTTTAACCTTGTAGCACATGATGAGCACGCGGTAACGGCCAACGGAAAATCCTCTAGTTTCGAGCCTGCAACTATAATTCCGGGGTTTTTCGTGGCCGGCATTTCACTCTGCACCTTTGAATATATACATCTGGAAGTAGCTACCAACAAAAATCGTGTACCAAAGAAGATTGACAAGGATGGAGATACAATTGAGACCAATGCATTTTCCCCTTAGAAAAATAACCTTCTCACTCTTTTACAGGAGCGCTCGTGTGGTGCTCGTGGTTTTCCGTTCCGCCTCGTTGAAAACGGGAGTATCAAATAGCAGGTTATCTTTGTCCAACTAATGCTTATACATAATTCTATCCTTCTCAATCTACTTTGAGCCAACAAAGTCTTAAGGAACATATAGTGTACGCTACTTCCATCTACGTTAGTAGATATGTATATTCAAAGCTCTGCACATCACACGGCAACTTCAAAAGCAACCGTTCACCTAGATTTCACAACTAGAGCACGCATTCCAGATCCAGATCTGTCAAGACCGCAGCGCCAAATCCAGGCGGAATAAACTAGAACTTGAGATATTTGTTAATTTCTATTTTATTGTAATAATTTTGTATATATTTTACCTGGTAGTTTGAAATAAGAACAACTGGATTTTCGCATTTTCTCTTGAGTATAGAATTTTCTAGAAATATTTTAAGAGCCCAGCCTCTCGACCAATAGTAAGCCGAGTCTGTTCTCCCACTCGGCCAATCAAATACGAATACAGCCCTTCCACATAAACCGCGCACGTTTGAACGAGAATTACCGGCTATAAAATACGCAGCAGCAGCCCTAGAATTCATTCTGTCTTCTGGCTAGCCGTTCTAGTCAGAACCAGGAGTTCTATAGCCGTTCTGTAGAATAAAGTTCCAGTACCAGCCCCAGAAGGCATCGTCCAGATCTTCTACAGCTGTTCTGTAGAATTCAGTCACCGAGTGTCGCTGTTCGACAAGTCTACGTTTTACAGAGTGAATATTACTTCACGTTTGTCTTCAGAGTAAGAATATTTCACGTACTAAGTTTCTCAGAGTTAATATTTTACGTACCAAGTTTCACGGAGTAAAGATTTCACGTACAAGTTCTCAGAGTAAATATTATTTCAAGTTTGTCAAGAGTATAAATAATATTTCGCGTACTAAGTTCAGAAAGTTGATATATCCAGTTTTATTTGATAATAAAATTCTCAGTAGTTTGAATAACATTAGTCACAGTTTCGCATTCATTTATTAAATTGTACAAAGTGTGTAAATAAACATAGTCTGCACAAAACCAACCTAAGAATCCTGGCCTACACGACTAGCTATCCGCAAACTTTCCTCATCCTTCTCTCAGTTACACGGAGATACAGGATGGCGCCCGAGCATGAAATAACCCAGACAGCAGCGATAGAGGGTGAGTATGACGTCACAATTTGGCGACCGAATAATGACGTCACAATTTGGCGATCGAACAATGACGTCACAAAATGGCGCCAGAGCAGTGTCGTCACAACCCAAATAAATAAACGTTGTAGTATTTTCTGTTTTCTTCCATGCCTTTCCTCTTTAGAATTCTTCTTATTATACGAGTTCAGTGTCTCAGTCTCCTCAGGTCGTCCTCTCTTATTTTCTTGTGTTTAACGTCCCATACTTTTTAAAGTACGTTTTTAAATAATTTAAAAATGGATGAACGGCACAGTAATTGTATTATGGACGTGTTCTTACTATCCTACGAGTAACTATTAAAAAAGTTCGATATGGGCTCTATTTTTACTTCATTTCTTCTTTGGTAAACTTTTAACCCGTCTCTGTATCTCTTTTTGTCCTGAATAAATACGTTTTAAGGCTTCTGCAATAAGATTTTAACATTTTTAAGATGATATTTGTGGGTGTCGATGTATCTTCAATTCTTCATGCATACAGACTCTCTAATGCAAACTATAACTCAGAAAATTTTGAAAACTCTATACTAAAAGTATAAAGTCATTAGATTTTGGTGTCAATTGACCAAAGCAAAATTCAGGGTTTTTACACGTAAATACTCGACTGTTTTTGGGTTTTATTTGGTAATATTTAATATTTTCATTTTATTGAGTTCAATATTATTAATTTTAAATAACCAATCTATGTTAATTACTGTGAACATTACCATTTTTTTTTCTACCCTCCTGGCCTTCGGTACGATGCCGATTGGCCAATGACAATTTTTGTATTAGAGTGTGTAATTTAGGACATACACAAACATCCAAACCCCTGGTGAGAATCGAACCCACGCCCCCAGAGCCGAGCGGTGAAGGTCGCTTGAGCGCTACCTATAACCGCTCGACCACCGAGGCGGCTAAACATTACAAATTAAATAAATACCTTATAATAAACATTAAATTAAACGATAAAACTATTATTAATATATTGCCTTATATATACAGATTTTGCCAACGAAAATCTGAGAGGACATATAGATACAAAAAAAGATTAATAAACCAGAAATGGCACTCAATTATATGTAGCTTTGTGAATTGTTAAATGTCTTTCATAAAATAAAAATATGTTGTGGCCAGCACAATATGCCATTCTGTTTTGTTACATAAGTATCGAATTTAACATTTCATGGACACACAAATAATTCTAATTATATCTATTCTTTCATCTACACGGAATCTTGTCCTACTCTTCTAAAATCTTCAAGATGGTTTCAATTCATTGCAGAGATTGTCAGTATTTCAGGGATATATACTATTACTATTAATATACATATCTACCCACAATTTTAAATATTTAATTAATAATTCAATAAAAAAAATATTAAATGTACCACACCAGTTTCTGTAGTAGGCTGCGCGAGAAAGATACCAATAGTGTGACGTCATCTGTGACACTGGAAATAAATTTAAATATCTCGAAAAGTAATTATTAAAAAAAGTTTTTTATCTTAATCGTTATTTATTGAGTAGTACTTTAAGAATAAATTGTACATTTTATTATTTTTTGTTATGGTTTATCCTATTGTTATCAATATCTTTTCAACTCTTCCCATTAATATCAGATTGAGGAGTACGTAATTAAACAGGAATCGCCCTTCCAACATCCAGACGCTCACATATCTACACACACACACACACACACACACACATACACACACGCACAGGCACACACACAAGCACAGGCGCGCACACACACACAAACACACACAGAGTGAGAGATAGAGCGAGAGAGAGACATCATCGTAAAAAAAGTTATAATCGGATTCTATGGAACTTAAACGTGCTTATTCACTAAAATCTGGATACGCAATTTTTAGCATGAATCCAATACTTCTTTTAGCGAGAGGTAAAAATTAAACGCTTGGTAAATATTTCATCTACCGTAATATCAATTTGAATGCACTAGCTGAACCTGTACAACTCGAAGTGGTCATGTGTCGTACACTTCCCATGTTAGTTGAAACGGTCACCTGTGGCACAAAAAGCGGTCTGACTTCCTCGTTGGAGGGGGGTGTGTACCTACGCGGTGTACGTCTCGCGGCACGGTTCAGCACAGCACTCAGATTCAGATTGCGTGTTAACGTGAATGAGTTCAGTGTTCGTGATCGGTTTCTAGTCGCAGGCATGATGACGGAAACAGTGGTGACAGTGCAAGAGGCGCCCCATAACAATGCCGCCAAGCCCGCCGCAGGAGCGGATTCTCAACAAGCAGGGCCCCTCGCCTGGATACGGATAAATACTGAATACTTTAAGACTATACCTGGAATAATCAAAATCGTGCAACTGGTAAGTTATGTAGAAACTCGAAACTGGAACTCAACTATGTGACCTAGTAAAATATGTAAATACACAAGTCAACCTAATTAGACAGATGATTCTATCTTGGTATATAAATAATGTGAGAACAAACACCCGGTGGTGAATTATTTAATATCGGCATAAAATCAATTGCTATTCTATCAGATATTGGAATCTGCAATTCTAAAACTATTCTAGATTTAAATTTGTTAAAAGTGTGTCAAATTCAAATTTATTCTTGCACACGCATGCCACATATGTTTGCTATAATTTAAAATTAAATAACATAAACGAGCAACAAGTCCCTACTTACGTCCTCACCCGGTCTCCAGTGGCTTCACAAATTATCTGTATTTTGTATACATTTAATTTAAAATTGATGCTTTTTGCATTGTAAAAATAATATCTTTGGCCATTATATTTTTATCTTATTTATTTGAGTTACATTTTATAAATAAAAAGTAAATATTATCCACCTTTGTATTGCAAACAATATTTAATTTTGAACGAAACTTGAATTCGGATATTTTCCAAGGAATGCTGTAGTTGTGTTATGTTCAGTTTCTCAAGACAGGTGTTTCCGAGAAACATAATGAAAACTTGCGTGCATAAGCTGTTCCGTCCAGATTATCTAGTTGTTATTGTGGATAAGGCGTAGTCTATTGAAATGTCGCAGTTATGACGTCGACACAAGGACGCATTCATTAGAATAACTCTATAGTTGTCTTGTCCATCTTGACCGGTAGCGCGGAATCTTGAAATCCGAAACGACGATCATCTTCAATTTCTGCTGTTGCTAAATGTGAATCGTGATTTTCTTTCCGCGTGCTCGTGCTTGTATAGACTTACGTACGTTTAAGTTATTTATCTTGTTTGACTGAAACTTTCTCGAATCGTAAACATAAGAAACCGGGTCGTAGAAATTTTCAAAGATGCGTTTTTTCATATGAATGTAATTAGTTGAGCAACCTACATGATTTTAAATTTTTCTTTTGTTTCTCTTTTAGTAATATGCCCACAAGAGGATGGTGTCTTTGATTTTTTAACTCTAGGAATTTTTTGACAACAAATAAATATACCATTATATTCTCATGATAAGAGACAATATTTAATTATTAATAAAAAAAATCACTTCATAATTTATTACTGTCTTAATACCATATACTTGTTTGTTGTTTGTTCGCTGTTACTTTACTAAACACCATTTAAACGAACATTACCAGGAATAATAGAAAACTACAGTGATGAAAGTATGAACTGTTTAAAAATAAATGCGAATTTATAACTTATCGACCGACCCATTATTTTATGATTAAATAAAATTTGTCCGTATTCAGACACTTTGGCGCGAACAACACGCAACTGCCATGTGATGAATTGTCCTGTGCCCAATTGCCAGTATATAGAAATGGGCTGAATATGATTCATAAGTTTTATTTTGATATCCATTTTTCTGTATATCTGTCTGTCTGTTCATATTACATTTCTGTGGATATTAATAATTTTGTGGTTACATGGCGACAGCAGATTTGTTACTTTTAGGCAATTTTCGGTTTTGCATTACAATAATGTAAAAACTGTACTGTACTGTAAATTATTTACTTTTGCAAAGATCTATGGTATTTTTTATTTTAGGATATGTTATATACTTAGAGGACCTAATAAAAATTCAAGTATTTGATCTTGAAATACTTTCGCTCGCACCGCCATTTTGAAAAAAATTGCAAATAATGAGTTTTCATTACATTCATTTACATTACCAGTAGATATTACAGGAAAAATAAAAATAGTATTTATTAATTTTGTAGAAGAAATTTTTTTACCACTTTGGTCTAAAACTTTTTTCTAAAATTAATAAATAGCAACCTACAGCTTTAAAATAACTAGTTATGAGCAATGGGGTCTCGGGTCCTCCACCATTGTGACAAATTAGCACATGATTTATGTATATTAAAACTGTATAACCTTAAAACTGTATGTTAAATACTATCAAAGTTTTAAAAAAGTTATTAGTTATGCATTTACGAACACTAACAATAAAGATTTTATAAAAGTACAAATCACTTTCATTTTTTTTTTTTAGGCCAAAAACTAAACTACAATATTATTTCATATATGGGAACTGTTTGCTATTACAGGTCCTCGAATAGGCATTATTTTGTGTGACAAAGTGGCTAATTGTTAGCGATTGGTTAAAAATATTATCCACTAAATATGTCTAAAAATCCATTTTGTTTTATTTATGTCTACACGAGTCTTATTTTTATATCCCTCTCCAGTAGTTGACTAATGTAACAGTACATAATGTCCCAAGTCACTTTAGTATGTACAATATTACTTTCTAATTCCATGGTAAAACAAGATATGTCTTACATATATCAATTAAAACGATAGGTTTTTATCAGTTTATATTTGTATTTTAATTTTATGGCGAAATAATATGTCAAAAGAAATGTATGAATAAATTTGGAATAAACAGAATGCAAATGTGGATACTGTTTATCATTATAATAAAATATGTATCTATTGAAACAGTTTTCTGACACAAATTACATCAAACTAATAAAAATACCATATTATTATTAATTGCTTAATGTATATGTCAATGATATGAGAAAATCCATGCCAAAGGGAAATTTAAGAGCGTTAGAAAATATTCAAGTAACAAACTATAATGTCATTATCATTACAAATCGTGCAAATTTGCAGAAAGATGTCAGTCTATTTTATCTTTTTTTTTTTATTAGTAAGCAAACTTCGATTACTAGAAGTATTTTAAAAAGTGACATCTGCTTTTACTATGAACCACAGCCACAGATTTAATACCTCGGTATAGTAAGACATATGTTTAACTTTTGTTAAACGTTTAAAGAACTCAAATCTAATTTCTGAAAAATATTATTTCTAGAAAACCAACTATTGCAATGAAGTAATAATATAAGTAAATGTCAACCACTGTTACCAACAATCAAATAAAAATTAAATATTCCTAATCAATGTTCATAAATTAGAAAACGAAATAACGAATATTTTTAAATATTTTAGGACGAACTAGTTCTGCATAGGCCAAACAAGCTCCTAATGGGGTAAATCAGTCATAAGTTTTGTACGTTAGGTTATATTAAGATATATATATATATATATATATATATATATATATATATATATATATATATATATATATATATATGTTAGATGTGATCACGACTGATCAGTTAAGTAGACATTTTGTTTTTCTACTTTTATATATATATATATATATATATATATATATATATATATATATATTATTTAAATAAAATTAATGCAATTATGAGTATATTGTTTGTTTTCTAAATACAACATAACCTAACATAACGCACAAAACACAGGAAAACAGGATGATATATTTGACTAGTTTAACGTAGGCAGAACTAGTTTGTCCTAAAATTGGATTTATCCGGCAACATACATATTATCAAAAGTTAATTATTTTGTAATTTTTCTCTTGTTCTAATAGAGATGATTTAAATTCAGGGCATCGAACCCGCAAAAAACTGGGTTCGGTTTAGGTTCAGGGTAATTTGTTTTTTGAAAGATGGGTTCGGGTGCGGTTCTGGTTCAAGCATTAATAAAATTTGCGGTTTTGTTCGCGGTTCAGGTTCGAAATAATTTAAAATGAGAGCCGGAATTTACTCAAAACGCAACAAGAAACGAACATAATTTTCACGAAAAGTCAGCCCAGACAGCAACGCAGAAGCCGAAGACGTCGATTATCGGCTGTATTTAATTTTCGAACTAAAAATTAACCTGAACCGGAGTTGAATCCCGAACCTGAATTTTAATACTCGGTTCGGTTTCGGACCAGGTTCAATTAAAAATATATCTGAGGTTCGGTTCTCGGTTTGGGTTCCCTAAAATGTTACGGTTTGGTTCGGTTAAAGTTCGGGTTCGATGCCCTGTTTAAATTATTAATGTAGATAAATGTAAAATGAATATGGTGATTTTTGTAGAAGGTATAGTTTTGTTCATAATTATTCAATTTGTATATGTTAACAAATTGAATAAGTGAATAAGATGTTAATTTTGGTGTGCAATGTAAAATCTGACTGGTTTGTGAAGTAGAAATAAGTATTAGTTAATTTACAACTACAATGCTGTTTTAGATTGTAAGTTTTTATTATTTGGAGTGATGCCAGAGATATATAATAGCTTGACGTACCAATGTTTTCGCTCCTAAATTGTAAATGTTTATTTCAATTTTCATCTTATTAAAAATTGATTATTTTTTTATTGAGTTGACAGTGCATGGTAGAATAATAAATAAATATATCATAACGACTTTTGCTCATACGAGTAGATAGGTGAGCCAATCTGCTTTTATGCGTTATTTTGAATTGTACCGCGTTCCACGGTAATCTGGGCGTTTGAACTTTCAGGAGTTATTGTTTATTACAAGAACTTATTTTGTTCAAAAAATGTGTACGAAAAGAAACCTAATACTAAAAAAATAAATATATGTATGTAATTCCGTCTGCATATTTATTATTACACAACAAAAATAAAAAATCATGTTCGACCTATGCAGAAAATGCACTACAAAAAATAGGTTAAAAAGAAAAATTTAAATATTATAACTAATATTTTTTAACTTATTTTGATAGAAGAGCTTGTTTGCAAAATAATACTTTTATATAAAATATGGCAAGAAGTATGTAAAAACATGTCTCAAGTCTCAACAATACACAGGCAAATAAACAAAATACAAATTCATAATAATATTTTTAATCAAAATCGTAACTCTCTATTTCATATACAACAACATACCTACATTTGTTTTTCACTCTTGTGATTTAAATAAAAATCAGAAAAAAATTAAATATAAAGAACACAAAACTTGTAAATAAACTAATACCAAATTTACTTTTAAACTGTATTAAAAAGAAAAGAAAACTGAAAAATATTAATATAAAATAACATTAATAACAAACGTACAATAAATTAACTTGCATTATCGTAATATAATTAAACATCACTCGTAACCTGAAACTCCAACAAACAATACAGTAATACACAATAATTTCCGAAAATATAGTTCAATAGTGTGAAAAGAGCAACAAGCAGTTACGTATGACTGTGCGATGGAACTCGTCTTTTTTTTCATCGCACACGTCGAGCGATTATATAGTGTGAGATGGGCATTAGATTTTGGGTGGATTCGACCTCGAGCGGTTAGATTAGAATCATAACGGATCGCATAACATACTCAGCCACGCTACGTTATGGTAGAATAATAATAATATGTATATTATTTTTCAAATTCCGTGATTCAAATCTTTTTAAAGTTCGTAACGCATCGGTCAGTGTAAATGTGGACATTAGTTACAGTTATTTGTACACACTAACCTTGCAGTAACACTATTGGATCTGTAAGCAAACAATGTTATAAATAAAGTAGATGGAAAAGTGATACCGATTCACTAAGGTAATTTCAAAGTTTTCATACGAATTATGTGACATATCATTTATTATTCGTCATAATACTTATAAATAAAGAAGTATATGTCTCTAATTCTTATTGTCGTACATATTATTTTGTGAAAATGACAGGAAAATGACCCTCAATCGAGCCCACAATATTAAGAATTAGACGTTTATTATTGAAATTATTTTTTCTGTACGATAAAAATTCATGTATTTGTAAAAATTCGTGTATTTATTGATGAGGAAAGAAAATTAATCATTTTCCATTATAATAATGGAAACTGTATTAGAAAACTAATATTTGCAATAAAGCTTCTGCAACTGTACAACATATTATGAAAGTTTCAAAAATAAAACAGATTAGCAGAAAACCTAAAACTAGTTCTAATAAAATATTTACTGTCGGAGATGAACCTGAATTTTAACAAAAATTTAAAACAACCAAAATTAATTGCCTCAAAGCTTGCTATAGAAGTGGAAACATATCTAGGAAAGAAACCTTGTGTAGAAACCACAAGAAGAATATTGAGAAAATATAACAATCATGGCGGAGTTGCTAGGGTGCTAGGAGAAAGCTATATAAAATAAACTCCTAAGTATAAGTAATAATTATTATCGTACTTATTGTTTTGTGAAAATGACAGGAAGATGACCCACAAGCAAAATAAAAACAATAGTTTGATTCAATTCAATACGGAATGTCCTAATTTTTTTTACTGCTACTTTTAATAAATTGTAATTGAGGACGTGAATTTATTATTATAAAATATGCAGATACAAAAACTAAATGATACGTCTATTACAAAGATATTGTAAATCATAAATAAAATGGACATATATTATAATAGGATAGTTGCGAAAAAAATAAATGTTTTTTTTCCTATTAATAATGAAATATAAACTAATTCTAAACATATTAATGCAAAAATTATTAGAAAATATAAAACTTTTCGTTCATAATTTCCGTAAATAAAGTTCGCGGTGGAATTCTTGTGACATAGACTATTAATAATTATATAGTTCGACCAAGTATGTATGACTCATACAAGCTTTTTGTAATACTACGACAAAGCGAAGAGGTTGAATTATGTTTTAATTGTACATACAAATATTTACAGTATAATTCTAAAAGTAAAATAACAGATAAAAAAGTATTATTTAACAGTACGTATATTTTATAATTATTTACTTGAATACCAGATATTTTCAAGATATTTAATACTTATATAGACAACTTCATAATGTTTCCACCAGGTGGCTACACACTTCAGGGAATGTACGTATAATTTTTAGTGACATTTAACCTACGTTTTACGTGTGGAACGACTGATTCGTGTTAAAATCATATTTTATTTTTCTTTTTATATCAGCAAATTTAAGACAAAGTAATGAAACTAATGAATTTGTGTAAAAAAATGAATAATTTCTTTTGAAATAGCAGTGCTTCACTTAAAAATATAAATCTTTTCAGATAAAAATAGTAGTATTTTGTACAGAGTACCGTGAGTGTACTGCTAGGGCAAGAAAGACTGTGATTGGTATTAATAGTATACGTCACAAAATTTGAAATAAGAATTTATTTTTAAAAAATTATATTTTAAGAAATATACAGTTGCCAGGCGCAAAACATGTATTAAAGTGCATAACTTGAACAATTCTTTCAGAAATAAATAAATAAAAAAAAAAATCTGTTGTGGCCAGCACAAGACCTTCCGTCAATTCCATGTATTTTGTATAAATCCCATACCAAAAGGTCCTTGGAACAGATTCTATATAATATCATGTAAAATCGAACAGGAACACATACTATTTTTTACAAATTCCATACCAAAAGTTCATTTGAAAAGGTTCTATAAATCCAATAAAATTATAACATAAGCTACACTAAGTAATGTCCTTCCATCTTCTCTTTGGCCTTTCTCTGCGTGTCACTTGCGAGCAACACTATGACATACCAATTTTAGATCCTATACTTTTTTCCATATTTGGTTTTGCACTTGCAACTGACATCTGTCAATTAAATTTTTTTGAATAATTATGTCAGCTGTTTCCATGATAAATAACAAAGCTGACTAATTTTTGAAAATTAATTTCTTTATAATGCTTTAACTCTACATCTATTGAATATGAAGGAAAATGTATAATCAAACCATATAGAGAAGAGTATTTTCTTTAATAAATATAAAAACAAAATGTCAAAAAATAATACTTAACTGCGTTTTTTTAAGAAAAATTGTTAAAAACTTCAAATAAGGGTACTTCCGGTGGATCAGTTATAACCAAAATCTAATCAACTCTTCATATGGATGTACAGAAGAGGAATACGAAAGAATTATAATTTTTAGAATTATAGTATTGGAGTTATCGTCGGAGAAAAATTTGTCACACACGGACACACATACACACACACACACACACACGGTCACACATACACACACACACACACACACACACACACACACACACATACATACATACATACATACATACATACATACAGACATCATCTTAAAAATAGTAAATTCGTATTGTAGGGACCCTAAAACGTGCTTATTCATTAAAAACTCACCACCGAATTTTTTGACCAAAGACAAAACCTTCCTTACCTAAAGGTGACGGAAGGTAAAAAAACAAAAATACTTTTGCAAAGAGAAAAAATCTGTTGTGGCCAGCACAAGACCTTCCGTCAATTCGATGTATTTTGTACATAACCCATACCAAAAGGTCCTTCGAACAGATTCTATATAATATCATGTAAAATCGAACACGAACACATACTGTTTTTTTACAAATTCCATACTAAAAGTTCATTTGAAAAGGTTCTTTAAATCCAATAAAATTATAACATAAACTACACTAAGTAATGTCCTTCCATCTTCTCTTTGGCCTTTCTCTGCATGTCACTTGCGAGTAACAATATGACATACCAATTTTAGATCCTATACTTTTCATATTTGGTTTTGCACTTGCAACTGACATCTGTCAATTAATTTTTTTTGAATAATTATCTCAGCTGTTTCCATAATAAATTGCAAAGCAGACTAATTTTTGAAAATTAATTTCTTTATAATGCTTTAAATTTACATCTATTTAATATGAAGGAAAATGTATAATTAAACCGTATAGAGAAGAGTATTTTCTTTAATATACATAATAACAAAATGTCAAAAAGTAATATTTAACTGCGTTTTTTTAAGAAAAACTGTTAAAAACTTCAAAAAAGGGTACTTCCGGTGGATCGATTATAACCAAAATCTAATCAACTCTTCATATGGATGTACAGAAGAGGAATACGAAAGAATTATAATTTTTAGAATTGTAGTATTGGAGTTATCGTCGGAGAAAAATTTGTCACACACGGACACACATACACACACACACACGGACACACGCACACACACATACACACACACACACCCACACACACCCACACACACACACACACACACACACACATACATACATACATACAGACATCATCTTAAAAATAGTAAATTTGTATTGTAGGGACCCTAAAACGTGCTTAGTCATTAAAAACTCACCACCGAATTTTTTGACCAAAGACAATACCTTCCTTACCTAAAGGTGACGGAAGGTAAAAAACGCTCTACCGAACGGTAGAGTAAAATTAAAAGGTTCCCATTTAAAAAAATCTGTTGTGGCCAGCACAAGACCTTCCGTCAATTAGATGTATTTTGTACAAATCCCATACCAAAAGGTCCTTGGAACAGATTCTATATAATATCATGTAAAATCGAACACGAACACATACTATTTTTTACAAATTCCATACCAAAAGTTCATTTGAAAAGGTTCTATAAATCCAATAAAATTATAACATAAACTACACTAAGTAATGTCCTTCCATCTTATCTTTGGCCTTTCTCTGCATGTCACTTGCAAGTAACACTATGACATACCAATTTTAGAACCTCTATACTTTCCATATTTGGGTTTGCACTTGCAACTGACATCTGTCAATTAAATTTTTTTGAATAATTATGTCAGTTGTTTCCATGATAAATAACAAAGCTGACTAATTTTTGAAAATGAATTTCTTTATAATGCTTTAAATTTACATCTATTGAATATGAAGGAAAATGTATAATTAAACCGCATAGAGAAGAGTATTTTCTTTAATATACATAATAACAAAATGTCAAAAAATAACATTTAACTGCGTTTTTTTAAGAAAAACTGTTAAAAACTTCAAATAAGGGTACTTCCGGTGGATCAGTTATAACCAAAATCTAATCAACTCTTCATATCGTTGTACAGAACAGGAATACGAAATATTATAATTTTTAGAATTGTAGTATTGGAGTTATCGTCGGAGAAAAATTTGTCACACACGGACACACATACACACACACGCACACACGGACACACGCGCACACACACACACACACACACACACACACACACACACACACATACATACATACAGACATCATCTTAAAAATAGTAAATTTGTATTGTAGGGACCCTAAAACGTGCTTAGTCATTAAAAACTCACCACCGAATTTTTTGACCAAAGACAATACCTTCCTTACCTAAAGGTGACGGAAGGTAAAAATCTGTTGTGGCCAGCACAAGACCTTCCGTCAATTCCATGTATTTTGTACAAATCCCATACCAAAAGGTCCTTGCAACAGATTCTATATAATATCATGTAAAATCGAACATGAATACATACTATTTTTTACAAATTCCATACCAAAAGTTCATTTAAAAAGGTTCTATAAATCCAATAAAATTATAACATAAACTACACTAAATAATGTCCTTCCATCTTCTCTTTGGCCTTTCTCTGCGTGTCATTTGCGAGCAACACTATGACATACCAATTTTAGATCCTATACTTTTTTTTCATATTTGGTTTTGCACTTGCAACTGACATCTGTCAATTAAATTTTTTTGAATAATTTTGTCAGCTGTTTCCATTATAAATAACAAAGCTGACTAATTTTTGAAAATTAATTTCTTTATAATGCTTTAACTCTACATCTATTGAATACGAAGGAAAATGAATATTCAAACCATATAGAGAAGAGTATTTTCTTTAATAAATATAATAACAAAATGTCAAAAAATAATATTTAACTGCGTTTTTTTTAAGAAAAACTGTTAAAAACTTCAAATAAGGGTACTTCCGGTGGATCAATTATAACCAAAATCTAATCAACTCTTCATATGGATGTACAGAAGAGGAATACGAAAGAATTATAATTTTTAGAATTGTAGTATTGGAGTTATCGTCGGAGAAAAAATTGTCACACACGGACACACATACACACACACGCACACACACACGGACACACACACACACACATACATACAGACATCATCTTAAAAATAGTAAATTCGTATTGTAGGGACCCTAAAACGTGCTTATTCATTAAAAACTCACTACCGAATTTTTTGACCAAAGACAATACCTTCCTTACCTAAAGGTGACGGAAGGTAATAAATTGAAAAATGCGCAACTACCCTATTAACTCATCGTATTAATGTAAAAATATTTAATTAAAAAAAATGTTTCGTTATAAATTCCTATTATACCAAACATTATCTTTTAACTGTACATTAAACTCTGTAACAGAGATGGGGTGGGGGGGGGGGGGGGGGTCTTTGAGGCTACTGTTTACTCTTTGTTCTCTTACCCAACGATGACACTATTTCTTCTAACTGGTGGACGCTTGCTGGTTCGCCCACTACTATACTGAGACGGAACACCCTTACGCTCACACTATCACCCACTAAACACTTGATGATAGATGATGAACATATCTTAAATGGATGAATTACATTAATAATACTAAATCATTATTATTAATTACACTAAACTACTAACACAAAACTATGCTCTTACAGTTACATTGTAATCTAATTATGAGTACTGGCGGAAAACGCCCAAAAACTAAACACAGACTACATGTCTGAACTGTCTGAGCTCTTAATCTCGACTGCCTTAAAAACAAAGGGTTATCTCTTCAACAGGCATATCTGATGAAGGGTGCGAGGGTGTAGCATCTATAACAAAATAACAAGATTTCACGTAGTCTAGGCAATAACTTATATAGTTAACAGATATATGAGAGAATAATGATTATTATTTCTAAACAGAATTTTGACTTACAAAGATAACAGAATTAAAATGTTGATATTGAAACTGTAATTTAGAAGAGTTTATATTAAAGTTATTTACTTGTTATTTCACTATTCTCACCTTGTTACAACTCTCATACTTGTAGTAGCACAAATTGTCTAGAGAAAATTCAAATTTATTTTATTTTCGGTATCGCGGTAAGCACTAAACAACAAAAAGATAACGGAAACAACCGACGCACAGTTACCATTATCTGATTGTTACGATTTTTAGTACATTGACTTCACCTTGCAAGGATTCTCTTCATGGGATTCTGTTTGTAACGTTCATCATTGTTTTTTAAGCATTATAACCCGAATAATTAAAACTTTATTTTTATTCTGCGATAATTTTGAAATTGTATGCGTAGGATTATTAATCTACATGCCATAGATAAGTGAACGAATAATTTTTTTATGCTTTATAATTTTCATTACCTACTATAGTTTGTTTTAAAAATAATTTCAGTGTCAGATAAAACTGCATAATATTTAAATATCACAGGGATACCCGGATGTGACTAATTCTTATGTGGTTACTGACTAATATAACTTCCTTTATATTTCATTTTCTTATCACAAATTGACGATAATACAGAACACCATAAAATATCAAGTGGACTATAACTAAAAAACATCTGATGTGGTCAGCACATTACCTTCCGTCAGTTCCATGTATTTTGTACAAATCCCATACCAAAAGTTCCTTGGAAAAAATTTTATAAATCCAATAAAATTATAACAATTAGAATTATTTGGCTGATTTATGAAAGTTAATCTCTTTATAATTCTTAACTCTATATATCTATTGAATATGAAGGTAAGTGAATAATCAAACTGTATAGACAATAAGATTATTTCATATTCATAATCACATATAATGTCAAAAAATGATATTTAACTACGTTTTTTCAAGAAAATATGTTAAGAACTTCAAATAAGGGGACTTCAGGTTTACCAAATATAATCAAAATCTAATCAGCTCTTCATATGGATGTAAAGGAGAGGAATACGAAAGTATTATAATTTTTGGGATTATGGTATTGCAGTTATGGTCGGAGAAATTTTTGTCACATACACACATACATCATCGTAAAATTAGTAATATCGTATTCTGGGGACCCGAAAACGTGCTTATTTATTAAAAACACCACCGAATTTTTTGACCAAAGACAATACCTTTCTTACCTAAATAATAATAATAATAATAATAAATATTTATTTTCTGTAGACACAATACATGTATAGAAAACGTCAAAATTTCAATTACAAAAACAAAATGTAAAGGTTCTTACACAAATAATATATTTAAATTACAATGACATAAACTCATTTAAATTATAAAAACAATGTTGTAGTAGAAATAGTTTTATATCTTTTTTAAATTTCTTTTCAGTATCCACTGATTTAAGTGACTTCGGTAATTTATTAAATATTTGTAAACCAACTCTGTCGGGAGAGTTTTTAACGACTTTTAATTTAGATATTGGTTCATAAAAATTGTTTTTATTTCTAGTGTTGTGACCGTGAAGATCTGATATTAAAGGGAAAGATAATTTATTCTTATAAATCAGAAGACATACTTCATAAATGTAAATGCCAGTTAAAGTAAGAATATTTTGTTTTTTAAAGAGATCCCTGCAGGATTCGTTGTATTTAGCACCCACCATACATCTGATAATTCTTTTCTGGCAGACAAAGACATTGTGAGAAACACTCGAAGAGCCCCAGAAACTTATTTCGTACCTTAATCGTGACTCAACATAAGCGAAGTAAAATATTGAAAGTTGATTTATATTTAAGTATTCTTTTAGATATCTTATTTGATAGCAAATAGAATTAAGTTTGTGTACGACCTCATCGCAATGAGGTTTCCAATTTAAGTTATCTTTAACTAGCATTCCTAAAACTCTGGCAGAATCATTGTTATTCTTTATTGAATCACCAAATTGAATTTGAAGTAAATGATTATCATTAATATGGTGCGTATGAAAATAAAGAATATTAGTCTTAGTGTCATTTAAAAATAAATTATTTTCGTAACACCACGAAGATAAAGAACGAACATTTTGATTACATTTATGAATCAAATTATTTTTGTCCGGGTTAGAGATGATCAGAGTTGTATCATCTGCATACATGATAGATGTACAATCATTAGTAAGAGTACTAGTTAAGTCATTTATATAAATTGTAAACAACACCGGAGCAAGTACTGTACCTTGTACCTTGTGGTAGACCTACATTCATTTCTAAACATTTTGAATTCACTGTTTGATTAAAGGCCGAAACATCCGAATAATTGACAGAAACAAACTGTTGTCTCTTTGCTAAAAATGTGGAAATCCTCGTATACCCAAGTGCTCAAATTTGCCAATTAACCGTGTATGGTCAACACAATCAAAAGCTTTGCTAAGGTCACAGAAAATGCCAACTGGATCTGGATATTCTCTTTTATTTAAGTATTGAATAATCTCCTTAAATAGATGAGGTAGAGCACTAATAGTTGAACAATTTGGTCTAAAGCCAAACTGATTATTAGAAATAGTAGAGTTTTTCGTTAGAAAATGTATAAGTAGCTAATATACTAGCGAATGAATTGTACTCATTAGTATCAGTTTAGGATCAAAATTAAAGTCTCCACAGATTAATAAATAATAACCTGGTTTACATACAAATTCTAACATGGAAGTGAAATGACGGAAGGTAAAAAGGAAATGAAAAAAGTAAATTACTAAAATTACTTGAAAATAAAATACATTCGTACTGTAAAAATAATTAATAAAAAATATAAAAATAATTACTTTTCACTTTCTATAATAGTAAATATATAAGATTTACATTATAAATTATTAGAAAAATCTTTAAGAATTTTTACATAGTAAATTTAATTGGATCTACATTGTTACTGTTAACACAATGGTTATGTAATTAATTCTAACAAGAACTATATTATACACTTCAAAAATATAAAACAAGAAACTAATAAAAGGATTAATTGTTTACCGTTGACGTTGGTACGTCAAAAGCATAAAATATCAAAATGAACGTTTAATTTTGGTTTCGGTAGGTAACCATGTATGAATGTAGTATAAACAGAAAATTTGTACGAAATGATCATTATCTACGTATGCTAAGATGGTTAGAATTTGTATGAAAAATATTTTTGATTGAGAAGTAAAACATCAGTTTTGTTTGAGCAACAGTTAGAAACTTTAACAGACTGTCAAGTCGGGAGTATGCGCATGCGGTTTCAAATCGTTGGAAAAATTTGCAGATTTGTCACCAATTTTAAATCAAAGAAATGCGTATTACGAATTCATTTGCCAATTTTGTTTGGATTCTGTGGATAATTTTATTTTCTAGGTAGAAAATCTCTATTTTTTAATTTAGTGTACTTTAAAGATAATACATAAATGTATTTTAATTTACCAATTTGTTTTAAATATACAAAGCAGAGATTGAAAATAGTCTTAATAATTGGTAAACTTTTTTTTATTATTTTGATCAAAAAAATTTCTTCGCAGAAATACTCTGAATTTTTTCAATTTTCTATTTCATAATTGACTAGGTTGACTAGTTTTAAAAATATAATATCTCGAAATAATTCTAATAATTTCAGGTAAAAATTATGTTTCATCTATTATTATCTATAATTTATGAAAAAATATTTCTAATTTAGTCATTATTTATAAGGGAAACAATATTTTTGATTGAGAAGTAAAACATCAGTTTTGTTTGAGCAACAGTTAGAAACTTTAACAGACTGTCAAGTCGGGAGTATGCGCATGCGGTTTCAAATCGTTGGAAAAATTTGCAGATTTGTCACCAATTTTAAATCAAAGAAATGCGTATTACGAATTCATTTGCCAATTTTGTTTGGATTCTGTGGATAATTTTATTTTCTAGGTAGAAAATCTCTATTTTTTAATTTAGTGTACTTTAAAGATAATACATAAATGTATTTTAATTTACCAATTTGTTTTAAATATACAAAGCAGAGATTGAAAATAGTCTTAATAATTGGTAAACTTTTTTTATTATTTTGATCAAAAAAATTTCTTCGCAGAAATACTCGGAATTTTTTCAATTTTCTATTTCATAATTGACTAGGTTGACTAGTTTTAAAAATATAATATCTCGAAATAATTCTAATAATTTCAGGTAAAAATTATGTTTCATCTATTATTATCTATAATTTATGAAAAAATATTTCTAATTTAGTCATTATTTATAAGGGAAACAAATGAATGAAATATTTATCTTACACTGAAAATGATACATCTAAAAAGTATGAAGAATTACACGTTTATTATTAATTAATGAAACAAAATTTGTTTTGTTTTTAGTCGCTTTGTTAGTAGTTTTTTACATAATACCTCTATATATGTGTACGATAAAAAATCATCTATTTGTAAAAATTCTTATATTTATTGATGAGGAAAAAAATAATCATTTTTCATTATTATAATGGAAATTGTATTAGAAAAATATCTAAAATTTGCAATAAAGCTCCTGATGCTACAGGATATTATGAAAGTTACAAAAATGAAAAAAGATTAGCAAAAAACCTAAAACTAGTTCTAAAAAAAACATTTTGTAGAAACCATAAGAAGAATATTGAGAAAATATGACTATACGAGTATCATGGCAGAGTTGCTAGGACGCTAGGAGAAAGCCATATAAAATAGACTCCTAAGTGTGCAGTGTGCCGAAAGCCATAGAAATACAGATTTAAATGTTTGGAAATCAGTTATATTTAGTACTGGAAAGTACATTTAACTTATTGGCATCAGATGGATGAGCAAATAATAAAAACTCATCCACAGTCCCCAGGCTTGAATATTATCGAAAATGTGTAGTCAAATTAGGGAAAGAAATTAGAAAACATCATATATCAAAAAAGGAGATTTGGAACAAGTGTTAAGGGAAGAATGATCCAAAAGTAGCCCTGAATATATGGGAACTTTAATTGAATCTATACCAAATTTATTAAAAATGGTAGTAAAAAAAGGAGGTTCAACAAAATATTAATTTTTCAATTATCAAATGTTATTACTAGGTGTATCATTTTCAGTTTTTTTTTTCATGTACTGTAATACTTTAAATTAAAAGTTATTATTATTTTTGTATAAGGAAAAGTCTAAGGATAATAAATTATATTTTGTAATTGTAATAAATCGTTGTTTATTAAACATGACAATTTAATTATTCATAGTTCACATGTATAATTTTTACTATGAGCCACTGTACATACGAGTAAATAAGAAAAAAAAATGCAAATATAAAATAAAATAAAGATGAAAATCATTATATGATACAAGTTATCAAGAAGAATTGAAGAAACAAACATATCATATATACAAAATTAATAAGTATATCAATAATAATTGAAGGCCTAAATTAATAGTACAATGTACAATATTTGGAAAAATACATACAGAATGTAAATAACAATAAAAATGTGATAAAATTGAAATTTACTTAAAAAGATAGCTGATTCCAAATTTGTTTAAGTTTGAGCCTAAATGAAATCAATGAAAGAGTTTTTATGTCCATGGGAATACAATTATATAGCGTAGGTGCAAGAAATGAGAAAGATGTTCTGAATTTTGATGTCCAGAAGTTAGAAATAAGGAATTTATCATATCGAAGCAAATAGGGTGAATATTTTGGCATTAATTTAGGATGGAATATAAAGGTATTTTGTTTAGTAAAATTTTGTGTGGTAGATTTAAATAAGCTTGTTTTATTCTGTCGTTAATCGCTAACATGTTTGCACGAATTCTGAAGGAAGATATATGATCATATCTGCGAACGTTGAAAATAAATCTGACAACAATTTTGAAAAAAGAAAATTATATTTTTATTAATTTTGAATGGAGTAGGTACATAGACGGTAGAGCAGTAATTAAAGACGGATAAACCGGAAGAATTAATTAGGTATAATTTTATTTCAGAAGATAAAATGTATTTACCTATGTTTATATAACATTTTAAGTTTAAGTCTAGCACTCTGTAATTTGTTGCTTAAGTGATATTTGGAATTTAAATTATTGTCAATTAGCAAACCAAGATATTTAGTAACTTCTTTGTTTTCCAAAAAGTTGTGATTTAATAAAATTGGGTAATTGTTATGGTTTTTACCAAGTAATCAATGATGACTTTCTGGCGTTTAAACTTAAGCCATTGCTATCAACCTAGGAGACAAGGATTTCTAAATCATTATTTATTTGAGAAACGGAAAATACTATTGTGTGCAATGAAAATGTATGGAGTGAACAAAACTATTACTGAAGGCAAGTCGGCAATATATAAAATGAAGAACAGAGATCCTAAGATGGATCCTTGTGGGACGCCTGTGTTTAAGGAAAATTTTCTAGACTTACCACGTATAAGTTATTATTATTCATGTAGATTTCAAGTGTTTTCCTCGAAAAGTAAATTTGACACTACTTTACTGCTAAGTCTGAAAAGTTATAATATTTTAATTTAGCAAGAAGTAAGTTATGATTTATGAGGTTAAACGCTTTAGAGATATCAATTTGAATTTTAAAATCACGTAATTTGAATTGTCCAGTCCTTTAATAATTTGCACTGAAAATAAACTATATTTGCGTGAAACGCCCAAATTTTCACAGTCGCAACGATTAGTATTAATACGGAGGATGTAAAAGTCGTTTGTCAAATGATTGCTAAACGAGCTATACCCAAAGTAGATTTGGCGTTACTAAGGTACAAATAATTGTTCATAAAAATAAACATACTGCTATAGAAAACTTACCGCTGCAGCACACTGACATTTTGTCATATGAAATTCTGACAATATGGCAAAGAAATATTGTATTTTTTAAATAAAAGTTAGTTTCCTTCGAGGAAAAATATAAAGATATTCTGTTTGGCAAATTTTCTAATAATTTAACATGAAATGCAAAACAGAAGAAATGGAATGAAGTTAAACATTTTCAATTTCTTTAGGATTACTAACTAATGCCCATTTTACATTTGTCAATTTTTCCGTCAATTTTAAGAACTTAGCCAAACTCATTAAGTTGAACATAAAATTGTACCAATTTCTAGTGAACTGTTTATATTTATGAATTTTTTCATATTGAAATATTAGAGTCTTTGACATGTAACAGTCATGTAATTAAATTGATATATATTATAAATAATTATATATACATATATATATATATATATATATATATATATATATATATATATATATAAAACACATCACTCAATAAGTTCGTAGGATGACTAATAAAACAACAACTTTTAGGCAAAATTCGACTTCAGTCATCAACATAGTTTCCTTCAAGAGCGATACGTTCATTTCAACGCTTCTCTAACATTTCGATGCTGTTTTTATAGAACGATTTATCTTTGGCCTCAATATACCCTTCAGTTTCGGCAATCACTTCTTCATTGGAGCTAAATCTCTTTAATGCTGACTGCCGATTTGACTCTGGAGTGAAGTGATGGATCCATGTTTCATCCATTGTCACATACCTTATGAAAAAAATATTTTTATTGCGCTGAAAGCTTTAAACAGCGCTCTGAATCGTCAACGCGTTGTTGTTTTTGATCGAATCTGAGAAAACGCGGTACCCATTTCGAACAGATCTTTTTCATGCTCAAATGTTCATGCAAAATGATAAATACACTGCCTTCTGATATCTTTATGGTGTCAGCTATCTCACGCAACTTCAATTTACGATCGACCAAAACCATTTTGTGCACTTTTTTTTATCTTTTCTGGAACAACTGCCGAATTTGGGCGACCAGAGCGTTCAGCATCATCGGTGTTTGTACGGCCGCGTTTAAAATCAGCAAACCACTTCTCTACCATTTGTCTCGATGGAGTATAGTCCGAATAACACTTATCAAGCCATTGCTTTACTTGAACAGTATTTTTCCCATTAAAAAGCAATGTTTTATCAACACAAGAAATTCAGATTTTTCCATTATATTGAAAATTACAAAAGTAGCGTCACGAAAACCACTGTAACTTGTGAACTAAACGTCAGATTATCATAAAATTTTGAAACTTATCGTTTGAAAGTTGGTACTTGCTAATGGATCATATGGATTTGTCAATAATGACAGTATCTATATGTCATCCTACGAACTTATTGAGTGACGAATTATATATATATATATATATACATTAAGCGTTCAATACTTTCTCATATTTATTTTACCCACCTTCCGACGGGGGTAATTTCTGATTTTAATATACCGCAGTAAATTTTGACATGTGGTTTTTATGAAATTATATTAGTACTATCTAAGTAAATACTGGAGTAAAGTCTATTAATACTACAGTATTTCATTTCTTACATAAGTAGCTCTTGCTGGTATCTACCCCAGTATTTTTTTTTTAATAAATGGGCCACAGGTTGTTAGAATAGAATGTGTGTTAAGGCGATTGCCGGTGCTACGCTAAACAGCACTTTAGTAGAAATCAAACTACACTCGTAAATATTAAGTTATAACTTCATACTTGATACCATTGTATAGTAGATAGATCAATGCATGGGGCTCACCAATTATTTTGCATAATTATTAATTTCTATTGCATTTAAATTTAGTTCAAAAAACATCATAAAAATGGCTATTTTAAAATTTATTTTTAACACAATATCTGCACTTTATACAAAAAATGTTTGGGTCACCCCCATAGCGCCCACCTCTAGTAGTAAGTCTGTGAAAAAATCTAAATTATCTCTTTTAGTTTAGCTGTGATTTGAATTCTACTAAACCCCTTTTTGCCGCTTATTTCAGAAATCGGAACGATAGACTCACCGAACAGCCAACATAAATACCATGCGTACATTATCATCAAATATTGACAATAAAATATTTGACTAATTTACGGGAGATAAATAAATTTATAATCACGCCTTCATTACATACGTAAACATATCGTAAGTCGTCTATTCATACTTTCGGTAGATGATATACGATCCTCGTCGCACATCAGTTTGCCCACTTGTTATAAATTCATTTATCATGACTTAACTAATAGAATTTGTAATAATAATTAAATAATTTTTTAGCTAAAGATTAAAAATTTAACGGTATAACCGTAACTGAAATCGATATATTAATTTCATGTTATTTATCAATATTGGGTAACCTCGTTTTTTATTGTAAATTACTATTTTAATACTTTTACGGCCGAATTCACCATTATTCCGTTGATTAATGATCAACTGATTGGAGAATCAGGCTGATTCGTAAATCAACGTTTGTTTTAATTCACCAACTTGATTTCTGTACAAAGTAATCATGATCAACAGATTCACAGTTTTGTTTTGGTTTTTGACAGTTAATGTAACTGTCATATAATTTTATTCGTGGTAATTGTACTTTCCATTAAAAAGTATTAATATGTAAGTTTTTAATTGATTTGTAATAGCTATTTATGTAATTAGTACATAACATACAACTTTATTGGACGAGCGAGCAGAGCGAGCAAGTCTAATAAATAAGGCGAGTCTATAAAGTTTGTTTATGTACGAATTACATACAAAGCTTTATGTTCGACTGCTCTAGTAAAGCTGGATAGCTCCTAAAATTATTTTTTTATTTCCCTTTATAAAAATTCGGTATAACTTAGTGTGCTTTTCTAATGATGCTATTGTTTCATTGTTTTTTTTTGTATTTACGCAAATGTCAAAAATTGTTAAAATATGATTTAGTAATTTGTTTATTAACCATATCTTTACACAAAGAAATGGATAGTTTAGAAAGTGTAGGTGTAGAAGAGTTGGCAACAAGTGCCAAAGAATCACTCTTGCCCAACAAGTCGAAAAATTTGTTGAAAATACGTATTTGTTATTTCATGTAAATAAAAATTTCATTTTTTGTGACATTTTTTTGACAGTGACAGTTCTGTCCAATAAAATAAAGTAAATGTACTAGTCCAATAAAGTGTCATATTATGGACACTAAATGCAACCATAAACCAAGTGGTTATGATGCAGTAGAATATAAAATATATTTTATAATTTTTCTATAATAATATTATATTTTTATTTTGATGTAGGTAGAAATTTACACAGATTCTAATAAAAAATGTTCTTAAATATAGTGAAAATGAAAGAAATAAAAGTATATTTAAAAATAATGAAACCTTTGAGGTTTTAAATAAAGATAAAGAGGAAGCATGAGGCAAAATTACAAATGAGTACAACAGCCAGAATTCTGACATAGCTATAAATGTGAAAATTTGGATTCAAAGATCTGATCAAAGCTTGATACATGGAATAGGACGAATCAGTTGATCATTGATTTTCATTAGTGGATTAGTTTGATTTTTAATGGTGAATAGGATTGATTCAGAATCAGCGTTGATCTGTGGGTCAACTCACGATCACGGAATGGTGAATTCGGCCGTTAGACATTTTATTTAATAAAACCTCACGAACTTACGATTTAAATTCTTTTATTTTTTTCAGTATTTCCTGAATGTTAAACTAAGTATTATTTCATTTTACAAAAAAAAATACACTAAAATATTTATAAAAACATATCTTGCTATGTGTCATTAGAACGTTAAATGTCTGTAATATTAATAAAAATTGGCGATAATTTATGTTAGTTAGTATTTGTATCATAAAGTGCGTACTGACTTGAGCATTTTAACGAACGAACTGAACGAGCAGAGCGCGCACGTACGAATTTGACTAGTCTGTCTGTACATCTCTACGAGCCGAACGGAATGCGCCAAACATTGGGTGAGTTGAATAAAAACGAGTAACTACTTATAAGCATTTACTTGCGAGTAAAGTATTACCTTGAAGGAAGAAGCAAATACTTATTATTAGGTGAATAAAAGTAAGGCAGTACTTACAAAAGTTTACTTGCGCAAAACGAGGTTTTACTTGCAAGTCTTAATTTGTTTATCTTTATTCACAATTGAACGCCGTCCATGCGAATATTTAGCCCGTACTTCACACGTCTTTAAAAAGCTATTTCTTCAGGTTTTCTGCTTGAGGGCGGTGTTATTACTTTCTTATCATGTCATCCAGTGACGAAGATACAGAAAAACCAAAAAATATTTCGGACAGAACAGATCACATTTGGTTGGCATTATTTTGAAACAAAATTGTATTAACCCTACAGTGCACGGGGGGTTCATTAAATAAGTCAATGGTACCAAAAATGGTTTCGGTAAAGGAAAATGCCTGGAAAGCAAGATTTTTTAAAACTCACAGGAAAACTTGTAACTGTTAATAAGTTAAAGTTACTAAATAACATGAAAAGCACAATTAAGAAAAAAACAGATGTATGGGTCAATTCTGAACAAATCTGTAAGTTTTACAGATCTGTAAATCTGTAAATAAATTAACAAAATCGCAACGAAAGTTGCCACCCTAATGTATAATTTTATATTAATAAACAAAAATAGATGCGTTTTTGTCAGGTTTTTACAGATTTACAGATTTACAGATCTGTAAGACTTACAGATTTGTTCAGAATTGGCCTATTATCTGCAACCAGAAATAAACCGATTAAGCTACTGCAATGGGAAAAAGAATTTCTAGAAATGTTAAAGGCCGAAGAAAATCCCCAAAATCCCAGGAGCTACCGCACTTGGTACAGACACCAAAAAATTTGGTATTTTATTAGTACGGCAAAATTAAAGTGAATGTTTAGTTAGGACGAACAATGAAACACGTCAGAAAGAACATAAAAGAGCCAATTCTACCTCAAGTTCTAATGTACCCAAAAAAACGTAGATTGTTAGCTGATGAAACAGATGAAACAAAAAATCTCATAACTTTTGAATTGCAACGCTTAGTATTACTTGAACAGCTTAAACTGACAAGGCTTCAAATTGAAAAAGAGGAACTGCACTGCAACTAAAAGGTTTACGCCAGAATAATTACGAACAAGTTATACAAGTAAGTAATAATTCTACGAATAAGGAATTTAATTTTTTTTCACAAAGACGTCGAATAGCCCCTTGCTCATGAACTTCTTGTTCTGCTTCTTTATTTTAATTATTTTATAAAACTAGAACTATAGAACTATTGTCTGAATATTTCATTTAACTTTCACTGAAACTACATACATACTTCATAAAATGTTTATTGTCCAATAAAAAATAAAGAAAAAGATTATCAAATTTTGCCGCATCGGTGCATTCTCAACCATATTTACTTCCATTGAACAGCATGAATTTATTTACCGATCCGTCCTACGCACGCAGATGCTAGAAAGCAAAACACAACACAGTACACACCCAGATGCATGGGATCTCTGACCCACTCAACACGGCCAACTGCTATGTGACGCAACTTGTCAAAACCCACATACTCGCTCGCGTTGTTGAATAATACTATCAGGTAACCAAGAGCATCTACTTATATGTATACAAAAGTAATCAGGTTCAGTAGAATTAATATTATGATATTTTCGACATAAACTAAATTTTCCTGTAATGTTTTTGAAACTTTTTTTTCGTATGTATGTTTTGTTAATTGGGTTTTTGAATTTTTTCTACCTTTAAAACGTAAAAAAGACTGGATCGTTGAAATATTTTTGTTTTTATTTTGGATACCGAAACAGTTCTGTGCCTTGGTGCTAAACAGGCCAATGTCTAAATGTCTAAAATTAGCGAATTCGAATTACATCAAAATATTCTAGGAAAAAATCCAAATACATGAGCCTAAATTTTAGCTCTAATATTTTGAAAAATAAAATCATATATGTACTATGTTACATAAGAATTTTTAAACATTCAATAAATAAATTTATGATTTCCCAAAAATTGGCAAAACGGACATTGGTCTTTTTAGCACTAAGGTACCTAGTTATATTTTTATATTTTTGTCTTATCAATTTATAATTCTCTTGTGTAGTTCTATGTGTTCAGTGAGGTCTTGCAGCTTAGTTGGTAGAACATCCTACTAGACATAGGAAGGCGATCCTGGGTTCATTTCTCACAAATTCTTTCATCGTTTAATAAATTGTCATTGATTCTCGCGCTACTTTCTACGACTTTATTCATCACATTGGATAACTTTCCTACAATACAAATTTTCAAATACCTCAAAATGACACCTGTGGCGTTCTCTCCGTGTCAGCTTTGAGAGTCCTTGAAGTGATGCTTGATGCCCTCACGTGCATACATATATGACATAATTACCGAAATCTGCGAACAGAAGCATATTGATATACCTAGAAATGGGTAATAAGCCGTGATAATATATTTAATTTTTAAGTATTGAAATACAGAGTTTTTAGTTTCACAAATATTTTTTATTAGATAACTAGATTCGCTATAACATTAGCATCATCAGATCTCTCAAAACTTAAAACTTTTAGAATTATATGTCTAGATAAAATTGAAACAAATATAAATGAGATATATCAGTATGTCAATAAATGTTTTTAACTTGAGTTTTGTAAAGTTTTTTGAAGTAACTAAGTAACCAAAATATAAATTAATAAATAAATAAATTATTACACATTTTTTCATGTTATTAGAAACTTCCTTAAAGGTGAATTATAAAGGCGTGTCTGTTCATTTAGAATATTTTCATTATTTTCTATAGCTTTCCCAATTTCAAAGGCTTCTAAAATATCTAATCTTGGTCCTTTGGTCTCTATATGTAAAATTTCCGGATTAAAATTGTTGATATGATTTTCTTTCATTAAATGATTATAAAAAGTTGAGTCAGTCTGTTTTTTACCTCCCGCTACCCTTGGGAGGTATAGGGATCGTGATAAAAATCGCGTATCGAGATTATAGTAAATCCAATTTTAACATTTTCATGATGATGTATGTATGTGTGTATGTGTGTGTATAGATTTTGTCAACGCTCTAACTCAAATACTATCACTCCGAAAATTCTGAAACCTTGTATTTCGACCATATTCTAATATGGAAAGATACCATTAGATTTTGGTGTAAATCGGATAACCGGAAATGGCACTTTACTTCAAACTCACAATGGCTTCAAAAAATTCCATTAAATGCCATTTTTTTCGCATTTCATGTCATTATAAAAATTAAAGATTATTGAATTTTCTACAAGTCAAGTATGCATTAATACTTTTTCTATATATTTTTCAGGTAAATTTAAAAATTATCTTTTTTATAAATCCCAGAGCCTTTAATAAACACAATTCCTTTGTTACACAGTTCATTTTTCAAATATATTTAACTAACAGATAAATATCACTGTCAAAAAACTAATCACGACATTTTAAATAGAAAATATTAAATAAAGCAATTGTTATACGGGAAGGAATATAATATAGTTTTTTTAGACCACCATTGTGATAAGTATGACATATCAATGTAGTATCCTAACACTGAAAGTTGAACTTATGACATTAGTGTTACGATATATTTCATATCGTAATAGTTGACACGGTTGCTAGGTTACTATGTCATTATTTTCTGGCTATATGTATACATTATACATTTGTCAGCTGTCCGTAGATTTCAACTTAAATTTTAGTTTTGTAAAAAAAGTAAAATTTATTTATGCTCGTCTAAAAAATAATGTTCATAACTTTTATGAAATACAAATATCTTAGCTCGTGTGTATTGACTTGCACTCCGCTACGAGTCGTGCGTCAATTTACACTCGCATGATATTTGATATTTTTCATAACTTGTTACGAAAATAATAATACGTAGGTATGTATTTAAATTAATAAAAATTAAATAGCGGTAGGTATTGTGTTGTCCCACCCCTCTACAGGATAATATAGTTATTTCAGTTTGTTAGTAACAAAAAGGGATAATATTATCAAAATGAGAAACAAAGACTATCTTTAATAACAATAAAAAAAAATTATTTCCTTCGCAAGTATGCTAGACTTTTTACTGTAAATAATTCTTACAAATTCTTCCTCATGTGTACTGGCTAATTTATTTGTAACTATATAAAGATAATATTAAAATTATAATATTATAAATATTAGAATAATTCATATAATTATATATTATATAAAAGTTAATAATTTTAACATTATAAATATTATTGTAATTTACATTTTTGCTCCACCCATATAGGTATTGTTATTTTGTCTCTAAATTAGATTAACGCGTAGATTATTTACTTAATATAATTCATTACAACACAGTTGTAGCACATCTATACATACGTTCATCGTAAGGCTGTTTCACAGTTACTTTAATCGCGAATCTACTTTTAATTTCATCGAGATACAACGCACAAATAATAATTTTTGATTCACTTAACGCTCGTTTCTATTTATTTTTTTGTATCATTTAAACACTAAAACACTTCCACCAAATACCATAAAAGTCGCCCATAATTAACTGTTCCTTTTGGAATTTAACAGTAGCTTCTTTGGTAGATTTTAATGAAGTAACAGTATTTTCAATAAATGTACACTCTTTTCCTATCAAATTTGTTGGAGCAAAATTAACACAAAAACTCCTCTATTCTTGCAGTTAGTACAGTTAGTACCAACTGTATCTTTCGGTTGTCTAGTATAAAATGAAAAGTATTCTTGCTTTAAAAATAACGGTTAACGTTCGTCATTTTTCGTTTAAAATATCGGTTACAGGTTTACTAATACGATTTTTTAAACCGGTTTAATGCCGTATTACAAATTACAACCGAGGTGAGAACACATCTTATAGTCGAGGTTATCTATAACCCTAGACGCAATGAAACTTTCCATCGAGGATTGCATACTATTTATTTTATTCACAATCATAATTAGTAATCATTGAGTTTTGTATGAATTTTATTAAGTAATATTTTTTGGTAGCTCTAGTATATTATAATAATAACTTTATTGGGCAAATAATAGCTATGGATAGAATTGTATCAATAATTAGTACCAAAGAAATGATTCACCAAATAAAGTTATTAGGAAATAGGTGGTAAATATCTCGGGCCTTGTTCCGTGCTCGGGCAAGGGTGATCTGTCATTTCCCATATATGAGACTGTTATGGACAGAGTAAGTGCTGACGTCATTATATTACGGGTTGTTGGAATCATCTTTAAACCTTTCTAAACACATTGCATACATGTTATTTCGCTATAATAGTTTCTATTTAATTTAATTACAGTTGTATTAATAAAAATAAGAGGGCAAAGGGTTTTATTCACAATCTATGTATAGAGTAGATTGTTTCCCAATTTTCTGTTATGTTTTATAACCTACTATAAACCTATAAAATGTTATTAACTGTCCTATTTACAGGTTATATTTACATCTGTCTTTTTGATATTTGAAATGTTTTTCTAACAAATTTGTATTTGTAAGTAATAATCAATTATAATTATTCCAAATTCTCTTTAAATAATTCTTTTCCAGCTCTTCACTATGGTTATGTGTTTTGTGCCTGACTGCAGGTATTACAGCGAACAAAAATTTGTATTTTTTTGTTTCACAAATAATGAACAGAAAAAGAAAAAGTGGATAGAATTAATAAGGTAAATTATTCATATTATAAATACAAATCTTATTAATATATGTATATCAGAATTAAAATCCATACTTTTTTTGTCATCATCAAAAAATAACATTATTGCTGATAATTTTACTACATATTTGGAAGCCACATTGTTTTTAATAGTTTTCACTATTATATCAAAAAGCAAATTCATCAAAACTAATAAAGAATACACGCTCGCTTCAAATTTTAAAATGACACATGTAAACATAACTTCTAAATAGAATATTTTATAGGTTTATAGCGAAATAAACATGTACTAACAATTTGTTTGAAAAGGTTTAAAGCTAATTCCAACAACCCGCAATACAATGACGTAACACTTAGCGAACTACTAATAGGTTTTGAATATTACTATAATGATTGCGAATAAAAAATACCGGGTGGCGCTCGAAATCTGTTACATAGGCATTTAACATAGGAAATAAGAATACTTTGAATATTTGCTTCCCATTAAAACTTAAAGTAGTAAAACTTTTGCAAACATGTTTGGGAACACTTATTGTATCATATTAATGACAAATCTTAATAAAAAATAATTAAGAAAAATAAGAAAATGCTTTAGTAATTCCAAAGTAATACTTATTAACCCTTAAGATTAATACACGAGTGATCGTAGCATAGTGGTTAGCATCTAAAGAGTGTTAAAAAATAAGTGATGAGGGCATATAGTACTGACCAAAATGAGTTAAAAAGCTTAATCAACATGGGTCCGATCTTCAATAGTTTCCGAGGTATAAGGCAATGAAAAATGAGATTTTTCGGTGTTTACCTGTGTTATCTCGAAAACTGTAAGAGTTACGACTTTGATTAAATGAGATATTTTGTTTACCTTTCAGAGGTCATCTTAAATGTGTTTTTGTTTTTCAAAAAAAATCAAATAATTATACTGAGACAAAAGTTGTGGCGCTCTTGGCCAATACTTAGTTTTCAAATAACTTCGTAACTATTAGAAAGTGAAAAAATGTTTCATATAAAACGTTATTGTTTTTTATAGTCTATTTACTGGCATAGACAAATTTTTGTTCAACCTCTATCTTAGTCAGTTTTTCTTCGATTCTAATACAAAATGGCATTTTTCTCAAAAACTGTTGAAGATCGGACCCATGTTGATTAATCTTTTTTTTACTCATTTTGGTCAGTACTATATGCCCTCATAATTTGTGATACTTATTTTTTAACACCCTGTATGGTTTTTATTCCAAGGGTACTGAGTTCAAACCTAGTACACTTTTTTGTTTTAAAATATTTTTTTTCTATTTATTTTTATGTGTTGGTGTTTTAGTTTTTTTAATATTTTTTTCAATTTATTTTTGTGTTTTTATTTGTTTTAATTTTATTTTTATTTATTTTTATTTGTTTCTATTTATTTTAATTTCACGAGAAAAAACAGTAAAACTACAATAAATTTTCAAAATAACCTCCATTCTGCGCTAAGCAATACCCTAATCTATTATAAAATTTTAACGTACTCTAAATAATGTTCTATATTACTAATATTCCTAGATTCTAAAATTATGGCAGTCTTTAAGTCTTCTATACTATTTAAATTATAATGCCCATAAATTAATAAAGGAATCTGGGAATTCTTGATCTAGGTACATTTGTACTGCCTGTATGTTGTGTGCGGGGCAACCACCCTGCTGATACCAAATATTATTGTGTACCACTTGATTTAATCTGGGTCGAACAGTTGATTGCAACAATTGTAAATATTTCAGTCCCGTTAGACTGCCTTCTGAAAATAAGGCCCGATAATATTTTGTCGATAAATTCCTGCCCAAACATTTACTTTTTGCGGATATAATGTTCTTGTCAAATTTTGGTGTAGTGGTTTCTTCTTCGACCACAATCTAAAATTCTGGACGCTTGGTTCGTTATGTAAAGTAAACGTACACTCGTCCGTGAAACAAATAGTTTTTTTAAAAATCTATCATTATTGGCCATCTCCATTATTTTCTCACAAAATTCTGCCCTTCTTTCATTATCCCCGTCTAATAATTCTTAATGATTCTCTAATATGTAACTTCTATACCCGTGGTTTTTTTTTTTTTAATATTTTGGAGTCTTTTTTTTCGGTTTGTTCTCACTTCTTACTCCAATTTCCGTAGACATTGTTGGTTCTGCTTCCACTCGTGCAACTACTATTTCTTCTTCGCCGTTTCCTCTTCTATTTCTTCTTCTATTTTTTAGTGGTGGGCAACACATTCCGTACTCTCAAATTTATTAAGACGGCGCGGGACAAATTGTTTTGTTTTTACTTTGTAGACTATTTCCGCCACAATATGATTTAATTACAGCCACTTTCGTTGACAATGCCAGTTTAAGGGCTCGAAATATTGTTATTTCATTGTTAAAGAACATTTTAATAATTAAAAAAAAAAAAATAATAAAATAAAAAAATGTATAATCATATAAAATTGGTATTAAAATTGATATGAATCTAAAATTAGAATAAATAAAAATATAAAAAATTAAAGAAGTGAGTTAGATTTGAACTTAGTACCCCTGGAACAAAAAGCAGGGATGCTAGGGTAGAAATGAAATGGCAGAAGACTTACGTCATCAAAAAATATCCCTAAAGTACTGACGTCATATATTACTACGTTTACATAGGAACTACTTTATAAGGCGCGAGCCGTCATGTGACTTTGTTGGTCTTTCTTGACAAGTACATAAGAGGGCTCCCATATCTGCCTGTCAAGATTTGCTTATTTTTAGAGAGCAACAGATGCCCTATCTGTTGCTCTCTAAAAATACATAATTTACTTAGATTGATAAAAGAAATATTTGAAAAAAATACCTTTTGAACGTTTTTCAACGGAATTAATGGCCCACCGTTGGACGATTTCCGTTCGGAAAAATTTACGACATTCATGGTTAGTTTCTTAAATTGTTTTCACAAATACTTAACGCAGAGAAAACTGACAATCAAGTGACAATAATGACAGGATCGGTAGTCGATCGATATAAAATTTAATGTAATTATTTCAAATAATGTTATATTCCGTAAAAGGAATAGATATTGATATAGAAATACTTGTAAATTTCATTTTTGTACCCACAACCTCGGAAGTGACATTTGACACACGCATAACCGGAAACATCACTTTCCCGGTGCACTGCACTAGGAAATCAAGCAAAAAACACTGACATTTCTGGGCATTCTTCAACAAAATAATCTTTAAAATAACAAAATATAGTTTATAAAATGGCACTCATACGATTTTCAAGCATCAAAAACAAATAATAATAAAAAATTATTAATAAATAATAAATTTGTCTACCATCAGTGCCATCTATTGGAGAATCTGGCATCTGTTAAATGTCAAAATAGAACGTAACCTGTGAGAACCTTAAATATAAATTATCAGATTTTACACGTATTACATTGAAAATGAAACTACCAGTAGAATAGAGAAGTGTCGAACATTATTCTTTATTTAATTATTTGAAAAGTTGGTAAGTACAACATAAAATATGCTTGACAACTTTTGCTTAATTTCTAGAAGTTTAGGGTTAGGTACGAATTTAAATAAAATTAACTTTTTTATGGAATAACAACAATATAATTCCTTACAATCACCGCCGAGAAATCCGTTAATACATTTTATCTATCAACAAGTACGGCGTTACTTCCACCTAACAATTATTATTATTATTATTATTATTATTATTAATAATAATAATAATAATAATAATAATATCAGAATCAGACATTTTGACTTTTAATTCTGAAAAAATATGCAAACAATTATGTTTTGGAATCAACAATTTACTTAACAACCGTTGCTATGAAATTGCTGCTGTACTATTTACTTGTATATTTACGAATTTTGTACAATTATCTTAACATTTATAATAATGACTTTGTTCGTTACAAAAAGTATTGTACAAACTTCTTGCGGGAAGACGTCATCCACGCATTCGCGCAAATGAAGTCCTCGCTCGCAAGCTCGCTCGTGCCTCAAATAAGCATTCATGCGGGAAGAGTGTCTTCCCGCACTAAGTATGTAAATAACTATAATATATACGTTTCTTAATACTACTATATTTTTTTACCTCCCGCTACCCTAGGTAAGGGAGGTATAGGGATCGTGCTAAAAATCGGATATAGAGATTTTAGTGAATAAGCACGTTTTGATGTCCCCAGAAACCGATTTAACATTTTTACAATGATGTCTGTTGGTGATGATTTGACAATAATGTGTGTGTGACGATTTTTTCTTGAAATATATTAATGATCCAAAACTTCGCAAAGTTGGTATTTAATACTCTTATATAATTTGAAACAACATATTAGATTTTGACTATATATGATAAACCGGATGTAGTACTTAATTTGAAGCTCTAACAGATTTTTCAGGAAAAACATAATAAAATATAATCCAAAATTTCGTATTAGAAACTTTTCTATTTATTGGAACAACAAAGTAGATTTTGTTTACAAACGATCAATCGGAAGTGAAACTTTACTTAAAGCTCATTGCTATTTTAAACATGGAATTGGCGGGAGGTCATGTGCTGGCCACATCAAACTTTTTTCTTCTGCATTTAAAAATAAATAATTTCTACAAGTTATATTTCATTTTATAAGGTTTTTTTTCGAGGTCGCTACCACTGTGCTACAAGGGTGGAGTAGTATTAAGTTGACGCCGCATAAAAGCTAGATAATACCTATGAGATATTTCAGCATATTTAATATTGTATATAGTACACTGCTGCATATTCGTTGCACATGCATTTCCGGTATCATTCATTGGGGGACTGTAATTAAGTTGGCCCCCAGATTACTAATTTTGTTACGGAGAGAGCATTTAAAAAAAATATATGCAGCATACTGCAGCATATGAAGAGCATATTAGAAATCAAAAATAAAATTTCATATTTTAATTTTGAGGCTGGCTAGCATTAAGTTGGCCCCGCATATAAAGTTACACATGGGTTACGTATCTATAGGTACATATATTCAGCATATTTAACATCATATGTAGCGTATTGCGTATGCATTTCCGGTATATAAATTTGTCTAAATTATTCATTGGAGGTCGGTAATTAAGTTAGCCTCCAGATTTCTAATTTTGTTACGGGTAGACCATTTTAAAAAATTTATAAAGCATACTGCAGCATTTGAGTAGTATATTATAAATAATAAATAAAATTTTTATTTTTTAATTTTGAGGGCTCTGTTGTTGGCCCTCCGAAATATATTTTTAAAAAAATCTATCAAAACCAGCATATTTAAATTAATATACAGCATAATATTATTAAAAATAAAACATACTACAAGCACATTCGTCTCATATATTTTCAATAAATGCTAAATTGGGGGGCCAACTTAATAGACCTGCGTCATAGATGGCAGTCAAGGTCTCAACAGTAGGTATTTACTGTTTATTTTTCATAAATTTTCATTTATAAAACTCCTTCGTTTTACTAATAGAATCCTTCATAAATTATTCATGATATAAAGAGGCGTCTTTAAATATGCAAGAAATATGACATCACACATATGCGATGCGAAAATAGTGAAAAACTACATTCACGGGTATGTTGCTCATTCACATTACTCCTTCATCATGTCAACGATATTCATGAGATAATTGTTTCATATAGCTGCATGAGGTCAGGATGAGAACTTTCAACAATAGATATTTGTGAGGATATCATATTTCTCAAGTTGCATTCGTGTGACGTGTGCATGTTGGTTTTTTACCCTCGCTAAGAGGTACGCAATTTTAGTGAATAAGCACGTTTTAAGGTCACTAGAATCCGATTTTAACATTTTTACAATGATGTCTGTGTGTGCGAGAGGATGTGTGTGTGTGTGTGTGTGTGTGTGTATGTGTGGATGTTGTAGACACGGTTTCTCAAATTCTATAAGACTAAAGACCAATGTGACTACATATTCCTTAATATGACATTAATGGGAAGAGCTGAAAAGGTTTTGGTAACAATTGGACAACCGGAAGTAGTAGTTTCTTAAAAAAAAACTTTTAAATATTATTTTTTGGAAATCTATGTTATTACAAATATTAAAGAATATAAAATTATTTATTCAATACATTGAACATTTTTATTATATGTTCTATATATTAGTCCAGTCATTAGGTAGATTTGCCCAAAAGGTCGGGTATTTTTGATTTTTGGATATATTATATATTTAGGGGTCCCAAAAAAAATGCAAGTTTTCCCATACACCCATTCCCATTTTCTCATTCAACATTTCGACACGATTAATGATAAACAATATTAAGTAATATGTGTCAAAGTGGTTGATGAGAAATTGAGAAATGAGCCGATTTTCAGATGTTTAAAATTTTAGAGGAATTTCATGTGAGTTTAATTTGTTAGTAACTCGCAAATTGCACATCGGAAAAAATTGTGTAATACTTGATATGAAAGAGAATTTCATGCTGAATTCATATTTTCAAACCGCGTTATCGTATCTTTAACAAGATCAGAGTGGTGGATGAATAAATATAAAATTGCAGGAAAACATTGACAATTATTATAAAAAAAGGCATCAATAATTTCCTTCTTTCGATGCCACTACGAATGTAAACTGTTATAAATAGTGAAATCTATTAGACTATGTATTAAATATGTAATATTGTGTTTTTTTTTTAAGTAATTTTAATATCTTTCATAATTGTTTTGAGCAAATGGCCAAAAACATAAATATGCCGCCATTTTTCCCAATTGGCGGGAGGTTCCCGTGCTCCAATTTCCGGATTTTTTTTATATGTTATTTAGCGCATTTTCTGGATAGGATTCCGTTTAAAAGCTTTTCTTGTAATTACTTTGAGGTAAAATCATATATTTCCTGGACTATAAAACGTCTTTAGAATGAAAATAAAACAATAAACAATGACTAATATGTATGCATAGTAGTTGAATACTAATAATTAATGAATAATAATAAGTAATTTGAAAAAAATATTTAAAAAAATATAATAAAATATAATCTAAATGAAGCATTAGGGCAATTTTCAAAAATTAGCTCTGTTTGAAGCTCTGTACCTCGCTATCTATTGGTTATACAAAAAATGTATTAGATGAAAGTTGTAGGAAATTTTAGTGTCAACAAATTTAAAAATAATTATTTTTGCCCTAATGCAAATAGGAGAAGAGATATTTAGATAAAACCGTTTTTTGCCCCTTTTTTCCCAAGTTGGCGGTGCTTCCCGAAGGCCCCCGAGGGGGAAAACTTGCATTTTTTATATGTACCCCTAAATATATAATTTATCCAAAAAACTAAAATACCCGACCTTTTGTGGAATAAACCCTTATTTTTCTACCAAATGACTGGAATATATTTAGAGATAGACTGAATTATAAATATATAATCAATCAGTCTATGGAAACCAGTTGAAAAATTAAAATGTTTGTAATTGACATAAATGTCAGTGTCAAAAATCCAGACATTACTGAAGACATTTTCTGGGAAGTACATTTAATATTTCTTATTTTGTCATTAACTAAATATTTAAAATTATAGATAGATATAGAATTCGTATATGGACAAGTCGAATTGTAATAGTAATATAATATGATGTTGTTATAACGAGGAAGACTCCGTTAACGTCTAAAATTGGTACAAAAAGAAAAGGGATTTATTTATAAGCCAAAGTATGTACAGTATCAGGGTCAACTAAACACGCGCTTACTATACATATAATTCATGATATACCCATCAGAAATACCGTCAATCTCGAGAATGAATTGGAAGAATCTCGAACATTTAGAAGAGTAGGAGGAAACTTGTTCATAGAATGAATTGAAAAATAAAGAATAGATGTAATTAGAATTTTGTGGGTACCAGATGTGTTAAGTACAATATTTATATAGCCTAATATGAAAATGGCGAGAGGTATTGTGCTGGCCACAACAGATTTTTTTTTCTTTGTAAAAAATTTCACGTCCGCTTATTTAGACATGTGGCAAATGTAGACACTAAGTTTTATTGTCTTAACTTGAAATGTGTATGTATATACCTTATTTAGACGAAGAGTATACAGCCTGTTTTCTTTAAAACAAGTACAGCCCGATTCACAAAAAAGTTTAAGCTAATCCTCATTTTTGGGTTAGTGAATTCTATTCTATTCCGGTATTTAAAATTTAATTTTCATATCAATAAAGATAGATACTCGGAATAGATTAGACTATATTTTAAGATATAAACTGTCAAAATTAGAGTAGAATTCGCTAATCAAAAAATGAAGATTAGCTTAAACTTTTTTGTGAATCGGGCTGCTAGTGTTTCTTTGGATGAACAATGACTTTAAGGAAAAATATATAAAAACTGATCAAGAATAAGGGACTAATTTCTCAGTAATGACAAATCGAGAATTTAATCAGTTGCTCTGAAATGGTAGAAAAATAGTTATTTTTTTATACAAGACGATAAAATAATATTTTATTGGCGAAATCGCTCGTAAAGTATAAAATTCAACGCGGGGAAAATTCATCGCTGGTAAATTGATCGCCGGAATGTTAATCACCGGAATATTGATCGCCGGAATATTGATCGCCGGAATATTGTAACAAGGTAGGAATAGTGAAATAACAAGTAATAACTTTAGTATAAACTTCTAAATTACAGTTTCAATATCAACATTTTAATTCTGTTATCTTTGTAAGTCAAAATTCTGTTTAGAAATAATAATCATCATTCTCTCATATATCTGTTTAGTCTAGATGTCAACCGAGTAGACATTTATTGTTTTGACAATTAACTGTATAAGTTATTGGCTAGACTACATGAAGTCTTGTTATTTTACTATGGAGGCTACACCCTCGCACCCTTCTTTAGTTATACGTCTGAAAAGATAACCTTTGTTTTAAGGCAGTCGAGTCTTATGATTCAAAGAGTTAAGACATGTAGTCCGTGTTTAGTTTTTGGGCGTTTTACGCCATGATTCGTAATTAGGATTTATAATTAGTTTAGAGTAATCATTAATAATAATTTAGTATTAATGTAAAATTATGTGTAAATAAAAGTTAGTTAAAGTTAAAGTAGTTTAAAAATTGTGTGTGTGCCATCCAGTTAAAATATGTTCATCATCTATCATCAAGTGTAAGTGATAGTGAGATAGTGAGTGAAAAAGAGTGTTCCTCCTCAGGAAAGCAGTAGTCGTTCGGTGAAGCGTCCACAAGTTAGAAGAAAATGTGTCATCGTGGGGTAATTAGAAGCATCTGATACCCCCCCCCCCCCCCCTGTTACAATATTGATCGCCAGAATACAAATATCGCAGAAGTTCATCGTCAAGAAAATGAATGTAAATTCAATAAATTCATATTCAATGAATTATTTGCAAAATTTCATAATATACGCTCACATTTTTGGTTCTAACTTCACGGACATAATTATTATACTTTTAAAAAACCTAAGGCAGGAGGCAGGACGGTATCAGATACACTGTGCAAGGCAACAGTGTTTATATTGGAAATTGTTGACTGTGTGAAGATTAGTCAATAAGGTGAGATTGCTGTTTATTTCACATTTTGTGGAAAATTTTCATTAGAGTAAGAACAGAAAGTACAAAGCAACATGTAAAAGTTATATTTAAAAAATCTGTTGTGGCCAGCTCGCCATTTCCATATTAGGCTATATAAGTATTGTATTGCACTTCACTTTCGAACCGCCGTTTTATAACAAAATCTTACAGAACATTACCCAAATATTGTTTCTTACTATATTTAGCATGTCTTCTGCACACATATAATTCAATTATATCTATTTTTCATTGTATGAGGAAGTTTCTAAATGTCAAATATTGTTCCAATTCATTAACCAGATTGGCGGTATTTCTGATAGATATATGCATTTTACCACAATTTTACCTATAATTTCAAATATTTAATTAATAAAACAATAAGAAAAGTTAAATATACTTCCCAGAAAAAGCTATCAGAATGTCACTAAAACTGTTGATATTTGACAATGAGTTGTGTCATGTTATAAACATTGGAATTTGTTAACTGGTTTCCTTAGTGCCTTGGCCTCTGCGATTAGTTAACTCTATAAATTATAGAGTCTTTATCTCTAAATCTATACAAGATATAATAAAATTTTTAAGTGTATTAGATGGAGAATTTTATGTTCTTCAATATTTAATAAAAAAAACTCCCAAAAAATTATATTTAGAAGATTTTTTCTAAAAAACTACTACTTCCGGTTGTTCAATTGTTACCAAAACCTTTTCAGCTCTTCCCAGGAATGTCAGATTGAGGAAACTGCAGTTAAATATTTTTTAAGTCTTATAGTTTTTGAGGAATCGTGACTACAACATCCAGACATACATACATACACACACACACACACACACACACACACACACACACACATATACACACACACAGACATCATTTTAAAAATGTTATAATCGGATTTTAGGGACCTTAAATCGTGCTTATTCAATAAAATCTGGATATGCGAATTTTAGCATGAATCCAATACCTCTCTTAGCGAGAGGTAAAAAGGGTATTGATTTTTTTTAGAGGCAACATTGATTGGAAATCAAAGTATACAAGTTTCGTATATGGAATATTGTATTAACTGTATTTCTAATTCAACATACAAATTCAAATGTATGTGCATAATGTGAAAAAAAAATGTAACTAATGCTTTAAGTAATAATGGCTTCATGAAACAGGTCTCAGATTAGTTGTATATAAATTTGCGAAGTAAAAATGTATTTTTTATCTTTAACCTTCAGAAGTGCTATATGAACAGCAATCAGTCAGCAGAAAAATGTAAACTCTAGATATGTATGTATGTACATATACGGTGTTAGGTAAGCAGAAAAAGTGAGACGTGTATGCGTATTATGATACTGTTTTTTTTTTTTTGTTCTAGTAATATTTATGTCTATTTCGTGCATGAATGGTGAATCATTTTTAGTTTCACATATTTATATTATCACATTAGTTTGAAATGTAAATGAGAATATGTGTTAATTAATTTAATATAATGTGTATGTTTGTTTTTCATCTGGAGAAATTTTGAAATTATGTGCACAATAAGTGACGGGAAAATGTAATAAGCATTATCGACTAACCGACATTTAATTTGTTGTTACCCATTATTCTGGGTTTTTGTAAATACTCAAAATTTAAGACCAGTTTCTGTGTAAGTAATAAAATTCTGTATGTTTGTACGTATCTAAGTTTATTTACTTTCTATTGTATTAATTCATGGTTTCTTTATTGTACCTCCTTTAAATGATTGTTATCCTTAAAAAGTCGAAGAAGGCGAAATATACTGATAAAGTTTTGAATCTCGCATATATAAAAAAAAACCTATACTTATATGCATATTATTTAATTATACATAAGTTTTATAGTACATCTTTTGTATTTTGTAGAACTGTAGAAAATAAGAAAATTACGTCTTGTAGAGAAAAATAAAAGCATTAAATAAGTGGAATTTCTTCCCTGTTGGCGCCTGCGAACAGGTAACACTGCCCGTGAAATTTATATATTACATAAGCAACAAGTATAAATATGTTTGTGAGTCAATATTTTGCAAGGTCAGTTTCGATTTTTTTTTTTTTGCTCATGAATGAATTTAAGTTTTGCACACATTTCGTTATATTTGGTTGTAAAATAACGCAATTACCTACTTTAAACATGTTGTTAATAGTTTGTAGTTAGTGTCATTCTCACTAACATAATGGTTAGTGACCTTTTCAACATTAAAAGGTACATTTGAAATAAATATCCTTTTACTTATCTGAGTAATTATTTAAAATTATACTTTATAATTATAAATACTTATCGTGTTTCTTAGGTACACATAATGAGTGCGTTCGGTAAATCATACGGAGTTGAAGTATTTACGGAGCGGTGTTAGAGTGGAGTGGGAGTAGAGCTGGAGTTGAAGTGAACCGAGGAAACAGGTACACTCCATTATTTCTGATTAACCGAACGAGTACAGTTAAAATTTTGGTGCACGTATATGATAACCTGTTTTTTTTGACAATCTGATACAATGAATCATCCAGAAGGTATACAGTTTCCAAAGAATTATTCTTTAATGATTTTGAAAAAAGTTATGATATTGGGAATGGTATAAAATTACGTCGAAATAACTGTATGAAATTATGTCAGTCAAATAAATATTCGGATAATTGCAAATACTTTTGAAGACTTCTTGTAAAAATTGTACAATGTTTTACCTCAAACACATTTAAAAATGTCACTCAGTGATATCTGTGGAAAAATAAGTTATAATGATCATCGTATTAGTAATTGGTAAAATTTAATTTTTTATTTGTTGTTTGTACCTGCATAAGTACGATTTTTTATGTTTCTGAATTGTGAAGTCACTTTCTGTTGTGAATTTGCAATTATTGAACATAAATGTAATATTTCCATTTACAATAGTGTGAGTTGAAAGCAAACATTATTTACGCGCGTAAACTCGCATTCATTCCATCTTTGCTTGCATTTCGAGATTGTGCTTAGAGTTAACACTTTCCACTCCACTTGACTCCATCCTGCATTTGCGGAACGCTCCATTTTAAGACCCGTATCACCCTATGTAATTAACGAACGATGCTGGGAGCGCGCAGAATGAAAAGTGTGAATGGACCTCATTTACCGAAAGCACCTATGGTGTGTTGTTGAATACTTTCAGCGTTGATTACGTAACTGGATATTGCAGAAATGTATTCATATTCTCTTAATAAATTTGAACAAATATTTGTCGAATCAATGTCTATTTGTACATTTCCATTTCTCTCGAATGTAAATCATGGAATGCTGTTAATAACTTTTTAAGAAACAGCACAAAATTATGTATTATTATCAAATCAGGTCTAGTAAATTACATTTTTCTGTAAATTTATAATGGTTATTACCATTTTGTTAAAATTGAATAAAAACTGTATAAACCACAGTGAGCTAAGAATGTTTCTTTACTCGAAGAAATTAACGAACTCACCTTTTCGGGCTCGTGCGTGCGTGCGTTTGTTATTTTATTTGTTTTGTCATTCCAATCAGAACAATTATCCCAGACGTGCATTATTATTTAATAAGAGGAACAAGAGGGGTGACAGGCATTCCCAAGTCTCAAACTTGGGCAGGCACCGCACATATTAAATGCGGGCTAGAACCTCGTGGGGTCCAGTATCCGTTTCCGAAAAACTATTCACCGGTGCAGGAACAATTTTTTGGTCTGGTTAGAGTTGAGTTGCCAGAGATCGACCTCCCAGAAGTTCATGACTATCAGATCCGTTGAGCTCCAGAGGTCCTTTCGTCCCAGACCCATTGTGAGAGCTTAGTTTACGATCAACCTTTGATGTCCCAGACGTCATCGTGGATTTCAGCTTCTCACTTGGTGTTTCTCGCACATGGTGTTCCTCATACCTTCAGAGCACACGGTTCTATGGACCCAGAGTTCTCCCAGACAACCCTTCGGATAATAAGGAAAACACCCCATGCGTTTGCGGCCATAAACAAATAATACATATGTATATCTCACATGTACCATGCATATCAAATACAAAAACAATGTGTAACATATCAATCAAGCATCTGGTGATCCACATCTGAACGCTATGCCTGTACAATAATTAAAATGACTATGAGACGTTTTAATTTCCCGCTCATTAAACTAATTGTAAATGTTGGTACTTACTAAAGTTGTATCACTGATTTAAAATTGTATTGCTTAATAATGAAATTATAAAAGTAGCAATAAAAGTAGTTAACATATTCCGGTCACTGTGGTCGCATTTTGCCATAAAATATGAATTACCTAAAAAATGCAATAATCAAAAATAAAACATTTATCTGTTCTTTCGAATTTTTCCAAAATATGTCTAGATATGAGATATCCAAAAACTATAAATTTCTAGAGAGGAAACGATATTTAGGAGCAACTCCAAGTGATAAATGAAAGTGTTTTCTGATTAAGCAATTTTCACCTTTGCTACGAGCACCGTAATAATATGTTAATAACTTTTCCCGACGACCACTACGAAAAGTACATAAATTCACACGCTAAACTATTACTGAAAGTAGGTCATTGTACATAACTAGCAATGCTGTGTGATATTAAAGCTCGTTAACCAATCACATGCGTCCGCAACTGTGTGATATGATTTTATCACACGCTGCGATAACTGAGCGAACTAACCTAAAAATTTGTATTTAAAAATTTGATAGTTGCAGGTAATTTCCTGAATTTACACGGATTAAGAAGGTTGGACCCTGATTTATCAGATTTTAACATAATTTTTGGTAAATTCTGATAGCATTGATGTGAACATAATCTGTTTTAATATTTTTATGTAAATTTTATATTGTTTTTTTGCTTTGCAATAAATTGTATTATTACTAATAATGGGCTTATTATTTTTGTTCTAATACGCCTTATTTTTAAAAAATAAAAATATTAACAAAATATCAATGAAAATTTGATAATAATAACCTAAAAAAAATAAGAAATAAAAATTAGTAGTTAAAAGTTTGACGTTTTTCTCTTAAGTCATTAGTTCACCCAAAAAACCGCTGGTTGTTTTAAAGAAAATATCCTGTATATATGTATATACAGTTATTGCAGTTATGTCAATTCAACAAATTGTGGTCGTCGGAAAAGTATTGTGTACAACACGTGCTGAAAGGATATTTCATACTCATGTGATTAAACTACTCGCCTTCAGCTCGTGGCTCTAGCTTCATACTCGTGTGAAATATCCAACTTTCATCACTAGTTATATAATGTACTATTTTATCATGCTATAATTTTAGTAGCCAAATGTTGACATTATTATTATCACTTCATTTAACATAGCCATTTGAAATGATAGGAACTTGAATCCGCATTTGGTAAAGTTGTACGTGTAACACTTGAAAAATTCTTAAGCGTTTAAATTACAACTGTTAATACAAATTTATGCATTTCCGGTAGGATAAATGGTGGGCGTATCGCGATTTCGTATACGGATTGAAACATCCGCTGAATTAATTATTACATCGGGTGCCTGTACTTGTGGCGCACAGTCGTATGTACGTATAATGTTTATTCACTGGATAAAAATAACACTCGTTAGTGCGAACGTACTGCTGATAAATGTCACTAGCAATAAATGTAGGCCATCGCAATTTGTTATGCGTCTGATAACTTTGGAATACTTGAAACAACGAAAAAATTCAATTATTTGAAATTAAATCCAAAGAATTTGGTAAGTTTATGTAATGTCAAGAACAAATGAAAATAAAATAAATTCACTTCACTTAAGCATGAAATAGATACTCTTGTTCACTATTAAACAGCTTTGAAATAAAAAAAATCAATTTAGCTTTAAAAATGTTTAGAGAATCAATTATTTTAATATGGTCCAGCAAGTGATTGAAAAACAGTGCACCTTTGTATTCAGGAGATTTTCTTTCAATATCAAGATGTCTTTGACGTTTTCTAATTAAGTTTTTCTGCCTGGCGTTGTAGCTATAAAAATTACAAATTTATCAATTTTACTGTGATAACTATTTTGGCCAAAAATTTTAATATGTAATTCAGTTATTTCGATGCATTATTTTACTAAACCATGCGCGTGTGCATGTTCAAAATTACATGTCTGTAAATGCTGTATATTCTACAAAAAATCTCAACCAATTGTCCTGAAGATGGTTAAAAATATAACCGAAAGCTTGACAAATTAAAAAGAGTGTATTACACTGAAGCCTACAAATTGACTGTCAAACCCACTATCCAGTTTCCTTAACTAATTACTGTCGTAATTACCTATAAAAAATAAAATAAAAAATAAAAATAAAAGTTTTAGAGAATTAAATTCTACACATCAAGTATGATTAGGCTCTTTGTGTAACCGAGATATACAAATTTAAAAATTATGTGCTTTTTTGGTTTTTGTAATTAAGTTTGCTATTATGTACTTTTTGGTTTTTGTAATTAAGTTTGCTATGTATTAGGATAAAAAATAACAAAAAATAAAAAAAATTATGACAGTGTCAAATTATGTCAAATACGTGCAATTTTATAATTGGGTCCGTTATAATACATATTTTATTTATTAACAAAATATGTATAGATTAACAGGCGTACAAGGAAGTCATGTGGTGTCCACATCCACATCAAATTTTTTAATTTCATCCACCGAATTTTTCCACACCATAGGTGTCACTGTATTCAGCGCTTCTGCCTACATATTTCATGCTTGGTTGTCACCAAAACCATCGCGGCCAATATGTTTGTTATAATAACTTTTTGAAATTCCCCAGATATTTTCAATGGCATTGAAAATGCAATGATAGGGCGGCAATCGTAGTACCTGGTGAACATTTTCCAGGACGTACTCGTCAAATACGTACTTTTGAGTAATCTTATGTCTGCAATACAAATAGAAAATGTAAAAAATAATAAAAAAATGTTAGTTTATAATATACATATCATTATGTCAAAATTCAATAATAAATAAATTTGTAAATTACTCTGTAGCAAGATCAAGCAGTTGTCTTTTGAATGTACACTTCGGACAGCCGATCCATTATGGAAAATCCAGGTCTCGTCCACAGAAACAATCGTATTCGGTTTTGGTACTTTCAAATTTCAAAAAAAAAAAATATATCATCACGGCATATTACCCATTTCTCGGTGTGCCAATCTGCTTTATCGCAGATATCGGTAATGATGATGACATATTTGTACCGTGCGGGCGCTTACCAGGCGTCACCTCACGGGCAGTCATTACTGGCGTGGACAGTGCACCACAGGGGTCACTTTTGTGCCATTTAAAATTCGAAATATTTGGCGTCGGTCGGGATCGAACCCGGTATCCCCAGGTTCGCGACCAGAAAATAAAAATAAAATGGGTCAAAAAATGCATTCTTTTTGAAACAATATGTGGTAGCCCGTCTGTTGTTTTCTTGCAGTAAACTTGAAATACAACCGCGGAAAATGCTTCGTGATTTTAAAATTTCATTTTAAGATTTACAAGTCACATGTGATAGTAGAAATAAATCATATTTATAAACATTTCGATTATAGTGAAACGTCAATATTAATAAACTTACTGTTTTCGTACATTTCATAAATGACGTTTCTTATTGCGCTATTTCCACAAACGATTGAACAGCAGTAAATAGTCTCTTTTTCTTCTTGGGATTTTTTGGCGATACCTACTAACATTTTGCCTCTTGAAACTTTTCCAGGAATTTTATGGATTACCCCATTTAGATACTTGTAGGCGCTCTGATGCCCTCTAGAAATAAATAATTAATAACAATATATAAAAATTATTAACATATCTCTTAAACAGCTTGTAACGCAAGCAAAAGCCCACCATGGGCCAATTTTCTATCAAAATATGCAACTAAATTTGCACATAACTCTTGCAACTGTTTGGATAATACTTTAGGCATTATTATTTAGGTTTTGTAGAACGACAAAACTTTAATAAAATAAAATGAAAAAGAGACAACGAAAATCACAACTGAACACAGAAAGAAATGAATAGACAATCCAGAGGTTTTGAATAAATAAAAAACAAAGAAGCAGAACTCGAAACACAGTTACTGTTTGTATTGAAATTACAGATTTGATACGCAACAAGGGAACAGTAATGAAATTCTAAAAAAAATAACAGCGAACAATGAAAACAAATGTCAATCACATGAAAAAGTAAAAACGAATGTCCATTCGGCAAGAAACATGTCATATGAACATATAAATATTAAAATCCAATAGTGCCAACAAGCCAACATGTGGTGAAGAAATACATTAAAAACATTATGTTCGACTTTCAACTAATTGTAAATTTAATTAAAATGTACTTTTCTTATAATATGCAAAACATAGTATTTATTTTTTCGTTTTTCTAAACATAAACATCGCTCTGACATTACCACATTTTTACCTTCCGTCACCTTTAGGTAAGGAAGGTATTATCTTTGGTCAAAAAATTCGATGGGGAGTTTTAACTGAATAAGCACGTTTTAATGTCCCTACAATACGATTTTACTGGTTTTACAATGATGTCTGTATGTGTGTATGTGTGTGTGTGTGTCCGTGTGTGTTATTGTTATTATTCTTTCGTATTATTCTTCCTTACAACCCTATGAAGAGCTGATTAGATTTTGGTTATAATTGGTCAACCGGAAGTACCCTTATTTGAATATCCTAACAGTTTTTCTTGAAAAAACGCAGTTAAATATCATTTTCGATATTTTATGTGATTATCAATAGAAAGATTATCTTATTCTCTATATGGTTCGATTATACATTTTCCTTAATATTTAATAGATATAGAGTTATAGAGAGATTAAGAGAGATTAACTTTCAAAAATCAGTCAGCTTTGCAAAAAATATGAAAACATCAGATATATTCAAAAAATTCTAATTGACAGATGTCAGTGTCAAGTGCAAAACCAAAGTGGAAAGTATATATGATCTGAAAGTGATATAAGTGACAGTGTCCCTCCCAGTGACTTGCATTTGCGGACTTGCCTCATGATAGGAACTTATAATGCCAGGAGTACGAGAAAGTCAAAAGAGAAGATGGAAGGACTGTATAACAGAAGATTTGAGGGAGGAAGAACTGTGTCATAAAGATGCGTTGGACAGGAATGAGTAGAAGAGAAGAGTAAGAAACAGCGAATTCTAATAAAATAGGGAAAAGTTGAAGAAGGAGGAAGTGTTAAGTGCAATATATAATGTACATACGGTCGTATTCGTATTATAATTGTATTGGATTTTAGAATCTTTTCAAAGGAACTTTCAGTATGGATTTGTAAAAAATAGTGTGTTCTTGTTACAATTTTGCAGGATATATAGAATCTTTTTCAAGGAACTTTTGGTATGGGATATTTACAAAATACATCGAATTGACGGAAGGTTTTGTGCTGGCTACAACAGATTTTTTTTTTCATATTAAAATTTTTTTATGACGTAACTCCTCTGCATAACATTTTGACCATAGCAATCTATGAGTTTTTGGGTTATCAAAAGTACATCTGAGGGGACCGCTTAGATGTTTACAAAACATTCTTTTAATTCGGATGAGTATGTTTTTTAATGAAATAAACAATAACAAATAAAAACACGATGTGTATGTTAAATAGTCGGCATATAATTACAATTTTCGTAAATACTGTGTTTAAGCAATGTAAGTAATATACATAATATGCAAAAATAAATATATAAAGTAAATGTTGTAATTAAGTTGAACAAGTTATTTACAAACATGTTCATTTTTTAAATGTAAGTTGTTATTTTTAATACTACAAATATTATTAAATTCATTTCGAGTATATTATACCGAAGTAAAATATTACAAAATCTATGTTCAATTTTATGTTTTACCTAGCACCATTTTTGTGGAGAGATTGTGATATCAACTTTTAACCTAGGTTCCGTAAAATTAAATTTATAACTCTAAAGATAGGAATAGTGTTTGTAAATAAAATAATTTGACCTCAAATTTCATTCTTTGGTTGAAGATTTTCATTGGGAGTAGTTGAACAAGTCTCTAATATTTCGTTTACTCATTTTAATTAAAAAAATAACTTTTGATATTTATTTATACACTTCCTTATGAAAAAATGTGATCTTTTGCCAAGAGTTGGTGCTAATCAAGAAATAGCCTCCACCGACACAACGGCAGTCTAATTTGAGACTTGATGTTGTTTAGCTCTGGTCTCTGGTGACTGCGTGTGCGTGTGCGTGTGACAACGTGTAACGCTGCCTAGAGCCTATATAAAATTTTTCAAGCCGAACGATTGTTATGACTAGTTCTTCTTATTATATTTATTCTGTGAGGATATTTTGAAACACTGAATAAATCTAAGTTATTTTAAGAGACTGTGAAAAAACGAGATTTAGTTGCGTTTAAAAATTGTTTATTGTTATACTTGTCTGTAGTAGTCTCCATATTATATTCCACGTTCTAATGGAGACTTGACATAAAAAACTTTTTCCATGTTTTGCAAAGAAGATCCATTTTCGTTCATCAAATTATGTTCGAGTATTTTTTACACGCTCGTAGAACTTAGAACAATAATAATTCTATGAATATTTTCAATAAAGACTTACGTACATTTATGTTATTCTTATTATTCACTAAAAACCCACCACCGAATTTTTTGACCAAAGAAAATACCTTCATTATTACCTGCTGACGGAAGGTAAAAATCTTAGAAATATCCATTCTTGATACTTGATAGATATACAGTAGAGACCCTTTAATCCGAATTGCTAAATATATAAGGGGGGATTTGAATTAACGATTTGCGCGGATTACTGAATTTGTATGGAGAAGTGAAAATAATGGCAATTTAGAAAGTTTTGCAATATTTATTAAACAACGTTGAAATTAAGGAATAGGAACAAAAAACATTATTATCTTATGATAGAGTTTTTTTTTATTTATTTATTTATTTATGTATTTACATTACCTCTTCATATTGATCTGTAGTATTATTCTGTAATTGGGATGTAAATGCCCTGTTTAATATTAACTAAATAAACAATTCTGAAAAAAATTATTAATCAATGTACGTACATACATCCACCAGTTGAAATCACACGGGGGATGAAAATTAAAGCAAAATTTGATGGGTTTTTCCAAGAAATACACGTGCTTGTTGTTATAAATATAAGTAAATACATTACGGCATATTACCTATTATTGGGTGTGCCAGTATCTACGACACATGTAGATATAGGTAATGATGACGATATATTTTAGCGTGTGGGCGCTGATCAGCCGTCACCTTACCGGCATTCATAGCTGATTTGGAGAGTGCACCACAGAGATCACTTTTGTGCGATTAAAAGTCTGCACTGGCCGGGATCGAACCCGGGTCACCAGATTGGCAACCAGACACTACGCACACGGTCACGCTTGTTGTTTTGTTCGGAAGTTTTTATTATGCTCTTCGGATTAAAGAGTCTTTGTTCGGAATACTGGATGTTGGGATTAACGGGGGTTCGGATTAAAGGGTCTACTGTATTTAAAACAAACAACTTAAATTGTGTTTATAATAATATGAGAATTTGTTTCATATTTTATTTAAAGTCGCCGTCGAATATAGTCCAATCGTAATTCCATTCATTTGATGAAAACAAATATACTTTTGTTTTTGATTTTGAGAAATGTAAATCTAATGGTTGAACATATATTCAATTTTTTATGAACAACAATAATAATAATAATAATAATAATAATAATAATAATAATAATAATAATAATAAGATTGTTTTTAATAATAAATCTACACGATTTATTATTTAAAAAAAAAAATGGATTCAAACTATGTTCATCATATAAAGATAAATATGTTATAATGAATAATGAAAAGAATGAAATTATAATATTGTCCTGCCTGTACTGTAATGAAATTTAGTGCAGCGTTTTGCCGGAGCGCGCTTCTTAAGCTCGTCGTCATTCTCTCTACACCGCGCTTGCTACCACCACTCCTCATACCAGCGAGCATAGACAGGAGAGGAACGATTTCGCGCCTCTCCTTGCGATTGTAACGCTAGAGATCCCCAGCGGTTGAATTTATCAAGCCTAATTCGACGGCGACCTTAACGGAATCTACCAACAGTGATTTCTAAGATTAACATTAGATGGCCGGTTGTGAATCACACCACAAGCCACTATTATAGAAAATACAAAACTCAATAAATTAGAAGTGAAGTGCTGCTAGTGTACACTAGGGGCACCACAACTGCCTGAAAAGAGATAGCTAAAATGAGTTTTGATTGATTTTGCGATTTATTTGATACATATTTGTAAGTTAATAATTTAAAAAATGTATTTTTTGTATAATGTAAATACATATTTATAAGTTGTATAAACAAAAATTATTTTTATTACTTTACTTGAACTTATACATGTTTAAAAACATCTAAATGAAATATGATCTGCACATAAATAATTTAAATTGCAGTATAAAGATATTACTTTCCACAAAAATAATTTTTCGCATTTCATACACTACATTTGTATACTCAAAATCATTTAATAATGTAGTACATTAACGCATAGCAACCATTATTGCATAGTTACTAATAAACACAATGGTTTTTATTTTTCTTTCAAAAAAACGCATTTGATATGAAAAATTATTCATTTTTATCTACATTGGGCGCATTCAGCAGACATGTGGTCGCTGTACATGTTCACAATTTTTCTGCTGAATGCACTGTTCACCAGAAACCGTTCACTGAGAGGTTATCTACCAGCTGACCGTAAAAAAGGTACGGTCAGATGTTCCTGGTTACTTGGTCACTTGTTTATGCGCGCAATATTTAAATTTACTGGATTTTCTTCTGCTAGTAGAAATAATTTAAGGTCATCTATTATCTGTGCAGTAAAACAAAATCAAAATAACATTAATTTACATGTACACGACCGAAAATAAATAAATTATTGTCATATATTATGCATATATCAATAAGTAAATTGATTGAAAAGTTAATTAACTATTATTTTTTGTCAAATTATTAAAATTTTCTTAAATTGCAATCTTTTAATTTGTTTAACAAATAAGTTATTATAAAATTAAGGTTATGATTATTTGACGTTTTAACCACGTGCATGTGAAAAGTGCGTTGAGCCGAGACCTCCTTGTTTGGTGACCGGTCGGCAGAGCTGGGCATACTTGCAGTAAATTACTTCAAAAAAGTACTCCAAGTACTATTTTTACTTGAAGTATTTTACTTGAAGTACTTTTCAAAAGACTTACTTGTACTTGCATGTGCAAGTAAAATTCTTAAATACTTGAACTTGGTACTTGAAAAGTGAGACAAAAGTACTTCAAGTACTTTATAAATACTTCAAGTACTATAAAAATACTTCAAGTACATGAAAGTAATTGAAGTACATTCGAGGTACTTGAAATATATAATAAGTACTTCAAGTAATATACATGCGGAATACTTCAAGTAAATTGAATTTACTTCTAGTACTTTATAAGTACTTGAAGTACCTGGCAGCATTTTTGTTTTGCAAGATTGAACTTGTATCACAGTGATTATAATTCAATTGGTGGATTTGAATCATGAAAGAGAGGCAGCAGTATAGTAAATTGTACATGTTAAAAAGATATAGATACTTATGTTGTGATTTTTCTTGTTAAAACTGTAAAGCACAAGCTATGATTTATGTTATTGTGTTGCATACATACTGTGGTGTCTTGCTAACATTATTTGGTATCGTTCTGTTTAATATTAGTGCTACTATTGCTGCCCCAGCACCGAAATCGGATGCGGCGGGCTAATCACTCACCCATCCTAAAACCCACCGATTAAAGAAACCTCAAAGGAACAAAACCGGACGGATCCAAATATGACGATTTTCTCGGCAAAGCATAGGACACGAGTTGGATGTTGGAACATTCGTACCTTATATGAATCATCAAAGCTTGCACAAGTCTTAAAAGAAATGGAAACCTATAACCTAGACATCCTAGGTCTTAGTGAAGTAAGATGGAACGGTCAAGGTGAATATAAATGCAGCTCTGGGCAAACACTACTCTACTCAGGCAAACCCGAAAATGACCCACACGAAAGCGGAGTCGGACTCCTTTTAAATAAACCGGCAAGGAATTGCCTTCACTCTTGGAAAGCTATATCAGACAGAATAATCCTAGCTAGGTTCACTACTCGTTCCAGAACTGTAACCATAATACAATGTTATGCACCTACCGAAGTTGCCGAACAGCCAGACAAAGATAACTTCTACGATGAACTATATCTTACATTGCAAAATGTACAAAAAGGGGACATGATCTTGCTACTCGGCGACTTTAATGCCAGAACTGGGTCGGACAACCAAAACTACGAAAGTATCATGGGTACCCATGGGGTGGGTACGATGAATACAAATGGAGAGGCACTTGCAGAAACGTGTCTGACGTTTGACTTGATGATCGGCGGCTCCCTATTCCCACATAAACTTATCCATAAACTTACTTGGACATCACCTGACCTACGCACACAAAGTCAGATAGACCACATAATGATCTCCAAGAAATGGCGTAGCTCATTACTCGACGTCCGTGTTTATAGAGGAGCAGACGTTGCAAGCGACCACAATCTTGTAGTTGCAAACATAAGAATAAAACTACTAGCTAGGAAATCAATATCCGAAAAGGAGAATAGAAGAAGAGGCCGGTTCAACCTTGACAAACTAACAAATCCTAAAATAGCTGAGGATTTCAGAAACCACCTGAAGACAGAACTCTCGCGACTACCGTCTCCAGCCCCCGATAACTTAGAAACAATTTGGGAAGCAGCCCAAAATACTCTTACGAAAGTAGCAGAACAAGACCTGGGACTTACGCAAGCCAAAAGGAAGCCATGGTTATCAGACGATACCTGGGCTCTAATTCAAAAGCGAAAGAACATAAAAAACGAAATGAACAATGCTAAAAACACTGATGAAGAAAAACAAGAACTTCAACGGAAATACACAGAAACTAACAAGCTGATTAAGAAATCTGTTAGGAAAGACAAGCGCACAAGAATAGAGTCCCTAGCACAAGCAGCGCAAACAGCTGCAGAAACTGGAAATCACAAAGCACTTTACACTATCACAAAGAAATTAACGAATAAAAACTTCACTAACGGCATCACAAGTCTTCGGGACAAAGATAATAACTTGCTGTCCACAGCAGAACAAGAGCTAGAAAGGTGGCGAGAGTATTTTAGTGAAGTCCTAAATCCCCAAACTCAACAGGATGAAATCACTGAACCAAACTCAGTCAAACCCATCTCCCCAAGGAAAAGGAACCAAATCAAAACTGATCCACCCAACAAGACTGAGATAAAAGCTGCCATTGCTAACTTAAAGAATCACAAAGCATCGGGTCCAGACAATATCCCTGCCGAACTTCTCAAGCAGGGTAACAATATCATAGTTGACTTTCTCACACCTTTAATTATAGAAATTTGGAGCACAGAAAATATCCCAAACTCTTGGAAAGAGGGCTTGATTATAAAACTGCCTAAAAAGGGTGACCTAAGTTGCTGCAGCAATTGGAGAGGCATCACTCTGCTTAACACTATAAACAAAATAACAGCACAGATCATACTATCTAGAATTTCCGATACTATAGAACCCACATTTCGTCCCAATCAAGCAGGATTCAGGCCAACCAGATCATGCACGGACCAAATCAACACCCTTAGAATTATTGTGGAACAATCAATTGAATGGAGATCCCCGCTCTTTATGGTTTTTATAGATTTCAAACGGGCGTTTGATAGCCTCAAGCAGGAGGCAATTTGGGAGATTTTAAGAAAGAAAGGGGTACCGGGAAAACTAGTCAGACTCATAATGAAACTGTATGACGATGCCTCCTGTAGAATATTACATCAGGGGAAGCAGAGCAATCAAATCCCTGTTCGTGCTGGCGTGAAACAGGGCTGCCTGCTATCTCCCCTACTGTTTAATACAGTCTTGGACTCCGTGCTTTTAGACTCAACGTCAGAACAACACGGCATTACTTGGGGTCTAACTCAACAACTAGAAGACCTTGACTATGCTGATGACATATGCTTGCTGTCTCACACCCACAATGATATGCAACATAAGATAACTAAGCTTGTTTTAAACGCCAAAAAAGTCGGACTAGAAATAAATGTCACAAAAACCAAGTCAATGCGTGTCAATACCCGCAACTTCCTTCCCTTTAAAATAAACAATAATGACATTGAGGACATAACTGAATTTACCTACCTAGGAAGCATAATCTCTGAAGACGGAGGAGCAGACAGAGATGTGGAAGAAAGAATTAAGAAAGGTAGACAAGCCTTTGGCCAACTATACAAAGTTTGGAAAGCCTCCCATATATCTACTAAAACCAAAATAAGACTATTTAACTCCAATGTCAAATCAGTCCTTCTCTACGGCTGCGAGACCTGGAAAATGACTAAAAACATCTCAAGCAAACTGCAGGTCTTTGTGAACAACTGCTTGCGAAGAATACTACAAATTTTCTGGCCAAATACCATAACTAATACAGACTTATGGACCCGCTGCAGGCAGCAGCCAATAGAGCAACAGATCAAATGTCGCAAATGGAACTGGATAGGACACACGCTACGCCGCCCTGAATCCTGCATCGCTAAACACGCTCTTGACTGGAACCCACAAGGTTCCAGAAGAAGAGGACGACCAGTTACCACATGGAGGCGCACAGTCTGGAAGGAAGCGCTGGAAGAAGGAAAAACATGGAGAGAAATCAAGGCCTTAGCCCTGAACCGAACCCGATGGAAAAGTTTCGTTGAGGCCCTATGCTTCTCATAGAGGAGCGAAAGGAGCATATATATTGCTGCTGCTGCTGTTATATTTATTTATTTATTTTAATTCCAATATCAAAATTTATGGTTTAAAGTGTTTTTTATAAAATAATTTATTTTCATTTGTATTTGCCAGAAAATTATTCAATTAAAATAAAAAAAAAAATACAAGAAAATTGTGTTTTATGCCCACATTGCCGCATTCCATATCACATAAACCATAACAATGTTATTAGTGAATCAATTCTAATTTTAAATAATGTATGTTTCGTTATGTCATAACTCACAAAAATCAACTTTATAAATATGAATTCACTTGAAGTACCAGAAATTAATTCAAGTAAACATAAAAGTACTTTAATTAATGCATATAAATGTACTTCAAATAATATAAATGTACTTCAAGTACTTTATAGTACTTCAAGTACCACAAACTATACTTGAAGTAATTTACTTCGAATTTTTGAAGTACTTTTTTAAAGTACTTTAAACTTCAAGTACTTTTAAAAATTTACTTATACTTGTACTTGCAACGACAAGTACTCATATCATTACTTAGTACTTGGTACTTGAAGTACTTTAGCTGAGTACTTTGCCCAGCTCTGCCGGTCGGTCATATGTTCAGCGACCTAAGAAATCTACTGAATGCGCCCATCTACTTTCAGGGCACCGGCACATAGTTCGGCACGATAACACGCGCGTTCGGGCCAAAAATTAACACCACTTTTATTAACAAAAAGTCATCAGGTACTTCAGTTAAAAAGTTCTAAACATTTTTCACAATTAAAATCATTGATATTTTTGGCTCATATACGTCAGGCTATAACCTTTTTATAATTCGAAATATTTCATTTATTTGCAACGTAATTTAGTCATGGAATACGTCAACCACAGACTTAAGCCATTAGATTCTTGATCAGAAATAACAAATAACGATTAAATTTTATTAAAGTGCAATTATATTATTTACTTAACTAACATAAAAAAAATAGACTACCATTACGTTTTTGTCAACATCCTTCACCATTTTCATTCTCCTTCAGTCACAAAACAAGGTATAATATTTAAATTTAATCATAAATATTTTTGGACTTCACTGGAAGCAAAATACTAGTAGCATTCAAAATCTCGTCTGCAACAGAAAGGAGCTCTTTCTCTATGTTCATCTTTTCCAAATTAGAAAATTCTAGCTTTATTTATGTTTCACTTTGTCGTGTTACACTTTGTTAATGATATTTAAATTGCAAACAATAGAGCGCCACTCTTTGATGCGATATACATAATAGTTATAAACTACATTCGAAAAAAAATACCAATTAAGTCTGCTAAACGGTCTCATATGTTTTCATTATCGAAAACTCTGACAAAGAAGAAAAGAAAAAACATATTGATACACCCAGATATGGGTAAATAGACCGTGATGATGTATGCTAAAAAATATTTGACATTTATTTTCTTATTTTGCCAAAAAAAATGTGTGGAAAACAAAATAATGAAGGCATTGAAAATTGTTCTTAACGTTATCAATTCAAGACAAAAAAAAAAAATGGTTAGGCATTCTTTAGGTACGTAAGTAAAACCATAGGAAATAGTAAAAGTTGTACTAACTGCAATCATAATGACTGGTAGCACAAGCCTTGTTTTAAATAAAACATTGTTTTAAAAAATGTCATATTTCATTATTTAATAATAATAAACAATACATAGGTTGTATTCAAACATTCTTTTTTCTTTTTTTTTAACAATTTTTGAGGTCTTTCAGCTACTTGGCTATTAAGACCCCGATACATTTAAAACATTCTTTTAAAAAATCGTTCTTTAAACATAATGATGAAATTAAATATTCACTGAAAGAAATTTTTACTTTATTTTCAAAATAGTATGTTTTCATTTCTAAAATCTGCAAAAATGAAAAGTTTTGCTATAGTTTTAAAAAAATTGCAGGTAAAATTAAAAACTTTCGGGAACATGTATTTTTGAAAAAAGATTTTAATTCAAAAAATTGGATAATTTCAAATTAAAATCTTTTTGCAATCATTTCTAATGTAAGTGATATTCACTTATAAATTTATTCTTTTAAACTGAAAGTTTACTTTCAATTTGATTGTACACGTACTTAAAATAAATCATATTTTCTTTAGTTTGAAAGTCATATACAATTATTTTAAAATATTTTACGTCGCTGTTTTTATTTTAATTATTTTACTTTTGATTCAAAAAATCAATATTTTGAATTAAAAATTACGGCATTTGAAACGAATAAAAAATATTACATTTAAAAGCATTATTTTTGGTGTCAAAACATTTTACTTTTGTGCCAACATTTTTAATTTCAAATCAATATAAAATAATTAATGATATAATACATTTAATTTAACAGTAATTACTTTCGTTTGAAAGATCAAAAACAGAAGTAATTTCAAAACAAATAAAAATTTTGTTGGTTCAAAGTTGAATGCAACATATTTTGATTTTACTTGCATTTTTTTCATAATTAAAGCAAAAATTTTTTCAGTGTTGAAATTTGAATTTGACATTTTGTAAAACAGCGTTTTAGTTACAACAGGGCTGCACAACAGGCCATTATGTTTTACCCCATTTAATTCTTAATGAAATTTTCTCTACCGAATACACTTCCTATTTTTATAATAATTTATAAATATCACGACTTTTACTGGTAGTAAATACCTTTTTTTTTGTTTTGTATTCTAAAATTTATTATACAAATCCTTATTTCACATTTAAACGTAATTTATTAATACAATCGACTCTCTATAAATCGAATATGCAAGGAGCGAGAGTAAAAGAAAATGAAATGAACATTTGTATAAATTACAAAGAGTATGTATATGCAATGGAAAACAACGTTTATTCGGTTAATATAACAAAAAAAAAATACATTTTTATTTTTATAAAAATGAGATATACAACATACCTAGTAAATATTGAAATTGAAACATTAACGGAGTATGCCAAACAAACCTATTTCAGTTATCTAAATCAAAATTCGATTTATAGAGAGGCGAATTTCATTGAAATTGATGACAAATGCCCAAAATTTAATTCGATTAAAGGAAAGTTCGATTTAAAAAATATTTTTACATGAAAAAGCATACAGTTGAACATGTCAAAAAGTAATTAGATTTAGAGAAAAATTCAAATAATAGAGTTTGATATAGAGAGAGTCGACTTTATTTTGATTTCGTCAACTTCAGGTGCTTACTCGTTATTCTTTATCGATGTCGTTTTAATAATGTATTTTATGCACGGACGTATCATAATTTGACAATTATACACGAATTTCTTTGACATAAACGTCATTTTATAGCCCGCTGGGCTATAATGAAACGTCAAACCAAATTATAACCTACAATATAAACAATTTAAGTAGGCAACATGAAAAGTTTTTATTACAAATCGAAATTTTTTATATTCTTTAATGAAAAATGAAAATTTATTTTGTGATATTTATATGGAAAGCACGGAGGTACACAAAATAAAACTCAAATGACATAACTAATAAACAAACAATAAACTGTTGTTCCCCGCTTTCATAGCAACACTAGATACTGGATGTACGGGGACAAATTCTTTTCGATACAATTTTTCTAACACTCATAATTTGAAAATTTTCGTCAGTGCATAAAGTTTTGTATGTACCACGAGCGTAACTTGCTTTTATGGCCTTTGACGTGTTTTTATCCCTCGGCTTACGCTTCGGGCTCAAAATCCCGCCGCAGGCCATAAAAGCCTCCTTACGCTCTTAATACATAAATAACTATTACATTGTCAAAGTAAATTTTTCTATCATATGTATTTACATAAATATACTTGAATAATAATGTACAAATTAAATTCTAAGCGCAAGATGTAGAAGGATTCTAAACTTTTATTTTTTCATGAATATAACTTAGTTTTTGTGTATCGTTTACACTGTCAACATGGCATTGTTATCAGTTTATTGTGTTTATTTAAACTGTAATAATAATTATAGATGCGATTAAAAAAATTGTTCTTTTTTTTAAATTTCCAGTGTGGGATACAGAACGTATGAATGAATGGATTAATAACTGTGATAATGACGGATTATTTCTTTGAATAGTGAACAATTAAAAAAATAAAGTGATTTGTGAAATTAAATCAGAATATATTCAGTCCACTGCAAATCAACTAGTAAAAGATTTTAGTGAAACAGGCTACTCCCTATTCTATAATGCAAGAAGAAGCTAATTCTCCGGAATTACATGTATTACCCCTGAAAGCTGTTTATAAAAATAAGCAAAAAATAACAATTGACGAGAGAAAATATCCAGGTAACATCCATGAAATTTGTTTTTTACTCCGCCCAAGAAAGCGCGTAGTGAATTAAAATCTCCTTTACATTAATGTAATATCGATAGTGCCATCTTTAGAAATTCAACAAAAATTAAAGATATTCTCACAAAATTGAAGGTTTTAGTTATTAAGAAACAATCTCAGTTATTGAAATGTAAAAGAGTTCTAAATTTAAGATTACGGAAAAAAATATAACGCAGAAAAATTGCACAGAAAATATGATAAATGAAAAATCACCTGATTGTACAATTATATGCGTACTAATTCACAAATGACATTGCCGGCACCGAAAACAATAAGAAAATGGCTACTGTTTTTTCATTTAGACACCGGTGTTGAAACCATTCTCTGCTATTTTTACCTGTCACTACTCTTGGTAAGGGAGGTATAGGGATCGTGCTAAAAATCGCGTCGAGATTTTGCTAAATGTCTACGTTTTAAGATCCCTAGAATCCGATTTTAACGTTTTCACGATGGTGTCTGTGTGTATGTGTATGGATATTGTAAGCGCTTTAAATCTCAGTAAATTCTGAACCCTTGTATTTCTACCTTATTCTAATATGGAAAGAAGCCATTAGATTTTGCTGTAAATTAGGTAACAAGAAATGGCACTTTACTTGAAGCTCAAAATAGTTTTTCGTCGAAAAATACCTTTAAATGTATTTTTTTCGCGATTTATGTTATTATAAAAAAAAATCCGTTGTGGCCAGCACAAGACCTTCCGTCAATTCGATGTATTTTGTACAAATCCCATACCAAAAGGTCCTTGGAACAGATTCTATATAATATCATGTAAAATCGAACACGAACACACACTATTTTTTACAAATTCCATACTAAAAGGTCATTTGAAAAGGTTCTTTAAATCCAATAAAATTATAACATAAACTACACTAAGTAATGTCCTTCCATCTTCTCTTTGGCCTTTCTCTGCATGTCACTAGTAACAATATGACATACCAATTTTAGATCATTTATTTTCCATATTTGGTTTTGCACTTGCAACTGACATCTGTCAATTAATTTTTTTTGAATAATTATGTCAGCTGTTTCCATGATAAATTACAAAGCTGACTAATTTTTGAAAATTAATTTCTTTATAATGCTTTAAATTTACATCTATTGAATATGAAGGAAAATGTATAATTAAACCGTAAAGAGAAGAGTATTTTCTTTAATATATATTATAACAAAATGTCAAAAAATAATATTTAACTGCGTTTTTTTAAGAAAAACTGTTAAAAACTTCAAAAAAGGGTACTTCCGGTGGATCGATTATAACCAAAATCTAATCAACTCTTCATATGGATGTATGGAAGAGGAATACGAAAGAATTATAATTTTTAGAATTGTAGTATTGGAGTTATCGTCGGAGAAAAATTTGTCACACACGGACACACATACACACACACACACACACACGGACACACATACACACACACACACACATACATACAGACATCATCTTAAAAATAGTAAATTTGTATTGTAGGGACAATAAAACGTGCTTATTCATTAAAAACTCACCACCGAATTTTTTGACCAAAGACAATACCTTCCTTACCTAAAGGTGACGGAAGGTAAAAAGATAATTAAATTTTCTATATGTATGAATTAATACTTTTTCTATATATTTTATAGATAAATATATAAAATCTATTTTATAAATCTCGTAGCCTAAGTTTTAAAAATAAACACAATTTCTTAGTTACACAGTTCAGATTTCAAATGTATGTAACTGACATATAAATGTTACTGTCAAAAAACCAATCATTTCAAATTAATAATGGTAACGTTTTAAAAAGAAAATAGTAATAGTAAATAAAACAATAGTTATAGTTATACGAATAAATATGTAGGTATGTATTTAAATTAATAAAAGTTAAAAAGTAATAATAATACTCGGTTTAGTTTCACAAGAAAAGTATATTTTTACTTTATTGTCTAATTTCGCAGGCGGGAGTTATAAAGAACACTTTATTGTCAACAGATATATTTATGAATGGTAAGCGAGTAATCTTGAAATGCTATTGTAATCTTTATAATACAAATTGAAGGTTTTAGATTACTACATAAAATATCATCGCGATATATTTCTCCCAACACATTTTCACGAATGTCAGTCAAACTAGCAGCTCAGCCAATTTGTAGGTGCAGCTATACAAACAGGCTTCCAAGCAGGATTACTTAAATCTAATTCTGCTAGTGTTGCCACAAGACCAAGACCAGTCTTGGTCTTGGTCTCGTCTCGTCTTGGTCTTGTCGAGACGAGACCATCATTTGGTCTCGACTAGAAAAGTCGAGACGAGACGAGACCAGCATCAAGTCTTGTCGAGAAAGTCTTGAAGTCTCGACAAGACTCTCGACTTCAGATCAAAGGTATTTTTTTAAAACATATATTCTAAAAGTGCTTCAAAAATTGAGAATATTGCTGTAAATACTGTTCGAAAATTCATATAAATAAGAGAGATATTAATTTTTCAAATTTTGTAATTTTCTACTTTCATAGTTGTGTTCCAAAAACATTAATTTATGTAAATATGATGTATTTCTTATTCATCTAAATAATCCAAATGTAACTTTTAAATGAATTTACAATGTAGATGGGATGAAATGAAAGAAATATAAATTTAGAATTCTTATGTTATTTTAATGCACCAATATTTTAATTAAATTAAAATCAACCTTTATTTTATAATATACATGTTTTATATGTATAAATTTGTTGATTTTAATTTATTTTTTGATTAATTCTCAATTAAAATATTGGTACAACTGACTATATCTTGGAAAATGTTTCCAATTTTCAAATAGCAAAAAAGTTACATTTGTGGTGCATTCTCCACGTTAGCAATGTACTTCAGTTTTATTTATGAAATTAATTTATTATAACAAAGTAACGTTCCCTTCAAATATACAGTATTTTTCATTTTTAAAGAATCTATTGTGATTCTTAGAATTTTACGGAAATGCAGACAAAGATTTTACGATCCTAGGGAAATTCCCGGTCTGTGTCCCTGTTCAAAACAACCATATTGTACTTGTTCAACGGACGTACTTCTTATTCGCCTAAATATTTCACTTCATTCAAACATATGAATACATAGTGCATGTAGAAATAGGAATATATTAAATGCAAATAATGTAAACTGTTAATACTAACAAATCAGTTACATAATTATTTTTTAAAGAAATAGTAAAAGTATAAAAAACGAAGATTTAATTCTTCTCAAAATTTGTATCCATAATTTATGTAAAAATACTTTTCCTGCCAATCAAAATAAAACATTTTCTAGTGTTATCATTAAATGCCAATAAAAAAATTATGGGATCGTATATAAACAAAAATTTGGAAAATATGTACTTCAAAAGATAAAAGTTTATGTATCTATTATGTGATGTATAATGAAAGTAAAACTTTATCTCAATAAAGTGAAATGTAAGAACATTGTTAAAATATGTAGTTCCAGGTATAACAATTTGGGAAATTTGGTATCAAACATTCTAAGAAATTGGTATTAAACATTTCTCGTAAAAACACGTGCAAAGTACAAGTACACTTTCCTCGCCCGGTGTCATTGGTCATAAAGGCCTTTGTTTTCTTTTCGGCGTATTTTAATCTAAGGTTCAGTTCAACTGGGTATTATAAAATACTGGCATTAGGGATATCCTTGTACTGGGATTATAATTCATAATTTTTTGTTCATTCGTATTTTCTTATTTTCAGCTTCGTTGATAAAATTGTTGCCAGAATATAATTAATAAAAATAAGCATATTGTAAAGATTAGAAAAGTTTGTAAGGAAGTGATATTTTTGGAAAAACTATTGCTTTGTCCCCCACCCCTTAAGTTTTATAGTCAGTATGATCATCATATAATGTTACCTCAAAACATAACTCAAGGTCAAACTTTTGAAATAAAACAGCGGTTCTCAACCTGTAGTACACGTACCAGGGGATACGCAAAAGTCTAAGTTTTAGTTATCTACTTATTTAATATATATTTAGAAAAAATAAAAAAAAAATAGCGAAAGAAGTTACTTTTTGGGGATTTTTATCCATTTACTTACTGTTTCATTTAAACATATACATATCTATTTAACTATTGCTAATAATAGAAATGCATTCTGTAGTTAAGGAATTGAAATTATATATTTTATGTTTAGTAATGATAAACAACACTCGATATACAGTGTGTCCCATTTAAAAGTGCCACCATTGGGATCTCGAGAACTATAAGAGATACGATGACGGTTAAATGGAACTTTTTGTGCACGTTTGGGAGGCCATCTCAGATGTGCTTTTGTTTTTCCAAAAAATCTCATAGGGCACTAGATAATGCCGAAAAACTGAATATTGTTGATTTTTTCTTTTTCAAATAACTTCTAAACTATTAGTAATTGAGAAAAATATCTCAAATATTAAAGGTAGATATTTTTATTAACTAACCAGTGGCGCACGTAATAAATTTTTATATCCGTAAATTTTCGAGATATAACACAAACTTATATATTTTTAAATGGAAACCATATCTTATTTTAATCTCAAAAAAATAATTATTTTTTTCTCTTTTCATTGATGTAAGGGTTATTATGTTTTATATTTGTTTTGCTCCTAAAATTAAATTTTTTCTTTATTTTTGTTAATTTTCTTTTTATTTCTCAAAAAAAAAATATTATTTTTATTAATTATATTGTATTTGATCGATATAATTTATTTTATGCCTTTATTACTTAATATTTTTATTCTAGACTCATAATTACAAATTACACTATAATGTGCCAAGGGGGACCTGATACAAAATATTATAAAAATTAATTTGATACGAGTTTTGAGCAAATTTTTCTAACGAAATAAATTATTTAAATACAAGGTGTATTTCTAAATAGAAATCTACCAATATTTTCAAAATAATTGTAAATTTAATACAAAATAAGGACAAAATAATAATTTTGAAGGCAAAACAAATATAAAACATAATAACACTTACAACATTGAAAAGAGAAAAAAATAGTTATTTTTTTGAGACTAAAATCAGATATGGGTTCCACTTAAAAAAATATAAGTTTGTATTATATCTCGAAAATTTACGGATATAAAAATTTGTTTCGTACGCCACTGTTTAGATAATAAAAATATCTATCTTTTATATTTGAAATGTTTTTCTCAATTACCAATAGTTTAGAAGTTATTTGAAAAAGAAAAAATCAACAATAATCAGTTTTTCGTCATTATCTAGTGCCCTATGAGAATTTTTGGAAAAACAATAGCATATCTGAGATGGCCTCCTAAAGGCGCACAAAAAGTTCCATTTAACCGACATCGTATCTCTTATAGTTCTCGAGATCCCAATGGTGGCACTTCTAAATGGGACACACTGTATACGTATATTTTCATATTAATTGTTTGAAGAGGTCAAGTATCAAGTTGATGATATTTATGGAAAACTTAATAATAAATATCTCAAATATTATTTGGAATTTTTTAATCCCGATTGTACTGCTGTTCTTAGAATTTTATGTACTATTAGATACGATTATTAAAAAAATTATTAATGGAGGTAAAGTCGAGAGTCTTGTCGAGACTCGAGACGAGACGAGACTGACATCAAGTCTCGTCTCGACAAGACCAAGACGAGACCACTCTAGTCGAGACCAAGTCAAGACCAAGACGAGACCGACCCCAAGTCTCGTCTCGTCTCGACTTCTGGCAACACTAAATTCTGCAAAAAACACGGCTATTTTCATTGAAAAAATTAATAATGTATTTGACCTTAAAATTCGTATTATATAGGTTTCATTCAAAACATTAATGGCATTTTAAAATTATTTGTGAACATGAAAGAAGAGAAATATTTATTTTTATTAACAAATAGGTTGCAGCAAGATTATCTGGAAAAACATTTTTCAATCATCTATAAGGGGATAAGACCCAATCCAACAGCAAAACAATTTAGGCAAACTAGAACACAAGAATTTTAAAACCACTGTGAAATAGATGAAGATGAAATTATGTATACAGAAAAATTAGAATGCAAAATATGAAACATAGTGAATACTTTCGCAATATGTGTACGATGCGTCTATTCTATCTATAATGTTTGTCATGCTGGTACTCTGTAACGAAGCTCACCTTCTTCGATTGACCTACAAGTCTACGTCTAGACCAAGGAAACGGCAAGTAAAGACACAATCCATGCCACACCTGTCACGGTGGCACGAGCTAAAGGTCGACGACCTCTATTACGGTGCTCTGACACCTAGACTTGCGATAGTGTAGCTGTAGCGATTACAGCATTGTGTTTGTTAAATGGTTGATAGTGCAAATAATTCATTCAAATATCATGCTGATAATAAAGGTTCAAGTAATGTAATAGTGGTGCAGTTCACGAAAACCACAAATTATATACATTGAATATTTCAGTAAACAATAGGAGATTCCGTAAATTAACTCAAAAATGTTGGAGAGGTCCATTAGAATTTGATGGTGTCTCCGAATTGTGAGCGTAAGATCACTATTCGGAGTTCGGACTCGCTGGATTCGATTATTTTCAAACTCTAAACTTGAAAATTATTTTTTAATTTGTATAGTACAAAAAATGACCCCTATGGTGCTCTCTTCACGACAACTTGGAGAGCCCTTTAGCTGACGCTTGGTAAACGCCACCATGTATGTATCTTTACCTATATTATCAAAATCTGTATAGCAGCAGATTGGCACACGTTGAAATTGATAATAAGCCCTGTAAATATATATATATATGTTAGGAAAATGTTGTTCGTGGGGTAATCGCTCAATAGCAACTGTAGACACGTGTTTCGCTCTTATTAGAGCTCTTCAGTACAGCACAGCTAGTTAATAAATGGACATTTGCCAGAGGTGGTAATTAGAAAACCCACAAATTGTAACAGCACAATAAGCAGCCAAATACACATTTGTTGCTTCGGTCAGCATTTCCACGGATTTGTGGATAAATACATCGTCGCAGCGGCGGTAATTTATAACGACCCACCAGACCCGTTACTTGAACCCCAAGGTAAATAAACGAAAAATATATACATATATCGTGAGCGTAAAATTATAAAAACTAGAAAAATGTTATTCGTACGGTAATCGCTCAATGTCAGCTGTAGACACGTGTTTCGCTCTTATTAGCACTCATCAGTACAGCATAGCTAGTTAATGCATATCGTTTGGAGTGTTAGAAATTCGATTTTTAAATAAAAATTTCAGATAATTATATTCTACACCTAAGTCCCTACAAATATTTTGTTTTCATAATCTACATTTAAAACACTGCATCTATTTTTATTTTGTAACCTGCAAAGTCGAAATTCTGACAGATCAGACGATATGCGTTTCTTTGTAATTTTGTTTAATTCCATGGCTATCACTACAAATGAGCAATATTCATAAAATTTCAAATTGGTTTTTAAAGGTTACTAAGCATGCAAAATTTTGTTCTCCTGTGCTTACAAATATTACATTGTATTATTGATACATAATTAATTCGATGAGGGTTCCCGAAGGAAAAATAATCGGACAAGCAGTCTGCAGTGAAATTATTTATTTCAAGCCAACGTTTCGACTAATACATTAGATTTCTTCAGGGCAAGAAATAGTCTGATAACATGAGTTTTTAGCAACCATCCATGAGGAATAATTAAAATAATCACAGAGTTGATTGTCGTATTTGATGAAAACATAAATAAATAACAGTTAAAAATATGAAAAGTCAGTAATGATAAATAAATAAATAAATAAATAAGAAATAATGTAAAATTTTGTCGTCAGGAGAATAAAATAAAAATGTTGACCAACATTTTAACACGTGTAACTGCACTTAAGTACTTATGTACATATACATAAGTACTTAAGTGCAGTTACATATAGCAGTACATAAGTAGTACATATACTTATGTACATATACATAAGTACTTAAGTTTTTCAGTACATGATATGCCTTCTAGTACTTCTTCGCGTTGAATTAATTTGTATGTATCTGCATTAAAATTGTTTTGTAGGACAATGTTTATTAAATTTATTAGGCCTTTATCAGGTAAACGGTAATAGTTTATATTGGGCACTAAATATTCTTTTATTATTTAAAAAAAATCATTTTCCAAATTTTTTTCTTCTAGTTTAACAATTAGTCTTTGTTTATTGCAAAAAAGACTTATTAATTAACAATTCGTTTCTTTATTATGTTTTTGAATAATAATTTCATTTTTCCTACATTAATACTACTATCTTTGTAGGTTATGCCTTTGATTTTAGTTTCGTCTGCAGAATGTACTGTATCTAAATCTTCATCGTCATTCGTCAATATTGGCAATTATACTTTCTGTTTCGTGTCATATTTATTCCTTCCTCTAATAATTCGTGAACTACAATTTTAATATGCGTTTGTTTAAAAATTTTGTTTAATAAGATTTCAATTTTTTGAAACGGTTATTTATTTAAACCTGAACAAAATTTTGGCATGTGAATTTCGAAAATGTCGTTCTGTACTAAATAATTTTTTAGTTTAAATAATACGATGTACTAAATTTTGAGGTTTTTCGAAAATATTATCGTTAGTTTTAATAATTAAAATTTAGGTCTGATTCTTGAAAGTTTGTCTGCATTTGAATCCAAAGTTCCTTTTTTGTATTCCATTTCGTATGTGTCATCTAGTTTTACGCCATTTTTGAATTTAGGTTACCCATGATCTGTTTGAATTTGTACCATATATGTATGGTCTGAAATATTTTGCTGACCAAACTATTCCAAGAAGTTATTTTTCTGTAGTACTGTAATTAATTTCGTGATCATTAACGGGCTGTTCACAAAAAAGTTTAAGCTAATCCTCATTTTTTGATTAACGAATTCTACTCTAATTTTAACAGTTTATATCTTAAAATATAGTCTAATCTATTCCTAGTATCTACCTTTATTGATAATATCATGAAAATTAAATTTTAAATACCGGAATAGAATAGAATTCACTAATCCAAAAATGAGGATTAGCTTAAACTTTTTTGTGAATCGGGCTGTAAGTGATCCAGATTCTTAGGCTATATATAGGTATATCTTTTTCCGTTTATATTTTGGCATAAATACTGCACCGATGACAAAAATGCTTGCATCAGTTGTTACGATGAATTGTTTGTCAGAATCGGAATATTGTAATATGGGTGCGATAATTAGTACGTTTGTACCATACTCAAAGCTTTGTCTACATTCTTTGTTTTCTATATTTACTGTTTTTCCTTTTTAAGACATGTGGTCATGGGTTTTGTTAATTTAGTAAAATCTGTAATAAATTTTCTATGGGAACCTAAAAGTCCTAAATATTGTTTAATTTCTTTCGGCGTCTTTGGAATAGGGAAATTCTTAACAGCGTCTATTTTTGCAGGATTTGGTTTGACTCCTTCTTTTGAAACTATGTGTCCGAGATATACTATTTCTTTTTGCATAAATTCAGACTTATCAAGTTGAATTTTTAAGTTGTACTGTTTTAATCTTGAAAAGACTTTTCTAACATTTTCCAAATGTTCCTGTAATAAAGTGCCTAGTATTATGATGTCCAAATATACGAAGCATATTTTGTTTATATAATCTTTTAGTACATAATTCATTAATCTCTGGAGAGTAGCTGGATTATTTTTGAGTCCAAAAGGCATCATAGTGAATTCAAAATGACCTTTGTCAATATTGAAAGCTGTTTTAGGAATAGAATCGGGGTGCATTTGGATTTGGTGAAGTTCGGAAGTTGTCTAGTGTACATTCATGTTTTTGCCTAATTTGTCCAAAACGTCAGTAATGTTTAGAATGGGAAATTTAACGTCTATAGTCTTTGCATTCAATTTTCTGTAGTCAATAACCATTCTAAATTATGTTTTACCCGAGGTATCTAATTTTTTGGGGACCATCCACACAGGAGATAGGGATTCACCAAGCCAAGCTACTTGGCTTGAAATAAAAAAGCTTGGCTTGGCTTGAAAATTCAAGCCGTTTTTAATGTTGGGCTTGGCTTGGCTTGGGCTTGATGGACACGAGGCTTGGCTTGGCTTGAAAATTTCAAGTTTTTAAATTTTTAGGCTTGGTTTGATTTTCAAGCTTTATCAAGCTTTATCAAGCTTTATCAAGCTTTTTCAAGCCTTTTCAAGCTTTTTCAAGCTTTCAAGCTTTGTAAATGCTCATGCGCGAACTTATTTACGCACGCACATAATATGATAGTTTTATTTCATGTCATTTATTTGTACAGTATATTAAGTAATATAAAGGTATTGATATGTGAAATTAAACTATTAGTTCGGTATCAAGATTTGAATATTGATATTCGATGTGAAATTAATACCGATATATCGATATATAAATGTTTTGTAATACCATTGTACCATGTTTAGTTTTACATAAATTCATTCTGGTAATACTGAAGAATAACTATGTGTAAAGATGAAGACGGTAAAATATGACAATATTGATATGAACATTTAATTGAATTTTATATTTGACAGTAAACGATCAACATAATTTATTATTTTTTATTAAAAGTATAATCGTATACATAGATAAATATTTTTCTAATAACGACAAATAAAAATATTTTACAATTTTTAATGTTTATTGATATTTAGAATTTTATTTTCAAGTTTTAACCCTGCAATTTTTATGTTCCTTTTATAAATTTTATTTACTCCATTCATTCATTACAGGTTTATGTTTATACATTAGTTTGACTTTATTGTATTTTGGTAACATGACGAAATAACCTTCTAATAAACTGTTAAAACTCGTTCATACTCATTTTGCATAATTAAAAAAAGCTCAAGACCTCGGAGACAGAAAATTACGACTTACGGTAGAACAGTGTTTATATACATATTTTAGGAATTTCATAATGGAATGTAACGGTCAACCTATTTCTTTTACATCAAATACATCTGGTAATCATAAAACCCTATACAGATGGGAATTTCCTTGAAATACTCACTCTTTCTTTTGTTGTCTATTTTAAACCCACAGACAAAATCAGTTTATTAGGGGTAGATTAGGGATTTTGCTATGAATAGTATTGAAATATATGTTTACAAACAGAAACTTTCTCTTTCTTACGATTTGGAAATAGTAGAATAACAAAGCATTGTAAATTCTTTGCTACCAAAAATATGACTCAACATTTTTGTGAACTATTTAACAAAATATAACTATAATATTTATCATAATCATCATACGCAGTCTTTCACGCAAATTACTTTTCGGTGTTAAGTGATATTAATAATAATAGTACAATATGATGGTGACACTTGGTTAAATTAAGATATTTAAAAATATCACTTGACATGTTTCACAAGATTTCAGTCTCTGAACCAGCCTCTCATCTGTTCGCTTAGCCTTACTGCCTCCTACACCACACTGTAGAGCTCCAATAAGAGCGAAACGCGTCTGTGGTTCTGGTTGAGTGACCCAGTCTCTGATAAATGACTGAGAGGTTGATTCTGCGACTGAAATCTTATGAAACATGTCAAGGGATATTTTTAAATATCTTAAGTGATATTATTCCTTTCATTCTGAACCAAAATTATCAATTTGTAGCATTACAATGGTCATAAATATTTAATATTTGCTGATGTTTGTTGTTTGGTAGGTGTTTAAAATTAAGTACAATGAGATAAATTTAAAAAGTTTATTTTATTAAAGATTTGTGTTTATAATTTATTCCAGTTACGTAATGATTTAATTAATTAGATTTTATTCAAAGTACTTTTAACTTAATAAATATTTAATAAAAATATTGAATATTTCTATATGTAATGATTGATATTTGCAATAAATTTTGTGTTGTACTTATACACATTTCTTCGTATTTTATATTAATACGAGGTGTGGCAATTAAATAACAAAATTGGTCTTAGAACATTGACAATGTATAAAATTACACAAAAAAATATTGCCACCTTCAATGTACTCTCCTCCCCGAACCCTATACCGGCCGATGCGAATATTCCATTGTTGGAAGCAATGCCTGCAGGCCTTTTTTGTTAGGTTGTCCATAAGCTCTGCCGCTTTTCTATATATCTACATCGCGGCCCCGAATTTGGTGCCTTTTAAACAGAATTACAATTTGGGAATAAAAGCAAGTTACCTGGCTCTAGGTCAGGTAAGTACGGGTGATGTACCAACACAGTGATTTTGTATTTCGTCAAAAATGTCTTGCCGACAGGGCGTTTTGTTCCGGCGCGTTGTCTTCGTGAAGAATCCACCACATTTCAGCCCTTTTTCTTCTCACCCGTGCATGAAGGGTTATCAAAACCTTCTTTTAATATGCTTGGTTAACGAAATGCCCCTTAGGCATCCAGTCCATGTGAACAATCACTCGCATTTCGAAAAAACAATGTCAGTGCACGGCCGAAGCGCTAATCGTCTCCGATCTCTTTTCTTCCTTCTTTAAATCTTCTAAACTGCTCGAAAACTAGGTAGACCCTCATCACCATAAACATTCTTCAACAATTCGTACATTTCTGCAGCGGAATTTTTAAGTTTCACACAGAATTTCGTATTGACACTAACATAATTCCGACGGAGTACGGGAAAGTTGTTAATTTCAATCAAAGGCTACTACCGAACGGTTTGCCTAATTATCATGAAATTTTAACAGTGAATGGAGGGAAGATGACAAATTAATATGACATAGCCTGCAAATTTACTAGGAAGCCGGAAAAATAAAAATTTATTGCTACACCTTATACTACTTGCAATGTTATTATTATTTGAGTAGACAGTGCTTAATAATAATCCTGTTTACAAATTTTGTAAACTAAATAAACTGACAGGTAGTGAAGCTGGTCCTTTTCGGAACCCCAATTCTCAGAAGTTTGTAAATTACGGTCTTGTCGGACTCCACAATAATTTTATGAAAAGCTTGAAAAAGCTTGTTTTCAAGCCAAGCTACTTGACAGTCAAAGGCTTGGCTTGGCTTGAAAATTCAAGCTTTTTTTAATGGTAGGCTTGGTTTGGCTTGGGCTTGATAAAACAGAAGCTTGGCTTGGCTTGAAAAATCAAGCTTTTTTGAAAGACAGGCTTGGTTTGATTTTTCAAGCTTTTTCAAACCAAGCCAAGCCAAGCTTTCAAGCTTCAAGCCAAGCCCGTGAATCTCTAACAGGAGAGGACCACGGCGAAGGACTTTCGCGAATAATTTTATCATTTAATAATTTTCAATTTGATTATTAATTTCCTCTTTGTAGACTTCTGGATATCTGTATGATTTTGTGTTGTATATTTGAGAATTGATGTATCGTCTTTCTTTAGTAATTATTTTGTGTTTTATTACGTCTGTATGTGATAGCATGTCTTTTTCTTTTGGGAAAATACTTTCATATTCTCTAATTAATTTAAATAATTCTTTATCTCTTCTTCGTTTAAATATTGGGCTGTAATTTTGATATCCTCCATATTATTAATACAATTTTGATAATTAAAATATTGAATTTTGTATTTTTTATTTTGAATAGTACCTAATTATAATTATGTACATGCAAAATAATTATTGTGTCTTGAAACTATTTGTTTTGGGTGAAACGTTTGTTTTGTCCATATAGACATATGAGTGGGTTTGACACCTTCCGCGTTTTTAATTTGTTGTCTTGGAGCAAATCTTTGATTATTTCTACTTCTATTAAGATTTATTGGTCCAGGAGGAAAATTACTTCCAGGAAATTTCTGTGGTGGAATATTAGGTTTTGTGGGTTATAAATTATTATATTGGAAATCATTTTCTAATAGTCTTTCTATTTCAGCAATACTATCGGGGTTTCTAGTAACATGATTATTTCTATATGGGTCACCAATCGTTGCAATAAAATTATTAACTAAGAATTTTTCTGTAAATTGATTAATTATGGTGCTCTTTTCGTATTGTTTTCTTCAATACTCCAACGTGATTGATTTAAATGTGAGAATTTTTCACTCCAAGTTTGGAATTCACTATCCTTTATCAATTATTTTTCTTCGAATGTGTAGAAATTGTTTATTGAAATCATCTAATGGTGGATTAAATGCACCAAATAGATTTTGCACTGTATATACAGCATTTATGAAAGTACTGAGTTTGTTAGGGTCTCCATTATAAGTTGGGACTGGGTTTAAAGGGAAGTTTATCTTTTAAATTCTATCACTCATTGTGATATGAATTTGTTATTCAGATTGAATATTTATTTTATTTGAAATTTTATTAACTAATAACGTTAATAACCAAATGAAACTTAACCTTGCTAAAAAATTTACGGTGTAAACACACAATAACTAAATTTTTGTTCTGGTTAAGAAATGGTTGTTACAATATAGCAGGGGTCGCAAACTGGCGGCCCGCATGCCGTGTACGGCGCCGCAAATTATCTGTAAACGGCCTGCAGCGTTAACGATATATTGGCGTCGTTTTAAAAAGATTTTTTGAACTTTTAAAAGAAATAGATCTTTTCACTTCTTCGAAAGGAAAATTAATTCCTCAGATCGATAATGAGGATTGGTACAAAGATTTGAACTTTTATATTTTTTGCACTTGTTATTTTTTTATAGGTTTTAGTTTAGTAAAATTGAATATGGCCCGCGTTACTTATCCATCTAATCTACTGGCCCTTTGTTACCCTTGCAATATAGTATCACGGTGTAAACCAAGCCTATGTCTTCAAGAATAAATCAATTTGTATTGTGCAATGCCTTTCTTACATTAAGAATACTATATCCCTATATCCAAATATCAAATAGTAATTGTACATTTAACTTTTGTTTGAAATGCAAATAAATCAATAAGAAAGCTTATAATTTTGTTGTTGCTTAGCAACTCTTAAAGCATTGCTGCGCCTTCTCACGCTTTTTAGTTTGTTCTATAAGAATTATCATGTAATAAAAAATAATGTATGTAAATGGTTTTTATTGTACAAATTATTAAAATAGTAGCTTTTATATAATGAAATTTTATTTTGAAAGTTTAACATCAATCAAATGTTTTGGCACTAAAATTAAAAAAAAAATTAATACTGTGGTTAACCCCTTTAGCTTGTGAACGGCTCGAATAGATTTTTTTTTAGTCCAACTTTCAAATATGAATAAACAATACCTACTTACATTTTTTATTTGTGAATATAAAAATAAATAAAGTACAGACCAATTTGTCTAGGAAATAGATAAATATCCATGTATTTACACTGACTTGTTTAAATTTGTTTTTCAGATTCTGGGCATCCTATGCATGGCATGTGCGTCTCCCGCTTTCGTGTCAGGTACACATTTTTTCCTGTTCGTCGCCACCACTGCATTTCTAGCAACCCTTATTTGGTGTATTGTGTATATACTCGGCATCAGGGAAGCTTTGAATCTACCAGTTAACTGGATATTGACGGTAAGTTTTATATAGTTAAAGCTGGATTCACATGTATCGTTAACACCATCAAATTTCTCTCCGTTTACACCGTTCTGTGCTGTGATTGGTGATCTGATTGTGAGCTGATTGTCTGCTATTAGATCTGTTTTTACCTGTTTTTACAAATAACAGCTCTTTAATTTAAAAACCTGTTTTGAAGTTGGTGTGTGATTTTGCTTATCGCTTCAAATAATATCCCTAATAGGTCGTCCGTCATTAACTAGAGAGGATATTTTGAATTTAACTCAGGAGCCCTAAGAGTATTTAGACCAGTGCGATCCATACTGATAAATTTTCTATAGGTGATTCTGAGTTAAAAATTGTGGACAAGGATATAGTCATACAAGATCTAAAGAATGCCGGAACACCAGGTTTATATGAGCTCTTATTTAAAAAAAAAAAAAAAAAAAAAACAATAGGGTATACGGATATCGATCGTAAAAATTATGTTGATTGTAAAAAGAACGAACGCTGCACGTCGAAATTGTAGTGACAGTGAGCAACTTGCGGGGAATATATCTCAAAAGTATACTTCCATTATTACCCTAATGTTATCTTCGGAAGAAAGTTGCTCCAGCTTCCAAAAAACCAAGTTCTACATTACGTGGTAGTCCAGCTTTAAGATACATATATAAGTTCAATATCTAAAGAAACCAAGTTCCACGTCAGATAGAAGTTATTTAAAAAAACTAAAAAAAAAGGATGCAGGATGATTCCGGTCATACAGGTCATAATAATGAAATTATATCCAAAATTGAGAAATTAAAAGAAGCTGATTTTAGAATTAGGTTTTATAAATGAAATAAATATACTAAAAAATAATATTCAAGTGGAATTATCTAAAGTGAAAAATAATTTAAAATCCACCATCGTTATTAATTTAAAATTAAAACTACAATGTGATACTCATAATATAATAAATAGCTCTAATTTGTCTTTTACAATTTACCTTGTACTGGTAAAATAATTCAAATTAATTTAAATATTCCAAAGGAACGACTAAACTATCGAATTAATAACAATCCCCTTATTTCAATAACAGTAGATAAACATGTTGTAAAAGGGGATAAATTGACAATATATCCCAGCCCTGTTGGCTTAATAACTATAACTATATATGGAAATTATACTGGAAACACCTGTTAATTATGTCCAAAATGAAACGCGAAATTGTGGAAGAATTATATAGACCAGCGCGAGTGCATTTTCCCAGAAGGCGTGTTATTATAAAAGGAATAGATAATAGATGACTTATTTCAAGCGGATTTAGATGAAATGATTCCTTATGGTAGAATAAATAAAGGCTATCGCTACATTTTAGTTGTAATTGACGTATTTTCCAAAATTGTGTGGACCAAGCCCGGGGAAAACAAAACAGGTTCTGAAATTTCAGCTACGATGAAAAGTATTTTGCATGGTAGTAATCGAATTCCTCAAAATTTACAAACTGATCTCGGAAAATAATTTTATAATTAATATTTTCAAAATTTAATTAGTAAATATAATATTAATCATTATTCAAGCTATAGTACTAAAGAGGCATCTGTTGTTGAGCTAGTTAATAAATTCAATGATGTGGAAAGAGTGTAGTTTACAAGGTACATATAAGGGCCGGTTTTTCAATGTACTGGCAAGTGTCTGTTAAGTCTCTGTAAAATTTATCCTCATGGTAAACACCTATTTCAGTTTTTTAATGTCATGTTAGCGTTATCAACAGGATAAGTCTTAGGTAAACAAGAGGATAACGTAACAGGCACTTTGACCTACCGATAAAATTTTACCAGTAGGATAAATTCAACTGTTCTGACATATTGACATTGACAGTTAAATAATATTCGTAGAAAATTGTAGATATGTGTATATAATAGACGTATGTAAATGTGTTTTTTGATAATAAAGACAAGGACAAGGAAAAAATGGAAGATTTCGTTTGTTAATATAATGGTAGTGAATCGAAAACCACATATTGACAGACGTCGACCAGATCTCGTTGACTTCTAGTGACGATAAATATTTTAAAAGGTTCAAATTTAGCAAAGAAATACTGCTATGTATTCAGATAATACTGATATTTTCAATGGTATAAACATTTGATCTAAAAATGTCTTGTATACCAATGAATGTGGCAGAGTACTTTTCACGGCTTATTAAAAAATGTATAAATTTCATTAAATTATAATACATAATAATTTCCACTTTATTTATGATGATATGACAGTCAGTAGTAAAATAGTTTTTTCCAATCTTCAGTTCATGTATTTTTACCACATATTGCTACAAACTAAAGCAAACTTTAAATTTGCTTGAACGTCACAGATTCAGTACTGTCAACAACTGCAAATGTCAATCACATTCGAAACTAAGGGTGTGTCCGATGTTGCACTTTTATCACCCTAATATCTAAATCCTAAATTTATATGCCCTAAATCTAGTGATTATTTAAGACTTTAGGAATTAGATTTTAGGGTTTTGCAGGAGCACACTATGCCTTGAAGTTGACGTGCACTAATTAAACAAATCATATTCGTTGCTATAATTTGTACAAAACGTCAAATTTACTGTCAAAGAATAGCTTCTAAGCTTCTATTTTATGAAATATAATATTAACATTTACTCTCAAGCATCAAATTGAATCGAATTGTATAATTCATTTTTGATGTTCTAAAGTGTTGCCATACAAACAAATGGATATCACTAGTGTGTCATTCGGAGTTGTATTTATGTGAAGAAGACCTAAATCCTAAATACTAAATACCAAAATGCGACATCGGACACAGCCTAAATGTATGGAAATATGTCCAAAATGACATGTGATTCCTTACGAACATAGCAAATATCAGATTATAATTATTGCCAACCTTAAAGTTGACAACCAAATGCGACTGTTACTTACCGAATAGATAAATTCGTATTGAAAAACGCATTTTCATTACCAAGGAGTTTATCTGATGGATAAATTTAATCTGCTAGGTAGTTAACAAACACTTTAACAAGCGATTGAAAAACTGGCCCTAAGTGGCTGAATTTATTACCTAAACTTACAATAAAGTATAATAATATAAAACACAGAACTATTAATATGAAACCTATTCATGTTAGTACAAACAATGAAAAATTACTTCCTGATAGTGTTTACAGTAATATTAAAATGGTAGGAAAAGGAAAACTTTAATTGGGTGATTTTGTGCGTATAATCAAATATAGAGAGGCTTTTGTGAAAGGTTATACTTCTAATTGGTCTAATTTTTAATATATATTCGATTCAATTAACAAATCCTATTACTTATATTCTTAAAGATCAGTCGGAGTAAATTATAAAAGGGGGATTTTATGAATATGAATTACAAAGAGTAAAGTATCCTAATGTATATCTTGTTGAAAAAATTCTAAAAAGGAAGGGTGATATGGTACTTGTTAAAAGGCTTGAATTCAATAATAAAACAACAGCTGGATAAGTAAAACTAATGTTGAATGACAATTCAAAACCGTTAATAGGCACTGTATGTTTAGTAAAAATATCAGAATGTGAGTTTACTACAATTAATTATGAATTTATACAAAATTTGTTTCCTGGTATTCCTATAAATATGAATTTAATATTTCGATATACTCATGATGTAATGAATATCCTAAAACTGTTTTGACAGTTATAGAAACCTAGCGCCACGAAAGAAATTAGTTAGTTATTTTGGAAACAGGTATTCAATAAACTACAATTACAGTAGGTACCAATCTGATAATAGTGTAAAATATGGTCATTTATGTCTATCATTTTCGTAAGAATAAATATAATTACCTTTCAGTATTCATTGAACATCATGTCATACATATTTACGCTTTTCACTAATTCAATTATAACTCAAACCTTTTTTCCGCCGATTGTACTTGACGATGATTCGGATTGAACCACATGTCATACATATTTACGCTTTTTGGTACTAATTCAATTATAACTCAAACCTTTTTTCCGCCGATTATACTTGACGATGATTCGGAATATGTTCTTCGTTTAATAAATTTTGAAGTTTATAATGCTGTACCAAATATTGAAAATAATAAATTTTATATTGGTAGTCATGTAATTATTATTCCAGAAGGTTCCTACGAAGTTGAAGATATAAATAAAATTTTAACCAAAAAGTTAGATGCGGGTACCAAATTAAACTGCTGCAAATAATAATACTCTTAAGTGCGAAATTAAAAGAAATAAATAGTAAAAATGTGCATATAATTCATGACTAGATCAAATGATCTTATTACCAATTAGCACGCGAGCAATAAATTCTTTAACCCTTGACTAAGACGGAAAGTTAATTAATTTCAGAGGAGAAGTCTTTACGGTAAGACCACATCTTAAAAATCAAGATGGGAATAATTTTTATTGATACTGCTCGCTAGCATACAAATACTCGAAACTATAATTACATCATTCAAAAGAAAACTGTTGAAGGGTTAACTTCCATTAATTATCAGTTTCTAAAATCACTTGGGTAAACGGATGCAGTAAACGGAAAGTGCGAATAAAAACATTTATTGAAGCGATGGAAATATAAATGTAAAGGTATGGGAGTTCCAGTAAACGACGATTTCGTGTACACACTGTTATTCGCTGACGACCAAGTCATAATGGTGTCCGACGAATTTGACATCGATTATATGATGAGTAAATTGACTGAAGCATATGACAAAGCGGAACTCAAATTCAACTTCCACAAAACTAAATATCTAGTTGTGGACAGAAATGGAAATGATATAAGTATAAATGGAAATAATATAAAACTATGTACAGATTATAAATATTAAGGTGCAATAATTTTAGAAGATGGGGATAGTAAAAACGAAATAGCATCCAGGATTACATAAGCGAAACAAGCCATACAAAAACTAAACTCTCTACTCTGTTCCACCAAAATCCAGAGACAAACAAAGATAAGAATTTACAATACAATTGTACAAAGTATATTACTTTATGTGGCAGAAACGTGGAAAATAAATAAAAAGGAAGAACAAAAACTAATGCCATCCAGATGGATTTCTCGAGAAGAAGCGCGGTCATATCTAAGCTACAACTTAAACCGAATACGGAAATAAGAACTTTATTGAGAACTGAAAAATTAGTGACGGGAGAAATACAAACTAGAATATTGAAATGGTATGGTCACGTAAAACGAATGGATGAGAGAAGATGGCCAAGGAAAATATCGAGTGGACTCCGAATGGAAAGCGTAGAAGAGGAAGACCAGAAGCTGAGTGGACAAAATAAATACAAACAGATATGAGACATAGAAATCTAGAAGATGATCAATAAACGATAATGGAACTTAGATTGCGAGAAACGACCTCAAGAGTTGTAAATATTCGCTATATATATATATATATATATATATATATATATATATATATATATATATATATATATACATGTTTTTCTAATTTACTGAAATTCTATCAACTTTCAACATAGGACATGTTACATAAAGTACCCTTATTTTTTGCCGTAGAATACATTTATGTAATAAAAAACGGGGGGTTCCATTTAAAAAAATTGTCTTTTTTGAAGTTTGTCAACTGTAATATTGGTGTAACGTACCCGTCACATTTTTATAAATAATCAAGGATTCTTCAGTGGATAATGTAGCTTAAAGTCTTCTTTATAAAAGGCTTTTTTCAGATTATAAAAATTCGATCTCGTTCCCGATATACAGAGTTTTGAAAATGTGCCGGATTTCAGACAAAAAATCAAAAAAAGTTGAATAACGCCGGAAGTAGTTGATCATGAGTAAAATGTTTTTATTGCTTCATATGTAAAATTTTCCGCTGCATTCAATGGTAAAATAAAATATAGCGTATTCCATTTAAAATAAGAAAGTTGAGGTCAATTTCCGGTCAAACCGGAAGTGCTACTGCTCTGAAAATATTTTAGTTAAAACGGGCATGTTGCATAACCCCTAGATACCAAATTTCGTTAAATTATATTAAATAGTATTTAAAATATAGATAGCGTAAGCTCGTCCTGAGACACCCTGTATATATATATATATATATATATATATATATTATTGGTTTTAGAGTTTATTATAAAAAGTCTAAAAAAATATTCTCTGCATTCATCAAAATGAACTGTAATATATTGAACGTGCCAAACAAGGCCTTATTTGATGATTCAATCATTCATGCTGAAAAGCATAGACACGAACCGTATGCTTCCATAACTGTAAACAATAATGATGAAATTCGCATTCCAATACAGCAACTCCTCACGGATAATAATAACGTATCTACCACAGCTAAATTAATTAACAATGCATTTGCATTTCTATTTAGTGAAATTTGATATGAAATTGTAGGAATAGTAATAGATAGTGTTCGAAATTTAGGAATAACTTCAACTAAGAAAGTTTACGTCTCCTACAATATAAATGAGAGTAAACGTTTACAAAATGCTGGTTGGTCACCTTTGGTTGATACAAAACTAATAGTTGATAGTCACGGTAATTTCAATGTATGCATCCCTCTCAATATGCTCTTAGGATTTTGCGAAGATTTAAATAAAAATATCTTAAATTTACAATAAGAATTAATTCTCATACGAACCAGCACTGATGTGAATGCAATTGAAAACAGCGTCGCCAATGAAAATATCAAAATTGAGTTAAGTAAAGTTCACTGAAAAATTTCACATATATCGGTAACCGATGCTGAACGACTAAAGCCTGTATCCCACGATACAACGTATCGGCAATTTATTGCAGTTAACTGCAACAGTTGCTCGTATGTGTGACAAAACGCTGTGTGCTAGGCAACTTTTTAGCTGCAATTAGTTTAGATGTATGCAGCTAAACTTTTTCGATAACGGCAACTTGCTAGGAGCAACTCGTTTGAGCGCATGCGCTAGATCACAGATGCAGCATGCAGCAACCAAAAATAACTTATGTTTGAAGCATCGTATGATCACGCAGGCGCAGAGCTGGGCAGTAACTAGTTACTTTAGTAACTTAGTTACTAACTAGTTACTTTTACGTAACTTGTAACTTAACTTAGTTACTTTTTAAAATATGGTAACTGTAACTGTAACTTAACTTGCTGCGGAAAAGTAGTTGGTAACTTTACGGTTTTTAGTTACTAGTTACTTGAGTAACTTAAGTTACTTAAAGTTACTCGGAAATTAGAATGTAACTTAAGTTAGTCAAAGTAAAAATTAATCATTATCCACTAATAAGTCTAGGAAATAATTTCTGCATGTTTTATACATTATAATGGTCATGTCATGTTAGAAAGAAAGTAGATTCTTTATATCTTGGTATAAGAAATCTAAATTGAAAAATAAATTAATAAATTTTTTAAAAAATCACAGCAACCGGGCCCTGCGGGCCCCTTGTCAAAGCGGGCCCTAGGCCGTGGCCTCGTGGGCGTAGGCGGTAATAAAGCCCTCTAGGTCCGTTAACATTAACAATAATAATCTTATTGGGTGTTGCCAAGCAATAACGGTAAAATTTAGGTTAACGTAGTTAGTGCAAAAACTCCCTGATATGTATACTACACAATAACTAAGTCAACAGTCTAAGTCTACACTTCACGCCATTAAAAGTAGTTAGAAAGTAACTCAAGGTAACTAAGTTACTTTTAATAAGTAACTAGTAAATAACTTAGTTCTTTCGCCAAAGTAACTGGAACTTAAGTAACTTAGTTACTTTTTTTTGGAAGTAACTGTAACTGTAACTAGTTACATTTTAAAAGTAACTTGCCCAGCTCTGCGCAGGCGTCATTCTTGTCAAAATCATACTTTTATTGTCAACAATACGTGTGCTCGCATATTAAGTACACACAATGAAGACTGATATTTTAAATAATAAACATGTGGAAGAGGAACTGATCAACCTCATGAAAAGTTACCTAGTTTTCAAATATCAAAATTTCCCCATATCTGGTAGAAACTTTAAGTAACGTATTTCCCTAGATTTTAAGGGAACATACATTCCGTGGGATAGAATAATCGTCATGTTGCCGATATCGGCAACTCAAGTTGCTCGTATTTTTCATCGTGGGATACGGCCTTAAGGCTTATGAAGTATATAGAGGAAAGCATTAATTTGGAGATAGCTTTTCGTAGCTGAGATATCCACTCCTACAGAAAACACAACGTCACATTGTTGGATTTCAGACAGATTGCAAAAATAAGCCTAATAAGGATAAGAGTAAATTTGATCACCGTAATTTGAGTAATATTAAGTTGCATTTAAATTCTGATATGTACCCGTATGATAATTTAAATTTGTATATTAAAAATAACCATTGGGCTATGTTAATTGAAATGTTCACTCAATTTCAGTTGTCTTACTATGAACGATCAAGTGAACCTACATTCACACCTCATGAATTTATCAATACATCACCGCTGGTAGTCATAAATTGTACACATCAGAGTGAGACATTGAAATCGGGTAAAGTTGATATAAAATTTGAATGAAAATGTACCAGAAAATACAGCTGCTTTTTGTTTAACTATACATGATAAAATATTTAACTTTAGTCCATTAACAAAATATTGTTAATAATATGTAAATGTATTTTCTTAAAAAGCAAAATAAATGTTCTACAATAATTCACAATTTAAATTAATAATTTCAAATTTTTTTAAATATTGTATGCATGTATTACAAATATTTATCTTACTTACTTAATCCTGCACCTTTCTACCCTCACGGGTGTAAGGCGTTCCCCCGGCTTACGGGGGAGGGGGTTGAGTTCTGGTTCGTTGGTCTTCTCCATATTTCTTTCCACTCTGCTCTATCTTGTGTTCGTTTCTTCCCAAGTTAAACCTCTTCTTTGCGCTGCCTCCTTTACTTCTTCCAGCCACGTTCTTCTTGGTCGTCCTCGTGGTTTCTTTCTTCCAATTTTTGCTTCAAACACTTTTTTAACTATTCTCTCCTCTCCCATCCTTTCTACATGCCCATACCATCTCATCTGTCCTTCTGCTATCTTATCTTCTATTGCTTTTACTTTTAAGTTTTGTCTGTGGGTTGTGTTTTCAATTTTGTCCAGTCTTGTTTTCCCCTCTATTTTTCTCAAGAACCTCATTTCGATAGCCGTAATTTTTTCTTTTTGTCTTTGCGTTAATGTCCATGTTTCAGCTCCGTGTATGAGTATAGGTGTCACTACTTTCTTAAATATTTGTACTCTGGTCTCTTTCGGTATTTCTTTCTTTCCTAAGAAGCTGTGTTTGATGCTATTGAATATTTTGCCTCCTGTTGTTCTTCTTTCTTTTATTTCTTCATCAAATCTTCCATCTTCTGAGATCATTGACCCCAGGTATTTAAATTTTTGGACTTGCTGTAGATTTTCATTTTTTAGTTGTATCGTGTGTTGTTGTTCATTTCTTCCTAGTATCATGGTTTTCGTTTTTTCTTTATTGATCTTCATGTTTAATTTTTGTAGCGCTTTGTCATATATTTCTATATTCCTTGTTAAGGTTTTTTCGTCTTCTGCTATGATGACCATGTCATCTGCATAGCATAGTTCTGCTATTTCCACTCTTCTCAATTTCCAATGTCCTATGTAGTATTTCTTTACTTCTTTCTTTGTCTCTTTTATTCCTTCGTCAAGAATTAGCGTAAACAGAAGCGGGCTCAAAATGCATCCTTGTCTTACTCCGGCTGTAGTTTCAAATGTATTGGAGGTCTCTTGTTTCACTCTTACATAGCTCTTAGTCTTTGAATATAGGCTCTGAATTCCTGTTATTAACGTATTTGATATTCCCCTTTTTCTTAGCGTTTTCCATATGTCTTCTCTATTGATTCTATCAAACGCTTTCTCTAAATCAATGAAGCAAACATGTACGTTTCTCCCTTCTTTTATTGCCTTTTCCCCTATTTGTCATAGTATGAATATCGCATCATTTACTCCTCTATTTGGTCTAAAACCAAATTGAGTTTCCTCTAACGATTCTTCCAGCTCTGTTCTTAGTCTACTCTCCAAGATTCTTGCATATATTTTGGCCACTGTGCTTATTAGGGTAATTCCTCTATAGTTCTGGCACTCTCTGCTATCTCCTTTTTTAAATATTGGTGTTATGATACCTATTTGCCATTCTGTTGGTGTTATTCCTTTTAGCGCTTCATTCATTATGTCTTTAAGTTCTTGTAGTGCTGATTCGGGTAGTGCTTTCAGCATGTCTGCTGTTATTTTGTCATGTCCGGGAGCTTTTCCTCTTTTGGTTTTTCTTATTGCTTCTATTATTTCTTTCAAGCTTATTTCTTCTTCTTGTGTTGTTTCTGTTTCCTTTGTTCGTGTGCGATGACTTTCTTGTTGTTCTTCATCTTTAGTATCCCTTCCCTCTAGTAGTTCTATGAAATACTGTCTCCATCTGTCCATTATTCTGTCTTCTTCTGCTATCGTCTTTCCTTCCTTATCTTTAATGTTCGTAATTGTTGCTGTCTTCTTTTGACTTATATTTTTAAGTGTTCCAAAAAATAATTTCTGGTTTACATTGTATGCGTTTTTCATTTTTTCACCAAATTCTCTCCATGCTTTTTCTTTTTCTTCCTTTATTACTCTTTTTACTTTTTTCCTTTGTTCTTTATATTTTTCATAGTCAATAGGTTCTTTCGTTTGTAGATATTTATTCCACTTGTTCTTTTTTTCTTTCACTGCAACTTTTACCCTTTCCGACCACCATCTAGTTTTGTTTGTGTTTCTGTTCACTATTCTAGTCGTGCCGCAGCTTTTTTCTGCTGCCTCTAGTATTGTCTTTTTGAAGTTCTCCCATTTCTTTTCTATGTTTCCTTCTTTTTCTTTTGCTTTTTTTCTTAAACTCTTCGTTGACGTTCTTTTGAAATTTTTCTTCTATCTCTTGTCTTCTAAGTTCATGGCATTTTATTTTCTTATTTACTATCTTTCTTTTGATTTCGTTCTTTGTGATTACTTCTTGCTTTAGTATCATTGTTACAAGGAAATGGTCGCTTCCAATCTCTGGTCCTCTTTTTACTTTTATGTCTTTTACTCTATTCCAGCTGTCTATGTTAATTAGGAAATAATCTATAATCGATTTTTCATTTCTGCTTATAACTTGTCTAGTTATTTTATGTATTTCTTTGTGCTTGAAGTGTGTATTTCCGATTTTAAACTCATTCTCTAGGCAAAACTCTATTATTCTTTCCCCGTTTGTATTCTTCACATTCTCTCCATTCCTTCCTAAGCACCACTCTATTCCATCATTCTTATTTCCTACCCTCCCGTTAAGGTCTCCCATTATTATTACTCTCTTTTCACTTCTGTCTACTATTTCTTGTAGTTCTTTAAAGAAGTTATCTTTTTCTTCTTTTCTTGCGTCCTCGTTTGGTCCATATCCCACAATTAGCGTGTATTCTTCGTTTTCGTCTCCTTCCTTAACATTTATTGATAGTAGTCTTTCGTTCAATAGGTTTTCTTTAGAAACATATTTCATCTTATCCTCTTTAATTAAAATTGCCACCCCTGCCTTGGCGTTTTCTTTTTCCGATACTCCTACCCAGTACATCCAATATCCATTTTGTGTCTTTGTGATTCCTTTGCCTTTCCTCTTTGTTTCTGTTATACCCACGTAATCCATATTCATTTTTGCCAGTTCTTCTGTTAATTCATATTCTTTCCCTGTTAAACTTTTTACATTCCATGTTCCAAATTTTATTTTCCTTGGTTTATTTACTCTATTTTTTATTTTGCCCTTCCCGTACTTAATTATATATGTTTTGTTGTTCCTTATCGTATCCTTTTCCTTTGCTTGCGACGTCTTTCCTTTTTGTTGCAATTTTCCTCGGTTTTCCCTTAGTTTTTTGGCGCAGTACCTCCTTCTTCTTTGACCTCTATCAGCTTCTTTTCTGTTTTGTCCCATTTCCATTCCTTTCCATTTATTGTTATTTTCTGATAGCCTATCTTCAATTTGTCACCTGCCTTTTTATTCTTCTCCGCTAACATTTTTATTTCCTTTTGTATTTCGCGCTCGTTTCTTGTTAGTTCGTTGTTTATGAAAATTTTGTCCTTTAAAGTTCGTAGGTTCTTTTTATTCGCCATTACTTTTTGTTTATCTTGAAAATTTTCCATTTGTACCTTACATGTCTTCTCTCCTATCTTTAGTGCTTCCTTCACTTGTACATTAACTCCAATTTTCTTGTGTATGAAGTCTTCTACGGTGTTTTTTAGGTCATTTCTGTTGATTGAGTCTGTTCTTAGCCCTACAATCACGAAATTATTTTTGATTTTTTCTTTCTCTAATCTCTCGATTCTCTCTTTCATGTCGTTCAAGTCTTTTTTGATCTCTATATTTTCTTCCTTCAGCTGTTCATTTATCTGTTTCATTCGTAGTAGTTCTTCTTGGTATTGTTTCTGATCCTGTTTTATCTCTTTTGTATCATTCTTTATTTGTAATATAATTTTCATTAAATCTCTTAGTTCTATTTTATCACTTTCTTCTTTGTTACTTTTGTCCGGTGTTCTCATAGTCTTTCTACTTCTTTTTGTTATATCTTGGCCATCTGTACTCTCTCTCTTCCTTTTACTGTCATCCGACGTGTAATCTTCTCTATCCGATGACATATTCGCACAACTTTCCTGAGTACGGGCCTGACTAAATTTTATCTTGTTTGCACGCTCTAGCTGCTCCGCCACTACTCGCTTACGCTTGCTTACCGCTTACCTCTGTATTGTATGTCCTTGGCTACTGTCTCGCCACTATATACACTTTTTACTCTAATTTAGAGCTTCTAGGCACTTCTCACTCCACTTTATTCACAACACTATCTTATTTCACCAGAGTTTATTTGTTTCCTATGGCCGCGAATTAATGCGTGATATCTTTCGTATATCGAATTTGACTATCGCCGCACGATCGACACAACCGTCTTCACTGCCTGCCACAACTCAACCGACTCACAAATATTTATACTTAATTTATTACTTAAACATAGAAATAAATATTTATACAACCAGTACTACAATAGTGTTATATACAAAAATTGTATACATGTTTTATTTCCATTTATTTTTTAGTAGGAAGTTTTATTTCCGTTTTTGATTAGTAGGTATTGTTGCCGACACAACGTAACGAGTCCTAAGAATAGATAAGAAATTTACAGAATGTTACCGTAACTAATTATTAATTTTAATTAATTACTATATAAACAAAATCACTGGTTTCAGTCATTTTATTAAAATAATTATTCAGTACGACGTTTCGGCCGTACCCACAAACTAACTGTGCTTTGGTAGAACACTGTAAAAACCAAAAACACAACTTCGATTTCACAGGGGTCAAGATTCTTGAAAAAGAACCAAATCTACACAAACGATTGATACTGGAAATGTTGCATATAAACAAAACAAAAATAGTATAAATAAAAGAACTGATATTGAAAATCTAAGTGTCATATATCATAACATCACATGATGACAGTTGTAACCTTCAGTATTAAACTTCTTAAAACATTTCGGAGACAGCAGCACATGTAAGCTCGGTTTTTTTGTAATAATAATCCTGATCAGCAGTTACTGCCAAAATGAAATCCAACTGAAACCAGTGATTTTGTTTATATTATAAACCAGACAATCACGATCCTTTCCACTTACATTAATTGATTATTGTTTTTTATTGAGATTTTAAAGATAAGGATTGTTGACGCCATATTGCAAATCCCTACGATAGGTAAAATTTTCCAAGGCTCAACCGTCCCCGTACAGTGCTGCCAACCTCCGTATTATTATAAGTATGGTTTGTAAAAAGTAAGGTTATGTAGTAATATAATTTAAATGTTCCCACCGAAACAGTGCTGCTAACCTTACTGACTCACCTCAAATAAAAGTCACTAAATTTTCATTATCAGTACTACCAACTTTACAAAATGTTACTAAATCTAATTACGCACAATCGTTTCCATGTTCCTCATTATAACAAACGTATTAAGATTTGTCAAGAAAGTGTTAAATTCTGTAATGGAAAAGTTTTAAAAGTGATCTTTTTAATATAATACTAACCATACAATTATGTTAGTATTATGTTAACAAAAAGTAATATAATTATGCAACCGATGTTTAAGGAATAATGGTATGAGTGTAGTTTTATTTTTATTTAAGTTGTGAATAATTGTTTAATAAACAAGTTTTTGCAATTATTTCTACATCTGATTTATTTGTTTTCTGCCATAGCACTCTTTGTATAGCCATACTTAAATAAAAGTTACGCATATTTAATTTTGCATTTTTCTCGATTTTTTTGTTATGCAAGGGTATGAAACTAATATATTATTGAATTCAGAAAAAAATACTGAATCGAATAAGCAAATAAAAAAAATAGGTTACCATTTAAAATAAGAAAGTTGCACCCTGTATTTTGAGAACCACTGGTCTAAAAAAATTCTTGTTTCGCTCATTAAAGTAGTCTTATAAAACAGAAATTGTTTGCGAATTTAACCGACCTCGTAGCTCTTACTGTTCTCGAGATAGCAATAGTGTACCAGTTAAAATGAACACTCTGTTATATATATATATATATATATATATATATATATATATATATATATATATATATATATATATATATATATATATATATATATATATATATATAGAGTGTAATCCTTCGTATTCCGATTAGATAATGAAAAAAATTTAGTGGGTGTATCAGTGGAAGGTTTTCAGGGCTTTAGTTATTGTAAATTCGCAAGCTTTCTTGTATTTTGTTTTACACTTCATCAGGCCAGTTTTGGTGAAGTTATATATGACATTGACATAAAAGATTGTCATAAATTTACATTCACAAAAATATAAACTTATATTAACGGTGACAAGAACATGTGATTTTGTCATACTTACATATATATAACTATATATGTATAATATATGTACTTAAAGTGTTGATCGTTTGTAGTTGATGCTAGTTCGACCATTGTTACTAAAAAAATGTACTTGTTACAGGAACTGCTGAACACAGGAATAATAACGGTAATGTACGCCATTGCATTCATCGTGCAGCTGTCAGTCTGGTCGCATATACATGGAAACAGAACAGGGGCTAACATTACAGCAGGAGTGAGTATTAGAGATTATCCATATTATTTTTTTAACTTCACTGAAATTAGTTTTCTTATACTGAGTACCTAATCAATAATAAACTTAAAAATTGTAATTAATAATAATAATAATAATAATAATAATAATAATAATAATGATAGTGATGATAATGACAATGATAATGATAATAATAATGATGATAATGATATTGATATTGATAATGATAATGAGAAAAATAATAGTAATAATAATAACAATAATAATAATTAAAAAGTTAGAGTTTGTTTCATTATAAATAGTAATGAATTACAACTTTTATAATGCTATTTTGGGGATAGCGTGCATAAAGTTAGCGTGGGGTTGCTCGGGTGCCAACGGTCGTAGAGAAGGTTTCGAGATATAGTTAGAAAAATTGAGGTACATTTCAGTAGCCCCCCCATATCATTTTTTTAAAGATTCTTTTCCATAAGTATATTATGCTAGGTTTGTGCTGAATTGTGCTGTATAATAAAAGTTTTGTGCTGGCCGCGTTCAGCATAAAATAAATAATTAAATTGGAGGGGCTATTGAAATGCTCAGCCCCCCCAAATAATATTTTAAAAGATTTTTTTTCATGAGTAAATTGTGCTAGTTTTGTGCTGAATTGTGCTGTATAATAATAGTTTTGTGCTGTCCGAGTTCCGCTTAAAATAAATAATTAAATTGGAGAGGCCATTGAAATGCTCAGCCCCTCCACATAATATTTTTAAAGATTTTTTTCAAAAGTAAATTGTGCTAGTTTTGTGCTGAATTGTGCTGTATAATAATAGTTTTGTGCTGGCCGCGTTCCGCTTAAAATAAGTAATTAAATTGGAGGGGCCATTGAAATGCTCAGCCCCTCCACATAATATTTTTAAAGATTTTTTTGCAAAAGTAAATTGTGCTAGTTTTGTGCTGATTTGTGCTGTATAATAATAGTTTTGTGCTGGCCGATTTCCGCTTAAAATAAATAATTAAATTGGAGGGGCTATCGAAATGCTCAGCCCCTACACTTAATATTTTTAAAGATTATTTTTTTCAAAAGGAATGTGTGTGTACTGAATTGTGCTGTATAATAATAGTTTTTTTGCTGGCCGCGTTCCGCTTAAAATAAATAATTAAATTGGAGGGGCTAAAGATTTTTTTTCATAGGTACTGAATTGTGCTGTATACTAAAAGTTTTGTGCTGGCCGCATTGGACTCAATTTATAATTTAAAATGCAAAGTACTACAAAAATGCTTTTTAACGCAATGCGCGAAGATATGTAACTTCTGTTATGGAAATGTAAATAGTAATAATATATCGCTATTGGAATAAATATATTTCTTTCGATGATAGAAATTATTAAATATAACGTTAAAAATTGGTTATCTACTAATATTTCAATTGAACAATATCGCAACTTTAAATTAGATTATTAGTATTTTGCAGTAATTGATTGATTAGTCCGATATATCGAGATTTGACCATCTGGTAATCAGTGGCGGCTCGTGAGGTGAAAAGTAGGTGAAGAGATATTTAGGAATGAATGTCGGTGGGAGAGGGATATTGGGGGGGGGGGGGGGGTTAGTTTGTTGTAATTATTACGTACGGTAAATTTCAAATATATATTTTAAATCAAAAAAATATTTATAAACAAAACAAAATTATATTTAAATAATACTTTATAAATACGCCTATCCTTCAAAAAAGTTTTTGCAAATAAAAGCTACCACATAACTAGGAAAATTTATTACACCAGGCAGATTTAAAATGTAGATTGTGCGTTCTTCCACAGTTTTTAACATTTTTCATTTTATTTCAATTTAATGTTGGGGTAGGTCGACCACTTGCCAATAAGTACATCTTTTTTATTATCATCTATCCATCTAGAGAACGGTGTTTCCAATAAATTTCAAATAATATCATTATGCAGATTCATTCTGATGATTTAAATATACAATGTGCAATCTATTAAAGAGTTAAAGTATTAATATTAACAATAAAATATTAATGTGAATTTATTTTCACTTAAAAATATATTAGTATTACCGTCCAAATAAGTTAAAATTATAATAAATAAAATAATAACTATTCAAATTGTTTTAACAAGCAAATTTCAATGCATCAATTTCAATGTGGAGACGAGGTGCAGACTTCTCGTCGGTGGTGCAGAGTTCGAAATGTGGTATTCACCTTTCGCTTCTCTAAGCGGAGGGGGAAGCATCGTTGCTATAGCAACCATTCTATCTAGCCAATAAACGCTAGCTGCGCGCGCAACCGTGAAGAGTTTATTCAAAATTTGAATTACTCTTCATGTAATGCGGGTTGCGGACGATCAGTTTATATAATTTTTAGTAGATAATTTGATTTTTAAATTATATTAATGTTTATTTCAGGCTTTATAGTACATAATGAACAAAAATAATGTGAAATTATTTTTTAAAAACATATTTTGTTTTCTGAAATAACAGGTGAAGTTGCTCTTCACCTTCTTCACCCGAATAGCCGCCACTGCTGGTAATGTTTGTAGGGTAACTGCCACCCAATTTTTATAATTTTTTTCCAGCGTTTCTTTGTTTACTTTATCAGAGTGAAGCTGGCCGATTTGCCAGCGGCCGATTATACAGCTCCAATATTTTTTTTTTTTTGTGGCCGTACCACTTCCATACGTTACTACAACACCCCCAAGTTAGTTTAAATATTCAGGGGATGAGATATAAATTTATAAGTGATTAATAAAGAGTGCTAAAAATTATCATCGGTGCATATAACAGCCCCTATCAATTTTTAAGTAGCCGTACCACTTCCATATTTTGTATGGACGTTACTAAAACACCCCTAAGTAATATCATATACAAATAGTTTAAATATTCAGGGGATGAGACAGACATATTTACGTGATTATTAATAAAGAGTTCTAAAAATATTCATCGGTGCATATAACAGCCCGTAACATTTTTTGAAGTAGCCGTGCCACTTCCATATTTTGCACGGACGTTACTACAATACCTCTAAGTAATTTCTTGTAGAGCTAGTTTAAATATTCCGCGGAAGAGACTTAATTTTTTAAGAGTTTATTAATAAAGAGTGCTGAAAATTCTCATCGGTACATATAACAGCCCCTATCATTTTTTTAAGTAGCCGTACCACTTCCATATTTTGCACGGATGTTACTAAAACACCCCTAAGTAATTTCATGTACAGTTAGTTTTAATATTCAGGGGATGAGACCTATATTTTTGGGTGATTATTAATAAAGAGTCCTAAAAATTCTCAACGGTGCATATAACAGCCCCTATCATTTTTTATTGTAGCTGTAACAATTCCATATTTTTTACGGACGTTACTATAACACCCCTGAGTAATTTTATGTACAGTTAGTTTAAATATTCAGGGGTTGAGACATAAATTTATAAGTGATTATTAATAAAGAGCTCTAAAATTCTCATGGTGCATATAACAGCCTCTATCATTTTTTTTTTGAAGCCGTACCAGTTCCATATTGTGCTTAGACGTTACTCCAACAGCCCTAAGTAATTTCATGTAGATTTAGTTTAAATATTCAGGGAATGAGACATAAATTTTCAAGCGAATATTAGTAAAGAGAGCTGAAAATTCACATCGGTGCAAATAACAGCCCCTATCATTTTTTCAAGTAGTCATACCACTTTCATATTTAGTATGGACGTTACTACAACACCCCTAAGTAATTTCATATACAAATAGTTTAAATATTCAGGGGATAAGACATACATTTTTAGGTAATTATTAATAAAGAGTGCTAAAAATTGTCATTCGTGCATATTTTCTATTAATGTCAATCGTAATGATTTTAAATTGTATTATCATTTTTTTATGTAGCCTTACCACTTCCATATTTTGTATGGACGTTACTGCAACACCCCCAAGTAATTCCGTATACAGTTAGTTTAAATATTCAGGGGATGAGGCAAAAAAATGTGATTTTTAATAAAGAGTGCCAAAAATTCTCATCGGTGCATATAATATCTCTTATCATTTTTTGTGTAGCCGTACCACTTCCTCATTGCTATAAACAAAATAACAGAAAAAATACCAACACATATAAAATGCTCCCTATGTGCAGATGATCTTGCAATATATTACCGAAACAAAATCATAAAAACACTGAAAAAAGAACTCCAGGAAGCAACGAATACACTCCAAGAATGGGCAAAAAACATTGGATTCCATTTCTCAGAAGAAAAAACAAAAATGATGCTCTTCACAATAAACAACAACCAGCAACAAAGCCTAATGTAACAAATAAACCAACAAAAAATAGACTATGGAACAAATATAAAATTCCTTGGAATCATTTTAGATACACACCTCTCTTGGAAATTTCATACAAACCACCTCAAAATAGAATGCTGAAGAAGCTTAAACATAATAAAATATCTAAGCCATAATAAATGGGGGTCTATATAATGATGATCAGATCAAAAATTGACTAAAGCTCCACAATATATAACACGGCAAAACAATGAAATCTGAAAATACTAAGTACTACTACTTAAGGCTAGCCATTGGAGCTTACAGAGAACTAGCTCAATAACAAGCATTCTATGTCTCATCCCCTGAATATTTAAACTAACTGTACATGAAATTACTTGGAAATGTTGTAGTAACGTCTATACAAAATATGGAAGTGGTACGGCTACAAAAAAAAATGATAGGGGCTGTTATATGCACCGATGAGAATTCTTAGCACTCTTTATTAATAATCACCTAAAAATGTATGGCTCATCCCTTGAATATTTAAACTATTTGTATATGATATTACTTAGGGGTGTTGTAGTAACGTCTATACAAAATATGGAATTGGTACGGCTACAAAAAAATTATAGGGGCTGTTGTATGCACCAATGAGAATTTTTAGCACACTTTATTACTAATCACCTAACTATGTATGTCTCATCCCCTGAATATTTAAACTATTTGTATATGATATTAGTTAGGGGTGTTCTAGTAACGTCCATACAAAATATAGAAGTGGTACGGCTATTTAAAAAAAAATGATAGGGGCTGTTATATGTACCGATGAGAATTTTCAGCACTCTTTATTAATAAACTCTTAAAAAATTAAGTCTCTTCCGCGGAATATTTAAACTAGCTCTACAAGAAATTACTTAGAGGTATTGTAGTAACGTCCGTGCAAAATATGGAAGTGGCACGGCTACTTAAAAAAATGATAGGGGCTGTTATATTCACCGATGAGAATTTTTAGCACTCTTTATTAATAATCACCTAAATATGTATGTCTCATCCCCTGAATATTTCAACTATTTGTATATGGTATTACTTAGGGGTGTTTTAGTAACGTCCATACAAAATATGGAAGTTATAAATTTATCTCATCCCCTGAATATTTAAACTAACTGTACATGAAATTACTTGTGTTGTAGTAACGTATGGAAGTGGTACGGCTACAAAAAAAATGATAAGGGCTGTAATTTGCATCGATGAGAATTTTCAGCTCTCTCTATTAATATTCACTTGAAAATATATGTTTCATCCCCTGAATATTTAAATTAAATCTACATGAAATTAGTTAGGGGTGTTGGAGTAACGTCTATACACAATTTGAAAGTGGTACGGCTACAAAAAAAATAATTATAGGAGCTGTCATATGCACCGATGAGAATTTTTAGAACTCTTTATTAATAATCACTTAAAATAATATCTCATCCCCTGAATATTTAAACTATTTGTACAAGAAATTACTCAAGGGTGTTCTAGTAACGTCTGTACAAAATATGGAAGTGGTACGGCTACACAAAAAAAATGATAGGGAATGTTATTATATGCCCCCATGAGAATTTTTAGCATACTTTATTAATAATCACTTAAAAAATTATGTCTCATCCCCTGTATATTTAAACTATTTGTACATGAATTTACTCAGCGGTGTTCTACTAACGTCCATACAAAATATGGTAATGGTACGTCTGCACAGAAACATTATAGGGGATGTTAAATGTTTTGAGGAATAAGTAGCATTCTTGTCAATAATTACATAAGAATTTATAACTCCTACCTTGAATATTTAAACAAAACCTACATTAAATTACTCAGGGGTGTTGTAATAAACATCCTGATAGTTTATTTTTTTTATTATTATCATGTTTTCATAAGATGACAACACTTTTGATGCCTGCAGTACATAGACTTTCAAGGCTACGCAACACTTGTCTAGAATCGAATCGGCCGCTAGCTTCACTCTGATGTTTACTTTCATATGTATTGTCCAGCCGGTGTAGTCCCTTGTCCCTTGTTACTTATATTTTATGGTAATGAAGTTAATTGGAATAGTAATAGATTCCAATATGTTTCGTTAAAAACATGAGAATTTAAACTTACGAAATAAAATTAAATTTTGTGCATAAAAAATTATAGAACGAACTGAACAAAAGTTACGTACCACACTAACAATATAAATTTAAAAGAAAATATCTAGGAGAAATTATACAGGAAACATTTTTATTAAAACTATTTAATTCTGACTGAACATTTTAAATTCGCGCCATAAGTTATTCGTGTTTCTAAGTTCGTAATAGTTTAATTTATTGACAAATGTTGATTGTAATGTAAGGGACAGAAAATACTCTTCAGATATGGTATTGGTTAACGACGTTTTAAAGAACGGGATGAGAAAGGTCTTTTAAAAGACTGTTGAACAGAAAAATTGTAGCGATTTTTGTATACACAACCTATAAACATTATACTTTCTCGCAGATCACATATTAGTTTACAACAATATATACGTGTATGAGCTGGAGCAATAAATTATTTTAGCCGCGCATTTAGCTGAAACTCGAAATTTAAGGAAATATTTATTGCTTTAATTAAAAATTTAATGCTTGTAAATAGTCAAGTTTTTAGTCACATTCGTTGTATATAGGTCGTTTGAGAATACTAAATGAACATCTGACTTCAAAAACAGTTTTTCTACAAGAATATACACGTGTGTGTATTAATAAACAATACAAAAAATATCAACTGGTTAAATAATTCAGGGGAACAGGGTACGTAATAACAATAAAACTTTGAAAATTTATATCTTAACAGTTGTTATTGGTTCATAGTTTTGCTGAAAAGAGATTAGTTCTGTCTGTATTCTTTTCAGGATTACTATGAGCCAATAGTACCTGTTATGATATAAATTTTCAAAGTTTTATTATTATTACGTACCCCGTTCCCCTGAATTAATTATCCGAATTATATTTTTTGAATTGTTTATTAATGTAACAATCATTTTGTAAATGTTTTATTCTGTCCGTATCCTTTTCAGGATATCTATGAGCCAATTATATATCTGTTAAGATATAAAATTTCAAAGTTTTATATATATTGTATATTTTCAAACTGTTATTGGTATTATGTACCCTGGGTCCCTGATTTGATATACCAAATGACAATGTACTTAATGAATTAGATATTTAACATATTTTTTATTTTTTGATTTTATTGAAATAAATAAGTCGTTGGTAGGAGTTCACTAACTCGACACATTACTCAGCAAATAACGTATGGTGCGAATTTAAAATCTTCAGCCAAAAAATTAAATAACTTTATTAAAAATTATTTACATTAAACACAAATTTGGCAAAATTTTGTTCTAATGAAAATAATTACGGTAAAAATGGATTTATTTACAATTTACACTTTCATAACTAAAGTTATCTCCGTGCATTGCGTTAAAAAGCATTTTTGTACAAGTAAGCATTGAGAAATCGTTTACGAAAACGTGCATCACGTAAGTCTCCAGTAGGAATCCACACTAACTCCACACATCAACCAGTGAATAACGTAAGGCGTCAGAATTAAATAGTTTTAATAAAAATGTTTCCTGTATAATTTCTCCTAGATATTTTCTTTTAAATTTATATTATTAGTGTGGTACGCAACTTTTGTTCAGTTCGTTCTATAATTTTTTATGTGCAAAATTTAATGTTATTTCGTAAGTTTAAATTCTCATGTTTTTAACGAATCTATTCCTATATATAATAAACAAGGGACTACACCGGATGGACAACCATATGAAAGTAAACAAAGAAAAAAAAAAAATTATAAAAATTGGGTGGCAGTTACCCTAAAAACATTACCAGATGGTCAAATCCCGATATATCGGACCAATCCAACAATCAATCAATTACTGCAAAATACTAATAATCTGATTTAATGCTGCGATATTGTTCAAGTGAAATATCAGTGGCCGCGTGCTAGAGTGTCTGGTCGCGAACCTGGGGGAACCGGGTTCGATCCCGACAGACGCCAAATATTTCCAATTTTAAATGGCACAGAAGTGACCCCTGTGGTGCACTCTCCACACCAGCTATGAGTGCCCGAAAGGTGACGCCTGATAAGCGCCCACACGGTAAAATATATCGTCATCATTACCGATGTCTACACGATACTGGCACACCCAGATATGGGTAATATGCCGTGATGATATATTTATTTATTTTTATTTACACAATTTTTAACATTGCATTTAATAATTTCCATTATTGAAAGAAATATATTTATTCCAATAGCGATATATTATTACAATTCAGCACAAAACTAGTACAATTTACTTATGAAAAACAATCTTTAAAAATATTATGTGGGGGGGGGGGGGGGGCTGAGCATTTCAATAGCCCCTCCAATTTAATTATTTATTTAAGCGGAACGCTGCCAGCACAAAACTATTATTATACAACATAATTCAGCACAAAACTAGCACAATTTATTCATGAAAAAAATCTTTAAAAATATTATGTGGAGGGGCTGAGCATTTCAATAGCCCCTCCAATTTAATTATTCATTTTAAGCGGAAAGCGGCCAGCACAAAACTATTATTATACAGCACAATATATTCATGAAAAAGAATCTTTAAAAATATTATGTGGAGGGGCTGAGCATTTCAATAGCCCCTCCAATTTAATTATTTATTTTAAGCGGAACGCGGCCAGCACAAAACTATTATTATACAGCACAATTTATTATTATGTGGAGGGGCTGAGCATTTCAATAGCCCCTCCAAATTAATTATTTATTTTAAGCGGAAAGCGGCAAGCACAAAACTATTATTATATAGCACAATTTATTCATGAAAAAGAATATTTAAAAATATTATGTGGAGGGGCTGAGCATTTCAATAGCCCCTCCAATTTAATTATTCATTTTAAGCGGAAAGCGGCCAGCACAAAACTATTATTATACAGCACAATATATTCATGAAAAAGAATCTTTAAAAATATTATATGGAGGGGCTGAGCATTTCAATAGCCCCTCCAATTTAATTATTTATTTTAAGCGGAAAGCGGCCAGCACAAAACTATTATTATACAGCGCAATTTATTCATGAAAAAGAATCTTTAAAAATATTATGTGGAGGGGCTGAGCATTTCAATAGCCCCTCCAATTTAATTATTTATTTTAAGCGGAACGCGGCCAGCACAAAACTATTATTATACAGCACAATTTATTATTATGTGGAGGGGCTGAGCATTTCAATAGCCCCTCCAAATTAATTATTTATTTTAAGCGGAAAGCGGCAAGCACAAAACTATTATTATATAGCACAATTTATTCATGAAAAAGAATCTTTAAAAATATTATGTGGAGGGGCTGAGCATTTCAATAGCCCCTCCAATTTAATTATTTATTTTAAGCGGAAAGCGGCCAGCACAAAACTATTATTATACAGCACAATATATTCATGAAAAAGAATCTTTAAAAATATTATGTGGAGGGGCTGAGCATTTCAATAGCCCCTCCAATTTAATTATTTATTTTAAGCGGAAAGCGGCCAGTACAAAACTATTATTATACAGCAAAATTTATTCATGAAAAAGAATCTTTAAAAATATTATGTGGAGGGGCTGAGCATTTCAATAGCCCCTCCAATTTAATTATTTATTTTAAGCGGAAAGCGGCCAGCACTAAACTATTATTATACAGCACAATTTATTCATGAAAAAGAATCTTTAAAAATATTATGTGGAGGGGCTGAGCATTTCAATAGCCCCTCCAATTTAATTATTTATTTTAAGCGGAACGCGGCCAGCACAAAATCTTTATTATACAGCACAATTCAGCACAAAAATAGCACAATTTACTCATGAAAAGAATCTTTAAAAATATTATGTGGGGGGGGCTGAGCATTTCAATAGCCCCTCCAATTTAATTATTTATTTTAAGCGGAACGCGGCCAGCACAAAACCATTTTTATACAGCACAATTCAGCATAAAAATGGCACAATTTATTCATGAAAATGAATTTTTAAAATTATTATGTGGGCGGGGGGCTGAGCATTTCAATAGCCCCTCCAATTTAATTATTTATTTTAAGCGGAACGCGGCCAGCACAAAACCATTATTATACAGCACAATTCAGCACAAAACTAGCACAATTTACTCATGAAAAAAAATCTTTAAAAATATTATGTGGGGGGGCTGAGCATTTCAATAGCCCCTCCAATTTAATTATTTATTTTATGTTGAACGCGGCCAGCACAAAACTTTTATTATACAGCACAATTCAGCACAAACCTAGCATAATATACTTATGAAAAAGAATCTTTAAAAAAATGATGTTGGGGGGCTACAGAAATGCACCTGAAAAATTGACTCTGTCGGGCCCTGCAATAAAACTACAAATATCGTGGAAAAATGGAAAATAATTGGACTAGCAGTCATATGAATAATTTACGTCCTGGTCGACATTATTGCTTGGTAATTCGTTGTACACATGAGTATGGTGATAGCTGATGGGTAAAATTGAGTGCTGAGAGTGAGAATTAACAAAATTACGGGTTATTGGAAAAACGACGCCATGCTCCGCGACGGCAGAAACTATGGCGGGTGAACGGTAGATGCGGAGATCTCAAGGGTCTATAGAAACGTATCCAGACAGTTTGGGCGTGACCGACGCCAGGCGCCGCGACGGTGATATCGCGCTGGTTCAGCGAGTAACTGCAGAAAAGGCGGAGGCTGACGTAAGTGCGTATTTTTGTGATAATAATTGATGGTATGTGCGGCGCACGATGTAAAAATTTACCCGGGCAAAAAATTCACATACTCTAGTCCTTGATAGTGGATCGGCTTACGCACTACGGCGTCGTGGCGCAGAGTCGAAAAACGCACTTTTGTCGATGAACTATAAAGTGGACGCCTATGGTTACCGGTCGGGTTATAGTAACTCTAGCTCTAGATAAACACGCGTACTCGACGTCTGTATCTGGAACTGGTGATTTTAGTCAGTGGCTACGCCTGGTGTGAATCGTAGTGGCTCTGGATGTTTTCAGGGACGCCTTTACACTCAACAAGCGTTGCGACGTAGGGCGTATGAATCTCACAACGAGACACTAAAACATACTTCCAGATTACAACGAAACAACTCGTACGGACAGCTCACGGTGCGATGTTTTAACTTGAAGTATTTTTTTGCCATACTGGTTATAGAATCTGCCCATAAGGCCGACGTATTTCATAAATCTGTTCAGGAAATAATTTGGAATTGTCAACATAGTTCGTATATAGTTGGAGTAACGATGATCGACTGGAGATTGATGTGTGGAGAAGAAAATAAAGTAATCGGAAACTGCAGTCAGTATGCTTTTATTTGATTTGAAACCTACGTTTGGCCATTACAATGGTCTTCTTCAGGGTTAAATCAAGTCATAAACAGTGATGAAGATATTTGTAACTCATGTTAACAAACATCGAAATACAATATGTGAATTGCACGTTATAATATTGATGAAAAACAACTTTTGTTTTATATAAATATATAATGTAACGAACCAGATAGAATGTAACAATTTTATAAAATTTTATAAATCATAGATAAAAATAGAATATTGCCGTTGTGTATATCGCTTGTAACTAATAGTATGCCACTACCACTCCACCTTATTACCCCCAAAATAAAATTTGTTGTGGCCAGCACAATACATCCCGCCAATTCCTTATTTCAGTTACAGTCACTTGAAAGCACTAAACACATTTTGTGCATAAGTTGCATACCTACCATATTTTTTTTTATAACTGAATTATAGACGGCAAGCTAAAAATTATTGGTACATGGTTCGTGTTTTCTAGAGTTTTTCATTAAATATATTCAAAGTAGTTTCCTTCAACAATAATACCCTTCACAATTCTTTTTTTTTTTCACTTGTTTCCTATGAAATTTTATTGTCCAAAAAAAATTGTCAAAAGTTGCACATTGCCAAGCCAGGCGAAGAAAATGCTCTGCGGTTAATTCTGTATTTTCACTCACTACGATACCTTGAAAAATTTATTTACTAAGTTCTAACTAACTTAGTTTTATAACTTATTTTCAAATGATAGATAAATAACTGTAAAAATGGTAGTGCCAATGATGGCCTAATTGATTTTCTTATTCTCAACAATTCTAGCGTGTAGGGTCCATAAGCTTGTTTCTCTATAATCAAATCAATCATGTTTGTGTTAAAGTCGCTGCACTTTGTGTACAGTCTAGAGTGCTAACCGTCGATGACGGTTTTCTCCTTCTGATTTCTTCCGCCGAGCTCCAGTTCCTGCTTGCGGGAAATTTTATCATACGGCTTGTATCGACCTTAGCGATGACGAATTCAAATTACACCATAAAACAGAAATTTGTATTATATGTGTCCGCCAGGCAAATTAAAATGTTCGATGATTGATAAAACTAAATTCTTCAATAAAATTTAAATTTCAATGACTGGGTTAACAATTATATTTCATCATTGTCTGCTAATTTTACCTATAATTTCAAAAAAAAATTCGATAATATAAAACCTGAAATAAGGTAAATACATTAATTTTAAACAATATTGCTATTTTTAAAGACGAACTCATTAAAACTACTGACGCTAAAATTAAAGATGTTGTTAAAAATGTGCCAACAATATCCATTCGCCGACAACTCACCTGTGTCCGTCTTCGCAACTACAATCGAAATTTTACGCTCCGTTGATCTTCTTTCTTCCAGCATTGCCTTTTCAATTATTACATGCAGTAATTCACATGATCCTAATAGAATAGATAAAAACCTTATTAATTCTAATTTCCTGTACTTAATTTACAAATTAGAATTGTTGAAATGAGTGATATATTGTCTTATGATCAATTTAAAAATTATTTATGAAATCATAATAAATCTTATTTCAATGAGGACTCTAAATGCTAAAATATTCTTCTCTCAAAAAGAAGAATGATGTTTACCAAGCACCAATACAGATTGATCAGACTATATATCACAAACTAATTGAGGCTAATAAGATAGTTATAGAATACGACTATTGTCCTGTTTAGATGCATTAGGCTGTAGGAATAGATCTACGCCAATGCTACAAGTGTAGCGGATTCCATCACTTCTCCAATCATTGTACTAAACAGTTAAACATGATAGCAAAAATTGTCAGTCATATAACATGTATTGCCCATATTTACTTGGGAATTCAGGTTCAATCGTGGACTAATCTCTAACCAACCTGTATTACTTCCAAACAAACGATACACTTCAAAAATTTGGTGGAAAATTCGAATTTACATCAGTTATTCCCAACATTGGTAGTATAAATGACTTTTTTACCTTTCATCACCTTCAGGTAAGGAAGGTATTGTCTTTGGTCAAAAAATTCGACAATGAATTTTTAATAAGCACGTTTTGGGGTCCTCAGTATACAATTTTACTATTTTTAGATGTGTGTGTGCATGTGTATGGATGTTTGTATGTGACAATAATTTCAGCCGCGACAACTCCAATACTACAATTTCAAAAATCATGATTTTGTCGTATTCCTCGACTTTACATCCAAGCGAAGACGTGATTAGATTTTGGTTACAATTGGTCAACGGAAGAGTCCTCATTTGCAATAGGTTTTCTTGTAAAACGCACTTAAATTTCAATTATTGACACTTCATCTTATAATAAAAATTAAAAAATATTTTATTCTCAATGTATTTAAAGATAAGACAAAGAAATAAATTTTCGTAAATCTTGCAATCTATGCAGAAACACCATGGAAATAGTAGTAGTTGATATTGCTAATTCACAATGTCAAGTACAATAATTTACATATGTTGGGTTGGTGACATAATTTTACTTGAAATACAATAAGGTATGGTACAACGAACACAATTGGGACCAAAACCTTGTTCTTACTAATATTTGTCCATTCTGGCATTTAAAGAAAAAAAAAAAATATCTGTTAAACGGAACAAAAACATCATCTCTACTCTTTTTATTTATCATGTGGAAGGCGTTTGTCCACCTTTTTGAAAAAGGAATCTGTGATTAATAGCTTTACTCGAGTTTTTTTTTTTTCATTCGTTGTAGCATACACGTTCGTTCTAAAATCCAAATTTTATTATTGCAACTGTTTGTTGTAGCATCCGTTCGTCATAGCGTACCTCACTGTATATAATCTTTTGCAAGAAATTTTCTCTAATGAATTTATGTAAAATACGTAGAATTGACGGAAGCTTATGTGTTGGCCACATCAAATTTTTTAATCTAATTTTATTTGTGTGTAAACAACGCCATACATGTCAGTGTTAAGAAAGAAATAAAGAACGCAACTGTTTGAAAAGAGAGAATAGACGGATTGGATTTACTAATCCAACAAATCTGCTGGGTTTGTTGGGTCAGTTCAAAATCAGTTCTGAGTTACTTAAAATGTGCCAACTAAATACAACTAACCAACTAAGTTACACGAAATTTCCCAAATAAATACGGCCATTAGTTGTGTTAGATACAATGATACTTTAAAAACAAAAATCAGTACATGTCACAGTTCTTGGTATCCGAACTGTCATGTCTTCATCGAAACTCTAAAAGAGAGCAATACAAGGACCAAAGTTCAGTTTAGAAAATCGACAATTTTTACTCCATCAGTCGTTACTTACATTTTTATATCATTGCTTTTTCTGAAACATGGTTAAATGGTACCATTTCTAACTACGAATTAGCACTACCTCTATGTTTATATAGAATTGACCATAATTTTGATGACAGTAATATTTCCTGTAATGATAGTGTCCTTCTCCTTGTTAAAGAAAATATTATTTCTTACTATATTGATCGAAGCAATTACTCAGACATTTTTTCAGTAAATGTGGATCTAGTTTGTTCAGAAATTATACTCATGTATACGTACATTCCACCAGTTAATTCTAAATGTCTACTGATAATCTGACTGAATTCTGTATATGACTTCTTTGATAGCCTCCCTGTCTTGCAAAACAACACTTTTGTTATTATGAATGACTTCAACATTCCTGAATTAATGACATCCTGAATGTTCTAAAGTGCATAACTTTTTCTTAATACTAAACGGAACTCTATTGTTCAAAAGAATAATCGTATACTAGACTTTGTCTGGTATAAGAATGCAGTGTAGCATGATATAGGGGCAACATTTCCTGGTTTGTGATTGATGCAAATTCGAACCAATTTCAAACTGTCCCAATATAATATTATTTCTTCTGCCTTTGTGTACAATAAATTAAACAAGTTAAATTGCATATAAGTGAAATAAATAATTTAATATAAATATAATTTTAAAAAACTAATAACTAACATAAAAAAGTTAATATAAATACAAAACACACATCACCTGCTAACCTGTCAATAACTGTCAAAAATGTTTTGTTATTCATGAATTTTCGCATGTCTGATCAAAATAGTCCTTAAATGGATGGTATTGAAGATGTTCCATCTTCAAATGATGTGTCTGAATGATCGATTATTGATATTATTATTTTATCGAAATAAAACTTAGATTTGTATTTAACCTTAAAATGTTGCTGCGTAAACTACTGCAATCTTAACCCAGAAGCAGTATAGATATAATTATTTCTAACTTAAATTTTTAAGTTACTCAGAGCGAATGATCCCTTTTCTAGATATTGAATATGACTATCCCTGCCTTTAACTTTGAAATAAATTCGTTCAGCGAAAATCATTAGTTTGTCTTATAATTTTAAGAAAGATGATTATAACAAATTATATGATTTGATGGATAAATTTATTTAGGAATCTCTTCAAAAATTTGACAATATAAACTCAGCTTGTAACTTTTTTTATAAATCACTTTACGGGTTTTTTGGACTAGTGTGTTTCTGCTAAGATATCGTCCGAACCTCGTTATCCGCCCTAGTTTACCCCTACAATCAAAGCTTGTTTTAAGAAAAAAGATCATCTTTAGAAGTTGCAAATTTTATAACAAAGGTGCGTTAATATATGATACCCCTGGTTTTATTGGGCAATCTTGTTTGAGTATTTTTGTAACGATACAGTGATGAAGCTTTAGGATTCATGCACTTTTTAAATCTATCTATATCACTACCGTTCTGTATTTAAGGACACAATTTTACTTTGTACATTAGTTCACCTGATGATGATCGAAAGATCGAAACGATCGTTGTAATAATAAAATTATTATTATTGTGAAACCTGCCAAGTGTTATTTTATCTTCCATCACCTTTAAGTAAGGCAGGTATTTTCTGATTTTTTATAGTCTACGTAGATGTACTGACATAGACAAAATTTTGTTCGATCACTATCTTTGTCAGTTTTACTTCTCGGTAACAGTTTAAGTTTAAGATCAGACCTATGTTGATTAAGCTTTTTTACTTATTTTGGTTAGTACTATATACCCTCAAAAAAATTTACCTTTTTTTAGCATTTGCATTGTTCCTCAACATGTCAATACCATCACAATTCCATCCTTCATAAAAAATGTGTAATAAAAATCATATGTTTATATAAATTATTTTTGTTTCAGGTGTTTGGTCTCTTCAATTTCATCGCATATGCAGCGGGTTCATATTTCTTATACGTGGAGAGGAAGAACAGTACAACTCAGTAAGGGTTGTCAGAAAACATGGAATGGAAAGAATAATATCACTGATGCACTGTGTAGTACAATCGTCCAAAATACATGGTGCACAATACTTTTTACAGCCAGTTATTTATGACCTTTATATTACATTAATGGACTGAAAGCTTGTCACATCTGATTTTTATGCAATTAATAGGTACGTACGGTACGGACATAATAGCGCTGTGTCGCGATTGACGGTGCGAATTCGAGCCGCAAGTAATTTCGGTCTATCGAACTGCGAGCTAAAGGGGCTCTCGTTATTTAGTTTTTTTGAAGTATATTTATATTCATACGCAATCCTGTGTGTTTCTCACGTTTACATGTCATGTTCATTACCACTGTTGATTTTATCATTCTAAATAAAATATATCCAAGTTTATGGAAAGTGAAGAGTGAAAAATCAATGTAGCGGGCTCATATCTCTTTTAAACTAAACTTTTAGTTGAATAAGGCTCGTGCACATGACGTCACAAAATGGCTACCATGGCTTGGTTGGTTATTAGTTTGAGAAAATTAAAAGCATTTACAAAATGCCAGTAACATGTAGTGTTGCAGACGCATCTACTTTATTGTCATGTAACGTCTGCAAAAAGTTCATAAATCTTTCCTCACTTAGTTCCGAATAAATTCTGCTTTTCTTTTGAAGTGGATTACCTCCAACACACTTCTCAACTTCATATTTTTATTTTTCAATATCTTGTACTGGAGCCATTGTTTTAATTTTAGATGAAGTCGATGGCGCTAACCAATACGATTTTTCACCTGTAACTGTCACAGGTTCTATATTTCTTACTGTGTCATCAATGTAGAACATAAGGGCAGCAACAATGCTACATGTGTCTCCTAACCCTGCAACACAAGTGCAATGTGCACATAATATAATGCCTTCTTGTGTTGCTATAAACCAGGCTTGTAAAGGGCTTTCTTTTAGTCTGTGAGAATACATATCTTTCCTATGACAAGAACATTTGTTCCAAATGTCATCGTATGGATTTCTTTGAGCAACCCACATTTATAAAATTTGTACGCGTCTAGGTTTTTATATGATCGTAATTCATCTTGTGTATACGCACTTTTTGATTCCACTAAATAATTATATCTATATATGTAACTTTAGGAAAGTTTTTAATATCCGTACTTACACTTTTACTGTCTATTTTATTCATTATTATTTATAAATGCCAACTTTTGTAGATATCTCTCCTGGACATTCTTGTTCAATGTAAAAAATAGTCACTGTACGAAGACATACTAATAATCTTCAAAAACACCAATAACTCTTCACAAATAAATAGCATCAACCACTGTGCTGGCCAACCGATCAGCTGAGAGTAGCCATTTTGGGGGCGGGGCTGCACGAGCCTTATAGACGAGTATAAAACACAAGCTTGTAAGAAGTGTGCAACATGCAGATGCTCCACGTGCCCAAGTTTTGCGCGGCAATGCACGTGTGATTGTCCTTTACATTTTCATTCTTTAACAAAAAGCGTGTGAACATTCTTTCGATTAAAACTTGCCGTTAAACAAATGAAGTTTAACGACAAGCGTGCAATTACTCGGAAGGTCTTTACCTCTCAATGTGCGGCAAAACGCCAGCGTTTAAAGGCTGTCATGTAGAAGGATTATCATGCGCGCTTTGGCGTTCACAGCATCGTTAACACTGTCCTCGAGCGGATCGTTGCTAGGTTTGCGACGCAGCGATGTTACAAGTCTTTATTAAATGTACCTACCTTAATTGACTGAAGGTATTTTTCCACCAACAGCTGTATATATTATTGCTCGATAAATTCAAATGTAATAATTCAATACTAAAAATAAATACCTTAAATAATTTTGTTCGTAAACCGTTTTTGTATACAGTCTAAAAGTAGACATAATACAGTTTAATATTTTGTCATGTACTGAATTCACTTCACTTATGATTTTGTGAAATCTTCAGACCGTAATAAATGTACAGGTTTCTTTGGGTAAATAATTTTTCCCAATTGCCTTGTTAAATTCATTATGTCGAATATTTGTATGTAAGAAATTTATTATATGTACATATACACTCGAAATCGTGTAAAAATATACATAGTCATAAGATATGATTTTTTATTTATTTTATAAATACGAAGATTTGATAAAATAAGGTACAAAATTAGCGTTTTTTTAAACCGCATTCTTTCTAAATCGTGTAAAAAAAGGTTATAGTAGGTTGGAATTTTATAAGAATATTATCAAAAATTTTCATATTTAATTCCTTGCTTAATTTTTTAAAACAAAACAAATAAATAGGACAACCTAAATCAGATGGCGACGAAAATTAAAATCCGCTGTAGGACGGAAGTTACTAAATGAGGAATGTCTATTTAATTTTATATTAATCAGGGAAAATAAATGTGTTTTCATTAGTTTTTTTTTAAGATATGCATTACCGTACTATACATATATGAGATACATTTTATACAAAAAGGTACAGTTAAATTGTTTAAATTAGCCCAATATTAAGCAAATAACGGACGAGGCTTTGAATATCAGCTGTGTGTTGTACAAGATTTTTTTTACATTCATTGCAATAACGAGACAAAATCAACATAGCGAGGCAGCTTTGCTCTATTTGTTGTTATGGTTGATTGCTTGGAAAAATTATGCAACTTTAAACATTTTTATTATAGCTGGCACGCGTTTAATTGAGAAAGACACTGCGCATACTAGCTAAAAACATCGAGTATAATTTCTTTGGCCAGTAAATGAATTCACTTCCTCTTTATACCAATTTTAAATGTTGATGAAATATTTTCTTCTTGTTATAATGGCATATAGTAATTACTAATAAATAGGTTACAATTATTTTAAACATTTGGCTAAATGTCAATATAAGTAACTCCCCTACATTTCGATCCGTCCAAGTGCGTTCTGTGCATACTTCATACATCAGGCTCAACTTAACGCGCGCCAGCTATATACTGAAAATACAGTAAAATTTTTAAAAGAAGTCCGATTAAGGTCATCTATGAATTGTATGAAATAAGATTTTAGCTCCGCCCATTCTGTCAAATTCATGAATGTCGTTTACTTATTTTTTGTGAGGGTACATAAGATAGTACTGTTATTTTATTGTTATAAAAATACATATTACAGCAAAAGCATTCAAAATTCAAAACTAAGTCAATTGGTAAGTTTATTAGCAAATGTAAAACCAAATATTTGAATAATAAGATTCTGACACAGTGTCAGTGACACTGACAGAAAATAACGTTATTCGTACGGCTATGAATCAAGGCAATTTATCTAAATTAATAAATAAACTTACGTTACAGCGAAAGTATTGTCAATAATGAGCATCGTTTTACAATAGAATGTCCTAACTTAGTCGAAACAATATGAATTTTTCAAAGACAAGTGTGTTATATCCATCCTTGTCGCACATACTTCTAGTAATTGCAAATGAGAAAGATAAATATATGCCAATTTGTTAATTCGTTCACGATACAGATGGCCTTGATCGAACTTCTTTCAAAAAATTTACTGTACCTATGTAATTTTTTGTGGTCGTCTAAGAAATAGTGTTCCTAGCTCGCTCGAAAGTAATATCGTGTTGACTCACTCGACTGCACCTCGTTCGACAAACTTCACACGCGCACGATATTTTTTTACATTCAATACTCGTTATAAAATAGTTATTTGTATATTAAGTGCTGAAAATGTTTGTTTGTAGACCCAAAACAAAAGTTGCAGCCTGAGCGAGACGAAGGTTGCAATATTTTGTTTTCGACAAAGAACTTTCAATATGTGTTTATACTACTTACTCCTGCAAGATAAAAAATAAGAAAATTAAGAATTATTATTTTTGAAAAATGATTTGACATTAATTGATAATTTTTGTATTTGTGATGTGTATTTTTTAAGTCTATTCTACAATTGAGTCATTTGTCGGTTGTCGCTTGTAAGTCGTTTGACGTTAGCAGTAAGCGACATTGTTCTCTACAATATAGTCGCAAGAGTCGTAGCGAACTGTTTCTTTCAAGTGAGGTTATGGATTTTGTATCTCTTCTAAATTATTTTAATTTAATTGCAAAATAACTTCAAACAGTGATCTCTTAACATTATGTTATAGAAATCACAAATAATAAAATTACGACGGCTGATGCAAAGGAGAAGACAAAAACATACAAGACTATTATGGATAAAACCTCATATTATCGTTGATATTGGGCCAAATATCTTTTTTTTTATTAATGTATATTTTGTTATATCATATTTTGTTGTACATAATGTATAATTATTTCGTCTATTATCGTTTCGTTTATTTTTACGTTACTGCCGTAGTGTGGTTCAGTGTCGTTATCGTAGAAAGATGAAAAATGACCAACTTGCTATCCGACACCGACATCCGACAACGCCTCCCAAATTTCAGCGTAGTGCGCACGCGTACGATATCCGACACCGACAAACGACTTACTGTTATTGTAGAACATGTCGTACTGATGTACCGACTAAGCAGACAAATCTAAAAAAGAAAATTCTTATTTTTTTTTTTGTTTTGTTTTACTTTTCTTTTTGTTATATCATACTTATGGTAAATAAATATTTTTACTAATTAATTGACTAATCAAAACTTTTCTGTGCTTATCAAATACTAAGTGTGTTTACCGATTAATCGCCGAGTAGAAAAGTGGCCGGACAGTCGGCTTAAGCGACTATTAGTCGGTAGTATCTAGTATCTATGAAAACAACAAACATTATAATAAACAACTTTCATAAGTAAAATTCGTTGCTAGGATATCGAAGCGTGCCGCAAAGTTTTACATGAAAAACAAGCCAGACAATTGTATTTTCAGAGCAGGAGTAGAAATATACTATTTTCAATAAAATTGTTTCTTGAACATAATGCAATTTGTGCGTGACACTGACGTCTGTTAATTAGAAATATTTGAACATCATAACAGTTTCCGTGGTGTATAATTTTAACCTCAAAATTTAATATTTGCCAGAATGTTAAATAAGTATTTTTTTTAAATAAAACAAATAAAAATTAAATTGCGACAATTAAAATGCTTGCCACATATTTTATATATATATATATATATATATATATATATATATATATATATATATTGAATTTATAGAAAAAAATGCAATTAAACCGTATGAGAGGGTAGATTACCTATTCTTTAATATTCATAATAACATAAAATTTAAAAAAAACATACATTTTTATACGAAAAATTTTAAATCGTTAGACACTCGCGCACACAAACACACACAACACACACACACATTACTATGGAAAAATAAAACATTTGTATTTATTTCTTAAGTGTCAAATTTATAAATAAAATATTGGATATTGAATCGCTTATTTATACGAGTACCTATAATGTATAATACAGTATGACTGACAAAAGTCTTAACAAATATGCAACTTTTATATTATTTCAATTAATTTTTTTTACAGAAATGCTTTTAAAGTCTGTGGTAATTCATCTGTGAAATGTTTTTTTTTATTATTTTTTTATTTTATTTTAGACGTTGGGAATATTTCTGTTTCTTATTTGTTCAGACTTATTTTAATATCTCTATATTTAAATCCATACAGATGATTATGCGAGAATGAATTAGCAAATATATCCGATATTAAGAGAAGTGGTGACTTTTCTTAAATAATTAAATATACTACAGATGACATGCGCAAGTAAAAAGTTGCTATTTTCCACAGAGGGCTGTTACTTCCGATTCCAGACTGCGCGATAGTAATTTTGTTACTTGAAATGAAATATATTATACCGCATTTGGTTTAAGATTGCAGTGGTGGGCGGAGCATGAAGAGAGCGGTTTTATTTTGATAAAATAATAATACAATACGGGAAACCTTCATACATATAATTTTGAGGTGGAACATATTCAATAATATTCATTTCAGAATCATTTTCATCAGACATGAGAAATTATATAAATAATAAAATATTTTTAACAGTTATTGACAGGTTCATAGGTAATATGACTTTTGCATTTGTATTCACTTTTTGCGTTATGTTATTTAAATTAATATTAAAAATATATATTACTTACATTCAATTTAATTAGCTTCATTTATTGTACACTCATTTAGAAAAAAATTACAATACTTATATAATATTGGGAATATTGTCCCTGTACCATTCTACTCTGCATTCATAAACCAAATACAGTATAGATATATTTTTTTAATTTTTGAAAAGTTCGTAATTTGTTTTTACAATACAAAGAACTATTATATTGCGGAAGTTTGAAATATGATTACGCGTATGTTGTTGATGGATATAAATATTAGAATTTTTTTTACTTTTTGTCCATGGATGGTAGTATTTTTGTAATTTTTTGTTTTTACAGTCGTGTGAGAAATATGTGTTCAAACTCAAAATAAAAAATACAGAAAATTGCATTTTTCCTGTTTTACAAAACCCGAAAGTTATTTATTCATTTCACACAGTCGTGGGTTAAAGCGTGAGAAATTATTTCTCGCACATTACCGTACTTTACGAAGTCCGAAAGTTATTCATTTCCCACAGTCGTGGGTTAAAGTATGAGAAATTAGTAATGTTACGAACTATAATATAATATTAATATTTGAGTATGTAATTTTTGATTTATAAATTACAAAATGTTTGATAATTAATTATCTATGTATATATGTATTTCTATATATAGTAAAAGAAACTATTGTAATTATTTTAATTAATTATTGAGAAAAAAATATGTTCTCGATTGTTGTGTGGTTGCAGGAAAAGTATAGTGTGCCACTCGTGCAGAAAGACCTATTGCCCACTAGTGTAATTTCAGTTCTTGACTTCGTCGCGTGCTGCAATTGTCACACTTAGTGGACAATAGGTGCTTTTCCGCACTTGTTACACAATATAATATTGTTTTGTTGTCATAAAAGCAATTATTGTAATAATGACTAGTAAAAAATATTGTTTGCAACACAAACGAATAACGTAATTTCCCGCAATTAATAAGTAAACAGTAAAAATCCACTAATCCTAGTAATCTGGACAAAATTTTAAAAAATGTAGATTTTATACATGTTGACACTGAAAAACGGGCCACTCAAAATAACTCTTTTATTTATAATTATTTTTTAATTTTCTTGATATATATTCCGGTTCAACCGGAAGTGACATTATCTTTCATATTTCAAATGGGACCCCTCTATATTTTATTGAAGAAATAAATTACAAAAACGTAAAAAAAAAATTTGAAAAATTAATAACCTGCTAATCCATGGTCACTTGTTATAAGTGATAGGATTATCATCGATTATATTTTCGGATGAAAAAGAGATGCAGATTTCATAAGTCCGAAGGACGAGTGAAATGTGGTGCTTCGACTTTACGAGCAATATCTTCTATCATTAATCATATCACGAGCTCATATATAATGAGAGAATATGATGTTGTACATAAAGAAAACAAATCCCTTAGTAACGAATGTAAATAAGGTGATAATTTCTTTGATTTTTTATTATCAAAAGTAATATCACAAGACCTTCTGATTTTATCGATAAATTTTTATTTTGCACGATTTTTTTTTGCTTAGCAACATACACGAAAGCAAACTGCATGGTAAATCCCGACTCCGAAGGAGGAGGGGTTTTACCTAATGTCAGTTTGCTTGAGTAATTTTGCTTAAAAATAAAAGTTTATCTGAGAAAATCTGAGAGGTGTGGTATTTGGTGAGATAAATTCCAAAGACAACGCAAAATGAAACTTGACACATTAATTGTCACACTGACAGTTATAAACCATAACAACTGTTTATTTACTTGGTAGCGGAAAATTATCGGGGTAACGGGGTTTTATCGGGGTAACGAGGTTTTATCAGTATAATACTGTTCCCATTGGTTAAATTTCCAAGTGTTTTGCATCATGATTGGTTAAAAACTAGTCGTTGGAATTTATCGCTGTGATAGACATGTAACTTGGGAAATTCTCAATGTGATTGGCGGAAAACATGTCACTTGACTAATGAATTATATTATCGAGAAAATGTTGAGTAATATTTAAGTTAATTGTTTAAATAGTAAGTTATATAAAATGTTATATTTTGTCACAAAAGAATTATCAATTTGTTATCACAGCCTACCTGATATGGCCAACCAGGTTAATTATTCATAATTTTCTATTACGTGCTTGTAATTTATTTCGTTAACTAAAATTTACTTCCAGCATATCATTGATTTCGTAATTTTACGTAGATTCCAAACTTGTAAAAACATATAGGTTGTTCCAGTTGAAATATGAAAGGTAATGTCACTTCCGGTTAAACCGGAAGCGCTACCATCAAACCAAATACCAAGATTTGTGAGCCCCTAAGCCTAGTTTAGAAGTATGTCCAGAAAATTAAAAAATAATTATAAACAAGTTATTTTGAGTGGCCCGTTTTTCAGCGTCACTCTACATTATATACCTTGTAATACGGGCCGACCACGGATCCTAGTCCGGATCGCGTATCGTGTGTTGTTGTAAGGCGCATCCGCGATCAATTCTACGATGGGGTCAGGCAAAAAAAAAAAAATGTTGCTAATATATTACAAAAATAGAATCTATGGCACTTATTATCTATATTGCAACATAAAATATCCCAAAATATAATACTTTTCATTCATAATTTACTTAAAAGATATTCCCGCTACGATTTTCTGTGACGTCATGTATCGGGTACTCACACAACGACACTAGTCACACGTACATGAAGGTCACAATGTCACAAACTTCAAACGCGAAGTTAAACGTCAGATCAGAGTAAACTAACAAAATATTTATAAAGCTGTCAGAGGAAAAGTGCGCTCTATTCAATCTTTTTTGTTTCATAAAGATTTAATTATTTCATTGGAGAAATCATCTTTGGCACAACAGCCCTTGTAGGGCCAAGGCCTCAAGTACCATAGGTACTCGTTTCGTGACCGTAGTACTAGAGCAGTCGGTGTACTTAATCCGTGCGACGACCACTGATTGGAGAAATATTATTTGTAATTGCAGGTTTGTGAGCTTGATATACATATATAATTTAATACATAAAAGTGCAATAATTGTATATTTATATTCATATAAAACATGATGAAGAATAACTGTGCAGTTCCAACTTGTGGAAACAATTCATTAAAACCCAAAAAAAAAATTTATAAACAATCTTAATTTACATTTTGTCCGCCAGGGTGAACTGGAATCGTTCAGATACATGACGTATGCGCTCTCGTGATCTCATTGAAATTTGAAATTGATCCCTATTTTTTAAAAATTATATCTACAAAACAATGCACACAAATGGCGTGAAAATATTATTTATATATACTACGACCGGTAAACTTCCAGGAAAAAACAGAAAATGTGGCATGACCCCATTCCATCCAACCACATTTAACTTTGCAGTACAAATCTATGTCTTGATTTTTGCAGAACAAAGTAAAAAGTAACCACCTGCTTCATATTAGAATAATGAATTAATATTTAATTACGACATTCACGATGTGATCTGATCATGACCATCCACAAGCCGAAATTGATTATCATAAAAATTTATAAATAAGTTTTATTAAAAACACAGTGCACTTCGATTAATATCCTTTTATATTACTTTTTTTACTTGCATCAAATGTAAATGTTTTAGCTTTTATTACGTCTTTGCTTACTTTAATATTACTTCAGTAATCCGGGTTGTCCATTAACCTGGATTGAACAAGTTTCAATTGTATTACCGTATTAGCTCATGTTATGTACATACCGGGTGTCTACTTTCAATTCTAAAATTTTGATTTGGTGATATCTCTACCTATTGATTTTAGAATAAAAGTGTAATGAAGAATAATGTTCAGAATGAAAAACTGCATCAATGAAGTACCAAGCTTGTTATTCAATTGTTTCTTTCGTACGAGTTAGAAGCAAAATAAAATACTCGATTCAAGGAAATTATCTCACTACCCTAAAAAAAAACAATAATTTATATTTGTTGTTTCTGGTATATTTGACAGATTTGATATTTCTTTTGATTTTATTCATATTAGAATTTGTGATTATTATTTAATTGTCAAATTTGTCAATAGTATAGAAACAAGTTACATAAATTATTGATTTTATTTCATGGCACACTGATAATTGCCTTAAATCGTATTTTCTTTTGCTTCTAACTCGTACATAAGAAACAATTGAAAAACAAACTTGGTACTCAATCGATGCAGTTTTTCATTCTGAACATTTTTCTTCATTACACACTTCCTATGTTCGGAAAAAAGTAGACACCCGGCTTAATAAACTCGATTATTCCAGAAAAATCACCACCTGTTAATAACGGAAATATTGCCTGGTTTCTTCTCGCTTAATAACCTACACAAGTTGAAATGTTAAAAGACGAATTTATTTGTGAAGGGTAAATTTTTTGTGGTATATATATATATATTTCGGTGTACTCAATCAAATAGAATTTTGCCAAAATTCGGAAAATTATTTCTTATTATTTATACTTGCAGTGCTCATTTTTAGTACTCCGAGGCAGATATGAAATTTGTATTTACAGTAATGAATTATCCATTGACGAAACTCACGTTGAATAGGAAATAAATTAATTCGAAGTAAGAAATAATTTTCCAAATTTTTGAAAAAATCTTATTGATTGAGAACCATCATTTCGAAATATATATAGCCTGTATTTTTGAGAATAATGTAACATGTTAGGCTGTTTCCGATGTTGTACTTTTATCACCCTAATATCTAAATCCCAAATTTGTATGCCCTAAATCTAGTGATTATTTAGGATTTTAGGAATTAAATTTTAGGGTTTTGCAGGAGCACACTACGTCTTGAAATTGACGCGCACTAATTATTAAACAAATCGTGTTCGTTGTTATAATTTATGCAAAATGTGAAATTCACTGTAAAATAATAGCTTCTTAGCTTCTATTTTATTAAATATAATATTAACATTTAATCTAAAGTATCAAATTAAATAAAATTGTATAATTCATTTTTATTGTTCTAAAGTGTTGCCATGCAAACTAATGAATGTCATAAGTGTGCCATTCGGAGTTGTATTTATGTGAAGAAGACCTAAATTCTAAATTCCAAAATGCGACATCGGATACAGCCTTAGTTTTTATGTATAAAATGTCCAGATTATGCATATATGTAGGTATGTAATATTAAGAAAAATGATAAAACACTGTTATAATAATACATGTTATCAAATTATGTACTATGACTTTAACATTTGCATATATTTTCTTGTACAAAAGTATTTAATAGTTGTTTAGTAAGTCACAAATTTATTATAAATGTTCATTTTATATATGCACTTATGAAGTGTTCTTTTATTCTTTTTATTAATTATTTTTTTACAGAATTGTTATGTTGTCTGTAAATCTTTAATATTTATAAATGTATGAGTGTTACATATTTATGGATGTAGAAAATGTCAATAAATATGAAAAAAATATTAAATTTATATTTGTGTGTTTATGTATACTATCACGTACTTACGTTTATGAATTTATGTATAATGAAATTTGCTGAATTTATTTACTTTCAAGTGACATGACGAAGATATTTCTAAATATTCACATTCAACACCATAGCTAGATTGTGTTTTTCTGAAATGGTGTAAAAATAAAATAAGAAAATAAGCTGTTTCTGATCACTATTTAGACCGGAAATCTCTTATTTACTAAGCTAGCTCGGAAAATTGTCTATAAAGGATTAGAGTAGCTATTTGTGTATTAAGAGCGCAATATGGGACACTGTCGATTCTCTCGAAATCGACAATGTCCATTTGCGCTCGAAACAAACACAAGATTTTTTTCTATAGTCGCCACAATGGGGTCGTCCACCATAACAAAAAATACTTACAGTACTACTCAATAAATAACGATTATATTTTTAAATTTTAATTTACCGTTATTTTCCATTCTTCTTGAGCTATTGCTACTATCTAAGGTAAGCACTTTATACTTTCTTTTTAGTAAATGAATGCCCTATTTTATTTCTATATTATTTTACACAGCAGTATAGCATTTTGTCTGTGGAGGTGGTAAATGTGAAAGTAACTACACCGCCATTAGTTCCTGATTAAACGTTACCATTAAGAATGTAGACAAGTGACATTTCTCAACAGCTTTTAAGTTTCCCAGAAATTAGTTTTAAAACATTCCAAAAGAAGATTTGTTGGAAGAATTTGACAGCTTTGGCAGTTTTTAAGTTACCAGAAATCAATTTGACAGTTTTAAACAGATTTTAAGCAGTACGGCATTTTATTTGGTTATGACAGACTGACTTGTAGAGGTGCATTTTACAGTTAGAAATTCGGACGAGCGTTTTTTCTACTTTATCGCGCATGAGCAAAGTGACATTTTGCGTTGACAAAAGCGAGCGGAACATAGGAATTTAACATAGGATTTTAAAAATGTCCGGAAATTGGCTCTCCTGTACAATAGAATATTATTAGCACTAAATATTAAGAAAATAAAATATGACATTTTCGCCAATCAGAAAGCTATGGGAATAAAAACCAAATAATATATATATATATATCAATTAAGATCATAATACTGAAATATTTAATGCTGAATTATAACAATGCAAACACAGTGATTACAACAATAAGATTAATAATACTAAACTGAACAATAATTAACATCAATAACACTAAATTCTAAATTGAACTGTCAGAATGAGATTTTGTTCTATTTGTTTTATTTCCATGGCTATATGACTTTGGACGAAAATGTCATATTTTATTTTCTAAAGATCTAGTGCTACAGATATTCTATTGCATTCAATGAAGCCTTTTTAATGTAAAAATTAATTCTAAACAACTTTTCTAGTACTTTTGCTCTAAAATGTACGGAAATTGAATCTACTGTATAAATCTTATGGTAGACTCCTATGTTCCGTATATGTATGTATTATAATAATAATAAATTTATTCCAACAGGTAAGAACCCAATTACAGGAAAATATACAAAGCAATAACAGTCAGATACAATGAAAAGAATTAATTACGTTATCTACGTATTGAGCATTACATTACATATTGATTTAATAGAATCAATATATATTTAATTATAAATGTGAAACAGAAAAAAATATTTTATATTTTTTCGTATAAATGAACATTTTAATTTTCAACATTTTAAACAAACCCAGTAATGACAAGACAACCTTTTAACAAATGTTTATAATATAAAAACAAATGTATAAACAAAGGGAAATACAAATTTTGTAACTGATAGATCATGGGGTCTTCAGTACAGGGCCGTAGCCAGAGGGGGGCTGGCCAGGGCTAAGCCCTGGTAAAATAATATTGAGCCCTGGTAAAAATAATCAGGCTTCCATGTAGAAAACATAGAATAATTTCGTATATCAAGACTAATGTACGAATAACGTTTGAGAATTTTGCCGCGAACGCGTAAGTACATACAGAATAAAAGTAAAAGTGTAGTGGCGGCGGCGGCAGGCGTACTAATAAATTAATTATAATTATGGGGAAGGTATAATATGTATATAATAAACGACATTTAAAGAAATGTTTATGTATTTCATTTGTGTTCTAAATAAATCCATTTTATACATGAACTGCTAAAATTTGTATAAAAAACTTCTGTCTCCGAATGTACTCTTAATGATAGACCACACCTTCCAAGTCGAAACCAGGGGCACATATTGCTTGGTGACCGGTTGAACTAGGGATTTGTTAACTACTAGATGGAGCAAGTGTCTGGTGTATATCGATGTATGTATTTCTTGTGAATTGATATTCATATCTGTCATATTCACATCTGTCAAATTCACGTCCAAATTAATTGTGTTTAAGTATATTTGATCATGAAACATAAAATAAATACGAAAACAACCAATGCAACGCTAAATTAGAACACATATAAGAATATGTCATATTTATTTGTCAAATATCAAGAATAACCTAAAATCTATCAAACCTGTCAAACAAAAGGTTTGACAAGTAACGGAAACAAAGACAACAAATCGGAATTATGTATGACTATCTCTGTCGATCTGGCCGGGTACATGGTAAAGATTCACTCGCTCCATCCAATAGTTAACAAATCCCTGGGTTGAACCAACGTAACTTAAATTGGCATCGTATTGAAATGATATGTCAAATAAATTATATTGCTGTTGTTTTTCTTTGAAGTAATAATTTAAAATTATCCAAATGTCAAAAATATGCAAAATATGCGCTTTTCGAACTCTAGTCATTAGTTTACCATTAGGAGTTGTATTTATGTGAAATAGAACCTAAATACTAAATGCCAAAATGCGTCATCGGATTACATGGGTACATGTGATTTTAGTTTTTCTATTCGCCTGTTCATTCTGCGGCAAAAACTGCAGAATGCAAAATTGTGTAGCATTAAAAGTTGCATACAAAAATGTTTTTACATTTTTTTATTATGTCTTTAATTTATTCACAATTTTTAAATTACAAAATTCCTAAGGATCCCAAAATTTGCTTTAAAAAGAGACTAATATATATGCGCTCCTATTAGACATTAAAAAAAAATAAAACTAATATACGTAAGCCCTGGCTCAAAAAATATGAGCCCTGTCTAATATTTAGTTCTGGCTACGGCCCTGCTTCAGTAGTGATCTAGCATCCTTTGGAATGTTTTTGTGATATCTAAGAATAAATAATAATTTATTTACTGAACATTGAGTAATATTTTTTCTACTCCCATGCGTGAAGTGGGTACTTCACGTATCAATTTTTATATGTGAAGTTTGAGTTTTTGCACACGGTGCGTGAAGTAACATTTCACACACCGTTCATTATTTTAAATATTACAAACTGAATTGTATTTTAATAAAACAAAGCTGTTAAACACCCGTAACGTTGGTAACCATGGTTACACAAGTCGATAATACAGACGCTTTACGTTTAAAGAATGACAATGTGAAGAAAAATATATTTTATTGCAAGGTCGTAGAAAAAGTATAGTATGTAACACGTGTGTGAAGCCTATTTTACATTCGGGTGGTTTGCAACACTCGCCTTCGGCTCGTGTCGCAATCTCCACCCTCATGTAAAAATGTCAGCTTCACACACTTGCCACATAATATACTATTCTGCGTTGCTGTCTGGGCTGACTTCTCGTGAAAATTGTGTTCGTTTCTTGTTGCGTTTTGCGTAAATTCCGGCTCTCATTTTATATTATTTCGAACCTAAACCGCGAACAAAACCGCAAATTTTATTAATGCTTGAACCAAAACCGCACCCGAACCCATCTTTCAAAAAACAAATTAACCTGAACCTAAACCGAACCCAGTTTTTGGCGGGTTCGATGCCCTGATTATGTATATTACTTATTAAATGGTATAGTATTAAGGAGTAAAGGGTTTTTGTTTTGTCATTTAATTTATCGGCATACAGTAAATATAGTGCGACCAAGCGATATGTGCCCCTGGCCTCGACTTGGGAGGCGTGGTCTGTGACGTTATCATTAACAGTATATTCGAAGACAGAAGTTTTCTATACACATTTTAGCGGTCACAAATGAAATACATAAATATTTCTTTAAATGTTATTTATTATATACATATTATACCTTCTCCAAAATTCATTTATTAGTACGCCTGCCGCTGCCGCCACTACACTTCTAATTTTATTCTGTATGTACTTACACGTTCGCGGCAAAATTCTCAAATGTTATTGGTTAAGTATTTACGTCAGTGCGTGCCTTCCACGTCAAGGCCAGGGGTACATATTGCTTGGTCGCACAATATAAATACCGAGAAAAACCAATTGCTTAATGTACTACAAACTATTATTACCGACCATTTGCCACAAAACGAAGATGTAATACATGACTTTTGAATTTTACGCATTAATTTCCGATGTTTTTCGTTCCACGCCCTTCAGACATCACTAAATGTATATAATAATTTCCTTCTTTTTATGAAATATTATTTAACTTTAAGCTAATAACAAATGAATTATAATATTTTCCCGGAATCGCTTAAATTATTTAAGAATTATTCATAAATTCTCAATTTTGTCAATTTGGCAATTGTATTAAAAAATAAAAACAATAAAAAAAGTCAGATTGTATATCCATGGTGAAATTTTCCATTACAGTACTCAAAAGAGTCAGGTAAAATTTTACCTACATGACATATAATACTGCAAATATTAACTTTCAAAACTCAAGATAGCCATGAAAATTTTTGACGGTTAAGGGAAATATGTATGTATGTATAGACGCACCCTCCGAAATTTTTGACGTCATATAAAAGCTGCGATGGCTGCCTGGCTGCAAAGAGTAAAGTCAAAGAGATATTAGAAAGCTACTAATTACCACCGAAGTACGGGAGAACATTGAAAATAAAATTTCATAATATGAACATTGAAAATTTAGTATAGGTACTAGCGAAAACTTCCCTACGACTCCGCCGATAGTGTTTTATAATAGTATTACGTACGTCCAATCCGTCTATGAACAATTTAAACGCTAAGTGCTAACGCCAAGAGTCTTTCAAAATATTTTTTCCCGCCCACCCAAACAGCCCACGTAACCCGCCCACCCAAACTGCTCACGCAACCTGCTCTTTAAGCAAAAAACAAAAGCCGATCGAGCTGTCAAATTTTTGACATTTCAGTCGTACCATTTAGGCTGTACAGACGAACAAAATTACCCCGATCGTCGTGATGAATTCAAATATATATATAGTGAATCTACCCGTTTAGAATAAAATTTAGTATAGGTATTGTAAGTAGATCAAATTGTGGTTATATTGCTACAATTATTTTTACCTCCCGCTACCCTTGGTAAGGGAGGTATAGGGATCGTGCTAAAAATCTAATATCGAGATTTTAGTAAATGACCACGTTTTAAGATCCCTAGAATCCATTTTTAACATTTTCACGATGATGTCTGTATGTGTGTGTATGTGTGTGTGTGTGTGTGTGTGTGTGTATGTGTGTGTGTGTATGTGTATGTGTGTGTGTGTATGTGTACGAATTTTGTTTGCACTCTAACTCAAATACTATCATTCAGAAAATTCTGAAACCTTGTATTTTTACCCTATTCTAATAGGAATAGAAACCATTAGATTTTGGTGTAAATCGGATAAACGGAAATGGTACTTTACTTGAAGCTTATAATGGTTTTTCTTCAAAAAATACCATTAAATGCAATTTTTTCGAATTTTATGTCTTATGAAAATTAAAGATTATTGAATTTTCTATAGGAATACATTAATACTTTTTCTTTATATTTTACAGATAAATTTAAAAATATTTTTTTTTATTAGTCGCGAAGCCTAAGATAAAAACTATTCCTTTGTTACACAGTTCATTTTTCAAATAAATGTAACTGACAGTAAATGTCACTGTCAGAAAACTTATCAATTCAAATTAATAATAGTGACATTTTAAAAAGAAAATAGTAAATAAAGCAATAGTATTCTGCAATGGAACAGTTTGCAGCGTTAGTAAATACGTAGGTAGGTATGTATTTAAATTAATAAAAATTAAATAGCGGAAGGTTTTGTGTTGGCCACATCAGATTTTTTTATAGCTATGGTAAGACATGAAGCAAGTGCTACTATGAAGAGTATAACTATGCATGACAATGGGCGAATAATTACAAAAATCATTTATTTTTTTATAGATATAACATGATGCATTATTTAATTAATTTGTATTTTTCGTGAATATTTATCTTTTTCAAAAATACTTTTTATGTTTAATATTTTATTGTAGGGAGGTAGGTATATTGTTTTACTTCATTCCCAGGAAACACAGATATATATACAGGGAATTTATTTTAACATGCAACATATGGCGAATCACTTCCATGGTTACTCACTATTGTCAAAAAATGACAACAATGTAATATTTGGGAATTTATTTTAACATGCAACATATGGCGAATTATTTCCATGGTTACTCACTATTGTCAAAATATGACAGCAATGTAATATTTGTCCATTTTTAATGCAACATACAAAATTTGTAGTTTTGTATTATCAAAACTAATATCCTATAAATTAGCCTAAATACGATTAACAAATAATCAAAACATGAATGTTGTACATCTTAAAAAAACTTTAGCTTACAAAAATTCGTAACTTTCATGTAATAAATGTTAAAAAATACCCCCAATCACTCTGAGGCAATATTCCAGTCGGTCGTAATAAGAATTGACATCATTTGTGATGTGTTTTGGAGGTATCTCTTGTGCTGCAATACTATTTATAATGTTGCATTTTAAAATGTACAAATTTTACATTGCTGTCATTTTTTGACAATAGTGAGTAACCATGGAAGTGATGAACTATAATAGGTGCGTTCGGCAAATGAGTTCTGTTCACTCTTTTCACTCTGTACACTCCTAGCACCGTTCGGTAATTACATGGAGTGAGAAGCGTCTTAAAATGGAGCGTTCGGCAAATGCAGACTGGAGTCAAGTGGAGTGAAAAGTGTTAACTCCATAAGTCCAAGCTCGATATGCAAGCATACATGGAGTTTTTTTTGTTTTATTTGACATCTGTCAGATAATTTTGTATTTTTATGTTGAAATATTTTATTATACACAATTATTTTATATTTATAATATTGTTTTGTAATATAACAAGGCACAGTATGTCGGAACGGTAAGAATTCTGTACCATTTCTAATATATACTTTCTTCAGAATCATTTAAGAATAATACCGAACTGAATAATTTCTGTATGGTTCATTATTTTTTTTTTTTAGCATTGCAGTATATCAGATTGCCAAAAAAAGGAGGTTATTATATTCGTGCACCAAAATTTTAACTCTACTCGTTCGGTTAATCACAAATAAAGGAGTGTACCTTGTTCCCTCGATCTACTCCAACTCCAGCTCTACTCCTACTCCACTCCAACACCGCTCCGTAAATACTCCAACTCCGTATGATTTACCGAACGCACCTAATGTTGCATTTTAAAATAAATTCTCTGTATTATTTACATTACAGTTTTGTAACAGCCGTTACTTTAACACGACTTATTTGTTTGTTACATGTTATTTACTTGTACAACGGGATGTCCACCACAAACCTTATATACGTTATGTTACATAAATATAATCTAGTGCTAATGGCATTTATATTTCAGTCATGTTTACGTAAAAGGTTGAGAGATACTTATTTTATTTATTTTTTATATAACTGTGCTATACTGCGTTATACGCAGGTAATGTAATTTTATATCAAGAATTAATATGCGATGTTATATTAAAATTATGTAATCCAGTAATATTCATACTGTATCCACAAGGGTAAAAAGAGTTTTTGCAAAATGTGTAACATTTGAAATATACTTTATTCACAAAAAAGTATACAATATAATAAATAAACAATGTACATAATAAAGGATGTGTGTAACATTTTAAAAATACTTTAGTTACAATAATGATAAACAATATAAATATAGGTTATGCAATGCCATAAACTAAGTCAGTTTGTAGATCGATGTCACATATTTTATGACAATAATGAAAATAAGCAGCGGTATGCACAGGACAGTTAAAGTTACTAAAGGACTTCGTCCTACATTAGTGTATACCGAAGATACAATATTGACATTTCACGGCCGCAGTTGAAACATAAAATTTATTTTTACATGTTTCTGATACTGTATCACATAACTATCAGTTATTTTTATAAGCTTATATGAACATCTGTACTAGATTTTAAGCTAGAGATAAAAGTTCAAATAGTCAATTATGAACAAGAAATACATTCTTATAAAATAGTGATTGGTATTCACCTTATAAATGAAAAACATTGAAATAGGTAAGTTATTGTAATATACAGGGTGTTAAAAAGAAGGGTAAAAAATTGTGGGTACATCAATTCGATATGCTGATTCGAAATCAAAAAGAATTTTTCCAAAATTTGGAAAATATTTTTTGTGTCACTGCCTGATACGAAATTTTTATTAGAAATAATTACGAATAAATTTATCTTTCTAGTCGACCATTCAACGTCAGTTATGTGATTAGATAATTCATTATCGTTAATTATTAAATTTGCGGCAGTGGCGTATTAAAAATGAACACTGCAAGGATTAAATAAATAATAACAAGTAATTGTCAGAATTTTGGAGAAGTTCTTCTTGACTGAGAATCAGCACATCGAAAAGTATATGACCTCAATTTTTTACCCTTCTTTTTAACACCTCTATATTATTACAATAACTTATCTGTTTTAACTAAAATAAAATCATTCATTACTGAATTGCAATTATCTTCTTGGACTGCAGCTGAAGCTGAATTGTTAGTATTTGTTTTAGGGAATTTTGGCGGTGGTGAAGTGGAGAATTCTAAAATAAATTTCGGATTAGGAAAATGGTACTGAAAGTTATTAAACATACTACCTTCAACGCTACCTTTTGTGCCAGGTGAGTATGTTTGTGGATAATGTTTTGTTTTCACTATACGGCTTTCAGAACAAGTGGTGTAATCTGCCTCTTCTGCTTTTACCATGCTTTCTCTGAAGAATCTTTGGAAATAAATGATATTAGAAAATAATACGATAAAATATTGTTTTGCCTATACTTACTACAGTAACAATCAATTTTAATTTCATATTTGTTCCATATGTTGTTATCCAGTTTGTGAGTATTTCAGAGTAGGTTTCCATCTTTTAGAAAATACACCTACTCATAACGAATCTAAAAACTGTATTCATCAATATCAATATGACACAGAACAAAATTAACGCTGTGATAGATATTACTTATTAATACAATATAATAAATTACGTTATATAACTTACCTTATTGAACTTCTTCCTTCCGCTATAAACATTCAAATGAATACACATAACACAAACAATAGCTATAACCCGCTGCGGAGCACCCGCATGCGCAAAGCAATAGTATACACAATAATTAAAATTAAAAATCGTAAATTTTTGTATTATATTTGAAATTTTAGATTATAATTTACTGTAAATATTTTATTATATAATGCTAGATACGAGTAAATATTATATTGTAAAATGACAAGAAATGAAAATGAGTACCACTTAAAATTACTTTACACAAAATACCTGCAAAATACTATCAAATAAAATACGAAGTAAAGTATATTACTACATACATATACAATATTATTTAATTAATGTTTTATATGATAGAGTATAAATAAAACTTTAGAATTAAATTATTTATTTTTCCGAGTAATTTTTCCCTACCATCATTTATGTTTATACCATAAAAATGACGTCGAAATAACGTCTTAAAATAAGGGCGAAACACCGTCTTAAAATGAGGTCGACACAACGATTGGTAGCACAAGCCTTGTTTTAACTAAAACACCGTTTTAAAAAATCTCAAATTTCATTATTTAATAACAAAAATAAATAACATCAAATATATCAAAATATGATTTTAAAGCAGAACATAGTTTGTATTCAAATATTTTTAAAAAAATCGTTCTTTACACATAACGGTGAAATTAAACATTGAAATTTGAATTTGACATTTCTTAAAACAGCGTTTTAGTTAGAACAAGGCTTGTGCTACCAGCCAAAGTCTTTAAATGACGTCGCACAGCTCCACGCTAAGACGTCGTCAGGACGTCTATGTGACGGAATTTTAGACGTCATAGTAACGTCGATTTTAGCTTAGACCTGGTCTAAGGATTTTAGGTCGTTTGTGTTACTTGGGTATCCACATAAGTCAAATTTATATATATTTAATAAACATTTATAATATAAAATTATACTTATATTTGGAATGAACTCTGCATTATGTGTCTTTTTGCTTTTTTAATACTTAAAATGAGGTAATGTGGTACGCCACCACTTTGGAACTTAAAACGTCAAATTTAAAAAACAAATGTGAAACTAGCTGCACTGTAAATACAAGTTACATAGTCAATACAGAAGCAAGATCAGAATAGCTGTTACTGTAACTCTATAGGAGTAGGATTTACAGAGGTCCAGAACTTATAAAGCCTGTACAGATACTACAGATACAGTGTTACAGAGCATTTGTACAGAATAGAGGCAAAAGTTTCAGAAATATTACATGAAATATGCTATCTTCTCCGTGCTTTTCAGGTGTCCAAGACATACAACGCTACAACCGGGTTAACGGAAAACTAAGTGTATTTCGTCTGATCGCGCTTGCTACATACGAAACATAGCCAGTGGAGTTACCTTAGTTTCTTATACATATATATATATATATATATATATATATATATATATATATATATATATATATATAAAGTTAAAGCTTTGGTCAAACAGATGGTGTTAATATCGGTATTTACAAATACTTATTTGCAAATCCGCCCTCGCCAGCCCTTCGTAGTTGAGGGGGTTGTTATTATTATACTGAGCTTTTAACAAATCAGCTTGTAAAATGTGATTTATAATAACATATCTGAATAACTTACCATTTTATTTATATAACTAAAACAATAAATAATAAATCTAATGTGCTCAACATAATACCTCCAGCTTTTTAATTTTTATTAATTTAAATTTTTCCTTTGCATATATCTATTGCTTTACATGATTTATTTCGTTAATGTGTAATTGTAAACTAATATTTGACACTTTGTTAACACGTGCTTATTCACAGCTGTTTGATTTTTAGTTCTGCAAACATATCAAATTTATATCGGATCATCCTGTACATCTAATATTTATGTATGATGGAAAATATATTATTTTTGCTAACCTTAATTTCGTTAGACTAAATACAATCTTCTTAACACGGTGTCATTATTAATTTTAATGTAATTGCTTCGTGACAGTGACATTTGTTTAAATATGTCAAAATTGTTATTAAATATGATGTTTTTGTTTGACGCTATTATAGTAGAGAATGAGAATTGGAAAGAGTTGTTATTTCTTTGCGATTTCATGAATTTCTAGTACATCTAGAAATTTATAAATATTGGTCTGCAAAAATTTAAACTAAAATTTCACAATTTTTTGTTGCTATATACTCGTAGCCTCGTAGGTATAGGTATTTGTATGTACTTAAAATAAATAAAATAAATATATCATCACGGCATATTACCCATTTCTGGGTGTGCCAATATCTACAACACATGTAGATATCGGTAATGATGACGATATATTTACTTAAGAATATATAAGTAGATACTATTATTTTTACGTTATTATTATCATTTTTTTATTTATTTGGCCCAACAGTATTACACCAATAATGGGACAATATTGAAATACAAATTTAATTAATAAACATTAATAAAAAAAAATTGTCTAAAAGAACATAAACAAATAGAATATACGAGGGCTGTCTGAAAAATTCACGGAGCGGGAATGAAAAAGACATTTTTTATGTCCGAAAATGACTTTATTTATCAGCATAATCTCCCTGGAACTCAATGTATTTGTACCAACGATTTTCCAAAAGTTCAATTCCTTCTTTGAAGTTGCTTTCCGGGAGCTCTTCAAAATACTCGTTCACAGCGGCTATGCCATCTTCATTGGATGAAAAACGCTTACCAACAAGGAATGTCTTAAGTTTTGGAAATAGATAGAAGTCAGAAGGCGCTAAATCCAGAGAATAAGGTGGATGTTCCAGCAAATCGTACTTTAACTCGTTGATTTTTGACATTGCAACAACACTGGGGGCAGGAGCGTTGTCCTGATGAAAGATGACTTTCTTTTTGGTCAAACCGGGCCGCTTCTTTTTTCTGTCCAATTAGCTCAGAAGGTTTGAATAATATTCACCGTTGATAGTTCTACCATTTTTCAAGTAATCAATCATTAAAATACCCTTTGCATCCCAAAAAATCGACGCCATGACCTTTCCGGCCGATGGAATACTCTTTGCCTTCTTTGGCGCTGGACAACCGGCTTCAGTGCATACTAACTTTCATCCCCTATTTCACCCCTTCAAGTTTTATTTTCGCGACAACAGGTAGCCTATGTCCTTCTCCATGATCCAATCTATCTATACCACAATTCATCAAAATTGGTTCAGCGGTTTAAGCGTGAAAACGAAACAGACAGACAGACTTACTTTCGTATTTATTATATTAGTATAGGATATAATGAGATATGCTGGCGACGAAATAGTACAACTGTGGCGCCACGTTACTAAGACACTTTTCAAAATTATGTAATAAAACAAATGCACGTATCACAAGCTTACGCTAGCACAAACTACTAAAAATATTTTAAAAATCTATATTTGTTCTTGTCAATTTTGATTAGATTATGTTTGAGTTGAAATCATATAATAATAGTAACATCAAATTAATTTTTTTCAAATTTTAGGGGATCATAATTGGCTTATTAATAGAAGTTTTTCAGCGGATATTCATCAATAGTATTGGTTTTATTAATACCTAACTATTAGTACTTGTTTATTACTACGTAGGTTAACTACTCCATTTTCCAATTCACTTTTTATCCTTTTTAACTTCCATGTATTATTCAGTTACGCGGTGAAAGTACCTAACTTACCTGCTGGCATCTACGTCTACGATGCTTTGCCCAGCGTCTTCCATTAAAATACTTCGGAAATAAAGAGATTTTGTTATAGCGCAACGTCACAAATACGAATATATTTTGATTGCCGACTGAAAGACCGCCTCCTAAATGTTTAACGAATAACGTATTCCTAGGAAGCTCGTATTAGGAATGAGTATAATCAGATGCAATTTGTGTATCATGCGACTTCTAACGTACGAAATGCTCCGGTTTCAAATAGTGGAACAATTGGCATTACTCGCGCCACTGCCATACTCAATCTTTTTTATTCTTAATAAACTTTATAATTTGAATACACTTGCAATTATAAAGTATGTTCACTTATACTGCATTGTAATAACTGTAATAAATAAACTAATACATAATCTATATATTTTTATTTATTCTTTTTTCAGGACCGCAAAAAAAATATTGTACCCAACATAACCTGATAGTGTCTCTAATGGGCTCACAAGCTTCCAAAGTTCGCCTACGGCTCTCTCTGGAATATGCTTGTTCACCCAGTAACAGTAAAGTATTACTTTCAGGTCTTGTTACGTAAATTAATTTCTAAATATGTATAATTTAAAAATATCATACAATTCAAGAACATTTAGTTTCGCAAAGAAAACAGATTGAATTGAAAACACATATTTGTGAAGTCACATTTATTTTTTCAAATTTTTGGGGAGCATAACTCGTTTATTAATAGAAATTTCTTCACCGGATTTTCATCAATAGTGTTAGTTTAACTATTTATACTATCAGAATCAGATGAATTTATAAAGTAAATAGTAGAATTGCTTGTTCTAAATCTAAATATAGTAGGTATTAAACATTCTATTCATATTTATTGAAATAGCATGTTCATATTAAATTTAAAAAAAAAACCTTAAAAATAAAATATATTATTTATGTAAATTCACTAGTGTTTATATTTATATAATTTGGATTATATTGGGTAACATTGTGTATGTGCATACAATAAAATAAACTGTGTACATTAAACAAATACGACTAATAATAAAATTATATAAGGATGCAAAGAATACGTTATATGATATCAATATTTAATATTTTGGTTTTACATCCACAACCTGTATTCTTCCTTTAGGTATTGATGGTTTAACTTGCTTGCCTTGTACACAAGCCGTGATGATGTTCTTCACAATGTAGTACACACATTCGATCAGGCTAATCAGCGAGCCTCCCAAGCACAAGCCAAAAATTCCGCCCATAGAAGCTGCAAAAGTAGAATCTCTTGTAAATATTTACCGTACAATTCGGCTTGTCTGTTAGAAAAGCCCTCATCCGAAGTGAAATGAAGTGTAGTTTATTTCTAAAGTATATATCAAACAGCTTCTTTGCAAGTTTATGCTACTTTATTATAATAAATAATGCTGAAGTTAGAAAAATAATTTAAATGTGACAGTAAAATAATTAACTCAAGTTTTTACAAATCGTTTCTAATTTTGTTAAAAATTACGTTTATAGTATATTATTACATTGCGAGAGTTGTAAGAAGCTTATTACGTGCGAATGGAGGGGTTACTCGCGAGCCGTCAGGCGAGCGTGTAATGGGGTATTCCACTCAATTTTTTTTATTATTTTAAATAAAACTTCATTCAATTTTGAAGCAATTAATAGTATTAAAAAATCTTAATTGTTCCTAGTTTAACAGTATTTTATTTCCGAGAAATCACTGTAACGTCACATTTCCCCTGTACTTGTCTTTCTCACACACACTGCTCTGAGTACAATGCGAGAGAAAGATAACAATTGTATGACGCCAATTTTCCCTTTTAGCAAATGTGAAATATCTCGTAAAGTAATTATTTAAAAAATGTTTTCATTGTTTTAATTATTATTTATTGAGCCATACTTTATGTTAAATTGAATTTTTTTAAACTTTTTTGTTATGGTGGAATACCCCATTCATTCGCACGTAATTGCTTTACAATTTTTCTTCGACCATATTTTTACTGAAATTAATGAATTTGATTTTATTTTTGCAAAAAGGGGTTTTGTCCACGTTATGACAATTACTTGTCTGTTAAAACTCAAATTAATTGTTAATATGATTCTAGGGATAAACAGAAATTCCCCTACTAACTGTTACGTAGTATATATATATACCGTGAGTATTTTTTAACGTGAAACATTGGGTTTCTCATATCCATGATGACGACTTGATATTTGATTGACAGCAATGTATTTGCCCGTTCCATTTAAAATGAAACATAGGGAATGAATCTGACAGAAGTATTATATTTAAATATTGTAAGAAATTTAGCGGAGTTAGAAAACCACTCGAGAGCACTAAATATATTTCGGGCACAAGGTGCACACAGTATTTTTTCCACATCTAAATTTAATTTTTAGAAAACAGATATAATTATTTAAACAAAATTAACCTCTAATGACATCTTGTTAATATGACAGATAACCGTTGAATTTTCCTATAAGTTATGATTTGACATTTGATTGACAGCAATGTATTTGTCTGTTTCATTTAAAATGACACATGGGGAATGAATTTGACAGAAATATTGTATTTAAATATTGTAAGAAATTTAGCCGAGTCAAAAAACCACTCGGGCACAAGGTGCACACTATATTTTTTCTACAACTAATTTTAATTTAGAATGCAGGTATATTTATTTAAACAAAATTAACCTCTACTGACGTTTATCAAATGTCAAATTCATTCCCTATGTTTCATTTTAAATGGAACGGGCAAATACATTGCTGTCAATCAAATGTCAAATATATATATCGTGAGTATTTTTTAACGTGAAACATTAGGTTTGTTATAACCATGGTTACGACTTGATATTTGATTGACAGCAATGTATTTGCCCGTTCCATTTAAAATGAAACATAGGGAACGAATCTGACAGAAGTATTATATTTAAATATTGTAAGAAATTTAGCGGAGTCAGAAAACCACTTGAGAGAACTCAACATATTTCGGGCACAAGGTGCACACAGTATTTTTTCTACATCTAAATTTAAGTTTTAGAAAACAGGTATAATTATTTGAACAAAATTAACCTCTAATGACATCTTGTCAGTATGACAGGCAACCGTTGAATTTTCGTATAAGTTATATGATTTGACATTTCATTGACAGCAATGTATTTGTCTGTCTCATTTAAAATGAATGAATTTGATAAAAGCATTATATTTAAATATTGTAAGAAATTTAGCCGAGTCAGAAAACCACTCGGGCACAAGGTGCACACTATATTTTATCTACAACTAATTTTAATTTAGAATGCAAGTATAATTATTTAAATAAAATTAACTTCTATTGACGTCTTGTCAAATGTCAAATTCGTTCCCTATGTTTCATTTTAAATGGAACGGGCAAATACATTGCTGTCAATCAAATATCAAGTCGTAACCATGGACATGACAAACCCAATGTTTCACGTTAAAAAATACTCACGGTATATACATACCGTGAGTTTCAGCTAAGATGCAACATTTACAATACTGTTATTAATGTATTACCATGGAAACATATTATTATATGTACTGCATCGTTCCAGGTAAAATGCAACATAGGTTGTCAGAGTTGTCAATGTCAAATTAACTTGTTTTTGTCTTGTCATTACTCGTCAAAGATGTTTCGTAAAGGAGAAAAGTTTCGAATGGTTACATGGTACAATGCTTGCTGTAGTTGAAGAAATATGTGTGATATGTTTACCAACTTATTTCCTGAAAGTCCTAGACTAAATTCTACTACAGTTTCGAGAATATTTTCAAAATTTAAAAGTGATGGATGTTTGGATAAGAATCATAAGAGGACAAGAACAAAAACTGCACGGACTGAAGAAAAGAGAAATTTTACTAAGAGCAATAGAAAATAATCAGCTATCTACGAAAATTTTGGCAAATCATTTAAATATTAGCAAAACTTCTTTATTTAGATTATTAAAAAGCGAAAAATTTCATTCTTACCATTTCCAAAATCACCAAGGGTTAAGAAACAGTGACCTTGAGAAACGAATAGCCTTTTGTGAGCTACTTTTTGAGAAAATTAATATCGATCCTGATCCTGATGAAGCTAATTTTTTTTTTATAACAGGAGAAGTAAATTCCCAACATACATTTGGAACTGCTGCAAAATAAGATTATACCAAGTTTAAATAACTTCTTGTACTGGGGTTTTTTAAAATATAAAATATAAACACGAGTAATTGAAGATACATAAACATAAATTTAAAATTAGAGAGGCTTCGTCAACAATAATTCCCGAAATATTACATTCTGTCTATGAACATTTTTATAATCGTCTAATTGTTAATGGTGCAGTTTTTAAAAATTTGTTATAATTTGTGTTTGAAATATATTGATTTTTTATTGCTACTACTCTCACGTTATTTATACATCAGTAAATTATGTTGACAAGTTAATTTGATATTGACATCTTTGACAACCTATGTTGAATTTTATCTGGAACGATGCAGTACATATAAAAACTAGTATCCATAGTAATATATAAATAAAAGTATACAGAATGTCTCAATAAGCTTGCTCACTATTGGTAACTTTTTTATTTGAAGAGATACGAGGTTGGTTAAATGAGCAAAATTGTGCCATCTTATATTAGAAAATTGGTCACGTAGACAAAATAAAAATTGTGTCAGCGGTTCCTAAAATTTGGAACAAAATATATACGAGCCCCGTCTCACAGCAGTTGGCCCACCCGCTTTAATTTAATTTTATTTAGTTAATTATAATATAAATAATAACTAACGTAAATTATAGCCACTTTTTATTAATATTACTAACATTTTGCTGTTCTAATGACAGATAGCACAATATGTTTTCTAAAATATTTCATTTTTATTGTAAAATGAATTAATATTTAGTTTTACCAAAAACTAAAGAAAACCGGAAAAAATAAACGAATTTAAATCGTAAGGTTCTTAGATTTTCTTAAATAAAATGTCTAAATGAATTATAGTAATTTAGAATAAAAAGCGATGTTACCCAAAATTAATAAATAACATTATATTAATATATCGATTTGTGTTACAATTATAACCGTTAAATTTTTATTTTTTAGAGAAAAAATTAATTTAACATTAAGCTATATTGTTGAAAATTTTCATTTTAAATAAAAAGTAAAGATTTATTTAATTAATATTACAAACTCTATTAGTTGTCATGATAAATTAAAATTTAAAAAGTGGGCCAACTGCTGTGAGACGGGGCTCGTATATTTTAAATGGAACCATATATTTTTTATTGTCTTATTGGAAAGATTATTTTTTTCTCTTTCCAATAAGGTAATGTTGTTTATGTACAATTTTTTCAAATAAACGAGTTATTTACGGTTCAAATTAAAAAAATTGTAAACTGTTTTATTAGTTTTTTAGTCAAGTAAGCCATGGAAACAATTGATTCTTTGTTTGTTTGACGTTTAATAATTTCTCCCGTAAAGTTCTCTGTGTTCAAAGAAAAGTTAGATATGATCTTGCTATATGGAAAGTTATATCTAGACACCAGTTACATAGAACGGTAGGCTCTCTTTCCAAAAGAGCTGAAATGTGCCAAAGAAATAATGGCTTTCAATTTGAATATTTTCTTTAACTGATTTGTTATTACTGTAAAATAAGTTAATAAAATAATAATTTTTAAAAGACAAATGTTTCCATGGTTTACTTGACTAAATAAACTAATAAAAGATAATTTTTATCTTTAAACATAAATAACTCGTTTATTTAAAAAAATTGTACATACACAATATTACCTTATTGGAAAGAGAAAAAAATACTCTTTCCAATAAGATAATAAAAAATATATGGTTCCGGGAGAAATTATTAAACGTCAAACAAACAAAGAATCAATTGTTTCCATGGCTTACTTGGCTAAATAAACTAATAAAACAGTTTACAAAATTTTTATTTTTAACCGTAAATAACTCGTTTATTTGAAAAAATTGTACATAAACAACATTACCTTATTGCAAAGAGAAAGAAATACTCTTTCCAATAAGATAATAAAAAATATATGGTTCCATTTAAAAAATATATATTTTGCCCAATTTTTGAGAACCGCTGACACAATTTTTATTTTGTCTACATGACCAATTTTGTAATATAAAATGGCACAATTTAGCTCATTTAACCAACCTCGTATCTCTTCAAATAAACAAGTTACCAATAGTGAGCAAGCTTATTGAGACAGCCTGTAGTAAATGTTGCATCTTAGCTGAAACCACGATTTAAAATATACTAGTTATGTCACTTGTCATGTTTTTCATTGCTTCTGATGGTCCACTTGATACGTGTTTCCTTGAATATTCCGCTAGAGGCGCTACGTGAGGACGACCCTACCACAGCAAACTATTTTTAAATAAAATATAAAAAATGAAATGCATAATGAATTTATTTTTAATATAAATTTATATATTTAATGGAAACCTGAATCAATACATTGTTAGAATTTAAAATTGGAAAAACTAAATAAATTGATAGAACCGTACGCTTCCATATTTCCATTCGGTAATAATATCTTCTTCCCAAAAATGTTTTCGAGAAACAACATCCTTCAATCTTAATTCGCGTTCATCTCTACTAATTGCACATTGCCATTTTTTAAAAAGTGATATATCGAGTGGAGCAGCAAACAGAGATTCTTTTTCAGTGGATTTCTTGTAACTGGTTTCAACAAAATATTTATATTACATTATATATAATACGAATATGTACTTCAAAACCTGTTTTATTTACCTTTCTATAAGATATAACATGTAATATTTTCAAAATGACATGCAAATGACAAGTGTCAGTTGGGTCGTTCTCACGATGCGCCTCTAGCGGAAAAAACGAGGAAACACGTATCGCTTTGGACCCTCGTTTTGTGCAGAGTGGCACAACCAGTATATTTTAAATCGTGGCTGAAATTCACGGTATATATACAGGTTATCTCTTAAATAGGGGGACATGGCTTAACCACAGATTCCTGAGGCTAAAATAAGACGATTTAACTAAACTTGCTTCTACCGGAAAGTGTACCACTTAGACAGAATTTAGCTTCAAAGTTCTTCGAAAAAAAATTAATTTTGTTTGTAATAACAGAACGCTTTCTATGATTTGGATGAAATTTGGTATGACAGTTCATATGAACTATACAGGGTCTCCCATTTAAGGTACGAATGCATTGGTATCTCGAGAACCGTAAGAGCTACGATGTTGGTTAAATTAGACAAAAGTTGCCCCATTAGGAGGCTATTTTAATGGTGTTTTGTTATTTGCGAAAAAATGGATAGGTCACTAGATATAGGTGAAAATGTAAATTTAGCGATTTTATTTTTTTGCTTATAACTTTGTTATATGAAATAATACGAGATTCTGGTTTGCACTTTCTTAAGGCACTTTTATATGGTGAATTTGCAGAAGTACTCAAAAAAATTTTATATCTAACCATTTACGAGTTACTGATAGCAACTTTTATTTTTCATATGGAGGTCATATTAAGCTGTGGCATTTTTAAATAGAGATTTTTTTTTAGCTTTACAATGATATAAAACAATAATAATTTATTTTTATAATTAACAGAAAAATGAACAAAAATTGTTATTTATACTAAAATTGAATTGAAAAAAGTAAATCGAAGGCTGCTATGGAAACAACGAACAACAAAAAAGTGCAACAATTGAATTTCTGAATTTTACTTGACAATAGTATACGAGTAATAAACGAACTTTGACAACGAATGTAACAACTCAACATATCATATTTTTCTCAACGAGAAAAATTCATTTACACCATTAAAATAGCCTCCTAATGGGGCAACTATTGTCTAATTTAACCAACCTCGTAGCTCTTACGGTTCTCGAGATACCAATGCATTCGTACCTTAAATGGGACACCCTGTATATATAGGGTGTCCAATTTATAAGTTCCCGCCTTAAAGATATGTTATTTGGCATGATGGTAGCGCTACCGGTTTAACCGGAAGTGACATTAACTTTCATATTTCAAGTACATTTGTTTGAAATCTACATAAAATTACGAATTCAAAGATATACCGTAAAATGAGGTGAAGTTGACTAGAAATTTGGAAAAATATTTAATGTGGAGTATTAATTTTATTTTAGGTTTTTTAAATTAATCTGATTTTACTATTTATTTCTCCAAACATGTGACTTGTTGAATTGAAACATGGACATAAAGGACATAAAATATGTTCAACTGTATTGCTGTAAAAATTAGTGAAGTTACTAAGATAAATTTGTGTTAAAAATATTAGTGTTAAACTTTGATACGTAGAAATGACATTAAAATTTGTGTAAAATATATTATGGATTATTTAAATGCCCTTAAGGCTCCTTAATTACATAACAGTTTGTTTTTTATCGTACGGTTACGTATATTGATATTACGTAATTATTATTGATATACCATATTTTTTTTACCTTCCGTCACCTTTAGGTAAGGAAGGTATTGTCTTTGATCAAAAAATTCGTTGGTGAGTTTTTAATGAATAAGCACGTTTTAGGGTCCCTACAATACGAATATACCATTTTTAATATGATGTCTGTATGTGTGTGTGTGTGTGTGTCCGTGTGTGTGTGTGTGTGTGTGTCCGTGTGTGACAAATTTTTCTCCGACGATAACTCCAATACTACAATTCTAAAAATTATAATTCTTTCGTATTCCTCTTCTATACATCCATATGAATAATTGATTAGATTTTGGTTATAATTACTCCATCGGAAGTACCCTTATTATTTGAAGTTTTTAACAGTTTTTCCTAAAAAAACGCAGTTAGATATTATTTTTTGACATTTTGTTATTATACATATTAAAGAAAATACTCTTCTCTATATGGTTTTATTATACATTTTCCTTCATAATCAATAGATGTAGATTTAAAGCGTTATAAAGAAATTAATTTTGAAAAATTAATCTGCTTTGCTATTTATCATGGAAACAGATGATATATTAAAAAATTCTAATTGACAGATGTCAGTTGGAAGTGCAAATCCAAATATGGAGCGTATAGGATCTAAAATTGATATGGCATAGTGTTTCTCGCAAGTGACACACAGAGAAAGGCCAAAGAGAAGACGGAAGGACTGTATCGCAAAAGACTTGAGAAAGAAAGGACTGTGTGATGCGTTGGACAAGAATGAGTGGAAGAGAAGAGGAAACAGCGACCCCTAATAAAATAGGGGAAAGAAGAAATGAAGGAAGTGTCTAGTGCATTTTACTTAGTGTATATTTGTTATAATTTTATTGGATTAATAGAAACTTTTCGAATCAACTTTTTGTAAAAAATAGTATGTGTTCGTGTTAGATTTTACATGATATTATATAGAATCTGTTGCAAGGACTTTTTGGTATGGGATTTGTACAAAATACATCGAATTGACGGAAGGTCTTGTGCTGGCCACAACAGATTTTTTTTATTTTGGGGTAAAGTTCACCGACGAATTGAACACGTTTAATAAGTAGGTTCGCAATGGCCGCGTTCAGCACGACGGCACATCGCTGGCAGCGCTGAGCACCAAAGTTTGTCGAATACATACCAATCATATTCGTCCATTCATTGCGTTTGGCAAACTTCGGCAATCAGTGCTGCCAGCGATGGCCGTGCTGAACGCAACACTAAATTCCTGGGTTGTAGTGAAAGATCCAGCTTAGAAATGTGTTATACATTTTCTTGGAAAAGTAATTCAAAATATAAAGGAGAGCCAAGAAATGCAAGTAAAAGTTTTGAAGAAAATAAAACATCAACAGTTTGTTTGGCCTATTATTGACGACTATGACATTGTTCCATTGGCCGATATTGTACATGTTGTCGAACCACCTGAAGAAGCCCGGAGAGGTATTCTGGTATTTTCTGTCAATCTGCCTGATCATAATATTGAATGAATTCATAAAATTTTGATTGTATTTTCAACAATATGTATCTTTCTACACAAGTCATTTGAATTTTTTTTATATATAATAAATATTTCTTTCTTATGCAAGTACGAATATTTTTATTAAGACAACTTCACCACAACTCCCACAGATTTGTGTTTAAAGTACGAATTAGATATTTGGTCACAGTGTTTTTTTTTAAATAGTACTTTAAAATCAGTGCAAATGAAAAAAATCAAAAAGTTATAAATAATATAAATCAATACCCATAATACAGAAAAAAAATCATAGATATGGGATTTATGTAGAAAAAGTTATTGAAGTCAAAGTTGAAAACTGGTCAACTTCACCTCATTTTACGGTACTTATAGTGAATTTTCATTGAAGAAATGAAAAATAAATTACAATACAAAAGCGTAAGAGAAATTAATGAATCATTAACCACGAACAATGAAAAGTATAAAGTTATTTTTCTTGTTTTCTCTTTTCTTTTTTTCTTGAAATTACTTTTTCATATTTACGCCAGGGGTGTAGTCGAGGGTATACGCGGGTATACGCCGTATACCCTCTGGATTTTTTAGGTGCCCGAGCGTGTACCCTCTGCTTTTAAATATTTGAGACAAAAATTATAAAAATTAAATCAACTAATGAAAATTTTATCCCACAATTAATATCATTTTTTTTAGAAATTATATTGAAATTATCTTTATGTTTATAAAATGTACTTTATTTGATTGGCGTCGCCACCTATTATTGAAATTTTAATTTTGATTTTTGTTACATAGAAGCCGTATACCGTTTTCAGTTTTCGCAAAATGAACGATTCGTAGTAAGCAGGTTTGCGACTTTGATACGTAAGGCAGTATTTAATTATTTTATTTTTTTCTTTATGTTTATAGTTTTTGTATTTTGAATTTTAGTTGAAAATTTAAAAGATGACATTAACGTCGTATTAAGTCACAATGTATAATAGTCGCGCGCATGTTGTGTTGTTGTGTTTCGATTTTAGACAGTTTATCCAGATAAATATATTCTCTTTTGTAAAATGTGATCTGGCAATTTATTTTTATACATGAAAGGGAAAAAATATGCAACTTCACATCCCTTGAAAAAATGTAATTTTCAATTATAAGGCATTTGACCTTGAATGAAAATTTTTTTTTTTTATTTATTGTTCCCCCCTGCCTATTTTTTTCTTCTTAAATATTGCCCCTATACCCTGCGTATACCCTATGTTTACAAATATATTTTCAGCGTATACCCTCTGCTAATTTTACGACTACAGCACTGATTTACGCTGTGAGTAATATTGAAGTTAAATGTTTTATAGTAAGTTATTTTTGTAAGATTCTATATTTTGTTACAAAAAAAAAATTATTAAATTGTTTTCACAGCCTACTTGAAAATTAATATGTTTTTATTGACATCTTTCTGATCATTTTGTGTTTTTATTTTTTAATGTTTTATATATTATACACAATTATTTTATTATACGTAATATTGTTTTGTAGTAAAAGAAGACTCATTATTATGTTGAAATGATAAATTTATTATATATAATCCCCCGGGTCACAGCAGAAGCGTATTGTCGCGACCCCTGGAATTCTGCTATCACCAAGCTGTACCACCTTCTGATTTCCTGATTTCGAATATACAGAAAAAACTGGATGAATAGATGGCACGTAGGATATATGTATCTGACAGTTCTGTCACTAATATTATGTCTATTATGTTGTATGGCTTGGACACGGAATAAATAAATAATACAGCCTACCTGATCATGGCTTACCAGGTTATTTATTCATAATTTTCTTTTACATTTTTGTAATTTATTTCTACAGCAAAAATTAACTTGAAGCATACCGTTGAATTCGTAATATAAAGAAAAGCAAAAAATAATTATAAATGAAAAAATTATTTTAAGTGACCCGTTTTTTAAAGTTACCCGGTATAATAAACTGATATAATGCTGGGTTAAATTATAGAAACTTCATTTTCTTTAAATAGCTTTCATACGAGTAAAGGTCCCGAAGATCCCCTTAAAACACTCCACACTTAAAATTAATAAGTAGTTAGCAAATGCTGAAGTAAAATTAAATGCATCCTTACCTAACAGTATATCCCAGGTAAGATTTAAATTCTGATTATACTCCACACACCAAGAATGGTCGAAATAAATGTACAGCTGAGAGGCAGTGCTAAAAATTATCAAATCTGTTTATGGTTTACTGTAATTATGTCAGTGGTTTTAAGTATCTTACTCAGATAAAGTTGATCTTATCATATTCACGTAACCATCATATGAAATGTCTTCACACTGAGGCAAACAATCGCAGAAGGTTGTGTTTCCCGTACCTGAACCTGACAAGAGAATATTTTAAATTATTATTCGTGATTACATTACTACCTACTTCCAAAATAAATTATTACCTGCTATCCTTATACTGTTATAAAGCACTGAAATAAGAAAATTGCTTCAGTATGTATACATATATCAATTCCCTAACTCTTATGAATCTATTAATTCCACAAGTTTTTATGTAATGAAATATATAGCATCACTGCTATGTCTACTAGATATTTTACATTTAATTCGTCCGCCAGTAGCGGAACTAAGAGGGGGGGGGGGGGGGAGTTAGGTGGGTGCGCTCAATTAGTTTTATTTGTTGAATAACTATTTTCTTTTTCACATCGCCATATCGACAAGATATAAGTTCTGGCGTGTTTTCTATGCTACTGTGTATTATCTTCTGTGCTGTTTTATAAGCTCAAAATATCATTTTAATAATGAGTTCAATTAAGAAAAAGATGTCCGGATGGCAGAGAAAAAAAGCAAATGCATTAAAAGAGAGTACAAAAAGTGTTCTTAAAATAAATACTTTTTATACCAGTAATAATTCAGACAATTCGGAATTTTGTAAAAAGAGTAACGAGTAACCCTGGTGTTAGATGAATTGAAGAAACTCAAAACTCGTAGGTTAAACTTTTAATTATATTATACCACAGAAAATATATTTTTATTACTAAGGTTATATAACTGATGTTGATTTTTTTTATATTTTACTTTAAATAAATTACAAATTTATTATGGCGCCTTTTTACTGAGAAAAAAACCCGCCTGTGGATTTTCCTAGTTATGCCACTGTCGTTACTTATGCAATACATATATTTTGTCTTTAACTTCAAAAATTTTAACTGTATTCTTTCTTGTTTTTTTTTTTATAGATTACCGGTAGATTCGAATAAAAGAAAAATTTGTTAGGCTAGATTGCAGAAGAAAAGTTTGGAGCCCTGCTTTTATTAATATAACTTTCAGCTATTTTATAATGGTTAATCGAGCTCTAGAAAATTAAACTAAATTTATCAGAATTAAATTCAACTCAAAATTAAGCTTGAATTATAATCGGGCTTCAGTACAGCCCCAGCGTCGCGAATACTATTCGTAACCGTAATGTCTGTATTGATTTATAATTATTTTAAATATACATAATATGACAAATAAGAAAGACATTTTTAATTGTGAAAAAATAGTTACTACATAATTTTTTTAAAATTTTATTGCATTAATATGCATATAAAAATTCAAAAATAATGGAGTATTATTTTTTTTCATTTATTTAAATTGAGCTCATACAACTCTGAGGCTTTTTATAAATTTCCTATTGCATATGATTTATGACTATAAATTAGTTGATCGTTTTCGGACTCATGAGTGGGTGATTGAGTATTTCACGGAGCAGTAGTGACAGCACGCATTTTAGAATGCTATAAAATGAATTGTTTTCATTTTTCGCCGCTTAGCGACTATTTGGTAGCATGCGTGTCTCAAAATATTCGTCTGCAAGCGAAAGACTCGAGGCGAAAGTATTAAACGGACGTCATTATTTTTTCAATTCAATTCAAAGCCAATTTATACAGGCTGTTCATTTAAAATGGGCCACCATTCCTATCTCGAGAACTATAAGGACTACAATATTACAAAGACGGTTAAATGGGCAAATAATTTCCATTTCACAAGACTAATTTAAAGAAAAGAATTTTTTTTTCTGCTAGTGGTTCTCAAAATACGGAACCTATCTTTTTTATTTTAAAAGACAACACATATTTTTATTTGCTCATTCGTTAGCGAATTTAATTCTGAATTCAGTGATATAATATTTTTAATCCCATAAATAGCGAATTTTTTGAGAAAAATGCGTATAAAGTTTTGTATTAAATTCATTAACAAATGGTTACAAAAAGAGTGCCACGAATGGAAAAAATGAATAAACGTTAATTTATTTCGCACAGAATTAGAACGCGAGTGAGGCAAGTCATCCGAGTGAATAATGACCATAATCCTGAATATAATGTACTTCTTCTACTCCTGTAAATTCGGAAATAACGAATAAATATTTTAGAAACAATTTTATAAATTCACAATTTATTTACCAATATTTAACAAACAACATTAAATTTATTTTTTGCCCTCCTGAAGTGTAATGGGAACTTTACAATTGTATACACAGCAAGTGTAACCTACATTTTACGCTTACTGTATTGTAACTTGTCTAACTATGCACTGGACGTTTATGGGCATTTAGAAAAGAAATAATCTTTACTATAACAAAGTTCATGTAAAAAAGTACTACCTACATAAGTTATTTTTTTAATTTAACATTTCCTATATATAAAATTAATTTATATAAACCAAAATCACGGCAGTGACATCTGTCATTATTGTAAAAATCCGATGTTACCGACATAGTCACCGATCGATATACCTATCAAATACGCGAGGTGAAAATTGCTGAAATGTCAAATATCAACACCTACCTATTATTCATTACGAAGAAAACATGAGCAAATAAATATATTATTAATCATAAACAACGTCTATTATGACAAATAAATTTTCGCTAGAAGAAGTACTTTGGAAACTGACTTAACCCCAGTATTTTAAACTAACCCTTTTCAGAAGTACAACCTATCTCATTAAAAAAAGTGATTTTCATTATCGTCGGCCAAAAATATTGATACAATACTCGTGCGTGAAATATTTTACAGCGCTCCAGCTAATAAGGCACTCGCCTTAAGGGCTTGTGCCTTAAACAAAGCTGCACGCTGTAAAATACACGCACTCGAATGTAAATAACTATTTTACTATTTTCTAATGCCCGTTTGCACCAACATGGCTTAAGCTTTAAGTCTTCTCAAATTTTAAGTTTGACCTAAATTTATTTGCATCACGTAAAAAACTGCGCCTTAAAGTCCTAAGCCAGGCTTAAATTTAAGCCGCCATCTATTGGGGGCTTAAACTAGACTTTAGCCTATAAATCGCCACAATCTGTGTTTAGTTTTCATATCTCATATTGCTAACATGCTAAATTTTAACATTTACGTTAATTTTTTGCAAACTCTCGTTAGTGGAAATCGCTTAACTTGCTCAGTATTACAGATTTTTTCTAGAGTGCATTTTAGTAAAGTGTCTCGAATTATTGTTTGTTACATGTGGATTGAACAATATCTAATTTAATTAATCGGTTTGTAAAAATCCACAAGCATAAATTGATATTAAACAAACTCAAAATGATTTCTGCTTGCAAGCTGCAAATCGTTTTATATAAGTACATAATTCTTAAATTATTTTCTGTACTGATTTACTCAGAACTAATAATATACGTATTTAATATAATTTTTCGATTGTGTATTCAATGTTTAAATTATAAGATTATAAGTATATATTGTTCACGGACCTTTATAATATAATTCTTTTTTATTAACTCATGTTTATATTCTTTAACAATTATTTTATATATTTTACGTATGTGTCAAAATAAGTGTGAAGTTAGTTGTTGGAGAAATTCCATAGAATATCTCGGCTTACCTAATCTCAGCTCAAATATTCGTTGTGCAAACGACTTATATTTTAAGTTACTTAACGTTAAAGTTAACTTAGCAAAGTCGAGACTTAAATTTTGTTGGTGCAAAACGGGCATAAGGGAACTACGAAACTTCTTACTTATTGGTGTGAACATGAATGGTAAAATTAGTACAATTCGTAAGATTCAGGGCCGGGGTGATAATATCCATAGTTAAATTGTCATTGGCGGTTTTTGTTATAGAAGAAGTTTGTACGGACTGATATTTTTTTGGGCTGTGTCCATTTTATTTTTCATCGATTCATCAATGTAACCCTCTGCCACCTGCATAGACTTTCATCCGCCATGTCGCTTTAATGCCGTGATGCCCGCTCCTGCATTGACTAGTAGAGTAGCAGAAGATCTTCGAAAGGAATGTCCCGTATACATTTCTGGGTTGGGTAGTTTTAAAAAGGTGGCAATTTGTTTTCCCATTGCTGCAAACATTAATACCAATTTTTTTGCCAAGTACATTTTCTATTCAGATAATTCAAGAAAAGAGAAGGACATGCAACATTGGCTGGACGTAAAGCAACATATTTCTTAACTATTTCATAAAAAATCTTCTGTTATGATGCGAGCTACTTTGGTTTTAGTATTAGGCACATTCACTAATATGGCTGATGTAAGATCTTGGAGATCTCCAATTTTCATCTCTTTCATTTCATTACAGCGGCAGGCCCCCATAATCAGAATCAATGCTACCTAAACGAAAAATTATTGTTAACCACAACAATTGGCATTACTATTGAAGAACTTGTAGTTCTTACCTTTGTTGCCAGATATTTCTGATCATCAGCATTTTTAATAAAAATGTGTATTTCCCCTGAAGTGAATGATTTAGCCTTTTTTTTCTTTCCAGCTTGATGTTATGGTGTATCTCAAGTGTACTTCGTAACAGAAAATAAGTAATACGTTCTCGGAGAATGAGTTTGCTTTTTATGCGATCACGCCATTCCAAGAAAGATCTGTAAGTGGCTTTATAGACTTTTTCAGATTTAATTAAAAGTAAATTTTCAGCTGCTGATTTCGCTGCTTGAAGTATTTCTCGCGGGGTGCAATTATCCTCGTCGCTCCCCGTATCCATTTTAATGTAGTTTAGCGTTTAGCACTTTTGAAAATGATTGAAATCGGTTGAAAACACACGTTAAAAATCTGATGTGGCCAACACAAAACCTCCTGCTATTTAATTTTTATTAATTTAAATACATACCTACCTACGTATTTACTAACGCTGCAAACTATTCCATTGCAGAAAACTAATGCTTTATTTACTATTTTCTTTTTAAAATGTCACTATTATTAATTTGAAATGATAAATTTTCTGACAGTGACATTTACTGTCAGTTACATTCTTTTGAAAAATGAACTGTGTAACAAAGGAATAGTTTTTATCTTAGGCTTTGCGACTAATAAAAAAAATCTGATGTGACCAACACAAAACCTCCCGCTATTTAAATTTTATTAATTTAAATACATACATACATATTTATTAACGCTGCAAACTATTCCATTGCATAAAACTATTGCTTTATTTACTATTTTCTTTTTAAAATGTCACTATAATTAATTTGAAGTGATTAGTTTTTTGACAGTGACAGTTACTGTCAGTTACATTCATTTGAAATATGAACTGTGTAACAAAAATAATTTTTATATTTATCTGTAAAGTATATAGAAAAATTATTAATGTATTCCTGTAGAAAATTCAATAATCTTTAATTTTCATAACGACAAAATCCAAACAAAATGGCATTTAATGGTACTTTTTGAAGAAAAACCATTATGAGCGTCAGGTAAAGTGCCATTTCCGGTTATCCCATTTACACCAAAATCTAATGGCTTCTTTTCATATTAGAATAGGGTATAAATACAGGGTTTCAGAATTTTCTGAATGATAATATTTGAGATAGAGCGAAGACAAAATCCCTACACATACACACACATACATACACACACACATACATACACACACACATACATACATACATACATACACACATACAGACATCATCGTAAAAATGTTAAATTTGGATTCTAGGGACCTTAAAACGTGGTCATTTACTAAAATCTCGATAAGTGATTTTTAACACGATCCCTATACCTCCCTTACCAAGGGTAGCGGGAGGTAAAAATTATTTTTAAATTTATCTGTAAAATATATAGAAAAAGTATTAATGTATTCCTGTAAAAAAATTCAATAATCTTTAATTTTCATAAGACATAAAATTCGAAAAAATGGCATTTAATGGTATTTTTTGAAGAAAAACCACTATGAGCTTCAGGTAAAGTGCCATTTCCGGTTATCCGATTTACACCAAAATCTAATGGCTTCTTTTCATATTATAGTAGGATAGAAATACAAGGTTTCAGAATTTTCTGAATGATAGTATTTGAGTTAGAGCGAAGACAAAATCCATACACATACATACACACATACACACATACAGACATCATCGTGAAAATGTTAAAAATGGATTCTAGGGATCTTAAAACGTGGTCATTTACTAAAATCTCGATATGAGATTTTTAGCACGATCCTTATACCTCCCTTACTAAGGGTAGCGGGAGGTAAAAAACGACAACATAAAAATACACAATGACAAATGACTACACCGTCAACTGTCAGACGGCCGCAGGAAGGGTGGAAAAAATTGAAATAAAAGGGGATATATTTATTCAGGAGAAAAAAAAAGAACAAAATATTCACTTCTTTCGATCAGGGCACTCTAATTCTGTGTAAAAGATAACATATATTCATTTTTTCCATTTGTGGCACTCTTATTATAGCCATATTTTAATCAAGTTAGTATAAACCTTTATATGCATTTTTCTAAAAAAAAAAAAAAAAGAAAAGTCGTTATATAAAGTAAAAAAATATTCTGAATTAAATTCTCTAACGAATGAGCAAATAAAAAATATATGTTCTCATTTAAAATAAAAAAATTTGATCCCGTATTTTAAGAACCACTGGTCGAAAAAATATTTTTTCTTTTCTTTAAATTTGCCTTAAGAAATTATTTGAGCATTTAACCGTCTTTGTAGCTCTTATATTTCTCGAGATAGCAATGGTGGTCTTTTTAAAATGAACATCAATATATTTATTTTATACGACTGTGACCATATTTTCTATTTTAGTAGTATAAGACCCATAAATTCCTGAAACAGAAAGCGAATATAGTATTCTAATATGCATGCTCATGCTACCAAAATTATTAAAAAAAGAATCGCATTCGCCTGTTTTCTATGATAAAATTCTAATGTGTGTGCTGTCATTACGTTATGAAGTATATTTAGAATGAGTTTTGGACAATATCACGGGTAACAACTGATACGCTCCTGACAGAGCCCAACTTTGAGAAGCACTTGCGTTACATAATCTTGTGTCTCTAAAAATAACTCCATGTATTGTTATTGTTGCACAGAGAAATAATTAAAATAATGTAATTACCAGATTCATTATTATTTTAAACCCTGTTGTGAATTCTCTGTTTTAACAAATCTGTATCCTGCCATGTTAATTATCACAGCGTGTTAAAGTTTGTAACCAATTGTCAATTTCATTTTTGTTCATTGTCTGCGGGAAAGCCTTCATTCAAATTCCGAATATTCAAAAACAGAATCGTACATCGCCAGAAAGTGCTTCACCTGAATCATTCAAAAACCGAATACGTGGACGTGGCCATGGGCGTGGCTAAGCGGAGGTCACGTTAGGATAGATTTGATTTGGTTAGGTGATTCTATTGATTGGCTTTCGTGCAATGCGCAATTCTATTTTTGAATATGCATTCGGGATTGAATGATTCTGTGCATGCATATTCTGGTTTTGAATATTCGGGCGTCATGTATGAACCCGTCTCTGCTACTGTTATTGGTAAACAGGATGCTAAAATTTACATGATAATATACAAAATACAATACCCCTTATTTTTTCACAGGCCTATTAAAATTTGTTTATTCAATTTTGACATTTTAAACTGACATTATTAACTCCATAGCAACAACTATAAGAAACACTTTTTTCACATGTGAATTAAAAAAAATTTTAAATCACTCACAAAATTTTAACTCACTCTGCAACAAATAATGCATTTAAAATAACATCAGGTAAGAAAATAACACTCACCATAATATTTAACAGACATTATCAGCCATTTTCATTATTTTTACGGCACAAATGACACACAATAAATCATTTTAAATATATGACTTGACGTCTATCAGCGACGATTGTCATGCTCAGCCTACTAGCTGATCAGTTTTTTATTTTGCCAAAATTCAATATTATAATGGTTTTTATTAGTATTTCGTCAAAATTGAATAAAATGTTGTACAAACCACGTGAGCTAAGAATGTTTATTCACTCGAAGAATTTAACTCACTCGCCCTTACGGGCTCGTGAGCTAAACTTTCTTCTCATGAATAAACATTACCTTAGCTCACTTGGTGTGTAAATATCTATTAGCCTACTTTATTATAGGGATCTATGACAATGTAGCTAAGCAACTGTACATAAACATTTCCAACCCATAGGGTGAAAACGTAATCTGTTATTTCCAACCCAAGAGATGGTCATTACAGAACAGATAGGAATGACGTATGTATTTTCCAACCTCTAAAAGGTTAGGAATCAACATATTATAATGATTGCGAATAAAAAAATACAAAACACACACTCCGTTACATAGAAACCGATTTCGTGAGATATTAATAGAGTGCACTTTTAATTTGATATAGTACTTACATTCATTTTTCTTCAGACAAGCAACATCACGAAGCGTACACTGTTTGCGGTTTTCTACAATAAATATTGGAATTTTGTATTGTACACTTATCATTTTCAAAAAATATATTTCTTACCACTAGGATAATAAAACGGTACACATTGACATAGTTTATAAATAGTTTTTTCTTTACATTCAGCAACGCAGTTTGTAAAGCTATAATCTCTATTGAAGTCCAAATGACCCTGTGATATAATAAAACAGTATAAATTCAGAAATAACGTCATTATCTATATCAATTACTCTAAAATAAACTCTCTCCTTTTGTACAAAATCATGAATTAATATATTCCGCAAATAGTAAATAAATAAAGCACTTGTTAAATTTGACTGTGACCGACAGTAGTGGGGGGGGGGGGGGTGGTGATCGCACATACCCTGCTCTGCTTGCTGAGCAGCAGGTTGCCGTTTTGTACAATTGTACTAAATTTGGTACATTTTTAATAGCAAGGATACATTTTATCGTTAATCAGCCCCATTTTAGTACATTTTAAGATCATTAAATTTATAGATGATTTAAGAAAACATATTAGGAAAAGCAAAAATATTTATTAATTTACAATATTATTGAATATTACAGGCACAGTACCACTGGAACTAAGGATTTTAATTGTTTATTAATTAAGATAAATGCTTCTCATCGGTACACTTTACAAATAAGTACATTTTAGTACATTTTCTCGCCACTCGTTAGTACATTCGTAAATCTGTTCGCGGCAACACTGCTGAGCAGATCAGACAGCTATGTATCCGACATCTGAACATGGACAAAATCGACAAAATAATGCTATAATAAGATACGCAACCGGAAGCATTATGTTTCTACGCAACCCAGACGCGCATAGCGCTTTTGTCGTTTTTAAACTACAACAAAATGGTTGTTTTCCTGTTTTATCGACTTATGGCGAGGCGTGATATCATATGTTGAAGTGTGTGTTGGTGTTGTTAATGTAAAATTGTAAAAATATTATTATAATTATTTGATTTGTAATATTTCGGCCTTTTAATATAGATTTGTCGAAAAACACGCAAAGTAAACATTTATAAGTATAAAGCAAAGTGTAAAGTATTGGAATAATAAATACTCATTGTTTATTGTTTGTTTCCACATTCATGTAAGTATATTGTCATAATTATTATCTGATTTGCAATATTTCAATCTTTTGTTATAGATTTGGTGAAATATACTTGGAATAAATATTTATAGCTAGAATGAATTAGTTTCCCATAGTTTCAACAGTTTTCCACAAACAACGTTTTTTTTATATATATTAAAATAGTTTATTTTTATATTTTATAGATATACACTGTCAATATGATTATCTATTAAATAAATAGTGTGTGATACAATTTGTCTGTTTTAGTTAAGGTCAATTTATGGAAACGAATGTAAGATTTAATTCTGAATTTTATTAAATTTACTTTTTTTTTATTACAGATATAATTCAATGTTTAATTCATATTTTAATTTCGTTTCTACAAATCGACTATAAATTTTGAATCACCTTATTTCTATTTCAAAGTGGGAAAAGTAATGCGTGCCAATATTTAAAATAGTTCTCCCAGTTAGCAATGGTGCGCTGCAGTAGAAACTTGTTGCCAACATTTTCTACAATCCGCACATCTCTTAGTATTATTTTGTCTATGTATCCGAATTACTGATCTGGTAAGTTGACGAACGCAGATTATCCGAATAACCATTACGAACACTCAGAGGTGGGATCCCAAGATTACGCTATGATAGCGTAGCAACAAATAACACATCGTTTCTCTGACAACCGTGGTAGTTGATAGGGAAAGGATGATGAAACGCTATATCATTACTCTTGGGATCCCAACCCAGATCACAAATCTTACTGATTTGTAGTTACTCCGATCAGTATTCACTAATCTATCGATTGCTGCAATTCTATTGCATTGGTGCAAAACATACAGAAATGCTTTTTAATTACCTCATTATTGAACCAACAGTTTCTTTTGGAAACTGGTACGGTTCGAAGTTTTTCATCAGCTGTGAAAACAGTAGGAATTAACCGCATCATTGCCATATCGCCAGGCTGTATAGTGATGGAAAATGTTAACAAATCACTGAAATCCCAAATTGAATGAATTAAAACCTGCAAAAATATAATGAAGTTACAATCACACCCTGAGACAGCGTTGTAAAAAAATAAGTACCTAATTTCATTAATTTGTGACATAGCAGTGCAGTTTTTTATATAAAAGTAAATTCTATAAACATCTATATAAAATATATGGTTTATGCAATTTTGAAATGTGCCTGAATAAAAAAAAATCTTAAAACTGTAAATAAAAATTATGTGACATGTAATAAACCTTTATTCACAATCGGTTCGGTTAGTAATGTGTGCATTTCTATCCTACCAAAAAGTTAGGAAGTGACTTATTATTTACCGAAACTTGTATACGAAGCAGATTGTGCCATCCACCAATGGACAATATGCCGTGATGATATATTTAAATATTTACTTATTTGTTCACTTACTAAACAGGCGTAAAAGGGTAAAATAGGAGACAAATAGTCCTCTGGTCCGATATTCACAGAAACGCTGAGTCCGTGAGCTAATCCAGCGCCGTCGACCAACATCGGCGTCTTGAAAGGTTCAGGAACTGCATTCCTGTAGCATTGTACTTTGGGTTAGGTACGCGCAATGCGTAATCAAATAAGAAATAAACAAAGAATTTTAAATGCCACAAAAGCGACCCCTGTGATGCACTCTCCACACAAGCAATGAGTGCCCGTGAGGTGACGCCTGGTAAGCGCCCGCACGGTATAAATTTGTCATCATCATTACCGATATCTGTTATAAAGCAGATTGTAGCATACTCGGAAATGGGTAATATGCGGTGATGATATTTTTATTTATTTATTTATAGATCGCAATGCATAGGTGAAGGTCAAAGGAAAAATATCAGAGGTTTCATTAAAATTCTGATTTATCATTAAAATACATATATTGACATATGAAAAAGAAATTATATTAATTTGAAAAATATTATAGTTCTTTTTCTGGCAAAAATTTAGAGTGCAAAGTTGTACAGTACCGTTAGAACAAAATCGTTTGCACATTCCAACGACAACTTTTCAAGAAAAGTTTAATAGTCCCCACAGGAATTTTCAATCTTCTTTTGTTAATGAGCTACCGGCAAAAACTCGTTTTTTCGCTCTTTTCGAAAATATCTCGTTATTTATCATGAGAGTTAGAGAAAAATTGTTTTAACAAATTTTGTACCGTTTTTAGGTAGAATAAAATGGCGTAATTAGAGTTTTTGAGAAATTGATAATTTTCGAAATATAACACAAAATTACATAAATATTAATTTTGTTGTCAAAATTATTCTAAACTAATTATTGTCGGGTTAGTTAAATTATTATTTATCGATATTACACTTGGGTTTGACACAATTCGAAAAAATTGGTTTAATATACTATTAAAGTAAATAAATTGAAAATATGAGTAAAACTGAAACAAATAATATTAGAAATAAACAAATAATGAATTGTAATTGATTTTATCATTTGTTTCTTAATTATTTTCAACTTTTATATTACACCTTGAGAAGGCGAAAAACAATTCCTTGACAAACAATAATTGCAACCAATAATATCTAACAAGAAGAACTAAAATAATAAGGGAAGCAGGAAATTACGAAAGTATGATTTTACATATTAAAGTCCTTTGTTAGGCTGCCGGTCACCATGCTGTATAAAAAAGTGAAAGTTTGACGTCTATTCAAATCTACACCGTTTGACGCAAAATTTTGAGATGTTCTTTCAGATTCCAGAAGTAAAAGTATTTAAGAGTTCAAAATGTTGCATAGCTTTTTTAATAATTTTTAAAGTTTACATACGAAAAGCATTAGCATTGGTTTCGAGAGCATTCGGGGGTATTCGTACGCACTCAGTAGTGAGGCCATAAAATAAAAACGCGAGTATGAATCATCACCAAATTTTGCAGTTTATTGATTATCATAATCTCTTACGCTGTGTTTTGTTGTTTGACGTATGCTCACTGCTGTGTTTGTTCGTCAATTATTTATCGTTTCTCGAGTTTGTTGATTATCGTACGTTGATTATCGAGTGCGTCAATCAACAGAACCTCTTTCGCTTTGTTTTTTGTATGACGGCTGCATATTGCTGTGTTTTATAGTTCGTCAATCATAAGTAGAAATGTTTTAATATAGGTAGCTATTTATTTGTTAGAAAATTGAACATTGCTGCAGTTTGCTATAAAATCGTCACCAAATAATTATTAACAAACTGACCCTAAATGATTTATTTATTACTAACAATGTTGTGCCAAATAATCAAGCAGAATTCTCCCTATATATCAATGTGTCTAACGAGGCAGCGGTAGTTAAAAAGAAGTATAGAACAATACCAGAAGTTGAATATACATAAAATTTATAATTTAATAACATTAGCCCATAATATTGTTTGTTGCAAATTGTATATGTAACGGGTACAGCTAGTTTTATATAAAAACTGAATAAGGGTTTCCAAGTGTACGACGTTTAAAAAAATACTTATTGGATATTAATGTTCAGAAAAAATGGTTATCTAATGATGTAATAATATCGTCTCAAAATTTAAAATATTATTTTACACTGTATACTAAGGATTTACTAAGCAAAGAAGTATATAACTCATATAAACGTGCTCATCAAATGAGAGTATTGCAAGCAAAAAAACAATACAACGATACATTAATTAATAATTCTAATAACATATCAAAAACTGTATGGCAAGTAATAAATGATAGCATAAATTATAACAATAAATCTGTAAAATACGAAATAAATATAGGTGATGAATTAATTAAAGATGAAAAAACTATTGCAAATATATTTAATGAATATTTTTGTACATTAACACATAACTTGATATCATCTTTACCAAGATCTAATGAAAAAAATATCATTTTACGTGATAACACTAATATGAATTCAATTTTCTTATGTTCTTTAGACGAATTCGAACTCATTAATATTATTTCATCTTTAAATAATACAAATTCTGAAAGTCTGGATAACTTCTCTAATAATATGATAAAATACATAATGTTTTATATTTTGGAACCACTATTGCATATTATAAATACTAGTTTAAACGCAGGCTGTTTTCCTGAAATGTTAAAGACAACAAAAGTGTTACCATTACATAAAAATTCAGATACAAAATGTATTTCAAATTATAGACCTTTAGCACTGGTATCTCCATTTCATAAAATTTTTGAAAAAATAATGTACAAAAAAATATATTCATTTCTACATAAATATAATATATTTATAAAGGAACAACATGGTTTCCAAAAAGGTTCAGATTGCATATCGGCTTTAGCCGAATATACTAAAATTATTTATTCGCAAGTAGATAAGAGTCAAGCAGTTATAGGCACATTTCTTGACTTAACTAAAGCTTTCGATTGTGTAGATCATAAATTACTTTTGAATAAATGTGAAAATTATGGACTACGAGGTGTATGCTTACAGTGGCTTACAAGTTATTTACAAAATAGGAAGCAAGTTGTTGTTATAAATGCAGAACATTCTGAAATATGTAATGTTAACACCGGAGTACCACAGGGATCAATTCTGGGTCCATTATTATTTTTGATCCACGTAAACGATATTAAAGGCTGCATTGATAATGGAACTTTTATTGCATATGCTGATGATCTGTCACTACTTAGTTATTCATCATCTTTTTCAACCACAATACAGTTATGTAATAAAAACCTTGATAATTTAAAATATTGGTTTCAAGAAAATAAACTTGTCTTAAACTGTAAAAAGTCAAATGTTATACGTTTCATCACTAGGCCAGACAATAATGAATGTGCTTTAGTCAGATACAATGGAAAATCTTTAGAACAAGTAAAGTCAACAAAAATATTAGGTTTTCATATTGATGAAAAAATGAACGGTGAATATCACATAGCGTATGTTTGTAATAAACTCACAAGTTTATGTTATGCAATACGCCGTTTAACACAGATTAATACCTCAAACACAATTAAAATATTTTACCATGCAAAATTTCACTCAGTTATGTCTTACGGTGTAATTTTCTGGGGTTTGTCTAAAGATGTGAATAGAGTGTTTTTATTACAAAAACGAGCAGTTCGTTATATGGCTGGTTTGAAGTGGTGCGATAGTTGTAGAAATGCTTTTGTAAAATTAAAATTACTTACTTTCACTAGTACGCATATATATAATTTGCTTTTATTTGTTAAAAAATATTACAATAATTTCCAAAAAGGTTATGATATTCACTCTTTTGATACCAGAAATAAAAGTAAATTAATATTAGAGAAACATAGATTAGCATTATTCGAAAAAAATGTATATTACGCAGGAGCAGTTTTATATAATAAACTTCCACAAAGAATAAAAACATTGAACAACTTTATAATGTTTAAAAAGGAACTTAAAGAATTTCTTATCATAAATTGTTTCTATTCTATAGATGAATATTTAAACATGTAAAACAGTGTAATACTCTATTGTTTTCTTTTTCTGACAATATCTATATCATGTACATGGTCTTTGATAAATAAATATTATTATTATTATTATTATTATTATTATCATGTATAAGTAATATTTAGTGATGCCGCCAGATTTCGCATTTTCGAGATCTTCTCTCGAATTTCTCGAATTTTCGAGAAGAGATTAACCTTATTCTCGTCTCGATATTTCGAGACGAGACGAGAGTAATGCCCTCGAGATTTGCTCGAGACGAGAGTAGATATTCAAGATCCCGATTGTACTATTTTTTTTATATTACGTAAATATTTCTAATTAAAATATACAAAATAGCAAAATATTTGTCGGCATAAATAAATATTTTAATTGCCTCTTCATTTACATTCATATTTATTTATCAATTTTAGTTTTATTGTATTTTAAAAAATAGAATATGCTCGAAAGTGATATCTATGGTATACTCTTCACGCTAGCCTCAAGGGCCTTACTATACGAATATGTAATCATAAATACCACTATTAGCGTACAAAACAGATTGTTACACCCAACAACGGGTAATAAAGCCATGATATTATAGAGTACCTATTTTTTACCTATACCATTCAAACACCTTATTTAGTAATAGTATATTACATCCGAGGTGGGAGATGTTTCATGACAGCCGAGGGCTTATGTATATTACCGAGAGGCGAAGCCTCGAGATGAGATAATGCGCGAGGCTGTTATGAAACTCCCACCGAGGTTGTGTATACTATTTTATTCACAATCATCCTCATTTTAAATCAATAATTTTCAAAATAAATCAATGAATTATAACCTTCAATTTTATTAATATTTTGACAGCTGTCTTAAAATGTGTTTAGCCTACTTAATAATTATGGGGATCTACGGCAATGTTGCTAGGCAACCCCTACTTAAACATTTCCAACCCAAGAGATGGAAGTGAAATCTGTTATTTCCAACCCAATAGATTGTCATTAAAGTTAGGAATCACGTATTTTCCAACCTTCAAAAGGTTAGGAATCTGTATATTACTACGAGGGGAGTTTTTTATGTTATCTACCTAGCTATGAAAACAATATGCTATCGCGACAATTTTCTTATGGCAAGTTACTGTGACATTTTCATGTCTACAAAGACACAATTAAGAACTTGAAACCGGCTATACGCGAAAAAAAGACCTCACAATTATGCTCAGAAAATGCTGCTTCTGCACAACAACTGCAGGGTGCATAAAGCACGAATTGTTTAAGCAGTAGTCAATGAATGCGGCTTTGACGAATTAAAACATCCACCTTACAGCCCTGACCACGTCCGACTATTATTTCTCTCCAAAACTCAAAAAACATTTGAGAGAGAGTCGCTTTTTATCGAATGATGACTTGGAAAACGCAGTGGAGTCGTATTTTGCAGAATTACCAAAAGATTTTTTTTTGCAGGCGTACCTTTATTAGAAAAACATTGGAATAAGTGTGTTAGTGTTAACAGTTCTTACGTTTAAAAATAAAATTTTATTTGTTCTGTAACTCGTTGTTTTCATAGCTAGGTAGATAACATAAAAAACTCCCCTCGTATAATGATTGTGAATAAAATAGTGTTTTAATCAGCGGTACCTGTTTATTAAATTCGTATTGCTTGTAATGTTAATTTATTTACTATTTCTAATTATAAATTCGAGACTCTCGAGTCGAGATCGAGAGAAAGTAATAAAAAATATGACGAGACGAGATGCAGAGAAATCTCGTCTGGAAAATTCGAGACGAGGCGAGAGTGGATTGTTTCTCGCCATATCTCGTCTCGCGGCATCACTAGTAATATTTTCTTATTTTTATTAATATCAAAAAGAAATTTTAATGATTTTAAATCGAGCGCTTAAGATTCAGTATCAGCCATGTTTGTGACATTCTGGACAGTGGCAAAAGCTATTGGCTGTCATAATATCCGTCTTACTTAGCTCTGGTAACATAGTTTTTGGTGTAGATGACGTCACACGCGCCGTCAATTTTCTCAGATCTCATTTATCGAAACTACTAATTTTTTTTTCTGGCATACTAAAAACTTTTCGGCGAAAATACAACATACGGGTCTTATATTTTTAAATCAAAAAATGAAGAAATAAAACTTGAAAATGAGATTAATTTAAAACTAAAAATGAATATTTAATTATATATATATACAGGGTGTAAATTTTAAAACGGGTCATAGGGCTATAACATAGAAAAACAGTTTTTTAAACGGGTCATAGGGCTATAACATAGAAAAACAGTTTTTTAGCTGACAAAAGTTTCTATATTAATTTATTGAAAAAAGAATTAGTGCATATTATAAAGAAAAAAATATGAATTTATTGATACCAAACACATTACATTTCTGTTTCATACAAAGCCAGAAAACAAATTTAAAAATTTGCACAATTAAGAAAAAATATCTATAGCCGTGAAACTGACAGAAACAAAACAAAACAATTGTTGACTTGAGACGCTCATTAATAAACGTTTCTTACACATTATTAGTTAAATTATTATTTTCTTTTTATTAAGAAGAAATCATGGATAATTTGTCTCATGAAGAAAAATTACAAATTATTAAATGGTTTTAATTGTTCCCTTGTAGGTTACAGTTTTTCTCGTTTCTTATACATAACTTATTTCTTCATGCAGATCATCTTTAATTGTTTATTTTATTTTGTTATTTTGTACTAGTTCAAAAATTAATAACTTTAATCTTTAATTGTCCCCTATAATGTTAGTAAAAAATGACAATGTTTTGTTACTGTCAGTTTCATGGCTAATGATATTTTTTCTTAATTGTACAAATTTTTTATTTTATTTTCTGGCTTTATATGAAACAGAAATGTAATGTGTTTGGTATCAAAAAATTCGTAATTTTTTTCTTTATAATAGGCCCGAATTATTTTTTCAACAAATTAATATAGAAACTTTTGGCATCTAAAAAACTGTTTTTCTGTGTTATAGCCCTATGACCCGTTTTAAAATTTACTGTATATATATATATATATATATATATATATATATATATATATATATATATATATATGTAATTCACTTACATGTCAGCAATGTCATTGAAGTAGTTGAAGGAACAACAATATCCCAACCCTGTTTTAATAGGACGAAACAATTGGGAACAATTATATGGGACGCTAGACCAAATACAGTTGTCTAACATCTCACCACATGGATGCATTACCTAAAATAATGATTTTCAATAAATCATTATTCTACTCTTTGTGAGTAGAAAATTTAGGAGGAAAACTGTAGTAATTAGTGGATAAAATAAATGAGGGGATAATTACATAATTTTTTTTTTTAATGAAAGAAAATGGACAATTAAAATGAAAATTTAATTATAAAAATTCTGCCACTCCTAAATGTCAATTTTATCGAATTAAAATTAAAGGAAAATTATTTTACAAATTTTTATGTATTCTGTAATGCTATAATATTTTCGTTTATATTGGTAATTAATTATACAAAATTAAAATAGCTCATTAATATTAATTAGTTCTTATCAATTGTGTAAACACTTCATTTTTCATTTTATGTTCTAACAAGAGTCTTGAACAGACAACCGAAGTGTGCAGACGTGTTTTGTGCGCTCCGTCCATTTCTTGTGTTAATCAAATATAAATATAATTAATACATTATTAACTTAGTGCAGTGTTATTAATTAGTGAAGTGTTTCGTAATACCTACAGTATTCGATAACTCGCTAGAACAATAATATAACAAAAATGCCTGAAAATAGCGGAGGTAGGATACTCCTCCATACTCCACTGTCCAGTACACTTACTACAAGTACAACTACTACAACTACAGCAACCATGAATTCTCAGACATCACTGCGAACAACTCCTATAAGCTCTATTCAGAGTATCTTAAACTCAGCACCATACTCTTCAACAGCAGCTAGACTGGCCTCGTTGAAGTCACAATACTCTCAGGATCCACAATCCCCTGACATTCAAATAATAAATGACGTGTCCCAAGAGTCAATGCAATATTCCAATATAGGGGAACCAAATTCTGACATTTACGAAGAACCTACATGCTCATGGCAAACCACTCAAAACAGAAGAACCAAACGCGCCAGAAGCGATAATAGTAATCACTCTGTAACTAAATCGATGAAACTAAATTTTAGTACATCAAAGGAAAACATAAACACCTCGAACAGATTCTCAGCACTAGATACTGAAGAATCAGCACAAAGTCGTGAAACAGAAGAGAAGACCAAAGACCAGAAACCACCTCCTGTATTTATCGAGAACGTTATTAATTACCCTAATATGCTTGCTTGTTTGCAAACTTCACTCGATATTAATGAATTCCTCTGCAAAACACTTCGAAATGACGAGGTCAAAGTTAACACAAAAACACCAAACGCCTATCGAAGACTCATCCACTTACTGAAACAAAACAAAGTCTCATTTCACACCTATCAGCCAAGGGAAGAACGTGCATATAGAGTTGTAGTTAAAAATCTACACCCCACAATGCCAATAGAAGAAATAAAAGAAGCTTTAGAAGAGAAGGGCTTTAAAATCCGCAACATATCTAACATAAAAAGTTGGCATACTAAACAAGGACTACCTATGCACTTTGTTGAACAGGACCCCTGTGAGAATAATAAAGATATTTACAAATTAACAAACCTCTTGGGAACTAAAATAGAAATTGAAGCACCAAGAAAGAAGAAAGAGATTCCACAATGTCAAAGGTGCCAGCAATACGGTCACACTAGAACGTACTGCACAAAATCATATCGTTGTGTGAAATGCCCAGGAAATCACCCGACAAAGGAATGTCCTAAGAACAAAGACACACAGCCAGTATGCGCACTATGCGATGGGCCCCATCCAGCAAACTATAAAGGATGTCCAATATACAGAGAACTTCAGCAAAAAAGAAACCGAAATAACAAGACACTATACAAAGCAGTTCCCCAAGAAGACAAAACATCAGTGCAAGAACAAAGTAATCTTAATATACCAAGGAACACCGAAGATAATCTTTACAGCAATAGTCACACTTATGCAAAAATCACAAAACAACAAACCGATACGAATATGATCACTACAATTCAACAGTTTTTATCAAAATTTGAAACCATGTTCATGCAACTCATGAACCAAAATACTAATATTATCAATATGTTGTCCACGCTAATAAAACATATCACCAACAATGCATAGTTCACTAAGAATAGCTCTATGGAACGCTAATGGGCTTTCACAACACCAACAAGAAATCGAACTATTTCTCAACGAACAAAAAATTGACATCATGTTAATATCTGAGACGCACTTTACTCACAGAAATTATTTCAAAATTCACAAATATCGAACTTACTATACGAATCACCCTGATGGAAACGCACACGGAGGAAGTGCAATTATCATCCATGAAAAAATCAAACACCACGAAATTGAAAAGTACGAAAAAGATTTCCTCCAAGCCACAAACATTAAGATTAGGGATTCCCAGGGCTCACTCGTAATTGGAGCTGTATATTGCCCGCCAAAACACTCGGTTAAACAAGACCAATTTGAAAACTACTTCAACTACTTGGGAAACAGATTCATCGCGGGGGGTGATTACAATGCTAAACACCCACATTGGGGTTCAAGGCTTATCAATCCCAAAGGCAGAGAACTTCAAAAAGTCGTTTCTGCCAAAAACTATTCCCCGTCTAGCACAGGTAAACCCACATATTGGCCATCCGATTTAAATAAAACTCCAGATTTACTCGATTTCTATATTTCCAAAGGAATATCTTCAAACTATATTAAGGTGGAAGAATGTTTCGATTTATTTTCTGATCACTCACTCGTACTGTTGACCATAAGTACAACAATCATCCAAAGAGAAAAGAAGCTCAGTTTATGTAACAAATTTACTGACTGGGAAAAATTTCAAAACTATTTGGACGAAAAACTAAATTTAGGAATTCCATTGAAAACTGAACCAGATATAGATGAAGCTGTTAATTTGCTAACATCTGCAATTCGACAAGCAGCTCAAGAATCCACTCCAAGGAACAACAGCACAGAAGGTATTACTGCAAACTACCCTAAATTCATTAGGGATCTTATTAGTGAAAAAAGAAAAGCACGAAGAAAGTGGCAATTAAGTAGACATCCGCAAGATAAGACATACTTAAACAATCTCTGTAAAAAGATAAAACACCTAATTGCTAAAATTAAAAATGATACATTTGAAGAATATATTAACAATTTATCAGCAACAGCCGACACCGACTACTCGTTATGGAAAGCAACGAGAAAACTTAAGAGGCCGCAACAACATATACCCCCAATAAGGAAAAACAATGGCACATGGGCCAGATCTGAAGAAGAAAAAGCAAATATATTCGCAGTACACTTATCCAATGTCTTTCAGCCACACGATATACAACACACAACATCTGATAATGAAATTTTGAATTTCCTTGATGCACCATTGCAAAACTCGTTGCCTCCAAAACATTTTACTCCGACAGAAGTTCGCGATGAAATTAGACATCTTAACAACAAAAAAAACTCCTGGACACGACATGATAACTGCTACAATACTTAAAAATCTAACCAAGAAAGGATATGTTGCTATTACTCAGATCTTCAACGCAGTACTCAGAATTCAGTATTTTCCTAAACTATGGAAAGTATCAAAAATCACAATGATTTTGAAACCAGGAAAACCTATTCATCAACCGTCATCATATAGACCCATCTCACTGCTACCGATTCTATCTAAACTACTGGAAAAATTAATCCTTAAAAGGCTTCAACCAATAATAGAAACCAACAGGGTACTACCAGATCATCAGTTTGGGTTTAGAGCGAAACATTCCACAATAGAACAAATTCACAGGATAGTCAAAGAGATAGAAGAAGACCTTGAAAAGAAAAAAATATGCTCAGCAGCATTCCCAGGGCCGTAACTAGCTATTCTTGCGCCTGGGGCGGAATATATAATTGCGCCCCCCCCCCCCCCCATTTTTTGAAAATTATTATTAAAAACTTAATTAAATAAAATGTTTTTTATTAACCATATATTAAATATTACATTTATTTATACATGTATCTAAACGGGACTGTGCCCCTATAGGTAGTAATGTTGGTTGCCTAATACAAAATATTTATTTGAAACATGTAAATATTACTCAATTACAATTCATTGAAAAATGAAATTTATGTTGTTACTAGTTTTATTGTATTTTTGTTAAACTATTTAATAAATAATAACAAAAAATAAAGACCGTTAGTATGAACGATGATTAAGTGTGATTAGCGAGCATTTGATTAGCATTGTTTTATCTTTTTCAGTTGTTTATGGATTATTTTACAGAAAAATGCTTCAAATGAAAAACGCGTGCAATTAATTTTTCTCTAATTTTTATTCGAAGTATTTTTCTCTAAAATAAAAATAATCCATAAAAGATTGAGAGATGCTAATCATATTCTCGCTAATCACCTTTAATCACACGTTCATATTAACGGCCATAGTTTTTAATACAAATATTCTTTTAAATTAATTCTGATGAGATCTAATGTAATGACAACATTTATAATTAATCATTAGGTAAATAGATAAACAATTTTTTAGCAAAATATGAGAAAATTATTAGTAGTTTAAAATAGATTATGAAAAAGTACAGTTCTGTAACAGAAATTTGGAAAAAGTATATATGTATGGTAAAAATATCCTTTTATTTTACATTTTATGATTTACAAAAGAAAAGTAATAGATGAATTCTTTTTAACTCTTTCTGGACAAGCTACACACAAGCCCATGAGCGAACAATGATTTTTATTTTCATTATTATAATTGTTTTTATAATAAATTAAAAAACTATAAAATAGTCAAAAAACGCAAATAAATTATATTGAAGATTATGAAAACTATTAAATAACTATAAACAAACACTAAAATAGAAAACACAACTTTACAATTAAATACACAGAACTATTCTCAAATGACATAAACAAAATGGTTGAGTACTCGTCGTATCTTGCATTTTTACCGTAAGTTTGCAACCTGCGTAACTTATAAGTCCACAATTCCCTTTCCTCAAAACACAGGCCATTTGCTTCACAAAAAATGTCCGTATTACGTGTCTATAGTTATATGGTCGAAGAATCGTACTGTCAAGCGGTGGGGCGCCTTACGCGCGAATTTTAAAAGTCAATGCAATACAGTGCATAGAAATACAATATTAATTCCGCAAAGTGTACATCTAAGAGTGTGCTTGATTTATACTTATTTTTATTATTATTTTTTGGAGAATTAACAAATGAAGAATTTATTTCTGCACCCTAGCAACATCTGCGCCCGGGGCAAGTGCCCCGCTCGCCCCACCCTAGTTACGGCCCTGAGCATTCCTAGACATAAGTCAGGCTTTCGACCGCGTTTGGCATCCTGGACTTTTATATAAAATTAAGAAAACATTGCCTCACAGTTATTATCTTCTATTACGATCATACCTTTCTGATCGCCAGTTTCACGTTACTTATGAAAATACGGTATCCAAAGACTTTCCAATTAAAGCTGGAGTACCACAAGGTAGTGTGCTTGGCCCAACACTTTATCAGATATACACTGCTGATCTGCCCTGCAGGAACAACGTAACAGTGGCTACATACGCAGATGACACTGCCATACTCTCATCAAACGTTAACCCTGTTGAAGCCTCATTACACCTCCAAGCCTCACTTGACAGCATAGAAAACTGGGCTAAGAAATGGAAGATAAAAGTAAACGACAGTAAATCTGTGCATGTGACATTCACTAACAAACAGATAGAATGTCCTGAAGTAAAAATCAACAATAAAACACTAACAAAAGCAGCACACGTTAGATATCTAGGAATGCATCTAGAACGAAGACTTAACTGGAGAAAACATATTCTGGCTAAAAGACAACAAATAGATATAAAAATTAAAAAACTATACTGGTTGTTAGGAAGAAAATCTAAACTTAGTCTTGAAAATAAACTCCTCATCTATAAAGTCACCATTGTACCCGTATGGACATACGGCATCCAGCTATGGGGATGCGCAAAAGCTTCAAATCAGAACATAATTCAACGAGCTCAAAACAAATGCTTAAGAATGATAGCAAATGCACCATGGTACGTATCGAACGACACACTCCATAAAGACCTAAAAATTAAAACAGTCAAAGACCAAATAAATAGATTCGCGGACAAATACAAGCATCGACTGAGTAACCATCCAAATAACCTTGCAGTGGATATCCTAAATAACGAAAATGAAACAAGACGCTTGAAGAGAACCAAACCGCTAGATTTGGGCAACTAAGAAGATGAAACGAATCTCTTAATGAAGGAGCAACTATGGGGGCTGCCTTCTCGCATGATATATTAACTTGTAACACAATTGCTGGTTGGCCATATAGGCCAGTTGTAAATTGAAATTTATTAATAAAAAAAAAAAAAAATGTTCTAACAAAATATGTCGAATTACAATTATATCGCTATACTTGTGTCTTGTGTGCTATTCATATTATTCTACTCTACATACGAGCAATTATATAGTATGTTCAGAAAAAAACCTAATTCGGAGTAGGCTATGAACATAGAAACGTATGTTTGATCATTATTCAGTTCAAAAATCAAGTTGTCAAAATTGATCGTGAAATGTAATTTTAAGGAGAAAGATAATAAAGAAGGATACAGAATATTGCCATTCACCGTTTTCTAAAATAAAGATTTAAGAAGAAAAGCCTTTAATTTCTTTATATAACATTTTTGACAATATCTTGTGCTAAATTGACATTTAATTAAATAATTTCAAATTGACTGTTTATAGCCTACTCGGAATTAGGATTTTTTTTCACACTGTATAAATAGTTATTTATGTACCTAGGCATTAAAAGTTCTATTTTTTTGTCACGAATGTGGAATTTACTTGCCGAGGCCCTGAGTCTGTCAGTCTGAGATTCGATGTTGCTAACATCTGACATTGAAGTTATCGTAAAGTACACTCAAATTTGTGTTTATCTCAAACTTATTCATCGGAATTATTTAGTTCATTCTTCTAGCACATATTTCTGTCACTTTACATCCTAATTTATTATTATAATGGATTTCTTTAGTGCCGATTTCTGAGCTTTTAACGATATTTTTCTGCACTTTAGTGACGATTTCAAATAAAAACTATTATTTTAATATGGCTGTGTCCGATGTCGCATTTTGGCATTTAGGATTTGGGTCTACTTCACATAAATACCACTACGAATGGCACATTACTAACATCCATTGGTTTGTATGGAAACACTTTAGAACAAAAAAACTAAATTATACAATTCGATTTAATTTAATGCTTCAAGTTAAATGTTAATATTATAATTCATAAAATAGAAGCTAAGGACCAATTCCTTGACAGTAAATTTTACATTTTGCACAAATTAAAGCAACGAACATGATTTATTTAATTAATATAATTAATTAATGGGGGTTTCCACCGTAATCAAAATAGTAAAAAAACGACAGATAATAAATTTGTTTCTATTGGTTACAAATTTTAACAGGCTGTTAAAATTAACATGTTACGATACACAGAATACATACCATTATGCTGTATGCCAACATAATAGTAATTCAATAAAAACATGATTTACCAAACAAATTATGTTTTAATTTTATAATTTATATAGTTTCCACCTCTTAACATAGTATTTGTTTTTGTCATAAAAATTTAAACCGTTTCCACCTCGTAACACGTGATTATTGTTTTGTTCTTGTGTGTTCACATTTAAACGAAAAGACAATTTAGTTAGACATTTGAAATTGTTTACAAATTCTTTTATTTGTGTAATTAATTGATACATATACCGGGAGTTTATTTTATCAGTAAACATAGGGTATATCATTGCCATAGTTACGGTATGAATGTTTGACAGCAATGTATTGAAGCGTTTATTTTATGAGTAAACATAGGCGTTTAACATGGGAAGCAGTTTTTTGTAAATACAAAGTGTCCGGCTAAAAATCTAGCCATGCTATTGAACATGATAATAGTACATTACATCTTGTACATTATTTAATATTAATTACTTTAATAATATTGCAAAAATTGCAATAAATTGCAAAAATTGCAATAAATTGCAAAAATTACAATAAATTACAAAAATTGTCAAATAAATAATTGTTTCAGTTTTTTATTATGCAAAATGAAAAGATTTCCGAATGTCTACGTGACGCAATGGTCATAACACTAGCGTCTGAAATTTTTGGTTGGGGTTCGTTTCCCCATTGGTGTAATTATTTTATTTTTTTACATAAAAATTGTTGAACTTTTAAAAATCAGTTTATATTTCCATATTACAATCATTTAAAAATAATGATAACATTGTAATAAATAAAGAGAAAATGATTGAGAATAATTGATTACAATAATCAAAATATTGATGTAATAACAATGCATTGTATTTTATTTGATAAATACAGTAAAGACATCATATCTACACAAATTTATTATATTTCAGTTATTTTTATTAATATCAAAGGAAATACAATGCATTGTTATTGCATCAATATTTTGATTATTTAAATGATTGTAATATGGAAATATAAACTGATTTTTAAAAGTTCAACAATTTTTATGTAAAAAAAAATAAAATAATTACCCCAATGGGGAATCGAACCCCAACCAAAAATTTTAAACGCTAGTGTTATGACCACTGCGGCACGGAGACATTTGGAAATCTTTTCATATTGCATAATAAAAAACTGAAACTTTTTGTAATTTATTGTAATTGTAATTTTTTTTTAATAATATTAAAGTAATTAATATTACATAATGTACAAGATGTAGTATACTATTATCATGTTCAATAGCATGGCTTGAATTTTTGCCGAACACTTTGTATTTACAAAATACAGCTTCCCATGTTAAACGCCTATGTTTACTCATAAAATAAACGCTTCAATACATTGCTGTCAAACATTCATACCGTAACTATGGCAATGATATACCCTATGTTTACTGATAAAATAAACTCCCGGTATAACGACTTTACAATTTAATCAATGTGTATAAACTAAAAATAATTTAAAAAGAAATTTTATAAAAAAAAAATTGAATATGCCACAATTATTACATAGAGCATTTTAAATTTCAAAAATATTATTTATATTGATAAAATATAATAAGATTGTATTTAAAACTTATAAAATCAAGACGAAAATAATATGTTTTGACATGTAGATTTGATGTTTCGCCACAGTTACGCCCCAACGCGGCATGCCAAGTCCTAAAAATCTACAAAAATTTGATCAATTATTTATTATCCGATGTATTAACGTACTTGCCCCTGGTGCAATTGTTTTTCTAAACTATCTTGCTTCGTTAGTGGTTCTTTTACTAAATTTAACAAAAAGTCAAACTGTTCGACAGCGACAGTTAATATTGTCTAATTGAAAAGTTTTTCTTCATCTCACAGTCTCATTTCGTTTAATAAATTGTTTCAGTCTCCCTGTTCTAATCGTTTTTTATTTATCCGATGTATCTACCACCGATGAATTCTACGACGCTGTTTATAAAGTATTGCTGCAACTGGAGCAAGCCTTCTTCTTTTCACCACTGAACTTATTACTAATAAAGTTCTATTATCCATACCGTTAAATAATAATAAAAGTAACATAATGACAGATCTCAGTTTCCACAAGTAACGAAATGTTTGGTTACAAGTAGTGGTGGGAACCGGTTCAGTTCCGGTTCCAAAATTACCCGGGTAACCGGTTATTTGAATGTGTAACTACCCGGTTCCGGTTCTAGAACTACCCGGTTCTCGGTTCTGGAACCGAAATTACTCGATTGTGGAACCGAAATTATTCGGTTCTGGAACCGAAACTACCCGGTTCTCGGTTCTAGAACCGAAACTCATCGGTTCTCGCTTCTGCAACCAAAACTCATCGGTTCTTGTTTCTGGAATCGAATCTCATCGGTTCTCAGTTCTGAAATCGAATCTCATCGGTTCTCGGTTCTAGAATCGAATCTCATCGGTTTTCGGTCTTGGAACCGAAACTCATCGGTTCTCGCTTCTGGAACCGAAGCTCATCTGTTCTCGGTTATGGAAGTCGAACAGATTGAGTCTTGAATATGTTACATTACATTACAATTCATAATTTACGTATTACGAATCAATGTAATGAATACCGGTCGGAATATATGTAAAGTGCATACTAAGTGCATTTTTCCATATTTTTAAGAAAATTGAATAATGCATGTGCAAAATAAAACACGTGTGCATATAATATGAAAAATTTGACAATTATGAATTATAAATTATTGCTTTAAAGAAAACTTATTAAAAAATTTATGTTCTGCTATGTGTAATTTGTATTTATATTCATTATCAGGTATTTCCACTTTTACCACGGAAGTTTCCCATTTCTCTAGCCGACTCTTTGGTGTGAATTTTTAGGAAAGAAAATGATACATATAAACAAAACATATAATTGTCTATTAAACAAAAATGATGAATTTAAAATTTTTACAGAAACAAACAAATTATTAAATGGCTATATTGATTGGATTTAATCGAACTGTAGTCAAGAAATTAAGAAATATTCCTTTATAATACAAAAGTGAGAGATCAAAATGTAAAGATTAAAGCAGAATGTATAAGTAGCTTATTGAAATTCTAGGAAATATTTATTGCCTTGTCCCTTCATTTTATGGTCACTATTTGTAGTGTTTTGGATGTGGTGACAGGGATTTTAATTTAATACACTTCACAACAAATAGGTATTTATTAACCACATATATGTAACACGCAATATCCTAGCCCGCTATTTACTTTTACTTTTTTATTCCTTTTCCGGTTTACACACACTATCCATTTTTGACCCGCACTGCCATCTCTAGGTCCTCGTCGATGGCAATGTGCGCCTTTATTTAAACATTACATTCCTCCCTTACTTTAAACAAAAACTTCCGGACTACATGAAACATAAAGTTTTATATTAATAACATGAAGAAAATTATACATTATGCAGGTAGATACCAATAACTTAGAACATCACTCAAGGCGAAGCTACTGAAATATACCATATTGAATGAAAATTGAAAATATATAATATGAAACTGAAAGTGTAATTTGCAATTATGCGGTTATATTTTCTAAAAAAAAATTATCATCCTCCTGCATATGATGTAATATTATTTACACATTATTATATGCAATTAAATTACAAAAAAAAAATTAATATCGTTCAATAATATTTCTCAAATAAAACAAGAAATCTGTTTATTTCTCAAAAATAGCGAGGCTAATTTAAAATAATAATTGAAAATCATTGATTTTATAACCCGAATCTGAAGTTCAATTCCAGAGAACCGGTTCCACTACCCGGAACCGAAGATCGGTTCTATTACTCGGAACCGGAACCGAAGATCGGTTCCATTATCCGGAACCGGAACCGTAGATCGGTTCCATTTCTCGGAACCGGAACCGATGACCGGTTCCATTAATCGGAACCGAAGATCGGTTCCACTACCCGGGTACCCGGATAGTTTAGCAATCGGGTACCCGGTTCCAAATTTTTCCGATTCTTAACAGCACTAGTTACAAGCAAAGCGAGAGAGATGCCCTTATCTCTCTTCCACACAACAATGACAAAAACAAAGACAAAATGTTTGGAGCTTGCAAACTTTCTGACTATGCGCTACGACAGCGTATGACAAAATTTAGTGACTATGAGGTGGAAACGTAGCTTATACATTTTACAAAATAAAATAAAAATAATAAAAAGAAAAAGCTAAACCAAGCGGGATTCGAACTCGCTAATTAATTAATATTATTAATACGGCTTTCCGATCTAACCAACTCGGCTATTGAATGCGTTTCCATGATTACTGTTTTTAATGAATTCTGTCAAATAGCATTATATTTTTGTAAATATTTTAATAATAAGACCTTAAATTAGGATTATTTAGACAATAATCTATCTAACCATATCAAAAACTCCCACTATAGTCTTACGGAACAGATGATATTTGAAAAAAACTGTTTTCCGTGTTTAAACACCTACGTCAGGGTTTTCATGGTTCATACTGTACATATACGTGTTAGGTGTTAAAAGTGATTTTTATTTTATTCGAAAATTCCTTCTCACAAAAAAAAATGTCACTTTTAACATATATCATAAATAGCCATTTTCTACGATCACCATTTTTATTTACAGTTATAAATTTATAACTTCAACCAAAATGACAACTAACCAAAGATCTAGCAAGCGGTTATGTTTATTTCTCAACTCTCCTATTCTGATTGGTAACAGCTCGTTGCATTATGAAAAGTCGGTTCATTATGATAGTCAAGCCAGGTTTATGCAGCAATAACATAGTTACTATCATAATCTTAGTCTTAAATTATAATCATAAGAACAGTCTTAAGATAGGTGGTCGTTTATGCAGCATTTTTGTTGTGACTATTAATATGTCACTTTCTAACCTCCTTTACTTTTACTTATAATAAATATTATATTTGCCGAATAAATAAATATGAATACGTTAACATATAGTAGAAAAAAAATAGTTATTGCTAGTTTGTTCATAATAAACAACATAACAATTAAAATAGATGTTTGAAGGTTGTAGACAATGGTTGACTATGAGTAATAGAAGTATTTCGAACTTTCATTGTCTTTATTTTTTGAGTTACACAACGTTTCGATTGATAAAATCTCCAATCGTTATCAAGTGAATACTGAACACTAATCCTTAAGGCTACAGCTTATATACTAAGGGTGTGTGATGAAGTGTGAAGTTGGTTGAGCTGACCAATGAGAGGGCGCCATATGGACCGAATGTCTATACTGGGATGGCTGAACACATCTCTGTTGTTGGTGATGTACACTGCTTCTTTGAATTTTCTTTTTTGCCACTGTTCTTCTCTGTCAATGACCAACAATCAAATTCACCATGGAGGAAGAAACAGAACATCAGCTACCCTTTCTAGACGTCATGGTACGAAGAAATGAAAGACAAATTCAGACCACCGTTTACAGAAAACCCACACACACTGGTCAGTATTTAAACTACCAATCAAACCACTCAACATCGGTAAAACATGGCGTCATCAGGACCTTATACGACCGAGCAGTTAGTATATGCAATACAGAAGAAGCACTTAATATGGAAATAAAAAACATAAAGCGGGATTTACGGCAGAATGGATACACGACACACCAAATTGACGACATCATCAAGAACCGTCTGGAGCGGACCAAAGACAAGGAAAAAAACGACAAGGAAGAATCCATTCTAGTAATTCCATATATTAAAAGAACATCAGAGAAGATAAGCCGGATATCAAGAAGATACAACATTAAAACAGTTTTCAAAACAACTGAAACTCAAATTCAAAGAAGCAGTGTACATCACCAACAACAGAGATGTGTTCAGCCATCCCAGTATAGACATTCGGTCCATATGGCGCCCTCTCATTGGTCAGCTCAACCAACTTCACACTTCATCACACACCCTTAGTATATAAGCTGTAGCCTTAAGGATTAGTGTTCAGTATTCACTTGATAACGATTGGAGATTTTATCAATCGAAACGTTGTGTAACTCAAAAAATAAAGACAATGAAAGTTCGAAATACTTCTATTATTCAATTAAAATAGATGTTATGTTTTCTGGGACTGAAAGTTCTCAGGCATGCGCAGTTTGTAAGTCGTCATAGTCGTAGTCATAAAATTAAAATTAATCCAATTCTGTGATTATGCTTATGTTCATGGCATAAACAGCTCTATTATAAATACATATTTTAATTCTTAAGACTAATGCTACAACTATAACAATGACTATGATATTGCTGCATAAACCCGGCTTCATAATGCAACGGGCATCGGAATTATAATAATTAAATTATGATATGGCCGTAGAAGAAAGAAAAAATATGCGCTCAATTTCTAATATTATTCACAGCTTTGTTATATTTGAATTCTTTGCAATTTATTGTTCAACTTTATAATTTATACTTGCAATTTTGGAATTCTTTTATAACAATTTGTAATTTTTTAATAACATTATTCAACTGCTGTGTAGCAAATTACTTTAAGCAACAATAAAATATTATATTAAAAATTAAATTAATGATGTTACTCATAAAAGTATGTATTTTAAAACGCATGGACGAGCTCAAAATCAAAATTAGAAATGAAAAAGCCAGCAATCCATTAGAAATGTTGCGGCATGTAATGACTGATATAGGTATACTCTAAAATAAAAAATTGTGTAGACACAGATCTCCTCAAAAATTTCGTTTTCTAAAAATAAAATGCTTTTTTATTACCATTATGGCAAGTTGTACCGCACCGCTTATAGTTAATGTCTTAACTACTGATTAACCAAAAGTGCTTATAGGTATAAATTTTGACAGTAATATTTAACAACTCATTTGACATTTCGTTTCGATACGATATTGTCAATTTAACTAACAGTTAAAATTTAGCTATAAGCGGCAACTAGCCATTAAATTAATACATTTATAATTTCTTTAAGAAACTTTTCAAAGTTGTTGGGAAAACATTCCGTTTCCCTGTCACATCCTTTACTTTTATTACCATTACACACTATCTACAATACTTACGTTTCTCATTAACTTCCCGGCGCTGATTCCATATTTACTAAACAAATTTTCTATTTCCTCAAAACCTGGGTTTAAATTCTCAACTAAATTGAAATAGATCAGTTGTTTTAAATTTTTAGAGAAGTCCATGATTTTTGTTTCATTCACTCCTTCTTTTAGTCTAAAATATTATTTTCATATAACAACAATTACACTGAAATGTATCATATAAAAATTACAATGTAGAAAACACTTTTAAGTGATGCAAATTTTCTAGGAAAATATTTTTAGGTTTCATTACTCACATTTGTATGAAATTTGATATATCTGAATTTTTGCAACAATAAATGAAAGAAACAGGGTACCTATATATTATTTCCAAGAACTGACAACTAATTACTTATTTTTGTTTTTATACTAAAATTAAAAAATGAAAATTTGATATTATGAAATAGCTATTTATGTAATAAGTTGCAAAATGATAGTGTTTTAGGCACGCGACGCGAAATTGTACACACGAGAGCAAGCGAATAGTAGAACACATCAAGTGCCTAATACTAATTTCGCAATGACATACAAGACTTTTTATAATAGCGTTTTAAAACAGATCATTTATTCTCCAATATCAACATTTAGAATTTTTAAAATTGAAAAGTAGGCAGACGTCAGGTTCATCTATTCGTTGCTAAATGAAATGTTACTTTTAAGCACTAGTGCTTAAAAGTGACATATTGCGCATTAAACTGTCACTTTTACGCATTAAACCGTCACTTTTACACATTAAACTGTCATTTTTAAACAATAGTGCTTAAAAATGTTTTCATTCAGCAACGAAAAAATAAAATTTACTTATAATAACGCTTGCCATATTAAGGGTTTTAAACATTATTTTACCCTTGGCTCCCTCCTAGCTGTACGCAACTCCAATTTCGTTCCCCATCATGGTATATAATATCCTTTTGGTTATTTCTTTACCGTATCATGAAATATAGTATTTAACAGGAATATATCACATTAGATTTAAATTTATTTGTTTTACATTATTTTTAAGTGAAATTTAACTTCAACTATATCTTCGAGTTGTAATTTCGAATATACCTAAATATATTGTGCGACCAAGCAATATGTGCCCCTGACCTCGACGCGGAAGCCACGCGCTAACGTAAATATTCAACCAATAACATTTGAGAATTTTGCCGCGAACGTGTAAGTACATACAAAATAAAAGTAGAAGGGTAGTGGCGGCGGCGGCGGCGGCGGCAGGCGCATTGATAAATGAATTATAATTAAGGAGAAGGTATAATATGTATATAATAAACGACATTTAAAGAAATGTTTATGTATTTCATTTGTGTTCTAATTAAATCCATTTTATACATGAACCGCTAATATTTGTGTGGAAAACTTCTGTCTCCGAATTTACTCTTAATGATAGACCACACCTCCCAAGTCGAAACCAGGGGCACATATTACTTGGTCGGACAATATAAAAGTTAATGTCACTTTCGGCTAAACTGGAAGAGGTACATTCATGTTAAATACCACCATTCTAGTACACAAGTATCCAAACACCAAATAATCATTTGAAATAGAAATATTATTTTTATTGGCCCGTTTTTCAAAACCACCAGTATTTAGTACATATAAGAATTCTCGTGCTGCAGTTAACATGTACAGGGAACAATACTCTAACAGGAATATTCCCAGCCGCAATTTTTTTTTTAGAGGTGTATGGCACTGTGCATCCCGAAGCACAACATTTAAAAGATTGTATTGAAGAAAATATATATTGATAAAAATGATCATTTTGAGCAGTTTATTTAATTTGCTTTTTTTTTGTAAAATAAAAAGAAATTGTGATTCATTTTAGTTCCATCTTGTGTAGTTTTTAATTCTGAACAACTTTTTATTTACAACTTCTCACTAAAATTAGTAAGTCAAAAACTATAACAAAATGAAAAAAATAACATTGTATCACCTATGCCTATAACAAATACTGTGATTATTAGTTTTAATGTACTGTAACGCGGCAGTGTTTTACCACCCCCTCGTATATATAGATCGTGATCGTCAATTACCCTACGTTGTGTTATGTAAATAAATAAATAAATAGTGCCCAGAATTCTTTGATTTGAAGTCGTGGTAGTGTAAGGAATAAAACAAGTAAAAAACACAGATTCAACAATAAACAACGTTTATTCATCAAGTGACATGAAAAGTTCAAACGTTTATACACATGTATAATATCTGTTACTGAGGCCTGGGATGCCAGGAGTATGCCCTGAGCAGGGCCGTGGCTGGCAGCGGGCTTGCACGCTTAGCGGCACCGGGCGCAGCGCAGGCAACGTCTCGCAACAGCCGTGGGTACGGCAGTAGGCATGGGCCGGTCACTGGTGGAGCGGTGCCTTGTTTGCGGGACGTGGACCTTGGTCAGCCGTGGTTACGGCCGCGGACGGATCCCCCAAGTGGATGATGGGCCGAACGTATGGCTAAACGCAGACATACAAGATGTCCGAATATATCCCTTTATTGGCCGTTTGACCAGTGTGCATATAAGTTCTCAGACGCAAAGGCTGTCTGCTATTAAGTTTGCTCATTTATGGCATGGTGTTACAATAATTAGTAACTGGGATAATATAAGATATATATGTGTATAGTTGACGGAATACGCCGTTGTTGGAAAATTGCAACTGGACCAAGAGGAGCGTGCACTTCCCTGTTATCAATGACGCAACAGTGCGGTGAGTAAGTAACGAGGTTGGAAAATTGCAACTGGACCACTGAGTGGAGCGTGCTCTTCCCTGTTATCCTTTCACCCACTGACCGCGTAATGCGTTCAAAAAATATGTGTATGGTTTAACGGAATACGCCGTTGTTGGAAAATTGCAACTGGACCAAGAGGAGCGTGCACTTCCCCCTTTATCAACGACGCAACCGTGCGGGGAGTAAGCAACGAGGTTGGAAAATTGCAACTGGACCACGGAGTGGAGCGTGCACTTCCCTGTTATCCTTTCACCTACTGACCGCGTAATGCGTTCAAAAAATATCCCAGTGCCACAACTGAAGGCTTAGCCAACAATTGACAGCGATATATAGGTGTAACACCAATACCACAGCCTCCAGGTATTTAATAAAATTAGTATATGGACCATAGAGGCTGAGCAACTATCTGGTAATATATATTATACACTAGTATTAATACCAGAGAGTGATCCTGGTCGAAACCAAGATGCCTTTCCGAGTGCTGGGCACCCAGTTTTAAACACACAAGCTCCATCCCTAGAAATGGGTGGTGGAATTGATAGAAGATTAGATGTCCATAGGTGCAACTGCAACAGACAGAACTTTCTAAGAAATCATTTTAATACTTTGCATCTCATTTGCTGATGTCCTGACGTAGTAGGGTAGTTTCTGCATATGAAGATAATATGTTGGCCGGAGACAGCTTATAATTGTTGATCCCAATTCGTCCGTACTCATCCCACCTAGCCACCTTGGGTCTCCGGTGCAGGGTTGTGGAAGGATTTCTCGCCTGTTGATTTGCTAATTAGATGCATTCAAAAAGTCACATATGCCCTATATATTAGACAAAGACATAAACATCTGTACTCTGAGTAAAAGACAAGGATGCCACGAGGTAGTGGTGAATTTTACCCCTACTCAGACAAAGATGACTTTAAACCTCGGCCTGATGCGTGGGGCAGAGATGGCCTGCTGTAGCACTGGTTTTAACTCCCACTTCTTTTAATATTCATCTAACTCTCGGTTTACCTAAATTGTTGATATTCATACAATATAATAATGGTTAAAGAAATACAAAAAGTTTACCTACATCCGTAATGAACCTGTCAAACATTTCTTTAATTATTTTGTTTATCGTTGCGGTTTTTACCTACTCTTTTATATTTCAATTTTTAAACAATAGTGCTTAAAAATGTTTTCATTCAGCAACGAAAATGACAATCAAAAAATAGTTGTTTTAAAACGCTAGTATAAAAAAGTACTTTTCCTCCCGTCATCTACGCGTAAGTAAGAGATGTATTATCTTTGATCAAAATATTCGATGGTGAATTTTTAATGGTTAAGAAGGTTTTGGAATCCCTAGAACATGATTAAGTTCCCGCCTTAAAGTTTAAAAATAGGCAACCCATGGTACATTTCATAAGTGACTTGGTAAATATTAATATTAGTACTGAAACGCGACGGAATATGGAGTGTATTATTATTATTTTTTTTATTAATCTTTAATATTGTGTTTTCTCACGTATACAAAAACAAAACGCATATGCAGACCTCCTATGAAGCGATTAGAATAGTGTCGATGATATTTTGCAGGCCTTTTCCAGGGTGTCATACATTACTACAGGCGTCTCGTGCCAATACAATGTCTGGGACAATCCCAACGTAAGGGTATCGCCAGGGTAGGCATGAGGATAGCGTGGGAATGTTTACAGCTCGAATGAATATAAGAATTTACAGTAATGTTTAGCATGTTTGACAATTAATAAACAACTAATATGACTGACTAACATTAACCAATTTATTTATAATAATAACAGCACGAGAAATAATGTAAGAGTACATTATTAACTAAAAAAAACAAGTTTTCTTAGAAGCCGGCCCTGTCGTAGGAAATTGAAATATAAAAGAGTAGGTAAAAACCGCAACGATAAACAAAATAATTAAAGAAATGTTTCACAGGTTCATTACGGATGTAGGTAAACTTTTTGTATTTGTTTAAACATTGTTATATTATATGAATATCAACAATTTAGGTAAACCGAGAGTTAGATGAATATTAAAAGAAGTGGGAGTTAAAACCAGTGCTACAGCAGGCCATCTCTGCCCCACGCATCAGGCCGAGGTTTAAAGTCATCTTTGTCTGAGTAGAGGTAAAATTCACCACTACCTCGTGGCATCCTTGTCTTTTACTCAGAGTACAGATGTTTATGTCTTTGTCTAATATATAGGGCATATGTGACTTTTTGAATGCATCTAATTAGCAAATCAACAGGCGAGAAATCCTTCCACAACCCTGCACCGGAGACCCAAGGTGGCTAGGTGGGATGAGTACGGACGAATTGGGATCAACAATTATAAGCTGTCTCCGTCCAACATATTATCTTCATATGCAGAAACTACCCTACTACGTCAGGACATCAGCAAATGAGATGCAAAGTATTAAAATGATTTCTTAGAAAGTTCTGTCTGTTGCAGTTGCACCTATGGACATCTAATCTTCTATCAATTCCACCACCCATTTCTAGGGGTGGAGCTTGTGTGTTTAAAACTGGGTGCCCAGCACTCGGAAAGGCATCTTGGTTTCGACCAGGATCACTCTCTGGTATTAATACTAGTGTATAATATATATTACCAGATAGTTGCTCAGCCTCTATGGTCCATATACTAATTTTATTAAATACCTGGAGGCTGTGGTATTGGTGTTACACCTATATATCGCTGTCAATTGTTGGCTAAGCCTTCAGTTGTGGCACTGGGATATTTTTTGAACGCATTACGCGGTCAGTGGGTGAAAGGATAACAGGGAAGTGCACGCTCCACTCAGTGGTCCAGTTGCAATTTTCCAACCTCGTTACTTACTCACCGCACTGTTGCGTCGTTGATAACAGGGAAGTGCACGCTCCTCTTGGTCCAGTTGCAATTTTCCAACAACGGCGTATTCCGTCAACTATACACATATATATCTTATATTATCCCAGTTACTAATTATTGTAACACCATGCCATAAATGAGCAAACTTAATAGCAGACAGCCTTTGCGTCTGAGAACTTATATGCACACTGGTCAAACGGCCAATAAAGGGATATATTCGGACATCTTGTATGTCTGCGTTTAGCCATACGTTCGGCCCATTATCCACTTGGGGGATCCGTCCGCGGCCGTAACCACGGCTGACCAAGGTCCACGTCCCGCAAACAAGGCACCGCTCCACCAGTGACCGGCCCATGCCTACTGCCGTACCCACGGCTGTTGCGAGACGTTGCCTGCGCTGCGCCCGGTGCCGCTAAGCGTGCAAGCCCGCTGCCAGCCACGGCCCTGCTCAGGGCATACTCCTGGCATCCCAGGCCTCAGTAACAGATATTATACATGTGTATAAACGTTTGAACTTTTCATGTCACTTGATGAATAAACGTTGTTTATTGTTGAATCTGTGTTTTTTACTTGTTTTATTCCTTACACTACCACGACTTCAAATCAAAGAATTCTGGGCACTATTTATTTATTTATTTACATAACACAACGTAGGGTAATTGACGATCACGATCTATATATACGAGGGGGTGGTAAAACACTGCCGCGTTACAGTACATTAAAACTAATAATCACAGTATTTGTTATAGGCATAGGTGATACAATGTTATTTTTTTCATTTTGTTATAGTTTTTGACTTACTAATTTTAGTGAGAAGTTGTAAATAAAAAGTTGTTCAGAATTAAAAACTACACAAGATGGAACTAAAATGAATCACAATTTCTTTTTATTTTACAAAAAAAAAGCAAATTAAATAAACTGCTCAAAATGATCATTTTTATCAATATATATTTTCTTCAATACAATCTTTTAAATGTTGTGCTTCGGGATGCACAGTGCCATACACCTCTAAAAAAAAAATTGCGGCTGGGAATATTCCTGTTAGAGTATTGTTCCCTGTACATGTTAACTGCAGCACGAGAATTCTTATATGTACTAAATACTGGTGGTTTTGAAAAACGGGCCAATAAAAATAATATTTCTATTTCAAATGATTATTTGGTGTTTGGATACTTGTGTACTAGAATGGTGGTATTTAACATGAATGTACCTCTTCCAGTTTAGCCGAAAGTGACATTAACTTTTATATTGTCCGACCAAGCAATATGTGCCCCTGGTTTCGACTTGGGAGGTGTGGTCTATCATTAAGAGTAAATTCGGAGACAGAAGTTTTCCACACAAATATTAGCGGTTCATGTATAAAATGGATTTAATTAGAACACAAATGAAATACATAAACATTTCTTTAAATGTCGTTTATTATATACATATTATACCTTCTCCGTAATTATAATTCATTTATCAATGCGCCTGCCGCCGCCGCCGCCACTACCCTTCTACTTTTATTTTGTATGTACTTACACGTTCGCGGCAAAATTCTCAAATGTTATTGGTTGAATATTTACGTTAGCGCGTGGCTTCCGCGTCGAGATCAGGGGCACATATTGCTTGGTCGCACAATATATTTAGGTATATTCGAAATTACAACTCGAAGATATAGTTGAAGTTAAATTTCACTTAAAAATAATGTAAAACAAATAAATTTAAATCTAATGTGATATATTTCTGTTAAATACTATATTTCATGTTATATAAAAAAAAATATTTTAATAGTTTCGTAATTCCAAAGTCTTTTTGTGAGAACTAAATTTTTGTAATATGGGTTTTAGAAATTCTCTTAAATTATTATATTGCAGGCAAAAGAAATGAGTGGGGATACGGTAAAGAAATAACCAAAAGGATATTATATACCATGATGGGGAACGAAATTGGAGTTGCGTACAGCTAGGAGGGAGCCAAGGGTAAAATAATGTTTAAAACCCTTAATATGGCAAGCGTTATTATAAGTAAGTTTTATTTGTTTTTGGTCAAAATTTCAATCATTTACAATATTTTAGAAGCTGTTAGAATGAACAAAAGGACATCCGATGTTCAGGATGATGAAGTAATAAAGATTATTAAAGCCTGTCTACTTGGAGCTAAAGATAGGCTGGAAAATAATCGTAAAAGGTGAGATAGTCATTCATATTTCAATGCTTTTTGCTATAATCTTTGAAATTTATATTATTTAATTTTCACAGAAAAAATTTTTCTTTCAATAATTCAATCTTTTGAATCCTACAGGAATAATTGTAAAAGTAATATATATAATTTAGAAATATGTGTATAATTTTAATCCATTACAATATTTATTTTGTCTAGGAATACTACTTCACCGCTAATTGAAGATGACAAAGAACAGAAATAGGAACTTTGTAATCTGTCAATAATACATAGAATGTATTTTTTTTTATATAATAAATAGGAAAACTTTGTAATCCGTCAATAATATATAGAATGTATTTTTTTATAATAAATAAAAATTATTTACAATGGAATTTATATAATTTCTAAAATAAATAAAATGCAATTAAACCTTTTTAATATATGTAATGTATATTTTTTAATATAAACGAATCTTTAATGTAAGTGATATGAATAGTAACAAAAAGATATTTGTACATACCAACAATCTTAATTTTATATACAATAATATCTTCAGACGACGTACTATGTATATTTTTTCATTTTATAAATAACATACATTAGCACATGTTATGTAATTGTATGGATACGAAAACCCGAGACATTTCAATGTTCCTGGAATGTACTTCCGATGTACACAATGAAAATAACCGACTTACACTGTATATATAATGGTGAAAGTCGAATATGAGATGTATGTAAAAGGTATATTTTTGTGTTTATTGGGACGGTTGTGAAATGCATGCCTGTACTTTATTTATGGCCAGTTGCATCGCTTTTAGTTAAATTTTAACTATTGGTTAAATTGATAATATCGTATCGAAACAAAATGTCAAATGAATTATTAAAGGGTTCCTGAAGGAAAAATAATCGGACCAGCAGTCTGCAGTGAAAGTATTTATTTCAAGCCCACGTTTCGACTAAACATTAGTCATCTTCATGACAAGAAATAGTCTAATAACATGAGTTTTTAGCAACCATCCATGAGGAACAATTAAAATAATCACCTTATGCTGTGCAACGGGCCATTAGTAATAAACTCTAACTCAAATGTTATAGTTTGACATAAATCATATTTATCAGAAATTTATTTTTGAACTGCTTTACAGTAAAATGTTTACGCAAGGAACAAAAAACCTTTAAAGTGAGGTCATATTTTCGCAATGGTCATCCAAATGAAAACGGAAATTGGTATTATGCTGTAAATGTTTGTAAACAAGAATTTCGCAAATATTTCCAAATTTCGTAGTAAATAATAATCACTTTTCCACTAGGAATTTTAAAGATAGTAGCATGTTTTGAGAAAACAGTAGTGGTAGCACGCACTTTAGAATTCTATCAAATACGGCATTTGTTTTCGGTTTTCGCCACGAAGCGATAATTTAGTAGCATGCGTGCCTCAAAATCAGGCCCGGGAAACGCAAATGGGGGATACCGGGATAGCATGTTTAGTTATGCTTCCATACACTAGATATGGCGATACCAGTATCATTAGTGTGTCATTTTTTTTTTTCATTTTTTGCGCGAATTTTGACATTTGTCATTTTCATTTGGAACAATTCTGACTGTCATTGTGATTATATTTTTTGTGTCTTATAAGTAGTTATTTTGTGTGAAAAAACTTGTTAATATTTAAGCTGACACGAATAAAGTGTGTACCAAATTGTACTGCTACCGGTAAGTGAAAATATATTTTTATAAAATTGTATTTTTATACCAGTAAAACATATTACAAAATCGTATTTTAGGAATAACAAACTATAGATTACGACATCCTCGAACTCATTGGGATATATTTGTCAAGTGGTTGGAAGTTTTAAACATGGATGAACTGCTATTAGTATTGTATCTTTCCTAAATGAAATTACAGTGTTTTCAAAACTGCATTATTTTTTACTTATTTTATGTAATCTTTGTAAGACTGATTTGTAGTTGAAGTAGATTTTTCATAAAATACTACGCAATGATAGTATTTTGTGAAAAAACGGCTTCAACTTCAAATTGTACCAATTAGGGGTAATTAATAAACCGAATATAGCAATATTAATTGTAGGTAATGATTCTACCGACCGAGTTTTTACATTTAATTTTGTTCCATACATCAGATGGCGCCATTGATGCGGTAGCGGTATCGATGCTCAACATGTACGTTTCTTATCTAAAATAGTGTATATGGCCTGTGCTCAAAATATTCGCCTGCAAGCGTACGACTTGAGGCGAAAGTGTCAAAGTAACGTCATTATTTTGCCACAGTTCTATTCAAAGGCATTTTATATATAATTTATACATTTATTATATACAACTGTCATAATATTTCTTATTTTAATAGTATAAAATCCAATAATTTCCGAATCAAAAAGTGAATATAGAATTCTAAAGTGCGTGCTACCAAGATTCGTAAAAATAAAATCGTATTCGCCTGCTTTCTATGATAGAATTCTAAAGTTCGTGCTACCACTACAGGATCTAAAAATCACAGACCAAGAGCAGGAAGACCTTGTCGTAGAGCTGAAAATATTATAGAAGCAAAATATTTACAAAGACTCGAGAATTTCAGTACGACGAATATCTCAACGATTAGATATAAGCATAGGAATCGCTGCGCTCATACTCTTCTTTCACAAGTTCATGGGATGCACCCATATAAATTGAAGATGTACCATGAATTGTTACCTACCGATTATTTAAAGAGAGTTGTTTATTTTTTGTTTATTTTGTATTTCCGTATCTAAAAAATGCAATTTTTAAAACCAGTGCACATCGTAAACGACTTACAAGACAATAATATACCCAATTCATTCAAGCAGCCAATGCACGTCATCACTTAGTGTAAAAACCTTAATGCATTAAAATCACTAATAGGGAAAAATGAAATAAAATTTCAATCATTTTTAACCGTCAAAAAGTGTATAGCCTTATATAATTATTATTAAGATGAATAGTAGAGCTCATTACTTATCGTATATGACAAATAATATATAAATAATGTACATCAACGTCATATTATTTGTTTAATTGTTGCTATAGTTCGCAACATTGATAATTTGAATGTTCATACTGTCAAAGTTATTATTTCAAAAATATTTGTATCGTGTTTGAAACATTTTTGTGCGTTGTAAAGGCCTATTTATAATAAAGTAATGTTAAACGCAACGCACCGACGCAACCTGACCGTTAACGCAAACACAAAATCTGTGAATCTGCCAAAGGTGGCACTTCTAATAAATCAGAAGAATTCGGTATATTTCTTGGAAATTTGGCTCACTTTTATTTATTGACTTTATGTGGCATACATAAGTATAAATAAGGTTAGTATTATAAAATAATTTAAATAGAAATGGACAGCGACGAAAATATAGTATTTATTTTGTAGATGTGACAGTTCATTAACATATCGATAATACAGATTGCAATCTGTATAACTCCTTTCATAAAGATTCTAAAACCTCTGCAAACGTACCAGTACATGACGTCACACATCTAGTTACTTTTATTCAATTTTTATTAATGACGTGCACTGGCTGCTTGAATGATTTGTGTGTACCAGACTATGTCAACAAATTGATGCAAATATGCTTATACGTGTGTTTGAAAACATGAAACACCGGATCAATTTGTTTGAATATTACAGGAGAACATTTTCAGCATCTACTGTAATAGAACTTTAATAAAATGTTGTGTTGTTCTAAAAGATGCACTTTGCTCATTTTGGATGACATTTTGATTAAGTTCAAATTGTATAAATAAAGTAAAGACATGAACTTCACTAACCATAGCTAAACAGGACTTATTGAACACCCGTTATATACAGGTTGTGACAATGTGAATCTGTTACAAGTCATTTTGTTATACTTTGTTGTAAACCGGATTGAGCTATATATTCTAATGTAAATGGGAATGAACTATATATTCCAAGTCTTTGTATAGAAAGTGCGATCCTTGCACTATGTAATCAAATAATGTAGTGGGAGAGATGCAAAAGGGTTTTTTCTGCTCCGTTACCAGACAGTGAGTTAGAGTTAGTCAGTAGAGAGTAGTAAGAAGTTACTTGTAAATAGTCAAGTCAATAAGTAGACAGCAATAAGCAATAGTCGATATTCAATATTCATAATTCATAATTGTATTATTTCAACATTAATAAACTAATAGGTAATACAAGATACACTTAATAATTTAACAACCCTTAAAACACAACCCGACGTGAGAACCCTAACACGTTACAACAACTTTTATTTAAAGTCATTCTTGTTGTATAATCCCGCGGACCGCGAAAACTTCGCATTCCATTTTTTACCTCTTGTTATAGTCTTTTTACATACGTTTAGCTATCAATAAACGAAGTTCAGTACGATTCATTAACAAAATAATATAAAAGCAAGGCCTGAGAGTACAGAAGACAGTCGATTGTGAGATATTCCATCGACAAGTTGACAAGCGACCCCTGCTAGTAACCCGTCAGACCGCCAAAACCGATTTCCAGGTGAGCAAAAATTCGTTTTTTTTTAAAGCATTGTACCGTGAGCTTTTTACGCGTCGTCCCATTGTTGTTATATTTTCAAAGTCCGTTTTAGTGTCTCGTGTGAGATGCATACGCCCGACGTAGCAACGCTTGTTGAGCGAAAAGCCAAAGCATCTTCAAAAGGCGTCCCTGATGACATCCTGAGTCACTACCATGATATAACCCATTCTGAGTTTTACCGACTCGACACTTCCGACGCCGCCAGCGAGTAAACCGAGCGCTACCGAGGTCAAGTCTGCGTGGTTATCCAGGTTACCATAAGCCGACCCGTGGTAAGTTTTTCCGTCTCTGCGCCGCGACGCCCCAGTGTGTAAACCAAGGCCTAGAGTCTGTGAGGTTTGCCTAGATCGAATTTACACCGTGCACGTGCACCGTGTATCATCGGTATCCGCCGATCCGACGACGCCCATTTACGAGCATAACAGTTGCGACGCCTGGCGCTGATTCGCCGATTTTAGGAAAAACGTGTACCTACGCCCCCTACATCATTCTTGCCGTTATCTGCCGCAACAACACGTCAACAAAATAAAGATATTTCGTATATTTTCTGCGAACTATGTTCTTTTGATCAACCCTATCTCCGAATTTGTTAACCGACGCATTGGCGCCCGAAGCAACCTCACGCCAACTATCCGCGCGCTATCACTAAATAGCGTTACAGAATTTGGCGCCCGAGCGAACACAATGGATACAAGTTGGGTGTACGCGTTGAAGAAAGAGAAGTTGCCAATAGAACTGCAACCTTTTGGCCTAGACAACGAAAGGACAGTAGAAGAACTCCGTACCAGAATGTCTAACTTCGTTAACTAACTACTTCTGCAAAAACCACAACTACCGATAAGGCAACGGAAGCTGAGCAGCTACCGTCCCTACCGACTAATACCACTCAAAAAAAAGAAACATTGCGAGACCGTTCGCAAATGGAACGTGCAGTACGACGGAAAAACAGATCCGATTATATTCATGGAACTGCTTGCCGAGCTGCAAACCAGCTACGGTTTATCCGGCGACCAGTTACTGACAACCATGCCAGAACTCCTCCGCGGTAGTTCAATTTTATGGTACCGGAACAATAAAGAATCGCTGTCCACCTGGGATAAATTCACAAAATATTTCATCCCCGATATGAAATACCACTGTGAAGAACAAATATCGGAGAAACTGGGCAAGATTTCATCACCATCCATGCCCTTTTGGAGGAAGTCAGAGAGTTGGAACGATAACTGAAGGCCAATGACCACAGCACACAATATACAAAGCCCGCAAAGCAAATTCCAGCCAGCCATGCCATGATGCCTTCACAACGGACCTACGCCGCGTATGCTGGAGGTGCGGAGAAACGGGGCATTTTAAACAAAATTGTAAGAATACTTCACGAGTATTCTGTTTTCGCTGTAGACAGAGCGGCGTCCTCTCACGTGACTGTCGCTATTCGGGAAACGCCCGACCAACTGGAACGCAAGGTGGACCTCCCAGTCGGCCCTTGGACAGTACCCATTAGTTTCCGCTGTTAACCAAGGAGAAGACGGCCGCATTCGTGTGATCGTCACCGTAGGGAAGCACAATCTCGTACATTAACGCCGATGTTGCCGCCATATACGCATATACCGACAATAGGGCAGCACAAAACGTCTTCCTACGACACAGGCTCAGGCCCAAATGGCTGATGGGGCTGTGGTGGCCATCGCCGAGTAATACTGAGTCAATTATCACATTCAAGGAATTTTATAGAAAACAGAGAAAGAGAGAGAGTATAATCACCCAAATGTTTCACAGACAATTGATTGAGGACTTTTGGGCATTTCTTAGGAGAAAAGTAAAAGGCAAGGAACACCAAAATGAACAATAGCTACAGACAAAAATATTTTTGTAGATTTAACTTCGTTGAGGGACAAATGAGACAAGGTATTAAAAAACTGCGTTGCATTGAAGACAATAGACCCAATCAGTGTTATAAAATTAGATTTCTTATCTCCTTAATTTCTAGGAACAACCCCTTATGTCAACGTTTCAATAAAAAAAATGTTTCTATTTGATGAAAGAGGTCTAACTTTTTCTCAAAACTTTTGTTGTATTTTACTTTACGATAAGTTTTCTTTCCTAATTATTTGCAATGAAGATATTATGTATACCTAAAATAAATGAATTAAAATACGACCCCCGGAATGTTAAAAGTGATTTAATTTGAAAAACTGAATTTACATCTACAAATGAAGAGTTTTTAAAAATAATTTATTGGAGCAATATTGCACGACAAAATTATTTTGTTCACAACAATGAATAGGAAAATTTGCATTAGTATCTTTTTATTATCAATTACATTTATACCTGAAAATATTTTTTTAAGAGAACTACTTGCATGTAAATCATTATTCAACTTAAATTTTAATTAGATTGAAACATTCATACTTACAACAACTTTTGATAATAATCAAATTGTCTTTTGTGCACCACATTGCTGTTGCATATTGTGACAGCCGGAAACGATAACTCTGAGATTGGATAGGCTGTAGACTTGATGGTTGTGACAGTTGGTCGCGATTGATAACGCAACCAGTGAATGGTCATAAGCCACAAGCACAGAGCGAAACAAAGCATCTGCACGGACAGCCAGAACACCAACTCCCAAGCTGACTTAAATTCCGAGATGTTCACAAATCCATGCAAGGTAATGTTGCGGCAGTCGCGTTTCAAAGAAGTTAGAAAACGTGATATCCACATTGCGAAGAAATAAGTAGTATTCTGATATTTCTAATCTATAATCTAATTAATATATGTATTCCAATTTGTATATTATTTTTTTAATATCTATTGTAAACAAATTTACAGATAATGCAATACACGAAAGTAATGTTGATGTCACTAAATAACAGGCAATACTGTAACTTTTGTATATTTATGGTTGGTATTATAAACATCCAGTTAAAGCTACTTCTATAGTAAATTTAATAAAATGAACAAATTCTAATCAATTTCCGTGTTCTTATTTATATGTTAAACATTTCATTAAATTTACTTTGGAATTAAATTCAACTGGACATTTATAACACTTACCCTAAATAAATAAAATTGATTTAATTATTTTATCCTGTATAACGATGATGTCTGGGATATTGTCTTCAACCACGGAATATCTCTGGAAACAAAAGTAATATTACCTATATCGACGATTCATTTTAGCTTAGATAAAATTTGCAGCTTCATTAGGCCATTTTAGTAACGTATTTGTTTCACTAAATATTACTGTATATAAATTTAAATAACAGATTTTTATTTTTGTAAATAACTTTTTAAAACGAAATGCTCCATTTTTCTAGTTTGCACTTATTTAGAATACGTCTTACTTCCTTTCAAATGGCGATTATTAATTTTTTATCGTCAGAAGGCATTTGCAAAAATAATGATCTGCAAAATTTATATTTTTGCATTTATGTAATGACTTGATTATCTTTTGGAAAAGTAAATTCATACATAAAGTGATGTACTGTAGCGGCATCATCATTAGTATATCGTTGAACCAACTACATTGCTATTGGACACTGGGTAATTTATATGTTAATTATTGTTAAAAATCTAAAAATTTCGTACATGTTATTCCTGCTTCAAACTAATTACATTTTTCAAGGTTGGATTTTTCAATAAAATTTAATAATTCAAATAATTTATTATCCGTATAACACTTTATACAGAATGATCAAAAATGGGTGAAGCATGCCGCTCCATAGGATTTTAACATTTGCCGCTTACTTAGTATGATAGCATTACTATTTCCATGGGCGTACCTTCCGAATTTTGCTAGCTGTTATAAGAATAATCCTAAGAACCGTCTTCTTAATGTTCACCCGACCAAAAATGTGCTTAAAATAGAAATTTGTCATGCTCTTCATTAAAAGCCACAATGCAAAAGAAATTACTTAAAGGTATGCGAAAAAAATATCAAATGAATCTACGTACGGATATGCTATTAATAATATGTCATATATGGAATATAGTTTTGATGAATTATGGAAAATTGAAATGTATTTAGATATTATTGAGGAACAAAAGTTGTCACGTGACCTTCAGCCATTTTTTATCACTGTGTATAATTTTGTTTTCAATATACAATATTTGTATTTTTCACGTAAAAATGGCATTGCACAATAAAAAGTGTATGATTGTAGAATGTCATGCTAAAGTAAGAAAAATTGACTCCGTCAGGTCCAGCAATAAAACATAATTATTGTAATTATGACAAAACAACATATCGCTCACTGCTTGCATTATAGCGTTAGATGCCAACGGACTATTATTTGCACCGCTCTGTTGTAATAAATACAGGCTCTATATAGTAAAATAATCTTATGAAAATGAAATTTGTAGTTCCAAAAATTATTTCAAACAAAAATAACATTTATGTTAAAGGAACCTTAAGATTCTTTTACTATACAGAGCACTCAGAGCGGGTAGAAGTACGGAAGTACCATATGTATGTCTTCATTCCAATAGAACGGCGCAAATAATGGACCTGTTGGCATTCAATGTTATAATGCAAGCAGTGAGCGACATACCGCTTTGTCATAATTATGATATTTATAGTTTTATTACTAGACCCGACAATCAATTTTTCTGACTATAGTGACACACTGACGACTGACGGACGATTTTCGTCCTTCCACGGATGAAAATAGAAATACCGCTATTCCTCTCCGTCAGACTCATGAGCTATGATGCGTGTACCTGATTTCACATTCACAATGATGTTTCGTGACTAATTTTTCTATTATTCTACTACACTTGCAGTCAAAATTATTATTTCTTCTGAATTACTGCTGCTATTCATTGTTCAGTATAAGATCACTTGTCAACAACTGTCAAAATGTACAGGAGCAATATAAAAAGAGAACGAACTCACACTTTGGCGCACTTTACAAGTGTGTCACCCTTTTCATGTCATCCGTGAAATATTACCATTTTTATCTTAGAGTATAGAATAGGACTAGAGAGAGCGTAAAGTACAGATGGGGACAGAGTTTTTGTCGCCATGAGACGGAAGGGGAATCTCTTGGCCGCCATCTTGGGACGATCAACATTATAATGTATTTAAGTACGCTTTTTTCAGTTTTGTTACAAAAATACAATAACGTAACAGAAAATGAAGCTATTTGTAATTAGCAAGCATTACTTCAGGCAGAAATGTATTAAAATTAATTACATTTAAATTTGAAAGAACCAAATAATTGCAAAAATCATCAATTTAAGAAAATTTGCGATTAAACTTTCATAAAATATTTAAACAAATTAAACTATTCCAATTTTATAACAATTGTAATGATTAAAATAGAAACTTACAAAAACTATACCGAATAATAATTTAAGGCTAAAAATTTCATATAAAAATTACGATGTTTACAAAATAAAATAAAAAATACGTACAAATATATTTACTATGAAAATAAAATTATTATAATAATTTAATACATGAATTAAGATAAAATCTGTAGTATATTTTTATTAAAAATGTTATTTTGCAGTAAAACAATGTTTAAAAATTAAGTTTGTAATTCAAGAAACGCAAGCGTAAACATGTGATAGATAGAATAATATTACCTTTTCAGTTTAAGTTCTGTATTTACAAATACAGAACAAAACTACGCTAATGCAGTTTATAGAGAAGTAAATCTAAATAAATTTGCTTTTAAATACAGAACTTAAACTACAAAGGGTGTATTATTCCAATTATTGCTCATGTGATAGACCTTAAAATAACGTTTCAAATTAAATTTTGTATTATATAATTTTAATAATATTTTTAATAATAATATTTTTACATTAATAATATGTAGAAGTAAAATAATACTTACTTGTGAAATGTAATAACTTTTTCCTTTTCATTTTCTTGTTGTTTTAAAATTTTTACGCACGAAGGCACAACACGCTGGCATGTTATTACAAACGTTTCACACCCAAATAACACAAATTAAAGTCTATTATTAACGTAAAATAATCAAATAACCATACAATGCTTGTGTACACTAGATCTTCCCAAGATGGCCGCCGTACAAACGCAAGCTTACCCCGCATGACATCAGCTTTGAGTGTTTAGGCGCCCTCTATATGTATATATATTTTATAACTCTATGATTTTTATGAGTGAGCCGTCAGCTGCCAGTATGTTACTAGCATAATTGAAGGTCGTGTACATTGGCGTGTATTGTGTCAGCACAGATTATAGAGCGAATTAAACGACCTATGAACGAATTATTATTGCGCAATGACATTCTTATGTGAAGAGTACTATATGTACATAGTCGCGCAGGTTACCAGCCACTGCATTATTATTCTAATTTTTTACTCATATACACATAATTTTAATACAAACCAAACCTATAGAGAATCCAATTTTTTTATTAAAACCATACCACAACTATAACCATAAATTAATTAATTTAGATCTCTGATTATGAGTATACCGTGTAGACAAGTAATTATTTACTTTATATGTACGAAGTGATATACTATTGATAAACCAATATTAGAACTTTTATTTTTCAAACTTTTATATTAGAGTATGTACTTATAATTAATATTAAAGCATATTTCTTTTTATTTTCCGTTCTGTAACAAAGTTTAATTCTAATTATAAACTTTCTAAAATACGCCTTAATTTTATTGTATACAAACATTAATTAAATTTACATTATTTCCAAGGGCACTACATCGAACCAACCTCTATTGTCCCTCAGGGCATATTTAAAAAACAAAATAGTTGATAGAAAAATAAGGAAATCAAAACTGGTACAAACACTCTTTATTCCGAATACTCTTCCTCTAGTCACGTACGAGGGGTCGTTTTTTATTCCGAACTAGGCATGAAAAGAAATTATTAGAACAGCAACAATAATTTATTTTTCAATATAGGCCCCTTGCTTTCGGATTGTATTACATCGTTTCAAGAACATCTTTAATCCATTATAAAAATATTCCTTTGGTTTGTCCGCAAAATGCCTTTCAACAGCCGCTATAAGTTTGTTATCGTCTCTAAATTTTGTTCCCTTTAGTGTTGTTTCTCCATTTGGAAACAAAAAATAGTAACAGGGGCCCATAAGACGAAGCCACATTCAACACCGGCAGCTTTTGAAAGTCTTGACTTGTGGGCTGGTGCATTGACAGATATTAGAACTAATATTGCTGCAATTGTTTTTTAAATTGTCACATATGTTACCAAGGCATATTATGTAATTAAAAAACAATATAATGAAAAATTACATTAAAATTGAAAACTGCCTAGTCCGGGGATATAAAAATGACCCCTCGTATCAAATAAAACTAACTCCCAAATTATTATTTCCAAACTAAACAATGCATTACGTATATTACATACAAATTAATGAACTTTAATTTATAGCGTAATCCTGATATTTGCAAGTGTTCTCAGTCCTCACTGATATTTTCAGTTTTCCTAGAAAATAAGTTAAAATTTGATTTTACTTAGAAAAGAAATAAAATTTGGTTTATTCCGCAACTTTGGTTACCGTAAAACTCATACACCAATCATGTTTGTATCGCCCGTACTTGGCTCATACCCCACACAAACAATCATAATAGTTATTTATATATAAAGAGCGTAACGTCGCCCCCAAAACCTGCTAGAGCTAACGGAGCAGATTGTTGAAGAAGTAAACGTGATACCCCGCGAAATATGTCAACGGGAAGTTGAAAACTTCAGAAATCGGCTCTAGCAATGTATTGCAGCTAACGTTATCTTAAAGACATTATTTTTAAAAATCAATGAGTATAAAATGATACGTCCTACTGATTTAAAAAATAAAAACATTTTTTTCATATATACCCTGGTTTCTTTTTTATAACTCTTCAAAACTGCTCAATTGGCTCTGCCGCACCCTGTATATATATACATACATACATACATACATACATAATAATATATATAATAATGTTTATAACATAATTTGTAAATGACAGATGTCAGTGAAAAATAAAAAGTTTTAGTTACATTCTGAAAGCTTTTTTCTGAGAAATACATTTAATCTTTCTTATTGTTTTATTAATTAAATATTTAAAATTATAGGTAACATGCATATATCCATTAGAAATACCGCCAATCTTGTTAATGAATTGGAAGAATCTCTGACATTTAGGAACTTCCTCATACAATTAAAAAAAGATATAATTAGAATTGTATGTGCGCAGAAGACATGTTAAATACAATAAAAAAAACAATATTTAGTTCAAAATGTGTCCATTTAAATTACAATTAACAATTTAGTATTATAAGTTATAAAATTTTTGCTATATCCATAAAATCCCTATCATTCTGCCGGCCAAGGCCTGTAAAAACTCTATCTGGACGATTTAAAATCTACGCCTGCCTTATATTATACTGTCTTTATAGATGGTAATCGTTATATAATGTTATATCATCATCATTTATGGCAAAGCAGCCCTTGGAAGGCCAAGGCCTCAAATACCGTAGATACTCGTTTCTATACCGACAGGTACTTATGCAGTTGGTGTATAAATTCCGTGGAACAACAACTGATTGATATGCAACCAGTACGACAGCGAAGATACTCCTTCTGTAGCTAGCACCATTTATGTTTGAGATGGGCAACTGGTCAGGTCGTCGCATGCGAGTGCGATTAAAGCTGGCATTTTAACGACTTACGCATGTAGCCATCCAGTAAATTCGAACCGAGGAACCTCAGATTCGATCAGATTTCTCGGAGTATACAGCATAGTAAGGGGGGATGTGAATACAATCAGCACCACTCAGGTCAGAACAAAAATAAAGAACAACTTAATGAGTTTATCTAAAGTGAGATGCGGCGAATTGAGATTTTGATTAAAAAGAATGAAGCTTGGCAGCGATCACCAAGTGACCGCATTTTAAGGTTGCACTTTTATCACCCTAATGTCTGTATACTGAATACATATGTTCTAAACCGGATTGAACTATATATTCTAATGTAAATAGGAATGAACTATATATTCCAAGTCTTTGTATGGAAAGTGCGATCCTTGCACTCTGTAATCAAACAATGTAGTGGGAGAGATGCAAAAGGGTTTTTCTGCTCTGTTACCGGACAGTGAGTTGAAGTTAGTCGGTAGAGAGTAGTAAGAAGTTACTTGTAAATAGTCAAGTTAATAAGTAGACAGCAATATTCGATATTCAGTATTCATAATTCATAATTGTATTATTTCAACATTAATAAACTAATAGGTAATACAAGATACACTTAATAATTTAACAACCCTTAAAACACAACCCGACGTGAGAACCCTAACACGTTACTACACATATGCCCTAAAAGACGTCAATAGGGGATTCCAGCTCAATCGAATTTAAGGAAAATAGTAAAAAAATACGAATGTATATGCTGAATAACGCATATTAATAAAAAAATGAAATGGTATAATTGAGATATTTCGGAAATAAGGGGTTTTTTGTTATAGCGCTTCGACCCGAATATGAAATCAATATATAATATTTTGATTGGCGGCCGAAAGACCGCCTATACATGCATAACAAATAGCGTGTAAGGAGGTGGGGGTTACTACCAATGGAAGTTAAGAAATTCAAATTCGAAAGGACGGGCTTTTATTTTAACAAATTTCTTGCATTAAACTTAATCATTTAAATACACCTGTAATTATAAAGTATGTAGACTTTATACAGTGTTATAATATTCATTGATTTTATGTAAATATAACTTAAAATAGCATATATTTCAAGAACATTTAGGTCCATGATGAAAATAGTTTGATATAAAAACACGTCAAATTTTCATCAATAGTCTTAGTTTTATTCTAATATTTTCAGATGAAATTATAAAAAAAAATGGTGGAATCTCCCATTATTATAACGGATTTTAGTGCAGCGAAGGAGCACACTTGCCTTAAAATTGAGGCGCATTAATCAATCAAATCACGTACGTTGCTACCACATCAGCGCTACATCATGGCTGATTCTGTCTAATAATAAATAAATAAATAAAACAAAATTATAATAAACCCATATATCAGTGCCAAGGTATGATTAGACGAGATTTGATCAAACACTTTATATCGCTAGATACTTACCACTTATAGTTAGAAGTTATTAAAATGCTTTAATTAATGTTAAAAAATTCATTTCATTTAATATGTATGTAATTGTTTATTATATGTAATTTGATGTAGGGTAATTTGAATTTGTGTAATTTCTGCAGGGTATTTTTTGTATATTCTTTTTATAATCGTCCTTTAATTGGAACTATAATTCTGTAGGATAGTATTAATATTATATATATATATATATATATATATATATATATATATATATATATATATATATATATATATATATATATATATATATATATATATATAAATTAAGACGCAATATAGTAAGTAGAGTTGTTAACGTACATGGTTGTAATCCGAATGGAGTCCATTCTTAAATATTTCTTTCGTCTGGTCATTTAAAAATTTTACTTCACCTTACAGAAATAAATTTTCAAAATACATTTATCAAACATTTAATTATAAGTTAATTTTTTGTATGTTTCTAAAAACTTAATGTTGACAATGAGAAAAAAATAAGAGTATCGACGATGTTCTAAGGAGACTAACTTTATGTGACATTTGTCAATGAAAATAAATTTTGCACTCAAGAATAAAACAAAGATGAAAGAACCCCTGTCGTGCTTTATATGTTCTCACAATATAATATGATAATATCGTCGGCTGATTATTGGAATGTACCAAGTCCACTTTTTGAAAAAAATTAGATATAATCAAATTCGGTTTCCTGGAATTTTTTTGTACCATGGCCAGTAGAAAGAACATCAAATCCAATGCGTCTTGTACTCTAAACAGACATATAGTTTTGTACCATGTGTCTTAAAATGACATACACTAAGAATTGTTTTGAATCAAGTCCAGAGCCAATCAGATTTCATAATGGGGTCATACCACATTTTCCAATTTATTTTTTTCCTAAAAATATACTTAAAACCACTTAGGTCTTTCCACCTTTAGATAAAGTTCCGGATAGCTATCCGCCAGATATACTTATCTGAGACTTCATCCGAAGGATAACCTTTTTCTGTATTTCATTTCAAATTTATCTGACGGATAACTATCCGACAGATAAGTGCAGTATATGCATTTCCCAAATCTCTGATAAAATTAAAAAGAGACAACAACATTGCAAATGTAATAAGGCAATTTAACTGTAATCAAAAAGTTATAATTTAAAAATCATTTAGACAAATAACATGTGTGCAGGATATATTTGGAAATGTTTAAGGATAATAAAAATTGAAAGAAACGTGAAAGCTCCAATAATATAGACCACGTTAGTGTAACGGTCAATTTGTGACGGCAAATTCAAACTAAAACCCTAACTCACCTTTGCCGATTTATACTACTTCATACGGGAACAAACATATGCTATTTTCAAAATGTTCAAAAGAACTTTAAAATGCAAATCTTATCTATTAAAATGTATAAATACAAATCTCTAATGTATTGTCTATCTACTTATGTCGTATAAATATCTAACACACCCAAACTTATTGAATAATCAACAAGTGCAAATTCATTAAAACGTAGGTCGTAGCTGTTTTCCATTCTATTTAATCGTTAATCCTGACAATTTAAATCGTCAGCAAAGAAATTATTTATTGCGGACAACTTAATAACCCTTACAGACATCGCAAATAACAAAAATGAAAAACTTATAACCACCTTATATTATAACTTTAAAGACAAACAGCGTCAAATCTAAAACTAACCTACAAATTCAGTTAACCTGACTGCATCAAGTTACGACATATGTTACTATTTGCAATCCTACTTTCTTTAAAATGAAATTATGCTTAACTTATTATCTTGTTTATACTTTTACTGTATAGAAAGCAAAGAGTATTGTTAAAAGTTAGTAAGAAATTCAAAATTGTACTTAAGAAACACAGTATAGCTTTAATAATATGAATTGAAAATGCGCTTCCATAAGAACTACATACATTCTGATTTGATTTAGGGTTTCGCTGTGGTTTCGCGCCAAACGAAAATCTTAACCTCACTAATGTGGTCTATACGGAATATTTCAATATTTGTACTTGTACTAAGGTGCAAGTATAAGTATGTCATAGAAAATAAAAAGACATACACAGCGGCGAAGGATCAAGAATGACCTCCCTTAGACCGACAAAAAAAAAAATAAGTATTGCCTCTAAAATTAATTTTAAAATAGTATAATTGAAGACAAATTTCATCATGGTAATGATTAAACTTGATGACAATAATGATAATACTTGATTATAACAAAGATAAAATTTGATTACAACAATATTAACTACGTTAACAGTGAGTATGAGTAACCAGAGGGATGGGCAAACTACAGTGAAATGATGATGGAACAAGACCTGAGAAGCAAGAACTCTTGTCTCTCAAAGTTTAGATGTGTAATGTTTTATTTGATCCCTGATACCCATAATCGGGTGTGTATTTATTTAAAATTTTGCTATGACAAAAAATATGTACAGTTTGAAAGAATGAATATTATTTTTGCCCCATTGGAAAATTTTCTGGCGCCATATATAATAAATAATAATTAGATATGTAAAATTACGTTTGTATTTTATCAAAATAGTATGTATTTCACATTTTTTCCGATTTATTGCATCGATTCATATGTTTCTGTCAGATATTATATTTATCCGGTAGAAAAGTTCCGGATAACTTATCTGTCGGATGGCAATATTTATCTGGCGGATAACCTTATCTGAAGGTGGAAAGACACATTTTTGATTTATCCACCAGGTAACTTTATCCGAAGGTGGAAAGACCGGCCCTTACAGAAATATATATTTTATGTCACATAAGTTTCTAGTTTTACAGAAATATTTTTTTAAAGTTTATATAAAATTTCAAATGACGTCATGGGTTTGCGACCGTGACCGTAGTCCCTCCTATCGAATAAAAATGGAACTAAGTTTGACGTTTATGTTATTTGACTTGAAAGCAAACGTTATTTTGTACTCGTGCTTTTGTTTTTATTGTATAGTACGTTAGTATGTGTATTTTCGGCATCTTCAAGCTATTGAATAAGATAAAAAAATGTATATCAACGAAAATCTTTTTTTTTATTAAGTTCTACTTACGTTGAAATGATTTATTACATTATACCATCTTTCCCTTATATATATCTCGAGGTTTAGGAATACGAACAAAAACTTTATTTTTGCTTCTCAACGAGATGTTTTCGCAAGACGGCACAGAACAACATTATACATGGTAATATCTAAATCACAAATAATTTGTATTTATTTATATTTATTAGAACATATTGATGAGAGCCAACAAAGTATCTGACATCTGGTGGCGAAATTAAAAGTGCGAGTGTGCGAGTCTTGGGGAAAACATTCCGGCATGTGAATTGTACTAGCATAAGAACCAAGCAACCAGTGCAATAATTACGTTAGTGCACAAATGTCAATGCACTACTTCCCAAAGGACAAAGAAATGCGAAAAAAAATGGGTAATTGCGTTCAAAATAGGAAAGAAAGTGACACGATATATGAATGTGTGTTCTGCTCATTTTCTGCCTTCGGATTATTATCAAGGTAAATCGTATAACTGTCTCAATATATTTTTTTAATAATATAAAAAATATTTACAGGAAAAAATCCAAACAAAAGATCTCTTTTGAAAAAGTGCCTGTCCTACTAAAAAAAAAATATTTCTTTTTAAATTAAAGACGAATAATGCCCATATTCATAAACACTCGTAATTTTTCAAAACGGTTCGTTATAATTTTTGACATAGAAAAATAGAATCAAACTTGACTGTTTTTATTGGATAAAAATTATAACGAACCGTTTAAATTTTTACGAGTGTTTATGAATACGAGCATTATACACTTAAGGTAACAAGTACCATTTTTAATTTACCATATTCAACTGCTAGAATATATTTTTGAGAAATGCTAGAAATCCATACTAATATAATAAATGCGAAAGCACAGACAAACACAAAAAAAACGCTTTTCAGATTTACTGAAATACTGACAAAAACTTTAATATGAATCATTAATAATATTAATCATTTGGCACTGTTTTTAAAGTCGATTCAGACATATAAAATTAACAAATACAACATAATGTACGTTTCGGTATTTCCGCATTTTAGACGAATGTACTAATGAAAGAAAGGTTAATTTACCGTAGTTTTCTCTAGGCAGGGCCGGCGCTAAGGGCGAGGCGGCGAGACGTCCGCCTAGGGCGGCACTTTTTAAGGGGCGGCATTTTTTTCGATCGATGGCAAGAGAGAAATTTTTAATTTGTAAATATTTTTTGTTTATTAATAAACACAAAACTTACTGCAAACCCTAAAATTACTAAATAGTTATTTATGCAACAAGAGTAAAAAGTATAGTCTTATTTCACGATTAGGAAAGTTTGACCGAACAAGCCGTAGGCGAGTTTGTCAAATTTCCATTCAATTTTTTTTACATTTGCTATAAAAGTGAAAAAAGGGCCATAATGGTTCATTATTTCATTCGTTAGCGTTTAAAAAAGGTCACACTTTTATTTGTTAAAAAAGGCATACATTATAAATCCATTTTAATGAAAAAATTGTTCTTTTTTAATACACTTACGGACCTCATTGCTTCAAGAAAAGCTATCTGAATTAGCAATAATAGCTATTAAGCACGTTAATGACGAACATGATGAAATAAGTGATATCTGTGCACAAATTAAAACAAGAAATTGATTAATTTATGTTTGCATAAGTTGTGATTCAGATTAGGACTTGTGTAGGAAATAAGTATATTATAAAAGAATATTTTAGTATTCTTATTTCCTACATAGTTGTACATTCTTAAAAAGCTAAATAAATTCTTTTCATTGGTGTAAGTTTCCAATATGGCGTCAATATAAAAACATAATTTTAATCTTTGAACTCGAAATTTAATAGATATAAAAGAAATTGAGCATAGTTGTTCAAACAAAATAAAAAAAACGTCGCAGAGAGTGCAAACCAAAAAACCATATTATTTCAGATTTAGAAGTTGTTTGCATAAATAAAAATTAAAAATAATTGATTTTTTGCGTTTATCTAGTGACCTATGATTTTTTCCTGAAAAACAAATATATCTTTAAATGGCCTACTAGGGCAACTTTACCCTAATTTAACCGACTTCGTAATGGCAAGCCTGTAGAAGTAGTTATTTAATTTTATATTTTAAATAACACCCCTCACCCCCCGAAATAGGGCGCAATAAAAAAGTTCGCCTCGGGCGGCAAAATAATTAGCGCCGGCCCTGTCTCTAGGCATCGTAGCAGATGGTGATGTTGTAACTCAAAGATGTCTTCCTCGCGATAATTGTCATCTAATTCGATGCCGGGTTCTTGCGCTGCGAGTCTTGCCTCGTCCGCTTTCTCCTTGCTTACAAAAGCAGCTCCAAAAGATGCTTTTGTTATTCGGATACGAGCTAATCCTGCTTTCTGTGGACCAAATAAAAGGGGATGTATTACACAGATGTTCTCAAGCTATTTATTTATTCCGAATTTTCGGTCGAAATCCCTCTGCGGGTACTACGTCAAATAAAGCAGGCCAAATATTGATTTCACAAAGCGTTCGTTACACCTGCTTGGTGGAAACCCGCGATTTTTATTTTGACATTCTTTTCAACTAATAATTACTATATTAATTATTAAATACACCATAAAGATAATATGTAATTTGTTCAATTCACATGCTCTAATTTCTTATTTTAGTTATTATTTCGTGCAAAGAATATAAAGTAATAAATATCTCACCCTCTGGGCTTTTCGCTTGTCAGCTCGTTGATTGGAGACAATGACTGGCACGGGCAAAGCGATTACAAGTACACCGCTCAATGAGCAAACACCACCAACTATTTTACCAGCAATGGTTTCCGGTACCATATCTCCGTACCTGCACAAGATAGACACCGGTGTCAAACGGATTGCATCATCTACACATACTGCAATATGTTTCTTACCCTAAAGTTGTCATGATGACGATGGTGTACCAGAAAGCAGCAGGAATTGACGTAAAATTCGTTACCTCCACGTTCTTTTCGGCGTAGAACATTACAGTAGCGAAAATGATGATAGCCATGGCCAGAGAAAAGACAAGAAAACCAAGTTCGGATGCACAAGACTTCAAAGTGTAACCGAGGATCCGCAGACCTTGTGCTCACAAGGTCTGCGAGAGAACTTGAAAATACGGAAAACGCGGAACACACGCAACGTGACGAATGCACCAGATACATCGTCGTTGTCTGTGATCCCGAGACCGATGTAATATGGTAAAATAGCCACAACATCAATGATGCTCATAACGCTCCTAACAAATTTGCAGCGATCGGGAACTGCAAACAATCGCAGCAAATATTCTGCTGTGAAAATCATCACGCAAGCTGTATCCAAGCAAAAGAAGACAATCTCATATCGCTCGCCGCAGGGCAAGGGGCCTGCCCTACCGGGCCGATGGCCGCAGGGCACGGTCTCCACCACATTCGCCATCACCGATACGGCGATGAAGAAACCTGTCACATAGTAAAATACGAAAGCAGCTGTTGATGTGTACGGATTCTCAAACGCCCGCCACATCTTCTGACGAATATTGGTCAACTGTTGCAAGTTTTGGTCCCCATTTTCAGATAACTTATCATCCATAAGACGCTCAGCATTCTCACGTTTCCTGTCGCGATAATCCTCGTAACAACAGTCGCCAATAACATCGGGCAAAATACCAAAGAAAGCAAGTTCCTCATCGTAACTTGTAAGGCATTCATACTTAGGATAATGGAGTTTACCAGTGCGGTAGTAATTAAGTATGTGCCTGAAGATATCCGGGTCCCTATCAAAAAAGTATTCTTTGCAATCCTCATCGTAGAAGAATTCACGCTCATTGGAACCAAGGAGAGTGTCAGGATACTTTTCTAATGTGTTACGCCAAGTTTCGAAGCGGCGGCCTGAGACGTTGATGAGCAGCTTTTCGTCGTCCGCCTTCCTGCGGTCCTTCGGAATCTGTGGCGGAGGCAATGGGTGGGTCGCGATGGGTACCCAACCGATGGCCGCCTCCCGGGCAAATGGTAGCCAAGCGGCGACCGAGGCCATACTGTGAGGTGGAATGTTCCGAGTTGCGTTGACCCAATTTCTCCGTTTCACTTAAAATTCAAACAGTCAGGTTGGATGACCACAACTATAGTGACTGTATATAGATAGTGTGGCCAATAGGGGGATCGATTTTGATTGGTCGCCGCGAATTTGCCTAAATATGGCGGATATTATGCCGACAAAGTGACATTTTCAGATTTGTTACGTGAATTATAGGTGAATTGAAGGTAATTGTAATAAAAAACTACAGATTACCAAGAGGTTTATATTTATTTAAAACGTACAAATCATTATATGTCAAACTAATTGTTTTTTATAACACACTAGACTATACTTACAAATTCAAAACAACCGATATAAATATAGTTTCCTCTACATTCTCCCCGGCTTATTTTAAACAAAATATATATAATTTAAAAACATGATATTAAGTGAACATAATTAAAAATATTAGGTGCTTAATAGCAAACGTAATCTTTCAAGTAATTAGGACGTCTTTTATTTCTGTCAGGTCGAGAGTTAAAAGAATCTTGAGTTGGCGGATCTGGATCTGGAATTGGATCTGGAGTTGGATCTGGAGCTGGAGTCGGATCTTGACTGTTAGAGTCAATAGGAATAACCTCAGAGATCTGTTTCTTTTCGGTAGGAATGGTGAATAAATCAGATGTTTCAATTTCAGTTGTTTCTTGGGTTTCTGTTGTTATAAGATCTTTTTCCCCCCTTGGTGCTAAATGTCTCAGTGAGACTGTTGATTCAGTTCCATCTTTTCGTCTTATATGGGCGTATTGTGGATTTGCTTCAACTAAATCCACTTCTTCTACGAGATCTTCGTATTTGCTAGAACGGACATTTCTTTTTAGAAAAACTGGGCCTGGAGCGATTAGCCAAGATGGTAAAGAGTCTCCATTCGTAGATCTCCGAAGATGTTTGAAGAATCTTTCGTGTGGAGTGCAATTGGTTGCAGTACATAGGAGAGACCTGATAGAATGAAGTGACTCTGTCAGGACACATTCCCAGTCTGTAGCACGCATCTGATTTCTTTTAAGAGCTAGCGATATTGTCTTCCATATCGTACCATTGTAGCGTTCAGTCTGTCCATTTCCTCGTGGGTTGTACGGGGTAGTGCGGCTTGTAACTATTCCATTAGAATGAAGGTAGTCCGTTAATTCTCGCGAAAGGAAGTTTGGGCCTCTGTCGGAATGGATATAAGCAGGCGCTCCGAAAATTGAGAATAACTGGGAAAAACATTCAATTATAGTTGAAGCACACAAATCTTGACATGGGTAGGCGAATGGAAAACGTGAATATTCGTCAATAATAGTTAAAAGATAACGGTTTTTAGTCTTGGAAGGGAGCGGTCCCTTAAAATCAACATTGAGACGTTCGAATGGTGTAGTAGCTTTTATGAGACAACCTTGAAAACGATGGAATCGCGGTTTCACTTCCGCACATATAGGACAAGCAGATGTCATTTTTCTAACATCTTCTAGCGTATAGTTTAAGTTCTTACTCTTCACCCAGTGGAACATCCTCGTTATACCCGGGTGGCAGAGTGACTGGTGTAGGTCAAATAATTTTTTATCAGATGTAGCACTACAAATTCTTGAGAGCGTATCAGCTTTAGCGTTGTCCTTTCCTGGGCGGTATACTATGTCAAACTGGTAAGGTGATAATTCAAGTCTCCATCTCATAATTTTATCGTTCTTGATTTTGCTCGAATGTTTCAAATTAAACATAAATGAGAGGGCTTGTTGATCAGTGATAAGTTGGAAATTTTTACCGATAAGAAATGCCTTCCATTTCTTTAGAGATTCTACGATAGCCGCAGCTTCTTTTTCAATTGATGAGTGCAACCTTTCTGATTTATTTAGAGTTCGTGAGAAGAAGGCCACGGGACGTCCTTCTTGGCTTAAAGTTGCTGCTATTGCTACGTCTGAAGCATCTGTTTCTACTGTTAAGGGAATATTTACGTCAATAGATGTTACAACTGATTTACAGATTTCTTTTTTGAGATTTTCAAAGTCTTGGGATGCTTCCAATGACAAAGGAAAAGAGACACAGTCAGTTAAATTTCGAATTTTATTTGAGAACAGAGGAATCCATTTTGAGTAGTGAGCAAATAGACCTAGAGCTCGTTTCAAAGAAGATGTATCAGAAGGTAGAGGGAGATCTAATAATGGTTTCAAGCGATCGGGATCCGGTTGAATTGTTTTATGTGAAATTAAATGGCCCAGTAGTCTTACGCTTGACAATGAAAATTGACATTTGTTTTTATTAATTACTAAATTGTATCTCTCTAAAGCATTTAAAAGTCTTTCCAAATTTTCATCGTGTTTCTTTTGATCTTTTCCACATACTATGATATCATCAAGATACGCATAAACTCCTGTTAATTTTTCGTCAGCTATAATCTTGTCTATTACTCTTTGAAAACAAGCCACGCCATTGGTTACTCCGAAGGGTATTCTATTAAAGTGATATAAACGACCATTTGCTTCAAAGGCAGTGAATAATTTTTCTTCTGCAGAAATTGGTATTTGATGGTAAGTTTGCTTGAGATCAATCGTACTAAAGACTGTATCCAAGGCAACTTTTCGCACCAATTCGTCAATATTTGGGAGGGGGTACGCGTCTAATAAGGTAAATCTATTTATAGTCTGAGAATAATCTATGCATAGGCGTTTTTTATTTCCATTGTTAACCACTAATACTTGAGCTCTCCAGGGAGAACAGCTTTCTTCAATGATATCTTCCCCCAAGAGTCTGGTTATTTCTTTTTTAATAAAAGTCATGTCATCATTGGAATATCTTCTGGATTTTGTAGCTATAGGCCTACATTCAGGAGTTAGGACATTGAACAATTTTGGTGGTTCCACCTTTGCGCAAGAGGAACAAACTAAAAGTGGTAATTTCTGGCCACCGAAAACTAAATTTACATTTGAATGTTGTTTTAGAAGATCATGACCTATAAGAACATCAGTGCATAATTCCTCAAGTATTGTTAGTTTAAACTTAGGATATTTGTATCCCAGTAGCTCTAGATTAACTAAGACATAGCCTCCAATATTTGATTTCAAACTTGTAGTAGCCATTGAAACCTGTCCTGTCTCTTTATACAGTTTGATGTGATTTTGTAAAACAAATGCCGAATTGATGAAGCTTGTCGAACTCCCTGTGTCTATTAGACAGGTAGATTTCAAGCCGTTGACTTTACCAGTAACTACTGCATTATTCAAAACTGTAGTAAATCCACTAGAAGTATTAGCCAGGATTGCAGCAGAAGTATTCGAATTCGTTTTCATTTTGCAAACTCTGGCATAATGACCTTTCTTATGACAATTATTACAAGTTGCTTCTCTAGCAGGACAATTAACTCTGGCATGACGATTATTTCCACAAAAGAAACACTTGGGACTGTATTTTCTATTTACAGCAGCAGTTATATCATCTTCAGCTTCATCTGAGATGGAGTTTTGAGTTTTAGTATGTTCTTTAGAGATATCTTTTGAAGTATGAGAAACAGCATTGACATAAGAACTAGTAGTAGGATATCGTTCAGCCTGAACTTGTGCTAATTCTAAAGCTCGTGCTTGCCTTACAGCCTCAGATAGGTCTAACGAATCATTTTCGAACAACCTCTGCCTTATGTGTGAAGATGTCAATCCGTTTATAAAAGCATCACGTATGTATTCGTCCCTATGCTCTGCAGCTTTAACATCAGTGAACTCACAATCTTTGCTTAGGAGCTTTAGCCCTTGAACAAATTGGTCAATAGACTCGACAGACTGCTGTTTTCTCGATGCTAATAGATGACGTGCAAATATTTCATTTTTCTTTTTAACATAAATAGCATTCAGTATAGTTATTGCTGCTTTGTATGAAGTGCAGTCATTAATTAGCTCGTATACGTTATGAGATAAGTAGTTGATAAGTACCTTCAATTTATCTTCATCACTTGTAAATTCCACAATTTCCATAAAGTTTTCGAACGTCTTTAGCCAATGAGTCCATTCTTTAGCAGCAGTAGTAGAATCTGGGTCTGTTTCAAATCTGCTTGGTCTGAGATACTTCTCCATATCACACGAACAATATTTAGTATTAAATAAATATAATTGTAATAAAAAACTACAGATTACCAAGAGGTTTATATTTATTTAAAACGTACAAATCATTATATGTCAAACTAATTGTTTTTTATAACACACTAGACTATACTTACAAATTCAAAACAACCGATATAAATATAGTTTCCTCTACAGTAATTATATTATATTTATATTTTAGATAGTGCAAATAAGTAAATTACACGTGTATTTGTATATTTATAAGAAAGTAATATATATATATCACATCTTTTTTAGGTTAACTGTCAAAATTACTAAAAATGTCTAATATTAAGGTATAGATTTTAGATCGAATTTTGTTTAGTTATCACATCATATGAATTCAAATTTCCCGCGTATTTTGCCTAAATATGGCGGCGGTTGGCCACACCTTTGAATATATAAATCTGGAAGTAGCTACCTTTGAATATACATATCTACTAACGTAGATGGAAGTAGCGTACACTATATGTTCCTTAAGACTTTGTTGGCTCAAAGTAGATTGAGAAGGATAGAATTATGTATAAGCATTAGTTGGACAAAGATCTCCTGCTAATTGATACTCCGTTTTAATGCGCATGTCAGAACATTTGAAAAAGTTTCAACGAGGCGGAACGGAAAACCACGAGCACCACACGAGCACGTCAGTTTTGTATTACCAGCGCCTGTAAAAGTATGCGAAGGTTATTTTTCTAAGGGGAAAATGGATTGGTCTCAATTGTATCTCCATCCTTGTCAATCTTCTTTGGTACACAATTTTTGTTGGTAGCTACTTCCAGATGTATATATTCAAAGGTAGCTACCAACAACCTTGCAGAAGGACATAGGCTACCTTTTGTCGAGAAAATAAACCTTGAAGGGGTGAAATAGGGGATGAAAGTTTGTATGGAGAACCCATCATTTCTTCCGCTGAACCAATTTTGATGAATTTTGGTATAGAGATAGATTAAACCTTAGAGCAGGACATAGGCTACCTTTTGCCGCGGAAATAAACTTGAAGGGATGAAATAGGGGATGAAAGTTTGTATGGAGAACCCATCATTTCTTCCACTGAACCAATTTTGATGAATTTTGGTATAGAGATAGATTGAATCGTAGAGAAGGACATAGGCTATCTTTTATCGCGAAAATAATACTTGAAGGGGTGAAATAGGGGATGAAAGTTTGTATGGAGAACCCATCATTTCTTCCACTGAACCAATTTTGATGAATTTTGGTATAGAGATAGATTGAATCGTAGAGAAGGACATAGGCTACCTTTTATCGCGAAAATAATACTTGAAGGGGTGAAATAGGGGATGAAAGTTTGTATGGAGAACCCATCATTTCTTCCGTTGAACCAATTTTGATGAATTTTGGTATAGAGATAGATTGGACATTGGAGGACATAGACTACCTTTTGACGCGACAATAAAACTTTAAGGGGGTGAAATAGGGGATGAAAATTTGTATGGAGAATCCATCATTTCTCCCGCTGAACCAATTTTGATGAATTTTGGTATAGAGATAGATTAGACCTTGGAGAAGCACATAGGCTACTTTTTGTCGCGAAAATGAAACTTGAAGGGGGTGAGTAGCGGTTCAAAGTTTATATGGAGAACTCATCATTTCTCAAGTTTGGGATATACAAATTCTTATTTATGCTTTTGGTAAGAAATAAAGAATGTTTTAGCGGTTTTGAAAAATAATCCTTCAAGGCGGTACAATAGGGGATGATTTCAATTATTTTTTTTATCTTCGTATCTATAGTTAAGTTATAACCGTTAGCAGATATTTCGATATTTGTCGGAGAGATATCTTGCATCATGTACATAAGCAAAAGTACCCAAGACATGTTTAGAAAAGGGCCCTGTTAGGTGCGGTGCAAGGATCGGGAGGGCAGTGGGCGGCGCCTGTTACATGTACGATGCGACGGAGGTGGCTGACTCCCTACGCAGCGCATTTTTCCGGAGTCAGCTAGTACTTTATATAATTTTGAAACAATTGTTTTCATACCTGATAAGTGAACAACACATTTTAAATATTTCGAAATATTTTTAAAAATTCAGAAATGTTAGAGTGCACTGAAATTGATATTCAGAAATCAAAGTGTTTGAGTTGCAGGATAAGATCATATTTTAATTATAAAAAAGACATACTATAAAATATCTAATTGGAGTTACACCGGCAGGCGTTATATGTTTCGTAAGTTTTGCTTTTGGAGGCAGAACTTCTGATAAGGCAATCGTTAGAGAAGACATTTTTTGATCTCCTAGAACCATACATGGATGCAGTTATATAATAAATAATGATTTTAAAACCAATAAATTAAAAGTGTCTTTCCAAATCCAACATAAGTGCAACAATAGGTTTGCAGTTAGCACCTTGTCCTGCATTACAGCTGCACATACACTCCTCCACTATTGTACATTGTTTTCAAGGCAAATGCGGATATTATGTGGAATCCATTTTAAATTAAATGTTTGTAAACAAAGACCGTGAATTTCCACATTGTTTTCTTTATTAAATTGGAAACCACACATTATTATATGACCAGCTAAAATATTAGAAATTTTCATTGTTACCTTACAAACTTTTCTACTAACTATTTTATCTTTAAATATTGCATTGAGTTCTGTGGGTTCAGTGGTTGCTACAATTTGTGATAATGTAAAATTTATTGTTAAAGAAAAGCTTCTTAGCTTCTATTTTATGAAATATAATAAACATTTATTTTTGTACATTAAATTGAATAAAAACTGTAATATTATTGTATTGTTTTAAAATGTATTAATGAGGTGCGGTAGGCCACGTGACTTAGACAAGTGCTTGTGTGGCCCAAACATGGTTGCCATGAATACGGCTTGTGTACGTTGCCTGTGTTACCAAATAAATTTGAGTGTAAAATTAATAAATAAAATTGTAAAGCTAGTTAATATTAATGAATATCATGTTGTTTTACTTTTTAACACATAAACTTAATTTTTAAAATATTTTTTAAAAATTATGCGATTTGTGCTGCCATCTACGATACAAAGATTTCTTGGCGCACTAAATTTGAAGAAAACCATCAGATGAATGTTGAACGTCTTGTATATTGTTATAAGTTTTTTTCTGTTCAGACAGTGTGTGGTAAATTTTTGAGCTCTTACTTTATTTGCAAGTTTTTGGTGGAAAATTACATCCGAAAATTTTCAAATTTGCACTACTCGTGGCCATAATTATCTGTGATTCAACGGTATATTTTGAGTGCCAGTTTTCCTTATATAAGGCTACTTTTGAACATATTTATAATCTACTTACACGTGATTCTTGCATTGTGCACTTATTCTTGCAAGTTCTTCGTCGTAACACGATTAATCATGCCGACCTGCAGTAAGTGTACTAAGTGTAGTCGAAACGTAAACAACAAGTATCCTGGACTGCGATGCTTCAAATGTGCACGCATTTTTCATTCTGCGTGCGCTGATGTTCCTGCCGATTTAAATCAGCTATGGTATTGTCCATCCTGTCGTCCTCAGGATACTTCTGCTGCTGCTGCTCCCGCTACACCCAACAAAGATGATCTTCCTCCTGTTCGTGAGTTTCAACATTTGATAGACTCTTTAAAGTCTGAATTGTTATCTGCAATTGATGTTAAATTTGAATCAATTCTACAGTCAATAAATTTTTGTTGCAACAAGATTTCAGACTTCGAAAATAATTTAAAAACATTAAACGCTAAAGTCAAAAATTTAGAATCTGTTAGTGTTGAAAATGTCAAACTAAAAGTTGAAGTGACCGAGTTAAACAATAGACTAAATGATCTTGAACAGTACACGCGCATAAATAATGTTTTAATTCAGAACATACCTGAAACATCCAACGAGAACATTAATGACATTGTTGTTCAGTTAGCTAAAACTGTCAAAATTCAAGTGAAATGCGAGGACATTGATGCTGCCCACCGTATTCCTCACTATAATAATTCCAAGCCATCTCGACCTAAAAATATTATTGTCAAATTTTTGTCTCGCGGTGTAAAAGATTTATTTATTAGTTCAATTAAAGCGAAGTCACTTACCACTAAAACTGCTGGTTTCGATGGTCCAGAAGCAAAGATTTATGTTAGTGATCACTTAACAAGATCTAATATGCATCTTTTCAAAAAAGCACGCAAAGAACTCCGTGCAAAAGACTATAAATATATCTGGACCAAAAATGCAAAAATTTTTGTCCGTAAGACAGATTCATCTAAAATTATTCCTATCTATACTGAAAAAGATATTGATAGGCTTAATTAATTACGTACCTTTCCATATAATACTTTCTATCTGTCTATGGATATCAGTATTTATTATCAGAACGTCAGAGGTCTGAGAACTAAGACTAACGACATTAAAATAAACACTCTTTCTTGTGGTATTGACATTTTGTGTCTCACCGAAACATATTTAAACTCGTCTGTTTTCGATCATGAAGTTCTTAGTGATAATTACTCCGTTTTTAGAAGAGATAGAGAATCTACCTCCTCAACGAAAAGTGACGGTGGTGGCGTTCTTGCGTTCTTATTGGCAAGAGCCAACAAAGTGTCTGACATCTGGTGGCAAAATAAAACATATAAGTAGTAGGGAAAACGTTGTGTTGTCATATAGGGTTATAAGTAAACAGCAACCAAAAATGACCAGCAAATCGAAGAAATATTGTTCTGTGCCGCAGTGCAATAATTATGCAAGTGCTGACATATTCGTTCAATATTTCCCCAAAAAGAGAAATATTTAAAAATAAGTGGAAAATCGCGTTAAAAATCGGAAAAGACATATCACCGTTCATGAAAGTTTGTTTACATTTTTTACCTAAGCGATTTTATTCCATATGAGTATTTACAAAATTTTATGCTTCAAAACTTTATTAGATAGTTTTTGTAGTTATTAAAAGGAAAATATTAAGCAAGCCAAAAATATCCAAAAAAATTCGACAAAACCTCTGTACAGAGGAGAAAAATAGACAGATGTTACCTGTTGGTAGTAACTATTATTCTTTAAAATTATATATTTATTTTAAATTGTGTATAAGAAAGATAGAGAAGAAGAAGTAACTATAAAAATACCAAAAGTTGAACAACATCAAGAGGAAGACGTGCAAAACAAAGAACTTTATGTACATTTGTATTTAATGTTATTACGATTGAGTGAGGAACCCCTTTCAAAATAGATGTTTGAACACACAGTCCATTTATTTCTATATTATTATGTTTATCTGTCTTATATCCGTACAAGTATATCCAGCTAAAAATAATTAAATAAGTAGTTAACATGCAGATAACTTCAATTTTGAATCTTATTTTACCTTTATATATTGCTTCTCCTTCGACCATAGGCCGCACAGCACCATTTAATTAAATGTATATATTTGACATTGTGATAAACATATTTAATTTCAATTAAAAATAACAAAATATCCTCAAAATAAAGCATCAAAATACAACTAGCACAAACCCAAAATATAATGTTTTCCCTATAAGTCGGTCATTAGTGCTGCCATCTCTAGGATGTGGCTCTCGCGGATAGGCGTTAATAATAAGTTTGATGTCTTGCATAGAACTGAATGGTCAACTTCATGTGAAGATGTTTGGGTTACACTTTCTCTAAAGACTTGTAAATTACATATTTGTTGCGTTTACATACCGCCAAACTGTAATGAAGCCCTTCAAATATTTTTGAACAATTTGCAAATTATTATTGACTTAGTACCAGATGACAAGTTTCTAATTTGTGGCGATTTCAATCAACCCCTAATTCAATGGCATTTGGCTCAGGGTTTTAACTATTACAGAGCTAATAATGTGTACAACGCTTCATCTATAAATTTTATTGATTGTATTAGTTATTGTAACCTTAAACAATTTAATGGAGTTACAAACAGTAATAATCGCTGTTTAGATTTAATCTTAAGTAATTCTGATCCAGACTATATTAATGTACAACCATGTTATAGCCCTTTAAGTAAAGTAGATATACACCATCCTCCATTACTTTTATATTATAAATATGAGCATTTGTCTACATTACAATGTAATAATATGGAACTGTATTTGTTCAAAAGGACCGAGTTTGATGCTCTCAACAATTACCTACTAACTATCGACTGGTCTTCTGAACTGATGCATCTTGACACGGAGGGATCAGTTCATAAATTTTATGAAATTTTACGTTCTGCCATTGATACTTTTGTTCCCAAAAAACGTCTGTCTCAAAAATCTTATCCGCCCTGGTATAGTAGTGAACTAATTAAGCTTATAAAAGAAAAACATAATTTACACAGAAAATTTAAGCGATTCAAAACTACTGTTGATTATATGAGGTTTTCTTCACTAAGAAGGCAAGTAAAAAACTTAACACGTACTTGTTATAATAAATATATATCTGAAATTGAGCACGAAATACCTAATTCAAAAAAATTTTGGTCGTTTGTTTCTTCTGTGAAAAAGCAAAATATACCAGGTAATATGAATTTTAATAACAACACCTCTAACAGTGGTAAGGACATCAGTAATATGTTTGCTGAGTATTTTCATTCGGTCTTTTTGAACAACATTCCCACGAATACATATGTAGGCAAATGCTGTGAAACTGGTGTCGATCTTAGCTCTTTTAAGATCTGTGAAAGTGAGGTATATGATTTGATGTCATCTCTTGATGTCAATAAAGGAGCTGGTTCTGATGGGATTCCAAGTGTCTTCGTTAGAAACTGTGCCATATCTCTAAGTTGTCCATTAACTATCATTTTTAACAAATCACTTGCTGAAGGTCAGTGTCCCAGCCTCTGGAAAACAGCTGTTGTTGTTCCTTTATTTAAATCTGGTTCTCGTAATTCTGTTGACAGTTATCGTCCCATTTCGAAACTATGCATTTTCGAGAAAATTTTTGAAAAAGCTATTTACAAATGCTTATTTTTTGCATTCAAACGAATTATAAATACGGAACAGCATGGTTTTTACAGTGGACGATCTGTCAACTCCAATCTGGTTGAATTCACAGACTATGTACTTCTTACTATGGACCATAATACTCAAGTAGATGCGGTGTACACTGATTTCAGCAAGGCATTTGACAAAATAAAACATTCAATTTTAATAGATAAACTCAAGATGTATGGCGTACATGGCAGTTTATTAAAGTGGTTCACATCATATCTTAGCCACACACAACAATACGTTACAGTTAATGGTTTTAACTCTGACATCTATCCTGTAACCTCTGGAGTACCTCAGGGCTCCCATCTAGGACCTCTCCTTTTTCTATTGTTTATTAATGACATAAATTCTTGCTTTAAAAATTCCAAATTCATAATGTATGCAGATGACCTCAAGTTAAATAAAAAAATTGTTTCCATGAATGATTGTCTTAGTCTTCAAGAAGATCTAGATAGATTGAGCATTTATCTAAAGCAGCATGATTTATCTATAAACTACAGAAAATGTTCCATTATTTCATTTTCACGTTGCAGAAGTATATTTGAATATAATTACAATATTAATGGAAATGACATCAGTCGTGTATCTCATGTCAAAGATCTTGGAGTAATCTTAGATAATAAGCTAATTTATGATATTCATATTGATAGCGTTGTTAAAAAGGCTTATAAAATGTTAGGTTTTATACTGCGTGTGGGATCAAATTTTAAAAATCCCACAACCCTTGTACATTTATATAATACACTTGTCAGGTCTCAACTGGAATTTGCTGCTGTATGTTGGTCCCCACATTATCAGATATATGTGAATAGAGTTGAGGGTATTCAGCGTAAATTTATTTCTGTGCTTAAATTTAAATTTCCTAATTATACAAGTTGTTTCATATCCTTACAAAAGCGTAGAGAGATGTTAGACTTAATCTTTCTTTATAAAATTATAAATGGTCATATTGACTGTCCAACTCTCTTGAGTAAAATATCTTTACGTGTACCGTCTTATTCTACTCGCTCAACTGATATTTTTTCTGTAAAAATGTTTAGAACTAATTTTGCAATGTTTTCTCCGTTAAATCGCCTGTTGTGTTGTTTTAATAATTTATTATGTCTTACTGATGTACCTGATATGTTCAGTTGTACTTTGTATGTATTTAAGAAATTCATAAAAATTATTTGTACTCATGTGTCCACCTCTTTCTAAGTTTGAATCACTTAAGATTGTTATTTTTCACCATATTTGTTGTGTCTTAACAGATAAGTAATATTTGTAATTGATTGTATTGTAATCGTGCTGTACTGTTATTGGGACCTTGTCCTGTTGTACGGCCATTTTTCATAAATAAATAAATAAATAAATAAATAGCTTTAAAATTTTATTTATTAATTTTACACTCAAATTTATTTGTAAACACAGGCAACGTACACAAGCCGTATTCTTGGCAACCATGTTTGGGCTCCACAAGCACTTGTCAAAGTCACGTGGCCTCCCGCACCATTTAATACGCCATTCGGAGTTTTGTTTGTGTGAGTGTGATGCGTGCCCTCCACAGGATTTTAACCTCACTTTCGAATATTTTTAAAAATTAATTAATTATATATCTTATGATAAATATCGAGAAATTTTGATTTTGATACAATTCATTCATAAAATTAAACCATAAATTTTTCCATGGCTATATCATTGAGTAAATTATGTATGAAATTTATTTCTGACAGCTGCCCCTCACAAAATTCATTTGTTCTAGATTGATCTATACACAAACTACACGGCGGGAGGTTATTTGTTGGCCACATCAAATTTTTTTAGAAGTAACATCACAAGACCTGATTTTATCGATAAATTTTTATTTTACACGAATTTTTTTTGCTTAGCAACAAACACGAAAGCAAACTGCATGGTAAATCCCGACTCCGAAGGAGGAGGGGTTTTACCTACTGTCAGTTTGCTTAAGTGATTTTGCAAAAAAAAAAATGAGTGCTTAAAAATAAAAGTTTATCTGAGAAAATCTGAGGTCGTGTGGTATTTGGTGAGATAAATTCCAAAGACAACGCAAAATGAAACGACACATTAATGGGGGAGTACAGCTCAATCGAATTAAAGGAAAATAGTAAAAAATTCGAATGTATATGCTGAATAACGAATATTAATAAAAAAAAAGAAATGAAATGTTATAATTGAGATATTTCGGAAATAAAGGGTTTTTTGTTATAGCGCTTCGACACTAATATGAAAATATTGTTATTGGCGACCGAGAAACCGCCTATACATGCATTACAAATAGCGTGTTAGGAGGTGGGGATTACTACCAATGGAAGTTAAGAAATTCAAATTCGAAAGGAGGGGCTAACATTCCTGTACTGCAGTTTCCAAACAGTTTTTATTTTAACATAAATTTCTTGCATTAAACTTAATAATTTATATACACCTGTAATTATAAAGTATGTAGACTTATACAGTGTTATAATATTCATTTATTTTTATGTAAATATAACTTAAAATAGCATATATTTCAAGAACATTTAGGTCCATGATGAAAACAGTTTGATATAAAAACACATAAATGTGACGTCACGCCAATCTTTTCAAAATTCGGGAGACTATAACTCGCTTATTAATAGGAATTTTTTCACCGGATTTTCATCAATAGTCTTAGTTTTCCTAGTATTTTCAGATAAAATTATAAAAAAAAAATGGTGTAATCCCCCATTACGGAGTTATTTGACATTTTTAAAAATCGCGATTTTTTTTTTTTGTATAATTTTCAAACTGTTCGGAATTTTGAATATTTCTTAACGGCATCTGAGTCAACCCTGAAAACTACAAAACATTGCCCATTTAACTGACCTCGTAGCTCTTATAGTTTCCGAGATTTTTCAATTTATCTGTAAAATATATAGGTATCCCAAATTGATTAGACTACCATTGGGATCTCGGAAACTATAAGAGCTACGAGGTCGGTTAAATGGGCAATGTTGTGTAGTTTTGAGGGTTAATTCAGATTCCGTTAAGAAACATTCAAAATTCCGAACAGCCTGAAAATTATTTAAAAAAAAAAATGAAAATCACGATTTTTAAAAATGTCAAATAACTCCGTAATTATAAGAGATATAAAAAAATGTTTCATATAAAAGTTACACTATTTAATAAGGTAAACTTAAAAATGTTGTCAGTATAAAATTCAAGATGGCGGTTTTCAAGATATTAATAGCAACGTGATAGCAACTTTCTTATTTTAAATGGGCGCCATATTGGATTTTTTCATGATTAAATAAAACTTTTTTTTCTTTTCAACGATGTATAACAAAGTATGTTTACATTAAAATTTAATAAAGATAGTAATTATTTCAATTTGATAACTAATCAAATAGGCTTAAAAACAAATGCAAGTGAATAAGAAACAAAACAAAATTTATTATAACAGTGAACTGTCATAATTAAATTTGTGTGTATTCGTTTATTCAATTTAATTAGTGAATTTATTTATTACATATTTAAAATGCCTACTTTTTCAACATTAGAGCAGTACAATATGTTTTGTACATACATCAAATGTAATAAAAACTCCCGTCTTTGGGCACACACTTATTTCGGTAACTTTCCAGAGAAAAGACAACCCAATGAAATGATAAGGTGTTTAGAAGATTGGATATAAATATGCAGCAATATGGATGTTTAAAAAAACCTACTCGTGACCCACAAGTGATAGTCGAAGATGAAATTCAGGATGAAGTGAAGAGTTAGCACTGGAATATGTGTAGCGGCTAATCCGACCATTTCAACTCGGGAAATAGAAGCCCAGCCAGTGGTGGAACTCTGCTCTCTAGCGTAGCGATAGTATGACGTAAAAGTGACGTAGAATTGCGATTTTGGTACTCTGCTATATCTTTTTCATCGCTGCTGTTCGTTCCCCTTACCCCTGCGAAAGCAACAGTTTCGAAGCGATCGCAATGTGCTCTATCCTTTACAAAGTAATGCGAATATGCATTAGTCAGAGAGAGAAGGGGAATGTTTCATGATAAAAATAAAATTTGGAATTGTAAAGACGTGAGAGTACTTTTAAATAATAAATAACTATTACAAATACTTTATTTATTTATTGTGTATATATATATATATATATATATATATATATATATATATATATATATATATATATTGTAAATAAATAAATAAAAAATATAAGGCACTAAAACAAATTTAATTATGTATATGTTATATTGATAATTTTATAAATTGTTTTTCCTATATTACAAGCTAGAGAAATATAGCTTATATTTATTTAAACAAAAAATTTGGATCTAAGTATGAACGGTTATGTATTTTTACAAATAAAACAACTATTATATTGTAAAATATAAATAAAATAAATATATCATCACGGCATATTACCCATTTCTGGGTGTGCCATTATCTACACATATGTAGACATCGGTAATGATGACGATATATTTTACCGTGTGGGCGCTTACCAGGCGTCACCTCACGGGCACTCATAGCTGGTGTGGAGAGTGCACCACAGGGGTCACTTTTGTGCCATTTCAAATCGGAAACATTTGGCGCCGGTCGGGATCGAACCCGGTTCCCCCAGGTTCGCGACCAGACACTCAGGCACGCGGCCACGGGACCCCATTATATTGTAAAATGATATAAAAAAAATCTGTTTAGCCAGCACACGACCTTTCCATATTAGGCTATATAAGTATTGTACATATTGAACATTTCTTTATATATTTTTATATTTTGTAATTCATTCTATTCACTCTTATTATTCTAATGTTCGAGATTCTTCCAATTCATTGATGAGATTGGCGGTATTTCTGAAGGATATACCTATGTAATATATGTATCTATAATTATAAATATTTAATTAATAATAAAATAAGAAATATTAAATGTACTTGCCAGAAAAAGTCTTCAGTAATGTCTTTGGCTCAGTAATGTCTTTGGCTTTTTGAAACTCACATTTATCTGTCAATTAACAAACATTTTAATTTTTCCACTTGTTTTTCATGGGTTGCGAACTAATTTACAACTTATTATTTTATATATTTCTCTATATCTCTAACTCTCTAACTTTATAGAAGATATAAAAAAAAATAAATATATCGGATAGAGATTTTTATATTCTTTAATAGTATTAATGCCAAAAATAATATTTAGAATTTTTTTTAAGAAACTAGTACTTCCGGTTGTCCAATTGTTACCAAAATTTAATCAGCTCTTCCCAGGAATGTCAGATTGAGGAAACCACAGTTAAATATTTTTTAAGTCTTACAGTATTTGAGAAACCGTGGTTTCAAAATGCACACATACACATATATACACACACATTCATACGGACATTATCGTAAAAATGTTATAATCGGGTTCAAGGGACCTTAAAACGTGCTTATTCACTAAAATCTGAATAGGCGAATTTTAGCATGATTCCATTACCTCTCTTAACGAGAGATAAAAATTAGTCATGTAATGGATTAAAAAGTATAATTACTCAATTACTTTGAAATAAATATAACCTAAATAATTATTTGTTGATAGATGACACTTTTCTCATTGAAAATACCAGCGATAACTTCAAACTAACGGGAAAAATCCCTAAAAGTGATACAGTGAGATTGAAATTATCGCATTATATCGAAAACACCCGAAGTGGATTGCGACCGTTGAGTAGAGTACCAAAACATACGCTGCTAGCTTGACGTCATACTATCGCATCGCAATAGAGCAGAGTTCCACCACCAGGTGCCCAGGTACATGTTTCTAAGATGAAAGCGTCAAGAATTCTTAAAAAACATGTTTCGTCCCTTTAAATTACACGTTGCCCAGATTTTACGACCAAATGATCACAGATCAGTATTTTGCAGATGGTTTACTAACCAAATAAGACCAAATAATGATTTTATTAATCACATTTTATGGACTGACGAATCTCGCTTTTCTAACTGTGGCTTATTTAATCGTCATAACGAACATTATTGGGCACAAGAAAATCTACGCATAGTGATTCTACGGCGAAATCAAGATAGGTTCGGGTTTAATGTTTTTTGTGGCCTATTGGGAAATAATTTAGTTGGCCCTATAATTTTTTATGGAAACCTAACTGCACAACGACATTTGGAAATTCTTCAGACATCCCTGGAAGATTTACTGGATGATTTACCTTTTGCACAAAATTACCGAATTTGGTATCGGCAAGACGGTGCTCCTGTGCATAATGCTAGAAATGTTATTAATTATTTAAACAATCGCTTTAATAATAGAATCATAGCGACTAACACACCCATTTCATGACCAGCTAGATCACCAGACTTAACGCCTCTCGATTTTTATTTATGGGGCACTTTAAAAGATAAAGTGTATGGCAGTAACATTATTTACAATAATGTAAAGGAATTACGTGAAGCAGTAGTGAACTCTTTTAATAGTATTAATCGCAATACTTTGCGGACAGTAACTGCCAGTGTTGCAAAACGTGTTCATTTATGCTTACTTAACAATGGCCAGAATTTTGAGCATTTGTTATAAATTATTGTTACATTAGTATTAAGTTGTTTTGTTTTTGATTTGTTTAAAAAAAAATGTACTTGCATTTGTTTTTAAGCTTATTTGATTAGTTATCAACTTGAAATAATTAATATCTTTATTAAATTTGAATGTAAACATACTTTGTTATACATCGTTGAAAAGAGAAAAAAAAGTTCTATTTAATCATGTAAAAATCCAATATGGCGCCCATTTAAAATAAGAAAGTTGCTATTAATATCTTGAAAACCGCCATCTTGAATTTTATACTGACATTTATAAGTTTGCCTTATTAAATAGTGTAACTTTTATATGAAACATTCTTTTATATCTCATAATGGGGGATTACGGCTCAATCGAATTAAAGGAAAATAGTAAAAAAATACGAATGTATATGCTAAATAACGAATATTAATAAAAAAATGAAATGGTGTAATTGAGATATTTCGGAAATAAAGGATTTTTTGTTATAGCGCTTCGACACTAATATCTAATATGACAATATTTTGATTGGCGAGCGAGAAACCGCCTATACATGCATTACAAATAGCGTGTTAGGAGGTGGGGATTACTACCAATGGAAGTTAAGAAATTCAAATTCGAAAGGAGGGGCTAACATTCCTGTACTACAGTTTCCAAACAGTTTTTATTTTAACATAAATTTCTTGCATTAAATTTAATAATTTAAATACACCTGTAATTATAAAGTACGTAGACTTATACAGTGTTATAATATTCATTTATTTTTATGTAAATATAATTTAAAATAGCATTTATGTCAAGAACATTTAGGTCCATGATGAAAACAGTTTGATATAAAAACACATAAATGTGACGTCACGTCAATCTTTTCAAAATTCGGGAGACCATAACTCGCTTATTAATAGGAATTTTTTCACCGGATTTTCATCAATAGTCTTAGTTTTCCTAATATTTTCAGATGAAATTATAAAAAAAAGGTGTAATCCCCCATTGTCACACTGACAGTTATAAACAATAACAACTGTTTATTTACGGTAACGGAAAATTATCGGGGTAACGGGGTTTTATCAGTATAATACTGTTCCCATTGGTTGAATTTCAAGTGTTTTGCATCATGATTGGTTGAAAACTAGTCGTTGGAATTTATCATTTAAATTTGTATTTATATTTTTTTCACATGTCAATTTGTTATTCCATTCGTCTTATTCGCCATTACCTATGTAAAAACTCACTTTATTTTAAGTATTAAATATATATGCTCCTTTCGCTCCTCTATGAGAAGCATAGGGCCTCAACGAAACTTTAAGTATTAAAAGTAACAATAAAACTTGTCCTTTAATACAATATTTTTTTATTATTTTTTAACAATTTATACATTAATATGTTGTATACGAATAGCCGGCACGTTTATTAAAAAAGTATGTAAATTTGAATTCATTTTGATCCACTTTATTTTAACCTTGTAGTGCCATCTGCAATTCAAAGTATAAAATACAATTTTTACGGAAAAATTATTGTGCTGACATCTGTAGCAAAAGAAAACAATTATAACAATTAAAAGGTACTACGTATTGTTCTTGAAAAATTACCATTCAAATTTTTAAAAAGTTAAATACTATTTAAATTCACGTATTAAAAAACATTATACCCTATAAATAACAGCATAAATTGTACCTCGTACCAGTACATAATTGCATAGCATAATTTATAAAGTTGTTTTGAAAATTTTCAAATTATTCTACGAATAAACATTCTCATTTCTCGTCTTGTGAAAGGAACTTATGCACTTTATAAAAAGATTTATTAAAAAATGATTTTAACGTTCTCGTACTTCATAAATTATCAATATCAAGGTTTTTCACATTTTTATCCACGCCTTATTCATAAATAATCATACATAGTAATTTAATGGCCAATGACTAAGCAAACAAAAGTGTAAAAGAAAGAAAAAGTCTCAAAAAATGTGTTCATACTTCCCAGGTATTGCATTAACCATTCTCCCCAACTTAGGGGGGCTAGCTGGTGGTTACTTTACTAGAAAAAGTATACAAACATGGTATCAGCAAATAAAGAAACCTAAATGGACACCGCCAAATTGGGTATATGGGCCAATGTGGACTACTTTATATTCAGGAATTGGATACGCATCCTACTTGGTTTTCAGGGATGGTAATAATATAAAATGTTAATCTTTACTACATCTCTAAGTAATCGAATCCGAAGGGATATATTATTTTGTGTATATAGTTATAAGCAGACAATATTTCAGTACATTCTCATCTATTACATACCCATTTCATTTAAATATTATTTCTATTTTATTTATACCTACAGGTACTGCACAGTTACCTCTCGTACTATATGGAACACAACTGGCATTGAATTGGGCATGGACTCCAATATTCTTTGGCTATCACAATGTAAAATGGGTAATTTAAAGCCATATTCTATTGAATAATTTTGTTATTATTTTTGACTTTCACTGTAGGCATTTTATGAAATACTTGCCTTGGATGCAGCTGCTGTTGCTTGCGGAGTAATGTTCTATAAAGTAAACAAAACAGCAGGATTGTTGTTTATTCCGTACTGCTTGTGGTTATCACTCGCCACAGCTTTGACATTCAGTATCTACAGAGATAATTCTGATAACATTAAAGAAATATAAACTAACATATGTAAACAATCAACATACGCATTTATTAATGTTGGGATAAGCATACAGGATATAACCTCAATATATTTTATAATTATTGAATATTTGCACAAATAAAACATATACGTAGTAATAGAATATGATGTATTTTCTATCAAATATTCTATACAGCTGACTACATTTTCTTAACAAAAACTTTGGGTCGTACAATCTTTGTACATTTAAAAATTGAGAAAATATACATATCGAGAAACTGGTATTTTCAAATTAGTTGAAATGTATTTTGTCGAGACAAAAGATAAATTAGCATACATTGGACAAAACTAGTCTTATCAACTATCTTCAGTTTTCTTTCGGTTTTTCTTCTTCAGTTTTCTTTGCCACTTCCTCTTTGGAAGCCTCATCAAAATTCTCAACAAGATCGGGCACTTCATCGTCCTCGTCGGAGACTAATTTACCACCAACACCTGAATTTGCAACGGTGCTAGCGAGCCTTTTTAATTGATTTAATCCTTCTGGACCTAGCTGACTTAAAATTCCTGGTAACATTTCCGTGATTTGTTTATTTTCTCCATGTCCTGTGATAGCGAAAGTGTTTGCTGCCAAGGACGCTTGAGCTTTAGGATTGTTGAAGTGAATTACCGTGCCATCATCTTTAATCATGTTCACTTCTTCAATACCAGGTATCGTGTTTACGGATAATTTCTTCAGGGATGACTGTAACTTTTTGTCATCAGTGGCTTGTGTAGAGTGTACAACCTTCTTTTTACGACGAGGAGTACCTTTTCCACCGATCCGAACTTGGGCTTGCATTTTCTTCAACTTCTCCGTATTCATTTTGAGTGTTATTTTATGTTCAAAATAACTAGAATAAATCACTGGACTTAACGTATTTATATTAATTTCATGTACGATTCACTAGACCACATGTGCTCTCGAACCGGTCACGACAAAGAGAAAATGGTTGACTTCCTTTTTAGCACGCTCAAAATCATTGCGCATGTCACAACTGCAGTTTTATTCAAACTGTCACCGAAAATCATTTATCAAAAAATATATTTATTCGTTCTAGTCCTTCTACTTAATTATATATAAATTCAAAAATTTGTTCAAAATGTTGAAATATTTAAATTTCATTAAATCATTTATAATATTCAGCTAATAATAAACTTTTCAATAAAATACAACACACAAGCTTGTTTGTTGTAATTTGGTCTTTCATACTAACCAAAAGCTGTGCAAGCTGTTCATTGGTTGGAAAAAAGCGCTAATGTCAAATTATTATAAAAAAATAAAAATTAAAACACAATTTTTTTTTGTTTATTTACAATAATTTTTCACATTTTTTTACAGCGGATTCATGTGAATTTAATTTACTTTCAAGAATTTTCTTTTTATGTGTTTTTCGTAATTCGGTCTGAAACTTATAAAATATATCTTTTATAAAATTTTCCTTCGTTTCATGAACATCCAATAATTCTTCAGAAGGGTGTATTTTATCTTCTATACACTAATAAAAAATATTTATAAATAATTTAATACAATAATAGTACAAAAACGTTTAATTTACCTGAATTATTTGCTCATTTGATGGTACTTTAATTTTATTGTTAATAGTACAAAAATTCGTAAAATCTTTTTTAATCAAATTTTTTATTCTGTGATATTCATTTATATTAATTTTCACTTCTGATTGCAATTCTAGAAGAGACTCTTTTATTTGAATAGTATTATTTATTAATTCTATGACACACAAAGCTATCTGTTCTCGAACGTCATCTAGATTGGATAAATCCATTTTACTACATTCCATATTACTCTCTTTATATATCTCAATCTATAAAAAGAAATAACCATAAATTATAAAATATTTATTGAAAAAAATTTACCTTCAATAAATCACTTTTCTTCACATCAATTAAATCACATATTTCTTGTAATAAATTAACTTTATTATGAAGTTCTGTCACTAATCCTTTAATTTCACCTTCCAACTGTTTTAACATTGTGTTTAATTTCTCATATTCATAATTTATATCATTTTTATAAGCGTTCCAAACTTCTTCAAAATCTTCTCCTAGTTCTGTTAGAAGATTTAAGTCACTTGAAGTTGATCCAATTTTGGAACTTGTTTTTGTTTTTATACTAATTTCCTCGCTTATACGGTCTACTGAGGTTTTTAGTAACGTTTTTGAATTTAATTTTAAAGTTTTTGATGCGTCTCCTTCAAAATCATGAGCTAAAATCTGTCCTATAGTAATACCTGTAAAAACATTTGCTATAATTCTTTAAATGTATTAAAAAAAAAAAATTATCCTTTAATACTTTGTTTTCACCAAAACTGAACGGGGTATCATACGTTATGCAACATCTATATAAGATATGTACGTACTGTCTATACAGTTTGTAGACCCAAGTGAAACAAACAGACCTATTATTTGAAAAGTTATGCAACTCTTGACATGCAACAGCTCGACAATTTTTGTGAAACTGGTTATACTTATTTTTCGAAAACTGCAGTTTAAAACATTTGAAAATTGGCACGAAATGCGAGAAGTTACAAATAAATGCAGTACGTGCGACGTGCGTGTGTGTGCTACCCCCTTAATCTTAATTATTTTATATTAGCGGACAATTACAAACACTTTGCTTATATTTCATTTATCATTACGTTGAGAAGCGCAGTTATATGACTGAGTGAGTTAAGTCATAGAGGTGATTGAGGTTCGGATGAGTGCCTGTGAAATGACCACTAACCCAGCCAACACACAATGTTCTGAGAATATTCTATACTTATCTTTAGCGAATATTCATAATTTATAGATTCCTAGAATATTCTATATATATTTATATTTTCTAATTATATTCTCTGGATATTCTACGAAGAATATTCTATTCATATTTTGTTTTAAATATTCTAGGATTATTTCCTCTGAATATTCTTCTCGTGTATATTTTATAAATATTCAGAGATTATTTAATTAAACATGAACAAACTTCACATCAATCTACATAATTTTCTGCTTAAAGTACGCTTTATTTTTTCCTTAGTACATAACACTGCGTAGCTATTTTATTAAATTGATATGTATTGGATTATAAACGTAACTTTATTATATAATATACTTTTATTTCGAGAAATTCTGGTGAAGTTAGCTATCATTACTTTATTTATTATTTAAATTTGCCCATTTTGAAATAAGCTGCTGATTGTTTATCCTGCGTGAATTATAAAATATAGAAATTGATAATTAGTGTTTAATTACATAATTTAAAATGATCGATATATTATGAAATCGAATAGTCAGCAATGGTGTTCGTATTTCGTACGTGTAAACATCAACAGATGTCAGAAGTACAGCGGAAGCAAGCAAGAAGCGTCATAGCGTCATAAAGAAGCCAAGAAGCATATTGGAGTGGTTGTTTAGTTTCTTGTTCTCTGTTTTTTTTATGTACAGTGTAATAAAAGTACTGAAAGTTCGTGATTTCTTCATTTCATTGTAAGTATTAATTCATTTGTAAAGTACTGCTCTGTTTTCCATATGATTTATGAAGTGGAATATAACCTATAAATTATTTTTACGTGAATCATACTTTTTAAATTATGAATACGTTTTCAATTTATTAATATTTTCAGTTATTGCAAATATGAAGCGACGACGGGTATCAGAAAGGCACATGAATAGAATTGCTAATAAGGAAACAACAGATATTTTACGTATTTTAAACACATGTGAAAATTCAGAAGAAACTGAAAGTGTTTGCGAAATTGTTCCATATGAGAACAATTCTACAGACAAACTTTCGGCCATTATATTGGGTAGGAGTAGGAAAGTAGGCTGTTATTATAATAATTTTTAAATATTCTGTTTCTGTTTTCGCAGAGTCCGTTCAAGTAAAATGGCCGCAAAGTACCCTAAAAAACATAGAGATATGCGTATCCAAGTGGTTCTCAAAAGCCACGGAGAGGCTCAAGCAAAAAGAAAAAAATAAAACGGACGATTGAATTTGTTTTCGTTAAGAATGCAAGCCTTGGAGATATGTTTTACTTTTTCAACATGTGTTTTTTCCTGCATTTAATAGAATATGGTAAGATATATAAGAAAAATAATTTTACAGAATTTATTGGAATTTGTGTTTTTGTTTTCAGTCAAACTTCAACAGAAGAAAAATTTTTTTTTCAACATGAGTGTTATTTATTTTTTTATATAAAATATATATTTAATGTTAATTTTTAAAAAATATATGAATAAAAATATTTAGAACAATTTTATACTTTTTGTCACACATCAGTCCTTCCTGTGATGTCATGTAAATATTATTATAAAAGATAAAATTTAAATTTCTATAATTCAGCAATATTTCAGGATATGTCAATAAATAAGATAGGCTTCAAAATATTCTTTCAATATTCCTTCGAATATTACTAGAACATTAATTAGTAAAAAAATTGATTATTCCTATATTATTCCTTTCATATCTGGGAATATTTTAAGGATATTCAAATATCCTGTGTCATATAATTTTAGAATATACTAGGAATATTACTATTAGATTAATATATATATATATTTCAATATTAGAGTAATAATCCTAGGACATTCTAAAATGTTTCTACGAATATTCTTCTAAATATTGTGAGAATATTTGTAGAATATCGTCAGGTGGGACATTAGAATATTCTTTGAATATTCTTTGTATATCTACGAAGATTCTAAGGATATATGAATATGCGATAATATATATTCTTAGAATATACTAGGAATAAATTTGTGTTGGCTGGGAACAAGTACCTTCAACCATAAGCAGATATTATCGTTACTCACAAATTTGTAAATAAAAGCAGATTGGCACACTCAGAAATGGAGAATAAGCTGTGATGATACATTTAAATTTTTTTTTTTCGTCTTAGAAAATATGCATTTTTTTTTCATCAAAATAAACGCGTGAAGTGCACTTTCTATAACGTAAACGAATGAAAAAATGAAACGCTATGTCCTATGGTACCTTTTCCATGCTTTTATTGTGCACGTAAAAAAAAAAAATTGTTGCAACTCGTGAGTAAAGTACTTTTTTACTCAAAGGTTTCGCGCACTCGGTTTCGGCTCGTGCGGTTTTAATATTTACCTGACTTAGAAATACTGCCTGATGCAATAGCTTTATTTTTACTTTGGGCACTAATTTTACTATATCTAGAAGATTTGTCGCTAGACTTTCGTTTTCTAGCTGATATTTGCGATTCACGGCTACGAAAAGATTTACTTGTTTTTGAGACCTACAATCAATAAATTTTATACCTATTTACATATAATAATGAATATTATAAAAATTTTCTACAATCAGCAGATTTCTTTCTTATTACAACGTTACAACTTGAACAACATAAATGAATATAAAGAAATGTACAGATTTTTATGGATAAGAATTATTTTTGGTACTTTTTCGTCTATAGGTTTAGATGAAATCACGCTGCCTTTACTTCCAGATTGTATTGTTTTCATTTCCATTGTAGCAATTTGTTTTTTGATTTCAATTATTTCCTCTGCTAGTTTAATACAAGTTTCTTTAAAAATGTTCAAAGCAAATTTGGCGTCTGTTACGTTCAAAAGAATTAAATCACTAGATTTATCCTTAATATAGTCTTCAACAGCTTTCTCCATTTGTTGCATACGAGTTTCAGAGATATTGTAAGATAAATCATCGTTCAGTAGCATTGAATTTAAATAAATCTGTTTATGTAGAGTATCCATTTCTTCTCGTAAATTCTTTTCAACTAGTTCTATAGATTCTTCTACATAAGGCTGCATCTTAGCAGACTTTACACTACGTGCGATATTAGCAAATCGAAGAGAAGATAATGTTACGGCTATATCTTCTTTCGATGTACGAATGTGACCAATGAATCTATGAAATTTTAATTACATATAAATTAAATCATAATTACGATCACAAGCGCAAATGTCTATTTAATTCATAATAATTATATATCAACTCACGAATAACTTATGAAATTAAAATATACCTAATTATATTACTTGCTTTTAGGCTTGAACCTAAATAATCCACCAACATTCCAGCGTCTTTAACGCTTGTCTTTCCTTTCTCCAAATCACCATTGATGGCTGAAAGACACAATTCTAACTGAGATTTGTTTAAATTTCCAATTCCTACTTCCAAAGAAGTTTTCCAGTGGCAACTACTATTTCCATCTGTATCTATACCAGCCATATCTATTATATGTATCTGTAATATACATATATTTTCTTTAAAAAAATTTAAGTGTAAAATTTATATTCAACCTTAGATATTTTTTCTGTTGGATCTGATATTATACGAGATGTATTTCGAATATGTATTGTAAACACAGAAGTAAATAAATTAGATATATAAGAATCATAGAGTATTTTTCTTTGACTTTCACCTATAAAATTTATATATTTAACGTTTTTTTTTTGCATATTTCATTACTACCTTTAAATAAAAATTTTAGGGCCCCTCTTTCTGATTTTATTTTAACAATGTCTAAATGTTTGTACGGATGGTATAATACTTGATTGTGAAGAACATCTATGACTTTAGTTTTATATATTTCAACAAACGTTATCCCAAATCTTAATTTCATTTCCCGCTTATACACATCTTTTAAAATAAATATTTCTTCTATTATTCTTGGTATCAAACCGCGACTCTGTATAAATATATTATGCATATAAGTAATATTGTATATATTCAGGCAACATCGATGTATACTTCAAAATTGTCTAATAATCCGCTTATAGTGGAAGATTTCCCAGTTCCAGTTTGACCATACGCAAAAATTAGTGCATCTATTCCCATTATTGTTCTGAAAGGAAAAAATGAAAATAAAAGATTAATAATCTCAATATTTTATACTTTTTTAGGGCTTCTTTAATTATTAAATCAAATATTTCATTTTTATTAAAATTATATAAAACACCATCAGTACAATATGTCCAATAATTCGGCAACAGAATCGTTTTCCCTTTTCCAAAATCTTGTAACGAACGAACATAAACGGTTTTTTGATCATCCAAGATTTTAACATATTCCCATTCTTCATCAATATTGGGTAATATTTGTATATAAGATTTTATATTTTTAGTGAATTTTTTATTCATCTTGTGTGATATTTAAAATAAATCATTATTTTGTGAAAATCAAAATCACGTCAAAATCGTGGTAAAAGTAAGAAATAAATTCAAATTTTTCCCGCTATGACAACTACCTAATTTCAAGCGTAACTTGACATTTCATTTACGTACAAATGCCAAGTACAAGTACACGTGCTGTATAACCTATATTTTGTTAAGAAGTGAATCATTTTTAATATTTTTATGAGAACATAGTTTATAATGCCTAAAATTAAAAAGAAAATTGCTGAAAAAATATTTCAGAAGAAGTCTGTTAATACAAAAAAGTCCGTAAATCCTTTTGAAGTTCATATTAATAAACAAAAATATGAAGTTCTTGGTCAAAAATTAAAAAACGATCATGGATTACCTGGCGTATCTAGAGCTAAAGCTATTAGAAAGGTTTGTAACTATATCATATTAAATGATATAGTAATTAGTAATATTAAATATTACTAATTAATATTTTTATAGCGAAAACATACTCTTTTGCCAGAGTACAGTGTTAAACATAAATCTAATAAATTTGTTGACAAACGTATTGGAGAAAAAAATTACTTCATGAGTGAGGAAGATCGTACAATGGCAAGATTTACTGCTGAAAGAATGAAGCACCATAACAGAAAGTCTATGTATAATTTAGCAGATGACGAAATATTAACACATCGTGGGCAAACTTTAAATGAAATAGAAAAATTTGATGATCCTCGTTCTGATGATGACGATGATATTGATGATGAAGGCAGAAAATCTTCAGGGAAACTTGATGGTAATATACTTCGTTTTATTTATCATATAATCAGGAGATAAATTTTTATACAGGTGATTCATGAAGTGTGTGCTAAAATAAAATCATGTATTGGAGGAGTCATTTTGAATATAATGGGGGATTCCATGATTTTTTATTTTTTTTTACATGTTATAATATTTTTAAATTCAGAAATTCCCCAATTTTTTTTAAATTCGACTTTTTTTGGAAGAAAAAAAATGGTACATATTTGGTATCCACCGTTTCCCGTCTTACGACGTAAGCGAATCCAGTGGTGGAGAGCCTGCTGTTATCCAGAGGTTCTAAACCATGTTGTGCGGCTAAGCTTATATCGCTTTATATTTGAAAATTTAATTTTGTTCTTATTTTCTTTTTTATTACTTATCTTAAATTTAGTTTATTGTAAGTTATAGAGTTTATTAGTATTTAAGTAAGTATTTGTAAAAATAATAGCGTGTAGCCGCATAAACACCATGACGAAATACTCAGTGGAACAGTTGGTTTGTTGATGGGAACGCCCACTTACTATGTCGGCCAATTAAAGAGAGTCGGGTTCGGTAGCGTCATCAAGCCCGGAAAAATCCGCGCGTTTTGAAAGTGTGAAATATATTTTAGCATTTATAAAAAAAGTTATAAAACATATATAAAAGAAATTTTGCGTCAATAACACAGGTATATGGGAAGAATTAATTATGTGTATGATTTATATCAAAATTCGATACGATTGGAATCCCCTATTGTTATTTAAAGGTATGTCTGCAAACTTTTCGTTACAGAGCTACAGCCCTTTGAAAGTGTACCTCATCAGACAATTTTTTATTAATTACTTTGTTACTAGTTGCACCAGAATTTTGAACTTGGTAGGAGGATACTATACTTCATTTCACGTAAGAAAATAGAGCCGACCATTTTTACATGCATTAAATAAATAATTTAAATTCATGAAATCAAATTTTGTCAATAATAAAAATATTTTTACTTGTAAAATGTACGAGTCCTGAATATTAAAAATTAAATCAAACATGGTTAAAAATCATTTAATTCTGTCGATTTTATTTGATAAATCACAGCTAACAAGTGATATTTTTTTCTCTTTAGTGAGAGCATTCTGACCAATTAAAGGGTGGGTAGAATTTATAGCCTTAGCTAACAAGTGATATTTTTTTCTTTTTTGTGAGAGCATTCTGACCAATTAAAGGGTGGGTAGAACTTATATCCTTATCTAAATAACGCTATTTTCTTACGTGAAATGAATTATAATATAGATTCATATTTATACCTTTTTACCTCTCACTAAGAGAGGTATTGGATTCATACTAAAATTCGCATATCCGGATTTTATTGAATAAGCACGATTTAAGGTCCCTAAAATCCGTTTATAAGAGAGGTACTGGATTCTTACTAAAATTCACATATCCAGATTTTATTGAATAAGCATGATTTAAGGTCCCTAGAATCCGTTTATAACATTTTTAAAATGATGTCTGTGTGTGTGTGTGTGTGTGTGTGTGTGTGTGTGTATGTATGGATGTTGGAGGGACGATTCTTCAAAAACTATAAGACTTAAGACATGTTTAACTATGAATTCCTTAATCTGACATTCCTGGGAAGAGCTGAAAAGGTTTTGGTAACAATTGAACAACCGGAAGTAGTAGTTTCTTAGAAAAATTCTTCTAAATATAATTTTTTGGAAATTTTTGTTATTAAATATTGAAGAACATAAAATTCTCCATCTAATACATTTAAATTTTTTATTATATCTTGTATATATTCAGAGAAACACTATAATATATAGAGTAATCTAATCGCAGAAGCTGAGGCACTAATGGCTGTTTGCACCAACGTAACTTAAATATTAAACTCGGCTTAAATTGACAATATTGCATCGAAATGAAATGTCAAATGAAGTACAGTCGAACTTCGATAACTCAAACATTGACTTGCTACAAAAAAAGTTCGAGTTATCAAGACTTCGGGTTATTAAACAAAATGCATATGTATATTATTTATGTATTTATTCGAGTAAAAATCACTTACCTTATGATATACATATACAGATTGATATTTTCAGATCAAAGTTATAAACATTATTTTAATGTAAAAAAAGTCAGTTATTTGTGACTGACGATAGAATTTTTTATTTTGATTTTCAATAAAAAAAAGCTTCAATGTTCATCAATAGATAAAGTTTTTAAAGTACGTTTCAATGACATATCATCAGGAATAAAAATGTCTTAAACGTGATAAATCAAGTAGGCACAGTATTTATTTTTTTTTCACTTAATAATAATTAACAAAGCAAAAGTTTGAACTTCAGTAGTGCAAAACCCAAATTGCCTCAGTCATCATGTTATAAAAACACCTGTTACAAAATCACGTAATTAGGGGATTCCCCCAGAATTCGACTTATTGAAGCTGGCGCCAAATATTCTGTTCGAATTATAAAGATATTCGAGTAATCGAAGTTCGAGTTATCAAGTAAAAATTACCCATAATTCTCACTCTTGGCGCTATTGCCAACCAGTTTGATTCGAGTTATCAAAAATACGAGTTATCGAAGTTCGACTTACTGAAGTTCGACTGTGTAATGTATTGATGTCAAAATTTCGATTTGCATTTTTTTGTTTAAGCCTAGCTTTAAATTTAAGCCTTGTTGGTGCAAACGGCCATAAGGAAACCAGTTGGCAAATTCCAATGTTTATAACATAGTTTGTAAATGACACATGTCAGTGTCAAAAATCAACAGTTTTAGTGACATTCTCGTAGCTTTTTCTAGGTATATTTAATCTGTCTTATTGTTTTATTAATTAAATATTTGAAATTATAGGTAAAATGCATATATCCATCAGAAATACCGCCAATCTGGTTAATGAATTGGAAGAATCTCTGACATATAGGAACTTCCTCATACAATGAAAAATAGATAATTATATGTGTGCAGAAGACATTCATGTTAAATACAATAAAAAAAACAATATTTGGGTAAAGTTCTGTAATATTTTGTTATAAAACGACGGTTCCATAGCAAAGTGCAATACAATACTTATATAGCCTAATATGGAAATGGCGAGAGGTCTTGGGCTGGCCACAACAGATTTTTTTTTTGTTTCTGTATCTCAACCAGAGGCGTATCATATGGGGAAGTCATGAACATATTTCATCGTTTTTTTTTACCTATTAATATTTTTTCATTTTTTCTTATAAAATATTGCATACAATGTGAAAATACACAAAAAAGGTATTCTTGTTAAAACTTTATAAATGCAGTAGTTTTTGAGTAATTTTTAGAAAAAATCATATATCCTCATATAAGACGTCTTTGATTGAGATACAGAAACAAAAGAAACTGTAAATATGCATCTAAATAAGTAGTATCCTCCTACCAAATTTCAAAATTTTACAGCAATTAGTACCAGAGTTGTTATTAATAAAAATGTGCTTGATATGCACTTTCAAAGGGCTGTACAGGGTGTCTCACTTTCGATGTTTTTTTAGGCTATCACGGGAAATATTATTGATAGAGCAAAATCGTTTCACATTCCAGGGTCAACTTTTTGAAAAAAGTATAATAGTCACCACAGGAATTTTCGATCTTCTTTTGTTTCGGAGCTACAGGCAAAAACTTGTTTTTCGCTATGAATGATGAACTATAATAGTTTTTTTTTTTATTTGTATCTTAATAATTTTCAATTTTTTCGCTCCAAAAAATTAATAAATCATCTTTTATTCATGTGTAAAACAAAAGAATCTAGACTTGTTATACATCGTTGAAAAGCTTATAAAATGAGCAAAAAGATGAGACTATTTTCAACATCGGTTGCCATTTAAAAAATCATAAGTTTGTGTCATATCTCGAAAATTATGAAATTTTCAAAAAATCTAATTACGCCATTTTATTTTACCTAAAAAACGGTACAAAATTTGTAAAAACATTTTTTTTCTAACTACCATATTAAATAAGTTATGAGATATTTTCGAAATGAGCGAAAAACAAGTTTTTGTCTGTAGCTCAAAAACAAATGAAGATCGAAAATTCCTGTGGTGACTATTAAACTTTTTTCAAAAAGTTGACCCTGTAATGTGCAAACGATTTTGCTCTATCATTTATATTTCCTGAGATACCCTGAAAAAACATCGAAAATGAGACATTCTGTACTCTGTAACGAAAAGTTTCCAGACATACCTTCATATAACATTTTTTACTCAAAATGAGTCCCTCAATACTGGTTTTATTTTGGCACACTCTTAGGCTTGTAGTATGATTACGGTTTTAACTAAAACGCTGTTTTAAGAAATGTTAAATTTCATTATTTAATAATAATAATAATAATAAATAATATCACATTTATCAAAATATGCTTTCAAAGCTGAACATAGTTTGTATTCAAACAAATATTTAAAAAAAATCGTTCTTTAAACATACAGGTGAAATTTTATTAAATATTTAAATTTGAATTTGACATTTCTAAAAACAGTGTTTTAGTTAAAATCGTGATCATTCTACGAGCCTTAATGAATTACCTGTATAAATGATTCTGAGAATGAATAATTGCTGCAAAGACTTGTTAATATCTACTTTATAAGTATAAGCATGAATTGTAATCCAAAATAATATTACATTTGATTTTTATTTTAACAGACAGTTTTGTGGGTGATGCTCATTTTGGTGGAGGAGTCTTAACAAAAACTGGCAAGGAAGGTGCAAAGTCACATAAAGATCTCATTGATCAATTAATTGCGGAATCAAAGAAAAGAAAAGCTGAAAAACAGAAAACGAAAGAAGAAACTTTAGAACTCACAGAAAAATTAGATAGCGAATGGAAGGACTTACTACCCCTTGTAAGTAAAAGTAAAAATTCTGAGTTTGAACAACCCGAAGTACGTCAAAAGCCTGATGACTATGATAAAGTAATGAGAGAACTTAAATTTGAAGCAAGGGGTAATCCTACAGACAGATTAAAAAGCGAAGATGAAATAGCTAAGGAAGAAAAAGGCCGCCTAGAAAAATTAGAGCAAGATCGGCTTAATAGAATGATGGGTAATATCTCAAAACCCACTGTCCAACATCGTAGCGCAGATGATTTAGACGACAATTTCAATTACGATTCAGATCCTGAAGAAATACTCGCTTATGATGAAGAAGGAAAAGTGAAAAATGGGATTCATTTTGAAACGACAGAAACAAATGAAAATATCGAAGAATCAATCAAAGAACAATCTGAAAATGAAGTTAGTGAAGATGAAGTAAGTTCTGAAGCAGAAACAGATGACGATTTATCTGATTTAAAAGAAAGCGAATCTGAATCAGATGAAGAAATTGAAGAATCAAAAACTTTAAAACAAATTAGTAAAATTAAAAAAGCAGAAAACAAGAATATTAAGCAAATTGAAATTGGCAATGAAGAAAAAAAGGAAACCGAAAAAGTTATAAATGTTATACAAAACAAAAATATAGAAAGAGATACAGATTTAAAACCTGAAATTACTATTAAAAAAGAAGAATCCGATTCCGAAAATGAAACTCGGAACGAAATAATTGAAAAAGCTAAAAAAGAATTGCCATACACTTATTCTCTTCCCGAATCTTACGAGTCCTTACAAACTCTTCTTAATGACAAATCTCCTGAATATCAAAATATAATTATTGAACGAATGATAAAATGCAATCACCCAAGCTTAGCTGAAGAAAATAAAGATAATTTATCACGGCTCTTTGTGTATATACTCCAACATTTAAATGATGTCGCTCCAGAAAAAGCCGACAACATTGAGAATATAAAACATTGCTTTGCGGTTTTAAATAATCTCACACCACATTTATATACTCTTGCTCAATACAATCCACAAAATGCACGAGATTCGCTCATAGAAGTGATAAAAGAAAAGCAAAGTGATTACAAAAAACATTTCAAACAATTTCCAGGTGTAGATGTTCTCGTTTTTTTAAAATTAGTAAGTTGTTTATTCTCTACATCAGATTTTCGACATCAAGTTGTTACACCATGTTTCATATTTATTAGTCAAATCTTAACAAATTGTAAAGTTAAAACAAGATATGATGTGGTGTATGGTTTGTTTTTAGTGACCTTGTTTATTGAGGTAAGAATATTTTAAATATATATGTACTTAAATGTATTTTCGTTACTACCGTTTGGAAAAGTACTTCATTTTATTAATCATCAGTTAAGAAAACTAGTTTTTTCCGCACTTAGTACGGAAAAGCAAACTACCACTAACTACTGTAACACATATCTTAATTTATTGTATACAGGGTGTTTAAATGAGCAAAATTGTGTCATTTCGAATTACAAAATTGGTGAATCAGCAAATAGTTTTTTTATACCTGATTTACAGCAGAGACTGGAGAAACTGTAAATCGGTTTTTGGTGCCGTGTTGAACACATTGTTGGCTGTCAAAAAAATCGCACTTTTAATGTCAATTGGTAAAAAAAATTATGTCAGCGGTTCCCAAAATATAGGACCTAACTTATTTATTTTAACATACCGACAGTTTATTTTATTTTATCAGTGAACATGGGCGTACGTCATTACCATACTTACATTGAAATTGATTGACAGCAATGTATTAACGCGTTTTTATTTAAAAAAAAAAAAAAAAAAAAAAAAAAAAACAGTTGTCAAGGTCATCAAACCGTCATCTTTCAAAATGATGTATTCGTATACAACTGAAAATAATCTGATGTGGCCAACACAAAACCTCCCGCTATTTAATTTTTACATACATACATACATACGTACATAAAATTACACGATTCCCACTTAGGGGGTTCGCAAATACCCGGAAACAATAGTAACAATAAGAAAAGGTATAAGAGTAAGAGCTCAGCTGACTCACTTCCCTCTTTAACAATATTCTTCTTTCGTCTTGTCCACAATCATCATAGCATTCATACATAAGTGACTGATTTTCGGTAGCGAATAACCCCATCCGGACCACAATAATAGTTACGCAACAATCTTCCTTCGCCACACTTTCCTATCCATTTTTATTAATTTAAATACATACTTACGTATTTACTAACCCTACAAACTGTTCCATTACATAAAACTATTGATTTATTTACTATTTTCTTTTTAAAATGTCACTATTATTAATTTGAAGTGATTAGTTTTTTGACAGTGACATTTACTGTTAAGTTACATTCATTTGCAATATGACCTGTGTAACAAAGGAATTGTGTTTATCTTAGGCTTCGGGACTAATAAAAAAAATTATTTTTAAATTTATCTGCAAAATATATAGAAAAAGTATTAATGTATTCCTGTAGAAAATTCAATAATCTTTAATTTTCATGAGACATAAAATGCGAAAAAATGGTATTTAATGATATTTTTTGAAGAAAAACCATTATGAGCTTCAGGTAAAGTGCCATTTCCGGTTATCCGATTTACACCAAAATCTAATGGCTTCTTTCCATATTAGAATAGGATAGAAATACAAGGTTTCAGAATTTTCTGAATGATAGTATTTGAGTTAGAGCGAAGACAAAATCCCTACACATACACACACACATAAATACACACACATACATACATACACACACACACACATACAGACATCGTGAAAATGTTAAAATTGGATTCTAGGGACCATAAAACGTGTTCATTTACTAAAATCTCGATACGTGATTTTTAGCACGATCCCTATACCTCCCTTACCAAGGGTAGCGGGAAGTAAAATTTCCGATTTATTTGATGCCCAAGTTCACTGATAAAAAAAACTCGGTATATTATCTATTTGCTTATTTGGTAGAGAAGTTAATTTTGAATTCAACGATATAATCGTTTCATACTCTCGCATAACGCTGTTTTAAGAAATGTCAAATTTCAATATTTAATAATAAAAATAAATAATATAAAATTTATCAAAATATGATTTTTAAGCAGAATATAGTTTGTATTCAAACAAATATTTTTAAAAAATCGTTCTTTAAGCATAAGGGTGAAATTAAACATTGAAATTTGAAAGTGACATTTCTAAAAACAGTGTTTTAGTTAAAACCGAGCTCGCACTACCAGCCAATGTGACCTATTGGAAATAAGCCCTGCTTTGTTTGAAACTTAATTTTAGTTTACTTTCGATTTTTTTAAATCAAGTAGGCCTTGATAGTTGAGCAAAATCTATTTTCGTTTCAGGTAAAGTACCTTTTTAGTTCAAATTCGCCAAAGTTTTACTAATTCTAATTGTATTGTATATTTATGAGTTATTTTTAATTAGGGTACACAAAATATTAATTCGCAATACTTCATGATACCATGTATTGTTGTGTTGGATACGTAGCACTGACTTCTTCCATCTTTAAGTACAAAATTACGAAAGATACGGTAACTATACTGAGTAACATTTCCAACACATTAAAATGACAAATAAATAATAAAACGAGGAATTGAAAGAAACGAACCAAATATTTACGATAAGTACACCTTTTATCAATTTCAATATTCGGAACGATAGGCATATAATATGAATATTGGTGTAAATTAATCATATTTTGAGGAAGTAATGTGAGTTCCAGGTACTCTAATACACAGCGTATTAACATTACATTCCTTTCTAAAAATATGATTAATTTACTCCAATATTCATATTATTTGCCTATTGTAACGGAATAATGAAATTACTAAAATGTATACTTATCGTGAGTATTAGGTTCGTTTCTTTCAGTTCCTCGTTTCTTTATTTATTTGTCATTTTAATACATTGGAAATGTCACTCAGCATAGTTACCGTATCTTCCGTAATTTTATACTTAAAGGTGGAAGAAATCAGTGCTACATATCTCATAAATACATTGTACCACGAAGTACTGCGAATTTATTTTTTGTGTACCCTAATTAAAATTCATTCATAATTATACACTGTAACGGAGAGATAACAACAATTTTCTAAAGAAAAAATGGATCTTTTTTGTGCCGGTGTATCTATGTATTTTTAAGCTTTGATAGTCCTTAACAAACAGTTTTAAGGTCTAGTTTTAATATACATGACCCGTGTTCTAATTTGTTACTACGGTAGAGGACCCCATTCAGAATTAAATTCTCTAAGGAATAATCAAATGAAAAATACACGTTCGTAAGTTAGGTCCCATGTTTTGGAAGCCGCTGATAAAAAAATATTTTTGCTATCACAAATTTTGTAAATGAAAATGGCATAATTTTGCTTATTTCACCAAACTCGTACCGCTTCAAAAAAAAAAAGTTTCCGCAAGTTTATTGAAACATTCTGTAAAAGTAACATTTTTACACTTGTGCCAAACGATAGTAGAAGAAATCCTCGTCTACAACTCGTAGGAAATTTAGGTATTTTTCCGTACAAGGCTTGTTTTTAATGTACGTCTCGATAAAAATTAAACGCCTAGTACCGAAAAATATCACTTTTCTTTACTAGTTGCTTAAATAGCTATATCATGCCTTCATTCTAAATTTGAATTTACGAAAGATGTCAGTTGAATAAAAGACAGAAGTACATTTTAATATTAAAAGCACTTGATAGTAATTTTATGAAAGATAATCTTGACTATAAAGGTGGCTCTCATATATAGAATGTAACAGAATTAAATATATTAAATTTAGGAAGTGTCTATTGCACTGTCCAGACAGAGTCGCAAAAAAAAATAGTGAACTGTCGCACCAGACGGAATCTAGCGGACAATTCTAGCGGCCACTCCTCGAATCTACCTAAAAACCACTGTCTGCCAATTAGAAATTGTCAGTTAGGTTCATAATTGGTAGACAGCGGTTTTTAGGTTCTGTTCGAGAAGTGGCCGCTCTGCGCATGTGCAACAGTTCACTAATTTATTTTTTTGCGGCATTAAATTTAACCAGTGTTAGAACTCGTCGAGAACAACAATATTTCTTAGTAACTTTTTTTTAAAACTTAGATATTCTGTTAAAAATCTTCAGTTTTGTAAAAAAAAGCATTACCTGCCTAAAAATACTAAAAAAAATGAGACTTCAAAAAAATGTTACTAAGAAAAATTGTTGCTCTCGACGAGATCTGTCAGCGTCACGTTTTTCTGTTTTCGAAATTGGAAATATTTTTTCCCAAAAAATAAATTGCGATTTCGAAAAAAGTTACTAAGAAATATTGTTACTCTTGCCGAGTTCTATCACTGGTTAAATTGAATGTACTTATTTTTGTTACACGTGTATTTCCTACATAGGAATCTCGAGAACTATAAATTATTCAGATTAGATAAAATTATAACTAAAGAAAAAACCCCTTAACCTTAACAATAAATTTAAGGGGTTTTTTCTTTAGTTATAACTTTACCTTAAGACTCCATTTTAGTTTTATAATTAGATAAAATTATGCAGGATATGGGATACTAATAATTATTTTTAATTTTATTTTCTGAAACGTTCACATATTTATATTACACATCTAAAATTTTGTATTCTTTTTTATTTAATTTGAGTGAGATAAGAATTTATAAATATTACTTAAAAATTTTAATATTACTGGATGTAACGTAGGAGTAGCTAATGATATTTAGAAATATTATAGAAATTGAAAACTCGTAACAACAAAAACCGTAATAAAACTAAACACGAACAAGTTAGTTGAAAACGCGTCAATAGCAGAAAAAACGTTTCCTGACTGGTGTAGTTTTATGCCAACGTAATTATGAAGTTTGTAAGAAATGTCATCAGTCACTCGTAGTTCATAAACCATTTGATGTCTTTTTAGCGCCAAAATAAATTGCAAAAAAAACATTTAGTGAAATTTGAAAAGAATTAACGTCATAAGATAGTCAGGTTTTAGTAAAAAAAATTATCTGAAATAATTACAATCACGTATTACGTTTATACGGCGACAGCAAATATATAATTATCGAGATCCTTATTGTAGGGCACTTATATGTACATACATTGTATTTTCTGGAAAATATTGTTATCTACTTATATATATTTTATTTTGCTTTTTTCAGTATACAGTTCTTTCAAAGCGATACCTTCCTGCAGTTATCATTTTTTTAATGGGCATAATTCATATGGCTGTACCTAAAATAGGCGTACGATTATTAAAAATTTATCCACCATTTAAAAACAATTCAACAAGTTTGGTATTAGTAGAAACATATAAACCAAATGTTAGTTCAAAGATGTGTGCTGAAGATTTTGTAAAAACTGATTTTAATGAAGAATTTAAAGTTAAAATATTGTTTAATGCATTAAATTTATTCGAAGATTTGCAAAATAATTGGGAAAATCTTCCTTCGAGTATAAATATTTTTGCATCATTTTTTGAATTATTAAATAAACTTCCTACAATAAGCTACCCAAAAAATGTTCAGGACAAAATGAAAGAACTCACAAATAAATATGAAGAAATGAAATCAAATAAGAAAATAAATTATATTGTAATGGAAAAAAAGAAACCGAAGGCTTTAAGATTATACGAACCCAATATTCAACCAGTATTCGAGTATAAAAAAGCTAAACCAATGTCACGAGAAAAGGCGGAAAGGGAAAAGTTGTTGTATAAATACAAGAAAGAAATGAAAGGAGCAGTCAGAGAAATTAGGAGAGATAAATCCTTCTTGGGAAGAGTAAAGATAAAGCAACAAATGCAAAGGTAAGAAATTTTAATATACTATTGTATATTTTAATCAATTAGTAAATATAAATATTTTTTTGCCGATTGACATGAAAAGTGCGATTTTTTTGACAGAACATTCTGTAAAATATCACTTTTACTGCCTGTTGGTGCTATTTACATATCAATCGTACAATAAACTCATAGCAATGGCGATAACTTTCAAAATAGGTATTAAATTAATATTAATTCTAAAATCGGCAAAAAAATATTGCGTTCAACACGGCACTAAACACAGATTAACAGATTCGACAACATTCGGCAATGAAACTGCAGTCTCTGCTGTAAATCTGGTATTTTAGTGCCTAGTTAAACAAAAAAAATCTATTATAAACATATAAAATAATGTAAACTATTTTGTTTTAGTGATTATGAGAGAAGAGAAAAAGTTAAGCGAATCTACGCTGAAGCATCAATACAACAAAGTGAACTTAATATGTTGGATAGAAAAAAGAAAAGAAAATAAAATTAAAATTTATATTCTTTATAAGACCTTGTACATATTCTTATATTTTAAAATATAGAGGAATTTTAGGTTTTAATAACTGTGTATTAATATCATGCGTGATTGCTAGTGCCGTTTTCTTTGATACATTTAATCGATGATTATTATTGTCCCATATTGCTTGTTTCCACTTTTTAAAATAAAATAATTTGATGAAAAATATTTCTTTCCTAGTTTCCATTAAATCTTTATATTTCATAGCTAATTTTTTATTAGCAAAACATACAATATGTTGTAGAGCTATATTAATTGTATATTTTTGAAATAATTCCTTTGCTTTTTGCATTTGTTGTTTTAAATTTTTTCCATTTTCAACGTAAATAATCCATTTTGCAAAAGTAGATTTTAATAAATTTATGTCATAAAATCTTGTTGCTTTTATAAAATTATTTCTTGAAAATATTTTGTGCTTTTTCCATTGTTTCCAAGATAATAAATAATTGTATAAAATATCTCTATTTCTTTCTTTGACAAAATATTCAAGATTTATTTTTATCCTTATCTGAATATTACGATTTTCTCTTAATTTGTTAAAACATAAGCTCATTAAATAATATATTTTTTGTTGATAATGAACATCAGCCGTAACCAATTTTTTTTCTAATTTAACTTCCATTATAGTTTTATAACTTTTCAAAACTAGAAAATATTTTCTTAGAATTTTATTATTAAAGAAATTTATTGCAAACCATTTTTTCTTCTTTCTTATATTAAATAACTTCCAGGTAGTCAACGAATCTTCTAATATCTTTTTATTTCTTTTTTTCAAAAATAAATTTGTAATTTCAGATAATTCTATATTTCTCTTATAATAAGTTACCCAACTTAAAAATATCATACTTCTTATTTTTTTAATGTAATGATTATTAGATAATTTTATTAAATTATTATAGTTTTTCTTTTCTTCTTTATATAATCTCCAAATGTTTATAGTTTTATTTAAAATATTAGTGTTATAATGTTCTTCTGCAAGCTGTTGTTTTCTTTTTGTATTTACTTTATATTTCGTGAAATTTAGGAATGAATTAAACGTATTACATTTTAATTTCAAATTAAACATTTTTTCTGCTTGGCAAATTTTTAATTTTTCTTTTTTTTTGTTACTGTAAAATATTTTCCAACTTTCAAATGTATAACGATAATTTTCAATTTTCATTTTAAAGAAATTTTTAGCTTTCATGTTTAATAGTAATTTATTTTTCTGTTTTATATGATACGCTTTTAATAAGTTAAAATATTTTAATAAAAGTGTATTAGTCAGATGTGCATTTGCAATAAAATTGGAATAATATTTAAATCTTAAATTACATATCCATAAGTTTAATTCACGAAAATATAATATTTGATACATTAAAGAATATTGGACATTCATATCGCTCATTAATAATTTCTCTCTTTTTCTTATTAAAATGAAATACTTTAAATTTTTGAAACATATGTATTTTAATTTCTTTTCATAATATGAATTTACGAATATATAATACACGGCGCGATATTTTCGATTTGCTATATATGTTTTCCAAGTAGAAAAATATTTTTGTTTGCATTTAAAATCATAATGAATTTTTGCTCGCATAAATAATCGCCAAAATATTTTTTCCTCATACCAATACAATACCCACTGCCGAAAATATTTTCGCAAAATTTGTTTCAAATACCATTTTCTTGCAACTGAGGGTAATATTTTACCATGTGTTTTGGATAGAAATATATATCCATACTTTCGTATTAAAATTTTCTTTTTCACTTTTTCATATTTGAATTTAAGTAAATAATTAGGGAGATGAATGTTATTAGATTTAACTTTTTGCTTTTTAAGTGTGTTACATTTCGATTGGATCATATTAAAGACCTTTACATTTCTTGCATATTCATATTTTCATTATGTAATTCATGACACTTTTCAAAATTGTTAATATGTTATTGTCAACAATTGTCAAACAATTAATTTTCATTTTCCCGCTGTTTAAATTTTTGTTTTTCTCAGAAACACGAATACCAATACTTGCATTTAATAGTGAAAAAGTTAAAAAAACTACTATACAGAATTAAATTTTTAGGCAATTTTGTTTTGACAAAATTTTAGTGAATTTTTTAATTTAGTTAACAGTTTATAATGTTACCTTATACATACAACAATAACCGGTGGTTTTATATTTAATTATTTTAAAAGGACCCGTGCATTCCATTTCACGTAATGTTATAAATAATATTAACCTTTAAATACCCGTGATTACCAATTTGGGGATATAGGAATATGGAAAACGAACAAAGAATAGAATCGGATATTATTGCAGATAATCGTGAATCACAAAAGTATTGTTGGGTGTGTTTTGCCACGGACGAAGATGACAGAGACGCTCAGTGGGTTCAACCTTGTAAATGTAGAGGAACGTCAAAATGGGTATGATATTTCCAGATTTCAAAATATACATGTCACTAGAAAATTAAGTGTTAATTTTAGGTGCATCAAGCTTGTTTACAACGGTGGGTAGACGAAAAACAGAAAGGTGGCTCACTAGGAAAAGTATTGTGTCCACAGTGCCAAACCGAATATATTATAGTTTTCCCGAATATGGGTACATTAGTTTTAATATTGGATACGGTTGACAATATTGTATATAAAAGTTGTCCATTTTTGGCTGCTGGAATTGTTGTAGGAGCAGTATATTGGACTGCAGTTACTTACGGCGCAATAACTATAATGCAGGTTGTTTTTTTTTTCAAAGTACGCTGATAAAATCACTTTTAAATAAATTTGTATAATAATACTATTAAAATTATTATCACAAAATATTTGTTGTAGAATTTATTTAAAACTGTTTCTATCAGTATATTATTTCAAATTTTGCTTTTTATTTTAGACGAATTATCAAAATTCCAAATCTTTTTATAGGTAGTAGGTCATAAAGAAGGTTTAGCCGTGATGGAGCAAGCAGATCCATTAATTTTACTTATTGGTTTACCTGCGATTCCTGTCGCATTAATTGTAGGAAAAATGGTTCGATGGGAAGACACTGTTTTAACATTTATTCGACGTCATCTAATTAATATACCACTGATAAAATACATATTGCCTTTTCGGTAAGATAATGCAATAGGAAATCAGTTATGAGATTGTAAGAATCCAACTCATATAAATAGAATTTAATAAAAAGTTAGACTTTAAAAAGTCTAAAAGTTAAGTAATTTTAATTGGTTATTTTCTCAAAACTGCTTTCCCCATTGTCAGTTAACATTTTTAGTTTTATAAAATAAATTTCAGAATTGATGTGAATCCTTCCATACCACATACAACAGAAAACGAATTGCCTCCATTCACAGATCCTGTATCTGCTACGAGAGTACTGTGTGGAGCTCTTCTGTTGCCTACTCTTGCAAATTTATTCGGAAGAATATTTTTTGATTCCGTTAAATCCAACTTCCATAAAACTGTCCTCGGGGGAATTACTTTCATAGCCGTGAAAGGAGCAATGCGGATTTACCATAAACAACAAAAATATATCAGACAATGTCAACGAAGAATTCTAGATTACACAGAAGCTAACATTGCTGCTTATGTACATGGCTCTAATATACAACCAAATCAAAGTGACTAATTTTAATTCTTGTCTAGGATTATTTGTAAAGACAGTTAATTGAATATTAATAAAAGAAATAATTTATTTTTGCAATGTAATGTTTTTGGTTTATTGAATATATGGTTATCGATTTATTGTTACAATTTTATATTCTTATTATGAAAAGTTTCCATTTTCCTACAAATACAATTTTAACAAAATATTTAAATGAATAATTTATTCTTCTTCAAGATTGAAATGCGGTCCTGTATACGGAAATGAGTCACTCCAGAACCATCTGGGTGTATTTATTTCCGTTAAAAGTAATATACCTGGGTCTAATTCTTTTTCTATTCTGAAATAACTGCACTTTCTTTCTCCAACATTTGGTATGTCTACATCATAAGGTGGTGATAAAATATCAATAAATGCTGCTGCACCATCCAAACTTTCAATTTCGTGAAGATTACCGATACTAGGACTTAATCTACAACATCCCGATTCAGGACTAACTATAATATCATCCTTTTTCTCAACTACAAGTTGTAAAGGTCCTCCATCGTTTGATTCACTACTGTAGTTCACAGTTCTATCTGTATTAAGTGAATAACTTCTAATATTTACAGTTCCAGCTATCACTTTAAGTAGTCCATACATTTCTGGATGATTATGAAGTGGTAGTTTCATTTTTGGTTTTAAAATAAAAATGCCAACATTTATTATTTCGTCGTTATAAATATGGATGTAACTCATTGGAGCTTTACTTCTAGGAGCCCATGTATCTTCCTTCATAAAAAGTGGACTTAAATTTACATGTGTAGATGTTAAAGTGTTAAATAAACTAGCTAAATGATCTAAGTTTTTATGAAATAATTCTGTTTTACATGTGAAAGTCTTGATAGCGTTTTTCAAAATTGTGGGGATAAGTACATTTGCCATCTCGTCACTTTCTGATGTCATTATACGCTTAATTAATTAAATAACTTTAATAATAGAATTTGTTTCATTTGTCACAATTATTCATTGGAAATAATTAAACAACGAACTTACAAGCACAATATTGGTCTCTGACATTTCTGTATTTAGAACAAATATTTTAGAACTATAAAATTTCTGCGACTATTAAATCATTTTTATTTATTTTAAGTAAATAATTTTGTATTATATCTCTCATTCATATAAATGACTATAAATGCGATTTTTCTTTTTTATTAAAATAAACGCTTTATTAGACATGTATATTTTAGAATTTACGTCACTCAAAACAGAAAACAGTGATCGGTGTGTGTGTGTGTCAAATGCGGTTGTCATACGTCACTTTCAATTTCAAGATTTTTAATGTATTTACCGTTTAACTAATGCTACTATTAAGAGTAATATTCTGATTTTAAAATTATTGTGGATTTAGTTAAGATCCATGTATTAAACATAAGGTTAGAATGTAATATTTACTAATTGGCTGGTACTTGGCACTTGTCAAATTTTTTCAGATAATTTAAGCAAAAATGTCTGAGCCAAATTTAAAAGTTGGACAACGAGTAGAAGTTAGTGGTAAAGATTCATTTGGTGTAGTAGCTTATATAGGCCATACCTCGTTTGCTGCTGGAAAATGGGTTGGTGTGATACTTGATGAACCGAAAGGGAAGAACAATGGTTCTGTTAGGGGTCAAACCTACTTTCAGGTAATTTTTTTACTTGCCACATGAAATTTTTATAGTATAGTGCCATATAATTATGGCTGGTATGCCAACTTTATATTTAAATTCACTAAAATACAGTAATGAGGTAATAGCTAATTATGCAGCATGAGTAAAAAGTATAGTCTTATTTCACTTAGAGGAAAGTTTGTCAGCACAAGCCGAAGGCGAGTGCATTAAATCTTATGAGTCAAATAAGATAGTTTTTACTCTAGTTGCATACAATTTTCTAAACGTCTACAAATAAAAGCGTGAAAAAAAAGCATAGCGTTTCATTTTTCAATATTTTCACGCTTTTATTGTATGAAAAATACATACTTTATGAACCCATTTTAATGAAAAAAGAGCACTTTTTTAACGGATGTAAAAAATAATGTTCTCGAGACTATTTCTAGTGCATAACTATAATTATACATTCCTCAAATGTAAAAGCACGGCTCCATAAAGTCGCTTTTATTATAAAAGTGCGCTCATAATACGGACCAAAATCTATTATTGAATTTAGTGTGAAGACAACTATGGAGTATTTGTTCGGCCTACTCAGTTAACACCATTAGATGAGGCTGGGAACCCAATAATTCATAAAAGAGCATCTCCAGCTACTACTCCTGATGATGCCAAATCGCGAAGCAGTCGTCTTAGCAGGTACCACATAATTATTGTTCAAAATTTATATGCTAATTTCGATCTTAACGTATTACATGCTTGCTAGTATTGGTGTAAGGTCTAAACCAACAACGTAAGTTAGTAAATTTGCCTTTTATAAATGTATATTAACATTAACTGTGTAAACTTTTGCTTGATTAGTGTTAGAAGAAAATCTTCCCCTCAGAAACAAATGACTTTATCAGCTTCGAGGTAACAAGAGGAAAATTTACAATTTGTTATTATTTTTTTTTTTTATAGTACTTTAATTATATGTATTAAAATGTATAATAACTAAAACATAAATAATTTTAGCTCACGTATTTCGCTTGCAAGCAGTCGTCAGTCTCTGGCAGGAAGTAGACAATCATTATCGGGAAGTCGAAGTCATTTGGCTTCGCCTGCTATTGAAAAAGCCCCTGAATCTGTGGAACATGTTAGCCAAATCCCAAAACGAGCGTCTTTCGTTGAGGTTTGTATTTTATTAAATATATAATTACCTTTACTTCTCTGGTTATGTCAGTAAAGTTACAAGGTTTATTTTAAAATATAATAAAAGAAAATATTTAAATGTTATTACAGATTTCAAGTTGCAAATAACGAAAATCAAAATTGAGAGAGATTCAAATATTTTTAAAATGTATAGGCGTATATGGTGAACTTGCTTTATTAACGATTTTTCCGGCATTTTATATAAGAGTAATATATTAAGTTTTATGTAATAGTGCACTTTATTTGCAGCTTTTATTACAAAAGCGTTCAGCATATAGGCAGTTTTCCAATTTAATTTTTCAGAAATGTTTTAATTAAAAATTAAATACTTCAAATTATTTTAAAATACAATGGGGATTATTCTGTAACACAATAGTTAATTTTTAATAACTGATTAAAAACATATTGATTTGACAATTAAAAATCTAATTTTTTGTTATATATCATACTGATTGGTTTATTTTTTTCGTAATACCATACTGTTATTATGATATAACAGGACTAAAAACAAAAGTGAAAAGATAAAAATAACGGCCGCCGGCAGTTATTTTTTATAAAAGTCTCCTACAATTAAAAATCAAGTGTTCCTAGAAAAATAACATCTTGATGGACCATTGTCAAGGAGAATTTATATATCAACAAAAAAGTTGTTCAATATGACAGAAAGAGAAGAATTTTATTATTCCTAAATGTTTAAATTGTATGTTATTACGAAAAATATTGAACGCCACACGGCCGATATGCAAATAATGAACTCTCCTGATTATAAACCTCAGCCGCGTTCGTTATTTGCCACATATTGGCCTAAAGACGTTAATAACTATAACTAGTTATTAAAAATTAACCACTTTGTTTCAGAATAGGCCCAATTGACCGGCAAAACACCGGCCACTTTGATATTTTTTTTTTATTAAATTTCCCGTAACCTGATATTTTTCAACTAAATAGGGAACTTAGCTGATTATTTCTAGTTATCATTGATTTAAGATGCTTATTTCATTCTAAACTGTGTACATATGGAATGTACAAATTAGCTCAGAAATAAATTTAATTTATAAAAGTCACAGAAGCAAATCAAATATTTTTTTTTTTCTAAATTTTAAAAAAGAAAAATGGCTTTATTTTAATGAAACTCCTGGTAATTGCTATGTCTTTCGCGAGCTTGAATTACTTCGTTTAACTGTCGGGGTATTAAATTTTACGATAACATGTTAATGCTGTTGAGTAGTGAACATAGTCTGTTAAAATTAAAACTAAAAGTATCTTAGAATAAAATAAGTATCTTAAAGCATTGATAATTAAAAACAATGAGCTCAGTTCCCTATTTAGTTGTAAAATTTCCGGTTAAGGGGACTTTTATAAAAAAAATCACAGTGTATTATACGAAAAGAATAACCCACAAATTCTCATTGTCGAATGAGTTGCTTTTATACTCTCATTATCAAACTAGAACTAAACAGTGGTAGGCAAGCGTTCGAAATTTCGAATATCACTAATTTTAATATGATCTTCTAGACTGGTTTTGTGGAAACTTTAAAACCGCAGTTCATCCCAGGACAAAGTCTAACATCTCCTAATGTTACACAAACTTCATCTGTAGAAGAGAAAATTACCAACATGCAACAACAACAAGAAATAGACAACATGCGTGCACAAATTAGAGATTTAAATGAAAAATTAGAAACATTGAAACTTAAGAGGCAAGAAGATAGAGAAAAGTTAAAGGAATATGATAAAACCAAATTACAACTAGAACAATTAATTGAATTCAAAACAAAAATAATGGAATCTCAGATAAGTATACAGCGTGAATTGCAAAAGGCAAAACAAGATATGAGGGAAGCAATAGAAGCAAAAGAAATACATGCTGAAGAGATGGCCGATTTGGCCGAAACTGTTGAAATGGCAACTTTAGATAAAGAAATGGCCGAAGAAAAAGCTGAAACATTACAAATGGAACTAGATGCTGCTAAAGAAAAAATAGAAGAAATGCAATTAGATTTAGAAATTCTAAAAGCAGAAATGCAAGATAGAACTACCGGTGATGGTAACACAGAGGCTTCTGCCTATGAACTTAAACAATTACAACAACATAATGCAAGACTACGAGAAACTTTAGTACGTTTAAGAGATATTTCAGCACACGAAAAACACGAGTATCAAAAATTGTGCAAAGATTTAGATCAGAAAAAATCAGAAATCACTGAACTGGGAAGAACTAAAGAAAAACTTAGCACTAGAGTTGAGGATTTAGAACATCAAATTGAGGATCTACAAGAACAAGTACGAAATAAATATGAATTTAGGACTTATTTTATTTATTTTTATATTAAATGTTTGTAGGTTGATGCCGCTTTAGGTGCAGAAGAAATGGTGGTAAATCTCGGAGAAAAGAAAATGGAACTAGAAGATAAGGTGAAAAGATTAGAAGAGGAAGTCGCTGAATTAGAGGCATTGCAAGACATGAATGATCAATTAGTGGAAAGTAATGCCGAGCTTGAAATGGAATTAAGAGAAGAATTAGATATGGCCAATGCTGCTACCCGAGAGGTAAAATCTAATATATCTTAAATTATATTTGTAAAAATTAAATTCCTAACAGGCTTTGCGTGAAAAAGAAGCATCTTTTGAAACTATAGCTGACAGAGAACAAACTATTAATAAATTCCGAGAATTAGTTCAAAAATTACAAGAACAATGTCAAGAACTTCAGAGGCGTTTGGAGCAAGAATCATCCAAACCAGTATCAGCATTGCCAGAAATATTAGATTTCAAGAAGATGTTTACTGAGACAAAAGCCCATACAAAAGCAATTGACCTTGAATTACGACGAATTGAAGTTCAGCAGTCTCTTCAGCATGTGAAATATTTGGCTGCGTTTATGCCTGATACATTTATGAATCGTGGTGGTGAGAGTTGATTATAGTCTAATTTATAATATGACATTTTGTATATTTTCTTTTTTAAAGGTGACCACGATGCAATCTTAGTTCTTTTGTTAATACCGCGTATGTTGTGCAAAAGTGAAATATTGTTAACTCAAATTCGAGACAAATTCCCTACTGTGGAGAAAATTGATCGTCAGGCTATAGTAAAAGGCCATGCTGTTGAACAGTATGCTTTCAGAGCTAGGTTATCACACTACATATACGCATTGCAGGTAAATATGTATAGGTGTAAATCGAAAAATGGACCATATGCGTTTGACATGGGAAATCAATTTTTCTTTGCGCAAATGTTACCAAATAATTTTATGTAAAAATATTTTAAATAAAAGTTACAGATATTTAAATTCTGCATCTAAATCATGTGAAACGATTATTTTAGTTCTTCATGAAAGTGAAAAAAAAGTAAATAATTGCGTTGTTTTTAACTGTCAATTATACTTGCCGTCAAATAAATATGGACTTAGAGATTTCTACACTGTTGCCAATTCCATTGGTCATGTTGAAAATTCTAAGTTACGAAGAAGCGGCAACGTCGCAGGGCAAGGGACAGGGTGGGAAGAAGGGAAAAAAATGAGTATCAGTCCATATTTACTTGAGAGGGAGTATAGAACTAAAAGTATATCTTTTTATGTTAATTTAACTGTCTTAAATTTAACTAAATTTGTAGCGATAAAATCTACATATAATCAGAACAACAGAAGTGTGATTATGAATGTACACAACTGTCAAAAGCATTTACGGTGTTTTTATTTCATTTGCCGCCAAATTACTTTTTACTCGTAGTGTTCCATAGAAACACCCAAGGGTGTGTAGCGACCATATACCTATTAACTAATATATTGCTAATGCTCGTATCTTTCCCATAAGAGTAGGTGAAGGAAACACTGTGAAATGGAAATATCATTTCTGCATAAGTCCATCTCTCACAAACACCCAACCGGCAATTATGCGCATGCTCGGAAATCTTGACTACTATTGGCTAACGCTGACAGCGTCGTTGGCTGGGCTGCGTTCCAAAATCCTACTCTTAGAGTACGAAATTATTCAAAGTCGTTTCAGAACTAATAACCTTACTCAGAGTTTACTCAACATGTTCCAAAAATTACTCCACAATATTTTCAAACGTAGATGCTCACGATTCTCAACATATAAAAGTAATTTGCCTTCTTGAGGAAGAAAACATGCTTTTGGTTGAAAATAAACCTAAGTAAATACGTTGGCGTGTATTACGAGCATACTTTTATAATAAAAGCGCTTTTATGGAGCGTGCTTTCACATTATATTGAGGAGAGTGCTCCATAAAAGCGCTTTTATTACGGACTTGACATTAATGTTGTAATTATAAGTAGTTTTGTTAGTTTTATAAAATTATTTTTAATTTAGTTTCAATTTTTTACTTCAACAAAACTCTCATTCGTTCCAAAACACAACACATCATACTTTACGCCAAAACTCGGTATTCTTGGTTTTGGAACGCTGCCCTGGTGATGCAGCGAGCACATGGTTTAACTTTGATAATCCTGACCAGATTGTATTCCTATTATTTTTACAGTACAACAAAGTAAATTATTTAATTCAAATTTAGCACTAGAATATGTCAATGTTTTTTATTATTACTAATATTTATATTCAAGAATTTATATACAAAATAAATAGTAGGTACATTGTTTAATTTCTCAAATTTAAATTTAAAATTTCTCGCTCTAGTCGGTAATAAACAGAACTCTGTGATTCGCAAAAAGTGATCATGATTTCCTCGTTAGCCAATAGTAGTCAAGGTTTCTAAGCATGTGCATAATTCGCGGTTGGGTGTTTGTGTGAGATAGACTTATGCAGAAATGATATTTCCATTTCACAGTGTTTCCTTCAAGAATAGCAAAGGATCCGCAATATATTAGTTAATAGGTATATGGTAGCGACCTCAGGTTATGCCCCTTCAGGGACTTTGTTTGCTTCGGCGCGCTGTAACTGACAGAAACAACACAATTCACGATGCTCGCCAGGCGCTCGCTATCTAGCGGTAAAATATAGAACCACACACGATGGTATTGTTTTCATACGTTTAATGAAAAACAGATTAATTTTTAATCAGCAAAAAAGTAATACCTTTTTTTATTATACATGCATCATAATCGCTCTTTAAAACACGCAAAAGCGTGCGTAAATCGACCATTAAAACACGCTAAATTTTTGTTACCTAGGTAACGAAAAATGACAATAAATATGATTAACAACTAAAACAATGAAAGAAAAAAGAAAACAATACCAATAATTGCTAACTGTCTCCTTGGAAACCCTCAAACTCATTGGATCAAAATTCAAAACCGTATGATTTGCAATAATTTTCAGTTTTAAATGGTTATGATGCATTTATAATAAAAAATAGCGTATGATACACGTGTATAAGCTAGCCTTTAAAGCACTACGACTCCGCTACGCGTCGTGCCTTTAAACTTGTCGTGCGTGCTTTAAAGGCTAGCTTATATACTTGTATCATAATATACTATATAAACTAATAAACATAACACCTAAACCTAAAGCTCATAAACTCAGTAACATAATTGATTTTTTCGATTACATGAAGAGCTAGATTAATCGCTTCGCATTATTTAGATAAATAATTTAAATCTTTATAACTTTAATTTGAAGTATTTTTGTATAAAATAATTTGATAACGTTTACACAAAGAAAAATTGAATTCCTATGTTAAACACTTATGGTCCACTTTTTGTTTTACACCCTGTACTATATGACTTACTTAATCGAGTTAACTTTGTTTTTTATTTGTGTGATTTATTTTCAATTTATAGGCAGTACTACACCAATATTTGTACGCCCTAAATACTTGCTCTTCAGAAACATTGTTAAAAGTTGGTGCAACATTGCCGGAAATATCTGCACAAGAAAAAATAATTGACAGTTACATAGAACTTCTAAAACGGGATCAATTAGATGAAAATGTTCCATCCGAAGCACTGGAACGTTGTGTTGGCTATTTTAACACTATGTATCCTATTATTCTAGGAGCACATGGTCATCTTAACCACAATACGCTTTTAAATGATCATGTAAGAGCACTCAATAGTGCTTGCGAAAGCATTAACACCGATTCCATTGCACTGAGATCTTTAATTGAAGTAAGTGCTAAATTTTTATGTAACACTATTTTTTTTTGTACTAATTGGTTCCTCACCATTGTGATCTCGGATATCTTAGAGATATGAAGTCGGTTAAATAAGGCAAAGTTGCCCCATTAGTAGACCATTTTAATGATGGATTTACTTTTCCCGAAAACTGCACAGGTCACTAAATAAATACAAAAATTCAAATTTTGCTGATTTTTATTTTTATAAATAACGTCTACGTTTGAAATAATATAGAATTTTGGTTTACACTGCTTTAAGACATGTTTTTTATTTTCTTTTGGACTACGTTCAAATTTGTTGTATTTCGAGTTATGTAAAACTCGTCATTTTCATATGGACGCCATAGTGGAAAGTTATACAGTTGAAAAGATTTTGTTTTTATCTTTCCAACGATGTATAACTATTTACAATCATGGACAAAAAATATCGAATATTTTTGATGTGAAACATCTGTTGGCGCATCTGTACAGGAATAAGAACGGCTTCTATGTCGCTACGGTACGTGCCATTCAGCCTCGTGACTCGTCGACTCTGCGTCTCGACTCGCAGAGTGTTGTTCGTCTCGAGCTCGAGCTACATAATTTCATCAGCGGTTCGCAACAACACAACACACGATATTTGGAAGAATATTTTTGTTAATACGACTGAGCGGTCTAAATTTGCACCTAGACATATAAAAGCACATTTATTCTTTATAATGAGGTATTGCAAAAAATATTAATATGTTTAATTTATTCGTTAATACGAATATTTTAGGGAATACACGCTTCGTCCTAATGTTCATTTATCAACATGTTCAATTCTCACTTCGTTCAGTTTCATAATGCTCAAATCTACAAAACGCGCGTATCAAAACGTTTATTTCTCGCGCGCTTCCAAAATTAAACAGTACATCACTGTCTACCTAAATTCGGGTGTGCGTTTAGGTTATGTTTGTTTAAGATTAGTTACACGCCCAGATATGTACAGGGCGATCTATGTACATTTCTTGTCTTATACAAATTCCTAATGCACAAGACAATATTTTTACGTAATGAAAATGTACAAGGCAAGTTATGTACAGGGCGATCTATGTACATTATGAATTTGTATTCCTACCCATTTGTACTGAGTAAAACATTTTTCTTTGCAATTTGTTCTTTAGAATGTACTGTTTAAATTTGGAAGCGCGCGAGAAATAAACGTTTTGATACGTACCAACTTCATGGATGAACGTTTCGTAGATTTGAACGTTATGAAACTGAACGAAGTGAGAATTGAACATGTTGATGAATGAACATTAGGACTTTGCATACCTAGCCGCTTTGCCAATTAACATTTTGTCATTTTTACTAATAAAATATTACGTACAACATAAAATGCAAAAATACACAAAAAGGTACACTTGTTAAAACTTGATAAACGTAGTAGTTTTTGAGATATTTTAATTTTTAGAAAAAATAAAGTATTACATTTTTTAAATGGAACTCGTATATAATTTTACCTTGAAAGAATTTCTATTTTCTCGCGTTTTCAGTGATACAAAGGTTGTTGTAAATGTTTTAAATTTGTAAAATTTTTGTTATTTTAGAAGTGATCTGTACATTTTTTCAGAAAAACAAATCATTAAAATGACCTACTGATATGGCAACTTGCCAATTTTAACCGATTTTGTAATCCCTTATAGTTCCTGAAATAGTAATATCAATGTATGTTATCCTGATAATTCTATAGCCATTAGGTGCATTTTTTAGGGCGCAGATATTGGTGACATTGGTTTATTAGCACAGCATGCAATTACAACAATGGAAAACTTACAACAACAATTGAGATTAGTAAAACGACGAATTCCTACGGATAATAATATTACAAATCTAGGATTAAATAAAGAAATCTATGAAAATATGTATCAATGTTACCTTCATGCATGCAAAGTTGTTAAAACTTTGCAAGATGTTGTAAAGAGTGCTACTCAGGCTATTGCCGTTAGTGGAGGTATTTAATTTTTACAAGTTCCTCGTCATAATAGTTCGTCCTAGATACGTTTGAAGTACAGTAGAACCTCGATTATTCGAGCGGGGTATAACCGTGCCGCGAATTATTCGTGTATCCAAAAAAATTGTCAATCGTGCGTCCGATTATCCGTTAAGAATAAAAATTGTTCTTGATGCCCTGTTGTGAATCCGTAAAAGTATTTAGTTATTTTATCAAATCATTCCATTCCATAATTTTATATGTTGTATTATGTACTATGTATGTACTTATTAAGAGAAATTAATTTTTATTTTCATCTATGAAACTTTTTACGAGAAAAAGCCATTATATAGGATATATATTGTTATTTTTTTATTTTGCTGGAGTTAATTTCAGTCCCATCTTGTGCACTTTTTAATTCTGAACAACTTTTTTATTAACTTTTCTCTGAAATTAATAGGTCAGAAACTACAGCAAAAAAAAAAAAAAACATTGTATTCTCTATATAAGGGATGATTTTTATTCATTCATTTGCAACATTTTTATTATCCGTAGTTTTCAGTTATCCGTCACGTGCTCATTCCTGATGAACACGGATAACCGAGGTTCTACTGTATTAGAAAAATTAAAATACGTTCATATAAATAAATAAATATATTACGGCATATTATCCATTGCTGGGTGTATCAGTCTGCTTTGGACTACACCAGGGGTCACTTTTGTGCTATATAAAATTCGAAATAATTTTTGGTGTCGGTCGGGAACAAATCGGGTCATCAGATTCGCGACCAGATGTCCAGGCACACGACCACGAGACACTGGGTCGAATTCTGCTCTCTTTAACTAATGAAGCTTATCTAAAAATAACAAAATCAAGAGAGACAATGCATTGATACATTAATAAGAAAAAGATGCAAGCTGTTTCCATAGCTAGTAGAGACGATCACTACACTAGTGAAGAGTGCTGAATTCGGCCCAATATCTATATTGAATATAGTAAACTGATTATTCCTTATTATATTTATCAACATTGAAAAATAATTTAATTTTAACTATAAATAGGTAACTTAAATATGAAAATTGATTTTTGCTCTAGGACAAATTATTATGATGAGGGGCTCGTATATTGAAATAAACCGTATATTTAATTTTAAATATTTTAGAACTGGATAAAGGGTTATCAACTGATAAATTAAAAGAATTTGCAATGACAGCAAGTGACAAAATTTACGAACAAGATGATTTAGGACCTGTTCAAAGTATCAAAAATTCTCTTGGTTTCATTCTTACCCAAATATCTCAAATCGCACAATTCCTCCAAGATAATGAATATGATATTAATGTTTCGAATAGGAATGAAGAAAAGGTATACCTACATATTGCTTTAAATGATGCATTGAATAACTATTTTTTTTTCTTGCAGCCTATACCTCCTGTTATTCTTCGTTCTCAAATAGTGAAGAAGGAATTAGAAGAAACCAAAAACTTAACCAACAAATTAGAAACTAAAGAAGCTGATATTAAAGAATTGCGAAAGGCTTTAAAATTGAAACAAGAAGAATTGTCTGAAATGACAATTAGAAAGGAATTAGCAGAGAAGAAATTAGGTAATGTCAACAAAGATTACGAACTAACAATTGAAAAACTTCAAAGAAAACTTGAAGAAGCTCAAAATAACTTTAAGAAAAAAGAAAAAGAATTTGAAGAAACATTGGATCATCTTCAAACTGATATCGATTCCTTGGAAAATGAAAGAGGGGAGATGAGAGAAAAATTGAAAATGTATTCAAAGAAAGCTATTATTGAAGGAATGTCGAAGAGCACTTCTGGAACTCAGTTGTCCTCTCTTACTTCATCTAACAGCGGTCCTAGTCTTCCAGCTATGGTGCGGGATTCACCACTACTTTTGCAAGAAATACAAAATCTAAAAGCCAGTTTAGAATATGAACGTAATGAGAAATTACAGATTCAGTGTGTCGATCTGAAGAAGAAATTATCTAATTTGAGACCTTTACCAAATTTCAAGAAAGCTGCAGATAATAGGTTAAATGAACTATTTAAAGAAGCTACTGTACTTAAACATGTAAGTTGTACAATTTCATATTTATGCTTGTTGTTTGATTATAAATTTCATATTTTGTTCATAAAAAATCTAGATTAACCCTGAAGAAGTCGCGTGGGTATTTATTTAATTAGGAAAATATAAGCGGCTTATTTATATCTACAATACAAAAAGTATTCGCTACATGTGTACATACACTATGATATATTTTGGTAGCAGCAGCACATTTTAATATTATTAATCTGACAAATATTAATATTAAAAATAAAAAGTTATTTAGAATTTAAATTTAAGTTTATATTAAAAAATTAAAATGAACGAAAATAATTGAATATTTATAAAAAATGGGAGCAGGCGGACAAAGCTGAACGTAGATGGCATCATAGTCATGTACTGTTGCCGCGGATATTTGAATGACTTCATTGACAGTGACTTTTTTTTTGTTACTTCCTAAAAGTACAATAATTATAAAGTCAAATCCTCATGAAACAATGTTAATTATTATAATTTTTACCAGTTGCAGTTTTATAACCAAAAATTTATTTTTCTCAAAATGATCTGCGCCAAATAAATAGTTTTGTATTTGTGTTTAAATCTTATTATTCTTTTCTTCTTTTATCTTTTAGTAAACTATAAAGATTACTTACACTTTTTCACATACTTTCTACAAGAACGTATTTTTTTAAAGAAACGAATTAAGTTCTGTCACTTTTAATACCGAATTATGAGTATTTTGGGCTAGTGCGAGCCTACTAAAGTGCACAAATTTTATTACATAGGTCTAGAAAGTATATTTTAACGGTCGAATTCACCATTCCTTGATCATGAATTGACCCACAGATCAATGCTTAATCTGAATCACTCCAATTCACTATTAAACATCGAGCTAATCTACTTATCAAAATCACTAATCGTCCTATTCCATAAATCAAGTTTTGATCAGATTTTTGAATCCTAATTTTTACATTTATAGCAAAGTCAGGATTCTGGCTATTGTACTCATTTGTAACTTTGCCTTATGCTTTTTCTTTATCTCTATTTTTAAAACTTCATTGGTTTTATTATTTTCAAATATACTTTTATTCCTTTCATTTTCACTATATTTAAAAACACTCCTTTAATGGAATCAGTGTAAATTTATACCTATATCAAAATGAAAATATAATATTAATATAGGAAAATTGTATTCCACTATATCAAAATAATTTTAAAAAATTCAATTTAACATAAAGTATGGCTCAATAAATAATAGTTAAAACAAATTCGCGATTCAAATTAAGCAAACTCTACCTGGTGGACAAAGTTTGAACTAAAAAATATCTAAAATATATTATTTCCTTTCCTTCACAGAAACTTTCTAGTGATTGCAGGCTATTTAAAACATCCTTTCACACAAGTTTCATATTTTTAAACTTTTTCAAAAAGCGTTAAATTCATTATATCAGTAACAGATTGACAGCTCGTACAGTGTTGTGACGTCACAACACTGATACATAATGGCGGGAAAAGTTAATTTGAATCGCCAATAATTGCTTCAAAACTGAATGAAGTTTTATTTAAAAAAATAAAAAAAATTAAGTGGAATACCCCAGTTACATTAACTGTCAAAAACCAAAACAAAACTGAATCTATTGATCATTATTACTTAATACAGAAATCAAGTTGGTTTATTAAAACTGGTTGATTTACGAATTAGCTTGATTCCCTAATCATTTGACCATTAATCAACGGAAGAATGGTGAATTCGGCCGTAAGGGGTTAAAAGTGACATATGTAATGTGCTCCACGTCGAGAATAATTGTACGTGAGATGGCGCGTGGTAAACGCCCACACGATACGAATATGTCATTATCATTACCGATATCTGTATTTAAAATAGATTGGCGAGGGTGCCAATCTATTTTAAATACAGCTGAGGGTAGCAATGGGTAATATGCCGTGATATATTTATATTTAATTTAAACTTAAAAAAACAAATATTAGCAATGGGAGCAATGGCTACTATGCGAATTAGTGCCAGCATAGGATTAGTGTACTTTACTTACATTAAAATTTGTTTAGCCTACTTTATTATAGGGATCTGACAATGTTGATAGGCAATCCGACATAAACATTTCCAAATAATATTTGTAAATAATAGTATATTATTCAATGAGCATGTAATGTGCGTTTACTCAAGAGAATGAAGTTTGCAATGCGAGCCGAAGGCGAGTGTTGTAAATCATTCGAATGAGTAATAGCCATTACATGCGAGTAGAATACTATACTTTTTCTACAACTATTCAATACGAATTTGAATTTTTTTGTGTAGATATGTATATCACTAAGAAATTCTTAATTATTATTAATGTTTGTATATTTAGAAGTCTATAATTTACAATTTTTTACCTTTGTTGCACGATTGGTAGTACCATGCGTTTCCATAATTTCTTTAATTTCGTGGGGAACGAATTTTTTTGCTTCATAACCTTCAGGTTTTCGTTTCAAAAATGCGCGGCTCAGTTATGAATAATTTTCTATATTTATTCTATGATATCTAGTAGTGTACAATTTTTTTCATTCTCACTATAGTGAAATGGCAGAAGACTTACGTCATAGATCTGAAAAAAACTTTATAAAATGAAATATAACTTGTAAAAATTACTTATTTTTACATACAGAAGAAAGAAAAATACTAGTATTAAGAAAAGTATATATTAATGAAATATACAAGTATTTCTAAGTCAATCTCTATTCCTTTTACGGAATTTGAAATTATTTGAAATAATTGTAGTTTATTTTTATTCTACACGTTGGCATGACAATGTTTACATTAAATTTTATATCGATCGAATTTGCATCCTGTCACTATTGTCACTTGGTTGTCAGTTTACATTCATAGTAATGCCTAAAGCTTAAAAAAGCAATTTCAGAAACTAACCATGTCATGAACTACAGTAAAGCCCGGTTATGAAAAACTTTTACAGTGTGACTGGTCCCCTGTAATTGAAAGCCTTACTGTTAATGATGCTTGTTGTAAATTTTATGACATACTGTATAGTGTATTTGATGTATATGTCCCCATATATAAGCATCAGAGAAACAAATACCCACCATGGTTCACTTATGATATTATTAATAACATTAAACTGAAAAATAAGTACTATGTAAAATTCAAGAAAACAAATTCAGGGTTCTTTTACAGTAAATACAAAGATATCAAATATATTATTAAGAATTCAATAAAACGTGCTTATGAAAATTATATCTCTGATGTTGAAAATTCTGTCACTCGTGATCCTAAATACTTTTGGACTTTTGTGCAGTATAAAAGAGGTACTTCCAGAATACCGGGTGTCATGAAACTAAATGATGAACTTGCTGATAACCCCAAATCGATTTTAGAACTCCTGGCTACTTATTTTAGTAGTGTTTTCTCGAATATTAACACTTCGTCTGTTTCTGATAACTCACAGGCTCCTATGTCTGATAGTTTGTTTATGTCGCATAATATTAGTATTACTATTTTGGAAAATGATATTATTGAAGCAAGTAAAAAATTAAAAAATACTTTAACATCAGGGTACGACCAAATACCCAGTTTTGTAGTTAAAGACTGTACCATTGCGCTAGTTACTCCTTTCTTTATATATTCAACTTATCATTATTTTCCAATAAATTTCCAGACATCTGGAAGTTTTTAAAGGTATGTCCAGTGCTCAAGTCGGGTGATCCTACTCTGGTTGAAAACTACAGACCTATTTCTATTTTGTGCAATTTCGCGAAGTTATTATTCCCCGATTTATGAGCTATATATTTCCCCACCAACTTGCTTTATTTACACGGGTTGCTTCATGTCTATACCTATACCAGTAGATTCTAGGTTATTAGTGTAAGTAGGACAATTTCCGTTTTTATTCCATTATTCAAAATGGAAAAACAAAAACGCAAAGCTCTAATCCTGAAGGACAAATATGATATTATACAAAAAATACAAAGTGGTGTTAAACAACGCGATATTTGCCAGGAAATGAATTTAATAAATTCTACTATACCTATGATATGGAAAAAAAGAGAAGCTATTTTATCTGCGTATGGTCAGGGAAATTTTAAGTGTAAAGAACTTTTTATTATGTATTTTTACTTTATTCACAAAATACATTTTATGTTTTTTCTAACGTAGAATTATAATAAATTTTTATTTTACCTATTATAGTGAACTTCGGATATAATGAACTATTTTTGTTGCATTTTTTGAGTACATTATAACCGGACACTGTATTTCGAATGGGAATTGTGGACCATTAATTCCGTTGAAAGCCGTTGAAAAGGTATTTTTTTTTTCAAATATTTCTCTTGTTATCAATCTTTAAATTATGTATTTTTAGAGAGGAGCAAATGCCCTGCAAATAAGCAAATCTTGACAAGCAGATATGGGCACCCGTTTCAGAATGACAGCTAGTAATCATGTATATAACTTACAAAAGTCATAAATTTTAATTCAAAATGTCAAGATTTTGTAAGATCACGTGGTTTCTTTGTCACCAGGTGCGTGGATTTTACTTGGCGAGTTAAACAAATCACATGAAATTTGGAATGAAAAATAATGACATTTGACATCTATGTACGTGCATGGTTACTATTACTGTTCTAAATAATTTTCATTCTTTGACCTCGGATTTTCGCCAAACATTTCCAGATGGTCTTCATCAATAGATTAAAATTCCCCCGATTCATACGACTCTTCAGTCATGAAATTTGGAATGAAAAGTGATGACATTTGTCATTTATATTACTAGCTGTCATTCTGTCACGGGTCCCCATATCTGCTTTTCAAAAAAGACCAACAAAGTCACATGACTGCTCGCGCATTATAAATTAGTATCCTATGTAAACTTAGTAGTATATGACGTCATTACTTTAGGGATATTTTTTGATGACGTAAGTCTTCTGCCATTTCATTTCTATCATTTTTGAATTCATGTTTTTAATTCAATTAACTTATGGGCCATCCAGCGAATCAAGCGGTTTACGTCATTAATACAATATCACTAGAAACAATGACGTCATATGTTAAAAAGTTTACATGAGCATGTAAAACGGATTAAAATATGATCTGTGAGTTGCCTTCATAAATCCAAATCTTTCTTAAAAAGGTAACACGTCTAGTATAATTTTTTTCCAGCGAAATCCAATTTTATTTAAAATATTCTGAACAATACTGCTTACGCCGTTATAAATACTTCATTCTTGTAGTATATGCAACAAACTATCTAGTATTATGTGAGATCCTTAAAAAATACAGATTACTGCATACCATACAATTTCTCACTGTTTCTGTACATTGCGTATATTTAATTTTCAAATTATTGCTGACGAATAGAACGAAATATTACCTCAATTACAATTCAGTGAAAGTAAGAGCCCACAGATCTATTTTTCATTTTCAAAATAAGTCAATAAATTAACTACAAGCTCTTGAATTTGACATGATAGAGCATTTGACATTTTATCAATGAACAACGAAACCAAAAACAAAATGAAGTCATAATACAGGTTGAAAAGTATAATATACAATTTACACAAAAATATGACAAAATAAACACGAAATTGACAGATCTCAATACCCACCAAGGAAGTTCACTATCATAGACAATAGATACATATACTACGTATATAGATTGGGAACTCTATCGTTGTCATGGGACTTTATAAACTCAGCGATGTAAGCACTCGGTGGTTGCACAGGGAACTAAAATTTTGAAGGCGGCACAGTAGGCGGGATATTTGAAATTTTTGTTTGTATTAAATACTACTACATAAATTTATAAAGTATGTATGAATATTGACCATTTGCGTAAATTAATCCAAATTCACTAAAGTATGTATATGCAAATAGTCATAATTCATACATATTTCATAAACACATAATATTATTTAGGAATATTAATAAAAAACACAAATATATGAAATTGAAATCGAAAATTGTATTTAGTTTAAGACTTACATAGAAAGTAATTCTGCGGAAAAATACAATTTATTAAAAAAATATAATAATTATGTATATTTACTGAGCTTTTGCTATACAGGCTGTCCCATTTAAGGTACGAATGCATTGGTATCTCGAGAACCGTAAGAGCTACGAGGTTGGTTAAATTAGACAATAGTTGCCCCATTAGGGGGCTATTTTAATGGTGTTTTGTTATTTGCGAAAAAATGCATAGGTCACTAGATATAGGTGAAAATGTAAATTTAGCGATTTTCTTTTTTTGCTTATAACTTTGTAATATGAAATAATACGAGATTCTGGTTTGCACTTTCTTAAGGCACTTTTATATGGTGAATTTGCAGAAGTTCTCAAATTTTTTTTATATCTAACCATTTACGAGTTACTGATAGCAACTTTTATTTTTCATATGGAGGTCATATTAAGCTGTGGCATTTTTAAATAGAGATTTTTTTTAGCTTTACAATGATATAAAACAATAATAATTTATTTTTATAATTAGCAGAAAAATGAACAAAAATTGTTATTTATACTAAAATTGAATTGAAAAAAGTAAATCGAAGGCTGCTATGGAAACAACCAACAACAAAAAAATGCAACAATTGAATTTCTGAATTTTACTTGACAATAGTAGATTATTACGAGTAATAAAAATGAATTTTTCTCGTTGAGAAAAATATGATATGTTGCGTTGTTACATTTGTTGTCAAAGTTCGTTTATTACTCGTATAATCTACTATTGTCAAGTAAAATTCAGAAATTCAATTGTTTCACTTTTTTGTTGCTCGTTGTTTCCATAGCAGCCTTCGATTTACTTTTTTCAATTCAATTTTAGTATAAATAACAATTTTTGTTCATTTTTCTGCTAATTATAAAAATAAATTATTATTGTTTTATATCATTGTAAAGCTAAAAAAAATCTCTATTTAAAAATGCCACAGCTTAATATGACCTCCATATGAAAAATAAAAGTTGCTATCAGTAACTCGTAAATGGTTAGATATAAAAAAAATTTGAGAACTTCTGCAAATTCACCATATAAAAGTGCCTTAAGAAAGTGCAAACCAGAATCTCGTATTATTTCATATAACAAAGTTATAAGCAAAAAAAGAAAATCGCTAAATTTACATTTTCACTTATATCTAGTGACCTATGCATTTTTTTGCAAATAACAAAACACCATTAAAATAGCCCCCTAATGGGGCAACTATTGTCTAATTTAACCAACATCGTAGCTCTTACGGTTCTCGAGATACCAATGCATTCGTACCTTAAATGGGACACCCTGTATATGTATGGATGAGTATAAGCATAAAGTCGAAAAACTCACTTGATGAATTAGTCTCTTCTGTATTGAGCAACGCAAACTCTGAAGTTGCCGTGCAATTGTTCAAGTCTGCAATATTGTAAGATAAATCTTATAACTATATCGATGGAATATATATTGCTATTTCTCATAAATAGATACACTAAAAACATATTAAACAACTTTAATTTTCACTTAAATTTGTCATACAATGACTTGATTGCAACAATGAAAATGCTTAATTACAATAAAGAAAATTTGATTACAACTATGAGAATAACTAATAACACAAAGTGATAATAATTGATGCAAAAATTTATTTAAATATAAACAATACCTTTAGAGTTTTCCCCATACTCAATATTACTGAGTTCGCTGTTGACAATGCAAACATTTTGCGTGGATACTTCTATAAATAATTAAAGATTAACCTTCATGAGAAAATAAATTTTGGATTATTAATTTACCTGCAGTCGCTGTATTAGTACGTTCTACATTAGTACTCGGAAAAAGAAAACAATGCTGAGATGGACCACCTTAAATATGAAACTAATAATAATGAAATTCACATGAAAGAAAAATAACGTACCTGTTAAAAACAGAGTAGGAACAGAGTAAACTTTTAATATCTTAGTCCCTGGTATTTTACATTCTTCGGGAAAATGTGTATCACATACTTAGTATGACATAAATATTCTTCGGGTCGATATCATGCAATTTCTTTGAAGAAATACGTTCTATCCAAGTATTTAATAATTCTTCATAATAAACTGAAAATCTATGAATAACTGGATCCAGTTTATCACAAAACGGAACACAACATCGATTTTTAGGAGGCATGGTTAATTTTTTTACTTTCATTACTGGAATATAGCACGGGTATTAGTAGAAAAGAATTATAGAATAAAAATGTACACCAATAATACTAACAATAACGTAAAACACAATAAAACAATGTTAGCACAATGAATGATACTAAAGTATTAATTATCAATATCGCACTTTTCGTTTGACACACCGGTTTGACATTCGCACGATTTGCATCTTCAAATTTTTAAGAAATGACGGGGGGAAACAATGGACCTATTAAATTTTTATGACTCTGTGACGTCATTTTAGATGTGCCATCTAGCTATTTTTTTCTGAATCGCTAGGTAGGTGACACCATGTTGCCAAATAACGAAAGATAAATCAAATAAATTTATACTTGTTAAAAATTATGAAGAAAATGACAAAAAATATATGTGTTACAAACAGAAATATATCTAATAAAAAAATATATATATGTTATGTAAAATGTATGTTTAATTAGAGATTATAATATCAGTTCTTTAAAAAAAATCATTTGACAACTATGCTATTTACTGTCACTTTTCGATTGTTCTGGTATACGGAACAAAACAATTTTTATCATAAAAAGCAAAGCATAATAAGTTCTCAAGTTTGAAGTACAGATATGCAGGAACATATAAGAACAAGAAAATAATTTCGTAAATATTGTACAGTATGTAATACATACATCATCACAATTGTTGGCATACCACATATTCCCTAAAGATCTGAATAAGACAAAGCATTGAGGTAACGAATTGAAAATTGATACAGAATTATTGAAAAAAACTTTATAAATATCTTATGTGGTTTTGCACATTTCTTTTGACTACGATAACAGTTGGCTTTAACGCACACAACTGTATCGCTTTCTTCTAATATTTTGATATCGTGTATATAACCTTCTTTAGCTTATATCTTCTTTTCTGATTTCCATTTGTTCTTCCTCTCTTTTTGAAGTATTCATCGCAAGTACTATACCTAAATTGAGTCAGTTTTATTAAATTTATTGTACATGTATTTGCTGCCATTTTTTAAATTCAAATGTTTTACACTTTGTCACCCACCTGCGCTAAAATTCAACTGCGCACTATGCACATCTCACTTTTATTAATATCTCTCTCTTTTAATTTAATAGGTCCATTCAAATTGTGTTGATACTAGCGCCAAAGTGAGTGCACAGATAACTAAATCGAAAGTCAGTAATTACCCACTGAGTGCGCAGGCCCAGTTCACTATTTAGTCGCTAGCGGCGCTACCGTCTAAACTTGTATCGTGAATTCCACCTTAACAATTCTAGACGGCGCCCTAATCATCGCCAGTTTTATACAGTCGAAATTAAAAAATGACGGTATTCAACTGCTGTCATCTGATATTTTATCAAAATATTAATAAGGTATCAAAATTCCATGAAACTTTGTATATTAGTCAGTAGATATGATGGAATATAAAGTATTATCTACCTTCGTTACAAATCGGATAAAGATGATACTTGACATTGCACCTAAAAATAACACAAAATGTCACATATCATGTATACTTCATTTCACGTAAGAAAATAGCAGATGGCGCTTGAGAGCCGACCGTTTTTACATGCATTAAATAAATAATTTAGATTCGTGAAACCAAACTTTGTCAATACTAAATATTTTTACCTGTAAAAAGGTTCATACAATACCTAAATATTAAACATTACAACTCGAATTTATGAAATACAATTTAATTTTGTCAATTTTATTTCATAACTGACAGCTGAGGGGTATTTTTTCGCTTTTGTGAATTTTGTGTGTAGCCTGACCAATCAAACGGAAGAATTTATATCACTATATAAACCAACGCTATTTTCTTACGTGAAATGAAGTATACACTGGTAAGGTGGAACAGAGAAATATACACGTATACTGTATTCCCCGTAAGAATGGAGTTAGAAGTGAAGCGAGCATTACGCGATGAAGTTTTTCTTTTCAAGTGACTTGAAAAGTTTTCTCTCTTGTACAATGACATGAGAAAGAAAGACAAATGAATAGACTTTTAACGAAAAACTTTTAAAGAAAAACTGGAACATGTGCTACTTTTTCTTAAAAGTTCCTCTAAGTTTTGACTGCCAACTAATTGTCAAATGTCATTTGTGTTTATATTTTTTATGTATACAAGTAGTGTTATACATGATCGATATTAAACTGAAAAATCTGTTGTGGCCAGCACAAGACCTCTCGCCATTTCCATTTTATGTTATATAAGTATTGTATTGCACTTCGCTATCGAACCGTCGTTTTGTAACAAAAAATTACAGAACTTTACCCAAATATTGTTTTTTATTGTATTTAACATGTCTTCTGCACACACAATTCTAATTATATCTATTTTTCATTGTATGAGGAAGTTGAAATTGATTCATATTTGTTTACATAATTAAATTTACGTCGGAAGTAAATTTAACTAAACGTTTATAAAACCAGCTATTATTCAGATTAATATTATTCAGGAACTAAATACAAAATATAAATTAATTTTTTAAGTTACAAATGTATGAAATAATTCACATGGTAGAAAGTTACAACTTTGATGATACCAGTTCAAATATTCCCGGGCGTAGTGCACTAGTTCTCTGGTGCCATCTACTGTAAGCTTTGCTAAAACGCTCCAATTGTTTACTTAATACGAGTAGAGATAAATATACCTAAAAAATAAACATGAGCTTAAATTTAAATTGTAAACAACTTTTCCAAATAACTTTTATGTATTTTTAATATTAAAGGTACTCACCTTGTAAATAATAATTGAAAAACTGACATTCTGTCCATCCTGTATATTATAGAAATTATATATGTGCATTTTTGGCAGTTCGAAAACATCTAAAAAATTACTAGTTTTTTTTTTTTTAATAAAAAGTTTTTCATATGCTGCACCCAATAGCAATCACACTGTATAATATTTGTTATGAATATTAACTTGCAATAATATTAAATATCGATATTTATTAGAAAACAAATTGTGAGGCGGGGTACTCAATTAAATTGATGTCACGGACACATTCAAAACGAAAAAAGTTGACGGAGCCTGTTTAAAAGAAAGAAAATATTTTTTTTTGTTACTACGTATGTTTGCATTTCTTAAGCATTATTTAAAAAAGTCGATATTATAAAATGAAGAAATTCGTGTTGGATTTGTTCATTTAATTAAATTTAAATGACATTTCGATTTTTATTTCGGTGCCGACTATTTTTATTGGATAAAATGATAGCGAACCGTTTAAAATTTTACGAGTGTTTATGAATATGGGCATCAAAATAGTAGTAGAAGTAGAGTTTGAAAATGTCTTATTTATATAAAACTATATAGCCGTAGGCGTATCTAAATACCTTCGCAGGTACGTTTGTGGTCAAGGGCTCATTCTTGATACAGTATTTATGTTTCGGTACATTATTTCACTTTCGCTATAACTTTTTTTCATTCAAGCAGCCAAAACATATAAATTTAACATGTTCTACACATTTGCAATAGTTTTTCTGTCTTCTGATATGGAGCTGTAGAACACTTAATCGTTTAGGTATTAGAAGATCCCATACTTGAAAATCTCAAATTCAAAATGAAGTTCAACGAAAAATATCAAATCTAACAATAGTTAAAACTTGGAAATATAAAGATATGGCACTAATTTAAATTTTTTCGGGTATTGAAATACTCGCGCGACTTCACCCGGGTTTAGATCTCGAAAGTTTTGTTGGTTTTATTGAAAATGATTAATTTGCCTTGTGTAGTTAAACAATTGTAATTAAAAAATGTAACATTATTTGAAGGGGAGAATTTTACAGTATTAATTTATTTTACTTTAGGATATCCTTATGACTTTGGCTACGCCTAAAGTAGTAGATATTTCAAATAGGAAGCCTGGTACAAAAGCATGGTTAGATAGGGCAGCTCCTAAAAACCACATGTTGAATGAATTAAACCGACTTCAAAGTTTGAAAATACGGGCAGATGAAATACAAAATAAAGTTTCTGCTGAAGCAATAAATCGCAAATTTGGAGGAAAAGTTAAAGCTGATTTTGCTGTTTTCCCAACAAAAGAAATGACAAAGGTAAATAATTAAAGTTTTTGTTTTGCTAAATCGTATTTATTTCCGATATCATATAACTATAGCGAGCGACAAATAAATTTTAATAGTTATATCAACAGTAATTCCATATAAGAGAATGTTAATTATTTTACAAAATTGAAACAAGATACGATTTGTGCTTAGAATTAGGAAATAAAATTTAAAAAAATGAATGTTTTAGGCGATGAAGGAAATGGATCCAGTCACGTTAGGTGAAATTAAAATTCCTCTAAAGCATTTTAAAAATGAAAAAGCGGCGAAAATCCCGGTGGAACTTAATTATCCAGATCTACAAAAGTTACTTTTGCAACTTGTTGCTTAAATTGCCTTATGACTTGATTCTAAGTAGTTGTGATTCATACTATCTCTACGCCAAAATAACTGTTTATTGTTTTATTAATTCTTTCGTTGTTTGTCTAATAAAACATCTGCTGATTTGTATATAATAAAATGTAGGCTGGGCTACGGATTTAATTTATTATATTTTTACTGCGCTTTACATAAAACAAAGACCAAGGTAAATATTTATTTGATGTACTTTATAAATAACTTGTGCTTTCGTACTATTTAAAATAAACAATATTAATCAATTCATGTTTTATTTAACCTGATACCAATTTAAATAAAGTAATACGCTTTAAGTGGTTGTATTTATTATCTTGTTCAGTGATAAGAATAGAATTTAAATAGTTATTCAATAAGGCAAACTATCGCTTGTCAATACCAGGTAAAGTCTCAAATCACAAGCTGTCCATATTCCATTGCAATATCTGTGTGGATGTTTGATTGTGTTATCAGGGATAAGATTAAAGCACATCTGTAAGTACCTACTATATTTTATGAAACAAGTATCTAGTGTTATGAAAATTGTCTGTCTCGTCAAATTTACTAATTTTAAATAATACATTCTACGATATTGTGCTTGTATGAAAATTTGTTTGTTTATTTTGTAGATCAGTAGACAACGCAAATACACACTCGGTCGGTGGCTCGTTCAAATTTGAAACAAATACATACAGTAACCTTAAACATTTGTGGCTTAAGGGTGAAGTAGGTAGTTCCGTCGCCTTGTGTAAATGTTTTGGCATTTGTCTAATATAAATGTTTATACAACCTGATCCAAACCAGACATAAAACTAAAGTGGTGTATGTGTATGTAAACATTCGAGTGGGGAACTTTAATCACCTTTGAGACTCTTTCGTATTCTTTGTGGCTTCTATAAAATGTTCCGCATGTATAGTATTAGTCAATTCGGTTTTATATCCTGTCGTAAAAATGTGATACTTTTTTATGTGTTTGTAATATATATTAGTGGCGCTTCTGCATATTATTTGAATGGTAAGATATTATTTGTTTTAAAAGTTATTATTATTTAATTTTAATGTGCTACATACAGGGTGTTTTTTATAACAGGGCCATTATTGGTATCTCGGAAACTCTAAGAGTTACAAATTCGATGTATTGGGACAAAAGTTGTCACGTTAGAGGGCCATTTTAGTGATGCTTTTGTTTTTCCAGAAAAATGTATAGGTCACTAGATAATGGCGAAAAACTGATTTTTTTTTTCAAATAATTTCTAAACTATCAGTTATCCAGAAAAATATCTCAAATAATATTATTACAATGTTATATTGTTTACCAAGTGGCGTACAAAAATAATTTTTCTATTGGTCAATGCTCAAGATATAACAGAAACTTCAATTTTTTTTTAAATGATGTAAGGCTTATGTGTTTTATATTTGTTTTACCCCGAAAAATTAAATTATTTTTTTGTGATAAAAAACATTTTACATTCGCCATCGTCATGTAGTCTAATTTGTCTTAAGTATAAATTTAGAATGAAAATATTAAGCAAGAAAGTTATAAAATGAATTATAGCAGGCAAATAAAGTACAATTAATAAAAATAATGTTTATTGGGAAATAATAATAAGAACATGGAAAAATAACGTGAAAAACTATATTTTGCAGATTTCATTGAAACAAATAAACTTTGTGTTATATCTTGTAAATTTACCAATAAAAACAAAAATATTTTTGTACGCCACTGTACAGACAATACAATATTGTAATATTTTTATTTGAAACATTTTTCTCGATAATTGATATATACTTCATTTCACGTAAGAAAATAGTAGATGACGCTTGAGAGCCGGTCGTGTTTACATGTTTTAAATATAATAAATAATATGAATTCCTGAAACCAAACTTTGTCAATTGTAACAATACTTTTATTTGTAATGTGCGAGTCTTGAATAGTAAAAATTACATCACAACATGGCTAAATATTATTTAACTCTGTCGATTTTATTTGATAATTGACAGTGATATTTATTTCGCTTTTGTGAACTATGTTAGCATTCTGACCAATCAAAGGGCAGAATTTATATCCCTATTTAAACTAACGCTATTTTCTTACGTGAAATGAAGTATAGTTTGGAAGTTATTAGAAAAAAAATAACCGAAATCAGTTTCTCACCATTATTTAGTGACCTATGCATTTTTCTGGAGGGAAAACAAAAGCATCTCTCTCTAAAATGACCCTCTCTTATAAAAAAAAAAATCTGTTGTGGCCAGCACATGACCTCCCGCTAATTCCATGTTTAAAATAGCAATGAGCTTTAAGTAAAGTATCACTTCCATTGATCGTTTGTAAGCAAAATCTACTTTGTTGTTCTAATACATAGAAAAGTTTGTAATACGAAATTTTGGATTATATTTTGTTATGTTTTTCCTGGAAAATCTGTGAGCAAATACCAACTTTGCGAAGTTTTGGATCATTAATATATTTTAAGAAAAAATCGTCACACACACATTATTATCAAAATCAGCACCAACTTCCTTATGCTCTAAAACGCAATCAAATTATATAAGAGTATTAAATACCAACTTTGCAAAGTTTCGGATCTTAATATATGTATTTTTAGGAAAAATCGTGACACATACATTATTGTCAAAACGCAATCTGTGTAAATTCTTCGCCGTACATTATCCATTTCGTAAATGTGTATTTGCAAACTATTATTTGACACTTTGAAATCACGTTCTTATTTGAGAGCTGTTTGAATGCTGCAAACATCAAACTAAAATCGAATTAACCTGTATATCTAATATTTATGTATGTTGGAAAATATATTATTTTTGCAAACCTTAATTTCATCACAATCATATTTAAACTACTAAATTCTTCTTAACACGGTTTCAGTGACATTTGTTTAAATATGTCAAATTTGTTATTAAAGTATTGTTTTTGTTTGACGCAGAGGCAAAGTGATATACAAAAATAAATTATTTTATAATTCAATATTTAAAGTTATGTCAAGTTATTTACTAAATGCTTATCGTAGAATTGAAGATTGTGCCATTATATTTAATTTGTATTGGTAAAAGTTGCTAAAAAAATATATTCAATGAATTTTTTACAAGAAAAACTGTTAAAAGCTTGTATAAATGATACTTCCGGTTATCCGATATACACTAAAAACTAATGAGCTCTTCCAACATTAGTATAGAATGGGTATACAAAATTTCAAATTTTTCTGATTGATAGTATTTGAGTAATCGTGTCCACATGATCCACACACACACAGACACACACACACACACACACACACACAGACACACACACATACATACCTACAGACATCATTGTAAAAATGTTAAAATCGTATTCTGGGGACATCAAAACGTGCTCATTCACTAAAATCTCTATGTGTGATTTTTAGCACGATCCCTATACCTCCCTTACCTAGGGTAGCGGGAGGTAAAAACATCCTGAATATTTATTTATGTTGGTAATTATTATTAGGTACTAAAAATATTTTAATGTTTTATATTGATTTATATGTATCACTACATATGAAATGTTTGTTTTAAATTGTATACATAATTTCATAATTATAAACAAATTTAATATGTTTACGAATATACAAATAATTTTATTGTACATTATATTAAAATTTATGTATGATGTCGACCAAACATTCTGTTTTTATATTTATTATTATAACGTATAATAATTTTTAGTATGTTTATTTTATGACGATATGATTGTAATAAACAATTTATGAATCAGTGCTACATGTATGTGTCATCACATTTTTCATTTGTACAGATTATCCAGAAGCCGTGATGTCCGAACCGGAAATGATACATGAACCCGCTGGGGCCTTTATCAAACTTAAATGTGAACTACATCCATGTTATAAAAATATTACTTTGAAATGGGAATTCAAGGTATGTTTATTAATATTTTTGAAAATATTGATCACAAGTAATTTCGAATTTCGAAATGGAAAAAATAAAATTTTTAATTTAACATGTAAGCGTAGTCATTGTCGAATGCTAAAATACTAAAATTGAAAAGTTTTGGATTATATTTTAATATATAGGATGTCCGGCGCCAAAACAAAAGATTTATATTAAAATATTTGTATTTTTATACAGGCTTGTGGACCAGATTTTTTAGATAAACCGCAATGTCGGAGCAGTGAAAATAATTCTTGGACAACATTACATGAAAGTCGTAAACTAGACCATTGCACTTTCATGTATTCAGTTAAAAAGTCAACTGGAAATAATAGCGGATTATATCGATGTTCCTATAAACAACCTTATAACGCAGAATTGAAAATACTGAAAGTGTTTCAAATTTATGTTGTTGGTAAGTAATTTTTACTATACTCGCCATTAAATAAATATGGACTGGTGTTCAATTTTTTCCCTTCTCCCCACCATGCCCCTTACCGTGCGGTGTTACCACTTCTTCATAACTTAGCATTTTCAACATGACCAATGGAATTGGCAACAGTGTAAAAATCTCCAGTCCATATTTATTTGACGGCAAGTATATACTCTGTTTAAAATAACGAAATAATTTTAACAGATAGATTTTTGTGATTCTAAGGACCTATGATATGTTAATGACTTCATTTTAAAGATAAAAAATAAAGATTTGTGCAGAAAATTGATCTAATAATTAACTGTATATGTATTATGTCGCATACGGGAATTACAACGTTAGGAAACATGCTCTCTTTGTAGTTGTGGTGCAAGAACGGGTTGAGTTTTTCACATATCCCGTTCTTGCACTTTAATTTTGCCCGGTTTATTCGGAAATATACTGCGCAAATCTACTTCAAGCGCCAAATTATTAAAATTGAGAAATATATGTATTTATAAATTAAGTTATAATAAAAAAATCTGTTGTGGCCAGCACAAGACCTTCCGTCAATTCGATGTATTTTGTACAAATCCCATACCAAAAGGTCCTTGGAACAGATTCTATATAATATCATGTAAAATCGAACACGAACACATACTATTTTTTACAAATTCCATACCAAAAGTTCATTTGAAAAGGTTCTATAAATCCAATAAAATTATAACATAAACTACACTAAGTAATGTCCTTCCATCTTATCTTTGGCCTTTCTCTGCATGTCACTTGCAAGTAACACTATGACATACCAATTTTAGAACCTATACTTTCCATATTTGGGTTTGCACTTGCAACTGACATCTGTCAATTAATTTTTTTTGAATAATTATGTCAGTTGTTTCCATGATAAATAACAAAGCTGACTAATTTTTGAAAATTAATTTCTTTATAATGCTTTAAATTTACATCTATTGAATATGAAGGAAAATGTATAATTAAACCGTATAGAGAAGAGTATTTTCTTTAATATACATAATAACAAAATGTTAAAAAATAACATTTAACTGCGTTTTTTTAAGAAAAACTGTTAAAAACTTCAAATAAGGGTACTTCCGGTGGATCAATTATAACCAAAATCTAATCAACTCTGCATATGGTTGTACAGAAGAGGAATACGAAAGAATTATAATTTTTAGAATTATAGTATTGGAGTTATCGTCGGAGAAAAATTTGTCATACACGGACACACATACACACACACGCACACACGCACACACGGACACACGCACACACACACACACACACACACACATACATACAGACATCATCTTAAAAATAGTAAATTTGTATTGTAGGGACCCTAAAACGTGATTAGTCATTAAAAACTCACCACCGAATTTTTTGACTAAAGACAATACCTTCCTTACCTAAAGGTGACGGAAGGTAAAAATCTGATGTGGTCAACACAATACCTCCCGCTATTTAATTTTTATTAATTTAAATACATATTTACTAATGCTGCAAACTGTATTAAGTTCCTGTGCATATAACTATTGCTTTATTTACTATTTTCTTTCTACATGTCACCATTATTAATTTGAAATGATTAGTTTTTTGACAGTGACATTTACCTGTCAGTTACACACATTTGAATTATGAACTGTGAAACCCTCGAGCATATGTACTAACTGGAGAAGTAATTCCCTATACCAAAGCATAGCATGTTGTGATCGGAAGATATACGTTAGGGGGATTTGCGGGGCTGGAAGTTATGGTGTATTGCAGGCAGCATTTTCTTAAGTTATGTCACTTGTCATTTATGACATATCTTGGAATGTTGAAAAAGCAATATTCGACTGTGTTTGGGATAGAGATAGATACAGGAAGTAAAAATTCTTCGGACATGCAGTCAACTAATAAAATTTATTCATACCGACGTTTCGACTATACAATAGTCTTCATCAGGGCTCTACAATATGACAAAAAAGTGAAATCGTAACATACGAACACAAAATAATTATAAATTACATAAACTATAACATAAAAACTTACAGAATGGTCTAGTTGAAAAAAGAAACCACATGTGAATAACGGAACATACAAAACGGACATTTAAAAATATAAATAAATAAATATGAATAAATAAATAGTCAAAAACAACATATCACAAGAGTGAAAATATTATTAATTTATTTTATAATTTTATTTTTATTGTTTCAGAACCATATCATATTAGAAATGGAGAAAAACCAATAATTTTAGATATACAGCCTGTGAACATATCCGTACCTGAAAATTTGAAAGTGGTTATACAGTGCAAAGTTTATAGTGACTTTATTATTCATCCAGAAATTTGGTGGTTGAAACATGTAGATTCTACTACAATATATAGTAGAAATTCCATAATACAAGATCCGCATCATAATAAAACATATTTAAAACTAGAAAGTAGTCAAATGCTTTTAGCAAATAATACGTATGTAAGCAAGTTAATTATTAAAAAATCTAATGAGAATGATACTGGAGTGTATAGTTGTGTAGCTGTCAATTTTTTTGGAAAAAGCAACAAAGATGTCTATATAGATGTAATTCCTGTGGAAAAAAATTGGCAAGGAACTACTTCATTTTTAATTCTATTTCTAATACCAGTTGGATTTGCTTTAATTCCAATTTCTGGTTTATTATGTGTGCACTATTATAGAAAGAAAAAATTACAGACAGAAATGAAATCTAAATCAGAAATTTACAAATATCAACCTATGTTAAATCGTCATAATTTAAATAGACATAATAGAATTCTTAATTCAACTAGTCAGAGAATTGTTTAATAACTATGTATTTAAAATACCAATCGTGGTTCTGTGATATATTATTAGTCAGTTTTTTCTAATGTTCCTCTGTAATATGTAATAATTTTGTAATAAACATTATAATCTATTTTTGTATTTTGAATGTTGGCGCTTGGTACTATGGATTTTTTTTTTTGATTTTTATATAAAAATAAATTCCCCTACATTTTCTGAATGTCACTTGCACCTGCTTGAGTTTGTGATTAAAAAATACATTATTTTGAATTAGTAATAGTAAAATAGAATCAATATGTCTCGTTTATTTTCAACATTAGTCGGAAAGGTAATAAAATATCATTATGTATGCAGTGGTTTAGATACGAGGTTATAAGATGTTTTTTTTTCAGGCACCACATTTTGCAAAGATTTCTGTTCCTAATTTAACAAATTCTCCAGTTTTACGATATTGTTCGACAATAGGTAACATATTTGAATATATATGAAATATTTATTAGTTTAATTCGCATTATTATAACAGTGACAAGACCACAAGTTCAAAAACCGGCTCCAGATTTCAGAGGTACCGCTGTTATAAATGAACAGTTTAAAGAAATACAGCTGTCAGATTATAAAGGAAAATACTTAGTTTTAGTCTTCTACCCATTAGATTTGTAAGTCAATTATTCTTCCTTTAAGTTCAGTGTTTCAAGTATTTCTTTTAGTACGTTTGTATGTCCAACCGAACTCGTCGCATTCGATAACAGAATCGAGGATTTTAGAAATATAAACACCGAAGTAATTGGAATATCCATTGATTCACATTTCTCGCACTTAGCTTGGCAAAACACTAAAAGAAATGAAGGAGGTTTAGGAAAACTACATTTTCCGTTACTCTCTGATTTAAATAAAACTATTTCGAGGAATTACGATGTGCTGTTGGAGAAAGAAGGCATAGCTTTGCGTGGATTGTTTATTATTGACCCTAATGGAATCTTAAGAATCATGTCAGTGAATGATCTACCAATTGGAAGATCTGTAGATGAAACGCTGCGTATTATTCAAGCTTTGCAATTCGTGGAGAAACACGGAGAAGTGTGTCCTGCTAATTGGACACCAAATTCTAAGACTATTAAGCCCGACCCAGTAGCCTCGAAGGAATACTTTCGAAGTGTAAATTAGGTTCTTTATTTTTGTAGGTGGTTGTTTATTTTTTGAAATAAATATAATTCGTATTTATTATTGATGTTTTGCTATAATAAATAATATAGGCGAGTATGAAAATGTAATAAAATATTAGAGTAAAAAAAATAAAATTTGAAGATTACATAGTACTCTTCTCTTACATTTGAAAATATGGTTAGTTTAGGTTTTGGTACAAATAGGTGAACATTATATTTATGTATACAGGTATTCATTATTTTGTCCACATCTGGTATATGGAGAACTGTTAAGAGCTACGAAGTCGGTAAAATTAGCAAACAATTTCAATAAAGTCTTTAAATGAGCATAATGTTTTTCAATCAGTGGTTCCCGGTAAAACAGCCTGTTAATTTAACTGTCAGTTAAAAGAAAAACAGCATCGATATTATAGCCTAAATTGTAAAAATTGCAAATGTGTCAATTTTTCGATGCCACATTGTCCTTATCACCGACAGTTAACTTAACCGGCAGTTTAATCAGAGATGAAAATATCTAGCCATACGCCAGATTAGAATGGAGTTGGTGGTCCTGCGGAGCCAGCCTGTTGTACTCACAAAACTTTTGAATTAATTTTGTTTCGTGTAAGACACTTGACAGCTTGAAACATCAAAATTTATTTCTTTTGATATTGTCTGAGCTCTCAGAATGCTATTTAACATCGATATTGCTAGTTTGTTTCATAAATAAATACTGGGGTAGATACCAGTAAATCACCGGTATTTTCTAAATTTTGTTTCATAAGGCTATTTATGTAAAAAATGTAATACTGCAGTATACATCAAATTTACTCTAGTATTTACTTAAGTACGAATAATTTCATTTCATAAAAGCTACATTAGTCCAGGCAACGAAGGAAAAATAGCGGAAATAATTCATGTAGAAGCCAATTTTGGCACAGTTATAGGGAAAGGTGTCCTTAACAAAATACTAAAAGTACTGATGGGTGGGAGTGAAGCTAAGGGAGGGGGGGCCGCTAAAGGTCCCCTTTTTCAGTTTTTTGTTAATAACTCGAAAACTGCTGCCTCTAGCGAAAAAATGTTTATGTATTAGATTAATCTACATAAAATTCTCTACACGAAAGGTCCTACACATTTTCGCTAGGATCAATAATTAAGGAGATATAGAAAGGGGAAAATAAAAAAAAATATTTAAAAATGATTTTTATTGTTAAAAATCAAGTTTTAATGATAAATGAACTATGCAGAGCCCACGTATTAATAACTTTACTAAATATAATATATAATGGAAGAATTGTGTGCGGGGGGAGGGGGGGGGGGGGTTGGATACCGCTATAATGTACGTCGTTTGAGATGACTATAGACAGAAGGGGAGAACGGTTGGAATGAGTTCAGGGCTCCCCGTCACTGGCTGTTGGTCCCGTTATCCTCCGGGACCTTCATATTGGCGTTCGTCCCTGACAGGGACAATTCAGGACCCGCTACTCAATGTTAAAACTAATGTCTCATCTAAACGTCCTTCTCAGTTAATTACGACCTCACCCACTACGTTGGTGATAGTATCAATTTTTTTATTATTAATTTTACAGTATAATAAATGATTATCATTTGCATTCAAATAAATGCTTTGCATACTTATTGTATACCAAGCGCCTGCACATCAAAACAACGAACATCGGTATTCGGAATTTTTGAAAGCGTCAACGAAGCCCAAATTAGGCATGGCCACTCTTCCGCCCACCAGAGGAGCTTCAAAGCAACACTCACTCAGAGTATATCTACAGGTAAATCCATTTACATATAGTTGTTAAATACGGGTTTCTTTAAATTACAAATATCAATTACTTTCTTACAGATACAACAGTGGCTCGGCAACCCCTTACCACCCACCTAATGGGGTTGGGTTAAAGGAGAACGTGGGATCTTTAACCCACTTACCACGAACGACCCTGTGGCACCCGACTCCGTTTTGAACACGATCTTTTGTCGATGCACGACTGGGTGTGGAGTGCGCTGCGGTTGCCGCAAAGCAGGAATGGGGTATTCCGGTGATATGGAATTAATGCAAAATAATAACTTTTTTCTATAGTTTCCATGTTCATATAGTAGAAAAATATAATAAAACATGTTTAATAAAATGTTTTAATTCATAATTTAATGTTACAAAATTGGAATTTTTACAGCTCTAAAAACGTCCTTGAAATTTGTGACGTCAAGTTGATAATCTGTTGCTCATTTCAAAGTAAATATTTTCGTTTAAAAACACAGATGGAGCCAGTATAGTTAACACGCGCGGGTATATTTCTTGTTTGACATTTCGTCCACTTTATAATTATTACTCATATTTTTACCATAAACAAACACAGGACAAACACTGAAATACACGCTAATACTAAAATCATATGTAAACAAGCAAATGACCAGTGGCGGCTCGTGCTATAGGGCACAAGGGCGCAGCCCTACCAAATAAAAAGACAAGAAAAAAAGAAATAAGCGAGTACATATACATTTTAAAAATACATTAATTATTATTTATTTACTTTCATTATTATGCAATTCTTACTACACCGCCGATAGCTAGATAGCCTATATACTGACGTGTGCACGTACCAATATGCTGCTAGAAGCTGGGGCACAAATGTTTCTGCCCCGGTCTCCCACTATTTTTACTCGAATTTTGACCAATAGCAGCGAAGCGCGCGAAGTTGCATATCACTGCATTAAGCCTGTTCCGGGCACAGCCCAATTTAAACGAAGATGTCCGAGTATGTCCGGCATTTTCCGAGGTAATCTGTTATTGTTGAATTGTAATCGTCTAGTACTCATTTAATTATGAAAATGGCTTCTGTATCTTAAAGATTAAATAATTTAATATACTCTTTTTACTTTTTTAAATTTTTGTGCCCTACCATACAAAGATATCACCAGCCGCCACTGCAAATGACTGTCATGAACATGTGGATTTAGACGCTGAAGTTCGTTGCAGATGTCACCATCGAGTTGACGTCATAAGCGCGCCATGATAAGAAAATTTGAATTGCGATGAAATTTTTTAAAATTCATATCTCATGTGATGCATACATTTTCTTACTCAAAGTTAGATATTCAGAGTCCTACTGGTCTGTACTAATGTAAAAAAATATTTTTAAAAAATGTCGGAATACCCCATTGCCTGCTCCGGTGCCTGCGGGGTGTGCCTCGGCTCATGTACGATGTATGAATGAAGCCCTCATCGAAGACAGCACCAGTGATGGTGAAAATTTAGAATTTGAAGAAAATTAATGTTCAAGATACATCCTTCATTACTATATATTTCATTTTAACCATTTTTTCCATGAAATAAGAGAAGTATGCAAAGCATTTATTTGAATGCAAATGTTAATCATTTAATATACTGTAAAATTAATAATAAAAAATTGATACTATCACCAACGTAGTGGGTGAGGTCGTAATTAACTGAGAAGGACGTTTAGATGAGACATTAGTTTTAACATTGAGTAGCGGGTCCTGAATTGTCCCTGTCAGGGACGAACGCCAATATGAAGGTCCCGGAGGATAACGGGACCAACAGCCAGTGACGGGGAGCCCTGAACTCATTCCAACCGTTCTCCCCTTCTGTCTATAGTCATCTCAAACGACGTACATTATAGCGGTATCCAACCCCCCCCCCCCCCCCTCCCCCCGCACACAATTCTTCCATTATATATTATATTTAGTAAAGTTATTAATACGTGGGCTCTGCATAGTTCATTTATCATTAAAACTTGATTTTTAACAATAAAAATCATTTTTTTAATTTTTTTTATTTTCCCCCCTCTATATCTCCTTAATTATTGAACCTACCGAAAATGTGTATAGGACCTTTCATGTAGAGAATTTTATGTAGATTAATCTAATACATAAACATTTTTTCGCTAGAGGCAGCAGTTTTCGAGTTATTAACAAAAAACTGAAAAAGGGGACCTTTAGAGGGCCCCCCCTCCCATAGCTTCACTCCCACCCATCAGTACTTTTAGTATTTTGTTAAGGACACCTTCCCCTATAAATAACTGTGCCAAAATTGGCTTCTACATGAATTATTTCCGCTATTTGGCTCTTTTCGGTCTTCGTTGCCTGGACTACATGTCGAAATTTACTGTGGTTAATAAAATTCAGAAATTACTTCAGTCAGAAGGTGCGTAAAAATAAGATAGTGTTCAACCTTTAATGTAATATATTTAATAATGTATTCCACTGATTCAAGTGATAGTGATAATCAGTGCTGTAGTTGTAAAATTAGCAGAGGGTATACGCTGAAAATATATTTGTAAACATAGGGTATACGCGCAATAATTAAGAAGAAAAATATACGCAGGAGGGAGCAATAACAAAAAAAAAATTTTTTTCATTTAAGGTCAAATGCCTTATAATTGAAAATTACATTTTTTCAAGGGATGTGAAGTTGCATGTTTTTTCCCTTTCATGTATAAAAATAAATTGCCAGATTACAGAACATTTTACCAAAGAGAATATATTTATCTGGATAAACTGTCTAAAATCGAAACACAACACAATATGCGTGCGACTATTATACATTGTGACTTAATACGAAGTTAATGTCATCTTTTAAATTTTCAACTAAAATTCAAAATACAAAAACTATAAACACAAAGAAAAAAATAAAATAATTAAATACTGCCTTACGTATCAAAGTCGCAAACCTGCCTACTATAAATCGTACATTTTGCGAAAACTGAAAACGGTATACGGCTTCTATATAACAAAAATCAAAATTAAAATTTCAATAATAGATGGCGACGCCAATCAAATAAAGTACATTTTATAAACATAAAGATAATTTCAATATAATTTCTAAAAAAATGATATTAATTGTGGGATAAAATTTTCATTAGTTGATTTCATTTTTATAATTTTTTCTCAAATATTTAAAAGCAGAGGGTACACGCTCGGGCACCTAAAAAATCCAGAGGGTACACGGCGTATACCCGCGTATACCCTCGACTACACCCCTGGTGATAATGCAAGTAAGAAGGCAAAGAATTTTTGGAAATCGTGTAGATTATGGATTTTTAGAAATGATGTATGAGTATAATGAACGGTTTAAATTAAGTTTTGAACAATTTCATTCGGTTTTAAATAATATTGAACCGTATTTGCGATACAACACCGGAAGAAATTATGCTTTAACTGCAAATAGCATTGCACTGGTTTGGAACAGCTCAAAAGCGTTTGTCTGTCGTGCAATGGGGGATTCCACGATTTTTTGATTTTTACCTCCCGCTACCCTTGGTAAGGGAGGTATAGGGATCGTGCTAAAAATCACATATCGAGATTTTAGTAAATGACCACGTTTTAAGGTCCCTAGAATCCAATTTTAACATTTTCACGATGATGTCTGTATGTGTATGGATTTTGTCTTCGCTCTAACTCAAATACTATCATTCTTAAAATTCTGAAACCTTGTATTTCTATCCTATTCTAATATGTCTGTATGTGTGCATGTGTGTGTGTGTGTGTGTGTGTGTGTGTGTATGTATGTATGTATGTGTGTGTGTGTGTGTGTGTGTGTGTGTGTATGGGTAGGGATTTTGTCTTCGCTCTAACTCAAATACTCCTATTCTAATATGAAAAGAAGCCATTAGATTTTGGTGTAAATCGGATAACCGGAAATGGCACTTTACCTAAAGCTCATAATGGTTTTTCTTCAAAAAATATCATTAAATGCCATTTTTTCGCATTTTATGTCTTATGAAAATTAAAGATTATTGAATTTTCTACAGGAAAACATTAATACTTTTTCTATATATTTTGCAGATAAATTAAAAAAAAATTTTTTTTATTAGTCCCGAAACCTAAGAAAAACAATTCCTTTGTTACACAGTGCATATTTCAAATGAATGTAACTGACAGTAAATGTCACTGTCAAAAAACTAATCACTTCAAATTAATAATAGTGACATTTTAAAAAGAAAATAGTAAATAAATCAATAGTTTTATGCATTGGAACAGTTTGCAGCGTTAGTAAATACGTAAGTATGTATTTAAATTAATAAAAATGGATAGGAAAGTGTGGCGAAGGAAGATTGTTGCGTAACTATTATTGTGGTCCGGATGGGGTTATTCGCTACCGAAAATCGGTCACTTCAATATGTTCTTATGTATGAATGCTACAATGATTGTGGACAAGGCGAAAGAAGAATATTGTTAAAGAGTGAAGTGAGTCAGCTGAGCTCTTACTCTTATCCCTTTTCTTATTGTTACTATTGTTTCCGGGTATTTGCTAACCCCCTAAGTGGGAATCGCGTGATTTTATGTATGTAAAAATTAAATAGCGGGAGGTTTTGTGTTGGCCACATCAGATTTTTTTATTAGTCCCGAAGCCTAAGATAAACACAATTCCTTTGTTACACAGTTCATATTTCAAATGAATGTAACTGACAGTAAATGTCACTGTCAAAAAACTAATCACTTCAAATTAATAATAGTGACATTTTAAAAAGAAAATAGTAAATAAAGCAATAGTTTTCTGCAATGGAACAGTTTGCAGCGTTAGTAAATACGTAGATATGTATTTAAATTAATAAAAATTAAATAGCGGGAGGTTTTGTGTTGGCCACATCAGATTTTTTTTTAAAATTCGGCTTCTTATGGAAGAAAAAAAAATGGCAAATATTTGGTATCCACCGTTTCCTGCCTTACGACCTTAGATCATATAACTTAACTAGATATGCGGAGCGTGATATGCGTAGGATTGAAAGAGATAACGAGATATTCGCAATAGCACAGTGCGCAAACTCATAGGAAATGAATAATCGACGAACCTTCGCAACCAACGTCTCAAATTTAAATGAGGCGGATGAGAACAAACTTGAGACGCACGTGCAACGAAAAATGACGCGTTTTGATTCTGCGCAGTACGCTATCGAGAAAAAGATCCTTCATCTCTTTTACTCTTACATAATTCCTCATTCCATCTCTCTTAATCCTATGCATATCACAGACTTGCATTGTGGATTATATGTTTTCTCGTATCTAGTTAAGTTATATGATCTAAGCTTACGATGTAAGCGAACCCAGTGGTCGAGAGCAATGGCATTATGTCGTATTTTCTCTCTCAGCGTATGTTGTTTCCCAGATATTCTAAACTATTTGTTCTAAACCATGTTGTGCGACTACGATTACATCGCTTTATATATGAAAATTTAATTTTTTTTCTTATTTTCTTTTCTTTTACTTATTTTAAATTTAGTATATTGTAGTTACAGTTTATTAGTATTTAAGTGTTTCTAAAAAAATAGCGTGTAGCCGCATAACCACCATAACCAAATACTCAGTGAAACAGTCTAGCAGCAATGTTGCCAACCGTTTATTAAGGATTTTCCCTCTTTCGTCTGAAAAAATTCCCTTTTTCTGACAAAAATTCCCACAAATTTTTTTTTTCATGTTACGACTCAAAAGTGAGTAGGGATATTAGAAAAAGTGTTTTTTTTATGATAGCGAACCATAACTTATGTTTATTTTTATGAATATTTACACGAAGAAATATTCTTAAAATTCCTATCCTTCATTTCACTTAAGAAAATAATGATGAGAAGATAGGTGCAGTTTTATCTTGTTGTGTGATTGGATAATATCGGAGTATTATCCAATTAAAAAAAAAAACAAGATCAAACTGTACCTATCTTCGCGTCACTATATTCTTACGTGAAATGAAGTACGCATGCGTTGTGTTGAGCGGTTTCGTTGTTTTCGTGTATGTGAAAGTCAGAAAAGTGATAATTCACATACGTGTTCATAGTTAAATTTGTACATTTGGATTAGATCTGATTGAATACAAATATTATTTAAACATAAATTCATATAATTATAAATTGCTACAAAATTGTAAAAATTCCCTCATTTTTCATTTCATTCCCTTTTTTCCCTTTTTCATTATTTTTGGTAAAAATTCCCACGAAAAGGGAAATTTCCCACGAGTTGGCAACACTGTCTGGCAGTCACTAGTTGAACGATGGGAACGCCTACTTACAGTGTCGGCCAATGGAAGAGAGCCGGGTTCAGTTGCGTCATCAAGCCCGTAAAAAATCCGCGCGTTTTGAAAGTGTGTAATATATTTTAGAATTTATAAAAAAAAAGTGATAAAACATATAGAAAATAAATTTGCACCAATAACAATGTTATGCGGGAAGAAATAACTATACGAGCCCTGTCCCATAAGTGTTGGCCCAGTTGCATAAAATCATTGAAATGACTTATTTAAGCAAAAAATCAAAACATCTACTAATTTATTTCCATTGATTTATAACTTAATGCCTTAAATACAGGAAATAACTGATGTACACTAACTACATAATATAAGAAACTAATAATTTGTGATTAATCGCTTTTTGGTGATTATGCTTTTATATTGCTAATACTTGGTTCTTACAGCTACCACTGTGTAACGTCCCCCTTCTTTTCTATAACTGCTTTTATCCGACGGGGCATGGTTTCCACCAACTTCTGACATTTAGCTACTGTAAAATTATCCCAGATATTTTGGAGGCGAGAGCGCAACTCTGATACAGTCCTTGCAAGTTGCACACGAAGATTTTTTTTTCATGATGTGCCATAGTGTCTCTATAGGGGACAGATCTGGGCTGCTGGAAACCCATTTTAGTAGTGAAATTTCTCTTTCCAAAAACCAACTTTTCACTTTTTTGGCCGTGTGACAGGCTACGCCATCTTGCTGGAAAATAAACTCGATTCCAGCTCGCCTGGCTTCATCAAATTCAGGTTTTAGCTTATCTTCCAGGATCTCAATATACTTTGCAGCATTTACAATCCCTTCTACAAAGTGTAGTTTACCTACTCCACTGGACGACATCGACCCCCAAACCATTACGGAAGCAGGGAACTTAACTTTTCTTTTCAAACAATCAGGATGAAACGCCTCTTGTTTGGATCGTATAACCCTACTCCGACTATCACCTGTACAAACTTCAAATTGTGCCTCATCACTCCAATGTACTGAGGCCCATTGGACTGGGGTCCAATTAATGTGATCTTTTGCCCAAAGTAACCTATCCCTTTTTTGCTTTTTAATAAGCAAAGGTTTCTCTTTTGCCTGAAAATTGATGTGACGTGACTCTACAGAAACAAAAATGCAATTAGATTTACCTTGTAGGTCCTGTAACTCATTTTTATTGCTGTTCGGTGCCAAGAGGACTTTGAAAATTGTTTTGATGTTGCTTGGCTCCACAAAATACTTAATTCATGATAATTAGAACGCCGGTTTTGTTGTATAATTCGACGTAAGGCTCTTCGGTTAATATCCGTAACGCCAGATTTCCGCCCAGGAATAGGTTTTTTTTACAACAGATTTGGTTGTTTTAAATAGCTTAATGATGTTGCGAATTGTGTATCTTGGCAAACCGACATTTTTTCCGATTTCAGACGCAGATTTTCCCGATTGCGACAAGGAAACGATTATTTTACGCACATCTTTAGTAACAGGCTTACCTCGCACCATTGTAACAACAAATCTCGAGCAAATTCGCTTTATTAATATTCTAACAAGAGCAATAACTACTGCAAGTTGTCAAATACTTTCAATTGTTTCGTAACTCGAAGGTAATATGATTATGATTTGTGCGTTAAATTACACCAAGTGCGAGTAGGTATACGACTTTTTAAATATCCAGCGAGTTTCTCTAACAATTGCTACAAATGTTACAAGAGATAAGACATTAAGTATATAAATGTAAAAAATTCATAATGCAATTGGATGCAGCTTCTCTAGTTGAGCACAAGTATAAGAAATGCATTTGGGCCAACACTTATGGGACAGGGCTCGTATATATATAATTTATATAAAAAATCAATATGAGTGGAATCCCCTATTAAATGTGTGGTTGAGGGTATAAACAACATATTATTTCCACAACATGTGAAGTGGCCGAATAATATGAATGAATTAATTCGAAAATTTCATCGAATCGCTGGTATGCCGCTAGTGTGTGGTGCTTTCGACGGTACTCTTATAATAGTTGATGCTGTTGAACAGGGGTCTATTCTAATTCACTTATCTAGTCGCTAAGTCTAAGGGGTCTAGGTGTCGCTATCCCCACTACGTTATGTTAGTGTTTTGTTTGTAAACAAATGAAACTATAATTATGAAACACACTTTACATTATGGACTATACATAATTACACTAATGCCCGTATTCACCAACATCAAATAAATCAAATAAAGAAAAATATCGCATCGATACCATAACCCAAATGAAGGTATTTATTCTAGCTGTCATATTTTGATGCGATATTTTTCTCTTATTCAATGAATAAGCTGTTCGAAGATTTATTTGATGTTGGTGAATACGGGCATAAGTTTCATATTTTTAAATTAATAATAATTGTTTTTTTATAAATCATGCGTTCACGCGCGAAAACAGTAAAAAACAATTTTTCACTGAGTATATCGCTGTCCAGGTTTCCTCCAGGTATGAAATCTTTCACCTTGTGATTTTAAGCTGACTCTCATCAGAAAACAAAACACGGTTCCAATCGGTCGAATTCCAGGGAATATGTTGTCTTACAAATTGTAAGCGAGTTACTTGATGAGTTCTGGTGAGACACGGTCCTGTGTTAATACATTTATTGACAAATCTTGCTTCCTCTATTCTTCTTTTTACTATACGGGTAGAAATCGACAGAGCAAGGGCTTCAGGAATGTGTTTTTTTTTTCATTTTACTCGTAATTTGTCGTCTTCTCAGAGTTTCTAGAGTTAGAAACCTGTCGTCTCCTTCTGTCGGTGGTTTCGGACGACCTTTCTGTATCTTCTAAAGTTGAATCTAGTCTCTTTAAACCTCCTTAAAGCTCGTCCTATAGTATTGAGATCATCTTCAAGTTCCGTAATCTTATGACGTTGGCTAGCCGCCATCCAATAGAGTTAACGCCCGAAAAACAAATATCAACCTCTATTAATTTTCCCAATTCAATTTAATGTTAATTTTATAGTAAAACACAGAAACATAAAATCAAATTTAAATTAAACGTAAAAACACTTTTAAACTTTTTCATACTTTTTCCTTGTCAACACAGGAAACAATAAAATACTCATATAAACAAGAATTGATTCTTAATTGTTATTATTTTCATATGTCTAGAACCCTAAATTTTCAACTGTACCCTAAGAAAATTTCATATATTATTCTGTTTTAAAATAAATCGTGAAAATATAAGTGGTGCGATAATTTTGTCCAGGAGTTTATATATATGTATATAGTTTAACCCATAGTCCGTTATGTTATTTATTAAAATTCGAAGTGTAAGCAGTTATTTTGCAATAATAAATCAATTGAATAAATAGAGTAAATAAATTTGGGCTCAAATGTTCCATTTATTCATTGTTTGTAACAAATTTATTATACATTGCACGGACGTTTCGGATATATAATTTATCCATCATCAGCTTATGTATGTACTTATAAGTACTAGCATTTCCTTATCAGTATCAGCAAGAGTTGCAAGTAAATACTTATTTTCATATTCATAACCAGAACCAGATGCTGATACTTAAAATAAATACTTAAAGTAAATACTTAAGTATGAAATACAATAGTAAGCCGTGTGTTTGTAAAAAAAAATTAAATTTTGACATTTGTTGACAGTTCATTCTTATATTTATTTAAAGCCCATTTGCCATGATCTATAATTTTGAACAGAATTCTGACCAGAATTTTTATGAACAAATTTATGGACAGAATTGTATTTGTAAAATATTCTGTATGCCACTGTGTACGTAATTTGCTACAAAATTCTGGTTATAAATACATAGGTATATCGATGTTCTTGATAATATTATATGAGCATTGCTCAATACTAATTTTATGGACAGGAAAAAGCACTGATAAAATTTCTGTATGCGACCGTCTATAAAATTCTATCTATAATTAAGTCCATAATTCTGTGCCGAATTATAGATCGTGACATACAGGCTTAAAGTTGTTGAAAGTTAACACTCTAATCTGAAATTCAGTCTATATACATTTCTGAAATTTTAAAAATGTTTGGTTTTGAAAGCAACGCCAAGGACAAAAATATTAATGAAAAAAGTGTTGTCTTTACCAACACCAATCTGAAAACCAGATGCTATGTAATACAACTTTTTAGCTTTTTTTTAATGTTACCAGGGTCGGCAAACATATCTTAAAAATATTTTCATTTAATAAATGAACACAAAGCACCAACTATGGATTCATTGCTAATGCCAAGAAAATGTTCTGTTCTGATAGCCGAAAGTGAGTTTCGATTTCGAGGGTAAAGCGATACAATTTGACAAAATCTTGTTTATTGTGATTTTCTCTACGAATTTTATAATCTTTACGGGCTCATACGGCGTAGAACATGCATTTTAAATTAATATAATTTCTAAAATTTTAGTTCAGTCCCCCATAAGCATGATACATATCATACTTATAAATTTATAAGTAAATACATACTTAATTTTATTAATACAGTTTTAAATAATTACTTATTTTGATTACGATAAGTATAAGTACATACTTTTACCAAATAAGTATTTTCTTATATCATCAGCTTTTACTGACACTTTATTAATACGGATATAAGTACTTACTTATAAAACTGTCAGTATAAGCATTTACTTATTTTTATTAATACCACCCATAGAGTGTAGGTACTTATCTTAAAAATACGAGAATTTTTAAGATACTTATGCAATTTTTAAGTATAGTGTCAATTTATATTTTTGTAGAAATCGGTATATCTTAAAATTGTAATTCTGAAATTTTCATTCTTCATTAGAGATTACAATTTTCTGTCATATTTTTTCTTTCAATTTTTGTATATTTCCATTTTTCTTGTTCTAAATTTGGAGATTAGGAAGCTATTTGAAAAAAGGGAGCAAGGTTATGACAGTGTGTTTTCTCTGAAAGAATTTTATACGACGTTCTCGTGTTGTACGCTCAAACAAAAGTTATTAAAGCGCCCCCGTGAAAGTGAAGCGAGTAATAATATGCTCCAACTTATCCGCTGGTCTCGCGGGGCTCATTCCTGGAAAGAAATCGTAATGCATTTTTCTTATATAGCGGTTTTTATTATATCTATAGTCACAGCGAGCTGAAACAGCGTCGATCTGGTATATTGTTGAAAGGTGTGGGTGTGGATATGGATCCATAGCCTATGGAGACGGCATACTGCATTTTTTACTACAAGTACATAGACATATTTTTTCATATTATCATTACATTGAAATTATTTGCATTATTATATAATTACCTCTCGCTAAGAGAAGTATTGGATTCATGCTAAAAATCGCATATCCAGATTTTAGTGCGTGTTGTAAGGTCCCTAGAATCCGATTATAACAATTTTGCCCAGCATTAAGAGAGGTATTGGATTCATGCTAAAAATCGCATATCCAGATTTTATTGAATAAGTACATTTTAAGGTCCCTAGAATCCGATTTTAACATGTTTACGATTTCTCTCTCTCTGTATATATATGTGTGTGTGTGTGTGTGTGTGTGTGTGTGTGTGTGTGTGTGTGTTGTGTTGGAAGGACGATTTCTTAAAAACTATGGGCGGTAATATGAACAAGTGATTAAGGGTGATTAGCTAGGAGATGACTAGCAGTGTTTTAGCGCTGTCAGTCGTTTATGGATTATTTTAGAGAAAAATACTTCAAATAGCAGTTATAGAAAAATTAATTGTACACAACTTTTATTTGAAGTATTTTTCTCTAAAATAATCCATAAACGACTGACAGCGCTAAAACACTGCTAGTCATCTCCTAGCTAAACACCCTTAATCACTTGTTCATACTACCACCCAATATGATTTAACAACTGTTTAACTACGTATAACTCAATCTGCCGTTTTGGTAACAACTGGACGACCGGAAATAGTAGTTCCTTAAAAAAAATCTTCTAAATATTACCAACCAATTCTAAATCTGATAAATTTTATTTTTTTACCTCTCGCTAAGAGAGGTATTGAATGCATGCTAAAAATTGCATATCCAGATTTTAGTGAATAAGCACGATTTTAACATTTTTACAATGATGTCTGTGTATGTGTGTGTGTGTGTGTGTGTGTGTGTGTGTGGGTGTGTGTGTGTGTGTAGATGTGTGTATGTGTGGATGTTGGAGGGATGGTCTCTCAAATTCTAAGAATCAAAGACCAATTTAACTACATATTCTTTAATTTGACATTCATGGCTGAAAGGTTTTGATAACAATTGGACAACCGGAAGTAATAATTTCTACAAAAAAAATAATTCTAAATTTGCATTTGTCGCCTCTTGTCTTCTTGAGACAGGTTTTCGATTAAATAGTTATAAATGTATTACATAAAATTATAGATTGAACTAACACGTAACACATTTGCAATTTTCTTGTTGAATTTCGTTGTCAAGAATATCTAAAGCATGGCTACCTTTATTAATTATTATTATGACAAATGCGTAAAAAAATGAAATACATATATTAATTTTATTTCTTGTAAAATGATATACTTGACATCACGCTTTAAAGATATTTACTAAAGAAGAAAAATTCGAATGGTTACTTGTTGCTACTAATAGTTTGAGCAATGATAGTGATATGTTTGCTAATTTATCTCCTGAACGTCCTAGACAAAATCCTTATACAATTTCGAGAATATTTACAAAATTTAAAAGTGATGGATGTTTAGATAAGAATCATACGAAAATGGCAACAAAAACTGCGCGAACTGAAGAAAATAAAAATAATTTACAACGAGCAATAGGAGAACAAAAAATCAGTTGTCTACAACATTTTTGGCAAATCAATTAACATTAGCAAAACTTCTGTATTTAAATTATTAAAAGACGACAAATTTCATTTTTATCATTTTCAAAATCACCAAGAGTTAAGATATTGTTCTTATTACTTTCTTGTACGTTATTTATAAATCAGTAAATTATGATGACAAGTTCGTTTAACATTGACAACCAATGTTGCATTTTATGGAAAAATATCTGTTACTCATGTTCATGCTCTCATCCTCATCGAAAGACTATCTGGATCAGATTTCACTCGTTAATATTTTATTATAGTTTATGAACAATAAATAACTGCTTTGTTAGTTTAAAAAATCTGTTGTGGCCAGCACAAGACCTCTCGCCATTTCCATATTAGGCTATATAAGTATTGTATTGCACTTCACTTTCGAACCGCCGTTTTATAACAAAATCTTACAGAACATTACCCAAATATTGTTTCTTACTATATTTAGCATGTCTTCTGCACACATATAATTCAATTATATCTATTTTTCATTGTATGAGGAAGTTTCTAAATGTCAAATATTGTTCCAATTCATTAACCAGATTGGCGGTATTTCTGATAGATATATGCATTTTACCACAATTTTACCTATAATTTCAAATATTTAATTAATAAAACAATAAGAAAAGTTAAATATACTTCCCAGAAAAAGCTATCAGAATGTCACTAAAACTGGTGATATTTGACAATGACATGTGTCATGTTATAAACATTGGAATTTGTTAACTGGTTTCCTTAGAGCCTTGGCCTCTGCGATTAGTATACTCTATAAATTATAGAGTCTTTATCTCTAAATCTATACAAGATATAATAAAATTTTTAAGTGTATTAGATGGAGAATTTTATGTTCTTCAATATTTAATAAAAAAAACTCCCAAAAAATATATTTAGAAGATTTTTTCTAAAAAACTACTACTTCCGGTTGTTCAATTGTTACCAAAACCTTTTCAGCTCTTCCCAGGAATGTCAGATTGAGGAAACTGCAGTTAAATATTTTTTAAGTCTTATAGTTTTTGAGGAATCGTGACTACAACATCCAGACATACATACACACACACACATACACACATCCACACACACACACACACAGACATCATTTTAAAAATGTTATAATCGGATTGTAGGGACCTTAAATCGTGCTTATTCAATAAAATCTGGATATGCGAATTTTAGCATGAATCCAATACCTCTCTTAGCGAGAGGTAAAAATTAAAATGTAAAATTAGTTAACATTTTAAGGTTAGATATCTTATTGTGTTTTACTTGTTTTCGTCATAAAGTATTGATTTAAATTTTTTATGAATTTGTTAAATTTGCTTCATTGAAAAAATTCTATATCATTTAACTTTAGATTAAAAATTAAAACACGTTTGACCTTGAAAATTATTAAAAAATTGCCTGCGGCGCATTTTTTTCGTAAATTCTAAATCTTACACATAATTCAGAAAAAAGATTGCCAAAAAATGTCCTTTTCTGTAATTTTGTAAAGTTTGGCAACCTCACATACGACTCTTGGTACATAAATAACTATTACTTTTTGATTTCAATTTATTTCCAAATTGAAGTTACATAATAGCTCCTTTGTTAAAAATAATTTATTAGATTTTTATTAACTGGTTGGTAAGAATTTGTGTAATAAGTGATTGTAAATTGAGAAAAGCTTTCATAAATCATATTCTGATATTTATTTAAAAACATTGGATGCATACATAGAATAGTAAGACGTCTTCGGGTGAGGAGTGGCTGCTGTCGCATGTGAAAGTTATTGTCCAGGTGCGATTGGGCCGCTAAACAAACTCGATCGATCTCCACTGTAGCTCATATTTCCCGATCCGCAGCAGATTAATCCCGTGATTTACGCGTAGTGTGCTCTGTGCAAGCGACTTAGACTGTATATTTGATTTCTGGGGAGCGTAGCTTGCACGTGCTGAAATATATATCCAGTTTAGGAAGTTGCCGGGAGAGCACGGATCCATTTCCATTCATTCTCGTTTTCTATTACCCGGGCTGGAGCGAGCGGCTGTAAAAAGCTCGCCTAGTCTTTTATTTGACATTTAGTGGCGATTTGCAGTGCCGCGCACCGTCGTGGGCCTCAACAGAACTAATGGTATCGCTTTTTCCGGCGTTCACTTGTATTCTATCTGCACACTTTTGTTTTTCACCTTTTCCCTTTAGTTTCACAATTTCTTGCCTTACTGTTTCTTTGCTCTTTTCATTTGTTTTGTTCTTTCGATTGTTGTGCAGGGTCTTTTTACTATCGTACTGAGATAAAGCTTTTGTGTACGAATTAAATGTAAAATTTATTTGGAAAAAATATTCTTATTTACATTACAAGTATATAAAAATAAATTCTCTGTCAAGTATTAGACGGAAACTTTTTTGTTGTAGTAAAAATTTAACTAGTAGCTAATGGATTTGGACCTATGGTTTTCTGTAGATAGTTCACTAACGAATGAGCCTCCAATAGGGTATTCTCTCATGATAATATTAAAGTTGGTAGATAAACAAGAGGAAAAAAAAAAACAAAATAAATTGATTGTTGCAAAAGATATAAACCACTGAAATTTTGATGTCGATGTTGCATAAATAACTATTATTTCCTACCTTTTTCAATACTTGATCAACACCTTCTCAAAAAGCTATGAACCATTGATCGTATACCACTGGTAATAGGTAAAGTACAACTAGTACGTCACTATCACGTGACACAACAAAATCAAACTTTAAAAATTAATATCTCGCTTATTAAATGGAATTTTTAACTCGGGTTTTAACAGGTACTCTTAGATATACCTGTTCTTTAAGAATTTTTTTTTATGAGATAATGCTCTATTCTGTAAATTTTTGAATGCATAATAAATAAAATTATTATGGCATAATAGAGTAAAGTAATAGTGGGCAAAGTTATTTGGATGAGTAAATAGTTAGACCAAAGAACAAATATCTTTTGTCAGAAAGCTGAAAGCCTTCCCTTGTTTATTTTCATTTTCAATATGTACATTTAAAATTTTCAGATGGTCTCTTATATGCGAAGTTACATTTTAAAAGTTAAGAATGTTACATTAAAAAAGAAATGTAAATTGTAAATATGCAAGATATAAAGATTTATAAAACTTAATTTATAATTTTTTCTATATGTCCCTGTGTGATAAGTTATACCACATCGCACTCATTTTAGATATAGTATATGGTGACAGATAAAATTTTGTACGAGAATTGAATAACGGAAATCAAAAATTCATTTATAGATATCAAAAATTAAATTTTAGACATCTTAAAATGGTACTCAATTTTTGACATCAAAAAGTAAATATAACATGTCCAGAATTCAATTTTGGATATCTGCATTTTTGATATAATTCCATTTTTGATATCCTTAATTCAAATCTTAATATTCTTAAATTGAATTGTTGATATCAAGAATTTGAATTTTTGATCATAAATTAATTTTGGATATAAAGAATTGAATTACGGATATCACATCTCAATAAATAACATATCCAGAATTCAAATTTTTGATGCCTTAAATTAATTTTGTATATTAAGAATTCAATCCTTGATATCAAGAATTGAATGATGGATATCACATAGCGATAAATAACATGTCCAGAATTCGAATTTTTGATGCCTCAAATTAATTTTGAATATCAGGAATTCAATTCTTGATATCAAGAATTGAATTATGGTTATCACATCTCCATAAACAAAATGTCCAGAATTCGAACTTTTGATGCCTTAAATTAATTTTGGATATTAAGAATTCAATTCTTCCTATCAAGAATTAAATTTAATTTTGTATATCAAGAATTGAATTAAGGATATCACATCTCCTTAAATAACACGTCCAGAATTCGAACTTTTGATGCCTTAAATTAATTTTGAATATTAAGAATTCAATTCTTCCTATCAAGAATTATATTAAATTTTGTATATCAAGAATTGAATTAAGGATATCACATCTCCTTAAATAACATGTCCAGTACTTCGAATTTTTGATATCAAGAATTCGGTGCGCCATCTAGCTTAAAGTGACATCAATTTTGGATATCAAAAAATATTATAAGAACTTCCAAAAATAAATTAGACGTCTTTAAATAATTTAAGATATTTATTTTGAGTTGAATAATGTTTGAAACAATATCTGTTGTTTCATGATCATGATACCTACTTTAATTAATATTTGTCAGTTTAATTCTAATATTTTAAATTTATGCTTGGGGTACAAAATTACCCCACGTGGTCGGCTTAAGGAGAACTTCACCCGGCCTTTCGAAGGTTAATACGGAATACTAAGTTTTCAAACAATAAAATAAAATGTCAATATTTCCTTTTGTATTAGTTTCACGAAATTGATAATTGATTATTTTAATATATAAATAAATATTATCTGTAAATATGAACAAAAAATATAATCAAACTGTATAAGAATAAAATATTATTTAAAAACATAAAATGTGAAAAAATTACACATATTTAAGTGCGTTTATCAAAAAATACTTTTAATGAGAGTAAGTACTTCCAGTTATATAGTTGACATACCCGAAAACTAATCAGCTCTTCATATGGATGAATAAAATTTTTTTGTAAATTTTTGGAATTTTAAAAGGATTGGAGTCATCGTAGACAAAAAAAATTGCCACACAGGCACGTACGCGCATTCTCACAGATTTCATCGTAATCATACAAACAGTAAAATCGTATTCTATGGACCCCAAAAAGTGCTTATTGATAATTACTAAATAATCTGATAACACAACATTAATTAAACTAATATATTAAAAACTTATGCATGTCAATAATATTTGTTTAAATGCAAAGTTTATTTTCACTGTATTACTGTAATAACAAGTTGTTTAAACAATCAGTTTTTATATCTGCAGTCGATCGTTATTCTTTCATTGACTATTGACCAATTACAGAAACGTTCATAAATTCCTTGTTCAATCAACGGTTCATCAAAACGAACAAATTCTAATCAGTTTCTTTGTGTTGATGTCATTGAAACCATGCTGTCAAAAAATCGCATTGCATTTGTTCGTTTTAATGAATCGTTGATTGAACAAGGCATTGATTGATGTTTCTGCAACTGCAACTGGACATATGATTACCGCCTTGTCCGAAAAGGGCCAGTCTGTTAATTTTCCGTTAGCCCGATTTTAATACAATATATTACGCCATTTAATATAAATGCGAATATCGTTCATAATCTTTAAGATATCTATTAATCGATATCGGGTATTCCTTTGGATCTATCATTCAGATCATATATATCTTGAAATTGGCAAAAAAATAAAAATGTATTTTTTTTTGTTATATTAACTGAATAAAGGTTGTTTTCCATTGCATATACATGCTCTTTGTAATTTATACAAATGTTCATTTAATTTTCTTTCTTCTAGTTCGAATTCTAGAATTCGAACAAATTCAAATTCCCCTTGCGAATTCGATATATAGAGTCGACTGTATAATAATTTGTATTCTTTCTTTCCATTAAGAAATTTTAGTGTTCTTTTTACATTTACATATATAAAAAGTGCATTTTGAACCAACATGCCAAATTTAAAATTTTAATCATTAATAGAAGCTGAGATCAAACACTTTTAGTTCTTTAATTGTTCACAGAGGCTATAGTTACAACATATTAATTTTTTTTTCATCCATATGGATATTACTTAGTATGTATAGTCCATAATTGAAAATGTGGTTCAATATATATATATATATATATATATATATATATATATATATATATATATATATATATATATATATATATATATATATATATATATATATACAGGGTGGAAACGAACTTAATGTCATAAATTTAAGGGTGAGTAGTATGACATGTGTAGATTACGAAACTGAAAGAATTTTTAGAAAATTCGAAAAACGGAAATTTGTTTAGGAAGCTTTTTTACAGCTGTTTTAATTCATATTTCATTAAAAATATGTTTATCAAAAATACATTCAAAATTAGTTGTATTATTAATAATTAAATTATTCTTAATAATTAAATTAAATACCATTTGCACCGAAAATAATTGTGTAATAGGTAGGTATATAAAATATTTCATTATTCTCGGAAGTGTTAGTTACAAATGATTTTTGATGTGCTCTTGTTAAAAAAATGTATTCTAATTCTGAATTAGTGGATATGTTGTTGATTTATGGTGAAGTGTGACAAAACGCGGTTTTAGCAGCAGGTCTGTATGCCGAACAGTATCCTGGAAGACGCCAGCCTGATCGCAGGATGTTCATCTGGAATTTTTACAAAATGTTCTACCAGTATTATTAGAAGATGTTCCCTTACTCCATCGTCAACATGCATGGTTTCAGCATGATGGTGCTCCACCTCATTTTTCAAGAAATGTGTGGCAGCATTTAAATAATACCTATGGGAACTGGTGGATTGGCCGTGGAGGTTCTGTATCATGGCCACCCAGATCACCTGACCTCAATCCCTTAGATTTTTATCTGTGGGGCCATTTGAAGTCCTTGGTGTATGATAATCAAAACCCCTCTGAAACTGTTGAAGAATTGAGGATGCGGATTCAAAACTATGTTGAAATTATTAAACAAGAAAATCATATGAACCTGGCATGTAGTGTCTCATTAATTCAACGTAGTGCATTGTGTGTAGCTGTGGGAGGTGACAATTTTGAACAATATTTATGACTTTTGTGTTTATTCTTAAATTGATTTTTAAGGAAAGTTTTTTTCATATTAATATTGTTACATGAAAAGTTTCTAGTATTGTTGCTATATATCAGTTAATCCATTCTGTTTTTTTTCTTTAATAAAAATAATTCTCCGAAGTATTAATATTAATCTTTGATATGGATCATTGAACTTTCAAAATAAATTACGTTAGAAATAATTAAGATTTGATTATACGGAAACATTACGTAAATTAATTAAATTAATTTCAAGTATTAAAGTTGTCAGTGGTCCAGTGGTACCAAAAATGTTAGTTTAATGAGAACTACCCTTAAATATGCGAATTTTAAAAAAAATCTTTCTGTTTCGTACTCTACACATGTCATACTACTCACCCTTAAATATATGACATTAAGTTCGTTTCCACCCTGTACATATACATATATATATATATATATATATATATATATAAATATATATAAATAATTGCTTTGTAAAGGGATTATTTCTGTTGAGCAATAAACTATTATTATTATTATTATTATTATTATTATTATTATTATTATTTTTATTATACCTGTACCTGTACCTTGATTGACTCTCCATTGAAGTACTGTTAGTAGTTTTCATTTTCTTGTTGAGAATCAAATACGTAATTATATTTCCAGTGAAACAGAGGTCCCGCAAAAATTTAAAATAATTTTCAATCAATTATAAATTTATTGAATATACAGACGTCCGGATTTCGATGGTCACCAATGAGAGTTTGGAAACTATAATAGATTCAGTTAAATGGGACATCTGGTGTGCCTTTAAAATACCATCTTAGATGTGCTTTTGTTTAGCCAAAAATTCTTGTAGCCTAATGATCAAATACTGATTTCCGGAGACGCCTTAATAGTGCTTAGGGCCTTTTATGGTGTTAATCTTGCCTTGCGTGTTTACAATGTTACCTTCAGTTGTTAATTACCTACAGTAAACTCTCCCGTATCCAGAATGATCCTGATATTTGTACGTGAATTTTTTTTAAATGATTGTTTTTTTTATCTTTCATCATGCAAAATAAAAACAGACGTAGCTGACAGATTATTTTTATAAAATGACTAAAATAAACTATTACTTTTTCTATAACATGCAGTGCGTTTTATTAATATGAAGGCTTTTTATAATTTGAAAATAAACGAATGTCTTATCCGGAATTTCGCGTATATAATATAAAAAATAATTATAGGAAGGATTACATGAATAATTTTGATGTGGTGAATATTCCAGTGAATTAGTAAAAGCATAATAATGTAAACAAGCGAGATTTCTGAGCATGAAAACATGATTCCAAAGTTAATACACGTGGTATTGTATGTTTACAACAGATCTTGTTTGGCTCGTGATTTATAATTACATAATTTGATCGCTGAAATGGTGGTTATTCATCAATTACTATAAAATTTAATTAGTTTCAGCATTCGGCGTTATTAGAGGAGAAAGTATAGCATGCAGTATGGCGTAATGGTCTAGTCGACAAGATATATATTACTTCCCAGATTTATTATGTATTCCTCATTACAATGGCGGCTCGTGAAATATTTTTCTAACCTTCAAAATATTCGAGTAATGATGTTATTGCTCTAAAAGTGTCATTGAATTTTAAATTAATGGAAGACCACATTAGTGCACAATTATTACTACTAAAAAAATATAATTTTCTTTTGAACGTTTAATAAAAATATGTTAATAATTATTTAATTAGTTAATTATATTCGAAATTAATGTGAGAAATATATTATGTAAATTCACCGAGACAGTTGGTAAGTAATTTGAAATTTCCAATAAAATAATATTTTTCTGTTGATCATTAATTAATAGATTATGTTAATGCATACAAAATAATTCATTATTCATTACTGATACCTAATATTATTTTTTATTAATAAACGATTATTGTGTAAACTTATGCGTGAAACATTATTAATCTAAAATTAGATTTTCGAATTCAGTTAGATACGGTCAATGGAAAAGTATTGTAACTAACACATCTCAATAATTAACGCGTTCTCTACGCTCACTTGTTAAAGTGTTTCAATCATTAATCGCCCTTATTAACGCACTTGATAGCTAAATAACTTAAATATACGAGTACACATTTAATTAAAAAGTGTATAAATATTTCATATCATCACGGCTCATGATTACCAATTTTTGGGAATGCCAATCGGTTTATTTTATTCTTGTGTTATGAAAATTAAAAATGACATAATATTTATGGTTATACTATATAAGATGTTAGCGGTTAGACAATACTTAACCAACTCCATTGGTTTAATGCGTAGGGGGTTATAGGTACAGTGCGAGACACTAGTTATGAGCTGAGGGGCAAGGGAAACAAATGCTTGTTCCACAGGGGTCTTCAAAAAATAATTATTATTGTAACTCAAAATAAATAAACTTTATTTGGGAACGCTCATGATCCGAGTATAAACAACATAAAACTTAGCAATAGCACATAGTAACTGTCAATTTCAGGAAGGCTGCGTAGCTTTAAAACTTAATTGAACAACTTTTATATGTTATATTAGGTAAGTTCGAAGTAAAGTAACAGTACTTATATCATGCGGATCTAAACGGAACGCATATACTTGACAGTGATTCATGTTAACATTCTCCAAAGAGTTCATAATTCGTGTCCCTTTTATTTGTGTGGATTATACATAAAGAACACAATATTCACATTAAATTGCTAAATTTTAACTTATAATTCTTTAAACTAAAACCGAATTTACAGGTTATTTATGACGAAATAAAATATATCCGTTCTAGTTTAATGACGTACATTGGCTGATACGTCGACTTTTGTATTTTGAGCGTAGATTATATTTGAGTTGGTGCTGTTGGTGTTGTTGATAGCAATTGTATACACAGTAGGGTGCTTACATGTTACCAAATATTGAGATGTGCACTATACACACTGCTCTTCTCTTCTCTCGATTCATCCTGTTACCGTCAGAATTTATGGAGTGCAGGCTAGGCGCTGCAAGTAGAAGCGCGTGTGAAACCGCAGTGGCGCCCTGGTCTCCTGAGGCCGATAAATTAATCAAGTCCGAGCGCTGCCAGTCGCTGGGATCAGGATAACGTAAGGGGTAACGTTTTCACTTGCTTTGTTTTCTAACCAACACTCTCCATTCCACAAACAAATACTAGTAGTAACGCCTGAATTTTTCTGATATTCTGTAGAATAACATTTTTCGTATTAAAAATGTTTTTTATACCAATTAATTATTAAATTACCTACTATGTACATATAATAAATTTGTAAATTTTCATTTATATAATATACTAGCTGACCCGTCCCGGCTTCGCACGGGTAAAGCTAGAACAACGATTATCTACACGTGTACCAGTAATTTTTCACATTTTCCTCCGGAAACATGCGCTGCGTAGGGAGCCGGCAACCTTCGTCGCATCGTACGTAACAGGCTCCGCCCACTGCCCTCCCGATCCTCGCACCGTACCTAACAGGGCCCTTTTCTAAACATGTCTTGGGTACTTTTGCTTATGTACATATGATGCAAGATATCTTTCCGACAAATATCGAAATATCTGCTAACGTTTATAACTTAACTATAGATACGAAGATAAAAAAAAAAAAAATTGAAATCATCCCCTATTGTACCGCCTTGAAGGATTATTTTTCAAAACCGCTAAAACATTCTTTATTTCTTACCAAAAGCATAAATAAGAATTTGTATATCCCTAACTTGAGAAATGAGTTCTCCATATAAACTTTGAACCGCTACTCACACCCTTCAAGTTTTATTTTCGCAACAAAAAGTAGCCTATGTGCTTCTCCAATGTCCAATCTATCTCTATACCAAAATTCATCAAAATTGGTTCAACGGAAGAAATGATGGGTTCTCCATACAAACTTTCATCCCCTATTTCACCCCTTCAAGTATTATTTTCGCGATAAAAGGTAGCCTATGTTCTTCTCTACGATTCAATCTATCTCTATACCAAAATTCATCAAAATTGGTTCAGTGGAAGAAATGATAGGTTCTCCATACAAACTTTCATCCCCTATTTCACCCCTTCAAGGTTTATTTTCGCGACAAAGGTAGCCTATGTCCTTCTGCAAGGTCCAATTTATCTTTGTACCAAAATTTATCAAAATTGGTTCAGCGGTTTAGGCGTGAAAACGTAACAGACAGACAGACAGACAGACAGACAGACAGAGTTACTTTCGCATTTATTATATTAGTATGGATATAATATATATAATAAAACGTATTATGTCGCAAAGTGAGATGTACTTATCCAAGAAAGACGTTGAAAATATTGATTTTACATTTTGCGTCCATAATGAAGTCATTACGAAACTCAATTGCGTATCAAAAGAACCTTCATTTCGAAACGCAATTTTTTTGTTTTAAAGGTTGGTACTAGTTGACATTTACTTAAATTTTCAATCGTCATAAAACAGAATTGACATGAGGTGCGTTCAATAAGGCCATCAAAACAAGCAACCGGAAGTAAAATTTGTTGAACGACTTTGCTAATTTAGCATTTGTTCACTAGCAACCTAAAATATATAAAAAATAAAAAAAAAAAATATTTCATCACGGCATATTACCCATTTTTGGGTGTGCCAGTCTGTTTTCACATATATCTGTAATGACATATTTGTACCGTGCGGGCGCTTACCAGACGTCACCTCACGGGCACTCATTGCTGGAGTGGAGAGTGCACCACAGAGGTCACTTTTGTGCCATTTAAAATTAGAAAATATTTGGCGTCGGTCGGGATCGAACCCGGTTCCCCAGGTTTGCGACCAGACACTCAGGCACGCGGCCACGACTAGCAACCCAAGCACTAAATTTATCGCTTGCCTTGCTATCTGTCGAATATAATGACGGGAAATACAAATTATATATACATGAAATTAACTTTTATTGTTTCTATTTTTTTATATGGTGTGTGTTTGTCAACTACATGTCAGAAAAGCTTTGAGAGTTTTGTGATGAAAGTTTATAATTATAACATTATTTAATTTTAAAATAAACTCCTGGACAAAATTATCGCATCACATATATTTTCGCGATTTGTTTTAAAACAGAATAATATATGAATTTTTCTTAGGGTGCAGTTGAAAATTTAGGGTTCTAGACATACGAAAATAATAACAATTAAGAATCAATTCTTTTTTATATGAGTATTTTATTGTTTCTTGTGTTGACAAGGAAAAGGTATGGAAAAGTTTAAAAGTGTTTTTACGTTTAATTTAAATTTGATTTCATGGTTTTGTGTTCTACTACGAAATTAACATTAAATTGAATTGGGAAAATTAATAGACGTTGATAATTGTCCGAATATGAGGTTTTTCGAGCTTTAACTCTATGGGATGGAGCCAACGTCATAAGATTGGGGAACTTGGTAGTTGATCTCAGTACTATAGGACGAACTTTAAGGAGGTTTAAAGAGACTAGATTTAACTTTAGGAGACACAGAAAGGTCGTCCGAAACCACCGGCAGAAAGAGAAGACAGATTTCTAACTCTAGAAACTCTGAGAAGACGACATATTACAAGTAAAATCCAATATAATCACATTACTGAAGCCCTTGCTGCGTTGATTTCTACTCGTGTGGTAAGAAGAACACTAGAGGAAGCAAGACTGGCCAATAGATGTACTAACACAGGACAGTGTCTCACCAGAACTCATCAAGTAACTCGCTTACAATTTGTAAGACAACATATTCCCTGGAATTCGGCTGATTGGAACCGTGTTTTGTTTTCTGGTGAGACATGAGTCAGCTTAAAATTACCAGGCGAAAGAGATCATACCTGGAGGAGACCTGGACAGCGATATACTCAGTGAAAAATTGCTCCACGAGAGTCCTGCTTTGGTGATTCAATACTGTTTCGGGGAGCTCTAGATGAGCTAGAGGAAGCTGGACTACAAGAATGGGAAAACATACCTCACCATGCAATTCGAAATTTATTTCGAAGCATGGGACGAAGAAAGCAAGCCATAATTAATATAAGAAGTGGTAATACCAAGTATTATATAATTTTTTCCCATAAAATTTTAAATTTTAATGTATTTAAAAAAATCACATTGTCTTCATTTTGTATAATATTGCAGTTTTTAATTTAAAGGTATATTATGTTGCGTTATTTTCTACAAATTTTTAATTACCTGTAAAGGACTAATTTAAAAAAAACCATAAAACATGCCAAAAATAAGCTAACTTTGTGAAATAAACGAAAAATTAAAAGGGATGCGTTAATTTTGTCCAGGAGTGTATTTTGTTAGACCTAACAGTGGCGGCTGGTGATATCTTTGTATGGTAGGGCACAAAAATTTAAAAAAGTAAAAAGAGTATATTAAATTATTTAATCTTTAAGATACAGAACCTGGGGGAACCGGGTTCGTTCCCGACAGACGCCAAATATTTCCAATTTTAATTGGCACAAAAGTGACACCTGTGGTGCACTCTCCACACCAGCTATGAGTGCCCGTGAGGTGCCGCCTGGTAAGCGTCCACACGGTAAAATATATCGTCATCATTACCGATGTCTACATGTGTTGTAGAAATGTAGAAATGGGTAGTATGCCGTGATGATATATTTATTTATTTATTTATTTATTTATTTAAGATACAGAAGCCATCTTCGTAATTAAATGAGTACTAGACGATTACAATTCAACAATAACAGATTACCTCGGAAAATGCCGGACATACTCGGACATCTTCGTTTAAATTGGGCTGTGCCCCGGAACAGGCCTAATGCAGTCATATGCAGCTTCGCGCGCTTCGCTGCTATTGGTCAAAATTCTAGTAAAAATAGTGGGAGACCGGGGCAGAAACATTTGTGCCCTAGCTTCTAGCAGTATATCGGTACGTGCACACGTCAGTATATAGGCTATCTAGCTATCGGCGGTGTAGTAAGAATTGCATAATAATGAAAGTAAATAAATAATAATTAATGTATTTTTAAAATGTATAGTTACTCGCTTATTTCTTTTTTTCTTGTCTTTTTATTTGGTAGGGCTGCGCCCTTGTGCCCTATAGCACGAGCCGCCACTGAGACCTAATATAACATCTTCAAAATTAATCCCACTATCTGCAAATAAATGTATAAATTCGTTATCCATAATTTTGCATATCAAGAAAAGAAATACAAGACATGCACATGTTGACCGCTAAAAAGCTTTCCGGATGACAGATGTGGATGAAAGTTTGTTATATAATTAGCAAATCATTTATTGAACTAAGCAAGAAGTCTCGTTTGCTTACTTAGTATTTGCTTAATTTGGTTAGGTTAGGTACTTCATTGAACACACCTACTAACTTTCAAATAATTGAATAAATGAATGCAAATTTTCCTAAATAAACCCAGTTTAATATAAGATTTTTAAAAAATATTTTAGTACATAAAACACATAAAATATAAAAAAATGGTATAAAGGACTCATTTTATGATATTTTTTCGCATTTGTCATTTAGAAAACTCGCCAGGGCTGGAATTCTAAATATTGACTCGCGTGTAAAAAACATGTCTTATAAAACTCTTTAATATGCACTATTATAAGTTTGATCAATGTTTTTACAATTTTCTTTTTAATATGTAATAGAAACTGACGAAATATTAATTAAACGGCATATTTTATAAGTTTTATGCCCAGTTGCACCGATACCACTTAAGAATTTAAGTTTAGTTTAGCCTTAAGTTTAGTTTTATTTCGTTGCACCGTGCGCTAAACTCTCCATAAACATCTTAAGGCTTCCATAAATTTAAGCCTCCGAAATTGACGGTTTATCTTGCACTTAAGTAAGTAGTGAGGTTATATTGAATGGAAACGTTTTTAATTTCTATCAGAATCAATGAAATTATTGATTTTATTGTCGATGATGACGATTTAGATGCATTGGATTTAATTTTATGCGGAATACCAAGGCAAATTTTCATACTCTTTCTGATCATTCTTTTTTTCAACGGTTTCGATTAACAAAATTTACAGTATTACAATTACTGATTTTAATAGAAAATAATATCGAATTTTATAACGACATGTAAGTATTGCATTTATTTTTCTTTCAATGTTTTACTTATTAATTTAAATAGTTGGCACTTCGTGTTCGCTTTCTTTTTTCGTCTGATACCATTTTTGCTAAAAACAATGGCTGGTAGCACAAGCCCTGTTTTAACTAGAACGCTGTTTTAAGAAATGTCAGATTTCATTATTTAATAACAAAAATAAATAGTATCAAATTTATCAAAATATGATTTTAAAGCAGAACATAGTTTGTATTCAAACAAATATTTTTTAAAAAATCGTTCTTTAAACATAAAGGTGAAATTAAATATTGAAATTTGAATTTGACATTTCTTAAAACAGTGTTTTAGTTAAAACAGGGCTTGTGCTACCAGCCAATGGCTCGTAGTATGATCACGGTTTTAACTAAAACGCTGTTTTAAGAAATGTCAAATTTCATTATTTAATAACAATAATAAATAATATCAAATTTATCAAAATATGATTTTAAAGCAGAACATAGTTTGTATTCAAACAAATATTTTTTAAAAAATCATTGTTTACATGTAAAGGTGAAATTAAATATTGAAATTTGAATTTGACATTTCTTAAAACAGTGTTTTAGTTAAAACCGTGATCATACTACGAGCCTATGAATATATTTAATTACACTTCAATTTTAAAAACTATGACAGGTAGTATTTACTATTAAACAGGGGTGATTAAGCGTTGACTAAAGTAACAAATTCACTTGTTTTTTAATCACCTCAATGTAATTCTAAATGATAGTCATGGTAATTAGTTAATCATGGTAACTAAAATTTAGAGTAAATACTACCGGTCTATAATTCTATTTGAATCGAACTTACCAATATAACCTCCAAACTTTGACACAAACAAAATCAACTATGAAAAATCCCTAAATTTTATTTTTCTTGTTACTAGAAGTACAAGTTAAACAGCTTAAAAATATATAAACTACACTTACTTAAGGTTATTAAAAAAAATGTGTGCAACAGTAGATAAAAATTAAGTGTTACTTAACGTAAGTTCAGTTTTATTAAGTGTAAATTTAAGAAACGTCGGTGCAACCGGTCATAAGGTATTCAAATGTTTAAGGCGCTTTAAGCGGCCCCTAGCCACTAGACGTTTAATAATTTTGAATAATATTAGTTTTTGTACATCGTATTTTCTAAGCAATCCGTTACAGGCTTTTAACATGGGATAACATAGTCTGGCAGAAAATTAAGCCATGACATTGGACATGATAATAGTACCTTACCTCCTTGTCATTATTTAATATTAATTACTTTATTGCAAAAAAATAAGTTATTCTACTGGAGCTTCAAAACTCAAGTTCCAAACGTTTTTTATCCAAAGGCAGTCAAGTTAACCATCGTACCACGGAAGACATTTAAAAATCTTTTCATGTTATTGAAAATAATATTTATTTGTAAATTTTTCTATTTTTTGCAATTTGTGTAATAATAATAAAGCAATTCGTTTAGGAGGTAATGATGTAATGTACTACATGTTTAATACATGGATTATTTGTCTAGCAGACATTTATTTGGAAACAATTGTTTTCCCGTGTTATAAACGCCTATAATTATCAAGGATTGTTTGGGTTGGGACATGTACACGTGCATAAGAAATCTTTAAATATTTAGAAGATGAAAGACGAGTTATGATATGAATTTACATTCCAATGTTGCGGCTGAGGTGAAAGAAGTGTGCATGGATAGGAATGTGTGGCGAAGGATGATTGTTGCGTAACTATTATTGTGGTCCGGATGCGGTTATTCGCTACCGAAAATCGGTCACATTAATATGTTCTTGTATGAATGTTATGATGATTTTGGGCAAGGCGAAAGAAGAATGTGTTCACAATGGCTTAGTTTACACTGTGACAGTATATTGTGACCTAACCAAATCTTAACTATACCAAACTTTTAATTATTGCATGTTTACACCGTAATTTTTTTCACGGTCAAGTTTTATTTGGTTGTTATTTAAGACATAACGTCATTATTAAAACTTGAACTGTTAAATTAACATACTTGTTTAAAATAAGGAATAATTACAAAAATCAATCATACAAACTACTTTTATGTAAAATATCTTAATTGGAATAATAGGTACTACCTTTTTAGTTTAAGTTCTGTATTTTTTATTATTAAAACCCAATGTTTCGGCACCATAAACTGGTGCCTTCTTCAGGGAAAATTGATATAAAAATGTGAAAAAACAAAAACAACAAGTAATCAAGGTAACATGAAAAGTACGTAAATGTTACCATTTTTATGTATACAATTTTCTAGACAATATATACATGCCCGGCAATAACTTGGACGGCGAACATGCATCTTCTCAGGAAAACTCTCCTTTTGCCAGAGGAAAAACCGTCCCAAAAACGGGCAGAGAAGTGATCTGTATAACTCAGAGACGCTTTATCGGTAGCGAAATACCGCAGCCGTACTCTTTATTAACAGATGTTACAAAAAGTCTAGAAAAAATTGTATACATATTACAAATTACAACATATTTAATAATGGAAGCCAAACTCGACTATGTTCTAATCCGTCACAATGATTGAGATTGATATTTCTGGTTTTATAAATCTCAATGGCTTCTCTAATTAATCTGTTGTTAAGTCGAGTTGGTCTAGCAATAATTTTTTGGAATTCTTCCAAGGCATGCTCTGCAACAGACGATTAAAAAAAGGTAGTATTATTATATTCCAATTATTAATATGAGTTCTGAAAGATATTTTAATAATTTAAAATATCTTACTTTAACTAGAAGGGAAAACTGTCTTCTTATAGTCAGGTTAACAACTACTTTGGTTAGGTACTAGTTTCGAAATGTACCAGACTAAAATGGCCGTATTATGGTCGAAACTGTGTCTTAAATCTGTAAATAGTGAACAAAATCACAACGAACGCTGACACTCTTATGTATAATTTTATATTATTCAACAAAAATAGATGTGTTTTTGTCAGGTTTTCTACAGATTTAAACTTACAGTTTTGACCATAATAAGGCCATAAGCTGGCGTATCAATGTTTACACGAAGCGTACTAAACTAAATAGTAGTAATATAGTCATAATTTAGTGTTTGTTCAGCCTAGCATGATATTGGTGTAAATCAAGCTAATTAAATATAATCTGTTGTGGCCAGCACAAAACCTTCCGTCATTTCGATGTATTTTGTACAAATCCGATACCAAAAGTTCCTTGGAAAAGATTCTATATATCCTGTAAAATTGTAACACGAACACACTATTTTTTACAAATTCCATATTGCAAGTTCCTTTGAAAAGATTCTATAAATCCAATATAATTATAACTCGAATGTACATTCTGTAAATTGTACTTCACACTTCCTCATTCCTATCCAACGCATCTTCTTCACACAGTTCTTCCTCTCTCAAATATTCTGCTACACAGTCCTTCCATTTTCTCTTTGGCCTTCCTCGTACTCCCGGCATTGAAACTGCAAGTCACTTGCGAGGGACGCTCTTTCACTTATGTTACTTTCTGATCCTATATTAGAATTTTTTAAATATATCTGCTGTTTCCATAATTTTTGCAAAGCTGACTGATTTTTGAAAGTTAACCTCTCTTAATATCTCTTTAACTCTATATCTATTGAATATGAAGGAAAATTTATAATCAAATCGTATAGAGAATAAGATTTTCTTTCATATTAATGATCATAAAATGTCGAAAAATGATATTTAACTGTGTTTTTTTCCAGAAAAACTGTTAAGAACTTCAAATAAGGGTACTTCCGGTTGACCATTTATAACCAAAATCTAATCAGCTCTTCATATGGTTGTAACGAAGAGGAATACGAAAGAAGCATAATTTTTAGAATTGTAGTTTTGGAGTTATCGTCGGAGAAAAATTTGTCACACACACACACACACACACACACACACACACACACACACACACACACACGGACACACATACACACATACAGACATCAATGTAAAATTAGTAAAATCGTATTCTAGGGATCTTAAAACGTGCTTATTCATTAAAAACTCACCACCGTTTTTTTGACCAAAGATAATACCTTCCTTACCTAAAGGTGACGGAAGGTAATATGGTAGCGGTAGAATTAGTGGCACGAGTAAAAGATTGTTTGAGTTATACCCAACGTAATCGTTCTCATCCAAAAATTAAGAAAATTAGTGGTAGCGCAATGGCAACTGCAGCGATAGAAGTTTGCAAACTCCAAACTTCTACGTTGCCACTATCGCTAACGCTTAATTTTTTGACAGTTTTGACGTTTATCATCTGGTAAAATGAATAATAGCAATAGCAATGGCAAAAAGATTATTTTGTTGTGTACATCAGCTTTTGCTATGCATTTTCTCTTTGTAAATTATTTAAAATTTTCTTAATTTCTTATACCACACAACGGCGTATTTGTGGATAAGAGTGATTATAATGAAACATTCCTAGAAACTATAATTTTAATAATTTTTCATTATGAACGGTAATAATTTTTAATAAAATGCCACTAATTCTAGCACTGCCGCTATTTTCTTTTTTATTCTGAACAGGCCTTTAGTAAACCAATATATCAAATGTAAAGCTTGTCATTTTCAAGTTTTATTTTTAGTTATTTTTGCTATAGCAATGTTGCTAAGAGTTAGTAACTTGTTACAGAATTAGAGTGCATATCATATTGATATTGTAAACGATGAACCAAGAAATAAAATAAATTGTACAGAAATCTCTTGTTTTGAAATTGAAAGTTACTTGATGAGTAGTTATAGTTACTGTTAAAAGTGGTTAAGGATACGTGGACATCATGTTTCCTGATTTTAACAGGAATCAACATGACGTGTATGTACTCTGTAGTATGAACTAAAAAAATTGACTAAGATAATTGCATAATTATCATTTTTTCGAGAAGATATTAAAATTGGATTTTTTAGGTTGAATATTTGAATTAATAATTTTCGAAGTAGCCTAAAGGCCGTATCCCACGATGAAAAATACGAGCAACTTTGAGTTGCCGATATCGGCAACATGACGATTATTCTATCCCACGGAATGTATGTTCCCTTAAAATCTAGGGAAATATGTGGCTTAAAGTTTCTACCAGATATAGGGAAATTTTGATATTTGATCTTTAACATCCCAAAAAACTGGCTAACTTTTTATGAGGTTGATCAGTTCCTCTTCCACATGTTTATTATTTAAAATATGAGTCTTTATTTGTATGTACTTAATAAGCGAGCACACGTATTGTTGACAATAAAAGTATGATTTTGACAAGAATGACGCCTGCGTGATCATACGATGCTTCAAACATAAGTTATTTTTGGTTGCTGCATGCTACATCTGTGAGCTAGCGCATGCGCTCAAACGAGTTGCTCCTAGAAAGTTGCCGTTATCGAAAAAGTTTAGCTACATACATCTAAACTAATTGCAGCCAAAAAGTTGCCTAGCACACAGCGTTTTGTCACACATACGAGCAACTGTTGCCGTTAACTGCAATAAATTGCCGATACGTTGTATCGTGGGATACAGGCTTTATACATTCCTGAGCACCTGCAAAATAAAAATTAATATATATTGGAAAAAACTTGCATATTGTGTATAGACATCAGCGAGAATAAAATTGCTGCAGGTACTTACTCTCAGCCACAAGCCATGACTTGCAAATGTATATTTTGGTTCACAAATATCAATTTGCGCTCAATACTTTCGGAACAGTTTCGAAATTTTTTACTGCAAGTGCGAGCTGTAATTGAGAAGAGATATGAACCAATGTGTTTGCAGTAAAAAAGAACTGTTAGGAGTTCCAAATCAAGTACCACTTCAGGTTTATTATATATAATACAAAATCTAATATGTCGTTTTAAATTATATACGAGTTTTAAATACCAAATTTAAGAATTATTGGATTATATTTAAATATATTTTTTCAAGAAAATCTGTTTAGAACTTCTAGTAAAGTACCACTGTCGGTTTATTAATTTTATAAAAATTCTAATATGTTGTTCTCATTATTACAAAAATCTTAAATACCAAATTTGAAAAGTTTTGTATTATATCATAATATATTTTTCACGAAAATCTGTTCAGTGCTTGTAAAATATCACTTCCGGCCTATCAATTTAGCCAAAATCTAATCTTTTGTTCCCATTGACATAATAGTTTTAAGTATTTAAATTGGAAAGTTTTGGATTATATTTTAATATCGTTTTTCATTAAAAACTGTTATTGACTTCAAATAAAGTACCACTTCCGGTTATCCAATTTTACCAAAAATCTAATCAGCTTTTTATATTAATGTAGAAAGCTCAAATACGGAATATAGAAATGTTTGGTAGTTTGATAAGAGTTATCGTGAAAGAAAAATCGTCACACACTGCACACACACATACATACACACACACACACACACACACACACACGGTATGGCTGAAGGTAACAATTTACTATATTTTATTAAAACGTTTAAAAATGAAATACAATGAAAATTATATAATTAAGGAGTGAATTAAATCAGGATAAGAGAAAATTAAAAAGAAAAGAAAACTTAACGCTTGTGGTTTAATTTTAAAATATATCTACATTTACTATTTGCTTAAGTAAAAAATAAAAAATTTCTGCAGAAGAATGTTTTTACCATATGATACATTATTAACATAGCAGTAAAATCGAACAGTTCTAAGAATCACAACAGATTTTTTAAAATTAAATTTGAAAAATTAATATCTCTTGTTTTTACGAATTTTTAAACAATATTTACAACATTGCTCTTATTTTTTGAAGAACTTTTAGAAAATATATTTAAAATAATATTTAAGAACTGAAGTCGAGTCTTGCCGAGACCTCAAGACTTTCTCGAGATCAAATGATCTTTTGTCTCGACAAGAGAGACCCTGAAGTCTGAGATTTTTGGAATAATTTCTAGAGATGTACAAACATGAAACAAGTCTTATTTCTAATGGGGTTTTTACTTCAACCGGATCAAAGACATATTAACATGCTAACAACTTGATTACAATAATTTTTATGAAGTATAAAACATATGTTAGAATATTTATTTTTTGAAAAATTTTAAGCTGGTTATAAATTAGATATATTTCCTGAAGAAAATTAAAACACAATTTAACCTAAGACCAAGGATCTAAAGATCTTTTAATATATCAAGAAAAGGAAAATGTGTAATTTGAGTTGTCATTAGCTTATTTTAGTCTTTTATTATACAGCGAATAATAATTATAAAATTAAATATTGTCTTAGAGTGAATAACCATAACTTGAAATGTACATTTTTTAAAAAAAATTGTAGAAAATTTTATCATAGTTCCCCATGCATTCCTTTGTTTCATATTTGTATTTGTGTGTCATGAAATGATAACAGAATTTTTATTTTTAACAATATTTTATATATTTACGTGTTCATATACTGATTATATTGTATCTTTTCCTTATTTGCATAAAATACCTTAACATAATGGTGTTCCCGCACATGTTTCGTATGGAACATACAGAAACAAAGACGACCTCTTCATCATACGGAGAGTTCTACGAAAAACGCGAGCAGGCTCACGTGAAGCTCGAGCCAGAGACTTTGCAATTGTTGAAATATGTGGATGATGTCAGGAATACATATATAGACGAATTGAAGGAGGCGATAGCAATACCCTCAGTGTCTGGCACGTTCAAGCATCGAGATGATGTCAATAAAATGATCAACTACGTTGAAGGATGGTTTAAGAAACTAAAAGTTAAATACGAGTGCTTCGATATTGGATGGCAAAAGATTGATGGATTGTGTTGTAAATTGCCGACAGCTCTTTTGGGATCTTTACCAAAAGCGAAGGGCAAGAAAATGGTAAACCATTCATTTATCAACTTCATATTTTTAGCACACATACTTTTACTTTAACAGTTACAAATTTATAAATTTGTTGTCAATGCTTAAAAATTCCTAAATACAAATAAAAAAATACATCATCACGGCATATTACCCATTGCTGGGTGTGTCAATCTGCTTTGTACACAGATTTTCTTAATTATGATATTATATATACATTATTTAACAATTGAAGATACGATAAAGTATATAACTAAATAAATTAGAAAAATCGACTGACTTCGAACACAAGACCTTCCGCCCGGAAAGTGGAAGGTCTTAGGTTCGAGTCCAGACGAGGTCAATTGATTTTTTCAAATTTATTTATATTACACATTATATTTAATTTCTTTGTAATTGATAATGTAGAATACTTTGTGGATATAAGTTAGTAATGCAATTTTAATTTGTTTATCTGTATTTATATGTACTTTCTAGAAGTTGGTATTGTGCAAAACAATATTTTTTTAAAAATAATCTCTTTTCTCTTACGTATAATTTACCTTCAATGAAATGTTGATTATATGTAGAATTAAATCATTATATATTTATAATATATACTCGAATAAAATATCGTGGTTTTGACATATTTTATTGACAGTTGACATGTATATTATTATAGAGAGTTTTATATTTTACCTCTAATATAGATGCACGTTTTTAATGCTTATATTTTTGACAAAATCTTCAATCTTGTTTTTACTTTGTGTAATTTATTATATTTTTCAACAAATTTTAATTTAAATATAACCCTGATGATAGTCTAATTGAGACCGAAACTTCGGAATTTTTTATGTTTCAATAAACGAATTGCTATCACAGGACTGTATCTCCATTAATTTCACCTTTCTAAATCATTATTACAGACGATTAAAATAAATATCAACGATTGTGTTTATGTTTAAAATATAGGCTCCGGGATTTATAAAATAACTTACTTTATATATATTTATCAGTAAAAGTATATGAATGCATACCTGTGGGAAATTTAATAATCTTTAATTCTTATTCGCCTCAATTCTGTAAGAAAGTTGTTAAGTCTTAGCAACATTGCTATAGAAAATTACCAATAATAATTGCGAACACTGAATAAAACATGAAAATGACCGGCTTTACATTTGTTTCTATTGGTTACAAATTTTAGCAACATTGCCAGGGCCGGCTCGTGCGACTGTGGGGTGCAAGCAAAACCCTATTATAGTGCTATCCTAACTCAGTTTTATATTTTTAGAGCTGATTTTACTAATTTTAGTATAAAATAAAAATAAAATGAATTTTCTAATATAAATTTTGTTATTTTTGTTATTTCGTGTATTTCGCGCTTAAATTTGTAATACGCATCACAGAACGCAGGCGCTAGCGGCCGGCCAGGAAAAGAGAGTTAATTCAAGATGCGTCGTAACCTGTCGTATCCTAACCTAACTGATATTTCTTTTTTTAATTTTTTTTTATGTTATAGAATATGTTTTATTTTTGCGATAATATACAAGCTGGTTGATTTTTCATTGCCCAGCTTATATATTCTGAAATATTAAAGATACAAGAAACAGTTATATAGAAAAGTTATTTGATACAATCTAGTCTATAATTTAGCATAAACCATTTTTTTCCAAGGCCTACCAATTTTCCAGAAAAATATTTAACTTTAATTTTTTAAATGGAATATCCTGTATATTTTAACGGAAAAAATTCATGTGTGACAGAAGTTACAGGTTACAATAGAATATCATAGCCTACTTCTATCATATTTCTATTTGCTTTATAGGTAAATCCTTACTTGTCACACATCATTGTAAAGAAAAATTTATTAAGAATCTTATTTTGTCAAAATATACAAGTGTTCCATTTAAAAAATTAAAGTTAAATATTTTACCAAAAAAATGGTAGGCCTTGGAAAAAAATATTTATGCTAAATTATAGATCAGGTTGTATCAAACAACTTTTGTATTTAACTTTTTTTGTATCTTTAATATTTCAGAAGATATAAGCTGGATAATGAAAAATCAACCACCCTGTATAAGTATAACAATAATTATTCTTCTTTTCTTGAAATTTATGTACAATTTTATTTGTGTATATAAAACGTTTCAAACAATTTCATTTTTTGGGTTGTTAAAAAAAGGGGGGGGGGGTGCATAATAAAATTTTGCACAGGGGTGCTAAAATACTACGAGCCGGCCCTGAACATTGCTAAGACTTAATAACTTTCTTACAGAATTGAGGGGATTAACATAAATCGCGAAAAAAATAAATTTAAAGGTAATTTTCGAAGAAAAATTATTTTGAGCTTCAAGTAAAGTGCCATTTTCAGTTACATGATTTACACCCAAACCCAATGGCTTGTTTCCATATTGGAATAAGGTAGAAATACAAGGTTTCAGAATTTCTTGAGTGATAGTATTTGAGTTAGAGCGTGGACAAAATACATACACACATCACACATACACACACCATCGTGAAAATGTTAAAATTGGATTCTAGGGACCTTAAAACGTGGTCATTTGCTAAAATTTTGATATGCGATTTTTAGTACGATCCCTATACCTCCCTTACCAAGGGTAGGGAAGGTAATAACAGCCTATATTATTGTCCAATTTTTGATTTGCCACTGGCACGATTTTGCTGCCTGTCATTCAACATATCTTTCATTGCAATACAAACGAATCTGGTTTCTGAATGCCGTGACATCATAAACTCAAACAAATGTTATTTGGTTTACTTTCATTGTTTCGTTATTTTCTGCATTCATTTATTCTGGGGTGACCGGCTCGTCTGACCTGTACATCATGGCAGTGCTATCGTAAAATGTTGATCTGAATAGTTAGTAAATATGGTTATATCGGTAGAGATAATTAGTTATGCATGTTCTTATAAGTTTTTAAATGTTGGAACAAACAAACATACGGAAATAAAAACGTTCCACTTTGTGTCTTGGGTGGATATCTACTTTTATATTATGAGTGGCCACCCTTTGTCTTTATCTCCTGGTAATACTCTGTTTTTACCTCTCGCTAAGAGAGGTATTGGATTCATGCTAAAATTCGCATATTCAGATTTTATTGAATAAGCACGATTTAAGGTCCCTACAATCCGATTATAACATTTTTAAAATGTCTGCGTGTGTGTGTATATGTGTGTATGTGTGTGTGTGTGTGTGTGTGTGTGTGTGTGTGTATTTATGTCTGGATGTTGTAAACACGATTCCTCAAAAACTATAAGACTTAAAAAATATTTAACTGCAGTTTCCTCAATCTGACATTCCTGGGAAGAGCTTAAAAGGTTTTGGTAACAATTGAACAACCGGAAGTAGTAGTTTCTTATAAAATAGATATAATTAGAATTATATGTGTGCAGAAGACATGTCAAATACAATAAGAAACAATATTTAGGTAAAGTTCTGTAATATTTTGTTATAAAACGACGGTTCGAAAGCGAAGTGCAATACAATACATATATAGCCTAATATGGAAATGGCGAGAGGTCTTGTGCTGGCCACAACAGATTTTTTAACTAGGAGGAGAAAATAAGCAGTGTTTTAACTTTGTCAATCGTTTATAGATTATTTTAGAGAAAAAAAAAACTTCAAATAACTGTTTTAGAAAACTTAATTGTACGCAACTTTTATTTGAAGAATTTTTTAAATAATCCAAAACTGACAGAGTTAAAACACTGCACATTTACTCGTCTTAGTTAAAAAAAAAATATATAAGTATAATACTTTTTGACCGAATTCCTCACAGAATTTATTTATATAAACGTATAGAAATTTTGAATTTTTTAGTTGTGCATCTACAGCAACATCGACGTTACTTCCCCTGAAGGCGAGACTTGGTCTACGGATCCGTGGATTTTGACAGAGGAAAATAAAGTTCTGTATGGCAAGGGTGTCAGTCACGGCAAAGGTCCACTCGTTTCTTGGTTTCTTGCTATATACGCATACATGAAGAATAAGATCCCGTTGCCCGTCAACATAAAGTTTATTATTGATCCCATGAACGAGCATAACAGCGAAGGGTTGGAGGATTTACTGAAAAAAGTGAAACCTAAATTCCTCCTAGATATTCACCATGTTATTTACACAGGATCCGAATGGCTCGGACAAAAATATCCCTGCATTGTGTATGGAACAGCTGGTAAAAATAATTTTTTTGCTAGTAGAAAAACTTTCAAAAGTCTTTATTATAAATTAAATAATGTTTGTTGACTTCTATACATTTATTTAATTGCAACGTTTTGTTGAGTCCGTGTAATACATTCGACAACCACCCCACTGAATAGTTGTAGCCTCTAATCATTCAGTTGTTCAGTTGATCAGTAGTATAAATGCGAAAACATGATTTTAAAACTTGGTTTAATGATCGGTTATAAAATTGTTTAGTTGACAATATTGTTATACCCTTCTTCGGCAGACGCAAGATAAAAAAAAAATAATACTAAATTTGCGCAGAAACTAGAAATGATTTGAGGACGAGTTCATATCTTGAAATAGGAGATTTTCTTTTGTGTACTGTGTTTAATATGTAGATTGCTGTTAGTTTTTTCTTATTGTTGTATGTTCAATGAACGTTAAAAAGAGCAATATCAATAATATTTTGTCCGAACCATTCTACATAAGTGCATACAACAAATAATAGTTTAGATTTCAGTAATATTCATAACATTACTTTTATAACAATTAAGTGAGTAGAGTGAGAAGAAGTCTGATTAAGGTCATCTGTCTCATGAACGAATTAATAAATTGGCATAAATTTATCTTCCATTTGCAATGAGAAGAAACCTGTGCGATAAGGATGGATATAACTCGCTTGTTTTTCAAAACTTCATATTGTTTCCATCAAGCCAGGAAATTCCATTTTACAATGCTCGTAGTTGACTATTGCTGTAACATAAGTTAAATCATATACCTATAGCGTATAGCGTTATTTTCTGTCAGTGTCATTGATACCGTGTCAGTAGCTTATTTTTCAAATCTTTGGTTTTATATTTGCTAATAAACTTACCAGTTGACTTAGTTTAGAATTTTGAATGCATTTACTGTAACATATTTTTATAGTAACAAAATAACAGTTGTATCTTATATGCCCACATACACACTACTGAATTTGGCAGAATGGACGAAGCTAAAATCTAAATTCTTACAATTTGTAGGTAACCTTGATCGGACTTCTTTAAAAATTAAACTACCTTTTTATGATTGATTACATTAGCGATATACAATATATCTTACTCCAATGTCCTCGTATTTTAATGGTCCCATTTGCGTCTACGTTTTCGATAAGACAACGATCCAATCACGGTACAATATTGCTTAGTTTCTATTAAAAACTTATATCAGCCACTGAATATGTAATACTTATTCAATAGTGACATTGTAGAACTATTGTCTGTTAGGGTGAATGGAATGTTGTCTATACATTTTTTGGTGCACCCAAAATGTTTGATTTTGTTTTAAAATGTCACTGAAGGAAGAAGTCAAAATGAATTAGGTATATTGAGAAATACCTAATTGAAAATTTTTTGAATGATAGTTCTCTGCTTATGACAAAAACATGACATTACGTACGCACTAAAGACCACCACAGTACACGAAATGAAAATGCTATTATATTGTTAACGTGTCGTCTAATGTAATGTAAATGTAAAGTATTGTTTTTGGTACAGTCACCGTATCAATTAGTGATCATATCGATGTCGTATCGTGATTGTATTGTTTTCAAAGACTTTACGGGAAAATTTTGCACATGGTCCCGAAAAGATCACCATCACACAGCACCGATTCATGGGAAAGGCCCCATTTTGGCATATTACTTTTTGATCTTATTACCCTACAGCTTAATTTTAAATGTCAAAATGACATTATTTTTCACATTAGTTAGTTTATCTATCACTTTTTTCACTAGAGCGAAAAAGTAACAAACAGATCAATTAATGTGAAAATGTGACAGTTAACTAGATGTTTACCACTTTTTTCTTGTAAACCTAAATGGAATTAATTAAATTAGCCTTTTTTGTGATTCGCTGTAAAATCGTGTTTCTCGCACATGACGTGTCTTCACGTCTACGCCCTTCCAATTTAAATTTCTGAAAGATGAAAAATTTAGTTTCAGAAAAAAATAATACCAATTTATCAAATTATGAAATTGAATTTAATTTTCCTGTTATTAAATTAACTTTTTTTTATATTGATATTACTTTTTCCTGAAATTGAATTTACTTTTTCTGAAATTAAAGTTGAAAAGGTATAGTCTGAAAAACATCATCATTTGCTACTAAACACAAATAGTTATTTTGATGTTGGTTGAGATTATATTCTACCAAAAGCAACATCATAGAACTCTTGGTGTTATTTCAACCTAAATAAAAAATTCCAGTCCCCCCTAATACACAGTGATCAAGTGATGCAGTTGGCAATACAATTCTGGGGATCTTTTTTTCCACAGTTTGCACAACACCAGTAGTGGTAGCACGCACTTTAGAATTTTATCAAAAGAGGCATTTGTTTTCGCTTTTCGCCACGAAGCGAAAATTTGGTAGCATGCGTGTATCAAAATATTCGCCTGCAAGCGTACGACTCGAGACGAAAGTGTCAAAATAACGTCATTAATTTGCCACAATTCTATTCAAAGCAAATTTGCATATAACTTATACATTTATTATATACAACTGTCACAATAATTTTTATTTTAATAATATAAAATCCAATTATTTCCGAATCAAAAAATGAATATAGAATTCTAAAGTGCATGCTACCAAGATTCGTAAAAGTAAAATCGTATTCGCCTACTTTCTATTATAGAATTCTAAAGTGCGTGCTACCACTACAGGTGAAGGCGGGAATACTATTTGACGTCATTTTAACAATACATACAAAAAGGTTGTCAGAGTAGGGGCCAGACAGCTAATAAATTTGATTGAAAAGCTCGAGATTGTTGCTCTTTGGGTAATGTAAGAAATAAATGTACATGGGTAAGGGAAACAACAACCATTTTAATAAAAAATTGTAAATATAACCAAATTTAAATTTTCAAATGTCATTATCAACACTGTCTAAAACAAGAAATAAATTTATGTATCAATCTTATCAATTTTAAGTATTTTTCAAGTATCGATAATTGAATCAATTATTTTTGGTCATCTGTATTTGTGAAGCTTGTGTTTCATAGTTTGTATACCGATTTATAAAACATTAATGAAAGGGAACCCAGTGTGACGTAGATAAATCAGGAGGGAGGGTTCTTTTCTTCTTGATCACACTGTTCTATACTTCATTTCACGTAAGAAAATAGTGATGGGTGCAGTTTGACCTGGTTGTTTGATTGGATAATATCGGAGTATTATCCAATCAAAAAACAAGATCAAACTGTACCTATTTTCCCCTCACTATTTTCTTACGTGAAATTAAGTATATTACACAATTGGTGCTACAGTGTGATCAAGAATTTTATGGATTTATTTAAAAAAACCCTCCCTCTTGATATTTATAAAAAAATTGAAACAGTAAATATATCTGGTAAAAAAAAAATCTCAAAGAAAAAATATTCATTTTGTCTTCTAAATAATACCACAGAACTAATTTTGATGTTTTTCCTCGTTTTGCCATTCAGAATTTGGCTTGTGATTGCATTTCATTTTACTATTTAGTAATATAATTAGCAAAATAGGTACAATTATTTATTTTTTCATGTTGCAGGAACGTGTCGCTTTGAAGTAACAGTAGAACAAAATAAAGATTCTGAACCGAAAGAAGATATGGATAAATTATTTAAGACAATTGTGAACGAAGACAATAAAATACTTATTCCATGTTTTTATGATATTGTTGAACAAATTACACCAGCGGAAGAATGTATATATGATCAAATTGATTTTAATTTTGATGAAATTCGGTATGTCCATATACATATGTTTCGTTTTTATTTAAACGTAGTTAAGAGAACATTTTTAAATACCTAATGAGTATTTTAAGTGATCGGTTAGTATTTAACGGCTCGGGTTCGAATCTGACCCAAATCAAAATATTTAAATTGCATAAAACTGGCCTGTCAGATGAACTCTATATGTGTAATTACCATAATCTGCGAATTACGCAGTAAGGGATAATAAGCCATTATTATATAAAAGATTAAGTTTAGTGGGTCACTAAACCCTTAAAAAATTTGAGACAAAAATACAGAATTTTGTTATCTACAAAAACCTATTTGTTTTGCTGAAATAGTTATTTACATACCAAGTGCGGGAACGCTTGGTTTCCGGATGAGTGTCTGGCGGCGCGAGATTGCGAGCGCTGCCATAGAGCGAATCTGGGAAACAAGTTCACGCACGCGGTTTGTACAATATTTGTTGTATGAAAAGTATAAAACTAATATCAAAATTTAATTACATAATATCAAGGCTAATTTATAATGAAGTAACGTAAGCGGTAACGCAGGTACAGTAAGGTAACGCAAAACATGAGCGCATGGTATTGCTATCTGCTGATTTATAATGAAGAGTAACAGCGCAACAATCAGCAACGCAGAAGATGACCAACTCTCATCTTTCTATCTTACTGCTGTACCGCTAGTCAATCAGAGTTCAGTGTTTCAGTTTTACTATAAAAATTTGTATTATCGACATGTTCGTGAACTGTCACAGCTACAAAATATGTACTATATTTATGTCACTGTGTATTTCTATTTAAATTATTTTATGCACGGACGTATCATAATTTGACAATTATACACGAATTTCTTTGACATAAACGTCATTTTATAGTCCACAGGCTTCATTATAGCCCGCCGGGCTATAATGAAACGTCAAACCAAATTATAACCTACAATATAAACAATTTAAACAGGCAACATGAAAAGTTTTCATTACAAATCGAAAAATTTTATATTCTTTAATGAAAAATGAAAATTAATTATGTGATATTTATATGGAAAGCACGGAGAAACACAAAATTAAACTCAAATGACAGAACTAATAAACAAACAATAAACTGTTGATTTCCACTTTCATAGCAACACTAGATACTGGATGTACAAGAACAAATTCTTTTCGCTACAATTTTTCTAACACTCATAATTTGAAAATTTTCGTCCGTGCATAAAGTTTTGTATGTACCACGAGCGTAACTTGCTTTTATGGCCTTTGACGTGTTTTTATCCCTCGGCTTACGCCTCGGGCCCAAAATCCCGCCACAGGCCATTAAAGCCTCCTTACGCTCTTAATACATAAATAACTATTATATACTAATCTTATTTATACCTGTGTCATACATGTATAGACAATAAATAAAAGTGAGTCGAATTTCAACGAAATATACCAAATTCTGTTAATTGGTTAGAAGTTTGGCGTTTATTATAAATCACAGATTTTGTGTTTGCGTTATCGGTCACGTTGCACTGATGCGTTGCGTTAATATGTTACTGTATTATAAATAGGCTTTTATAGATATACACTGCTTTGTAGCTAATTTCAGAGTCATCTGCCAAATTTAAATTCCGATTATTTTAATGTTTATTTTTATATCATTTATGTAGTGTTAATTATGGTATGTAAATAATTATTTATTACTTACTAAGTATTTCACTTGAAGTATATAGCAAATTTCAATTTTATAATCTTGTTTAATTTTTAATTGTTTGGTTGCAATTTACATTACGTTTGTTGGTTATGTGTTACCGAGTGTTCTGTCTTGCCAACTCCCGCCGAGCAGAAATTGTTGCCAACATTGTGAACCAAATTATTAAATTAATTATTTTACAATTAATGCCTCGATTATGGTCATGCATTATAGCACTATATCGCTTTAACACTTTGAAATTTAAGAATTAAAGTTGAAGACAATTATGGACATAACTTTAAATATTTACGCTTTAACTCTTTAGAATTTAAGAGTTAAAGTTTGAAAACAATTATGGTCATGGCTTTAAATATTTAGTTACTAAATATTTCTATAAATTTTACAGTGACAAAAACCTCGCTATAAAATTTAATTATTTTTTTTAAATCAAAAATACAAGCGAAATATGGACAATATTCCAATTTTTGTGGTTTTATTGTTAAATGAAGATGATGAAAGGTAAAAAATACATATTCTTGTAATCGTGCAAGTTAGATTATTATTTTTTTCTTATGTAGAAATCAAATGAGAATAGAAAGAAGAATATTAAGCATTAAGGGATACCTACTACGAATCCTTTCGAATTTCCCGCAAATAAATTTATTAAATACTTTCGTTTAAACAAAGTTATAATTTAATTTTATAGCTAATTCTTTCCATTTCTTGTTTTCAATGTAATCGGGAGGTAATGTTGGGTTTATTATTCCCGTTCTATACACAGTGATGAGAGCATGAATGGTGATTAGCAGATGACTAGCAGGGTTTTAGCGCTGTCAATCGTTTATGGATTATTTTAAAGAAAAATACTTCAAATAAAAGTTACGGACAATTCATTTTTCTATAACTACTATTTGACGAGTTTCTCTCTAAAATAATCCATTAACGATTGACAGCGCTAAAGCACTGCTAGTCATTTCGTAGCTAAACACCCTTAATCACTTGTTCATGCTACCACCCACACCCAGTATCACTTTCCATAGCTCTTATAACTCTTCATATTGTTCAGTAGATGTAATGGCATGCCTTACACGTTTTTTTATTATTTATTAACTAGTATATTAACGTGAATACGTGATATATTTTATTTACCATGAACTACGGTGAAAATTTTCCATATTTTGATGTGATAAATACGTTTTATTTTCTAACCTATATGTCACTATAATATCAACATAACATAAATGAAGTTAGCTGCTCTATAAAATGACATTTCAAATTTAAGAAATTAAATTTAAATGACCGTAATCAGAATTCGTTAAATTATTTAAGAATCTCTTTAAGGCAATTCTTTAAGCTTAAATTCTATAATTCTTAAAGAGAAGACCATAATCGGGGTATAAATTTCATTCAATATTCTATCATTTTCTCTTATTATGAAATGAAAAAGTGTTTGGGAAACTATAGTTTTTCATTATAACCCCCGGTTTTATAAAGGACAGAATAAAATTTACTTACATAGTAAATTTATTCAAACTAACAAATTCGAATCAATTTTATTCATTTGACATTTATATCACTGGGGTCCCGTGGCTGCGTGCCTGAGGGTCTGGTCGCGAACCTGGGGAACCGGGTTCGATCCCGACCGACGCCATATATTTCGAATTTTAAATGGCGCAAAAGTGACCCATGTGGTGCAGTCTCCATGCCAGCAATGAGTGGTAAGCGCCCGCACGGTAAAAATATGTCATCATCATTACCGATATCTGCGATAAAAGCAGATTGTGGCACACTCAGAAATGGGTAATATGTCGTGATGATATATTTATTTATATTTTATTTATCACTGTCAAAAATTCGACTGTCATTTGAAGGAATAAATTTTATTTGCTTCGGAAGTAAATTTATCTGCCGTTTATAAAACCGGCCATTAATATGGTATTTAAAGAAATTCTTTAGAAACATTTCAGTATATGAGCACAAAAAAACTATTTACCTTGAAGGTAAGTACTTAAGTATTTACTTAAAAAGTAGTTAAGTACAAGTATTTTAGATGCATAACTTGAAAATCAAGAACTTTTTTTTTTGGAATACTTAAGTACAAGTACCAAGTACCGTGTTAGTACTTATTTTGATAATTAAGTATTATTTTATGTGGTTAGTAATTGTTATTTAATTCAAATTCATTAATGTCCAGTTGTTCTAACAAGTCTTAAATTTTTATCTACGTTTAAAGAAAACGTTGTACATCAAAATTTTGGCAGCAATACATAATAATTCATTTGATATTTCATTTCAATGCGATATTGTCAATTTAAGAAACGTTTGAAATTTAAGTTATATTTGTGCAATCGGCCATTAATAGTCGCAGATTAAAGTTTATTTTCAAATACTTATACTTAATTTATTTAAAAGTATTGCATTCTCTCTACCTTTATTAATTTAAAAATACAGTCGACTTTCTAAATCAATCTCTCTGTAATTTAAACCGAATTTTTTTTTTTTTGGCATGTACATCCGTATGGGATTCTATATATTAAAAATTATTCTTTAATCGGGCTTATTCTGTAACTTAGTGGTTAATTTTTAACAACTGGTTAAAAAAATTAACCAATAGTTATTGATTTGACAACTAAAAATCCAATTTTTTATATATCAACATATGTACTTGATTGGTTAATTTTTTTAACCAGTTGTTAAAAATTAACCACTGAGATTCAGAATAGGCCCGTATGACCGGTTTTATAAACTTTAGATAAATGTACTTCCAAAGTAAATAAAATTTATTCTTTCAAATTACAGTCAAACTTTTGACAATAATGTTATAAATGCCATAAAATGAATAAAATTGATTCGAATTTGTTAGTATAAATAAATTTACTATGGAAGTAAATTTATTCTGCCTTTTATAAGACCGGGGTTATTTTTTCTTTTTTAAACTAATTTTATTATTGGGCATTTGTCATCAATTTCAATGTAATTCACCTTTCTATAAAACGAATTTAAATTAAATTCTTAGACTGTGCCTATGATGTTGCATATTCATTACCCTAATATCTAAATCCTAAATTTAAGTTGTTATTATTTAGGGTTTTGGGAATTAAATTTTAGGGTTTTCTAGGAGCTCAATATGCCTCGGAAGTTTACTGTCAAAGAATAGCTTCGTAGCTTCTATTTTATGAAATATAATATTAACATTTAATCTGAAACATCAAATTAAATTGAATTGTTTAATTCACTTTTGTTGTTCTAAAGTGTTCCCAGACGAAGCAATGGATGACATTAGTGTGCCATTCGGAGTTGTATTTATGTGAAGTAGACCTAAATCCTAAATTCAATGCCAAATGCGACATGGGACACAACCATAGACGCTTTTGTCCTTTCCTCTAGAGTCTAGACAAAGCGACTACCGATATCGTTTATGAATTTATGCCTCGATTATGGTCATACATTATAGCCCTATAGCGCTTTAACACTTTAAAATTTAAGAATTAAAGTGGAATACAATTATGAACATAACTTTAAATATTTACGCTTTAACTCTTTAAAATTAAAGAGTTAAAGTTTGAAAACAATTATGGCCATGGCTTTAAATATTTAGTTACTAAAATATTTACATAAATTTTACAGTGACAAAAATCTCGCTATAAAATTTAATTTAATTTTTTGTAATCAAAAATCCAAGCGAAATATGGACAATATTTCAATTTTTGTGGCTTTATTGTTAAAAGAAGATGACGAAGGGTAAAAATTACATATTCTAATAATCGTGCGTTAGATTAATTTTATTTTTTTCTTATGTAGGAATGAAATGAGAATTGAAAGAAGAATATTAAGGGATACTACGAATCGTTTAGAATTTCCCGAAAATAAATTTATTAAAGACTATCGTTAAACAAAGTTATAATTTAATTTCATAGCTAATTCTTTCCATTTCTTTTCAATGTAATCGGGAGGTAATGTTGGGTTTATTTTTCCCGTTCTAAACACAGTGGGTGGTAGCATGAATGGTGATTAGGAGATGACTAAAGAAAAGGAGGAGTTGATTAGCAGTGTTTTAGCGCTGTCAATCGTTTATGGATTATTTTAAAGAAAAATACTTCAAATAAAAGTTACGGACAATTAATTTTTCTATAACTGCTATTTAAAGTATTTTTTTCTAAAATAATCCATTAACGATTTATAGAGCTAAAACACTACTAGTCATTCCCTAGCTAATCATTGTTCATGCTACCACCCAGTATCACTTTCCATAGCTCTTATAACTCTTCATATTGTTCAGTAGATGTATTGGCATGCCTTACATGTGTTTTATTATTTATTAACTAGTATATTAACATGAATACGTGATATATTTTATTTACCATGAACTACGGTGAAAATTTTCCATATTTTGATGTGATAAATATGTTTTATTTTCTAACCTATATGTCACTATAACAGCAACATAACACAAATGAAGTTAGCTGCTCTATAAGATGACATTTCGAATTTAAGAAATTAAATTTAAATGACCGTAATCAGAATTCGTTAAATTATTTAAGAATCTCTTTAAGACAACTCTTTAAGCTTAAATTCTATAATTCTTAAAGAGAAAACCATAATCGGGGTATTAATTTTCATTTGAAAACTGTGACTGCGGCATCTTCGGCTGTATGTGGGTTATCCAACCTAGATGAATTTGGATCGAATCTCGAAAAATAATACTGAAATTTAAGACAGAAAAAGAATTAGCCCAATTCTGTAACCGAGTTACTATGCAAATAGTAACCATTTTCTACAAACAATAGTTATTTACATAATCAATTATGGAAAGAGTGATATTGTTTGATGGACATAGTAAATGCCGAAACGAGCAAAGCGAGTTTTGCAAATTATGTGAGTCAAACAATCACATTTTCATAACGTATTATATACAACAATTTAACTAATAGCCCCATAAACCAATTTTTAAAAATATTTTTAAATGAAAGTTCGTTTAATTTTGAAGCAATTCGTGGTATCAAAAAGTCATAATTGTTTTTTGTATGCATTTAATTTTTAAAGAAATCTATAGCTATCTTTCTCACACCACTTTCTGTAGTAGGCTGCGCGAGAAACATACCAATAGTGTGACGTCATCTGTGGCCTGGAAATAAATTCAAATATCTCGCAAAGTAATTATTAAAAAAATGTTTTTTTTATCTTAATCGTTATATATTGAGTAGTACTTTAGAGGATAAAGTGTACATTTTATTATTTTTTGTTATGGTTTATGGGCCTATTCCGCTAAAATAATACACAAAATTCTAAGTTTTTCTATGGCAGCTTAATATACATATTTCAAAATTACCAAAGCGTTGCCTTGAAATCGCATTCATTTAATTTTTTAATTTAATGCTTATGTCAGTGCATATGTGTCATTATTGAAAATGAGTTCGGAATGTGTTCTGAAACTGATGTAGATCTTACTTCTGATATAGAGGAATTGGTATTATTGATATATTCATATATTCTTGTTTCTTTTTGTATCAGTTGTCAGTTGTGTAATATCCTTTATGTAACTCAGTTATGTAAAGATTTTTATTCACAATCATTATAGTAATATACCGGTTCCTACTCTTTGGAGGTTGGGAAATACGTCATTCCTAACATTAATGACAATCTCTTGGGTTGGAAATAACAGATTTTATTTCTCTCTTGGGTTGGAAATGTTTACGCAGAGGTTGCCTACTAATATTGTCATAGATCCTTATAATAAAGTAGGCTAAAACAAATTGTAAGAGAGCTGTCAAAAATATTAATAAAATTAAAGGTTATGTCATTTATTTTTTTTTGAAAATTATTGATTTAAAATGTGAATGATTGTGAATAAAATAGTATATTATAACCTCGGTGGGAGTTTCATCACAGCCTCGCGCTTTATTCACCTCGAGGCTTCGCCTTTCGGTAATATACAGAAGCCCTCGGCTGTACTGAAACATCTCCCACCTCGGATGTAATATATTATTACAAAAACTCATTTTGTATTAATTACGTAAAAACTGATATTTCAAAACGTCATAAGGTTGGGTAAAATTCAGCTTTTTAAAACAGAATTAGATAAACATTCGTAGTTACTTTTCACTATTTGGTATTCTGTAATTTGAAAATCTTTATAAAAATAACAAGTTGTTATTATAAAAGTTCCTATTCCTAGCAACTGCTGACACGTAGTAGTTATAACTTGGTACAAAACTAAAATGAGTATATTTCACATAAAAATATGCAATAAAATTATTTAATTATATTTCATTACTTAAATAAACTGAATAATATAAAAATGTTTATAAGGGATAAAATAAATTCGTGTAGTTTTCTGGTTAAAAGTATTATTATTATTATTATTATTATTATTATTATTATTATTATTATTATTATTATTATTATTATTATTTAACCTTTCAACATAGAATGCTTTATAGTTATTTTCGTAATACCATACTGTTACTATGATATAACAGGACTGAAAACATAAGTGAAAAGATAAAAATAACGACCGCGCGGCCGTTATATTTTTATAACAGTCACCTACAATTGAGGATCAAGTTCTCAGGAAAATAACAGCATCTTGAGGCAAATAACGGACACGGCTGATGTTTATAATCAGTCGAGTTTTTATCTTTTCACTTTGGTTTTGTCCTGTTGTATCATAGTAACAGTATGGTATTACGAAAAAATAATTACAAGAATGCTCTTATCATTTTATTTGAAGAAATCCTAAGAACAAATGAATCATAGGTATAGTAAAGAGGTAAAAGATAATGGTACTAACCCAGGTTAAAGAAATAATCCTATATGATTCTCACTCTGAAACTATGTGTAGTGCTACTTTATATATTCGTTAACTAGAGAGAATTTCATGTTTTATAGTTTTTAATCTGTACTGAATACTGAAACATTTGATCAGTAGTGTATTAGCGTTTTGTGTTACTCTGTATACGTATATCTACTCCCTACCCGACTCGTAGGTAGGTACCTCAAATAAAGCAAATATTTTAATAAATGAAAAGAACTTACAACATATGAAATTACATATAATTTGCTTCCAATCTTAATTATTATCTTTTGCTCTTTACACTTTTATTAAACTCTTAACTCTATTGTTTTTAAATGACAAGTTGTGAAAATATATATGTTTAGAAACAGATACTTATTGCAGTGCGCAAATGCAAACAGCAACGTGCAACTAATTTCAGTTAGATGATCTCAAATTTTGATTTTGACATTTCATAATTTTGTGTGATTTGTTGTTAACGTTACTATGCGGATTTGCTTTTTTTACTCATTTTGGTTAGTACTATATGCCCTCATAATTTGTTACATTTATTTTTTAACATCCTGTATAACCGAATAAACATTTTTTCTATTGCATGTCACATATACACCGATATTTCATACTTATGACCGTTGCGTCATTAATTGCTGAACAGCAAAATAACAAGTAATTGTATGTTTATCTCTGTCTTACTTATGGTTTCCTACATTCTGTCTTCGATACGTATATCTAATATACGAACATAAAACTATGACGTAACGGTCAAGTGTGAAAAATCGGTGTGTATTCTTTCTTCAAAATTTGTACAAAAGTTCATTTAATTTTCCTTTACTCTAATTACTCTAATTCGAACAAATTCAAATACCCCTTACATATTCAATTTATAGAGTCGACTGTATTTAGAGAGTGTCTTTTATTTGTCAATCACATTTATTGCGTTAATTTTTAATGCATATCAAAATCTCGACATACAATTTTTAGCATTCACCTCCCTTAACTAGGGTAGTGAGAAGTAAAAAAAAAAAAATAGAATTAAATAAAATATCCTGTTACATTTTGACTACATATGTACGTAGCTAGATATGCATGGCAATAAAATTTACTGCATATTTTTTTTCAAGTCCTACTCTTCCGCCGAGCAAAGCCCATTGGGACAAGGTGCAAATGTTGTTGAGCTTCTGGCGTATACCGGACATCGTGGTGGGAGAGGATCAAGTTTGCAATTGCGACAAGAAGGACACCACCACGACGTTAAAGCGCTGCTTTTCGATCAAGATTGTGCCCAAGCAAACACCTGAAATCGTGGCCGAGCAGGTCATTTCGCATGTGTACGACACTTGTCTGGCCCTCAATTGCTCTAGTAAAGTCACGTGTGAGATGGTGTATGGAGCAAGGCCCTGGCTGAGTGATTACAGGAAACCTTCGTATGAGGCTCTTAGGAGGGCTAATGTACAGGTAAGAAAAGAACAAGTTTTAATGAACAATTTTTTATAAAAATTCAGTATTTTTATAGTGATATGATATCTAGGGATGGTCAATTGCACCGCTTATACATTTTTTGACAGTAAATTTAATAGGTAACTCATTTGATATTACGTTTCGATACGATATTGTTAATTTATCCAAGAGTTAAAATTGAACTATAGTGATTTTTTTCTAAGATTGGCATTGAAATGTGATCACGTGATTACGGTGTATGAATAGAGATTGTCTTGATTGTGTTATTTTTAAGCAACTTTTGTTTCCGTTTGTCACAACTTGAGCTATATGCATAATTTGTATATGTATATGTGAGACAACCAGAAATTGAGTGGTAAAAAATGATTGAAATGGTGTAAAGAAATTATTTTGAATGCTTCTGCATACTTTGAGGAACGAAAACGTATAAAAGGTCCCCTAATTTCATTCATTTTGTTGAAGATGTAAGTATTATATTTTGAAGTTACCATATGACAGTTTAGAGAGTTTATACAGCTTTGGGTGTGTCACAAGTGACAGTAAATAATATCAAAAATGAATTTATTTCGTAGTAAAAAAATTAGTGAACTGTCATAAATCAATTCGAAACAATGGCAGTTTTACTGAGTCTGCAATTCGTCGAATCTACTATTTACATGTAGAGTAAAAGTAATTTGCTTTTTAAGGCCTCTTTCATATTCAATTTTAAGTCTATTTTATAATTAAATTTAAAATCATTTCTGTGTTGTGCATTAAAAGATTTTTCCTTATATATTATTAGTTGTAATCAATTAATATGTTAATTGTTTGTAATCAATTCTTGTAATTAGTATCTGTTATAATTATAAATTGTATTTTATTTTCTGTTTGGTAAAAGTCTTGCTAGAGAGTTCCGATGTCAACTCCGTCGACTAAATCAATCGGCTTCACTACATGGCTCATATAAATTAACTAAATAACGTCATTACACTAGAATGCCGTTTTTAGAAAAAAATGACTATATAAGCATTATAAGTGGCCATAAATGATTGAAGACCTAAGTCTTAGGGCCAGTTTTACAATCTCCGGTTAGAATTTTAACTATAATGCCCGATTTCATGAAGCATGAGCTATATTATGTAGCTCAGGTGGAGTGCAATTGATTTCATCTTCCATTATTACACTACCGTGAGTATTTTTTAACGTGAAACATTGGGTTTGTCATATCCATGGTTACGATTCGACATTTGATTGACAGCAATGTATTTGCGTGTCCCATTTAAAATGAAACATAGGGAACGAATTTGACATTTGATAAGACGTCAGTAGAGGTTAATTTTGTTTAAATAATTATACCTGCTTTCTAAATTAAATTTAGTGTACCTTGTGCTCGAGTGATTTTCTAACTTGGCCAAATTTCTTACAATATTTAAATATATGTTTTCAATGAGACAGGCAAATATTTTACTATCAATCAAATGTCAAGTCGTAACTTATAGGAAAATTCAGCGGTTATCTGTCATATCGACAAGACGTCATTAGAGGTTAATTTTGTTTAAATAATTATACCTGTTTTCTAGTGGTTTTCTGACTTAGCTAAATTTCTTACATAATGTAATACATCTGTCAAATTCGTTCCCTATGTTTCATTTTAAATGGGACACGCAAATACATTGCTGTCAATCAAATGTCAAATCGTAACCATGGACATGGCAAACCCAATGTTTCACGTTAAAAAATACTCACGGTATACCAGACACGGCACATGGCGAAAAATCGGATCGTGTGAAAGTGGATTTACACACAATTTATTTAAATCCACACTCTAATTTAACACGTTATTAAATTTAACAATGAGTTAAATTTAAACAAGCTTTTATGAAACGAGGCCTATAGTTTATATTTGAATACCGGCTTAATAATGAAATTTCTGCGAGATTAATTACTTGTTACTTGACAGATACTTAATTTTCTTCAAGTTAAATTATGTAGTTTTTAGATTGATTGAGTATATAGTGAATATTTTCATTTTGAAAGTCTATACATATATTTGATAAAGGTCACGCTAGAATTATTGAGAATAAGACACATCGTTCATATTTTTTAGAATTTTGATTTATATATGTGCACAGTAGTTCCCGCTGACAACAATACAATCATGCTTTCGCTCGACGTCTTAAAGCTCCCAACCATTCTTTGTCTGGAATGTGTCAAATTACGAGGGCAGTTTATAAAGAAATCTACACCTAGCTATGAAACAAAAGAGGAATGATAACAATTATTTGTTGTCAGATTTGTGTGACATTTTTAAGTTCATACAATAAGTTGTATTCAAATCGTATTATTTTTACAGTTTAGCGTAGAATTTTGGTTTAAAAAATGAGTGATACTAAATTGGAGCATCAGAGTAAGATAAAAATCTTAACAAAAGAAGGCAATGGTCCTAAAATTATTCATGAGCGAATGGTGGCCTTGTACGGGGAAGACGCCCCAAGTTATTTTAAAGTAAAATTTTGGTGTAATCAGTATCGGTGGGGAAGTTATTCGGTACAGGATGATCCAAAATCTGGTCGACCACTTGAAGCACGAACTGCAGAAAATGTTCAACAAGTTGAGAAATTGGTGCTTACAGGTCAACGGCTGAAGGTTTCTGTTATTGCCAAGAAACAGTCTTTATCTGAAACCAGTGTTTGGAAAATTTTGCATGTTGATTTGGGCATGAGGAAGGTGTCTTCACGGTGGATACCCAGACTGCTTACATTGGAGCACAAACAGACAAGGAAAGAAATTTCGCTAGAAAATTTGACTGCTTTGGAAGAAGACAGCGACTTTTTCTCGAAAATTGTGACTGGAGATGAAACATGGGTGTATTACTGGGATCCGCCCACAAAAGAAAGAATCCATGCGGTGGGTTCATAAGAGCTCACCTCCGCCCAAAAAGGCCAACACACAATCTTCAGGGAAAAAGTTGATGGAAACAATTTGTTGGGATAATGAAGGGATACTAACGATAGAGTATATGCCAAAAGGGTCTACATTTAATGCAGAGGTATATGGTAAAACTAAAAAAGTCCGAATTCATGCAAACAAAAGAAATTGTTGTTGCAAGACAATGGGGGATTACACCATTTTTTTTTTGTAATTTCATCTGAAAATATTAGGAAAACTAAGACTATTAATGAAAATCCGGTGAAAAAATTCCTATTAATAAGCGAGTTATGGTCTCCCGAATTTTGAAAACATTGACGTGACGTCACATGTATGTGTTTTTATGTCAAACTGTTTTCATCATGGACCTAAATATTCTTGAAATATATGCTATTTTAAGTTATATTTACATAAAAATAAATGAATATTATAACACTGTATAAGTATACATACTTTATAATTACAGGTGTATTTAAATTATTAAGTTTAATGCAAGAAATTTATGTTAAAATAAAAACTGTTTGGAAACTGTGGTACAGGAATGTTAGCCCCTCCTTTCGAATTTGAATTTCTTAACTTCCATTGGTAGTAATCTCACCTCCTAACACGCTATTTGTAATGCATGTATAGGCGGTTTCTCGGTCGCCAATCAAAATATTTTCATATTAGTGTCGAAGCGTTATAACAAAAAACCCTTTATTTCCGAAATATCTCAATTACACCATTTCATTTTCTTATTAATATTCGTTATTCAGCATATACATTCGTATTTTTTTACTATTTTCCTTTAATTCGATTGAGCCGTAATCCCCCATTGCAAGGTTCACAAACCGTTTAAAGTTGAAGACATTTTGAGGGATTGCAGTTTTACAGAACTACGCCTTGAACCTTATAGCTCCGATTTAGCACCTAGTAACTTCCTTTTATTAAAAAATATTTTAAAAAATCTTAGGGGAAGAAGATTTGATGTTAATGTATGCTATTGACAGTTATTTTTCAGATCTTTCAAAATAGTATATTACGTTCCAAGTTAAGAAAAGTGACAGTTTAGCATACGAGTACAGTAAAATCTCTTTTCTGACGCGGTACGTACACTATTTTTTCGAATTTTATATTAGTATTAAAATTTAATTCTTTTGCGGGATAATATACTGAATTAAAAACATCTACAACCTCAAAACAAATTAATTTTTGGGGATCGATTTGCAAAACGATGGATCTAGAGATGATGAAAAGAACATGAGTATAAAATACGAAAAAAATATTGTTTTGACGGAATAGCACAATTGAAGAAACGTTGGGAAATGTGTGTTAGTGTCGAGGTTAGTGTTTAAGGAAGTTATATTGAAAAATAAAGTATTGTTCAAGTTGAATGTCTTCTTTCCTAGCTAGGTAGATTTTTTTATAAACTGCCCTCGTAATTTCTGTGAGACGTATAAACTATGAAATTAATTTCTGATCACTTTTATCAATCAATTTTAGGCTGGGATAAAAACTGTCAAAACAGAAAAATTATAGATCGTGATTCGAAAATGCTATGTGATTAATTTAATATTTACCCTTACAACGATACTTTACAAAACTGATTAACGTAGTTCTAATTTAAATTTCGCGACTTAATGTCAAATAAGAGATAAATTATTGTCTAATAGGCCCTGACTCAAGCAAACTTAAAGAGCTTACAATCAGCTGATGTGTGTGCGCTTGTCACTTTGACAAGAATATTGCTCTACTTATTTTAATTTTGAAATGATAAAAAGTTATTATTTTTAATTTCATGTGTTTTACTGCCTGAAACAACAATATTATTCTACTTATTTTAATTTTGAAATGATAAAAAGTTATTATTTTTAATTTCATGTGTTTTACTGCCTGAAAATTGTAAAATAATAACTTTTTAGCAGTTAAAAAAAGATCAACATTTTATGTATGTATGAGCAATTTTTATTATTTTTTAGGTATACCATGAAGAACCGAATCTTATCCGTGAAGATCGTGAAATTCCCGTATTACTCACACTTTTACGTACTATAGAACGAGATACTATTCTATTAACTTTAGCAAACGGAAATACTAATGCACATGGAGGAGATGAACACATAGCTATTAGAAATTATATTGAGGGAATTAAGGTCCTTATTGCTTTCCTGCGACAGATTTCGTATTGTTAGTTAATTGATAGAATTGTCATAATTTTCAATATTTGTATTTTGTGGATGTATTAAAATGTTTTAACTATTCAACATAATGGAAGATATTATTTTTTTCTAAAACTGAATTTACTTTTTACCTTCGGTCACCTTTAGGCAAGGAAGGTATTATCTTTGTTCGAACAATTCGATGATGAGTTTTTAATGAAAAAGCACGTTTTAGAGTCCATAGAATATGATTTTACTATTTTTACGATGATGTCGGTATGTATGTTGTGCGTAGGGTTGCCAACTATTCAAAATTACAGAAAAGGACATTTTTTTCGGCAATCTTTTTCTGGATTATGCGTAGGATTTAAAATTCATGAGAAAATAATTTTTGAAATTTTGAAGGTCAAACGTGTTTTAATGCTAAGTTAGATAATATATAGTTTTTTACAATAAAGCAAATTTAGCAAATTCTTAAAAAAATAAAATCAATATTATATAACGAAAACAAGTAAATCACAATAAGATATCTAACCTTAATATGTTAGCTGCTAATATCTAATTTTACATTTTAATTTTTTAAACTTACAAAGAAATTATTTAGCGTTAATAAACGAGTAATATCTGATCCGGATAGTCTGTCAATGAGCATGAGAGTAACAAAATTGACAAGTCAACACTAATTAATCACATATATTTTTAACTCTAAGGTCTGAAGTTATCACCAAACACCAAAGCATACATCTCTGCGTCTGCTACCCTACCGCTACCTGTAAATTAAATGTTAGTAGATAAATTAGTACCAATACATCAATAATTCAAAAACTCTATCGTTATTTCATTACATTACATAAAATGTGAATTAATTATTTCATTTTCATATTTATAATAATAAGAAAAATATTATTAATAACAAAATTTACTTTTAAAATATCTGATGTGGACACCACATGACTTCCTTGTACGCCTGTTACACTATACATATTTTGTTAATAATTTAAATATGTATAACAAGAGACCCAATCATAAAATTGCACGTATTTGACATAATTTGACATTGACATTAAATTCTTTATTTTTTTGTTATTTCTTGTCCTAATTCATAGCAAACTTAATTACAGAAACCAAAAAGTACATAATGTTTAAATTTAAATATCTCGCTTATACAAAGAACTAATTTAATCATACTTGAAGTTTTCGACGCAAAATTCAATTCTCTAAAACTTTTATTTGAAACATTTATTGTTAAATTCAAAATAACACCATTTTTTTCAAGAAAAACTGATAATAATTTCAAGTAAAGTATCACTTCCGGTTAGACTATTTTAACCAAAGTCTATTATGTTATTTCCATTGATATAAAAGTATTATATACCAAATTTGAAAAGTTTTAGATTATATTTTAATATAGTTTTCCATTATAATCTATTATAGGTTTCAAGTAAAGTACCACTTCCGGGTATACCAATTTAACTAAAATCTATTATGTTATTCCCATTGATATAAAAGTATTATATACCAAATTTGAAAAGTTTTGGATTATATTTTAATCAGGGATTTGTTAACTACTGGATGGAGCGAGTGAATCTTTACCATGTACCCAGCCAGATCGACAGAGATAGTCATACATAATTCCGATTTGTTGTCTTTGTTTCCGTCACTTGTCAAATCTTTTGTTTGACAGGTTTGACAGATTTTAGGTTATTCTTCATATCATCATTGAAATATAATTATTTTAATATATGACAATGGTTCGAAGGTGTTGTGTTGAAATTTGTGTATCAAAATATGTGATGAACGGTGCTGTGTCGTTTTATTAGTAAGTTATGATTAAAATTATGATTTCTTCTAAAAAATAATTTGACAAATAAACATGACATATTCTTATCTGTGTTCTAATTTAGCGTTGCATTGGTTGTATTCGTACTTATTTCACGTTTCATGACCAAATATACTTAAACACAATTAATTTTTGATGTGAATTTGACAGATGTGATTATGACAGATATGAATATCAAATTCACTTGTCTAAAGTGGAATTATCTATATCTTTCTCACTCACACTTCCTGTGTTCTCTCTTAATCCAGCCGGGTACACAAGAAATACATATATCGATATACACTTGCTCCATCCAGTAGTTAACAAATCCCTGATTTTAATATAGTTTTTCATTAAAATCTACTATAGGCTTCAAGTAAAGTACCACTTCCGGGTAGACCATTTTTACTAAAATCTATTATGTTATTCCCATTGATATAAAAGTCTTATATACCAAATTTGAAAAGTTTTGGATTATATTTTAATATAGTTTTCCATTAAAATCTATTATGGGCTTCAAGTAAAGTACCACTTCTGAAAGTTATGCAATGACCAAAAAGGGAGGTGTACAACTAGATGTTATAACAGTCTTAAATACAAAATTTTAACTTTCTACGGCTTCCTGTTTTTCAGTTATGCGAGATACGTACGTACAGACGTCACGACGAAATTAGTCAAAATGGATTCAGGGATGGTCAAAATGGATATTTCCGTTGAAATCTGGAAACCGAATTTTTTCGCGATTACAATACTTCCTTTACTTCGTACAAGGAAGTAAAAAGGACAAATCGCGTTCTTTCCTGGTTTAATAAAGGACAAGGACAAAATATGCTCAAAAAAGGACAGTCCTTTCCAAAAAAGGTCAGTTGGCAACCCTAGTTGTGCGTGTGTGTATGTGTGCGTGTGTGTGTGTGTGTGTGTATGTGACAATCGTTCTCGATCGTATAACTCCAATACTACACTTCCAAAAATTATAATTTTTACATATTCTTCAAATTTACATCCATATTAAGAGTAGATTAGAATTTGGTTATAATTGATCAACCGGAAGTATCCGCAATTCATGTTTATAACAGTTTTTCTTTTGTAAAAATATCACTTTTTGACATTTTATGTAATTATAAATATTGAAGAATATTTTATTCGCTACACGATTTAATTAATTTCTTCATATTCAAGGTATTTATGGCCGTGTGCACCAACGTAACTTTAATATTGCATTGAAATGAAATGAAATATACTATATTGCTTTTAAAATTTCTATATGCATTTTTTTGTTTAAGCCTAGCTGAAAATTTAAGCCATGTTAGTGCAACTGGCCATTAGAGATAAAGAAATATCTTGTAACCCATGCTGCTAAAAGTTGTACCATGGAAACAATTACAGAGTAATAAAAAATAACTGATTCAGTTGGCAATACAATTCTGGGGATCTTTCTATTCCACAGTTTGCTCAACACCAAGTGAAGGCGGAAATACTATTTGACATATCATTTTGACAAATACAAAAAGGTTATGTCAGAGCAGGGGCCTGGCAGTTAATATGATTTTGAGTGTTTGAATTGTTTTAGATTATTGCTCCATGGATAATGTAAGAAATAAAAGTACGTGGGTGAGGTAAACAACAACCATTTTAATAAAAAATGTAAACATACCCAAATTTAAATTTTCAAATATCACTGTCAAAAACAGGAAATAAATTTATGTATCAATCTTATTAATTTCAAGTATTTTTGTAGTTGTGTCAACTGAATCAGTTCTTTTTGATCACTCTGTAGAATATCATTGTAGTGAATTGTGTAGAATATTTAAATACTACAAATTGACATATGTCAGATGGATGTCATTGTCAAATAAAATTTACATAATATCTTCTTGAAATGATTTTACTGGACATATAAAATCGTTTGCAAGAAACTTGCGGTGTGGAATTTGTCCAAAATACGTAAAATTAACGGAAGGTATATTACCTTTCGCTGTAACCAATTTCGATGCTTTGTAACCAAAACAAATATTTAATTATTTTTCTTTTTATAAGTAAAGACTCATTCATAGCTACGAAAATAAGAAATATTAATAAAATTATCAATAAGACTTTATAGTTGGTGTTCACAGCTTCGAAAATAAAACGTAAATTAACATCAACTGTCATTTAATACATTCATAATTAACAAGCAATAATAACTTCATATCTTTTAAAGCATTGTACGCGCAAACTTTTGTCTTGGGACAGTTTTTAAAATTATATTTAAATTGAAATCCTTTTGCCAGAACGTAAATTGACAGCTCAAATGACAGTTGTTATGTATGTGCTTATTTTTGTGTAAAATATTTAACATTTGCAAATTCATTTTATTTTTATGTATAATATTTTTATTTTAGGGGGTGTGAATGAGGCTTAATATCGTTTAATACGTTTAATGTTAACTATTGTCATTCGAAACTACTGCAAATGCAGTCCGCATTCAGAAACAAAGTTACTTACTTGGTCGCTACGCCCATCTAGTGGTAATTATAATATCTAGTGGTAATTATAATAATATACACGAATATACAGTGATTCAGAATAACTGAAGGTTCCGCCTCCATTATTCCTCGCAGTACGAAAATATGCTTCCAAAATAAACTTGTCATGTTTTATACTTGTGATAGTAAACTTGTTCAATGATATACACATTATATAGAACGAAAACGAGACCTAATCTGTTTGAAGACGACGTGGAGACTACCTCTACTGGTGGATTATTGGTTGTCTCTTGTCTCACATTATTAGAGGCAGTGGTGTAGCAGGTGCGCTGGACACGAGGCAAGGGGGACTTGGGACTATGTATATAAGCAAGTTTTTAGAAATTTTGATGATAACTTTGAAAAGTATTAACTTTGGGCGCAATGACTTTATTCTGGTTGCACACGGGCGTATTCGTTTCTTGCGGCAATGTTCAAAGTTCAAACTATGTCGAAATAAATTATTTAAAATAGGTCTTCTGTAGAGGTAATTAGCAATGTTTTTCAACGTTCTATAATGAGAATGTAGGTAAATTAAGAGATAGCAAACTATACGCCTTTTAAAATGACCTTAAACACTAATTACTTAGAGATAAAGCTGTAACCTATTTCATTGTTCATTGCGAAGTTCTCATTAGATTTCTGTGTACCAGGACAATGTTTACAAACAATTGTTTGTTTATTTCGTATTCTCTAGTTATTTTTTTTTTCTTGTAATTTGTAAAGCAAATTTAGTTTAGCAGATATCCTGCTTAATTCTATAATCAATTTACTCCCTATGAATTTACTTCTATAGTCGCCGTCAAATAGGTATGAACTGATGCTCAACTTTTTCCCTTCTCCGTACCCTGACCCTTGTCATGCGGTGTTGCCGCTTTTTCATAACTTTCGTCCGGAAAATCTCGGACATATCAAAAAACTATAGCTGAATTATAAGTCCGGGCGAAATTGCAAATTTGTAGCTGAATTATAAGTCCGGGCGAAATTGCAAATTTGATTTAAAATGTCCGGAATTTTAAACATATAATAGAATAAAATTAATAAATGGACAAAGAAAAAGGCAGCCCCGCCCTTACAGTTTTGCGCCCATTTTTTCCGCATTCTAATTCAATGTTTATTTTAATATGATCTTTAGTTTTGTTCTTGTTCTATTTGTTTGTGATATTATTTCCCAAAGTTTATATATATTCTTCGTCCTGACAAAATTTGAACATCCTACCCCGCCCCCGACCCCTCTCATGGTCTAATCCGGATTCAGTCTACTGTCTATACATTAGATCATATAACTTAAGTTATATGATCTAAGGTCTATACAGGGTATAACAAAAGTGGTGGGCTGACTATACAAAGGTGGCTTCTACGACTAAAAATAAAGAAAAAAGGTCATATAAACAGGTCCTAAAATGGTTAGTTACTGAGTTACAGCTACACACCGATTTTTCACACTTGACCGTTACGTCATTGTTTGATGTTCGTATATTAGATATACGTATCGTATGTTTATTTCTGTCTTATTTACAGGACCGGCTCAAGATATATGGGCGCCCTGAGCCAAATTAGATTAGAGCGCCCCCCCATCCATTAATAATTTCATATCCTGAATAAAATGCTAAATTTGCGACCTCCGACATATTGAAAAAATGACGACCAAAATCAGGTTTTTAATAATATCTCTTTTCTAGAGGGAACGAAGTTGGCGCTCGCCATTTTTTATCCAAGAAAGATTCTTGCATTTTTTACCTATGATGAACTATCAAAGAGTTACCTTTAAAAATAAATAACCAAAATTACAATTTTTCAAAGAAATTTGAAATACATAAAAAATTGCAATATTACATAATTAATATTTGCTCTAATAGCTTTTAATGCTTATAACAGTCGTCGTGGCATCGAATTAAGTAATATTTCGATGATTTTAAAGTTACTTTTGTCAATGTATTTCCTGCCCCTCTAACATGTTTAAAGATACGACAACGCGTTTTAAAAATTTAAATTCGGTATGAAATTCTTTTTTATAATGCATATGTATATTACACGATTTTTACCGTTGGGCGATTCGCGAGTAACTTTAACTTAATGAAATTCTTCTAATATTTTAAACATCTGAAAATTTCTCATGTTTTCATCCAAAATTTTGACACGATTAAAAATAAATAATATTACCTACGTAGATAATAGTGAAAGAGAAATAGGTCGATTCACAGATATTATTTAAGTTATTAAATAACTGCATGAGTTTTAAGTAGTTAGTAAATGGCGAATAACTTATCTGAGAAAATTGTGTAATACATTATATGAAAAAGAATTTCATGCCGAATTCAAATTTTTAAACTGCGTTATCGTAATTTTAAACATGTCAGAGTGGTGGGTGACAAAATAAAACAAAACTAACTCTGAAAGGGTTCCAAAATTTAATAATAGTCGTACAGGTACAGTATAGTAGAGTTTTTAGATTTTTTGAGCGCCCCAATAAGCCAGGCGCCCTGAGCCAGTGCCTAAGTGGCTCACGCCTTGAGCCGCCACTGCTTACTTATGGTTTCCTATTCCTACATTCTGCCTTCGATACGTATATCTAATATACGAACATCAAACTATGACGTAACGGTCAAGTGTGAAAAATCGGTGTGATGTTGAGGTTTTTCAGTTTTTAATTCAAAAAGATAACAGAAAACGGAGTTGTTTAATGGAAATATAATATAATAAATGTTCATAATGACGTACCCGATAATTAATTTCAATTAAACAACTCCGTTTTCTATTATATTTTTGAACAAAAAACTGAAAAAACTCGATTAGCTGCAACTCAGTAACGAACCATTGTTTGACATATGTTTATATAATTTTTTTCTTATTTTTAGCTGTAGAAGTCGCCTGTGTGTAGTCAGTTCACCATTTTTGTTACACCCTATATGCGGCCACCCTAACTAAAATGGCATCAGTGCAGAAATCTCCAGTCCATACTTATTCGACGGCAACTATACCAAGTTACTGTTACAAGTTCAAATGCAGGATTTTTCCACTATTAGGTACACTGCAATATTTAATGGTGAAACTTAATTGTTTAAAATGCATATTAGAATTATATATATGTATTTACACAAGTAATGTAGTAATATATAAAAATTAATTTGAAAATAGACTATAGAACTAATATTTACAATTAATTAAACTACTATTATCGAATATTACACTAAAAATAAACTGAACAATGAAGATAACCTACAACTACTAGCTAAAGTATTTAAAATGAAGAAAAAAAGGATAATTAATCTACTGCTACAACTATTAAAACAAAAAACAAGAACATATACTCTACCTACCTAAAATAATAATAAACACTAAAAGAAAAATCAAAATACGAGAATAATCAAAGAAAAACTACTGACAGCAATGCTATGCTTATGCGGGATATCCAAAAGTGTTCCCTTGTTCAAAGTTTGACGTAAGGTGCACAGCGCTATCTCCACGTAGTGTAATATCCCAATAGCTTTTTTCGTTATGTTTTGTATTTTGGCATGGGGCGAATACTTTGAAAAATCATAAAGTTTTTTTTTTAAAAAGTTTTATGTTTTTACTGAAAATTTTCAGAATAGCCCTCCTATTTGTATTACAAATATAAAATTTTGAGTTTTTTTTTTTTAATTTAAGTGAGAAATGAATTTTTCAGAAAAATTGAAAATTTGAATTTTACCGGATACGACGTAAAAGGAGCTGATGACATTTAGAAATATCATAGAAATAGAAAACTTGTAATCATGTAATAAAACTAACACAAACAAGACAGTTGGCAACAAATCAATGACAGAAAAAATCTTGTTAACGGTGAAGTTTTATGCACAAAATTTGTTAGAAATGTCATCAGTCACTCATACGTCACAGACCACGTAATATAGCTCGTGTTGGAAAAATTGAAGTTTGATTTTTAAAACATTATTACGTTATTTTATTTAAATAATCCACTATGTCATTATTTTTTACCTTAAATTTTGCATAAGAATCCCTTATTCCGACTGCACAAAATTCTATCAGCTCAAAATTTATATAGGCCAACCAAGTTTATTTATTTATTTATTTAACCAAGACTAACAGGATACTAAGATCCTAATTACAGGTCGGTTATACACACAATTATTATAACAAAAATTGTCACAAGCACGAAAGAACACTTAATGTAAACATAAAAATAATACGAATAATAAAGAAGTATGTTGTTTCAATTTACAAATACATAATAATTGCTTAAATGAAGCAGTATTTAAACAGAAGACACCATTTATTGCATTAATAATAATTGCTGAATTAAGTCATTTTTAAATTTAGCTATGCAGTCACCAAAAATGTCAAGAGTACTAGAGACAGTATTGAAAGTAGAACACATAGTTTTTATAAGAGATTTTTGTTCATAATTTGTACGTGATGTACTACAGTAAAATGTACGGGTGTTTCTAGCAGTTATTCTAGGTACAAATATAGAAATTGAAGCGAGAGTGACTGGGTCATTGATGCTGTTGTGCAGTAGTTTGAACAGATAAATACAGGAACGAATTTTTCTACGAGTAACTAAAGATAAAAGATGCTGTTCACGAAGTAAGACGTTGTGATCAAAATCAAAGATAGGATACTGTTCATTAAGTTTCAAATATAAAAATTTGCAATAATATTTCATTTAATTTTATTTACTCGTAGGCCTGAATTCTAAAGGTTTGCAGATTATTTAGAAAAGTCTTTGCAAGGTTCCCTAAAAAATAAGTATGACGCTTGAATTCATTTGTTAAAAATAGTTGTCCGAATGATACGAAAGTTGCAGCAAAGTTTAGGAATTTTGGGCAATCAAAATTTTGGTTTATTGGAAGTTTGTATTGTCGAATTTTTGGGCAGTCAGAATTTTCTGTTCTGAGTTTTTTTATTGTTGTCCATTGACGTATCCTGTAGTTCTATAATTATAACAGATTTTTCTAATAGTTGCTGGAGCGACCTAGCTTATTAAAAGTAGGAGCAAATAAATCGGAAACTTGTCTTACTCATATTGGACTTATACCATGTGTGATTTGCACTTTTTCTTCAAATATTGTATAAATAATTTTGAAAGATGTTAGTTTGATGACTTTGACAACTCACTATGTTCAGTTTGGTTCTGTTTTAAAAAACCCGATAATACATTGCTGTTAATCATTTTAAATGTAACCATGGTAATGGCATACGCCTTTGTCCACTGATAAAAAGAAACTCATATATTGTTAATTTAGGAATTGAAACTAGAATATATTGCAAATATTTAATGTTTTTTTTTATGAAAAAGTTTCTCATAGGTAAGATTATGTTTTTGAATCTATATAAGAAAATGATATACTTTTGATTAATTAAAGAGTTAATTTGAGGTCATGAGCAAGGGACTTACAGAGGGTGTCACCCTGCTGCACAGCGCGTTGTCGCGTACCTAGCAACTTTTAACACAAACCGCATTACTTCACCCTCCTCATTCCGAAACATAGCTTTAGCTCTTTCATGCCGCATAAGTCAGTGGAACTAGAGGCGGCTGTAAATTCACATACGTCTAATGGCGAACACACATTTTTACTTTGAGCATATTAAAGAGGGATGATCCGACGTCAGGCTAAGGCCGACGCTCGCCGCCGCCAGATGGCGCCACCGTCCATCATAATAAAATATAAAAACAGAAAAATGCGCTGACGTCGTGAACCTAACAAAATGCGTTACTTGCTACAGCCGCTCTATTTGCAAATTATATACGCCATATTTTTATTAAAGTTCACTTGCTTCTCCTAATTTTATTCCTTCACTAGATTTAAATAATACTACAAATTTTGACTTTCTTATGGATATTTTTACCTCTCGCTAAGAGAGGTATTGGATTCATGCTAAAAATCACATCTCCAGATTTAATTGAATAAGCACGATTTAAGGTCCATATAAACCGATTTTTTATGGGGTCCCGCGGCCGCGTGCCTGAGTGTCTGGTCGCGAACCTGGGGGAATCGGGTTCGATCCCGATTTCCAATTTTAAATGGCACAAAAGTAACCCCTGTGGTGCACTCTCCACACCAGCTATGAGTGCCCGTGAGGTGACGCCTGGTAAGCGCCCACACGGTAAAATATATCGTCATCATTACCGATGTCTACATGTGTTGTAGATACTGGCACACCCAGAAATGGGTAATATGCCGTGATTACATATATATTTATTATTTATTTATAAACCGATTTTAACATTTTTACGATAACGTGTGTGTGTGTGTGTGTGTGTTGTGTGTGTGTGTGTGTGTGTGTGTGTGTGTGTGTGAGAGTGTGTGTGTGTATGTCTGTATGTATGTGTGGATGTTGGAGGGACGATTACTCAAAAACTATAAGACATAAGACCTGTTTAACTATGAATTCCTCAATCTGACATTCCTGCGAAGAGCTGAAAAGGTTTTGGTAACAACTGAACAACCGGAAGTAGTAGTTTTTTAAAAAAATTCTTTCAAATATTATTTTTTGAAAATTTTTGATATTACGCATTTTGAAGAACAAAATTCTCCATCTGATACATTTAAATTTTTTTATTATATCTTCTATAAATTTAGAGATAAAGACGCTATAATATATAGAATATCGGGATATAATAAGTCGAGTAGGCGAAACTACACTACGGAAACCAGTTGACAAATTCAAATGTTTATAACATAATTTGTAAATGACAGATATCAGTGTCAAAAATTAAAAGTTTTAGTTACATTCTGAAAGCTTTTTCTGGGAAGCACATTTAATCTCTCTTATTATTGTTTTATTAATTAAATATTTAAAATTATAGGTAATATGCATATATCCATTAGAAATACCGCCAATCTTGTTAATGAATTGGAAGAATCTCTTACATATAGGAACTTCCTCATACAATGAAAAATAGATATAATTAGAATTGTATGTGTGCAGAAAACATTTTAAATACAATAAAATACAATATTTGGGCAAAGTTCTGTAATTTTTTTGTTACAAATCGACGGTTCGACAGCAAAGTGCAATACATTACTTAGGGTGTGAATATGTTGGAGCTGCGATAAAAGCTATAAGAGCGACGATAAGAGCATCGATAAAAGCGAATCAAATCTATGTTTCTTTGATGTGTTTATAGTGGAGCTGCGGTAAAAGCTATAAGAGCGACGATAAGAGCAGCGATAAAACAGAATCAAATCTTTCTTTGATGTGTTTATAGTGGAGCTGAATTCTCAAATTACTGTACCTTACGTATTTATAGGAGATGAAGCTTACCCGTTCTAAAGTAATTTATTGAAACCTTACAGTAGATAACAGCTAGATGCGGATAAAGAATACTTTAATGCCAGATGGTCAAGAGCGCGAAGAACTGTTGAGTGTGCCTACCGAATTATTTCTTCAAAATGGAGAATTTTAAACAAAGCGATAGAAACTGATATAAATGTTGCTGACAATATTGTTAAAGCTATTTGTGGCCTACATAACACAATCATTGACATGGAAGGTATTGAACAACATTTAGAAGATACATTAAATATTTCAAAACAATCAAATACCACAACTAATAATGGTAGACGAACCCTGGTTGAACAAAATATTCATGATTTATTTAAAACTTACTTGTGTCACATTCCTAATGTAAATGAATATAATTTTTGACAAAATGTACTGTAACCTATAACAAACATTTTATTTTGTATAATATTTATGTATTATAAAAAAAAATCTAAATATCGCTGAATCACTAGTCTTGCCTCGATGAGAGCGAAGAAATACATTCAATTCGTTCTCGACGTTCTTATCACTGCTCAGCTCCTAAGCGTAGCTTTGTGCGTTGCTTCAATGTAAACGCCTACATTTAAATCTATACATTCATTCGCACTGCTTCGCTAGTATCGCCGCTCTTATCGTCCATCGCAGCTCCAACATAAACGCAGCCTTATACATACAACATAAAATGGAAATGGCTAGAGGTCTTGTGCTGGCCACAACAGATTTTTTTTCTTTGATGTACAACAAAGTGTAATTTTATCTTTAATTTAATACTGTCTCCTAGACTATAAAAATAAATAAAATGGAATATACTAATAGTTTCAAATGATTTACGCGGTTTTCTCGATATTTCTGGAACTGATTGAACATTTCTTGGTTTTGTACTAGCACATACTCGACAGCTGGAGACATTCTTTTACATGTTTTGCCATTCTTTTCCAAAATACTCTTCTTTTTAGCGCGTTTAAAGTTCCCTCCCTCCTCGGATGTCCAGCTCTACTATCATCATGAAATAAGAACAGAAAATGGGATGTTAGATGTTCAGGTATAGCAGTACGCAAGATCTTTTCAGTTTCTGTAAAATAAAGACAGTTGTTTTTAATTACAAAATTTTCTGCATCTTTAACTATATAAATTGATATCATAATTTATTTTAGATACCTACTTACCTTTTTCTTGTACTTCTAAATTTATTTTCAATTTTTTTTTGTTTGTTAATTATAACAATCGAGGCTATTTGTTATCTTTCTTGCCAATGTAATGGTATGAACATATTTTCTGTCTCTTCAGTGATGTAGTCATCTACTTCACCAACTGGAAATCTATGATAATCCATCAATCAAATGCCATTGAAAATAGTGTCCATCTCTGTATTTTGTCATTAACATCTTTCATCTTTGAATCCATGGAAGTGCAGAAGTACCTATAAGTATTTCAAATTTTTGTCCTAAATATCTTCCAAATTTAGTTACCGCCCAGATAATAGCAAGAACTTTCCGTTCCATTGCTGCGTACTTCATTTCTGTATCGGATTTTCTACTTGCATTCTCAATAATTTTTTTATTTTTTTTATTTGATTCATCTTTTCGAAATAAAATGGCTCCCAATCCTAACTCACTTGCATATGTTTGTAAGTAAAATGTAAGTAGCTGGGTGACTCAATTTGTCGGCTTGAATAATTTAACACTTCAAATATTAGAACGCCATTTCTTCTTTATCTGTCCATTCCTTTAAACATTTTTTTTTGAATAATTTATATACGAGCCCTAATCCATATCAGTTGGCCTCTATTTGTTAAATGCATTTATCGTGACTTAAATAGTATTATTTCTAATAATAATGTAGGAAGTTTTTTATTTTTTTATTTATAGTAAAGATATTTCCACATTATAACGTAACTTTAAAGTATATTTCTAGCTAAACGTAAAAATTTTACCAAAGTATAATAATAACTAATATTTATTAGTAAATTTCTATTATTTATCAAGATTGGATAATTCGTTAATTATTTTTAAAAACTGCCGTAATTTTTTATGTTGTCTTATTTCTAAACTCTGATAAAGAAATGACGTCAGTTCTTTTCAAACTTTGTTTTTCATGTATTGTTAGTAAAGCTATGAATTATTTCGTTTGACATTAAAACAACAAAATATTTCAGAAAATATATCTTGCTATGTAGCACAAGAAACAGAAAATATTTATAATAAAAAATACCGATAGCGAATTTTATGACTATAAGTTGGTATTATTCTGGTGAAATGTCAACTTATAAATATTTTGAAAATGTGACACATTATTTAAAAACACTGTTTTTGATTTATTATTCATATCATACTCGTATTATACGATTACTATTACAATAATTGTAAAATATCATCATATTCGTTTCATTCTTGAGGTGCTGTTGAACGAATATAAGCAGAAAATGTATTTTCAAATTTTAACCTATAATGCGGATTATTGGACTAAAATGTCACTATTTTTTTTTCAATAAAACAAATGAATTGTTGATAAAACCATGTAAATCGAAAATGTTACCAACATAAAAATTTTATGGTATATAATATTTGAAGTAGGAATAATAACTCGCTCTCGCAAATGTTCAGTTTCTGGCCTATTTAGCGACTAGGCCAACTAAAATGGATTAGGGCTAGTAATGTCTTAAATTCGGAGTTAAAATAACTCGTTCATGGGCTCGATGTGAAATATAAGTTTCGATTAAAATGATTTTTCTTCTTAATACTACTACAATACTTGAATGCAAATCATTTTATTAGAAAGACAAAGAACATACGGCCACATTATATTTATTTTTTCTTAATCTGTAAAGCAATTTACTACTTTTCGCAATTGCGGTTTTTCGAGAAAATAATGTTAACGGATTTCCTTACTTGCGTAACTTTGCACTGAGAAACTGAACAATATTTTCTAGATATTTTAAAACAATACAATAACTACTTATTTTAAATGAAAATATTTGGTAACACTGGGAGCGTTTGCTGGCTACTGTGCGAATTTATGGCAGCACAGGATTAGTGTACTTTTTAGAAGTATGTAGTTAAATACCGGGTGTTAATTTTTTTATTTTGCTGTAGTTACCTATTAATTTTAGGCAAAAATGTGTCCAATAAAGGTTGTAGATAATAAAATTATACACCTAAATCAGATTTTATTTTGCACGTCTTATAAGCTGTTAAATAGAATTTTAAATTTTATGAATCTTATTTATTTGTAGTGATACCCGTGCAATTGATGCAAAATTTCAAATAAATGTATAATGTTTGAATTGTCAGAATAATGTCATTGAATTATTTCCAACTTTTATTCTTAATAAAAACGTTCTATTTATAAACCAAAACACAAGAAATAGTAATATAATCTCATTTAATAACAAAATCTCATTTAATAACAAAATTAAGTAAATAAAATTAAATAAATTAATATCTTAACTGCTGAACTAATTTTTCTGAAAGTTCAACCATTATCTATGCATTTATTTGTAATTTTGTGTCAATTCTACGGGTAACACTATAAATCAACAAGATTTATAAAATTTGAAAAGCTTATAAAACATGCAAAATAAAATCTAATTAGCGATTTAGGTGTGGAATTTTATTATCCACAACCTTTAATTGAAACATTTTTTGTCTAAAATTAATAGGTAACTAACTACGGCGAAGTAAAAAAAAATAACATTGTTTTAGTCCTGTATAACGGATTTCAAGTAGATACGCGGTATATACACGTAGTATAGCGCGCTAGTATAAAGTATTATGTTGTTTAATCGTATAAACAAATGCATTCTTTTTGTGTATGCAAAGCAAATCAAATTTGCATAGTTTACTGAATAATGAAATAGAGAGAATGTTCTGGTTAAATGAATTAAAATTAAACAATAGTTTTCCAAACTCGACATTTGTATACAGTGTGTCCCATTTAGAGGTGCCACCATTGGGATCTCGAGAACTATAAGAGATACGATGTCGGTTAAATGGAACTTTTTATGCACCTTTGGGAGGCCATCTCAGATGTGCTTTTGTTTTTCCAAAAATTCTCATAGGGCACCAGATAATGACGAAAAACTGAATATTGTTGATTTTTTCTTTTTCAAATAACTTCTAAACTATTAGTAATTGAGAAAAACATTTCAAATATAAAAGATAGATATTTTTATTAGCTAACCAGTGGCGTACGAAATAAATTTTTATATTTGTAAGTTTTCGAGATATAACACAAACTTATATTTTTTTAAATGGAACCCATATCTGATTTTAGTCTCAAAAAAATCATTATTTTTTTCTCTTTTCAACGATGTAAGGGTTATTATGTTTTATATTTGTTTTGCCTTCAAAATTACTATTTTTTCCTTATTTTGTATTAAATTTATAATTATTTTGAAAATATTGGTAGACTTCTATTTAAAAATACTCATTGTATTTAAATAATTTATTTCGTTAGAAAATTTTGCTCAAAACTCGTATCAAACTAATTTTTTTATTTTGTATCTGGTCGCCCTTGGCACATTGTAGTGTAATTTGTAATTATGAGTCTAGAATGAAAATATTAAGTAATAAAGGCATAAAACAAATTATTTCGATCAAATACAATATAATTAATAAAAATAATAATGTTTTTTTGGGAAATAATAAGAAAGTTCAGGAAATTAAAGAGAAAAATTAAATTTTAGGAGCAAAACAAATATAAAACATAATAACTCTTACATCATTGAAAAGAGAAAAAAATAATGATTTTTTTGAAACTAAAATCAGATATGGGTTCCATTTAAAAAAATATAAGTTTGTGTTATATCTCGAAAACTTACAGATATAAAAATTTATTTCGTACGCCACTGGTTAGCTAATAAAAATATCTATCTTTTATATTTGAAATGTTTTTCTTAATTACTAATAGTTTAGAAGTTATTTGAAAAAGAAAAAATCAACAATATTCAGTTTTTCGTCATTATCTAGTGCCCTTAGAGAACTTTTGGAAAAACAAAAGCACATCTGAGATGGCCTCCCAAAGGCGCATAAAAAGTTCCATTTAACCGACATTGTATCTCTTATAGTTCTCGAGATCCCAATGGTGGCACCTCTAAATGGGACACACTGTATACTCAATTTCTCAACATAAACGAACGAAGGCGGACTATTGAAATTTTATGCAAAATAAACTATTGCAAACCAATTAAACATAAAATATAATATTCAACAATTACATATTTATGCTCGATTTCATAAAACAAATTAAACTATGATTAAATTTCACTTCTATAGTAAGTTTAATACAAAAAATATAGGTCATTTGGTACAGGTGAAAATGCAAAATTTGCAGTTTTTCGTTTTTGAAAATAATGGACATAAGCATAAGAATTACATAATTGTAAGCGTAGTCATAAAGTTGAAGAATTGGTTTTCAATGGGCGTGTTTCACGATGCTGTTATACATATTTATTATGCTTACGTTAGTTACATAAAGTTGACATCACCCGAAACTTTGTGTTTTTCTTACTCATAAAATGTGAAACGAAACTGCACAGGTCGGCATTGTAAGCATTAGTTATTTTTATTTGTAAAATAGCAGCCAAAGTTGTAGGTTATATTTCTATATTCTATAGAATTACCAATTAATTTAATTAGATCGTATGAATATTTTTATATTTAGGATAATTCTGAATTTTTAATATGTTGTATAGGATGGTGGGTTAGTGCAAAATCCAAATATCCACAACCACAATCCCCAGTCCGTCGCTCCATCCGCCATTTTGTGAAAACCACATAAAATCGACGCTTTTTTCAATTTATTGCTTATAACGTCTTTCTGGAGCAAAAAAGTTATTTGCCGACTTGCAGAGGACAAAAATTTGTGCAAATTTATTATTTGAAGTTTTTTTTTGTTCGATTAATAGCAACGGAGCTGTGAAACTCATAAAAATGCTAAAATTGCGTATTTAGTAAAAATTTGAATTTCTTTCCGCTTTACATCGCAATAGCTCCGTAACACATCATTTTAGTGTAGAACTCTTCATAATCAATCTTGTAGAGAATTTATTTCATACAGATCTATTTTTTTACGACCAATTCAATGGAGTGGGGGTTAATTTACAAAAAAAAAAATGGGTTTAGTGCAGTAACGCTATTTGGTTCATTATTTTTAATTATAAAAGTATTATTTCAAACAGAATAATCTGTATAGATGCGAAATGAACATAATTATTAAGTGTTGGCGCAGGTCAATGAAGTCTCATGAGTTAACTAGAAAAAACTTTGTTCTACTGCTCTTCAACTTAAAATGGGTTATTTGCTGAGTATTACATATATTCTTAGACTCAATATTCTAAAACTTTGGCATATTATGTCTTTTGTGTAACTAATAGCGGTGAATCTGTGCCGATCTTAACAAGGCAAAAGTAGCGATATTAGTAAAATATTGAGTTTTTCCTACTTTTCCTGGCTATAAATGTATAATTATCATCAAATTTCATTATACACATAGTTTCAGATATTGTACTCTGCTCTACATATACAGAATAGAGGAAATATAGAATACCTACAGACACAGCTATACACCGTTGGGTCATTGATTGCTGAACAGTAAAATAACAAGTAATGGTATGTTTATCTCTGTCTTACTTATGGTTTCATACATTCTGTCTTCGATACGTATATCTAATATATGAACATCAAACTATGACGTAATGGTCAAGTGTGAAAAATCGGTGTTTATGTAGCTCCCAAAAAGGGCCAAAATTGCATACTTAACAAAATTTTTAGTTTCTTTCCACTTTACATAGCAATAACTCCGTTCCAGTTCATTTTAGTGTAAAAATCCTTAAGAATTTACTCATCTACAAAATTCATTTATCATTTTTTGTGATCAATGTCACGGAGTGGGGGTAAATTTACAAGAAAAAGTGATTTTTTAAAATTCAGTGCAGTAATGTTGTCCCTCCGGTTATTGACACTATATTTGTTTTTATGATGCGGAATTAACGTAATCGGATTCCACGAACATAATTCTAAGCTGAAGAGTATTGGAAAAAATTGCTGGCAAATAAAAGGAAGAAGTGTTGTTTTTTTACCTTTCGCTGAGGTATTGGATTCATGCTAAAATTCGCATATCCAGATTTTATTGAATAAGCACGATTTAAGGTTCCTAGAATCCGATTATAACATTTTTAAAATGATGTCTGTGCGTGTGTGTGGATGTGTGTATGTCTGGATGTTGTAGGCACGATTCCCCAAAAACTATAAGACTTAAAAAATAATTAACTGCAGTTTCCTCAATCTGACATTCCTGGGAAGAGCTGAGAAGGTTTTGGTAACAATTGAATAACCGAAAGTAGTAATTAATTTCATAGAAAAATTCTTCTAAATATAATTTTTTGTGAGTTTTTTTTTTATTAAATATTGAAGAACATAAAGTTCTCCATCTAATACACTTAAAATTTTTATTATATCTTGTATAGATTTAGAGATAAAGACACTATAATTTATAGAGTAATCTAATCGCAGAGGCTAAGGCACTTAGGAAACCAGTTGACAAATTCCAATGTTTATAACATAGTTTGTAAATGACACATATCAGTGTCAAAAATCAACAGTTTTAGTGACATTCTGATAGCTTTTTGTGGGAAGTATATTTAATTTTTCTTATTGTTTTATTAATTAAATATTTGAAATTATAGGTAAAATTGTGGTAAAATGTATATATCCATCAGAAATACCGCCAATCTGGTTAATGAATTAGAAGAATCTCTGACATTTAGAAACTTCCTCATACAATGAAAAATAGATATAATTAGAATTATATGTGTGCAGAAGACATGTTAAATACAATATAAAACAATATTTGGGTAAAGTTCTGTAATATTTTGTTATAAAACGACGGTTCGCAAGCGAAGTGCAATACAATACTTATGTATATAGCTTAATATGGAAATGGCGAGAGGTCTTGTGCTGGCCACAAGATTTTTTATTTAGTTTTTCCTAGTAGTCCCATGAGACTTCACTGACGTTTGCCAACACATAATTACATTCATTTGCATCTATACAGATTATTCTGTTTGAAATAATACTTTTATAATAGGAAATAATGAACCAAAGATAGTTGCTGTACTAAACTTGAAAAAGCCACTTTTTCGATTTTATGTAAACTTGCTCCTACTCTGTTGCATTATTCGTAAAAAATTTGGATTTTGTAGGTGATTAAATTCGTTACAAGATTGATTATGAGAACTTTTACGCTAAAATGATGTGTTACGGAGCTATTGTGTTGTAAAGTGGAAAGAAACTCAAAATTTTGCGAAGTACGCAATTTTAGCTTTTTTGTGAGCTTCATAGCTCCATTACTATTAATCGTAAAAATATTTCAATTAAAGAAATGCAGGAAATGTTATCCTCTACAAGTCGGAAAATTACTTTTTTTGCATTAAAATGCACCAGAAAGAAATTATAGGTAATAAACTGAAAAAGGTGCCGATTTTCGAAGGTTTCTTCCAGATGGCGAAGGGAAAGGTGGAAAGGGGATTGGGCAAATTTGGACTTTTCACTAACCCACCATCCTATACAACCATTGACATATTATAACTAACGTTAGTTATAATACGTCAATGTATACAACATATCAAACATTCCGAACTATCTGACCTTCTTTTTAAAAAATATCCCACTTTATTCCCAACTTACTCTGAAAATTACCAAAATTATAATTTTTATGTTATGCTCATTGTGAATACACATAACCATAACTCGAAACCCAACAGTGATAAAAATTTGAGCCATTTGAAACGGCATGAAAAAGTGTCCTAAAGAGATGAAACTCACAATGCAATATTATTTCACAAATGTTATTTGCAAAATTTGAAAAACATACAAAATTTATATTTTCCTTATATGTAGTGACCTATGTATTTTTCTTAAAATAATGATACATCATTAATAGGGCAACTTTTGTGTAATTTAACGAACTTCGTTTCTTACCTGTATACAAAGGAAAAGGAAATAAACAAATAAATAAAACAATATTAATATTAAAAGTTTGTCAGAAAATATATCCTTTATTCAATATTATTTTTCCAAATAATTCTATTATATGTATTTACAATATTACAATGTTCTGATACGAGTAAATATATAAATCAGTATTAACATTAACTAAAAATAAATTTATATAACTTTCATTACATCAATATGATATATGAACAAGATAACCTATTGACTTATGCACTTATTCTCTAACTTTTCGTTTATGAAAGAAATTGGTAACGACCGAATATTTTTGAACGAAATGCACAACGTACTTTATAAAATAGCATATTAAAACACAAGTTACATAAGGCAACTTATTCAAGCACGAGTTTGAAATTCGCATACGAGCGCGCCGTAGCGAGTCTGGGAACATGGAACGACCGAATGCTGAATAGCCTTCTGTAATGAGTAGTTTATATTATTTTTTCTGTTTAGCCTTTCATTTACATTATTTCTTAATAAAAATATTCTACTAGGCGAAATTTTTGACAATAATTAGATTGGTAATGATTTACGTTTTTATTCTGTTCGTCCGTTGCCGAGATGTTTAGTGCATTCATACTAACCTCAAATAACAAAATGTCACCAAAAATCGTTAAAGAATGAAGCTTATTCCAGCATCAATATGCGTGCTGGAATATGACATTCTAATTCTGAAACAGAGAAAAGTATATTCCGGCATGGAATAGATAATTTCCGGGCGAGTGAAAAGTTTGTAGGCCGAGCCGTAGGCAAGGGTTTTATGATTGGCGGAAATACTATTCCATACAAGTTTTAGACTATACATACTTTCTCCAACACCATTTTGGAAACTACAGATTCCACAACTAAATTTTATGTTGGAATCAATATCATTTCAACAAACCGTGTGGAATAATTCCGTACGTTGTTCACACGGCTTTCGACAAATCAGAATCTGTTTAGCCGCGTATTAGTCGGTATATCAAATATCTTGGTTCGTTTACTATGATTGCGTGTCTTTGTTTTATATTTGTATATTTCTTAATTCGCGTTTTACGTTTTGAAGAGTTTTGGAGTTTTCTTTTAATTTTTACAGGTTTTTCTTTTTGGAACTCTTTAGAGCAGTAAGTTTATCTAAATAATAATATATTACCAGTTAGAAAATTAACTAAATAAAATTTTGTATAGAAAAGTGTCAAGTGAAAATGAAGAAGGACTTAGATATGGAATGTACGCCACCAAAAATAAGGGAACTTGCTAATGATACAGTGGACCAGTTATTATATTAATACCTACATTAAAAGAAAGATATGAATGCTGTTATTATGAGCAATTTATGGACTAACGTCAAAATAATTATTTAATGGTATATGATAATATATTGCATATAGTTAATCAACATTTTTTGTATAATTTCTAAAATTTTGTTGGAGAAAATATAGTGTAGAACACGTTTGGAATGACATACTCGCAAACCGTAGTCCTTGTCTTCGGCTCGGACCACAAACTTTTTTCTCCTGTGGTATATGGACCATTCTATCACTTGTTGTAGAATACACTATTCTCTAAATTAATTTAAATAAAAATAATATTCCTCACTTGATATTTTTCTAAAAGTAATAAAATAATATTGATATGTTACAAAAGTAAAAATAAAAGTAAAATAAAAGCGTATAATTAGTTTTTGTATAAAATTATTGTATAATTTGACAGTTGAGGCAGTTGACGTGACAAAATCAAAGAAACTACGCGCCAAGCAAAATCGGCTTGATTTTGAAAACAATTGTGTTTTACCAAGGAATTTTAAAGGGGGAATTGAAAAACCGGTGGGCTTTGATTACCTGTTACAGAATAATATTCTTGAAATTTTGTTCAACGAAAACAGTCAATATTTTTGAGATTTCTGCATTACGGTTAACTCTGTAGTACTGTTATCCATTTTTATAATTATTTCTATAATAGTTTCTGGAAATTTTATGTATATTTGTGAAAAATTTTGAACAAGTCCCTATGTCAGTAAACGACCTACTGAAGCCTGAGATAAAGAGCGGTGTCTCTCTTTGCCGATTGATTTTTGGTAAAAGCATTGATAATAAAAAGAGTTAACTTGAACTACCGTGGGAACTTTGTAACACGAACACCATCTTCTAAGAAAGTATTTACATATATGCAAAAATAAATCGATATAAAAATATTTAACAAAACGATATAATTTTCTAAATAAATCATTCGGTATAATATTAAACAGATTACTAGTATCTCGTATTTGTCTCATTCTCATTACCAGATTATTTTGATGCCTGAAAAAAATCTCAAAAAGTAATGTACATTATTATTTCAAAAAAATTAAGAACCCACTTACAGCATTTAGAATTCGTTTAATATTATATTTAAAATGTAATTTTCTTCCATTTTTCACAAAGTGTGATGATAAATTTAACAAAAAATAAATATATTTATATTTTCATTAGGTTAGGTTAGAGAAGGCAAGTGGTTCATGAACGGTTTTCGTTTCTCAACGTTATAGTTATAAATAACAGAATAGGTACCTACTATTTTAGTAGGTACTTTTTAAAACGTAAGTTTGATATGTCAGTTGCATGGCATTACCAATTAATTAATAATAAATTTATATTCCGCATATTATTAAGTAATTTACGACTTAAAATTGACTGAAAATTGAATATCAATTTTTTTAGCATATGGGTATACAATCTTCACATAAAATCTAAATGTAGGTATTAACAATCAGATGTAAAAATAAAAATAATTTCAATGAATTTAATACAACTAAAAATCAAGTTATAATAGTACGCCACTGTTTCTTTGACCTTCGGAAAGTTACAGGTCAAGTTTTTTATTAACTCTACTTATTTAAATAATAAATAAACACATTTTCACAGAAAATAATTAATATTCAATTCCGCGAAGCAAAATTTGAAAATATTTACATATAGGTAAAGAATACTTAACTTACAATAAAATCTGGCGAATAATGTGGCCAAGTTTTAATTTCTCGAAAGACATTTGATCCTGGACTTTGAGTATTTCTAGTTTGATTGTGTGGTACAAGATAATAATTTTTATCCAGTTTGCCGTTTTCTACGCTATCATACAGAAACATTTTTGTTTTCTGTATCATATCATCTGTTAATATGTCATAAATGTAATTACCAATAATTCCTATAGTTATACTGTTATTTCTTATATTATTTTGTTTATTCCATCCTAACCCTTCATAAATATTACCATCCCCACCTAATATAAAATTATAATAGATATCTTTATATTTTTTAGTTGAGATCAAGTTATTCTGTATCCATCTGATAACAGAAGTACATTTTTCCTTCGTTGCACAAAATTTTCCAGCCGTGTGACACATAATAACATATTTTACTTCCGATAATTCTGGAATGAATCCGTTACTGGATAGGCTCTTCCATTCTTGTCTAGAAATAACCGTCACTTGGTCTTTATGTTGCACTAATGCCTCGGTTACCGGGATAGCTAGTGTTTTGTTTTCTTTCTTCTGTTTCTGCTGTATGTCTAGACCAACTATGACAACGATGAATGTACACGTGATAAGAATAACACCAACGATCACCGTAGCCCATAGGAAGCCGAGATGTTTTCGTCTTGCACTAAGTTTCGCGTTATCATCGGGTGGTTTTTCCGGAGTCACGTGAACCAGAGGTGGTACAGCTGGTGGAGTCTCAGATTCTATTCGACACATATTGTGGTTATCTGAGAAAGAGGATCACGAGTGATAGGATTTCCGTTTCCTCTGTGGTTTTGTTTGAAGGTTATTTACTACTTTCTGAAATCAAAATTAACGTTTTAAATAACATTTAGAATGTAAGGATGTATTTCAATAATTTGTCTTTACCCATGAAATACTTTGAGTTATTAATTATAACAATATGTAAAACTGTTTTTTTAAGAAATTAGAGCTAATAAAATGAATACGGGAAATACTTAAATAAACATAAGATTTTTGTTTTGTTGCCATGATCGCTAAAAATACCATTCATCATTTCAAGTAGCAGATGATAACGTATGTCAAAAATTACGAATACAGTTCGTATTTTTGGACGTTAGCAGAAAAAATATTGTTTGCAATTGCAACAAATGCGGTAAACGTGATTTTATAACTCACGCCAATTCCAAAACTGTTTGAGCGCGTTTCGGAAACTTGCATTCGCTTCAGTATGATTATTTAGTTAAAAAATTACTAAAAGATTGACAGCCCGATAAAAGTTTAAGCTAATCCTCATTTTTGGATTAGCGAATTCCACTCTAATTTTGGCAGTTTATACTTAAAATATAGTCTAATCTATTCCTAGTATCTACCTTTATTGATAATATCATGAAAATTAAATTTTAAATACCGGAATAGAATAGAATTCACTAATCCAAAAATGAGAATTAGCTTAAACTTTTTTGTGAATCGGGCTGTGAATGGAAACCATCTTTAATTTTATGTTCAATAGGAACAGAAATTCGGTTATAGGAAACGGAAGTAACGGGAACTGAGCTCGTTTCCGATGTACCTAATACTATTATGACAATAATCTTAATAAAATTAATGTATTATATACATACTACCGTGAATTTCAACCCCAATAGAAAATATGCTGGTTCATGGACGTCGCTAGGATTTTTTGGAAGGTAGTGCAAATCTATCTAAAATGTGGAATTCTTTAACCAACAGTAGGTGATTTTCTGAGAAAATATGCTCTTACTCAGAAAATTAAATGGAAATATGTTTCTGGTCGCTTCACTTTCTTGTAGTGATTTTGTTATTTTGGAAAGGCTTATTATGTTAATTTCTCAATAAATTATTGTAAATATTAAATTGTGCATCTTTTTTGACACTGAAAGGTGGTGCACTTACACTTCCTTGATCCTCGCTGCCGGCGAATATGCAACTGGTTGTGTCACTTTCATTGCTTTTTCCGCTAGAGGCGCAACGTAACAACGACCCGACTATCATTCCTAATTTTGAAAAGAATATTTATAAAATCTCATCAAAAATGTTTATAAAATGCATTATGAGGTATTTATTTTCATTAGGACTAGGGCTACAACTGATTTTTTTTTACTTCTATTATTGTACAAATTACTAGTTTCACTTCTAAAACTAATTGTATTATGTCAAATTTTAATCAAATAAATCAACAACGGCATGTGAAGTTGAAAGCGGTCAAATACGTCTTACGGGTCTTACGAATCTTATGGGTAAAGAATCGACTCCGACTCATATTTGCTGAAATACGGGTGAGCGGGTGGTCTTTTGGATATTAATTTTATTATACACTGGTATATTTATTCCTGGACAAAACGAATATAAATTTTAAAGTCATTTTGTCAGACTGAAATAGGGTCATTGTCACGTAGCGCATTTAACGGATTTTTTAAGGAAACACATATCAGAAACTCAAAAATAATTAATTCGATGACAAGTGGCATGACCAGTATATTTTAAAATAATTTGCTATATACATACTTTGCGTTCAAAATTTTATTTTGACATTAAAAGTGAGATTTTTTTGTCAGTCTGTAAAATATCACTTTTACTACCTGTTGTTGCTATTTACATAGCAACCGTTCAGCAAATACATCATACATAATTTGATAGCGATAACTTTCAAAATAGGTATCAAAAATTATCACTAAATTAATTTTAATTCTAAAATCGGCAAAAAATAGTGTATTCAACACGGCACTAAAACAAGATTTACAGCTTCGGTAGTCTCTGCTGTAAATCTGGTATTTTAGTGCCTAGTTAAACAAATAACTATTGTCATGGAAAAAGCCTTAAATCTTCGTTTGCTTTTTCTCACATCGCTTTTTTCCACATTGTCACGCCATAACTTAATACAAATTCTACACCTTTCCAGATATAAAGTTCAATTTAAGAAAAAATAAATTGTATTTCGGAAAAAATAAATTTAATTTTAAAAAAAGTAACTTCAATTTTAGAAAAAGTAATTTCTATTTCAGAAACTACGCCATAATTTAATACAAATTCTATTCCTTTTCAACTTCAATTTCAGATATACAGTACATAAGTTCAATTTCAGAAAAAATAAATTAAATTTCCGAAAAAGTAAATTTAATTTCAGAAAAAGTAACTTCAATTTTAGAAAAGTAAATTCAATTTCAGAAAAAGTAACTTCAATTTCGGAAAAAGTAATTTCCATTTCAGAAAAAGTAAATTCAATCTCGGAAAAGGTAAATTGATATTTTTATATAATTTTCCTGAAATTGAAGATACATATATTTTCTAAAATTGAAGTTACTTTTTCTGAAGTTGAAGTTGAAAAGATATAGATGAAGGAAGGGGATTCCCAGGTAGCCAGCCGTTTCTGATAACCCGGGTTTCCAATAATCAATGTTCCGATAACCGGGTTTCTGTATATAATTAAAAAGTAAATTTAAAAATATTTTTAAAATTTTAAGTAAATTATATACGAAATAGCAATGAAGTTAACGTGAAATCAACGGAAAATTTAAATTTGTGTTTGTTTAATTAATAAAAAATTAGAGTAACGTAATATGTTATTTGATATATTTGAATATACTTTTTGTATACAAGGCAGCAAGTAGGCTAATTATTTGCAACCGCAGAGCTAGCACCACTTAAATTTAAGGCACACAGCGGTTAGATTCGTCACATTCTGTTTCTTTTCTTATATTTTATTTTATTTTATTTTGATTTGCCATTGTGGTCCCATATAGCTTTTCCCTCTCCGCGCGGAGTGCTGGGTTTCTGCGCCACTGATAATTTTAATGATCAGGGATTTCCGTACTGCAAATATATAGTTGCCAAGTTCATAATAGAAAAGAGAGGTCATTGAAATGTATGTCGTAGTTTGCTAAAACTAAATGGAAAGAAAAGAAATTTAAACAATCTGTGCATGCATGATTTTCAATTTTCTCTGATATTTTTAAAATAAAATTGTTTTACTTGTAAAATTTCTATAAACAAGGAAAGCAAAAATAAATACTATTCCGATTAATGATATAACAATTAAACTTATTTCAGATTTATCTAAGTACCTATGAAATAGAGCTATCCGATTTCACAATCTAGTGACCTGTTCCACCATATACATATTTAAATTTCGAGTTAAATTTTTATACATACATACATACATAAATTTAATAATTAATTTAATTTTTATACAGATTTTAATTAAATGAATAAAACTGTATTAACCAACACATTATTACTTAGAAAGTATCTAACTTTCGTATTACGGTATTAAATTAACAAAGTAGGTAGATGCTTAATATTGTAGAAATTACATTCCAAAAACAAAAAATAAGTAACTATTTTGATTAAGTGAAATATTAATAATTGGCTGAATTAGGTATGTACAAAATTTTTCATATCTCCTTGTATTATTGTTTTCTTTTAGTTTTGTGTCAAATGTCAATACAAAGAAATGTTACTAGTTCAATAAATAAAATATGTTTGTAGACTAGTAAAAGTTCTGTTGATTGCAATTTTTTTTTATATATTTATGTATTATTATTATTATTATTATTATTATTATTATTATTATTATTATTATTATTATTATTATTATTATTATTATTATTATTATGACATGCCAGTTAATGGAAACAAAATATACCTATCTAATTTTAAAAATACGAATTAAAAATAAAACCTCACCTTGCTGTTATAGTAATATTGAAGCGATAACAATCACTGCATAAAAACAAAAACAAAATTTTATTTATTCTTGCACTAAAATAAGATAACCTCGATTGGTCTTGCACGTATGACTGGCAAATGACAACTAGTATCTATTTTGCTCATACTCTCGCATGTGAGTGCGTGTAAATCAAACTGTTGACGTAATTAGCGATAAGGTCAGAGGCCCGCGAAACCACGACCTTCTATTACTTATTTGTTATTTCTCATGTTGAACAAGTGTACATAATCCAAATTACGGAGTTCATAAATCTTTTATAATGTATTGTTTAGACAGAAAAATGAGAGTTTATTTTTTCGTGTGTTTTATTGACGTTACTTTGAAAAATTACACATTTTAACATGATATATACCTAAGTAGTTAATAATAAAGATAATTTTTCCATACTTTGAAAATATGAATTTGAGATCTCATGGCGACTAATGGTGCAACAGTACTCTTTTTGGGTGGCCTAGGGATGCACGATGCAGCAACGGATGCACACTATTGTACAATGTAGCTTTGGTCCGGCCCGATTTTAATTCGATTATTGAGTCAAGCCAAATCGGGCCTATCCTTTGAAAAAATTGAGACTTAAATTAAATCCTTAGGTAAAAATCGCAAAAGATTTGTTAAAAAGGTTGGTGTTAATTTTGAATCTTTTCGGTATACATATGTTGTATGCAAGAAGAAGGCCTATAATTTTTATAAGGAGAAAATTGTGTTGCTGAAAAGCTTACACCAGAAGCGAATCACTTTTAACAACTTGTTAAACTATCTAAGGAAGCAAAGTTTTTTCATTGTCTAAATTTCGGAAGAAGCGTTGTTAATAATTATGTACTAAGTTTGAAATGTTATACAGAATAATTTTGACACGCTGAAAGTTAAACATTTCATTTGATACGAAAATCAAAATTAGCAATCCCGAATGCATTCAATCTCGAGCTTTTTTCCGCCCGAAGCCCGGCTCTTTAATCAAATTCAAAATTTCGTCCAGGCTCGGCTCGGCCCAAATGCATACCTAAGACTGCATTCTTTTTTGAGGTATGCTTTAAAAAAGTCGTTGATAATGTTTATCTTTTTTACTTGATGGTACTCCCTTGTCCTACTAATGTTTTCAATACAGTGAATAAAATCACACCACATTAAATAATTCATCTGGGCGCTTGTGGTCTCTAATAAGTCCGATACGAAATATTTATTGATTCTTTTAGGGATGAATAAAAAGTTCACTATTATGTTAAAAAGTTGGTCACCTTACTTTAATACCAGAGCATATGTGTCTTTGATTTATCGATAAATTAAGTGAAGTAAAATTCAAATCAGTACGGTTTTCCAATATTAAGTATTTTATAAATTTGAAAGAAGAAGAAAAAATTGAAAGCGATCTGTCTAGAAAGTGTCAATTGTTATTCATTAAGAAGTAGGAATGACGATGGGTACCCGGGTACTTGGAACCTACCCGATAATAATGTACCCGGGTATAAAAATTTCTTACCCGATTACCCGAAATATACCCGCTGCCCGTTAATTACCCGATACCCGTTAATTACCCGATACCCTTTAATTACCCGAACAGTTTTCAGCTGCCGGAAACATTATATTTAAAAGAAGAGCTTTTTATTAGCATACCATAATTAATTTATGTTAAGTATATAGTATATTATTTATTTGTATTACTTCTTATTTAATAAATATGTATAAACAATAATAATGAATTTTATTAAAATAAACTGCTAATATAAGTGTAACTTGTAATTAACAAATTAACGAATTATGTATATGTTCTTAAAGGATAACGGGTAATTAAAGGGTATCGGGTAATTAACGGATAACGGGTACTATCCGGGTAGTTGTTTCGGGTACTCTGGTACCAAAATTATCGGAATTCATCATTCCTATTAAGAAGCCGTAATATTTTTTTAAATATTCTTTGATATAGATGTTAATTTAATTTTATATTTGACATAATTTTCGTGGTCAGTAATAAATATTTTAATAAAATAATTAAGTAATATGATCTACGTATATTATAGTCTACAATCGAGCGGGAAATAAGTGGTTTCAAACTCAAAACGAGCGCGGGAAATAATTAAAATATAAGATACTTATTGTGTTGTCATGAGAGTAATATTGTCATGATCGCTTTAAAAATACTATGCATAGTCTCCAAGTAGAAGATAATATGCAAAAAATTTAGAATCTATTTTCAAATTTATCTTATTTTTGCATGATTGAAACCCACGCAGAAAATATGATTCTGAAATTCCATACAAATTTTAAAACAACTACTCCAAAAGGTAACGCCTTTTCTGTAATACAATTACTTACGGTACTCATTGAATGATAGTAGCATTATTCAAAGAAATTTAATTGTATTATAAATTTAATATCAGCGCGCCTCAGATTATTCGGCTAAATATTAAAATAGCAAAATAGGTAGTCAAAGATGGCAGCGATATATATAGATTCGCTGTGTCTAGCGTCCCGATTCGGGACCTCGTTCTAGTCCCGAATGACGTCATAATGTTACGTCATTGTAACTTGCAATTGCGCATAGGGACTTGAACTCCGTCCCGACTCGGGATTCATTTTCTCTACCGACTCGGTTATTGGTTCTAAAAGTTTTTGTCGGGACTTGAGTTTCATCCCGACTCGGAATCCACGTTGAGTTCCTCCAATAAGAATATTTTACTCTACATTCCTGTAGAGGGTTTCAAAGGAATTAGAATTAGGTGCTCACATGTAATGGCTTTGCAAAATTAATAAAATAAAATAAATATTAGAAATGTTTATAACAAAATATATTTCAAACAGAAAAGTAATTTACTACAAAACTCAGTGGTAGGATAGCTAAGTACCTGCCTACTAAAACAATAATAATATTTAATGATGTACTTAGGTATGTTTAAGCGTAAACATAAAACCTGACTCTCTTCTTACTTATACTGTTAGGAACAAATAAAGAATGCAGTACAAAACTGCAGATTCGCACTTAATTTACCAGTAGTAAGTGGCTAGGTGCTATAACAAATCCTATTATATCTTAAAATTTCAAAAACAAAAAATGATGCATATTATCAAAAATATCACAAAATTAAAACTAAATCTTCTTTTACTTAGAGGAACAAAATATATGTAATAAAATGGTAGTGAAGGAAAAACCTATCGTGAGCATTTTATGCAATACCACTTCCTTTTTGGTACTTTTTTAAGATTTACACACGTAGTATGAAAATATTGGAGACAGACACTGCACTTAATATAAATAGAAGAACCAAGAGAGTATTCAGTATATTCACAACATATTTCGCACAGCCATTTATTATTGTCTTTTTGGGATAATATTTGTGTCAAAATCTCCCAGGCTTTCTCAGTAAAAAATGGTTTTATTAAAGATATATTAACCTCTTTATCCAAAACAACATTTGGTATTTTTTCTGAATCAGTTTCTAGATCTTTTTCATCGACTTTTACACCAGTTTGAAAAGTCAAATCTGCTCGTTCTTTCGACAGAAACCAACACAACATTATTTCCTGCTTCTTTTTTATACCCAAGTTCCTGAAAGTTAGAATTTCCTTTCTTCTTTTTTTCTTTAGACCGATTGCAGTAAGATCGGAGCCTTTAGGTCTGCCTCTTTTTTTAATCACTTGAGGCATTTTTATACCCAAACTCTGGTTATCTTTGGAAGTCACTTCTACATTATCTCTCATTGCATTCGATTCAGTTATAGTTTCACTTGTATTTGTTTCTTGCTCAAAACTGTTCGAAGGGTGATTTAAAATTTCATTACTTATAACAATTAGCTTTTGAGTATTACTGTCATGAACCAAATTTTCATTTCCATCTACTTCATCCAAAATTAATTCATAGTAAACTGGCTGTACTTCCGATTCTGTCACACTACAATCGTTAGTTGGAGGGTCGGGTCCACATTCATAAGTCTCAACATCATTATTTTCAGCAATATCAACAATCATACCATTATCAAAATTAAGATCATTTCCGGATTCTATAATACACTCTTTTTCACCGACTTCTTCACTTAAAGGGATAATCCGAACTTCAATATTGTTTTTCCAGTAAGACTGCAAATCTTTTATCACAGCGAGACGTTGTATGTAATTTTCATTACAAGCTAATGCCACTAGGTCGGTCAAAACATTAGTTTCCTGTAATATTTTTTTCCTTTTTTCAGCAAATGACAGTACTGCTGGTAATTTTGCATGTGAAACTTCAACTGAAACATTTTCGCTGCTTGATTCTAAGCACTGACCAATGGAACTGTTCCCCAAACACCTTTGTTTCATCTTAAAATAGTCTTTTGTACATCGAGGATGTACAATATTTTTGCCAAAAAGCAAAATTCCTAGCTCTCTTCGAAGGGCAAACATATGTCTACAAGGCAATAGTATCCCTTGATAAAAGTTACAGGTGCAACATTCGGTTGACACCTTAACCACTGGTGTTGATTTCAGCTGAATTATTCAAGATATTATTTAATTTTCTAATTTTTTTACTATAATCTATTTGTTTAATAACTTTTTTAGCTGGTTCATGCGTTAAAAAATCTATAAATTTCCTTTCGTCGCTAGCAGGGTCATAAGCAGTAACTTCCCTTTTCTGAAATTGGTAAACCGCTTTGAAGTCTCTCTCCGTTTCAAGAGAATGTATAATTACAAACAAAGATTGAATAAAATCTTCTAATGAGCTATTTTTCTTGATGACTTGTTTTAGTTTCGAGTTTATACTTTCAATTCGGTTATTAGTTGTATTAAGGAATGACCCCTTGAAATATTCTTGATTTAAAGACCATTCATTTTTAATTTTCAGCCAATTTTTTTCAAAATACGTATAAACTTGCTTATATTCTCTTAAAGTTTCACATAAATCATTAAATTCCTGATCACTTCTAGAATAAATTAATTTTTGTAAAGTTTCTAGACATTGCTTTCGTTGAATCGATGTAAGATTCATCTTCTCGCATGTTACCTCGCGGGAAAATATTTTCATTACATGGAAGATACAAATTATCACATTAGCATGGGGAAAAGCACTTTTTATCACATCTCTTTCGAGTAAGTCTTTATCAGTCATAATACACTTTGTAGCTGTCCACTCCTTATTTTTTAATTTAAAGGTATCAAAAAACCACTGTAAACTTTCTTTATCTTCATCAACTAGCAAACAAACCGCTACAATTTCACTCTGGCAGTTACCATCTTCAACGATAATCAAAAAAAGCGGAATACCAATATTTAACAATTTGTAGGTTGCATCAACCTCTAAAAACTCTGGAAATGCGCTCATCGTATTTTTCATGGCGGGTGTTTGTACAAACAAACCTTTAAAATTGTCATCATCCTCCTTGAATATAGCCACATCTGCGTTTTTTTCACTTTTAAGATAGCTAATGCATTGCTGTAAACTGTTCCCCTTAATAGTAGTACTCTTAAGATTTGATAAATCTTTTAAAATTACGATTTTACCAGTTTTTTGTTCTAAATCACGCTGTATCAACTTTTTATTAGCTCCAAGTGTAATAAGATGTTTAGCAGACTCTTTTGCACTATCGGACAACTTTCGTTGTTGAGGTAAAAATGCAAAGCTCTCCTTTGTGGTGTCGTGATTATGCTTGTCAAAAAATTTTCGAATTTCCAGATGATTCCCAGTGGTTGTTGGAGAAAATGAAATAAATACTGGGCATAATTCTTCTTTTTTGAATGTTCTTGTATCTCTTATATTTTTACCCTGTGGTCTGAATTGCTGGCCTCCAAAAATGCAACAATATTTCAGATAGCAATACTGTAATTCAGGTTTAACTGGCCTATTATTGTAGTTCGAAGAAATTAGTTTCGCATCACGTTTCCATAATTTACTGAAGGTTGCATTTTCATAGCCCTTAATGAAACTTTCCACTTCAGTATATGATTTAAATTTTTTACCAATTTCCAACCTACAAAGTAAAGTGTAAATAGGTAAATAAAAATAAATTTCAGTGTTAGAATAAAATACTTACATTTCGACTATTATTGATATTTTTAGATAGGTATTTCATTTAATATGGTTTGTTGATTAAAATGTTCAACTGCCTGTAAACAAAAGGCTTAGTATGTACGCACATAACTAACTAATAAGTACCTACACTACTCGGTAATATATAACCTCAAAAAGTTGCCAGATTTAAACAAATCGGGACTCAACGCAGATCCCGAGTCGGGAGGGAGTTCAAGTCCCTATGCGCAATTGCAAGTTACAATGAGGTAACATTATGACGTCATTCGGGACTAGAACGGGGTCCCGAGTCGGGACGCTAGACACAGCGATATAGATTTTGTACACAAATGCTCATAAGGTTGGTACTATGTTTATAAATTAGTCGTTACAAACTTCAAAATATATTTTAAAAATAAATATTAACACAAAAAGCGAAATATTTAAGAAATAATCGTCTTCGCATATTTAGTTACTTATTACAAAAATTATAATTATTGTTATTTCTTAAATTATTTTTAAAAATGTTACTGAAACAGAATGCAAATGATGTCATTTCATGGTTCGACAAAAGACAAAAGTATATAAAAAGGTATGTCTTCAAGAACAGGTTAATTGGCAAAACTTGTCAAACAATGGTATTGGCACATAATGTAATTAATATTAAATATTGACTGTTAAGTGCAATAAATATTGTAAACCTTAGTTCTAAAAAAATGAAATATTTGTGCCTAATCGTCTTATTCATGTATATGAAAAACATCGGAAGCCACAGATGAGATTTAATTTATTTATTTATTTATTAATTTATTTTTTCATTTGAATATATCTGTCCTACAGAAAAATATTAACTAATTAATTAAATAATAGACTGAATAAATGAACAAAAACATCAGTCAAACTAAAAATTACAAGTAACAAAAATAACAAAAATAGTATAGTTTAAATTTAAAGAACGACTAATTAAAAAAATGCTAATCTTGGTAAATTTTTAAAAATCCAAAAATGTAAATCTTGGAAAAAAAACTTTTGTATTAATATTTATTAATGTACTAATTATTGTAGCCCTTGACATTGTAATCTTGTTAAAGATGGGAGTCTGTTTGATTCCCGAAACGTTCAATTAAATTAGTAAACAAAAAGAAAAATATTTTTCCCCTTTTCCACAAAAGTCACCTTGGATAGGCGAATAAAATCTCTATAACGAAACACAACTTTACAAAGGTACCATTCTTACATCTATATGAAGACTTAATTACATTATAGTAACCATTGGTCAACCGGAAGTACCCTCATTTGCAACTTTTAACAGTTTTTCTTGAAAAACGCCGTTAGATATAATTTTTGACATATTATCAATTATGTTATTATAAATATTAAATATTTTATTCTCTATACGGTTTGACTGCATTTAATATTTCATATTCATTGGGTATAAGAGCCTTATTCCATATTAGTTGGCCTAGTTGCTAAAATTTTATTTTATTTAGCGTATATACAGGGTGTAAATTTTAAAACGGGTCATAGGGCTATAACATAGAAAGACAGTTTTTTAGACTCCAAAAGTTTCTATATTAATTTATTGAAAAAATAATTGGTGCCAGTTATAAAGAAAAGAATTACGATTTTTTTAATACCAAACACATTACATTTCTGTTTTATATAAAGCCAGAAAATAAATTTAAAAATTTGTACAATTGAGAAAAAATATTAGCCATGAAACTGACAGTAACAAAACATTGTCATTTTTTTACTAACATGATAGGGAACAATTAAAGATAAAAGATATTAATTTATGAACTAATACAAAATAACACAAAATAAAGAAAACAGTAGGATATTTATTTAGGAAACAATTATTATTTATTTTAATACGTATTTACAAATTAAAGATGATCTACATGTAATACGAAATAAGTTATAAGATACGACAAATATTGCAAACTACAAGGCAACAAATAAAACCATTTAATAATTTGTATTTTTTTTTTCTTCTTAATAAAACGAAAATAATAATAATTTAATAAATAATGTGCAAAAAACCTTTATTAATGAGCGTTTTAAGTCAACAATTGTTTTGTTTTGTTTCTGTCAGTTTCACGGCTAATGATATTTTTTCTTAATTGTGGAATTTTCTGGCTTTATATGAAACAGAAATATAATGTGTTTGGTATTAAAAAATTCTTAATTTTTTTCTTTATAACTGGCACCAATTATTTTTTCAATAAATTAATATAGAAACTTTTGGCGTCTAAGAAACTGTTTTTCTATGTTATAGCCCTATGACCCGTTTTAAAATTTACACCCTGTATATATATAACTAATTTAATTATCTGTATTTTTTAATATTATAGATATTTTGTGGTTCTTGTGCTATGTAGCAAGATATATTTTCTGAAATATTTTGTTGTTTAAATGTTAAACGGAATAATTCGTAGCTTTACTAACAATATAAGAAAAACAAATAAAGCATGAAAAGAATTGACGTCATTTGTTTGTCAGAGTTTAGAAATAAGACTATAAAAATTACGGCAATTTTTAAAAATAATCAGCGAATTATCCAATCTTGATAAATAATAGAAATTAACTAATAAATCTGAGTTATTATTACACAGTTAAATAGTTATGTTTAGTTACAAATATAATTTAAAGTTACGTTATAATGTGGAAATATCTTTACTTAAAAAAAAAAAATAATATGGGGAAAGCCAGAGTTGCGTAACCCTGAATGAAAATTTAAATCAGGCATTAGAGGCTACAAATAGAAACTAGAACAAACTGATCAAAATAGAATACATAGCTCATCTTACAGACTTTATTACAAAGAAATTCAGCCTCTAAAAATAGAAAACAAAATAAATTATCTTGATTTTGAAATTATTTGTCAAATTCGCTTAGCAAACACCTCGAATCCCAAGTTCTATAATCAAGGAGTTGCCTATCAACTACATGCTGTTACTAAATGTAATCTCCAAGAACATGAAGACATGTTCCATTTCATTGTAATTTGCCCGCTGTATAATGCAATTCGATCTCATTAACTTCAACCCTTTTTAGAGAGCACCACTAGGGCCAATTATGCAGAAAAACTCTTTATAATATTAGACAAAACAAAACTAATTTCTAGGTATAACTATGTTTTACAGGCCCTACAAATTCGTTCTTTCATAATTAATGAATAATCACCTCCTCAGTGTCACCTGACCAATTATTCATTCCATATTTTGATGATATAATGACATGAAATGTAAACATGTAATGTAATGTACATACCAACCCTTGTACATGTAAATTGTATTACAAATATATGTATTTATTATTAATATTATTTAAAACAAGTATCATCTTAAAAGATGACTTATAACCATATGAACTGTCGTACCAAATGTCATCCAAATCGAATAAAGCGTTCTGTTATTATAAGCAAAATTAATTTTTTGAAGCAGAATCGCCTTATTTTAGTCTCAGGAATTTGTGGTTAAGCTATGTGCCCCTATTTTGGAGACACCTGTATATTTTCAATAAACTTATTTCACGATCATTCCATGTAAATTGCACTTGGCACTGACATCTGTCAATCAGAAATTACTTAGGGCCGTGATATCCACCTCCTATTAAAGTTCCTAATAAATTTATTCCACTATTAAATATTTTTTGTGTATTTCCACCTACAAATAAAATTTATCTTGCTACTAAATTTAGTTATTAGCAGAATAAACTAATAGGAACTTTGAGGTGCTGGTAACTATTTTGAAAAGAAAAGAAAAGTGTGTAAAAATGGATTTACAAGAATAAGATAATCTCATAGAAGCACAGGAGGCAGAAGATAAGATTATGAAATTGCGACGTACTTAAACAGTACGAGTTAGAATGGACAATTTTGAAAGGTAGTCAGAGGTATGGTTTTATTTTATTTAGGGCCGCGTTTATTCATGAGCTAAAAATTCCAAATTCTAAGTTACAGCAATGATAAATCTTGATTACAACAATGAATAAACTTGAGTATAACAGTGATTATAGGTACTTGATTACAACAATAACTATACTTGGTAACAATTGATTATAGATACTTGATTACAACAATAACTAAACTTGGTAACAATTGATTATAGGTACTTGATTACAACAATAACTGAATTTGATTACAACAAATATTAAACTTGATTACAACAGGTTTTTTTTATTCCCTACTATATTTGCATGTTTTATACAACACAAATATCAACTAATAAACTGGTTTCATTTTGCAAAAAATTAGCTGATCGTAGGTACTCTTTTCGAATCCATATTAACACTAGGTACAATTATATAATTCGTAATCCGCACTTAAAATAAATCTTGAAATAAACAAACACAACCAAATATAAGTAAACATACGTTTGAAAACGAAAGTAACTAGTTTTCGTGCTACCAACTTTAAAATATTTTCTTTATTATTCTAGTAACTATCTAATAGCTATCTGGCAAATAAATTGTGCATGATATACATAATAAATTTATTTAGCTACTAACATTTATTCTTCAGATAGGTATCAAGAACTTTAATAGGAGGTGGATATCACGGCCCTAAATATAGTAGCCGTTTCCATGGTTATAGTATAGCTGGCTGTTTTCTGAAATTTTATTTCTTTATAATTATTTAACTCTATACCAATTGAATATGAAATACTAAATGCAGTCAAACCGTATAGAGAATAAAATAATCTTTAATATTTATAATAACATAATATGTGTGTTATAAACGAGGATACTTCCGGTTGACCAATGGTAACTAAAATGTAATTAAGTCTTTATATAGATGGAAGAATGGGGAATACGAAAAATTGTAATTTTTGGAATTAGTATTGGTTATCGCGGCCAAAATGATCGTCACACACACATGCATACACGCAGAGACATCATCATAAAAAATCTGTTGTGGCCAGCACAAGACCTTCCGTCAATTCGATGTATTTTGTACAAAACCCATACCAAAAGGTCCTTGGAACAGATTCTATATAATATCATGTAAAATCGAACACGAACACATACTGTTTTTTACAAATTCCATACTAAAAGTTCATTTGAAAAGGTTCTTTAAATCCAATAAAATTATAACATAAACTACACTAAGTTTTGTCCTTCCATCTTCTCTTTGGCCTTTCTCTGCATGTCACTTGCGAGTAACAATATGACATACCAATTTTAGATCCTATACTTTTCATATTTGGTTTTGCACTTGCAACTGACATCTGTCAATTAATTTTTTTTGAATAATTATCTCAGCTGTTTCCATAATAAATTGCAAAGCAGACTAATTTTTGAAAATTAATTTCTTTATAATGCTTTAAATTTACATCTATTTAATATGAAGGAAAATGTATAATTAAACCGTATAGAGAAGAGTATTTTCTTTAATATACATAATAACAAAATGTCAAAAAGTAATATTTAACTGCGTTTTTTTAAGAAAAACTGTTAAAAACTTCAAAAAAGGGTACTTCCGGTGGATCGATTATAACCAAAATCTAATCAACTCTTCATATGGATGTACAGAAGAGGAATACGAAAGAATTATAATTTTTAGAATTGTAGTATTGGAGTTATCGTCGGAGAAAAATTTGTCACACACGGACACACATACACACACACACGGACACACGCACACACACACACACACACACACATACATACAGACATCATCTTAAAAATAGTAAATTTGTATTGTAGGGACCCTAAAACGTGCTTAGTCATTAAAAACTCACCACCGAATTTTTTGACCAAAGACAATACCTTCCTTACCTAAAGGTGACGGAAGGTAAAAAGTGAAATCGAATTCTAGGGACCCCAAAACGTGCTTCTTCATTAAAAAATCACCATCGAATTTTTTGACCGTAGGCAATACCTTCCTTACCTAAAAGTGATGGAAGGTAAAAGTCAACTGCCCTCGTCGGGACTCGAACCCGAGAACTCCCACTTGCCGGGCGGGAACTCTACCACAGAGCTACGAGCTCGGCTACGAAGTTATTGGTGAAGTCAGTTGATGTTCCGTGATTTTTCAAATTTATTTAAGTTATATACGTTTAGTTAAGTGACGTCTAGTAGTTATCTTATTTTGTTAATTCAACAATAACAATGGCTTTAGCACATTCGGTTAGCCTGTAAATACGATCGTACGCAAAATATTTGCCATATCAACTTTGCAGTTTCTAACAAATTAGTGCACAAAATATCAACTTATTTCTCCGGTGACCGCGAAACTCAGTGGTAGAGTTTTCGCTCAGCAAGTAGGAGGTCTCTATCCATTATAACCGGGTCGCAGAGTGATAAACAGTCACTGAAACATGCGGCATAATGATTGCCTGCCTATTTGATGTAGACTGTCTTAATTTATTACATTTCACAATTCTAACGTTTAAAATTATTATTTTTGTTTTTACTTTATTTATTAATTTAGTATTAGTAAAACTCTAAAATTTTCTTCCCATGTGTAAGGCATAATGCTAGGTATATTCGTTGTAATCTCTCTTACCTATTTAAATAATATGTTTCGTGCTACTTTGTAAAGTTGTATTTCGTTATGAAGACTTTATGCGCCTACCCAAGGTGATTTTTTGTAGAAAAGGGAAAAATGCTATTCTTTTTTTTTTACTTTTTTGATTGAACGTTTCGGGAATCCAACAGACTCCCATCTTCAACAAGATTACAATATCTAGGCGTCTAGGGCTACAATAATTAGTACATTAATAAATATTAATACATATAAAAGTTTTTTTAGAACCAATATTTAAATTATTGGATTTTCAAACTAAATTATTTATAAGACATTATCTTCCGTCAATTCTATGTATTTTGCACAAATCCCATACCGAAAGTTCCTTGGAAAAGATTCAATTATAACACGAACATACACTTTGTAAATTGCACTTGACGCTGACATCTGTCAATTAGAATTATTTGAATATATCAGCTGTTTCCATGATTATAGCAAAACTGGCTGATTTATGAAAGTTAATTCTCTCTCTCTTTCTCTCTCTCTCTCTCTCTATATATATATACCAGGTGTAGAAATGAAAAGTGGCTCATAGCGATTTCAATGTTATTTTTTTTAATACTGCTGTATCTCTTTACCTATTCATTTTAGCACAAAAAAGGTAAGAATATAAGTTGTTCAGAAATTAAAAAGATATCCTATAAAGGCAATTTACTTACTATATTATTCATATTTCACGAGATATTCATTAAATAAAATTTAATGTTCTTGTAGAAAAATTGTTAGAGTGCCTTGAAAAATGAAAAATAAAACAAGAAACCTAAATAAAAATCACTTTGACATTATAATTTCTGTCAGGTATAAATAATAAATTCATGGGGTCCCGTGGCCTCGTACCTGAGTGTCTGGTCGCGAACCCGGGAGTACCGGGTTCGCTCCCGACCGACGCCAAAAATTTCGAATTTTAAATGGCACAAAAGTGACCCCTGTGGTGCACTCTCCACGCCAGCAATGAGTGCCCGTGAGGTGACGCCTGGTAAGCGCCCGCACGGTACAAATATGTCATCATCATTACCGATATCTGCGACAAAGCAGATTGGTACACCCAGAAATGGGTAATATGCCGTGATGATATATTTATTTATTTATTCGGGTATAAATTCAATATGAATATTAATGTTCAACGATTTCTCAATTTATAAATTATTAGTAAATAATGAAAATTATGTTCTTGGAAAAAAGTTTATAATGAGGAAAATACATTGCTAGGGCTATTTAAACAAAAGGAAATCTTGCTCCATCAATAAGAAACGGTCCAATAATGTGCGAACCAAAAATACCTGCCCAGATACAGTGCGAAATAAATCTCGTACTTGTACAAAGGAATTTCCCGCAAAATACCATTCAACGTATTGAACTTTTTCTTGAGTTGTTAATAGTGTTGCCACAAGACCAAGACCAGTCTTGGTCTTGGTCTCGTCTCGTCTTGGTCTTGTCGAGACGAGACCATCATTTGGTCTCGACTAGAAAAGTCGAGACGAGACGAGACTAGCATCAAGTCTTGTCGAGAAAGTCTTGAGTCTCGACAAGACTCTCGACTTCAGATCAAAGGTATTTATTTAAACATATACCTATTCTAAAAGTCCTTCAAAAACTGAGAGTATTGCTGTAAATACTGATTGAAAATTCGAATAAATAAGAGAGATATTAATTTTTCAAATTTTGTAATTTTCTTCTTTCATAATTGTGTCCCAGAAACATTAATTTATGTAAATATGATGTATTCCTTATTCATCTAAATAATCCAGATATAAGTTTTAAATGAATTTAAATTACAATGTAAGTGGGATGAAATGAAAACAGTATCAATTTAGAATTCTTATGTTATTTTAATGTACCAATATTTTTTATTAAATTAAGATCAACCTTTATTTTATACTACACATGTTATTTTAATTTAATTTTTGTTTAATTCTCAATTAATATATTGGTACAATTGGGTATAAGAAATACTGACTTCATCTTCAAAAATATTTCCAATTTTCAAATAGCACACAAAAGTTACATCTGTGGTGCATTCTGCAAGTTAGCAATGTACTTCAGTTTTATTTATTAAATTAATATATTATAACAAAAGTAACGTTCCCTTCAAATATACATTATTTTTCTTTTATTTTTAAAGAATCTATTGTGATTCTTAGAATTTTGCGAAAATGTACACAAAGATTTTACGATCTTAGGGAAATTCCCGTTTTAAAATAACCATATTCTACATTTTCAACGGATGTACTTCTTATTCACCTAAATAATTCTTCCATTGAAACATATGAATAATATCGCATGTATCATTTAGTAAAAAAAAGATAAAAGTTTATGTATCTTTTACATGTATAATGAAAGTAAAACTTTATCTCAACAAAGTGAAATGTAAGGGACATTGTTAAAATATGTAGTTACAGGTATAACAATTTGGGAAAATTGGTATCAGATATTCTAAGAAACTGGTATTAAGCATTTCTCGTAAGAACACATGCAAAATGTAAGTACACTCGCCCGGTGCCCATAGGCGTATACAGGGGGCCAGGGAGGGGGGGTGCCTGAGAAAATTAAAATACATTGTATAAATTCATTCATATGAAAAAATTGAAAACAATAATCAACGTTTACTTAAAGAAAATAGAAATATAAAAGTCGTAATGTACAAGCCCTTCTTTAATAATGTTCTTAAAACTTTGTATGCACAAAAAAATGTGTAAAACAAACTGTTTTTCCAATTCCCTAATATAATATAATTTTTAAAAAATGGGTAAAAAATAACACAACATTTCTTTTCTTGTAAAAATCCAATAATGGAACAATAAATTTTACAACGGTGCTATAAATGCTGCATATTACCAGACAATAACAACCACTTTTAGACATCTGCTAGTAATAAAAGTAGGTAGGTTTGCCCAACCCAAATCCAAATATTTCCGAATACAATACTTTAGTCAATCTAACAATTTTGCATCCTAAAAATATAAAAATATGTAATAAAGAAAAGTATAAACGTATGATAAAGAATTAAATGAAACATAACATAGACAATTTTTATGAGGAATCATTATTATGGTTTCATAAGTGGAAAGAGGAACCTCTTGAGAAAGAAATACCATATGAAGAATTATTAGATATCTCCAAAAAATTCTATCCATTTTTACTCCATGGCTTGATTTTATTTTTAACTCTACCTTGTACAACATGTAAAATAAGTTTTAGTAGGTACATAAAAAATCTGTTGTGGCTAGCATAAGACCTTCCGTCAATTTGATGTATTTTGTACCAATCCCACATCAAAAGTTCCCTAGAAAAGATTCTATATATTCAATAAAATTATAACACGAACACATACTATTTTTTACAAATTCCATACCGAACGTTCTTTGGAAAAAATATGAATCCAATACAATTATAACACGAACAATCATTATGTATATTGTACTTGACACTGACATCTGTCAATTACAATTTTTTGAATATATCAGCTGTTTCTATGATTATAGTAAAGCTGACTGATTTTGGAAAGTTACTCTATTTGTAATTCGTTAAACCGTACAACTGTTATTATTAAAGTTTCTTAGTTACTATTTTTTTTTACTAATTTTATAAATTTAAGCAAGTTTATTATAATTTATTTGTTTTTCAAATAAGTGTGGTACGCGTACTAGGGGATACGCGAAAGGTTAAGTTTTAGTTATCTACTTATTTAACATTTATTTAGAAAAATATAAAAAAATTAGCGAAAGAATTTTTTTTTTGGGGATTTTTGTCCATTTACTTACTGCTTCATTTAAACATATACATACCTATTTAACTATTGCTAATAATATAAATGCATTGCTGTGATTCATTCTGTAGCTAAGGATTTGAAATTATATATTTTATGTTTATTAACAAGAAACAACACTCGGTATGTATGTATATTTTCATATTAATTATTTCAAGAGCTCAAGTATCAAGTTGATATTTACAGAAAAAATAATAAATATCTCTAATATTATTTGGAATTTTTGAATCGCGATTGTACTGCTGTTCTTAGAATTCTATGTACTATTAGATGGGATTATAAAAAAAAATGTTAATGGAGGCAAAGTCGAGAGTCTTGTCGAGACTCGAGACGAGACGAGACTGACATCAAGTCTCGTCTCGACAAGACCAAGACGAGACCACTCTAGTCGAGACTAAGTCAAGACCAAGACGAGACCAACCCCAAGTCTCGTCTCGTCTCGACTTCTGGCAACACTAGTTGTTAAATTTGCCATTACCATAATCTTCTACAGCTACTTATTCGATAATTATTTACAAATGTCAAAGTGAATACTTTATTTAGTTGAAATAAATTATTTTTGATCCAACCAGAAGTTAAAGATGAATATTCTCCGTGATCCTTAAGGCCTAATTCTTTTATCTTTAATACTTTATTTAGTTACTTGTTTCATTTTTCAAGGCACTCTAACAATTTTTTTACACAACAATTTAATGAATATCTCGTGAAATATGTAAGTAAATTGCCTTTGTAGGATGCCTTTTCAATTTCTGAACAACTTATATTCTTACCTTTTTTGCGCTAAAATGAATAGGTAAAGAGATACAGCAGTGTTAAAAAAATAACATAGAAATCGCTATGCGCCACTTTTCATTTCTACATCCGGTATATATATATATATATATATATATATATATACAGGTTGTCTCACAACTTGCGCTCCAGACGAAACTGACACTTGCTGACGACAATAGGTTGCCAACAAATAGAAGATAATAATTTGCGGCTGCTTGTATAACGGAGTTACAAGACTTTTTAATCCACCAATCCCGGAAGGATATCTTGAGGTGTGATGATATTATTACAAAATAAAACTGGTTGCTAGGTTTTAAAAATACTGCTAGTGAGTTATAAAATTTGTTTGACTTACTGTAATTTTGACACTTGACTTTTCACTGTCAACAAATTTAGGCTAGCGAAGGTGTCATCCGAGATCATCATTTATATCGTACAGTGCAACGTGTTGTAGCAGCTGTGTAAAATGTGTTAAACGAAAATATTATTGTCATTTGAATTCTTTGAGATTAAAACAACAAATGCTCTTGGAAAAGTGGCCCACGGATTTTCCTCTGCCCAAATATGCCAATTATGAACGTTGTAACATCCTTGTCTGCCGAAAATCGATTCGTCCGAAAATAAAATCCGCGAAACAAAATTTGGTACGAGTATCTCTTGATTTAGCAACCACGCACAGAACTCTCTTCTAGCAGGGTAATCTTCCGGCTGTAGATGCTGTACAGGAGTGTAATGATACGGGTGTTGCCGATTATTTTTCAAAATTCCATGTACCGAAACCTTGGAAATACCTAATTGGCCCGCAACTTCTCTGATACTTCTGGTACCATCTTGCTCAAAGACATTTAAAACAGCTTCTTCGTTCTCAACTGTACGAGCGATTCTGGGAGCACCACCAGTTTCTCTTCGATCTGGCATAACTTGACCGGTCTCATGCGTCCTTGCGATGGCTCTCAATATCACTTTATGATCCACAAGATTTCTATCCGGAAAACGTTCTGAATAGACTCGTGCTGCCTCTCTGGCGTTACGTCCATATTCTCCGAAAATTATAATCATTTCTAAGTAATCAGCGGCTGAATAAGGCGAGTTTCTTTATTCACCGATGAGTAGTGCGCCTTAATGCACGTGAATCGTAAATTCATCACACCGTTTCTAATTACCGCGCACTATCCATCGTAAATTCATCGCATGCATCGGTTTTGACTACCGATAGATTTTATGACAAAATGTTTTTAGGTTATAATTTTGAGATTTGCGTTTGTTTCATGGTTGCAGATGGAAGATTATGGAACGAAAAAATGCATGATTGAAATAAAAAAATATATCTCGTTCACAACGGAAAGTAGATGGTAATAGATGTAGATAATTTTTATTATAATTATTAATTCCATATCACTGCTGCTATTGCTGTCATCAGATTCTTCATTGTACGATGAAGAATCTGATAATTGCAATACAGCGACGGTCCTTTTAACCACACGTTTAACTATATAGCTTTCCATATCTGTTAACTGGTGTGGTGGTTAACTGTCAGTTGGTATTTAAGGTTACGAGATTCATCGCAATTTTCAGCAACCCGTTTCTTTATTCGGTCGCAGCAGATCCATCAGCTATTCATCGTGACGTCATTTTCAATTGCCGATGGAATTCAGCGCATTAATTGTTGCTGAATAAAGAAACTCGCCCATACATGGTAAGAATTTGCCTTTTTTTATTCACCTTGTCAAATTTAATTTGACACTGACATTTTACGAAAACTACAGTCGCCCACACATTTTAAAGAAGATTTGATTTGTATAAAACCCTAGTAACGTAAAATTACGGCAAACACACGTTAAAGATGTAGGTCTCTGATTGGTAAATTTTAAGACGTATTTTCTTTAATATCTTTTAAGCTAGATTTTTTTTTCCATCCGAGTGCAGTCTCGTGTTTCCTCATTCGCTCTGGGGCGTGAGTTGTGAGACACCTGTATATATATGTATAATTAAACCGTATAGAGAATAAGATACATTCTTACATACCGACGCCAAATATTTCGAATTTTAAATGGCACAAAAAAGACCCCTGTGGTCCACGCCAGCAATGAGTGCCCGTGAGGTGACGCCTGGTAAGCGCCCGCACGGTACAAATATGTCATCATCAGCAGATAAAGCAGGTTGTGGCACACTCAGAAATGGGTAATATGCCGTGATGATATATTTATTTATTTATTTATTTATTTATTCATATTGATAATCACATAAAATTTTAAAACATGAAATTTAATTGCGTTTTTTTTTTCAAGAAAAACTGTTAAAAACTTCAAATAAGGAAAATTCCGGTTGCCCAATTATAACCAAAATCTAATCAGCTTTTCATATGGATGTCAAGATGGGGTATTCCATTCATTTTTTTTTATTATTTTAAATAAAACTTCATTCAGTTTTGAAGCAATTCATAGTATTAAAAAATCTTAATTGTTCCTAGTTTAACAGTATTTTATTTTCGAGAAATCAGTGTTACGTTACATTCCTCCTATTTATTTATCGTATCCACTGCTCTGAATACGCTACGAGTAGTGTTGCTAGAAGTCGAGACGAGACGAGACTTAGGGCCGGTCTTGTCTTGGTCTTGACTTGGTCTCGACTAGAGTGGTCTCGTCTTGGTCTTGTCGAGACGAGACTTGATGTCAGTCTCGTCTCGTCTCGAGTCTCGACAAGACTCTCGACTTTGCTTCCATTAACATTTTTTTTATAATCCCATCTAATAGAACATAAAATTCTAAGAACAGCAGTACAATCGCGATTCAAAAATTCCAAATAATATTTGAGATATTTATTATTTTTTCTGTAAATATCATCAACTTGATACTTGAGCTCTTGAAATAATTAATATGAAAATATACGTACATACCGAGTGTTGTTTCTTATTAATAAACAAAATATATAATTTCAATTCCTTAGCTACAGAATAAATCACAGCAATGCATTTCTATTATTAGCAATAGTTAAATAGGTATGTATATGTTTAAATGTAGCAGTAAGTAAATCGACAAAAATCCCGAAAAAAAAACTTCTTTCGCTATTTTTTTTTTATTTTTCTAAATAAATGTTAAATAAGTAGATAACTAAAACTTAACCTTTCGCGTATCCCCTAGTACGCGTACCACAGGTTGAGAACTTCTGCTTTATATCAAAATTATGACGAATAAAAATATAGTTAGTCATATATTTATGTTATTTATTTGCCAAAAAAATACTCTTATTCCAAAAACGTATTTAGAATAATAATGGTATATTCAATAAAAACTGTAGGTAGTTACATAAACACAATTCTCTAACAAAAAAAAAAAAAAACACTTATTTGAAAAACAAATAAATTATAATAAACGTGCTTAAATTTATAAAATTAGTAAAAAAAAATAGTAACTAAGAAACTTTAATAATAACAGTTGTACGGTTTAACGAATTATAAATAGATTAACTTTCCAAAATCAGTCAACTTTACTATAATCATAGAAACAGCTGATATATTCAAAAAATTGTAATTGACAGATGTCAGTGTCAAGTACAATATAGGTACATAATGATTGTTCGTGTTATAATTGTATTGGATTTATATTTTTTCCAAAGAACGTTCGGTATGGAATTTGTAAAAATAGTATATGTTCGTGTTATAATTTTATTGAATATATAGAATATTTTCTAGGGAACTTTTGATGTGAGATTGGTACAAAATACATCAAATTGACGGAAGGTCTTGTGCTAGCCACAACAGATTTTTTATGTACCTACTAAAACTTCTTTTACATGTTGTAGAAGGCAGAGTTAAAAATAAAATCAAGCCATGGAGTAAAAATGGATAGAATTTTTTGGAGATATCTAATAATTCTTCATATGGTATTTCTTTCTCAAGAGGTTCCTCTTTCCACTTATGAAACCATAATGATGATTCCTCATAAAAATTGTCTATGTTATGTTTCATTTAATTCTTTATCATACGTTTATACTTTTCTTTATTACATGGTTTTATATTTTTAGGATGCAAAATTGTTAGATTGACTAAAGTATTGTATTCGGAAATATTTGGATTTGGGTTGGGCAAACCTACCTACTTTTATTACTAGCAGATGTCTAAAAGTGGTTGTTATTGTCTGGTAATATGCAGCATTTATAGCAAAGGCCGTTGTAAAATTTATTGTTCCATTATTGGATTTTTACAAGAAAAGAAATGTTGTGTTATTTTTTACCCATTTTTTTAAAAATTATATTATATTAGGGAATTGGAAAAACAGTTTATTTTACACATTTGTGCATACAAAGTTTTAGGACTTTTATATTTCTATTTTCTTTAAGGCTTTAAGTAAACGATTAATGTTTTCAATTTTTTCATATGAATGAATTTATACAATGTATGTTAATTTTCTCAGGGGGCGCGAGCGCCCCCCCCCCCCCCCCCCCCTCCAGGCCCCTGTATACGCCTATGGGCACCGGGCGAGTGTACTTGCATTTTGCATGTGTTCTTACGAGAAATGCTTAATACCAGTTTCTTAGAATATCTGATACCAATTTTCCCAAATTGTTATACCTGTAACTACATATTTTAACAATGTCCCTTACATTTCACTTTGTTGAGATAAAGTTTTACTTTCATTATACATGTAAAAAATTTTTTTTTTACTAAATGATACATTATGATTTTTTTGTTAGTTTTTAATGATAACACTAGAAAATGTTTTATTTTCATTGGTTGGAAAAGTATTTTTACATAAATTATGGATACAAAGTTTGAGAAGAATTAAATCTTCGTTTTTTTCATATTTTTACTATTTCTTTACAAAATAATTATGTAACTGATTTGTTAGTATTAATAGTTTACATTATTTGCAATTAATATATTCCTATTTCTACATGCGATATTATTCATATGTTTCAATGGAAGAATTATTTAGGTGAATAAGAAGTACATCCGTTAAAAATGTAGAATATGGTTATTTTAAAACGGGAATTTTCCTAAGATCGTAAAATCTTTGTGTGCATTTTCGTAAAATTCTAAGAATTACAATAGATTCTTTAAAAATAAAAGAAAAATAATGTATATTTGAAGGGAACGTTACTTTTGTTTATAATATATTAATTTAATAAATAAAACTGAAGTACATTGCTAACTTGCAGAATGCACCACAGATGTAACTTTTGTGTGCTATTGGAAAATTGGAAATATTTTTGAAGATGTAGTCAGTATTTCATATACCCAGTTGTACCAATATATTAACTGAGAATTAAACAAAAATTAAATTAAAATCAACATGTGTAGTATAACATAAAGGTTGATCTTAATTTAATAAAAAATATTGGTGCATTAAAATAACATAAGAATTCTAAATTGATACTTCTTTCATTTCATCCCACTTACACTGTAATTTATATTCATTTAAAACTTATATTTGGATTATTTAGATGAATAAGGAATACATCATATTTACATAAATTAATGTTTCTGGGACACAATTATGAAAGTAGAAATACAAAATTTGAAAAATTAATATCTCTCTTATTTTTTCGAATTTTCAATCAGTATTTACAGCAATACTCTCAGTTTTTGAAGGACTTTTAGAATAGATATATGTTTAAAAAAATACCTTTGATCTGAAGTCGAGAGTCTTGTCGAGACTCAAGACTTTCTCGACAAGACTTGATGCTAGTCTCGTCTCGTCTCGACTTTTCTAGTCGAGACAAAATGATGGTCTCGTCTCGACAAGACCAAGACGAGACGAGACCAAGACCAAGACTGGTATTGGTCTTGTGGCAACACTAGCTACGAGAGAAAGATAACAATTGTACGACGTCAATTTCCCCTTTTAGCAAATGTGAAATATCTCGTAAAGTAATTATTTAAAAAATGTTTTCATTGTTTTAACTATTTATTGAGCCATATACTTTAAGTTAAATTGATTTCTTTTTATTTTTTTGTTATGTTGGAATACCCCATTGTAGTATTGGAGTTATCGTTGGAGAAAAATTTGTCTCACACACACACACACACACACACACACACAAACACACACACACACAGAGAGAGAGAGAGAGAGAGAGAGAGAATATACAGACATCGTAAAACTAGTAAAATCGTATTCTAGAGACCTTAAAACGTGCTTATTCATTAAAAACTCACCACCGAATATTTTGACCAAAAACAATACCTTCCTTACCTAAATGTGACGGAAGATAAAAACTTGATATGATACACGGCCGGTAGCTGCTTTTATGACTTCACTGGCGGCCTACTGCGTTTATCAAGTTTTAGCAAGAATACATGTTCTGTGTATTTTTGTGTTGTATGGAATAATTTATAAGTAAAAATCTGTTGTGGCCAGCACAATACATCTCGACAGTTTCATATCAGAGGCAGTACAAGGTGTATCAAGTTAATGGAACCGTGTATTTTATTCATGTATATGAAAAGTTAGACAAAAAAGTGATTAAGGCATAGAGGGGGACACATTTTGACATAACCACTATTATTTTAAAACCAGTGGTACTCAACTTATGGTCAATGTTATATTTTTTTAAATGGCATTATATAATTTTTATTAACTCATTAAATAGATCATTTTCTTTTGAATTCGATTAAATATTTAATATCATACACTTACATTGCGAAAATATTGATAAAAATTAATTCAAAGTTAGTATTTCATTTCTATTTTAAATTTTTTGAGTAGGCTAAGTAAACATCAACTACTAGAACAAAAGAAAAGGATCTGTCATTTTCGTATGTCATTGTTACAAATTATTAAATTATTTTTTCGAAATGTTCCAAAATTCATTATTTTTTTATTTCGCGTCATTCCTATTTGATCTTTTATAACTTGCATGCTAGAAATATACATTTTAATGGGCCTGACATCAATAAATAAAATAATATGTAATTATTTGTTAAATCTGCTGCCATTATTAAATTAATTATTTGTCGGCTTTGGTAGCTCAATGTCTCTTAGTCATGAGTGCGCTCGGGGTTCTGAGTTTGAATGCCCCTAACTAAGGCATGGATGTTTGTGTATGTGAACCTATTTAGACATATATATTTGAATGAAATGCACTGTTCCATTATCTTGATACACCCTGTATAAGTATTGTATTTAACATTTCTGGTACACACAAAAAAATTAATTACATCTATTCTGTATTTTTCAATTCATTCTGAGAACAAGTTTCCTCCTACTCTTCTAAATGTTCGAGATTCTTCCAATTCATTGACGAGATTGGCGTCATTCCCGAAGGGTATGATGAAATATATGTATAGCAAATGCGTGATACTGTACTACTGTGCATACTTTGGCTTATAAATGAATCCCTATTCTTTTTATACCAATTTTAGATGCTGACGGGGTCTTGTCCTCGTTAGGTATAACAATGTCATATTGTAATTACTATTACATCTCGATTTGTCAAAGTACGAATTTTAGGTTTTCACATTCATGTATAATGTCAACTTAACGGGCGGCAGCTATATCAATAATTTAAATATTTAATTAATAATAAAATAAGAAATATTAAATGTACTTCCCATCAGAAAAAAGCCTTATGTACTGTCTTTGGATTTTTGACACTGACATTTATGTCAATTATAAAACATTTTAATTTTTCAACTGGTTTCCATGGGCTGTTTGATTCATTATACCATGGATTATTCTATATATTTATAATTCTCTATCTCTGAATCTATAGACGATATAATAAAAAATGTTCAATGTATTAGATAGAGCATTGTATATTCGTTAATGTTTGTAATAACATAAATTTCCAAAAAATAATATGTAGAAGATATGTTTACGGAAGTACTACTTCCGGTTGTCCAATTGTTACCAAAAGCTTTTCAGCTATTCCAATTAACGTCAGATTATGGAATACGAAGTTAAACTGGTCTTTAGTTTTATAGAATTTAAGAAACCGTCCATCCAACATCCAGACATACACACACATATACATACACACATACATACACATATTCACACACATCCACACACATTCACACACATACACACACATCATTGTAAAAATGTTAAAATCGAATTTTAGTGACCTTAAAACGTGACCTGGACATGCGATTTTTAGCATGAATCCAATATCTGCCTCTCTTAGCGAGAGGTAAAAATGAAAAACTGCATGTTAGTAGGTAAAATTTTTTTAATGAAAAACGTTCATGACTTCCCCATATGAGACGTCTTTGGTTGAGATACAGAAATAAAAGTAAGTATAAACCTGCATCTAAATAGATAATATCCTTATGCTAAAATTTTTAGTACAACTATAGTACCAGAGTAATTAATAAAAGTGTGTCTTCAAAGGGCTGTAACTTTGTAACAAAAACTTTCCCGACATACGTATCTTTATCTAACATTTTTTACTCAAAATGAGTCCTCGAATATATGGTTTCATTTTGTTTCACCCATTATGAATCACACTGAATTGTTGAGTTATTTTTTCACAGATTTATTTTCTTTCCGCTTTTGTTCATAAATAAATTATTTGATACATTACTAATCTTACGTTATACATCATGGTTCTTATTTTGACCAAAAAATCATACTGTTTGACTTGAAAATGGCTATAATCATGGCCAAAACGTCGTCGTCATTATAACCAGTTATGTAATAAAGAAATAATCGTTGCATAAAGCTTTATTATACAAAAATCCTGACCACACTAATTTTGTTTTGTAACAAGTCGATTTCTAAAATTTGTATCACCAGTCTATTATGTGTGTCATATGCATTAATATTTAAAAAAATAATTTTTTACTTCATTTTAATTTTGTTGAATGTGTATTATTTCTAAGTAAAAAGTTTCTCACGCAACATTGTTAGTCATTCCCTTTCAACTCAAGCTTTCGCGAAATAAAAAATCTCTGTTTTCCCTTCACAGAAAATCTAGCTTTCTGCTTGCTTGCTCCCTCCAGAAACCATACATTAAAAAAATACGCTAAAATTTCCCTGAAAATTAAACCTCCTTTGACACTTTTAATCTCTAATCGAGTACGGGGGAAAATAGACCTTACAAGAAGGGATATAATGGCATTCCAGTGTCAAAGAACGCCCGCGCAGGAATGAATATGACTTTGCATGCATAAGTGATTACAGGAAGACGGTTTTGATATTCATGCAAGGCGCATGCTGAGATTAATCGGCGCTGTCCGACGGGGCTTTTAATACTTGAGCAGATATTAATCCAACGAGGACTCTACATCAACTCTTTAACACACTAAGGCATAAAGAGAGATTTTGTGTTTTTATTTTGCATATATACAGGTATTCCAGTAGTTGATTACCTAAGTTCATGTTCATTTTGCTTCTGATATGATTTGTAGCACATTGGCGCAGTCTTATTTGATCCTTGAAATATATTCCATTGGCCGATTCTAGTGGTAACTAATTTGTCTTTACCTGATTCTTTGGTTTCCAAGTAACTTGATATACTTGATTTACAGCAAGGGTTTTTTAAAAGTAAAATACTTTAAAATATATTTTTAGGAGGCAAGGTAATGGACTAAATATGAGTATCGATACAAGAAGATTAATATACTGCTAGTATGCTGTTTATATTTTCACTACAACAATGGGGAATTCCACCATTTTTACATATTATACCCAGAAACACACACATATATGATATATAACTTGTGCTGTGATTTCTCCTTGATAGTTATATATCATAAATATATGTGTGTGTTTCCTGGGTATAGTTTTCATATCAAACTAAATGTTCTTAAATATATGCTATTTCTAAATTATGTTTATAAAAAAGAAATGAATATTATAATAATGTATAAGTCTACATTCTTTATAATTGCAAGTATATTTAAATTATTAAGTATTGCAAGGCTCAAATAAAAACTGTTTGAGAATTGCAGTGCTGAACTGATAGCCCACGCCTCCTCTATTTGAATTTGTTTACTTACATTGGTATAGCAAGCACATTCCCCTAACTTGGTATTCGTTATACATATATTTATGGCAGTCTTTCAGTCGCAATTCAAAGTAATATATATATATATATATATATATATATATATATATATATATATATATATCATTAGCCGTGAAACTGATAGAACAAAACAATTGTTGACTTAAGACATTATTTGTTAAATTATTATTATTTTCGTTTTATTAAGAAGAAATCGTGGATAATTTGTCTCATGAAGAAAAATTACAAATTATTAAATGGTTTTAATTGTTTCCTTGAAGTTTGCAGTTTTTCTCGTTTCTTATAACTTATTTCTTATTACATGTAGATAATCTTTAATTTGTAAATATCTATTACAATAATTAATAAATGTTTCTTAAATAAATATCCTAGTGTTTTCGTTATTTTGCGTTATTTTGTATTAGTTCTTAATTGTCTCCTTTCAGGTTAGTAAAAATGATAATGTTTTGTTACTGTCAGTTTCATGGCTAATGATATTTTTTTCTTAATTTTACAAATTTTTAAATTTATTTTCTGGCTTTACATGAAACACAACATGTGTTTGGCATTAAAAAAATCGTAACTTTTTTCTTTATAATAGGAACCAATTATTTTTTTAATAAATTAATATAGAAACTTTTGGCGTCTAAAAAACTGTTTTTCTATGTTATAGCCCTATGACCCGTTTTAAAATTTACACCCTGTATATATATATAAACTGGAAGATTGAAGGTCAACGAAATTGAGTTGTTTGTATTTATTTGTTTGCTATTTTTGCTTTTCCTTTATCTAACTACTAAAAGTAGCCATAAGTCGAACATAATGTACTTATACCAATAATATGTTCTTGTATGAATGTTATGATGATTTTGGGCAAGGCGGAAGAAGAGTTAAGTGATTCAGTGGAGCTCTTGCTTTCATCCCTTCTCTTATTATTTTCGGGTTTTTGCTAACCCACTAAGTGGGAAACGCGTGATTTTATGTATGTATGTATACCAAGTGAAACAAAAAGTTACATATTATGCTCACATGCTATTGTTTCATTAATTATATTCAGCTGCAGATTTAAGTTTTCAACTTATATTCGCATTGAATAAATAAAAAAAAAATATGTATTTGAATAGAACGAAAATTTAACAGGTAGTCTTGTTAGTCAAAATGTCGTTTCAACCTTTTATATGTTGTAATTATACTCTACTGCATACTCTTTGTTTAAATGAGCCTAAAAATATAAGTTCAATGGGATGTGATCATAATGAAATTTCAATATATGGATAACAAAATATAAAAATTAACACTGTAGCTTCTTATTTTAATATTAAATACTCCTATTAAACAATTTAATTGTAATACTCGTATACCTATTATTAAGGTATAAGTTTATATTTCTACCGCTACCAACCGCTGTGGCATATTGTCTGTCTTTATCTAAAACGCTTGGGCCATGGTGACGTCACTAAATAAATATTTAGTCGATATACGGGTATTTTTTTTTGTCTAATCTCATTGATGTAAAAGTCAAAATTTGGTAACATACTCCATTGAGAATACCTTACACGTGCCATCCACATTTGGTGAAACATTTTATATAATGAAAAAATAAAAACCGTTCCAAAAATTTAGAGTAAAATATGTATCGAAATGAGTGTAAAATTCTTAATCAGATCATAATTAACGTACAGGTCTGCAAATTAAACATTTCAGAGCTATGAGCTATTTTATACTATTAAAATATGTACTTATTTATCATCACAATACTTCTGGACAACAACAAAAACAATAAGAAATCGAAGTTCCTTAGAGTGATTTTTATAATATAATACGCGTATTAGCCATTTCCGCGTTAGAATGCATACTAATAAGCACCACGATGGGTCTATTATGTAACGCAGTGATTAAATTTTAACCAAACCACTGATTTTTCTATTTTCTATCCTATACACATTGATTTGGCAAGTAAATAGTTGCTTAAAATTATCCACTGAGTTACAGAATAGACCAACATAACCACATATGTATTTTTTTGTTAACTAAATTTGTTGATAAACGACAAGATTGTATTATTGTTATTATTGTTATTATTCTTATTATTATTATTGTTATTACTATTATTGTTATTATTGTTATTATTATTGTTATTATTGTTATTATTGTTATTATTGTTATTATTATTATTGTTATTATTATTATTTTCATTATTATTACTATTACTATTATTACTATTACTATTATTATTATTACTATTATTACTATTACTATTATTACTATTACTATTATTACTACTACTACTATTATTATTATACTAATATTATTACTATTACCATTATTATTTATTATTATTACTATTATTATTATTATTATTACTGTTATTATTATTACTATTATTATTATTATTATTATTACTATTATTATTATTATTATTACTATTATTATTACTATTATTATTATTGTTATTATTATTGTTATTATTATTGTTATTATTATCACTACTATTATTATTGTTATTATTATTATTGTAATTATTATTATTATTATTAGTATTATTATTATTATTATTATTATTATTATTATTATTATTATTCTCTTTATTATAGCAAAATTATGCGTTTTTTTACACATTTTGATCTGTACTTTATGCTCCAAATTTTTGGAGACCTTTCTTATCACTATGTATAAAGGTTTTATAAAATCGAAGTCGTTCAGATTTTTTTAGGTAAAATTATTTTGAAACTGGAAAATGGAAAATAATCGGACAAGCAGTCTCACACAATTTTTTATTTTCTGGCCGACCTTTCAACTTCACAATACTCTTCTTCAGGATTAGAAATGGTCAATAAATTAAAGAAGCCCTGAGGAAGATAGTAGGACAGTCAAAACGTGGGTCAGAAAATAAATAATTTACTTAAGACTGCTTGTTTGATTATTTTCCATTTTTCCAATTCTGTAGACAGTCGATCATCGTTCAAGATTTATTTTGAAATTATTGAAAGTGATTTATTTTATTTATTATATTTATTCCGAGAAATAAGTTTTTCTTGAAGAAAATTGGTATTCTTAATGGAGTATTCTATCATTTTTTTATATTTTTTCTAATAATATTGGTAAAAACGCGATGTTAAAATTCAAATTAATAACCGAGATATGAATTTTTAAATTATTTGTGACATCACAGTCCCAAACTGGTTAAGCTTCTCAAACAGTTAAGGCTCGGCGCACACTAAATGAACGAAAACGTTTTTATACAAAGCGTTTTTGCGTAACTGTGTTTGAAACTGTTGTTTCAGTGCTTGGTATATGGTACAACTCACACTGCTAACAAACTCACAAAGCAAAACAAAAAAACACATTTGAGCCTGATCAGGCATCTTCAAACAAATTGTTGTGTATAATGGCATTTTTGATTCTTCATCGTGCGTTCGGTTTGAGAAAAACGTTTTGGCACGTAACAAAATGTTTTGTATTACAACGTTTTTGCCAGTGAACTCTATTCTACGTAAATGGAATGGAAACGTGTATACCTATAGCATTGTAAGGGGCTGGTCATGCGAACTGTCACAAATTCCACCAGTTCCACCAGTTTGACGCATGCGCAGAGCACAGCTCATGATTTTCCAGAGGTTTTTATATATTTCTGAATGGGTACTTTTACTAATTATTCACTGAAAAGTGATTATTGAAACATCGTTCTTTGAACAGCTTGGTTGTACTTTGAGTTCAATTTAATTTTTTTGGAAAAATCTACTCGTATTGCGGGTTGCCTAGAAATTTGAAGTACCATGCCAGCAACGATCGTTTCCGTTCCATAGTAGTATAGAGTTCACTGGTTTTTGCTCAGTCAGTCTGCGTGGACAAGTAAACCCGCAAACACGGACTTTTGCTTAGTGGACCAACAGCAATAAAATGCGACTGCGTTGTTATGTTATGTTATGTAAGTTTGCACAATGAATACGGAGGTGGACACCGAAAAACTTTTGCTTTAAATTGAAGAAAGGCCTGCTCTTTATAACTATTCTTTTACATCCCGATTCACAAAAAAGTTGAAGCTAATACTCATTTTTGGATTAGTGAATTCTATTCTATTCCGGTATTTAAAATTTAATTTTCATGATATTATCAATAAAGGTAGATACTAGGAATAGATTAGACTATATTTTAAGATATAAACTGTCAAAATTAAAGTAGAATTCGCTAATCCAAAAATGAGGATTAGCTTAAACTTTTTTGTGAATCGGGCTGTAAAAGAATATCAACACAGGTAAATTGTGGGAAGAATTTGCCAATGTAGCTTAGCAAGCACACATTTTATCCTGTGGTCCCGACATCTTTCATAGAATTATACATAAAGTCTTGGCTTTAAACAAAATGTTGCGTCTAAAGATATTCTGTAGGAAGCAAGTTGTTTTGCTTAATGACAAAATATTTTATAGTAAGTCTTTCTGCTTAATAAATGGGCTTTGAAATACAACTAAACAGTTTTGTTTAAAGTCACAACGTTTAGTTTAACAACGTTTTTGATCAGTCAGTGTGTTTTAAGATTAAACAAAGTGTTTAAGTATGTCGCAAAACATTTTGTATTGTAACGTTTTTGTTAGCTCGGTGTGCATCCAACCCTAATCCTAGGGGTACTACATTGTCTGCATTAGCATTATTTTCATTTATTATTAATAAATCTACTTTCCCTTGTCAAATTAATTATTAATGAACACAGATATAAAGAAAAATGTTTAAAATAAATAAAATATTTAAAATAAATGTTATTTCAATCTATTTCATGAAACAATTTGATAATGTCATTAGGATGATTATTGCTACTGCTGCTACAGTTCTTAATTTGAATTCAAACAAAAAAAATCTGATGTGGCCAACACAAAACCTCCCGCTATTTAATTTTTACATACATACATACATACATACATACATACATACATACATACATACATAAAATCACGCGTTTCCCACTTAGTGGGTTAGCAAAAACCCGGAAACAATAGTAACAATAAGAAAAGGGATAAGAGTATGAGCTCAGCTGACTCACTTCACTCTTTAACAACATTCTTCTTTCGCCTTGTCACAATCATCATAGCATTCATTCATACATAAGAACATATTAAAGTGACTGATTTTCGGTAGCGAATAACCACATCTGGACCACAATAATAGTTACGCAACAATCATCCTTCGACACACATTCCTATCCATTTTTATTAATTTAAATACATACTTACGTATTTACTAACGCTGCAAGCTGTTCCATTGCATAAAACTATTGATTTATTTACTATTTTCTTTTTAAAATGTCACTATTATTTATTTGAAGTGATTAGTTTTTTGACAGTGACATTTGCTGTCAGTTACATTCATTTGAAATATGAACTGTGTAACAAAGGAATTGTGTTTATCTTAGGCTTCGGGACTAATAAAAAAAAATATTTTTAAATTTATCTGCAAAATATATAGAAAAAGTATTAATCTATTCCTGTAGAAAATTCTAAATTTTCATAAGACATAAAATGCGAAAAAATGGCATTTAATGACATTTTTTGAAGAAAAACCATTATGAGCTTCAGGTAAAGTGCCATTTCCGGTTATCCGATTTACATCAAAATCTAATGGCTTCTTTTCTTATTAGAATAGGATAGTAATACAAGGTTTCAGAATTTTCTGAATGATAGTATTTAAGTTAGAGCGAAGACAAAATCCCTATACATACACACACACATACATACACACACATACAGACATCATCGTGAAAATGTTAAAATTGGATTCTAGGGACCTTAAAACGTAGTCATTTACTAAAATCTCGATATGTGATTTTTAGCACGATCCCTATACCTCCCTTACCAAGGGTAGCGGGAGGTAAAAATACAGCAACTGATTCGTAAGCCCGGGGCGTCCACAGGAACTATGCCGTCACGTTTACTATAATTATGCATTTTTATTACAACAAAGTAATATTTCATCATTTTCTTTTTGCTAACACTCTTAATTTAAAGTATGCTACCTTATAATTATTGAAATTTACTATTTCTTTGCAATGGTAGAATGCCCAATTTGAATTGAAGACGATATGAACGTGTATACATATTTGAGTAGAAATATAGAAGTACCTATTACTCGCATATGTGAGAGAATATGAATGATGAGCTGTATGAGTCAGAAAGCAACGTGAAAGTCGGCGCAAGAGGGAATTGGGTCCCTTGATCATTTCCAGCGTCGCTGCTATTCTTTAGCGGCGTCCCTGATCTGTGTTTAGAGAGCATTTAATCTGACGGACGGCTGCATTGTGGCTGCATATGTCTGCACGAGTCGCGTCATCCCGCCCACCTCCCTCAGACAACGTTAGCATTCAAGTGGTCATAGCAGCCTGCTTGATTAAACCAGACCAGGCCAAATGCGCCATACCAAATCATAAAACATACACTGCGAATTTGAACCCTTTTTATGATTGTGATTTCCTAACAATTTAGTAAAACATATGAAAAATAAAAATAATATATTTTATTAATATTATTTGCACTGCGAATTTATTAACCGTAGCGCGAATTTAATTTATGTTGATTATTTTGTTTTTTCTTATTTATAAAACTATTTTAAAATAATAACTAGTGATAGGTACTTACAAGGTCTTCATTCGAGAAAAATGCCCACTATAGTATGAACGTAAAGCGCTTCTAAGTATCTTGCAAAAAAAATTTGGTCCTTAGGAGAAGCATAGACTCTTTCGGAAAATATCCTATGTTCCGCGTTTCGTTGCACAGCCTGTATATGTTTTCATATGAAATTGTTTTCATCATGGACCTAAATTTTCTTGAAATATATATTTACAAAAATATAAATGAATATTATAACACTGAGTAAGTCTATACTTTATAATTGCAAGTGTGTTTAAATGATTAATGCCCGGTTTCACCATTGTCGAATAAACATTTTATTCATCAGTTAAACTATTCGTTGAATAAAATAGCATATTTTTGTTTCACTAACATCGATTTGAAGCTATTCGACGAATAAATTGTTAGTTAAATTAGCTGGAGATTTCCGCCCAGTTAAATATTTATTCAACGAATAGTTTGACATTTGTCATTTGTATTGTGCATGTTTAATATTTTTATAATTGTTCAGTAAAGTGATCAAAGGAATAATTATTACAATAGGTACCAAACTAAAATTATTAATAGATAAATATAGAAAATGAAATATTATAAAGTTATCTTTATTTACTATTAAAATTTCTTTCAATAATAGAATGTCCTCCTCATCATTGTTGACATCTTCTAAAGAAGAAATTGAAATTGTTATTCAGGCAAAAAAGAAATGATGAAAAATAATGATAAATAATCTAATCAATTTTACGACGTATATTTTCGAATGCGATTCCGATTATTCAAACAATGCGTTTTTGAAATTCTAAATATGATTTGGCAACATTTGGAGCCAAAATGCAAGAATATCACATTCGCAGATCATATTTTTGTGCAAAAGTATTTCTTTCTTTAATTTTTATTTTTTTCTTGCAACAACACATCGTCAGTTTTGTTATTTTCATTAAAATGTAAATATTCTTCCACTACAAAACTACAATTATTAATTTTTTTCTTCCTTTAGATAGCTTTTACTTTGTTTCCTCTTCTTATTTATACTTTCACTCATTTTCGATTGATTTCAATGACACAAATCAGAAAATTATTTTTGTTAATAGCGAATTTGACAGTTTTGTCAAGGAAATGAAGTTGTTAGCTGTATACTCAACGCAAAATAATGGAGAGAAAAATAATATTCTACGAATAACTATCTGTTTATTCAACAAATTTGGTTGGTGAAACAAAACTTTGACTATTCAATGAATCAAATTTATTCGTCAGATAACTATTTGTGAATTTATTCGGCAATGGTGAAACCGGGAATATTCGTGTCGAGCAACTATAACAAAAAAATCTACACAAACCAGCACAATACCTCGCGCTATTTTCATTCTATGTTATATAAGTATTGTATTGCACTTCGCCATCGAACCGGCTTTTTATAACAAAAAAAATTACAGAACTTTACTTAAATATTGTTTTTTATTTTATTTTATTTAACATGTCTTCTGCACACATATAATTCTAATTATATCTATTTTTCATTGTATGAGGAAGTTCCTAAATATCAGAGATTCATCCATTTTATTAACAAGGTTGGCGGTATTTCTGATGGATTATGCATTTTACCTATAATTTTAAATATTTAATTAATAAAACATTAAGAAAGACTAAATGTACTTCCCAGAAAAAGCTATGAGAATGTTTCTAAAGGCTCATTCACAGCTACGAAAATAAGAAATATAAATATAATTATAAATAAGAGTTTATGGTTGGTGTTCACAGCTTCGAAAATAAAATGTAAATTAACGAAACTGACATTTAATATATTCATAATTAACAAGCAATAATAATAACTTCATACCTTGTAAAGCACTGTACGTAATCATATATGCGAACCTTTGTTTTAAGATAGCTTTTTAAAATTATATATAAATGGAAATCCTTTTGCCAGTAGGTAAATTGACAGCTCAAATAACATTTGTTATGTATGTGTTTATTTTTGTGTAAAATATTTAATATTTGCAAATCCTTGTGTTTATGTCTTATGTTTAATTTTATTTTCGAGAGGTGTGAACACTTTCATAACAACCTATTGTTTATATCGATATTTTTATTTTTATGTATAATTTTATTTTTATTTTCGAAACTGTGAATGAGGCTTAAAACTGTTGATTTTTCACACTGATATCTGTCATTTACAAACTATGTTATAAACATTTGAATTTATCAACTGGTTTCCTTAGTGTAGTTTAGCCTCTGCAATGTAATCTACATATTATAGTGTCTTTATCTCTAAATCTATACAAGATATAACAAAAATTTGAAGTGTATTAGACAAAACCTTTTCCGTTCTTCCCAGGAATGTTATATTGAGGAATTAATAGTTAAGTCTTATAGTTTTCGAGAAATCGCCCTTCTAACATACACATGTACACACACACACACACACACACACACACACACACACACACAGACATCATCGTTTGAATCCAATACCTATCTTAGCGAGAGGTAAAAACCTTATTTCCGAAATATTTCAATTATATCATTTTACTTCTTTGTTAATACCTTATTTATTATACAGCATACACATTCGTTTTTTACTTCCTTGTACGAAGTAAAGGAAGTATTGTAATCGCGAAAAATTTCGGTTTCCAGATTTCAACGGAAATATCCATTTTGACCATCCCTGAATCCATTTTGACTAATTTCGTCGTGACGTCTGTACGTATCTCGCATAACTGAAACACGGGAAGCCGTAGAAAGTTAAAATTTTGTATTTAGGACTGTTATAACATCTAGTTGTGCACCTCCCTTTTTGGTGAGTACATAACTTTCGGAAGTGGTACTTTACTTGAAGCGTATAATAGATTTTAATGAAAAACTATATTAAAATATAATCCAAAACTTTTCAAATTTGGTATATAAGACTTTCATATCAATGGAAATAACATAATAGATTTAAGTTAAAATGGTCTACCCGGAAGGGGTACTTTACTTGAAGCTTATAATAATTTTAATGAAAAACTATATTAAAATATAATCCAAAACTTTTCACATTTGGTATATAACACATTTATATCAATGGGAATAACATAATAGATTTTGGTAAAAATAGTCTAACCGGAAGTGATACTTTACTTGAAGCTGTTATCAGTTTTTCTTGAAAAAAATGATGTTATTTTGATTTTAGAAATAAATGCTTCAAATAAAAGTTATTAATAAAATATGTATAGTTTAACAGGCGTACAAGGAAGTCATGTGGTGTGCACATCAGATTTTTTTTTGCTAATTTCCCTTAATTCGATTGAGCTGGATTCCGCTACTCCATTTGTCGTTTTTAATTTAATGATGTCGCTGATTTCTGGGTACAATTTGAGACGGTACAAAATATCTAGTTTCACGGTCTCATTTGAAAGCATTTAGACTGGGGCGCCGCCACACAGTTGGCTTTGGAAGTGTTTAGTGGATGTAACTGCGGCCGACCCTCACCGCTTGGTGTCGCTCCACGTCATTTAGCGGTAGGGTATCTTTATATACAGGGTATGGCCATTGGCCAGGATAGCCGCCATTCGCAGGCCAATGTGAAACATACTCAGGTGAGGACACATTACCGTATTTATTTGTAAGAAATATAATATTATATTATAAAGAAATATTGCGTAATTACGTACACCGTAAATTTATAAATTTAAGAAAAATTGATTTACCAGCTGCACAATTATTACCATGACATAGATTTAGAGGTTATGTAGAGTTTAAAATATAGGTTGTTATTATTATATCTAATTTAATATTTGTGATTATTATTGACATAATAATTATATACTCTATACTTACCTTTTAAAAATTGTAATATTTGTGCTTAATATAGGCAATTTTCATGTGTTTTCAATATTGTCAGTAATCGTGGTTAGTATTTTAACAAAATGCATAAGTAACCGTATTTATTTGTAAGAAATATAATATTATATTATAAAGAAATATTACGTAATTAAGTACACCATAAATTTATAAATTTAAGAAAAATTGATTTACCAGCTGCACAATTATTACCATGACATAGATTTAGAGGTTATGTAGAGTTTAAAATATAGGTTGTTATTATTATATCTAATTTAATATTTGTGATTATTATTGACATAATAATTATATACTCTATACTTACCTTTTAAAAATTTTAATATTTGTGCTTAATATAGGCAATTTTCATGTGTTTTCAATATTGTCAGTAATCGTGGTTAGTATTTTAACAAAATGCATAAGTAAATAAAATAAAAGTATTACTTACACTTTCAATTATTAAAATTATATCTGAATGTGTTTTTCATTAAAATAAAACAAATAGCCATGAAAATACATAATAATTTGCGTAACAACTCAAATGACAGTAGCCGGTAATAATGGCGGACGAAAAGCAAGCCTCAGTATGGTCATATTCTGTATTATAGAGGTACCCTATTTCGCGGCTGCCGCTGCCAGGCCCAGGACGCAAGATTTAGGAATTAACTACTCTATAAATGGAAACCTTTTCATTTTCATCAATGCACATGTGGGAGCAGATTGGATATTGCAGATTGTGATCACTATTATGTTTTTTGTATGTGGGGCTTTTGTGGATTGTAGATATTAGTTCAGATAATTAATATAGATATACTGGTACGAGTAATTATTGTATATAGGGATTTAAAGTAGTACCTATACAGTTACAATTGTACAGGATGTTCAATTTAAGTATGCCATCACTGTTATCTCGGGAACTATAAGAGATACAAGGTTTGTTAAATTAGCAAAGAAACACAATTTTATAAGCAATAGCTTATAATAACAAAACTATCAACAATTTTTTTCAACCAGTGCTTTTCAAAATATGGCACGCAATTTTCTTATTTTGTTGTTGTTATATTTTACATAGAATTAAAGTGCCTTGAGACAAAGAACTTCTTTCATAGCATTCTATGTAAAATATCTAATGTGGCCGAACATGTCCTTCCGCCAATTCTATGTTTTAAATAGCAATGAGCTTTTAAGTAAACTACTACTTCCGGTTGATCGTTTGTAAACAAAACCTAATTTGTTTCAATAAATAGAAAAGTCTGTAATACGAAATTTTGGATTATATTTTATTGTTTCTCCTCGTAAATCTGTTTAGAGCTGGAAACTGAGTACCATTTCCGGTTTATCATATATAGTCAAAATCTGATACGATGTTTCAAATAATATAAACACTAATCGAGTTAACATTGAAGAGACATACAACGCAAACGATGACTCCTATATCTGTAATATCACACCTGCAATAAAGAAGATTAAAATTACAGTGAATATAGGGTCTCGATTGTAATATGGAGGTTGATTCGGGTTGCGATTATTCTATAATTTCGTTTCTAAAATACCGAAGTTTTTGGCCAAGTGGAGGACCAACAATTGAACATTTGAAGTTTTATATATTTATTTAAAATGTTACATTTCACGATCAATTTTGACATCTTGACTTTTGAATTGAATAATGATCAGACATGCATTTCTGTATTCATAGCCTACTCTGAATTAGGTTTTTTCTGAACACACTGGGTCGAATTCAGCACTCTTCACTAGTGTAGTGATCGTCTCTAGTAACCATGAAAACAATTTGCATCTTTCTCTTATTAAAGCATAGATGCATATGTCTCTCTTTATCTTGTTATTTTTAGAGAAGCTTCTTTAATTAAAGAAGAGTGCTGAATTCAGCCCACTGTATATAAATGCTAGCGACAAACAAAAAATTTAATACATTTTTAATAGATTTTAACGCCAGTAGTAAACACCAAATTAAAAAATATTAACTGTCAAAATAAATGAAACGACATGCTTATAAGACTTGTAATTTGTATTTCCATATCAAAAGATTAAACGACATTCTTATTAAATATTGCAAAAAGTATGTTACATAATGTTGCGAAAGTATATATTACTGCAAATAAAAATAAGTTTTTTCCAGAGATTTGTTAACTACTGGATAGAGTATGTGAATCGTCGCATTTACCGGGCCAGATTGACAGAGAAAGTGATATATAATTCTGATTTGTTGTCTTTATTTCCGTTATTTGTCATTCGTTTCTTTAACAGGTTTTCTTAGGTTGTTATCGTCAATGAAATTGAATTATTTTAATTAATTAATTGTTAAATTTATATTCTTATGTGTGTTCTACTTTAGCGTTGTATACGTAATTATTTCATTTGACAGATGTGAATCTGACAGTGACACTTGTCTAAAGTGGAATTATCTATATCTTTCTCATTCACACTTCCTGTGTTCCCTCTTAATCTGGCCGGGTACACAAGCAATAGATGTATCGGAATACACTTGCTCTATCCAGTAGTTAACAAATCCCTCTGATTTTGTCTGATTATTTCAAAACTACTCAAAAGGCGGTTAATTCTTTTTGCCAAAAATGGGACGATATATTTAGAGTTTAATTTTTGTAATTGCAATGAATAATGTAATAATTAAATAAATAAATATATCATCACGTCATATTACCCATTTCTGGGTGTGCCAGTATCTACAACACATGTAGACATCGGTAATGATGACGATATATTTTACCTTGTAATAATTAATTATATTATATTTGGTATAGTGGAAACTGAGGTAAATTTATTTTAACCACCACAATACATACTCGTAATTAAAAATTCAATTTAAATATACTGTACATCTGAGAATAAAATAGGAAAAAAGACTATTTAATCCAACGTTCAAGCCACAAAAGCGAAAGAAATTAGGTTTCCGTTAATCCGCAGATTCGTGGGAGTGTGACGGTGAAGCTCTGATCTTTCATATAGTCTGGCGTCGCTGGCGTCGCCACCGTCGTAGAGCCTGAACAATGCCCACAATCTGTCACCATCTCGGAAGTGGCATCGAAAAATTCGATTAAAGAAAGTTGAATTGAATCATGTTGAAAAGAGCACGATTGAAGCATTTTGCTAAAATATATTTGATCTTTTCCTTCAATATCAGGAACGAATTCTTCTCGAGGAAAGCAGTATTGATGGCTATTTTTCATGCTATTTAATGTAGAAGATCTAAATCTAAATTTAAATTGGATACTTATAACGAAATTTTTTGTATAGCGTTTTAAATTTAGTTCGTCATATTAAATTTTAGATAAAAGCAGTTAAAAAGCTGGTACTAAAGCCGAATATATCGCCGCTGCACATACCGCCCTCGAGCTACTATCTATACAGGGAGTAGCAGTGGACTTCAATAATATGAAGAAAACCGACACTCCTGTTTACATTGATAATCAAGGTGCTATTGATTTGTCACAAAGTTTTCAAAATAGTAAACGTAGTGAACATATTTCGTTTTCATTTTATTAATATATATATATATATATATATATATATATATATATATATATATATATATATACTAGCTGACCCGCCCCGGCTTCGCACGGGTAAAGCTAGAATAACGATTGCTACACGTGTACCAGTAATTTTTCACATTTACTTCGGAGACATGCGCTGCGTAGGGAGCCGGCAACCTGCCGCGCATCGTACATATAACAGGCTCCGCCCACTTTTACTTATGTAGGTACATATGATGTAAACTATCTCTCCGACAAATATCGAAAATCTACTAACGTTAAAACTTAACTATAGATACAAAGATAAAAAATAATTGAAATCACCCCCTATTGTACCGCCTTGAGGGATGATGTTTGAAAAACGCTAAAACACTCTTTATTTCTTACCAAAAGCATAAATAAGAATTTTTATATCCCTAACTTGAGAAATGACGGATTCTCCCTACAAACTTTCATCCCCTATTTCACCCCTTTCAAGTTTTATTTTCGTGACAAAAGGTAGCTTATGTCCTTCTCCAAGTCCAATCTATATACCAAAATTCATCAAAATTGGTTTAGCGGAAGATATGATGGGTTCTCCATACAAACTTTCATCCCCTATTTCACCCCCTTCAAGTTTTATTTTCGCGACAAAAGGTAGCCTATGTCCTTCTCCAAGGTCCAATCTATCTATATACCAAAATTCATCAAAATTGGTTCAGCGGAAGATATGATGGGTTCTCCATACAAACTTTCATCCCGTATTTCACCCCTTCAAGTTTTATTTTCGCGACAAAAGGTAGCCTATGTCCTTTTCCAAGATCCAATCTATCTCTATACCAAAATTCATCAAAATTGGTTCAGCGGAAGATATGATGGGTTCTCCATACAAACTTTCATCCCATATTTCACCCCTTCAAGTTTTACTTTCGCGACAAAAGGTAGCCTATGTCCTTCTCCAAGTTCCAATCTATCTCTATATCAAAATTCATCCAAATTGATTCAGCCGTTTAGTCGTGAAAACGTAACAGACAGACAGACAGAGTTACTTTCGCATTTATTATATTACCTAGTATGGATCAGTAACATTCGTACAAAACTAACAAATCGACATGTAACCTTTGTTGGTTATGTACTGACAGACAGCGGCAGGGGTGAGAACACATTGTACTTTTATTTTTCCACTATGTGGATAGATGTCGCTAAATTGGCTGCGTTCCACTATAATTAGAAAGAGCATGAAATCCTTAAAAGTAGTGTACTAATTTTTTTTTACGTAAATCGATATTTCAATAGTCATTCTGCTATTCGGGGCGGAGACGAATCCAACAAATCAGAGATCATCAAAATCGGTCCAGCCGTTCTTGAGTTATAAATGGTGTAACTAACCCGACTTTGTTTTATATATATATATATATATATATATATATATATATATATATATATATATATATATATATATACAGGGTGGAAACGAACTTAATGTCATAAATTTAAGGGTTAGTATGACATGTGTAGATTACGAAACTGAAAGAATTTTTTTAAAATTCGAAAAAGGAAATTCGACTTTTCTTAAGGAAACTTTTTTTTACTGCAGTTTTAATTGATATTTCATTAAAAATATGTTTATCAAAAATACATTCAAAATTAGTTGTATTAATAATAATTAAATTAAATTATTCTTAATAATTAATTGTGTAATAAGGTACATAAAATATTTCATTATTCTCGGAAGTGTTAGTGACAAGTGATTTTTGCTGTGCTCTTGTTAAAAAAATGTATTCTAATTCTGAATTAGTGGATATGTTGTTGATTTATGGTGAAGTGGGACAAAACGCGGTTATAGCAGCAGGTCTGTATGCCGAACGGTATCCTGGAAGACGCCAGCCTGATCGCAGGATGTTCATCACCGTGACACAACGTCTTCGCGACACATGCAATTTAAGAAGAAATAATGGACGAGATGGCGGCGGTCGCAGACTACATCACAACATTGAAGATGAAGTCTTAGACTTGGGGCATGCTAACCCGGAAATTAGTAGCAAAGGAGTGTCTCGTGTTGTAGGAGAAATATCTCACACGAGTGTTTTGAAAATTTTACACAAGAATGATTATCATCTATACAATTTTCAACGTGTTCAAGGATAAATGCCTGCTGATCACCAAGCTAGAACGATATTTTGTCAGTGAATCTGCAACAACATGCTACAAATTTTAATTTTACTTCACTTATAATATTTAGTGACGAAGCAATTTTCACACGTGAAGGTGTCCATAATTTCCACAACATGCATTATTGGTCTCAAGAAAATCCACATGTTGTAGTAAGAAGTAGTTTGCAATACAGATTTTCATTAAATGTTTGGGCTGGTATCTTAAATGGAAATTTGCTTGGACCATACATACTGCCCAATAGATTAAATGGTGACCATTATTTGGAATTTTTACAAAATGTTCTACCAGTATTATTAGAAGATGTTCCCTTACTCCATCGTCAACATGCATTATTTCAGCATGATGGTGCTCCACCTCATTTTTCAAGAAATGTGCGGCAGCATTAAATAATACCTATGGGAACAGGTGGATCGGCCGTGGAGGTTCTGTATCATGGCCACCAAGATCACCTGACCTCAATCCCTTAGATTTTTATCTGTGGGGTCATTTGAATTCCTTGGTGTATGATAATCAAAACCCCCCTGAAACTGTTGAAGAATTGAGGATGCGGATTCAAAACTGTGCTGAAATTATTAAACAAGAAAATCATATGAGCCTGGCATGTAGTGTCTCATTAATTCAACGTAGTGCATTATATGTAGCTGTGGGAGGTGACAATTTTGAACAATATTTATGACTTTTGTGTTTATTCTTCAATTGATTTTTAAGGTAAGTTTTTTTTCATATTAATATTGTTACATGAAAAGTTTCTAGTATTGTTGCTATATATCAGTTAATCCATTCTGTTTTTTTTCTTTAATAAAAATAATACTGTGAAGTATTTATATTAATCTTTGATATGGTTCATGAACTTTCAAAATAAATTACGTTAGAAATAATTAAGATTTGATTATACAGTAACATTACGTAAATTAATTAAACTAATTTGAAGTATTAAAGTTGTCAGTAGTCCAGTGGTACCAAAAATGTTAGTTTAATGAGAATTACCATTAAATATGCGAATTTTTAAAAAATTCTTTTGGTTTTGTACTCTACACATGTCATACATATATATATATATATATATATATATATATATATATATATATATAGGTGTTTCTAAAATAGTGGGACATGGCTTAACAAGAGATTCTGAGGCTAATATAAGACGATTTAACTAAACTTGCTTCTACCGGAAAGTGTACCATTTAGCCAGAATTATTCTTCAAAGTTCTTTGAAAAAAATAAAATAAAATAATTTTGGTTATAATAACAGAACGTTTATTCGATTTGGATGAAATTTGGTATGACAGTTCATATGGTTATGTCATCTTTTAAAATGATACCTGTTATTATTAGTGAACCACTGGTGTATGAAACTTAAGTGTTTATCATTGATTAGACAGTAACTTTTTAATGGCCACACCGATAACGTGAAATTATTTTTTTTTTGGAAAGATACAACTTTTCTCTCTCTGTTTAATTTGTGATATCAGTTACGGTTCACACAGGAAAAAGTGTCTGCACCGTTAAATTTTTAAAGTCTATCCAAATGTCAGACAACTAATTTTTAATGACAGTAACAATTGTTTTATACTTTAAAAATATCAAAAATATTAATTTAATATTTAATTGTTTTATAGGTTGTCAAAATTTTCTTCGCAATATTCTAAAATTAGTAACATCCATTTGTTCGGCATAATAGTATTTTATTACCATAATTATAAATAAGACGAATAAATATGTTAGCTTACTCCTAAACTAGTTGAGAAGATTGACAACTCGTTACTAATTAGATGTATGGCATAGATAAAATTTATTTTAAAAATTTCACGGTGCAGACACTAAGGTTTTATTTTTGCTGTGTGAACCGTAACTGATATCACAAATTAAACAGAGAGAGAAAAGTTTACTATTGAATGTATCTTTCCGAAAATAAAAATAATTTTACGTTATCGGCGTGACCTTTAAAAAGTTACGGTCTAAATAATGTTAGGACAACTAAGTTTCATACCGTGTGGTTCACTAATAATAACAAGTATCATCTTAAAATATGTCTTATACGCATTCTTCCAAATCGAATAAAGCATAATGAATTCAGAATATATTAATAACATTCTAGATGGTTAATTGGTTCTTTCAGTAACTATCTAACCCTTTTATATAATCATATTTTAAAATTAAAAAGCTACCCCTGAGTGATAATTTCGCGGTTAGTGACCATCACCATCAGTAACGTGACGTGTGACATTAATGACCTGGACTCCCCGAAATTCAGCAGGGCCCAAATAATTAATGTCCAACTTCCTAGTTCTAATTATCTGTATCAGATAACTGCCAAATGTTCTGCAGAGGTCCGTGTCCGTATCACGAGTCGAGTGACCATATGGTGCTGGCACGAGCAGAGCACGCGCATACTCGTGAAAAATGGCCAAGACATGCGTGTCGCAATTTTGGAAGATATTAATTTAGATAGAAGGAGACATTGAATTAATCGAGGATTTGACAGCCACGCTTGCAAAATGCAACCGTTACGCTCATATTTTGGAGCTCTATCGTGATCTTGAAATGCATTGATGATGTTTATTATTCTACTTGGGAGGTTATTAAATAAAGTTGCCAAAAAAATGTAAATTATGAATGCATTTTTCATGTATAATTAGTTCATGGAATCTAAATGCACATACTTAATACAATGTTTTAAAATATGTATAACAGAAATTTAATTTGATGCTGAAATATGCTTGTTCAAAATTTCTTAATTAAGTTGTAATATGAATATAAAATGAAATGTCAATAAACACTGTACATTCAATACTGTGAATAGTTATAAATTTAATAATGAATAGTATACTGTCAATGGTGAGAATGAAGAAACAAATATGTATCCATGTACATATATGTCGGCGGCAAACACTGAAATCCGTCATTATAGCGATTTCCGGCAAACAGTGTAATAGTCGAACCATTAAAAATCAATGTCTACCAATTAGGAAGTGTCAGTTAGATATTTTTATAGTTTTTTACTTCCGTTACCTTCAGGTAAGGAAGGTATATTGTCATTGTCTTTGGTCAAAAAATTGGGTGGTGAATTTTAATGAATAAGCACGTTTTAGAGTCCCTACTATACGAATTTACTATTTTTAAGATGATGTCTGTTTGTGTCGTGTGTGTGTATCCGTCCGTCCGTGTGTGTATGTGTGTGCGTGTCCGTGTGTGACAAATTTTTCTCCGCCGATAACTCCAACACTACAATTCTAAATATTACAATTCTTTCGTATTACTCTTCCTTACATCCATATGAAGACCTGATTAGACTTTGGTTATAATTGATTCACCGGAAGTACCCTTATTTGAAGTTTTTAACAGTTTTTCATAAAAAAACGCAGTTAAATATAATTTTTTTGTTATTTTATATTATTAAAAATATTAAAGAAAATGCTCTTTTCTATACTGTTTGATTATACATTTTCCTTCATATTCAACAGATATGTTTTCGAAGGAACTTTTGGTATGGAATTTGTGAAATATACATACATATACTTTATTTCGATTCTGGGATACAGGGCCCCATACGAATTTGTGAAATATTGTATCTATTCGTGTTATAATTTTATTGGATATATAGAATCTTTTCCAAGGAACTTTTGGTATGGATTTGTACAAAATACATTGAATTGACGGAAGGTCTTGTACTGGCCACAATAATTTTTTTTTACTTTAAACTATAACAATACCTTACAATTCATAATTGGTGGACAGTGGTTTTGAGGTCAGCTGTGTTTCGACTTTTACACTGCTCGCCGACAATCTCTGTAATAACGGATTTCAATGATTGCCGCCGACATATGTACTAAATGCGTTATTCAATAGTAGGTAAATATATAAATTTTTATATATCATCACGGCTTATTACCCATTTCTAGGTGTGCCAATCTGCTTCTAATATCATATTTCGGTAATGACAACATATATATATATATATATATATATATATATATATATATATAACATAGGGACGTGTATCGAGCTTCATTTCACGGGATCTCAAAGCTGTCGGAAAGAGAGCACTGTAGGGATCACTTGGGTATTATTTGAAATTTTGCCATTTTCAAGTATCAAGACTTTGGTTGGAATCGAACACGGAATGTCACCTAACGCAGAGCCACGCAATATTATTATTATTATTATTATTATTATTAATAATAATAATCGTTTTTATAGGATAAATTTTTTGACTACGACAATTATTTTTACTACATTTTGGTAGAGAACCGTACTCGTATGTAGATATTTCTATATTCTAGGCGTTATACATTATCGTTCTACAACTAGTAAGTAACATTTTATCACTTGTTGAAAAATACATGAAATGGCATAATCCAGTAGATATTGCGAATCCATTGTTTTCAGGTACCTATTTGAATTGGAGATATTGCGCTTAAATGTAGGTAATAATTATCGATGAATGTTGTATCAAATCGAGTGAAATAACACTAATTTAAAAGTGGTCATTGAATGACGGTTTCGCATAGCAGCACCATTAGCATCATTGCTGTTTTTCGGGCTGAGTTGTGTTATGAGCACAGGGTGTATCGTATCGCTCTTTTAATCAAATAAATTGTGTGTAAGCATCGGTTGTCCCCTCGTTTGCTCTATCGCTATCTCTGTCGAATCTAGGGGGCGATAATTAAAGCATCAGATAGTATAAATGTGTGTTAAATGTATACGCGTGCTCCGTGATGTCACGTGACTCGTTCTTGTTCACTCCACAGGACTGGAATTCTACATTTTTTTCAATTTAAAACTGTAAAAATATGTCGAAGTGGAGTGATGCTGAAAGGCTGAGCGGAAAAATATCCTTTTTTATTAGTTGCTAAAAAGTTAGGTGAGGAAAATTTAAACAATCTTAACTCACGTTCAGATTCGTGGTGGCGACATCTATACGAGAATAGACATAAAAGCAATCGCAGTAGAAAGGAACCAGCTAAGCTAAGCTGTACCATGGACAGCTTCATTTAAGGTGAAGCCTGACAGACGATTAATTTGTTTCTGACTCAGTAGATGTCTCTGAAGCGTGTATCCGAGGCGCAAACCATTACTGTAAACACTAACCAAAGTTAAAGTTGTCTGTAAAAATATTTGAACAGAGATAAGACAGTTTTAAACAGGGAAAAAAATATTTTACAGGGAATACTTTTATATGCACGGCCAGTTAACTGAATACGTGACCTTGAAACCTTCGATTAGTTAGGTATTACAACACTTGGCGCTAGTACCGCGACGGTCGGATACTTTCGGTAAAATTCGAAAATCTTCGTTTTCCATCTCAACGAGTGACAGTTTGGTATGAATTTGAAAATGTCCATCTTGTTCATAGACAACACATACTACAAATATTGTCACTTGTATTTTTGCTGCGGTGGTTTGAACAAGTTTTTTATCTTACTTTGCTTTTGTATATTGTATATTTCTACAAGATGCCTAAAGGTTGTTGTGTGCCGGGTTGTGTTGTTGAGTATTCAACAAAACATTATTTTTCCATCTACGAAGAAGAAATTTACAATGTTTGGATTGAACGAGTTGCTCATCCAAATTTCGTAAATTTAAGTGAACTGCAAATAAGACGAAGTTACCAAGTGTGCGATGGACATTTTATAAAAGAGTGTAAGCTGCCTGGGTCGAAGCGACTTAAAAATTTCTCCATACCAAGTGTCAACGTACCAGGTAAATATTTTATATACTTTATGTATAACTAGTCCATTTATCCACTCCAATTTTGTAAGAAAGTTGTCAAGTCTTAGCAGCATTGTTAGAAATTGTAACCAGAAGAAACAAATGTAAACTCTGTCATTTTCATGTTTTGTTCAGTGTTTGTAAGTATTGTTGGTTATTTTCTACATCATTGTTGTTAAGAATTAGTATCTTTCTTATAGAATTGGGGCAATTATTTATTAATAAGGTGAATACAAGATACATTGTGAGTTCATATGATAATATTAACTACCAACTTTGTATATTTTATCAAAACTTTCTGACGCATTAATTAGGTTATTAAGAAATTCCAATAAGACTCAAAGTATTGTATGCAGAACGGGATATTACTTTTTTTATTTAATTTACTAACCTTGTTGCCCTCGTATGCACAAATAAATAATTAATAAGGTCTGATTTTACAAACAAATTTGTTTAAAATTATGTTATGGATTTATTTACATTGCTGTCATAAATTCTATTATCCTAACGGCCCGATGTATTAATATGAAAAATTATTTACTTTTTCTTCGAGGTACCATTATTTTTAGATTTAGTATATAGGTAGTCTGTTGTTAAATTTACTAATGCTTTTGTTTTACTTAGGATTTCATGGTGAGCCTACGGTCGTGAATTCGTTTTTCTACCCAAGTTACTTGAGGAATCCAGAGTTGCAGGAGGAAGTGCCTAATTTGGAAGGCATATTTATTGTTGTAAATTATTTGTAAATGTACTTTAAATATAAAATTGATAAATTATTGAAATTGTTTTTTTCCTTTAAAGCTTAATCTTTCAATTAATTAACAATATCACTCATCCCTAAATCGTTAATGTGATCTTGTTATTTATTTGAAACATTTTGATTTAAACTATATTGAAAAAAAATGTTAACCGGGCCTATTCTATAACTCATTGGTTAATTTTTAACAACTGGTTAAAACATTTTACCAATCAAGTTTGTTGATATAAATAACAAAAAATTGGATTTTTTTATGTCAAATCAATAACTATTGGATAAAATTTTTAACCATGTGTTAAAAATTAACACTGAGTTACAGAATAGCCTGCACATAAGTGATAAAAATGTGGGATGTGGGATCCATATTACGCGCCAAAATGATTTTAGTTATGTCTTACGACACCCAGCGCTAGTGTTTTATGGGTAGGAATGCCCTCTTCTTTATCATTGCAGTCGGCGATCTATTTGTAGTATGTGTTGTCTATGTTTTATATGATAAAAATGAATTTATTTCTTGCATTTCGGTAAAATTGAGACAGAACGTAATTATTTATAGATTCAATCAAATAGACAAAATGTCCAAATTACATTATATAACTTAATACTAATAACATGCGTATGAGTACACAATACTGAATTTAAAGATAAAAATAAATCAAACACGCAAACACTTAGTTACAAACTTTAGAAAGGAAAATAGATAAATATTTACAACGAATTTTAAAATATATCATTAAAGTTTGGATTGTTATTAAAGATGAAGAATGCAAGAGCCATATACAAAATTACTTTTCTGGTTTTTATTAGTAAGATAAAAGATAAAATAATTGACAATAAAATACATAACTTTTAACGTAATGAAGGAAGAAGGAAAGAGAAATAGTCGGAACGCAGTCTTAGCTGTTTATTTGATTTTGAACCAACGTTTCGATCATTCAAGATTCCTCTTCAGGGTTACTACAATATACAAGAAGACATAATGTACAATAAATCATTAATAAATTATAACATAATCAAGTCAGAAGAAAATATTAGTAACAAAAGGTTAACAAGCATGGATAAAACCTATGTTGTGTTGAAAGATTTTTCCACGAAACAAGTGAAAAAACAAATTTGTAAAACTACAGTTTGACCGCTGAGTCGTGTACTTTGAGGATGAGTAGTGCGCAAAGAGAGAACGCAGGAACGCACTAGAAAGAGACAGGGCTGCGGGCAAGGGTTTGAAGTCCTCTGTCCCCTTCCACAAGACATTCGGTATTGTACGTATTATAAGCTGTGGGCTGTAGTAAGACGTCACAACCAATCACAAAGTGACACATTGTTATTTTACAAATAATGACTTATAGGCATAGTGAAGTAACTTTTTACAATATTTCTATAATACAGACAAATATTTGAATTACATATCTGATGACACCAAATGACTTCCTTGTACGCCTGTACATATTTTGTTATTAATTAAAATATGTATTATGACAGACCCAATCATAAAATTGCACGTATTTGACGTAATTTGATATTGACATTAAATTCTTCATTTTTTTTGTCCTAATTTATAGCAAACTTAATTACAGAAACCAAAAAGTACATATTTTTTAAATTTACATATCTCGCTTATACAAAGAGCTAATTTAATCATACTTGATGTTTTCGACGCAGAATTCAATTCTCTAAAACTTTTATTTGAAGCATTTATTATTAAAATTAAAATAACACCATTTTTTTCAAGAAAAACTGATAACTGCTTTAAGTAAAGTATCACTTCCGGTTATACTATTTTAACCAAAATCTATTATGTTATTCCCATTAATATAAAAGTATTATATACCAAATTTGATTAGTGTTGGATAATATTTTAATATAGTTTTTCATTAAAATCTATTATAGGCTTCAAGTAAAGTACCACTTTCGGGTAGACCATTTTAACTAAAATCTATTATGTTATTCCCATTGATATAAAAGTATTATATGCCAAATTTGAAAAGTTTTGGATTATATTTTAATATAGTTTTTCATTAAAATCTATAATAGGCTTCAAGTAAAGTACCACTTCCTACAGTTATGTAATGACCAAAAAGGGAGGTGCACAATTAGATGTTATAACAGTCCTAAATACAAATTTTAACTTTCCACGACTTCCTGTTTTTTAGTTATGCGAGATATGTACGTACGTACAGACGTCATGACGAAATTAGTCAATTTTGAATACTCTCTGAAGGAACGTCCTGTTTAAACATTGTATCCTTCCTTTCACTTCTTGAATGATTTATCAGGCCAATTTCGAATGGGCATACTTCTTTCTTTTCTAGAATCTACAATTTCAGGGGCTAATTCATTTAGATAAAAATTTTGCAATTTCGTCAACATATTCTGAACGAAAGTTTTATCAATAAAAATTGTCTCAATTGATATTCCTTTAGTTGTCCAGATGACAAAATCACACTCTGGCCGTTCAGTGATAAAAAGTTGCCCTTGGATCTGATAATAATAGTTGTGATTTCTTTTTAGCACAAGTCTACCATTAACCAAATTACAACAGAATGTTTTCATTTTTGCTGGTGCTTCTTCCGGTTTCAAATGTCTGACTGAATATGGGCATTTAATTTCAATAATTTTGTTTGTATCAACCAATCCATCAGGTGACGCTCCTAAAAATCCTAATTTTTTTTCCGTGTATACGAATAGACCACATTGCATAATTTTTTTCCCTGTGTGCATTTCATATGCAGCAACCGCAGCTTGTTCCTGCATTTTTCCCCATTCTGTAGCAGACGTTTGAAAAGAATGTTGGTATAACAACCTTTGTACTAGTGGACCAGCTAAGGACTTCCGTTTACATACTTCACCAAAATGTGAAGCTGTTAACCGGTATTTTCTCTCAAGCACCCATTTTTCGTTTAGAGACTGTCCTACCGTTTCTCGTTCTATTATTTTACTTTCTTCAGCTGTCACACATAGCTTTTCAACTAGATTTTCAGTTGCACTTTGTAAAATATCTGGGTTCATATCTGGTTTTTCGCAGTTTTCGCCATAATCAATATTAATTTTGGAAGTCCCACATAAAACATTAGATTTTCTATTTTTTCTTACAATTTGTCGTAATTTTCTTAATTTGTTTTGTCGACGTTTTAATATAGCTTTTGTATATTTTCCTGGACTAGCTCCAATACCATTTTTCCAAACTTTTGATACCCATTCGGGTCCATATTGGTAAGATAAAGCTGCGCCGTAACATCTAATATTGTATGAATTCCTCCTACCGTAAAAAACTTGTTTTCCTCCAGTAAATTTACTAACTAAATGCATGTATTGTTCTGCCCTATTACTTGTCATGTGATGCAATAATGAAGGAGAATTGTTAATAAGTAAATTCAATATAGTATTTAGTCGAATTTTAACATCTGTGGTAATAGTATTGTACACATTATTATCAACTTTTTTTATACATACTTCTTTTCTGCACTGATCGTGTTGACCAAAACAATGTTTGACCACATTAGATAAATCATATATTAAATTTTTTTCTGATGGATTGGTTGCTTTGCTGTTGATGCCTATAATTTTATTGCAATATTTGCAGATTGTCGTAATTTTCTCATTTGTTAATATTTTTCGTAAATGATTGGCAGTATTCGAATAACTGTACAATTGCTTCTTTACCCGTTTTACTAAGTGATTGGTACACTCTACCTTTTTAATTTGAGCACTATATGGTATATTTTCTATAATTTTCTTATGTACACTTGAGTCACCATCTCCAATAAATTTTGTGTATCGTAACTTATACATAGACTCACTATTCCTAAATCCCTCGACAAGAATATTAGCTTCCATTGCTGGTGATGAACCTGTCCAATTTGCGAAGCATACATGAGTTGGCGTTGACTCATTTCTTACTTTTGCAATTGCGCAAATACTGCAATATTTATTTCTGACTCCTAAGAATAGAATTTGTTTTGTGTAATATCCTATAATGATACCAACGCCGGATTTCGCAGAATAACTGTGACCGTAACTTCTGTGTGACCACCCTCCGTCTACTATAACTGTACACATACCAATATCTTCACACATTTGACCCGTCTCTTTCGCATGTTCCCACTCGTCTTTGGCAGCTCGACTCATTGTTTTAGCTAGTTCTTCCAGCCAGATATTTCCAATTTTTTTGTGACAATTTCGATATGTTTTGTAGGACATAACAGGAATGTCCATAATACCAATCATATCCTCAATACCATGTAAACCTTTGCCAGCATTTATAGCTCCCCAAACACATGCTTCATTGATTGTTTTTTTGTCCTCAGTTGGATCGGTGTTAATTGATCTTAAAGCATTGCAAGCAGTACATTTGAAAACTAGGAGACTTTTTAATCCTTCTTGTTTTTCATGGTCGAATGAAAAGTATCCTTTTGATTTTGCTGGACATTGATGGTTTTCTAATTTCCTACATTCTGTTATCAGATGGGCGATATTAACAATGCGTCTTCCATTCAAATTTCTAATGTTGGGGTCAAATCCAGCGGGTCTAACAAATTCAATTTCATATGGCATCGGTGACACGGCTATCCCATGTGTAAAAGAATTGGTTGACATTATATCATCAGATGGAATATCACTGTCGGTAGCATTAATACTACAGACTTCCATCTTCTCCATGTCAGAAAAATTTTCTATAATCCCGTCCATATTCACATCGAATATTTCTCTGCAATTTCAAAATAAAAAAATAAAACCTAACAAAATTCAAAATAATCATAACGTACTTGCTGCATCCGGCTTCAGGGGCTTCCCCTTCAATTTCAAATTGGGATTGTAAATTTCGAATACGAGACTTGAGAGCCTTTCTCCTCTTTTCTAATGTTTCTGGTTTCGCTAAATTTGCTCCACGTTTAGATATTTTATTAGGAACAAATTTCTTCATGTTTTCTAAATAAGAAATAAATTACATAATAAAAAATAAAATCGTTTACTACCAAAATTATAGTGGTACCCGCTCTACGAACTTTTTTTGTTCTACAATGAATTTCACATAGCGTTAATTTCTTAAACTAAACGCGTTTTTCCGCTGGTTTATACGGATAAAATTGTAATTCGTATTAGTAAATAAATAAAAAAAAAAATGTTTACGAATGTGCGTGCGTGCTTGCGTTCGTGGGTGTGCATATGTGTGTGTGTGTGTGTTCGTTCGTGCGTGTGCGTGCGATCGTTCGTGCGTGTGCGTGCGATCGTACGTACTTGTGCGTGCGATCGTTCGTGCGAGTGCGTTCGATCGTACGTGTGTTTGTGCGTTTAAACCACATGAAATCAGAAAATTGTAAAAGTTTGAATGGAAAAATATATTTTTTTTTTTGAAAGTTATGCACAAAATTATGAGCTGTCATTGGGATATGGGCCTCCGTATCTGCTTGCTTAGGTCAATAAAGTCACATGACTGCTCGCGTCGTATCGAAAGAAAAGGACACAAGCTAGATCTCACTACCAGACTGACCTTCACAATTCCCCCTAGTAACATTCTTAGAAAAATAATAAATTATACAATCTCTTTTCACAATTCGCCCCTTTGTTTTTGAAATATAACTGTGGAATTTATGCTTTGTTCGGCTGTAGTAGGTTCTTGTAACAAGTAAAACTAAAAGATACACTACAGAATAGAGCGGATGCTAATATTCTGATAACAATAAAAAATATATATTACTTTGCGGGCAACAGTAATTAGTCTTGCAATAATGTAAGTAAATAGGTAAAAATTAATTAATTTTTCAATTATTTTCCAAAATTTCAAAATTGTGTACAATTATTTTTTTTGCAAAACTAGAAATAAGTCTGTGGAAAAAAATAGCAATTAATTACAAAAGTAATTAATTATTGCCCAGTTCTTCGGTTAGGGGTCAATAATATATAAATAAAAATTAACTAAAATTGGAAAATATTGCTAAGAAATTACCGTTTAGGAGAAGCGTCGAATTGATGATTGTAAATCTGTATGCGATTTATATACTGAGGTGAAATTCATACGTGTTAAAAATGAGCTTGTGGCCAAATAAGAATAATAATAATAAGAATAATAATAATAATAATTCGTGTAGCGGGATTCCACTATATGAGTATTACATTGTATTCTAAGAACTGGGGACTAAGAAAACGAAATATATTAATATATTAATATCTACATTAATATATACAAGTACAAGTTCTAATTCACCGGCCTATCTTTTTATAAGTTCTAATGTATAAAAATAATATTCTTAACCCTAAAAGTGTTCAATGAATTATTTCCTCCTCTATTAATAATTCAAGCTCAGAAATAAGTTTAATTTAAATTTTATATTTTCGATAGTGCGTAAGCTTTAGGCATTTTAATTGACGACTTTATTCACATTAATGTAATGTCGAAATGAATTTAAATTATATCGTAATATGTAATAAATCGGTCCCAGTTCTGATTACAACTCATAATAATAAAAACCGTTCTTACCTGTAATCCGAAAACTTCCGGAAATGTACAAATGGCGATAAAAGTTTACCAACAACAAAAGTAACAAAAACAATAAAAATAACGAAATAACCAAAATAACAGAAACAATTAGAAATACAACAATTAACGAGTTAACAAAACAAACAAAACAAATAACAAATATAAGAGCGCTTGAGAATCACAGAACGACGACGTTTCACGTACCGAGCTGAAATAAGGGTGAATAACAAATTTTCGAAATCAGGGTGAATAACAACTTTTCAATATTGTATAGTGTAAGAAGGGCTTTACCGACATAAGACATCCAGTTTTAGTGTATAGTGTAACAGCTAGAGGCAGCACATATCACAAATTTAACATTTTACCTACCAATTTTGTTAAATAATCTAATTTTCTTATTTGAAACGGCATACTTTACATTGGTTCGTTCATGTCTGCAAACTGAAATACTTATTTAACTTGTCTTATAATTATTTATGGTATACTGGACCATATAACATTCATTTTTCAGATGAAAATGAATACTACCCCTAACGTTAACGAGTTGCTTCTCATTTTTTTCTCTCATTACCCTGAATATTTTAATAAAAAAATTCATAGAGATATAAAAACATGTATACATTATTATATATTTTTTTCAGAATTTTTTACCTTGCAGATCGTCCACAAAAAATTATTTACTCTAAAATAACTAAATTTTATTTATTTTCAGTACCTTCTACAAGTTCAAAATTTTTAAAATTTATTGTGTATAATCCTTGAATAAAATGCTATTATATACAATTTTTTAAAAAAAATTCACTAGCGTGGAATTTGTATAATTCACGATTTTGTAATAAAATTGCAATTTTATTATATTAACTACAAATTTTTATAAAAAATTTGGACAAATTTTAATAATATTGATAATTTTACTATTTATTTGAGTTTAATTTACTAAAACTATTATAAGATTAAAAAAATATTTCGATTTTAAAGTTATCGTAATCGCTGCAACCAGCACTGCATCAAACGGCTATCAGGTTTCACCTTAATTGCGCTAAGTTTATTGTGGCTGTTTTAAATCGTTTTTCCCATATAAAATTTAGTCGCGAGTTTTTTATAGTTTTGGTACGGATAGATCTAGTTATTTTTATTTCAATTAGGGGGACAGTGTCTGTGTGCCTGATTCTGCTTAATCCTTTGTCAATGAAGATAAGAAGTGCCCTTGTGCTGTCAGTTTATTAAAAATAAATACAAAATGTTTGAAAATTAATTTGTTGTAATTTAAATGTCACTAAAATTACTCAAACCAAAAATACAAATCAGATACGTCAAGCGGCGCCACGGCATGAAGTAACAAAGTACTGTGTATACAAATAATCTGTTAAAATAAGTATTGAATTTTAATATTTAAATTTGGAAGTATTAAATTTATTTTTAATCAAATGTAACCAATGTGAAAAAAATTATATCGGCCAAACAAACGGAAAACTAGTATCAGATTTGAAGAACACATGTATCATCTTAAACACAAAAACATTTTTAATTCAGCCATAGCCCTACACCATCATGAAACAGGTCATAACTTCTCCTCTGATAATGTTAAATGTTTAAAAATAAACTACCACAGAAATATTAACATGTTGGAAGCTATAGATAACATTCACAAAATTTATTAAACTTTGATTTGTCACCCCTACCCTAAATTTAACTATTTTATATTTATCCTGTTAATATTTTAAATTAAATTATAATAGTAGGATAGAAATATATTTAACTTTCTCTCATCACTCACGTCTAATTCTTTCCCTATATTAATATTCCTTCTTCTCTCTATCCTGCTTCCTCGTATTATTCTTCTGAGAAATTTCATTTTTATTGCTGTATTGTATTCTTCCTTTCTGTCTTCCAGTTTTCTCCTCCGAACAATAGTAGTGGTAGGTACGTTGTTTTATATACCGATAGTTTTGCTTTCTTTGTTATTTCTTTGTGGCCAAAGAATTTTCTCTGCAATGTAAAGTATATTTTGTTACTTCCTGAATTCTTTTATTTAATTCTTCGTCTATAGTCTCTGTACTATTTACGATATTCCCCAAATATGTGTATGAATTTAGTTGTTCAATATGATGTTCTCCTATATTTATCGTTGCCTCGTTTTTCGTATTACTACCAATCATGTGTTCAGAAAAAGGTTTTGTTCGGCTAGTATTTTAATCCATGCATTTAGGTTTTCCTCTAAATGTTTCTGGGAATTTGCAAACAAAAGGATATCATCCGCACGGGCACAAGCTTCTTTATATACCGTTTAGAGATTTCTATATTGTATCAAGAATTTCCGAATTTTCTTCTGGCACTGCTTGATTACATCATCATTATAAATAAGAGCGGGCTTAAAATACTGCCTTGTTTGATTCCAGATGTTATCATGAATTTTTCCGAACGCCTGTTCTAACTTGAACAAAGATTCTTTGTAGGTACTTTTTATCGCTGTATTTTTCCTCTATATGTTTACTTCGTAAACTTTCCCATATTCTGTTTCTATTTACTGAGTCAAATACCTTTTTCATATCGATGAAACAAACATAAATATCTTGGTTTTTCGCTAATTTTTTTTCAAAAACTTGAACTATAAACAAATGGTCTTGTATACTGTATTGTCGTCTGAAACCACTATGTACGTTGGACATTATTTGAGCTAGACCGATCGGCAAGAACAGAAGAGGAAAACCAAGAAGAACTTGGAACAGTGAAGTGGAAAACATACTGCTGGAGGCAGGAGAAAATGCGAAAAAATTACATTTAATGGTATTTTTTTTGAAGAAAAACTATTATGATCTATAAGTAAAGTGCCATTTCCGGTTATCTGATTTACACCAAAATCTTATGGTTTCTTTCCTTATTAGAATAGGGTAGAAATTCAAGGTTTCAAAATTTTCTGAATGATAATATTTGAGTTAGAGCGAAGATAAAATCCATACACATACATACACACGCACATACACATACACGTGCGCGCGCGCACCCACACACACACTCACATACACACACACACACACACACACACACATGGTTGACATATTGAATAATCCTAATTTCTCTTTACCTTCTTATTACAGTTTTGCGTAAAATTTACTACTTTACATAAGAACATTATTCTCGAAAATTGTTTATATCTTTTGTTTTCATTTAATTTTACGGTTAGAGGTAAGTAAATATTTCATTTCGTTATCCACAGAAAAGTTTACTTAAACGTAGCCTCTAATCAAAATAACTATTCTAAGTTTTGAATATGGCCTATTTATATTTTGATAGATATTTTGTGATTTAGTTTTCAATTTTGGAGAACTTTTACCAGATGTCAATCGTAGAAATTCAAATATTGTATGTTGTTGATATTATACTATTACAGTACAACCGGAAACAAATCGCATTTAGTATTGTGTTCCATCAACTACAAATAAATTTTTGCATCGAATTAGGTAACTGCAACGTTTTAACAAATCCTGCCATTATTATAGAGAAAATAAAGCCTCTTTTTTCTTCAAACGTCATAGAAAAACATCTTTTGTGACTTGATTCACAAGGTAAAAGTTTTATTTCTACTCCGGCGGCGTAGAAATGAAATAAATAAATAAATAAATAAAAATCCATAGCAACTCTATAAAATGAGCGAATAAGAAGTAACTTGTAAAATAGAAACCTGTCATGTCGCTCGAAGTTGCACTATACACTAGACACTAGATAAACTAAGAATAAAGTTACTAAAATCTCCAACAGCTGTCATATTTAAATTGATAATCTACAAATTGAAATATAATCAGTTTATATTTAACGAAATAACATAATATAAAATTCCTCGACATATCCATATCCTTCACCAATATTGTTAAAATTCCATCCGATTAAACAACTTTAAGGGCCGTACATGGCAATGCTTCAAATTCTGATATAATTGCACATAAGGAGAATATAAAATTGCATAGTTTTTATTTAAACGTCAAAACGTGAAAATTTTCACTTGAATGTTTATAACAAAAATTGAACAAATAAAAATAAAATGTTTATAATTACTGTAACGTCAAGTTGAAATTATTTAATTTAAATACGTACGTTTGAAGAAAAACTATAATGTGTCATTCGGAGTAAAAGTGTCATTGTGTGCCTCGCAAGCAATTGTCCGACTCGCAATCGCTAGTCGTGCAAACTTACATGCTCGCCACACAAAGTGTCACTTTTACTTCTAATAATAACACAATATACTATTGTCAGATAGTTATCAACACATAAATAAAATGAACGGAAAACACCGATTTAGTGATGTTTCTGATCATGAAATAAATCAAAAATTTGTAGAAACCTCTTTTGGAAACACCTTAATTGATAATTACTCGGTATGAAGGCGATTATTTATATTAATTTTGCCTTCTCAAAGTTATGTTCTAGTTGTCAAAACAGACTTGCTAGCTGCACCATGTTAATGAATAAAGCTAGTTAATTACGACATAGATGGCGACACAATAGCAAGACAGTGGCTTTCCGTTATTTAAAACAAATTTGTAGATCAAAAAAATAATCTAATTAAATAAATTCGAGAGTTCGATAAATTACAAAATAATTCTTCAGTTTCTTTCTCAAACTTGTTGCCATTTGGCAATAAGTTTTCGAAAAATCTGTCTATTTATTTTCACTCTCTTGTTATATTACTACTGAGAATAATAACAGTAACAATGAAAAAACAAAATAAGTGAATTCCGCTCCTGTGGCCGGCGAGGGTGGCTAGCAGCTAGCAGACAGGTTGGTATGGTAGGGGTGGTCGGTCGGATCAGACACCCTCAAATATATTTATTAGGACGACATGTGGCGGCTATCTACACACCGCGCATCGCCCCGTTTTAATTATTTTATTAGTATTTTATGGGGTCAGTCTTGCGGCTTTATCGCCAGCTGAAATCTGTCAGAAATTATTCAAATTGAAATAACTGCACTTTGTAAATGAACTAAACTTTAATTTCCCTAAATTTCAATTTCACCTCGAATTCATTAATTTTATTAGCCTGCATAATTTCTTTTTTTATTAAATTCATTGTTATTTTAATGAACCAATTCATGATGATCTATAATTCTACTGTTAATATGATTAAGGAAAATTTTTAAAAGATGGGTATTTAAGTATGTTATTTGAAAATTGAAAATATGTACATACAATTTTTTAGTTTTCCAATCGATATCGTTCATTTTCGTATATATTATTATTATTATTATTCAAGAAAATTCATTCCAATTCACCTGTATTCGAAAATTTTGTCACCGGTAAATTGATCGCGGAAAATCAGTGATGCCTGGAAAATAATATATCCCTAGTAAATTAATCGCCGGTAAATTTGTGGCGGTGAATATTAATCAATGAAAAATCGATCGCCAGAAAATTAGTGTCTGAGGAAATTGACCGCCAATGTATCGATCGCACGGTAAATTGATCGCTAGAAAATTTAAGCGTACAAAAAATATTGTTTATAAGAAATCAATTAAATGAGAATTCACAAATGACACAAAACACTCTTGAAAAATTCAGGTTGAGTTTCGTGCGTACCATTTCTGTCGTCAGAAATAAAACGTCATAACTGAAGTTGGGAGCAGACTGTGTCCCTTTGTCAGAATGCTACGCATAATCTAAAATTTATTCATTACAGTAGTGAAGTAGTAAATTTTGTTGTCATTAATTTTGTTGGCGATAGATATTCCTAGCGACTAATTTTCTGGCGATCAATTTTCCTTGTGATTAATTTTCCACGCGATCAATTTTCCGCGATAAATTCACCACGAACAATTTACCCGTGATGAATTTATCGGAACCCAATTTATCAAAAATGTTGTTTTATGAATTAGAAAAACTTTTTAAGGTCGCCGTCGAGTTAGGTTAGACCTTCTCAACCTCAGCAGATCTCTAGCGTTACATTCGCAGGGAGAGGCGCGAAATTGTTTCTTGTCCTGTTTATATTATGCTTTTCGGTATGACCAAAGTAAGGTTGATGTCGAGCGCGGCGCAGTGGCGTAGCCAAGGGGGGTATTTTCGGGTTTAAACCCTCCCCATTGGTAATATTAATACATATTTTATTTTAATAAATAAATGATCTATTTCATAAAACGTATAAGTTTGACATATATCTTATTTTAATAAATAAATGATCTATTTCATAAAAAGTGTAAGTTTGACGCAAAATTGTATCTAACGAAAATAGAGTAGGTACCTATAATATGTGTGAGTAGTATTTATTTCTACACAACGAACTCTCTCCCCCACATATATTCAATATCCACCCCCATTTGAAAATCCTGGCTACGCCACTGGCGCGGCGTCATAGAACAGAGAATGACAGCAGAGCTCCAGAAGCGCGCTCTGGCACTAATTTTAGATTAAGGTATAGGGCAATATCGTAATTCTATTCGTTTATAACAATTACTTATTTCATTAAAATTTAATTCCATTAATCATTATAAAATATTATCTTCATATGATGAAAATACTTTAAACCCAATTTTTTCTCTTACTATATGATTATTATAAACAATATTATTATACAGGAAAGTAAGAATTCTTCGTACTTGCAGAATTAATAAAATTTATTCACGCCGACGTTTCGACTATACAGGTGTCTCAGGACGAGCTTACGCTATCTATATTTTAAATACTATTTAATATAATTTAACGAAATTTGGTATTTAGGGGTTATCCAACATGCCCGTTTTAACTAACATATTTTTAAAGCAGTAGCACTTCCGGTTTGACCGGAAATTGACCTCAACTTTCTTATTTTAAATAGAATACGCTATATTTTATTTTACCATTGAATGCAGCGGAAAATTTTACATATGAAGCAATAAAAACATTTTACTCATGATCAACTACTTCCGGCGTTATTAAACTTTTTTTGATTTTTTGTCTGAAATCCGGCACATTTTCAAAATTCTGTATATCGAAAACGAGATCGAACTTTTATAATCTGTAAAGAGCCTTTTATAAAGGAGACTTTAAGCTACATTATCCATAGAAGAATCCTGGATTATTTATAAAAATGTGACGGGTACGTTACACCAAAATTGCAGTTGACAAACTTCGAAAAAGACAATTTTTTTCAATAGAACCCCCCCTTTTTTATTACATAAATGTGTACTACGACAAAAAATAAGGGTACTTTATGTAACATGTCCTATGTTGAATGTTGATAGAATTTCAGTAAATTAAATTAAATGTTTGTTTTTACAAAGTCATCTACTTGATTTCTTAGATAATTTACCGTTGGATCAAAGGAATTTAATATGGTACCAGCATGATGGCGCTTCACCTCACAATAGCCATAGAATAAATACTGTTTTGGAAACAATTTTTTAACTCCACTGGTTTTTTTTGTTTGGGGTTACATTAAAAACGTCGTCTATCAAAAACCTTTAACTACTAAAGAAGATTGCCTCCTCGGATGATAAAAAAATGCTACACAAGAAGAAGTATTGAATAGAGTAACAATGTGCTTACTTATGAATGGAGGACAGTTTGAATATGTATTAAATTAATCATAGTTTTGTATTTAGAATTTATTTGTTTTTCCCATGGCTTACTTATCCGTATTAATAAAATAATTGTACCCAGATTACATTTTTTACTGAAATTCTATCAACTTTCTACATAGGACATGTTACATAAAGTACCCTTATTTTTTGTCGTAGTACACATTTATGTAATAAAAAAGGGGGGGGTTCCATTTAAAAAAAAATGTCTTTTTTGAAGTTTGTCAACTGTAATTTTGGTGTAACGTACCCGTCACATTTTTATAAATAATCCAGGATTCATCTATGGATAATGTAGCTTAAAGTCTCCTTTATAAAAGACTGTTTTCAGATTATAAAAATTCGATCTCGTTCCCGATATACAGAGTTTTGAAAATGTGCCGGATTTCAGACAAAAAATAAAAAAAACGTTGAATAACGCCGGAAGTAGTTGATCATGAGTAAAATGTTTTTATTGCTTCATATGTAAAATTTTCCGCTACATTCAATGGTAAAATAAAATATAGCGTATTCCATTTAAAATAAGAAAGTTGAGGTCAATTTCCGGTAGTGTTGCCACAAGACCAAGACCAGTCTTGGTCTTGGTCTCGTCTCGTCTTGGTCTTGTCGAGACGAGACCATCATTTGGTCTCGACTAAAAAAGTCGAGACGAGACGAGACCAGTATCAAGTCTTGTCGAGAAAGTCTTGAGTCTCGACAAGACTCTCGACTTCAGTTCAAAGGTATTTTTTTAAAACATATATTCTAAAAGTGCTTCAAAAATTGAGAATATTGCTGTAAATACTGTTCGAAAATTCGTATAAATAAGAGAGATTTTAATTTTTCAAATTTTGTAATTTTCTACTTTCATAGTTGTGTTTCAAAAACATTAATTTATGTAAATATGATGTATTCCTTATTCATCTAAATAATCCAAATGTAACTTTTAAATGAATTTATAATGTAGGTGGGATGAAATGAAAAAAATATAAATTTAGAATTCTTATGTTATTTTAATGCACCAATATTTTAATTAAATTAAAATCAACCTTTATTTTATAATATACATGTTTTATACGTATATAAATATGTTGATTTTAATTTATTTTTTGATTAATTCTCAATTAAAATATTGGTATAACAACTTACATATGACAACTGACTATATCTTGGAAAATATTTCCAATTTTCAAATAGCACAAAAGTTACATTTGTGCATTCTCCACATTAGCAATGTACTTCAGTTTTATTTATTAAATTAATTAATTATAACAAAGTAACGTTCCCTTCAAATATACAGTATTTTTCATTTTTAAAGAATCTATTGTGATTCTTAGAATTTTACGGAAATGCAGACAAAGATTTTACGATCTTAGGGAAATTCCAGGTCTGTGCCCCGGTTTAAAACAAGCATATTGTACTTCTCAACGGACGTACTTCTTATTCGCCTAAATATTTCACTTCATTCAAACATATGAATACATATAGCATATAGAAATAGGAATATATTAAATGCAAATAATGTAAACTATTAATACCAACAAATCAGTTATATAATTATTTTGTAAAGAAATAGTAAAAGTATAAAAAACGAAGATTTAATTCTTCTCAATCTTTGTATCCATAATTTATGTAAAAATACTTTTTCTGTGAATTAAAATAAAACATTTATCATTAAATGCCAATAAAAAAATTATGGTATCGGATATAAACAAAAATTTGGAAAATATGTACTTCATAAGATAAAAGTTTGTATCTATTATGTGATGTACCTATAATGAAAGTAAAACTTTATCTCAATAAAGTGAACTGTAAGGGACATTGTTAAAAATATGTACTTACAGGTATAACAATTTGGTATCAGACATTCTAAGAAATTGGTATTAAACATTTCTCGTAAAAACACGTGCAAAATACAAGTACACTTTCCTCGCCCGGTGTCATTGGTCATAAAGGCCTTTGTTTTCTTTTCGGCGTATTTTAATCTAAGGTTCAGTACAACTGGGTATTATAAAATACTGGAATATCCTTGTACTGGGATTGTAATTCATAATTTTTTGTTCATTCATATTTTCTTATTTTCAGCTTCGTTGATAAAATTGTTGCCAGTATATAATTAATAAAAATAAGCATAATGTAAAGATTAGAAAAGTTTGTAAGGAAGTGATATTTTTGGAAAAACCATTCCTTTGTCCCCCATCCCTTAAGTTTTATAGTCAGTATGAATCATATAACGTTACCTCAAAACATTCAGGGTCAAACTTTTGAAATAAAACAGCGGTTCTCAACCTGTAGTACACGTACCAAGGGATACGCGAAAGTCTAAGTTTTAGTTATCCACTTATTTAACATATATTTAGAAAAAAATAAAAAAATAGCGAAAGAAGTTACTTTTTTGGGGATTTTTATCCATTTACTTACTGCTTCATTTAAACATATACATATCTATTTAATTATTGCTATTAATAGAAATGCATTCTGTAGTTAAGGAATTGAAATTATATATTTTGTTTAGTAATGATAAACAACACTCGATATATACGTATATTTTCATATTAATTGTTTGAAGAGCTCAAGTATCAAGTTGATGATATTCATGGAAAACTTAATAATAAATATCTCAAATATTATTTGGAATTTTTTAATCGCGATTGTACTGCTGTTCTTAGAATTTTATGTACTATTAAATACGATTATTAAAAAAATTATTAATGGAGGCAAAGTCGAGAGTCTTGTCGAGACTCGAGACGAGACGAGACTGACATCAAGTCTCGTCTCGACAAGACCAAGACGAGACCACTCTAGTCGAGACCAAGTCAAGACCAAGACGAGACCGACCCCAAGTCTCGTCTCGTCTCGACTTCTGGCAACACTAATTTCCGGTCAAACCAGAAGTGCTACTGTTTTGAAAATATTTTAGTTAAAACGGGCATGTTGGATAACTCCTAGATACCAAATTTCGTTAAATTATATTAAATAGTATTTAAAATATAGATAGCGTAAGCTCGTCCTGAGACACCCTGTACTACAATAGTCTTCTTCAGGGCTAGAATGGTCTAGTCGAAAAAAGAAACCACATGTGGATAACGGAACATACAACACGGACAATTAAAAAAAAAATATGAATAAATAAATAAATAGTTAAAAACAACATATCACAGAGAGAGAAAATCGTCAAAAAATTAAAAACTTGTCTTGGATGAATACAATACATATGGAAATACAAATAACTCTTATTATTATAGTTAAAGGAAATTTGAATATAAGTTCGCCCATTAGATTTACATTTCTCAAAATTAATAAACAAAAGTGCATTTGTTTTTATAAATTCCTTTAATCAAAGGGATGGAATTACTCTTGCATTGTATTCGACAGCAACCTTAATGCTTGGGTTTTGTAAATATTTTTTGATATATCCGTGTATCAACAACAAATTATTGGTTTGTTGAAGAATAATATAATTTATCAATATATGTATTATTTTTTTTTGTATTTAAATTATAAAATATCACTTGACAATAATAATAAGTCCAACTGCTCTGTCTGTATATGATAGTAGATTCAAAATATAATTAAAGTCTCCCTGTATTCCGCAAAATTCTTTGCTTGGGTATTTAGGCACAGTTGTATTAATTTAATCAACATTTGTTAAAAGAAGAATAAATATTTATGAAAGTTGTGCATATTATAAATAAAACAAACAATATTGTAATATAATTTGGTTTAATTAAAATATAATGAATATTTCTTAAACAATGTAAAGTATTTACATAAAAGGATAGTATTGTAGCAACCAATTATAGAAATGTTTTCATATGAGGATAATACATCATTGTTTATCTCTTTACAATAAATGAGTTCGTTTTATATTTTTTCGAATCTCTATTGAAGCACAAATGTGCATCTTTCAGCAAGTTCGTGAGTAACCTATGTAGTATATTTGTTCGTACATACATACATACATCTCTAAATTAGGGTGAAGCGTAGAAGTTTATATTATGAATTCCTCTCATATCAGCCTGTGCGATACATTTTAATTTGTGAATGCTGTTATGAACTGGAACATATAAAACTCAGTAGCTGTTCGTGAACAAAGACCAGGGACTTCCTTGGTAAATAATTTGCTTTAATAATTCAATTTGATCGGCAAATATTATAAAATTTAAATGTTGGAAATGGAGTCCTCCACTACAGTAATAAATTAGAAAATTGGTCATTTATATTAAAACTAGACCTAAAAATTGTATGAAATAAACTATTAAAGTGGTCTTTTAGGTATAACACCTAACGTTTCGCCTAGAAACCCGAAAAAGTTCCTGCCTATGATAAATGCCGGCCATGAAAGCCTTAGTAATTACTTGAACTATTAAAGTATAAAAATTTGTTACCTTTTAAGATATTTCAGATTTTAATATAGTCGCCACATATTTGCTCTATTCCAAATTCTTACTACTTTCTGGTCTTGTGCTATCGCCTTTTTTGTAATCCAGAATCCAATATTCAAGTAAATGAATGCAGAAAATAACCAAACAACGAAAGTTAACCAAATAACACTTTTAATATTTAGTGCCACGTCAGATGGGTACTGAAAACCATACGTTCGTTTGTATTAATGTAAAAGTTATGTTAAATGGTATTGGCTGCCAGTGGAAATCAAAACTTGGATTGTAACATACGTACATAGGTCTTTTTTATTATTAAATTGCGTATTATCTACGCATATTTCCAATTATTGACTATAGTTATTTTAAACATATTTATATATTTTTAAGTGTTAAAAAACATTTTATGTTACTCCCATTATTAGTGAACTCTACTGTTTCAGAACAAAATAAGTTTAACATCTACGTCATAGAATATTTAAAAATAACATTACTACTTAACAATTAAGACTTTCTCGATTTATAGATCGCTTTCCATTTAGATAAAGTTTCACGAAATAATAATAAAATAATAATGCAGGACCCCATTTTGCATTTAAGAAAATAAATTATGTACCAATTATTTTGGTTAAAAAAAATAAATTTTCATTTTACCGGTATTTTATTTCGTTGAATTTATTGTCAGTTTAACGATATACAGGTATCAAAATTAACTTTCTATTGTAGTTGACAATCTATCATATGGGCACACATCTGGCTTTGCGGAGAATGAGTTATGTGCAATTTTTCCTTAGAAACAGAAAGACTGGTTTGTTTTTAAAAACTTTTACTTACGAGTATTGAGTAGATATCTTATACTTAAAATATAAAGATTTTCACGGCCTGGCTCAATTTGCAACGCCATTTCCAGATTCACACTTAAACAAAGTGAGTGTTCGGACTTTACATTTTCCTGGTCATTGTAGGCCGCTACCTCAAGAGGAGGAAGAAATGCAATGCAGAGGTATGTGAATGTGTTAACTATTCCAGAAGTCAAAGCTTTATAGTTGGAAATACAAAGCAACCGTAAGTTAATCTTCACGAAACATAGTCGCTAATAATGAGGATTGATTTCATTAATGCGAGACACAACTTAAACCTTAAACTTCACGTACATGAAAGAATATTTTTCATTACTTTCATACCAGCAGAATAGAAGGAATTTTGATGACGCTTGAACTTTGGTAATTTCATATTGACTGTGGTATCTGATTAGTCTATCCTAGCGTGGTTACTTACACATTCTTAAATTTACTTTAAATCATATAAACATATAATTTTCACTTACTCGTATATCTTCTCTAATGATTGTTTCTTCTCCGCCATCCTAAACAATAAAGAATATGGATACATTAACCATAAGTAATGCTTGCTAAATTTAATATTAAATGTATATTTTTATAAATAATACATGCTTAATGTAAAAAGGTAAGCACTTACCGTTACTAAAGCAAATTCTGGTTTGCAAGTGAATAATTTTCGTGCTTAAAATGCCGAGATGTATTTAATCAATGACGAATTATCGATGCAGTTTTTAGAGTGGTGATGATGGTTATGATTTCTACTTTTTACCTCTCGCTAAGAGAGGTATTGGATTCATGCTAAAAATCGCATATCAAGATTTTAGTGAATAAGCACGTTTTAGGGTCACTAGAATCCGATTTTAACATTTTCACAATGATGTCTCTATATGTGTGTGTGTGTGTGTGTGTGTGTGTGTGTGTGTATGTATGCATGTATGTGTGTGTGTGTGTATGTGTGTGTGTGTGGTGTGTGGGTGTGTATGTAAATGTAGTGTAGATGTTGGGGGGATGGGTTTTCAAATTCTATAAAACCAAAAACCAATTTAACAACGTATTCTTTAATGGCATAATGGGGAAGTTTAGCGACTTTTTTATTTTTTTTATTCCATGGGAAATGACTTGAAAAGTGATGTAACATGTTTTATTTTTTTCAAAAATGCCCAGATTTTTCGAAAAAGCCGATTTTAAGCTGTGATGACGTCGGTAGAGGCTTGGCGCAACGTATGTCGACTTATGCACTGACGCACGCGGTTGCGGTTACCAGTCATTTGAGACTGAGGTGTTGTTACGACCTACGTTCAAATGGTTCGATTTCACCGTTCTGTCTGAGTTTGCGCATAACTAACTTGTGACGTACTTAGAGTTTACCCAAAAAATATTAATTATAAATAAATGGAGCAATAATTTTAATTTTTAATTTCAATTTCAGCAGTCATTTTGTTATATTTGTGAGAAAATAGTAAGTTATGTAGAAATTTTTACCATGCTAAACTTCCCCATGGGAAGAGTTGAAAAGGTTTTGTTAACAATCTTTTAAATATTTTTTGGAAATTTATGTTACTTCAAATATTAAAGAATATAAAATTCTCTATCCGATACATTTTCATTATTAGAGATAGGTAGGGAATTAGAAATATATAAAATAATCCCTTGTAATGAATTTCTCGGCCCAAACAACTTCATGGAAACCAGTTGAAAAGTTAAAATGTTTAGAATTGACAGAAAATGTCAGTGTCAAAAATCCCAATACATTACTGAAGGCTTTTTCTGGGAAGCACATTTAATATTTCTTATTTTATTATTAATTAAATATTTAAAATTATAGATATTACATATTAGTACAAAAAGACATTATTATTATTATTAATATTATTTTTATATTTATTTATATTATTATTATTATTATTATTATTATTATTATTATTATTATTATTATTATATTACATACACGCATCAGAAATAACGCTAATCTCGTCAATGAATTTGAAGAATCTCGAACATTTAGGAACTTCCTCATACAATGAAAAATAGATATAATTAGAATTGTATGTATGCAGAAGACATGTTAAATACAATAAAAAACAATATTTGGGTAAAGTTCTGTATTTTTTTTTTTTTTTTGTTATAAAACTACGGTTCGATAGCGAAGTGCAATACAATACTTATATAACATAAAATAGAAATAGGGAGAGGTCTTGTGCTGGAGAGTAGGAGGAAACTTATTTATAGAATGAATTAAAAAGTATAAAAAATTATTAATAATAAATGTAATTACAATTTTTGAGTGTGTACCAGAAATGTTAAGTAGAAATTGTATTTATGTAGCCTAATATGGAAATGGCGAGAGGTCTTGTGCTGGAGAGTAGGAGGAAACTTATTTATAGAATGAATTAAAAAGTATAAAAAATTATTAATAATAAATGTAATTACAATTTTTGAGTGTGTACCAGAAATGTTAAGTACAAATTGTATTTATGTAGCCTAATATGGAAATGGCGAGAGCACTTGCGCTGGCCATTACCTCTTGCTAAGAGAGGTATTGGATTCATGCTAAAAATTGCGTATTCAGATTTTAGTGAATAAGCATATTTAAGGTCCTTACAATCCGATTTTAACATTTTTACGATGTGTATGTGTGTGTGTGTGTGTGTGTGTGTGTGTGTGTGTGTGTGTGTGTGTGTGTGTGTGCGTGTGTGCGTGTGTGTGTGTGTACGTGCGGATGTTGGAAGGACGATTCTTCAAAAACTATAAGACTGAAGACCTGTTTAACTATGGATACCTGAAACTGACATTCTTGGGAAGAGCTGAAAAGGTTTTGGTAACAATTGGGCAACCGGAAGTAGTAGTTTCTTTAAAAAATATTGAAGGACATAACATCTGACATATTTCAAATTTTTATTATATCTTCTATAAATTTAGAGATAAAGACGCTATAATATAAAGAATAACGGGATGTAATAAGTCCAGTAGGCTAAACTAAACTAAGGAAACCAGTTGACATATTCAATTGTTTGTAACATAGTTTGTAAATGACAGATGTCAGTGTCAAAAATCAACTGTTTTAGTGATATTCCCAAAGCTTTTTCTGGTATGTACATTTAATCTTTCTTATTGTTTTATTAAATTAAAATATTTAAAATTATAGGTAAAATGCATATATCCATCAGAAATACTGCCAATCTTGTTAATGAATTGGAATAATCTCTGACATTTAGGAACTTCCTCATACAATGAAAAATAGATATAATTAGAATTATATGTATGCAGAAGACATGTTAAGTACAATAAAAAACAATATTTGGGTAAAGTTCTGTATTTTTTTTTTGTTATAAAACGACGGTTCGATAGCGAAGTGCAATACTTTTTTATTTTATATTATACGATCATGCATAAAGAAGATGAATTGGCAAAGCCTAACATAAATATGTTTGTCCTTTGCACTAAAAGAAAAAAAAAAAACAAGTGATCCGTTGCAGGACTTCTAGCAGATGTGAAACATCGAAATTAATTTGCATTGTCTACAAAATAAACCAAATTTACATTTTATTTTATTTTGCTGATAATGCAAATTTATACCGCTCAGGCATATCAACAAGAATATTCTTCCAAATATTGTGTGTTGTGTTGTTGCGGGCCGCTGTTGAAATTATGTAGCTCAAGCTCGCAACGTGCGACACTCTGCGAGTCCAGACGGCGAGACGGAGAGAGCTGACGAGTTACGAGGCTGGCCAAGTGGCACGTAGCGTCGTGTCATTGAAGCATTCTTACGCCCGTATAGGCGTGCATATAGATGTTTCACATCAAAAACAACATTAATCATGAGAACCAGTGACCTGTAGTGGTAGCACGTACTTTAGAATTCTATCATAGAAAGTAGGCGAATGCGATTTTATTTTTACGAATCTTGGTAGCACGCACTTTAGAATTCTATATTCACTTTTTGATTTGGAAATTATTGGATTTTATACTATTAAAATAAGAAATATTATGACAGTTGTATATAATAAATGTATAAATTATATATAAAATGCATTTGAATACAACTGTAGCAAAATAATGACGTTACTTTGACACTTTCGCCTCAAGTCGTACGCTTGCAGGTGAATATTTTGAGATACACATGCTACCAAATTTTCGCTTCGTGGAGAAATTCGAAAACAAATGCTTCATTTGATAGAATTCTAAAGTGCGTGCTACCACTACTGAATTAAATAAAAATTTGGTCATTTAATTTAAAATTGTTTCCGAGCAGAGCCAGGGTGGGTCACTACCTACTTTAAATATAATAACCAAGTCATCTTCATTTAATGTTCTGTTTAAAAGATCAAACGATGATTATAGATTGTTCCAGATATTCGCCCCAATTCTGTAAGAATGAAACATGAAAATGACAGGCTTTACATTTATTTTTATTGATTATAATTTTTAGCAACGTTGCTATGACTTAACAACTTCCTTACAGAATTGGGGTGAATGTATCTTATCACGCTGTTCAGAATTCGATATACATAACTAAAATCAGCACACTAATTTGAATTTTCTTTAAATATTAACAAATATTGGATTAGTTTTCCCACACCTACACATTCCTTTTACATTTCTGACATAAACTTTATTTATAAAACTTGTTACAGCTATACTACTATTGGTACAATTTCTACTTTAGATAATAGAGAAGAAATATCTTGGAAAAGCAAAAGAAATGAGAAGAAAGATCAAATTAGGCATTAACCAACAGTAACTAAAATACCTTGGACATCTTATGCGAATGCCAAAGCAAAAAATCAAAGTATGGTGGAGTGGGGTAAGTTCGCAAACGGGTCAAGTGCATGTACCGGTTATTTTTATTATAATTTGAGCGAAATTTCTTTAGTTAGTATGTAGTACTACAAGTTACGCTCTTGTCCCATTTTCGGGGAAAGTGCAGAGTACTTGACATTTTGTACAATATCCTTTCAAAATGAGAATTTAAAGTAAAATTAGAATCCTAGTTACTAATTATTCAGTAATAACTGTGCAAAGCGTTTGATACCGACAGCGTTGAGTATTTACATACTGAAAATACGCAGGTTTAAATCTCAACTTTACAAAAACTAGTCTGCACTTACCGCTCTTCACCTTAAATAACAAAAGTTATCTAAAAGCAAGAATGACGAAAAAAATAAGTAAATAGATGGTGTAAAATATGAAATGAATATGGTACTTACAAATCATAATGTAAAGCTAGACGCGGCTGAAAGACGAAATGGTCGGAGCAACCACCCAGTTGGTCAGGATAAGGTGATTACATAACACCTGCAGAGTGCAGACCATGTACACAGCACAAGAGTAGGGGTACAGATCTAGCATGAACTTGCGCCAAGAAACCAGACTGAGGATGGCAGAAGATAATAGCAACTATAATTGCGATAGTGAAACACAAGTCTAGACCACATTTTAATAGATTTTGACGGTAGTATACGTAAAGGGTTTTAATAAATTATAAGAAAAACACTCGCTATGTTTCACAAGATTCAGCATCTGAATTAACCTCTCCGTAATTTTTTAAATGCTGGTCGAGCCCAGTTAGTAACTACGGACGTGTTTCGCTCTCATTAAAGCTTATCAGTCTGGTGTAACTGTCATCTTGTTGCAGAGACACTGATGAGCTCCAATTGAGAGCGAAACGTGGTTACTAACTGGGCTCGACCAGCATTTGAAAAATGACCAAGAGGTTGATTCAGATGCTGACATCTTGTGGAACATGATGAGAGTTTTTCTAATAATTTATTAGACTTTGTTTCACCGAGAGTTCGCTATTGTATTTTTGTTAGAGGGTTTTACGGAAATTGCGAAGAAAAAAGCTTTTCCCCAGGTCTCTGTCTCTGCTTAGGTATAAGTCATCATGTCTCATTGGAGAAAGGTCATGATATAATGTGGGGCAATACAACACACAACGTAATATAATCCGTGCTGTAAGAACAGTAAGAAGTAACAGATGCAAAAATTTTCCATACCGTTAACTCATGGTTACCTAGGGTTGTAAGTCATCAAATGGGATATAAACTGGAGATCTTCGGCTTACGCTGATTTAGTTGATAAGATTTATTTATTATTATTATTATTTTGCTTTATATTTCTCACTATTTCTGTAATGCTGGGTACCATTTACTTGCTTCACTGAAACACATTGTATGAAGTTAGGCACGGATATAAATCAAGATGGTCAGGACAGCCTCCCAGTACATTATAGTACGGGTGAAGTGCTCGTATACTTGAGAACTTCCTCGAGTTTTCTACAAGAAGCCTGATCGACAGTGGGGTGTAGATAAGATGTAGTTGGACACACACACAATATAACACATACGCCGCATCTAAACGGCTTCTTTTAGAAGCATGCATTCACTTTTACGAATCTTTGTACAATGCACTTTAAAATTCTATATTCGCTTTTTGCTTCGAGAATTGTCGGGTTTTATACTATTAAAATAGAAAATATTATGACAGTTTTATATAATAAATATATAAATTGGCTTTGTATTGAATTGTGACAAAATAATGACGTTGGTTTAATACTTTTGCCTCGAGTCGTACGCTTGTAGACGAATATTTTGCGACAAGCATGCTACCAAATTTTTGTTTCGTGCTGTCACTGCAGATCTCTACTTGAATACAAGCAACACAACACAGAACTAGCAAACCAAAGTAGGAAGTAATGGGTGCAAGAATCTTTTACCTGGGTAGCTGATATGTGGGGAAGCAAGTCGCAAGTTCTCAATTAATTACTTTGGATATAAGTCGTTATCTGTTCACAATGAATATAGTAGTGGATTGGCCACTGTACAAGGTCGGGCAACACAACACAGGACTGGCAACCCAAGATAAAATGTGATAAGTTCAAGAATTTTCTATTCATTTAGCTATAGTTAGCTCAGATACGCGGGATAGTAAGTTGTAAGCCTCCCAGTTAGGTTGCTGCGGACGAGCCTATTTCTACGTATATATTATTTTTATTATTGTTACTATTGCCGATATGGGATATGTCTTTATTATCTCATCGGTTGCATATGAGTCTAGAAATCGCGCAGCGGTCCATAAATAAAAATTAAAAAATATGTTATTAATATTATTATTGTTATTATGCTGGTTACAGTTAGTTTAGAATATAGTAACATGTTAAGTGAATAACCATTGAACCTATCTAACTATTTACATTACACTTATGCTTGACTCTATTGATGCCATACAAATTTGTGTATATGTATATATCCATTGACGTTTAATAATTAATTTAATAAAAATATCGTTCGTTGTTAGATGTATAGCTCCCAGCTATTCCCATATGTGGCGCTCAGAGCCTCTCGCTTCTATTTCAAACGTAGAGTATAAAACACGATAGCGCGTTTTAATTACTCCCCATTAAAATTGTAATTAATATGGTTCATATATGAGAATTAAATATCGTCGAATTTTATGCAAGCTACCGTGAACGGCTAAAACCGGAATAAAACTCTGTTAATTATAATTACAGGAGATAGGCACCCTCGTATTCGTATTGGCTTTGTTGCAGCTTATCGCGATCGTACTTACCTGTGAAATACGTTTCATGCTTTATTATTATTCAATTGTTTATTTCAATACCAATTTATAAGCGTTCTCATGTTGTTTCAGACGTATTAGGTACATCAACATGTCCATTAACTATGTCTTATCCCCGAGAATACCTAACTGAAATAGGAAAGATTAATACTTTTGACATGAAACATATATTGGCGCGTTTATACGGGGGTAAGAACGGCTTTTATGACGCGACGCTACGTTACAAGTTGTTATCCTCAAAGAAGAGTATCGATACATTCGAACTACTCGAATTTTTAATGTACATCTACGGTTGTACTAAAGGCAAAATTTCACAGGAATGAAAATCTGTACTTGTCTTGTAATAATAACCTGTAGATAGTAGTAACACTATTCTTCCGAACACACTTGATGACTGAATAAGGAAAATAACGTCATTTACAGTTGATTTGTTTATGACATGTACACAAATTCAAAATTTAGATCTTTATTAATTTTAAATAATTGAGTTTTACATTCCGTTCTCCTATTTTCTTTTAGAGTTGTGTCACTAAATATTCTTTCAAGTTTCCCTTCAATTTTGTATTTTAAATTTATTGAATTTCATCCGTTAATAATAATTTCGCAAGCTTGTGTGTATTATTTTCCGAGTCTGAGCTGAACGAGATACTCAAATTTAACTTTAATTATCATGATGAAAAATTTGGCTATAAGCATATGAGGGGCAAAAAATATGCGTTTTTTTTTTACTATAAACACGTTTTTATATGCAGTCAATAATTCATTTACAAGGATTTATTTGCAAAATGTATATTATTTGCTGCGTAGATTAACGACCTATGGTACCTGTCAGTGTGACATTACTTGCTTTTTCATGTTGCTTTATATTCCGATAATTTTAATTAATTATTTTGATTTATAATTTTTGTAATTGTGTTTGATTGAACGAGTCCCGGATGATATTTCATATTTTATTTATGTTTTCTGTTTTTATATTTTTAGGAAATAATTCATTTAATGTATTATTTTCATTGTGTTATGTTAATTTCATTTAAAATAATAATAAATGATTTTTGTTTTTAATATTTATGTTATAGTTATAATGAATATTATGAAATTGAAATATTTCGAACAATGAGACTACATATGCATATTTTTAATAAGTTCAAAATTAAATTACTGCCAATTATATGTGAAATAATGGTAGAAAATGAAATATTAATTAAAATCTATTTGCGTGTATATATGTACGTGCATACAGAAGTTGGAGTATATAATATATTCATTAAAATACAGGAAATGAATAAAAAATGTTATTTAAACATTTACATTTTATTTGAATTTTTATTGCAGCAATTGGAATGGATATTTTTTTAAATATTTTTATATTAAATTCCATTGTGATAAAAACCAATGAATTGTATTTTCATTTATTGCCACAATAGATGAGCAATCAGTATTAAATTTTTACAATCAAACCGCTAACTGCGAAATTAACAACAAAAATATTTAAAAATATCAATTATCAAAGTAAAAAAAAATATAATTTATATGCTGTGAATAAAAGTGTTCAATAAAAAATAATAAAAACAAATGAAAATTAGCTTTTATATGGTAATCTATTTTTTCTCTTTCAGGTGTTGTGAATATACTAAAATACAGGAGGAGTACCAACTTTTGAAGATAGCCCTACAGATATATATATATATATATATATATATATATATATATATATATATATATATATATATTTACATCCCACTACCATTGTGGCGTCCCCTGTGTAATTTTCTACATTCAAAGTGACGTCCTTGTGCATAAGACGTCCGTATACCGGACGTCATATGCACATGGCCTTATAAATTTTTTTCTGACATCAGGGGGGCCTCTAGTATCGTATAGCAAAATTTGTTATGGACGTCAGAATGATAGCGGAATGGAAAATGTATATTTTTTGTAGTTCAAAAAAATTCCACTTGCGGCGCTAGTGTCGTCCGGCGTATATACGCTGTATATACTGAAGTTTCATTCCACCGACATTATGAACTCCGTACGCTTGGCAACAGTGGAACATTGGGTTACTACATTAGCGCGCAACTCTTCTAATCGTATTTAAAGCTACATTGTGCACATATGATAGTATTTAAATTAATATTTATGTAATCAAACTTTTGTTTTGCAAAATCCTCTTAGTAAATACAAAGTCAAGGTAATAAATTTAAAAAAGGTAATTATTTAAATACTCGTATCATAAAACTGAATTATTAATTACAAAATATTGTGTAAATTGTAAATAAAAGCCAAATGTAAGGGTAAGAAGATTAATGATTAAATGTATGGAATAAATATGAGAACGGTGTGCTACAGTAAAATATATAAATAAAATATTTATAAACCGAAATTTTAAGTGTGTCGAAAAAGAGAGTGTAGAAATAATTATTAAAAGAAAAAATGTTTTAAACATATTAATATGTACTACAAACGATTTATTACATATAGATATTTTTTACTCTAGGTACTTCTTCCTATTTCTCCTCTACTTAAATACGTTAAAATATATTTGCTTTTTATTACCTCCCGCTACCCTTGGTAAGGGAGGTATAGGGATCGTGTTAAAAATCACATATCGAGAATTTAGTAAATGGCCACGTTTTAAGGTCCCTAGAATCCAATTTTAACATTTTCACGATGATGTCTGTATGTGTGTTTGTGTGTGTGTGTGTGTGTGTGTGTGTGTGTGTGTGTGTGTGTGTGTGTGTGTGTATTTTGTTAACGCTCTAATTCAAATACTATCATTCAGAAAATTCTGAAACCTTGTATTTCTACCCTATTCTAATATGGAAAGACACCATTCGATTTTGGTGTAAATCGGATAACCGGAAACGGCACTTTACTTGAAGCTCATAATGATTTTTCGTCAAAAATACCATTAAATGTCATTTTTTCGCATTTTATGCCATGAAAATTAAAGCTAATTGAATTTTCTACAGGTATACATTAATAATTTTTCTATAATAACCGGAACTATACGTGAAGCTTAAAATGGTTTTTCTTCAAAAAAATTTTTTTAAAAAAAATCCCGAAGCCTAAGATAAACACAATTCCTTTGTTACATAGTTTATATTTCAAATGAATGTAACTACAGGTGAATGTCATTGTCAAAAAACTAATTACTTCAAATTAATAATAGTGACATTTTAAAAAGAAAATATTAAATAAAGAAATAGTTATATGCAATGGAACAGTTTGCAGCATTAGTAAATAAGGAGGTATGTATTTAAATTAATAAAAATTAAATAGCGGGAGGTTTTGTGTTAGCCACATTAATTTTTTTACCTTCCGTCACCTTTAGGTAAGGAAGGTATTGTCTTTGGTCAAAAAATTCGGTAGTGAGTTTTTAATGAATAAGCACGTTTTAGGGTCCCTACAATACGAATTTACTATTTTTAAGATGATGTCTGTATGTATGTGTGTCCGTGTGTGTGTGTGTGTGTATGTATGTGTGTCCGTGTGTGACAAATTTTTCTCCGACGATAACTCCAATACTATAATTCTAAAAATTATAATTCTTTCGTATTCCTCTTCTGTACATCCATATGAAGAGTTGATTAGATTTTGGTTATAATTGATCCACCGGAAGTACCATTATTTGAAGTTTTTAACAGTTTTTCTTAAAAAAACGCAGTTAAATATTATTTTTTGACATATTGTTATTATATTTATTAAAGAAAATACTCTTCTCTATATGGTTTGATTATTCATTTTCCTTCATATTCAATAGATGTAGAGTTAAAGCATTATAAGGAAATTAATTTTCAAAAATTAGTCAGCTTTGCTATTTATCATGGAAACAGCTGACATAATTATTAAAAAAAAAAAAATTGACAGATGTTAGTTGCAAGTGCAAAACCAAATATGGAAAAAAGTATAGGATCTAAAATTGGTATGTCATAGTGTTGCTCGAAAGTGACACGCAGAGAAAGGCCAAAGAGAAGATGGAAGGACATTACTTAGTGTAGTTTATGTTATAATTTTATTGGATTTATAGAACCTTTTCAAATGAACTTTTGGTATGGAATTCGTAAAAAATAGTATGGGTTCGTGTTCGATTTTGCATGATATTATATAGAACCTGTTCCAAGGACCTTTTGGTATGGGATTTGTACAAAATACATGGAATTGAAGGAAGGTCTTGTGCTGGCCACAACAGATTATTTTATTATATTGTAATTTGAAAAATTTTATTATATGCCCTAGTGAAATATGTAAAAATATAAATGATCAAAAGTAATGTCAGATAAGTAATTTGTTTATGTGTAACAACTAAAGATTAATGAAACAAATTTATGTTTATGAAATACTCTTTCTGGAAATAAGCAGGACTGTTCGATGTAATAATAGATATTTCATAAATTTCACTTATTTGTTTTTACCTCCCGCTACCCTTGGTAAGGGAGGTAGGTATAGGGATCTTGCTAAAAATCGCATCTTGAGATTTTAGTAAATGACCACGTTTTAAGGTCAGATTTTAACATTTTCACGATGATGTCTATATGTGTGTGTGTGTGTGTGTGTGGATTTTGTCAACGCTCTAACTCAAATACTATCATTTAGAAAATTCTGAAGCGTGTTTTAACCCTATTCTAAGATGGAAAGAAACCATTAGATTTTGGTGTAAATCGGATAACCGGAAACGGCACTTTACTTGAAGCTCATAATGATTTTTCGTCAAAAAATACCATTAAATGTCATTTTTTCGCATTTTATGCCATGAAAATTAAAGCTAATTGAATTTTCTACAGGTATACATTAATAATTTTTCTATATATTTTACAAATAAATTTAAAAAATAATCTTTTTTATAAATCCCGATGCCTTTGTTTCAAAGATAAACACAATTCCTTTGTTACACAGTTTATATTTCAAATGTGTCACTGCAAAAAAAAAAAATTTGGTATGAATTAAAAATGAAATAGCTGGAGGTATTGTGTTGGCCACATCAGATTTTTTCATTTTATTTTTTCCGAAGGGGCTCAATAATTCTCAGGGGAGATTAATAATTTCAGAACAGTTTACAAGCTAAAGCTCTAAAATTATCTTTTGCTGTGATTTATAATATTTTATCAAATTTCCAGAATTTCGACTATACTCCTATGTTAAGTAAAAAAAAATTTGATGTGGGCATCACATTACCTTCCCTCAGTTGTATACAAATGCCATACAAAAAGTTTCTACATTTCCAGTATTTCATTACATTGCATTCTGGCAGTTCCATGTATTTTGTACAAATACCACATAGAAAATATCTATATTTCCAGTAAAATTATAACACAAACATATTAAGTAATTTACACTTGACACTGACTTATTATGTCAATTAGAATCTTCTTAATAATATGCCTATTATTGTAATTTCCGTAAAAATTTCAATTTATTGGAAAAATAGCCGAACCCAAACGGCTGCTTTTCATATATTTTACTATTTTATTGACATATGAAAAATAATTTGTTCAACAAATAGCTATTTACTTAGAATAAGCGTATTAAAATCGGTATTGAATATTAATAATAAGCTTATTATTATAAATTTCATAAAAATTTGAATTTATTGCACAAATAGCCGAAGTGCATCCAAACTGTTGATTTTCACATATTTTCACTCTTTTTTACAAATAATTTGTTTAACAAATAGAATAAAAATATTAAAATGGGAGATTAATAATCATATTAACCTTATTATTATATTTGTTCACTATTTTATTGACATGTAACAAATACTTTGTTTATCAAATAAAATTTTTATGACTATAATACAAAGGATGACGGCAAATTTTACTAAAAAAAATACTGCAAGTATTAATTCAGTTCATATTAATTTATTATTAAAAATAATTATCTGTACTTTTCAATTGTAAGATTTTGGGGTTATTTAAATAGTTCATTCTTCACTTATTTTCACATATTTACATTTACCGTCGGAGAAAATAGAATTGTTGTTCTTGTACACTAAGTGCAAGAACATTTCACATTTCTATCACATTTTGTACCAGCGAGTTATTGTTTACTTGTATAACGGGTATCTACTTTATTTTCGTTATATGTATGAGAAATACAATGGTAAAATTTTAATTTGGAGAAATTTTTTTCCTAATAATTTTAGAACAGAAGAATTAAGTATTAAAAATCACGTTTTAAATGACAAATTGATAGTTCCATTTTCAAATTGCTTACAGATTGCCAAATGGAATTACCATTATTAAACATTGTAGGAATCTATGATGTTTACAGCAAAGTATGCATATTGTTGTGAAAGAGTGCTTTGGTTTCTGCATCAGAATAATGTATTTAATATTGGCAACGCTGCTGGACGTCACTGTAACGGTAGTATGAATAAAAATATACAAATTGGACGTCACAAGTACTGATTATGTCTGAAGTATATACTGTGGACGTCAGATTCACTCAGTGTGGAGGAGCTCATAATGTCCGTCAAATGAAAGGAAACGTATATCGTTGTAAATCGACTTTATTGAAATTTGAACCGAAATTCATACACAGGGGGAAAAATAAGTAGATATACTTTATAAAGCAGGTACCTATCTCTATTCCTTTCGGTGGTTGCCACAATGTCCTAGCCATGAAAGGACGCAGCAATGATAGCGGGATGTAAATATATATATATATATATATATATATATATATATATATTGCTTTCTAATTTAAAAACGGTTATATATAAACACCTACCTCACACTATTTGCCGAGAGGTGGTTCTTTCTTTTATGTAGTTACCAAAATACAAAAAGTCAAAGTTTTATAAATTTATTGATTAAAGTTAATTTTATCTTCCTGTATTTTGGTAAATGAAAGGAATAGGACCTATTTATAACACATGTTTTTTTTTTACTTAAAACGACCCATAGAATATGTGGTTAAGCTATATTTCCACTTGTATGTACATACGAGTATAATATGAGATATATAATATAAATTATATTTTCATGGCTGATATGTTTGTGTTTATTTTATTTTGTTTTATTCAACTTAATGAATAAGTATAGATTTTTTGGTAAGATATTTCTACATCATTTTATTTTACGTACCTTTATAAATTCTTGAAAATAATTACCTTCTTTTATAAGATAAATAACTGGAAATAGCACACTTGACTAGATTTAATCTTAACCTCTTCAATTCACTATAATGTAGGTACTCGTAGTGCAATATGAAAATTTAGATGAATGAGGTTTATTGCATATACATTAATTTATAAAAATGATTTTGAAACTGGTCATAATGTATAAAACTTTGTTTTAAGTATATAAACTTAATCTCAGTAAACTTGTCTAAAATCTAACTAAAATAGCCTATTACTCTTGAGTAATTTACATGGTTTATTTATGTATGACAACTTGATATATTGTATAAAAGAAACTAACAGTCTTGGAACTAAAGGAACTTTAAATTCTTTATTTTTTTGTTATTTTTTGTTCTAATTCATAGCAAACTTAATTACAGAAACCAAAAAGTACGTCATTTTTAAATTTACATATCTTCCTTATACAAAGAGCTAATTTAATCATACTTGATGTTTTAGACGCAGAATTCAATTCTCTAAAACTTTTATTTGAAGCATTTATTTCTAAAATCAAAATAACACCTTTTTTTTCAAGAAAAACTGATAACAGCTTCAAGTAAAATATCACTTCCGGTTAGACTATTTTAACCAAAATCTATTATGTTATTGCCATTGATATATATGTATTATATACCAAATTTGAAAAGTTTTGGATTATATTTTAATATAGTTTTTCATTAAAATCTATTATAGGTTTCAAGTAAAGTACCACTTCCTGTTAGATAATTTTAACTAAAATCTATTATGTTATTCCCATTGATATAAAAGTATTATATACCAAATTTGAAACGTTTTGGAATATATTTTAATATAGTTTTTCAAGTAAAGTACCATTTCCGAAAGTTATGTAACGACCAAAAAGGGATGTGCACAACTAAATGTTATAACAATCCTAAATACAAATTTTTAACTTTCTACGGCTTGCCGTTCTTCAGTTATGCAAGATACGTACGTACATACCTTAAACGTACAGATGTCACGACGAAATTAGTCAAAATGAGTTCAGGCATGGTCAAAATGGATATTTCCGTTTAAATCTGGAAACCGATTTTTTTTGCGTTTTCAATACTTCCTTTACTTCGTACAAGGAAGTAAAAACATTGAAAAGAGAGTGAGAGCAGGATGAAAAATAAATTCAATTTCAGAAAAAGGAACATTAGTCTCAGAAAAAACAAAGCTAAAGTTTTGACACGAAGTGGAGCCCGATTCGAAGCAAGAGTCTACGTAGTGGCATAAAAACAGCAAACTATCTTCTAATCTAAGAAGTTTAAGGTGCTGTGATACAGAAGGTATTCTGTTAATAAGTAATTACAAGAAAAGGTGTTTCAATAAATGGACAATATTACGCTGATCTGCCGTGCCGAAACAATTAAAAGAAGCAATAAAGAACAAAGAAAAGGAAAATGGACTTAAAGTGAGCTGTTTTTGCACGATATCAAACTGTATACAATAACATTGCATTGGCTGCTCTTCACGACTTTGACATCCAAACTTTAAACCATTCTTCCTTTCTTCCAGACCTCGATCCGTCCGACAATTATTTATTCTCAACTTTAAAAAACCAACTTCCGGGGACAATATTTGAAGACGTTGAGCAAGTGAAAGCTGTAATTTCGGTCTATTTTGAATCAAAAACTTTAAGGAGGAACATGTCTCTGGAGAGAAATGTGTAGCAAAGGATAATTATTACAGGATAAGGAAAATGTGTAAATATGTGTATTATGTAATTTTATGTAAATTGTATTACAGTAGTATGAAAATATATCCTCGTCGTAAAGTCAAAACCTCGTATCTGTAATACAATAGTTTTTTTAAAAAACACAAAAAAAATGCTTTTAACTGAGAAATGTGTGTAATATATGCCCTATTGGTCATTAATACTTTATGGAATGGTAGCAAAATTAACTAGTGATGAAGGGTATAGTTGAGTTAAATTAGCGGTAGACATAAAATATGATATTTTTGCTATGTAACTCAGAGATACTAGGTTTTAAATTTATGATGACGAAATGTAGAAGATAGGTATATTATTGCGACAGCTCTAAGAATTATCTTAAAAATAAATATAGTTGGACCTGTTGTAGAACATATTAGTTAGCTTTTACCAGCCCCTTAAAATTTGTATCCAGTAAATATTGATTTTACAACAGAATGAACCGCTTGATTACATAAAAGGTCCAATATCTTCTTGTCCTTCTTTATAGTTCTAGTGTAGATACACCTTTAGTTGACATCGCTCACTACGAAGGGGGACGGACGTCGGCGCCGATGAGGAAAAGTCGCCACATAAGCAGCGTCGGTTGCTACGTGACCATTGATTGATGTGATTTTAACACACTCATTAGTTCGTATAGCCGTCGCTAGCTCTAAATGGTGCGGTGGTGCATGTTAGTGTCATATGACTAGTACAAGCACGTATCTCATCAATGCGGCACATAGCTTCTACCAATGAATTTCAAAAGGATTGAGAAAAATTAATATTAAATTGTGAAGTAGAAGATACTTATAATAACTTAAATAATTGCACAATTCATCTTAAGTTTTTAAAATGACTAGTTTACATGGCGCTAAGCAACTTAATCACAACTTGATAAGCCGCAGGTTTTAGCAAATTAGATACGGAGTGAAAATAACTAATAACTGATTAAGTACGGGCTGAAGTTAACTTCTTGTAGTTTTCGTTTCCAGAGCCAGGACATACACCGCGAAAAGAGCTGTGAATGTGTAAAAATAAGTAACATGAAAAATTTGGTTTTGTATTTCTGCTGTCTTATTTTGCAATTTCAGAAAAAGTATATTAAGGTAGTTGTTTTATAAAATCTTTAGATATGTTCTCGTTTTTTATACTCTCACTATGCTCGTTTTAAAAGCTTATTACATAATGTAATATATAATAATAGCAACATTCTAGTACATAAGGAAAATATACATGTAGATTAATATTGATTTATAATGTTTTTCTTGATAAGGTGTTTAATAAATATTCGCAGAATACTTATTTTGCAATGTCAGGGAAGAACTAATTTCTGAGAAATATGAAATATACTTCAGATTTGCCTTTAAGCATAATAAATGGTTTTTAATTAGTACTTTATAATGTTATATTTCTTAAATTCCTAAACAAGGTTTCATATTTTATGGTTACGAAAAATGAAAAAAGATTTTTTGTTAAAATATTCATTTTTTAATCTCCGGTTAGAATTTTAACTGTCGGTTAAATAAATAAAATTGAAACGAAAGGAGCTGTCAAATGACAAATTGATCATTGCTGTCAATAATCCGATTCAATATTGTTTATTTAACTTCCAGTTAAAATTCTAACCGGAGATTGTACAACTGGCCCTAAATGCGACTTTTCGATGTTGTGAATAACATGTATGTAGGTATAATTTATTTACAATTAAGTTGTTTCAATTTAGGTTATTGTAAATAAATTGAGTCGCGCTAAGGTCTCACTTCATGATACTGAACAGACTCATTGGCTGGTAGTGCGAGCTCGGTTTTAACTAAAACGCTGTTTTAAGAAATGTCAAATTTCATTATTTAATAATAAAAATAAATAATATGAAATTTATCACAATATGATTTTTAAGTAGAACTTAGTTTGTATTCAAACAAATATTTTTTAAAAAATCGTTCTTTAAACATAAGGGTAAAATTAAATATTGAAATTTGAATTTGACATTTCTTAAAACAGCGTTTTAGTTAAAACCGAACTCGCACTACCAGCCATTGTGTTTAATAAAATTTAACCAGAATCTTTATTATTTATCATATTATTTGTACTCTTATTTTTTAAAGAAAATCTTGCAAGATTTATATTTCATTTCACAGAACACTTTACAAATAATGTAGATTTCAATTTAAAAAAAAAATTACATTATTTTGGGATGTTTATATAATAGATTAACAACTTAAAATATAAATTGCAAAGAAGACTGTTTAAGGTAAAATTTCAAATCATTATTATAGCAGTAATGGTTACGCTCAATAGAATTTGGATATGGCATTATCGTAACGAGCCTCTTGGTATTGGAATCGAACCGCTTCTATCAGATAATCGGCCGTTACTCAAGCTAATGTATAATCATTAGGTCTCTCGTATGAGCAGCAGAATAACACAAATTACTTCACTCGGCTGCTGTGTCCAATGCTTGGTACATACCTACATGGCAGTACATGGTAACATGGTAGCTGCACTGAACTGGCCTGGCCACTGAGTGTGGAGTGCAATCATCCTATCACAAACCAGTGGATGTTTGATATTAGCAAATGATCATATATCATAGAAGAGATATAATGTAATGTAAAAATTATACTTATACCTACATAGAACCCATATACTCATATCTTTTTACCGTTCAATTATTCTAGAATGCTTTTTTCTGATTAAAAAAGACGTTTTTAGGTTTGTTCCTAAATAGGTGTGGGAGCGGCTGGGCGTAGGAAAATTTTGCCCAGCTTCCGGTTTCGGCTTTTTGGATGTTACCTACTTCCGACCAGATGTTAGTTACAGGCATGTAGTTGACCGTGAACTTTTCCATGGGAAAATTTTGCCATGCGTAAGATTTTTTTTCTTATTTGAATTTATTTTTACAACTGGGCTAACTTAAGGCCAACAAGCAAAACTGATGTATTACAAAGGTATCATGTGTTAGGTAAGTATCCACTTGTGACAAGGTGGGGCAGATCAATAACAAGCAAATAACTTTATTATAAAGTCTTCTAAATAATATATTTCTATTTTGTTATCTTTGTAGGACACAATTCTGTTTAGAAATAATTATCAATTTTTCCTGTTTAGTCCATATGTCATCCACTTAGATATTTAGTGTGTTGGCAATAGGCTATTCCACGATATTTTTTTTATTTTTTTATCTTGAACTACATAAGTATGTAAGACAATATGTGAAAATCCGAGTTTAAAATTCCTCCAAATAAGCGAGATATTGAGGTATGAGTTATAAATTTCATTTGTGACGTAGGTAATGTGGGTATACCAGAAGTAAACAAACAGTGGTTCAGAGACTTACGAAAAAATGTTGAGCAAATTACAAAATAATGTATATTTGAATTGTAATATTATATTTTATTATTAGGGAAAGAAAATATATTATTGCAATTAATTTATTTTACTTTTTTCTTATTTTACAAAAACATTTTGACATTCTCGAAGTTGGTAGCGCACAGCGCATGGTTGGTGACTCACGATTTCAAACAAATTTCAAAGGAGTGCGGCAGATATATCAACGAACATGCAAAGACAAGAAAATCACCCGAACAGCATCCGAACATATCCGACACACCCGAATAATTATATTCTTAGTTGTAGCGAGTAGCGAAGTGAGAGCAGAGCTCCATACAGTCCCCAAGGAACACAAATTAGTTTGTTATTAGTGCTATTAACTTTAAAAAAACTTTTCTTAAAACTTTTTAACTTGTATTATACCTTTTATGCAACGATAATTTACTGATTCTAACGTTTATACGACGTTAATGTCAGGCAGGTGGGGAATCTATTCAACTAATTTACAACGTTTTTTTAACTACTATATAACTTTCTATTATCACTTAAGTAACACTTACATTCAATAGTTGCGTATGTATTTTGCATGGACTATAATATGTTGGTTTCATTAAAGCTAATTGATAACAGATATATTCACTAATAAAACTATAATATGGGTTACTATTCAAACTTCAATACATATTTCTCAGCAAACTATTTTCTACCGTAAATTCATATTTTATCATATTACGAGTCGTATAAGTAGTCTAAGCATGACTATGTTGTATAATTATATGTACCAAGACTTGTAATGTCTTCTGCTACTTTTTAAATCTAAGATCATCTTTATAAATATAATATTTTTTACATATCTGTTGAACTCATTTTATAAACAAATTTATTTTTACTGTGAAATATTATATTATACTTGGAAAAAAATCAAGGGACATTATATCCTAAAATAAATAAAAGAAAATTTATGAAATTTTTATGAAAAATTGATTTTTGTATTTTTTTTAAATCATTCGATATTATAATGAATAAAGTATACTTATTATAATAAACTATATAGGAGAATAATTACTTGCAGAATATTAAATTAAAAACACAATAAAATTAATTTATACTAAATTTTACAAAATGGCTTCTAAACCAGTTTCTGTTTAAATGCATAAATATGGCCGTACATATTATAATTCGATATTTCAGTTTTAATAACTTCCTAAGAACTACTTTACATCAGTTTTTTAGTTGATGCATTAAGTTACTTAGAAACCATACTCCCACTTTCTTCTGTTTAAAATAAAACTGTTATTTTTGCAGTTATTTAAAAGTTTTAAATAAATTCATAAAACTTTTACAAAACGGTAAAATAACTAATATATGTAAACTTTAATGCATCTATACTAAACAATTATTTTTAAACTTTATTATAAAACTTTAAAATATCTGTTTATAAATAACTGTCAATTACGTTTCTAACACTTCCTTTAATTTAGTGCGAAAGACGTTAATAAAACTAAAACAATCGACGCCAATGAAACTTAAATATAAAACGTTTTAATAACTATTATGTGACCAAATAATAAGTACCACATATCATAACTTTGTATTGTAGTTTAGCAGACTAGAAAAAAGTTGTACAAGGCAAAATAACTTAAAAGTGTTATAATTCCGTTAAATGTAAGTTGCAGTAACAACATTTTTAGTTATAATGTCTTTATAAAAACTCTGTGTTCCTTGGGTCGGTGTTCAAACTTAAATCCTATTTGCTTAAACGCCCGTCCACATGTCTTACGTCATCAAAAGTAGCACTCCCCGTATTTTTTAGAGGGAGTAAAAAAAAATAGTTGGTATTTTTCTTATCGTTTAACTGTTATCTTTCATATTTTTGATAAACTTTTACTCTTTTCGATTACAGTGGAATAGCCTATTAAGTACGTAAGTTATTGCCAGCCTACTTGTAGAGTTGACATTTGCCTATGGATTCCGGATGATAACCTTTCACCCTAACCCCCCCACCCCATCCCTCAGATATGATCTACTGAAGATTTTAACCGTTTGTTTTTAGTCAGAAGGTGATTAAGTCTTATGTCGAAGACATGTACTGCCCGATTCACAAAAAAGTTTAAGCTAATCCTCATTTTTGGATTAGCGAATTCTACTCTAATTTTGACAGTTTATATCAAAATATAGTCTAATCTATTCCTAGTATCTACCTTTATTGATAATATCATGAAAATTAAATTTTAAATACCGGAGTAGAATAGAATTCACTAATCCAAAAATGAGGATTAGCTTAAATTTTTTTGTGAATCGGGCTGGTAGAGTTTTATGCTCGCGTTCTACATAACGCGAGTATTTTGGCCTAGGGATGCATCGGCATCTTTAGGATTTAGTTGTTTAGTTTTGTTCAATTATGTTTAATTTTATCGCTAACAAGAAGTTAGTAATAATGTAGATATGTGTAAATTAAAATTTAGTAAGTAAAATATTAAGTGTGCCCGTCTCCATAACATCAGTGTTCATCAATCACCTCTATAAGTAAGTGTTGAGTATCCAGTGTATTTGGTCATACAGCGCTCAATGAAGTGGTCATCCCAGTCATCGTCGGTTAGAGTGAATAAGAAGCTTCGCCATCAGACCCCCTCGTGTTACACACTGAAGCTTCCTAATAATTTAGTAAGTTTTATCTTCTGTTAATAATTTATGGTGTTGATTTATTTTTGTGATCGGATGGTTTTGATCTCTTGAGACGTCTCTGGCTGTCTGTCTGGCGATTAGTTCGTTTGGGTGTTTGTTTTATTTTCATGCGCCGGTGCGAATTTACTAATTTGTTCATGGACGTATTTGATTTTTAAATCCTTATGGAGGGTGTGACTTTTGACATACCATTGTGCGTTTGCAATCATGCATAGGATTTTATTCTGGCTTCTCTGGATGATATTACAATTTGATTTTATTGTGCATCCCCATAGTTGGATTCCATATGTCCATACAGGGATTATCATGGTTTTGTATAAGAGTATTTTGTTCTCAATTCAGAGTTGTGATTTTCTCCCGAGTAGCCAGTACCTACATCTGTTTAATTTTGATGTCGTTTCTTTTTACCTTCCGTCACCTTTAGGTAAGGAAGGTATTGTCTTTGTTCAAAAAATTCGGTGGTGAGTTTTTAATGAATAAGCACGTTTTAGGGTCCGTACAATACGAATTTACTATTTTTAAGATGATGCCTGTATGTATGTGTGTGTGTGTGTGTGTGTGTGTGTCCGTGTGTGTGTGTGTGTGTGTGTGTGTGTGTGCCCGTGTGTGACAAATTTTTCTTCGACGATAACTCCAATACTATAATTCTAAAAATTATAATTCTTTATAATTTATTATTTATTTTTATTCTTTTATTATACTATTATTGTGGTCCGGATGCGGTTATTCGCTACCGAAAATCGGTCACTTGAATATGTTATTATGTATGAATACGATTATGAATGTGGCTGTGGTGAAAGAAGTATGCATGGATAGGAATGTGTTGCGAAGGATGATTGTTTCGTAATTATTGTGGTGTAAAGATAAATGGTTAGTAAGAATGTTTTGTGAGAATGGAGAGACAGCTGAACTTTTATGTGGACGAGAAGAATGAAGTATGTTTGTACAGGAGTGTGTAGCGAAAGATGATTTTTGTGTAACTATTAATGTGGTCCGGATGCGGTTATTCGCTACCGAAAATCGGTCACTTTAATATGTTATTATGTATGAATACGTTTATGAATGTGGCTGTGGTGAAAGAAGTATGCATGGATAGGAATGTGTAGCGAAAGATTATTGTTGCGTAACTATTATTGTGGTCCGGATGCGGTTATTCGCTACCGAAAATCGGTCACAATAATATGTTCTTGAATGAATGTTATGATGATTTTGGGCAAGGCGGAAGAAGAATGTTTTTAAAGAGTTAAGTGATATGTGGAGCTCTTGCTTTCATCCCTTTTCTTATTATTTTCGGGTTTTTGCTAACCCACTAAGTGGGAAACGCGTGATTTTATGTATGTATGTATGTATAATTCTTTCGTATTCCTCTTCTGTTCATCCATATGAAGAGTTGATTAGATTTTGGTTATAATTGATCCACCGGAAGTACCCTTATTTGAAGTTTTTAACAGTTTTTCTTAAAAAAAACGCAGTTAAATATTATTTTTTGACATTTTGTTATTATATTTATTAAAGAAAATACTCTTCTCTATATGGTTTGATTATTCATTTTCCTTCATATTCAATAGATGTAGAGTTAAAGCATTATAAAGAAATTAATTTTCAAAAATTAGTCAGCTTTGCTATTTATCATGGAAACAGCTGAAACATTCAAAATTCTAATTGACAGATGTGTGTTGCAAGTGCAAAACCAAATATGGAAAGTATGGGATGAAAAATTAGTATTTCATAGTGGTCCTCTCAAGTGACATGCAGTGAAAGGCTGAAGATGTATCGCAGAAGACTTGAGAAAGGAAGGACTGTGTGAAGAAGATGCGTTGGACTGGAATGAATGGAAGAGAAGAGGAAACAGCGACCCCTAATAAAATAGGGGAAAGCTGAAGCAGAAAGTAAAATGTGTCAAGTGCATTTTTCTTAGTGTATGTTTATGTCATAATTTTATTGGATTTATAGAACCTTTTCAAATGAACTTTTGGTATGAAATTTGTAAAAAATAGTATATGTTCGTGTTCGATTTTACATGATATTATATAGAAACTGTTCCACGGTCCTTTTGGTATGGGATTTGTGCAAAATACATCGAATTGACGGAAGGTCTTGTGCTGGCCACAACAGATTTTTTTAAGTGATTTCGCCATGTTAGTCCCTTATCAAGTTGCATGCAAGTATTTCACACGTTTTTTTTTTTTGTGTCAAGTGTTTCCCGTTGATTGTGACCCATGGGCAGGTTATTTTTCTGTTTTTGAATATTACGTCTGTGGATTTTTCTTCGTTAATTTTTATTCGCTATTTTTCTAACCATTTCTGTACGTCGTCGAGTGATTTTTGCAGCAGGGAAGATGAAATGCTGTGTCATTAGCATATGTGATCGTTAGGATGCTGTTCCCACAGGGTAGGTCACCTTGTGGGAGGCCTGCTTTGATCTTTTGTGTTTTTGAGACGATAAATACGATTGTAGCAGTAGGAAGTACGTGTGTGGAAGTTTAGTTTTTATTTTGTACAGTAGACTTGTTTGTTTTGAAGACTGCTATCAGTTTCGTTGATGATTCTGTGCACTTGTTGGGTGGTCGAGGGTTTCTTCTTAAAGCCGAAATGGTATGTTGGTAATATCTCTTCCTCATCGATTATTGTGTTTAGTCTTTTTAGTAGTAACTTCTCAAGGAGTTTTGAGAATACCGGAAGCAGAGTAATTGGTCTATATGACGTGACTTCGTGCAGTGGTTTTCTGGGTTTGTGTATTATGATAATTTCTCGAAATTTCAATTGCAGAAATTCAAGCAGAAATTAAAGTTTTCAAAATGTATTTAAGTGTTCATATTATTATAATTGTTATTGTTACTGCTTCTTCATACTGTCTTTATACTTTTAATATTATTTTCATATTGTTTTTCTTGTAAATTGGGTTAGGTGGTAGAACAGCTTTTAGCTGAACCTCGCCCTTAATGGTGTATTTTTTTCAACCATTAATAAAGAATTTATTTATTTATTTATTTATTGTGTTGGGAAATAGAAGATCTTAATGATTGCATTACATATATTATATATATAACGAGGTCTGGCAAGTAATGAGACTGATTTTTTCCGCGGTCGTGGTAACACTGCAGCTTTGAAATTTTTTACTTATTATTTTGGCATTCCTGCCCTATCGATAGATGTGTTTACCACCCCGGTACGACCATTAGTTCATCCGCTGTGTCTTGTTTTGAAGAAGTGTGTTAGTGGGTGTTCGTCACGAAAATGGAAAAGCGTAATTTAGAGCAACGTTTTGCGCAAACTGGGCGACTCGGCAACGGAAACGTACGGTAAAATCGTAAAATACTTAAAGTGTATGGTGGCGATTCTCTCACTTCTATCAGTCGTGCACAAGTGTTTCGTTGGCACAAAGAATTCAAAGTTTGTCGTGAGAGTGTGGAAGACGAGGCGCGAAGCGGGAGACCGGTTGAAGTGCGTACTGACGCGAATGCGCAGCGCGTGCGCACTCTAATTCGCCAAGATCATCGTGTAACTGTTCGAATGTTGGCTGACGAACTAAATATCAACCGCGAAACCGTTAGACAGATTTTAATTAAAGATTTTGGGATGAAAAAGCTCTGCGTGAAGATGGTTCCGAAGAACCTTTCGGAAGAGCAAAAACTCCATCGAATGTCAGTCGCTGAAGATTGTTTGCAACAGGTGGAAAACGATCCTACGCTGATTGACCGGATTATTACGGGTGATGAGAGCTGGTTCTTCCAATATGACCCTGAAACGAAGCACCAAAGCCAACAGTGGCTGTCTCCAAATGCCCCGAGACCAAAAAAAGCTCACATGAGCAAGTCCAAGATGAAAACCATGCTCATCTGCTTCTTCGACAGCCTCGGGGTGGTCCATACGGAGTTCGTTCCATCTGGACGGACCGTTAACCAGATCTACTACCGCGAAGTACTCGACAGATTTCAAAAAAGAGTCAGAGTGCGTTCCGACATCTCACGAACTTGGATTCTCCACCACGACAACGCGCCCTGTCACACCGCGTTCAGTGTGACCCAGTTTTTGACCTCCAAAGAGATCGCGGTGTTACCACAGTCGCCGAACTCGCCTGATTTATCACCCTGCGACTTTTTCTTGTTCCCCAAAGTCAAGCAGGTGGTAAAAGGAACGCATTTTGAGTCGATTGAAGAGATCCAAGAGGCCGTGACGTGGGTACTGTCGGACATTCCGATCATAGTTTTCCAGAACTGCTACGATGCATATAAATATCGTTGGAATCGCTGTGTTGGTGCCCAAGGGAACTATTACTATAACTATTTGTTAGCATGATTAGGATCATTTTGGCAAATTTTTGGCTATTTTTGCGTTAATTAAGTCATATGCCGGACCCAGACATATATATATATATATATATACAGGGTGTCTCTTAAATAGGGGGAATTCCTGAGGCTAAAATAAGACGATTTAACTAAACTTGCTTTTACCGGAAAGTGTACAATTTAGCCAGAATTTAGCTTCAAAGTTCTTCGAAAAAAAATTAATTTTGCTTGTAATAACAGAACGCTTTCTACGATTTGGATGAAATTTGGTATGACAGTTCATATGGTTATAAGTCAACTTTTAAGGTGATACTTGTTATTATTAGTGAACCACTAGTGTATGAAACTTAGGTGTACCAACATTGATTAGACCGTAACTTTTTAATGACCACGCCGGTAACACAAAATTATTTTTTTTCTGTAAGATACATTCAATAGTAAACTTTTCTCTCTCTGTTTAATTTGTGATATCTGTTACGGTTCAGGCAGAAAAAAATAAAATCTGAGTGACTGCATCGTGAATTTTTTTAAAATAAATTTAATCTAGCAGTCTATCCAAATGTCAAACACGAGTTGTCAATCTTCTCAACTTGTTTAGGAGTAAGATAACATATTTATTCGTGTTATTTATAATAAAGGTACCTAGTAAAATATTATTAGGCCGAACAAACGGATGTTACTAGTTTCTGAATATTGCGAAGAAATTTTTTGACAATCCATAAACAATTGTTACTGTCATTAGAAATTAGGTGTTTGAATTTGTATAGACTGCTAGATTAAATTTATTTTAATTTTTTTCTCCCTGAACCATAACAGATATCACAAATTAAACAGAGAGAGAGAAAAATTTACTAATGAATGTATCTTTCTGAAAAAAAAAAAAAAAAAATGTTGGGATACCTAAGTTTCATACACTAGTGGTTCACTAATAATAACAAGTATCACCTTAAAAGATGAGTTATAATCATATGAACTGGCATACCAAATGTCATCCAAATCGTATAAAGCGTTCTGTTATTACAAGCAAAATTAATTTTTTTTCGAAGAACTTTGAAGCTAAATTCTGGCTAAATGGTACACTTTCCGGTAGAAGCAAGTTTAGTTAAATCGTCTTATTTTAGCCTCAGGAATCTGTGGTTAAGCCATGTCCTCCTATTTAAGAGACACCCTGTATATATATATATATATGTCATTTAAGTATTTAATCTCATTTTCTGTTTCTGCTAGAGAGAAATGCTTTGTAGGAAGTGACATCTGTAATGCGCAAATTAAAAAGTTTTCGTTCTCTCCTTCATTTTTTTGTGGTGTTACTGGATATGGATGAAATGTTTTGGGGAAATGTTTTGCGAATAATTCGACCTTTTCAAGTCTTCTCTTGCCCAAGTTCCATCTGTTTTTCATACGGGTGGTATTGCTTACATGGGTTGTTTGAATTTTTTTGCCGTCTTCCAAAAGAGTAATTGTTTTCTGGTAGCGCTGAGAAATTATAAAAATATTGTTCGTTTTTTAATAATAATAATAATAATAATAATAATAATAATAATAATAATAATAATAATAATAATAATAATAATAATAAAACACTTATTGATCAAAAAGTAGATTAAAAGCAAGAGTTCAGCTTCGCTGTTTTTCCACTTTGCTAATACATAAATATACAAAATATAATAAAAATTCCAATATTCAGTGACAGAAAATAATCAATAAAATGTATGCAAAAAGCAATTAAACATAATCATAAAAAAACATTACATCAATTAACATACATGATTGAATATATTGCCTATATAATAAAAATCCCAATTATTTACTAAAAGAAAAATAAAAAAATAATAATTATGTACACATACAATCATCAAAAAACTCTTGAAATTCAAACATCTAATTTGTCTGTTTACAATAGCCGTCAATCCCCAATTTAATTCTTTTTGTTTAGCGGAGTGTAAAATATTATTTTTTTTGTTGTGCCATTGTATTGTAATTTTGGATTCTTTATCATATCTATTTCTCACTTTGGTAATAAGGTATTAGGCTCAAGGAAATTATGTCGGTAAACTTTATTACATGCTGATGCTATGGTACTTGCTTCCGTGAACGGACATACATTTCCAGTCCTAAGAAGCTGTTTTCTAAATTTTAATGAGGCCTGCGTGAGAATATATCTAATATACAATATTCAACTAAATCCCGTTGCATATTAAACTCATCGTTGTGTCGGGGCTGTTGTACGATAAATCTGGTAAAGGTCCAATATAATCTAAATTTGGTACGATGTTGAATAAATTTGGAAAATATCCTTTCTTTAAAATTCACCAGTGAGTCCGAAGGCCTTTGGTAATTTTAATAATCTCATAGGAAAATAATTTAATAATCTAAAAAATTTTCATCGATACAATTTTTGTTCTACGCATTATTAGGTCATTTAACATTGACCCGGGCTGGAAGTAAAAAAAACTCAAAGAAGCCGCAAATTTCCGTGCTAGACAAAATTTTCCCAGGTTCAGGGTCAGCTACACACCTGTAATTAACAATTTCTTGAAGTTCAATGCCAATTGCACACTTGTAATTACCTGGTCAGAATTCGGCAACTTCAAAGAAGCCGAAACCAGAAGTCGGTAACATTACAGAATCCACAAATTCTCACGCTAAGCAAAATTTTTCGAGGAAAAAGTTCAAGGTCAACTACACCTCTGTAACTTACACTTGATCGAAGTTCAAAGCCAACTACATATCTTTTATAATTAACACCTGGTCGGAATTAGGCAACATCTAAAAGCCGAAACCTGAAGTCGGTAACATCAAAGAAGCCGCAAATTCTCGCGCTAGGCAAAATTTTTTGAGGAAAAAGTTCAAGGTCAACTATACACTTGTAACTAACACTTGATCGAAGTTCAAAGCCAACTTTACATCTTTTATAATTAACACCTGGTCGGAAGTAGACAACATCTAAAAGCCGAAACCGGAAGTCCGTGACATCAAAGAAGCCGCAAATTTCCACGCTAGGCAAAATTTTTTCACGTCCAACCGCCCACATACCTACTTTTCTAGATAAAATCCCTTACTAGTTTCAAAAATTTTCGTATACTAAGTAAAATTGACTGTCGGGTTCAGAAATAAAATATTATAATTATGACAAAGCGGCATAACGTTTATGGTTTGCTTTATACTACTGGATAAAATAGGCCATTATTTGCGTCGCTGTTTTGAAGACATACATTATCTGGTACTTCTCTTTGTCCTGAGTGCTTTGTTTAATAAATAATGTTACTATTCCTTTAACATAAATGCTATTTTTGTTGAAATAATTTTTAACTACAGTTTTAATATTTTATATTCAAGGAACAGCAAGATTATTTTACTGTATTTTACTATACGAAGTATGTCTTCATTTCAATAAAGCTGCGCAAATAATAGCCCGCTGATACCCAATGTGAGCAGTGATCGATATGTCGCTTTGTCATAATTACTATATTTATAGTTTTATTGACCAGACAGTCAATTTTTCTGATTACACCAATATTTATTTTTGTCTTTCTTCAAACTAGTTTGTTGAAACATATGATTAGAAGTCAGAATTGAAAAAATTAACTTGAATTGAACTTCATCTATCAAATTTCGACTTTTTGCTATATTAAAACATAAAAACCCAACAGCATAGAAAATAAGTAAAATTATTTAATAATAGTTATTTACGTATAGAGGGCCAAAAGAAAAAGTTTATTTGTTCAAGGGCGAAGATTTTAATTTTGTTTCGGCGTGAGGTAAGTACAACATTTTAAGCACGACTGAGACACATTGAACTAGCAGAATTCATGAAATTATTGTTTTTACCTTCCGTCACCTTTAGGTAAGGAAAGTATTGTCTTTGGTCAAAAAATTCGGTGGTGAGTTTTTAATGAATAAGCACGCTTTAGGGTCCCTACAATACGAATTTACTATTTTTAAGATGATGTCTGTATGTATGTATGTATGTATGTATGTATGTATGTATGTATGTGTGTGTGTGTGTGTGTGTGTGTCCGTGTGTGTGTGTGTGCGTGTGTGTGTATGTGTGTCCGTGTGTGAGAAATTTTTCTCCGACGATAACTCCAATACTACAATTCTAAAAATTATAATTCTTTCGTATTCCTCTTCTTTACATCCATATGAAGAGCTGATTAGATTTTGGTTATAATTGATCCACCGGAAGTACCCTTATTTGAAGTTTTTAACAGTTTTTCTTGAAAAAACGCAGTTAAATATTATTTTTCGACATTTTGTGATTATCAATATGAAAGATTATCTTATTCTCTATACGGTTTGATTATAAAGTTTCGTTCATATTCAATAGATATAGAGTTATAGAGACATTAAGAGAGATTAACTTTCAAAAATTAGTCAGCTTTGTTAAAATTATGGAAACAACAGATATATTCAGAAAAATTTAATTGACAGATGTCAGTGTCAAATGCAAAACCAAAGTTGAAAGTATAGGGTCAGAAAGTTATGTGTGAATGTGATAGAGTGTCCCTCCAAAGAGAAGAAGATGGAAGGACTGTGTAGCAGAAGATTTGAGAGAGGAAGAATTGTGTGAAGAAGATGCGTTGGACAGGAATGAGTAAAAGAGAAAAGTAAGAAACAGCGACCTCTAATAAATTAGGAAAAGGAACTTTCGGTATGGAATTTGTAAAAAATAGTGTGTTCGAGTTACAATTTTACAGGATATACAAAATCTTTTTCAAGGGACTTTTGGTATAGGATATGTTCAAAATACATCGAATTGACGGAAGGTTTTGTGCTGGCCACAAAAGATTTTTTTTAATACGCGTAGGAAACCTCCAGGTAATCGCCATGGGAACTAAAATGTTAACAAACGATAATGATACAGTTGTCAGTTGTGCGTAAATTTAAATTAAATGCATAAATGTGAATATCTGCTTCCATGTTACAATATCTTGACAGTCACATACAGTTTTGTACTACAGTGGGAATAAACCTAGAAAAATGGTCAGGATCAAAAGCAAGAAATTACGAAGAATCATCAACGGATACCAAATCGCTGGTATGTTATAAAGGACGAAGAAATTTTAATTGGACATTCAAGGTGAGCGATCAGGGTTTAAGAAGAAACAAATGTGTAGTAGTGTTTCATAAGATTCAAGAAATAATCTTAACTGTGAAATTATTTATTGTTAAGACAAGGCAAACAGTTCTAGTTCAAGATGATACAAAAATATACTTGTAAGTATAAATATTTTTAAAGAAAAAATTTAAGCTTTGCTGAATATAAGTACTGTATTTTAAGGTACGTACATCACAACTATACTCTTAGTATATAGGCAAAAAACAAGAGAGCGAAAAAATTATTCTTCATGTCTACGATCGGTATATATGGTAAAACTTGAGTAAAATATGCTAATGCCAAACATATTTGATTTAAGTCCATTTTAACTCTGACGTGAAGATGGCGTTACATTTTAAATTTGTTTATTACTTGAGAATAGCTAAAACTGCAAAAATTAAACCAAATATTAGTGATATGCAGCAATATGTGGCAGTGCTATTTGCGATTTTGTACCTCTAACTTCTGTAAAAGTAATACTTAATAATAAAATAAGTAAATAATACATGGCATTAATTTATTTTTATACGAGTAACTTAATTGTATATAAATATGTATATAGTGAAATCTTCACAAAATTTACTTAATTATTTTGCAGTGAGTCTCATTTATTATTTATTTATTTATATATTTATGATAGAAAAAGTTCCTTGACTGGATATATTGATGAGGTAATAAAAATTTCTGGATTGCAGTCAAAACTTTTATTTTAAATTCTCGGGTCGACCGGTTTCGAGCTCCACATGAGCCTTCCTCAGGAGATGAGAATTAAAATTTTTTTAGATACATGGCAAAAAAATGAAAATGTAAGTGCAACATAAAGCACATGGATTTCGTCACAAGATAAAAAAATAAATAAAATAAATTATATAAAACTTTTATAAAAACTAAGAACAAATGTTCTACGTGAACCACACCCATGGAACTACTTAAGTAAAGTACTTTACTTAAAAATAAATATAATAAATTATATAAAACTTTTATAAAAACTAAGAACAAATGTTCTACGTGAACCACACTTAAGTAGTTCCATGGGTGTGGTTCACGTAGAACATTTGTTCTTAGTTTTTATAAAAGTTTTATATAATTTATTTTATTTATTTTTTTATCTTGTGCCGAAATCCATGTGCTTTATGTTGCACTTACATTTTCATTTTTTTGCCATGTATCTAAAATTTTCTTAATTCTCATCTCCTGAGGAAGGCTCATGTGGAGCTCGAAACCGGTCGACCCGAGAATTTAAAATAAAATTTTTGACTGCAATCCAGAAATTTTTATTACCTTATATATTTATATTTGAATTTTTTTAATATTTATATACAGTCACAGATATAGAAAACAGTGTAATTCTAATGTACAGAGAATGCAATAACGTGAATTGTTGTCAAAAATATATGAATAATATTTTGTCATGATATAATAATAATGATAATAATAACATTAATAATAGTATTTTGTCGGCTTGAAACTTTTATGATTTTATAGCCCACTTTATTTTATATTTTACAATTTTTGTTTTACATTTTCCTTATATTGTTGTAACGTGTTAGGGTTCTCACGTCGGGATGTGTTTTAAGGGTTGTTAAATTATTAAGTGTATCTTGTATTAACTATTGGTTTATTAATGTTGAAATAATACAGTTATAAATATTGAATATCGACTATTGCTTAACTATTGCTGTCTACTGGCTAACTCTAACTCACTGTACGGTAACGGAGCAGAAAAACCCTTTTGCATCTCTCCCACTACATTATTTGATTACATAGTGCAAGGCTCGCACTTTCTATACAAAGACTTGAAATATATAGTTCATTCCTATTTGCATTAGAATATATAGTTCAATCCGGTTTACAACATTCCTCCCCCCTTAAAAGATTTGACTATAAGGAAAATTTTACATTTTAGATGATCTCCTTCCACAAATTTTGGAAGTACTTGTAGGCCTAAAGGTTGTTCTTGCTTCGCTACTTTCAGAGGATACATTTTCAGTTATCAGATCTACAGGTTGTGGACGAGTAGTAAAATGAACCAAAGGACCAGAAGTTCTTTCTCTTCTTTCAGAGTTAAAATTTTGACTTATTTTAATACAAACACCTGCACAACATCCACAAGCTGTTTTTCCGAAACATCGTTTACAACAACAATTTATACAATACAATATTACACATATACCTATAACACAAACTATGAATGAATAATAACTATGTGAAGTATCCCTATTTATATTTTTCTCTATTTATTTGGGATAATTTATGACTGGCTAAATTCAAATCTTCTAAATTAGTATGAATGGACTTAAAATTTGGATTCAAATTAATATTACTCAAATTTATATGTTTCTGTGTTAATTCTTAAGTACTTTACTTAAAAATAAATATAATAAATTATATAAAACTTTTATAAAAACTAAGAACAAATGTTCTACGTGAACCACACTTAAGTAGTTCCATGGGTGTGGTTCACGTAGAACATTTGTTCTTAGTTTTTATAAAAGTTTTATATAATTTATTTTATTTATTTTTTTATCTTGTGCCGAAATCCATGTGCTTTATGTTGCACTTACATTTTCATTTTTTTGCCATGTATCTAAAATTTTCTTAATTCTCATCTCCTGAGGAAGGCTCATGTGGAGCTCGAAACCGGTCGACCCGAGAATTTAAAATAAAATTTTTGACTGCAATCCAGAAATTTTTATTACCTTATATATTTATATTTGAATTTTTTTAATATTTATATACAGTCACAGATATAGAAAACAGTGTAATTCTAATGTACAGAGAATGCAATAACGTGAATTGTTGTCAAAAATATATGAATAATATTTTGTCATGATATAATAATAATGATAATAATAACATTAATAATAGTATTTTGTCGGCTTGAAACTTTTATGATTTTATAGCCCACTTTATTTTATATTTTACAATTTTTGTTTTACATTTTCCTTATATTGTTGTAACGTGTTAGGGTTCTCACGTCGGGATGTGTTTTAAGGGTTGTTAAATTATTAAGTGTATCTTGTATTAACTATTGGTTTATTAATGTTGAAATAATACAGTTATAAATATTGAATATCGACTATTGCTTAACTATTGCTGTCTACTGGCTAACTCTAACTCACTGTACGGTAACGGAGCAGAAAAACCCTTTTGCATCTCTCCCACTACATTATTTGATTACATAGTGCAAGGCTCGCACTTTCTATACAAAGACTTGAAATATATAGTTCATTCCTATTTGCATTAGAATATATAGTTCAATCCGGTTTACAACATTCCTCCCCCCTTAAAAGATTTGACTATAAGGAAAATTTTACATTTTAGATGATCTCCTTCCACAAATTTTGGAAGTACTTGTAGGCCTAAAGGTTGTTCTTGCTTCGCTACTTTCAGAGGATACATTTTCAGTTATCAGATCTACAGGTTGTGGACGAGTAGTAAAATGAACCAAAGGACCAGAAGTTCTTTCTCTTCTTTCAGAGTTAAAATTTTGACTTATTTTAATACAAACACCTGCACAACATCCACAAGCTGTTTTTCCGAAACATCGTTTACAACAACAATTTATACAATACAATATTACACATATACCTATAACACAAACTATGAATGAATAATAACTATGTGAAGTATCCCTATTTATATTTTTCTCTATTTATTTGGGATAATTTATGACTGGCTAAATTCAAATCTTCTAAATTAGTATGAATGGACTTAAAATTTGGATTCAAATTAATATTACTCAAATTTATATGTTTCTGTGTTAATTCTTCACAGCAATCTAATTTAATATCTAAAGGTGGGGCAAAACCCATTATAATTTCCGAAGAATATACTTTTCTGGCCATAAGGATTACATTTTTGGAATAAGCTTTACAACTCTCATTTAATCCTAATCTACCAGTACCGGATATTTTTAAATCATAAATTTCTTTATTATCTTTACATGATATGGTTAAACTTTCTTTTTCTGGTAGTACATAGATCCAAGAGTTTGAATTTAATATATGTGTCCAAATGCTAAACTCTAATTGTATTATTCTCTTGTCACAACTTTCTGGCAATTTCGGACTAAGCTGAAATACTTTTACTTCACATATTTCATGTTGATGCGACAAATAGATAGCTTGTGTTTGTTTACAAACATAATAAACATTATTATATGCCTTACACATCAAGAAATCTATCTCTGAAATTAGAAAATAATTCTGTTTTATTTTATCTATAGCTAAATACTTAGCGCTAGGCTGAATAAATATGAATTTTTGTTGACTTAACATTACAGGTAATGGATACATTTGATAAATATCATAGCGATTAATATCTATTAAAGGTATATTGATTACATAAACTAGATAATTGTTCTTATAATACACTACCACATTCACTGTTTTTAACAAAGTATGGACTGTTTTAATTGATAATGGTACCACGAAATCTGTGTTTGATGGCAAGTATGATACAATGTTTTGCAACTCAGTCACCAACCTAGACGGTGTAATTATGGATGGATGTAACTGACCTTTCTCAGCGAACAACAATGCATTTATTAAAGAATTTATCTTATCTTCATACTTCTCTATTAACAAAGTGAATATAGATATGTGCTCCTCAAGCTGCGTGTGAAACTGGACCGTATTCAGAATTTTTGTTTCATTGGTAATAAATAATTTAAGAGATCTTAAACTGTCACCTAAAATTTTCTCATTATAATCCAAATTAGATATTGTTGTATTAAAATTTTGTATTGTTGATCGTACTACAGTGGACTGTTCTTTTATTAGCTTAACTAAATCATGTTCATTTTTACTGAATTCTTCAATTTTTAAATTATAATAGTCGGCATCATCTTCGTCAAGTGTGCCAAACAAGAATTTTGAAACTTTTCCTACTAAATCTATTAAACCTCTCTTTTTCCGGTAAGTCGTTTCATGACCTACGAAATCATAAATAATTTTATTTTTCTCATTTAAATCATAAGTCATTTTAGCTGCTATTTTCAAAAAGTTATCGCATAACTGATCTGATTGTTTTACATTTTGCTTGTTACAGATTCTCGAAGTCATTTCATAATAAGTTTGTAAACTTTCTGCATTTTTATAATGTTCCTTCATATCTAAATAAACAATTAACTTCCATTCATTTTTATACAATTGTACCAATCCTAATTTTTGGAAATAAATACCAACTGAATTATCAAACGGAGTGGCTTCATACGGAGGAATCTGCTGACTCATAGCAATAACAGCGATTGCTATTATCCAAGAGATTATACCAATATAATATACTTTTTTAATCTATTTGCATGAACTCGAACTAATTTTCTATCTACTTTAATCGTATAATTTACGTTTGAATTTTGTGAAACTATTTTATAAGGACCATTCCATAAAGATTTTAGTTTTTTACTTCTCCCTGGTGTTATAGTTCGATTATCCAAAAGAACTTTTTCCCCTATTTTAAATTTTACTTTTGTAGATTTTTCATTGTGATTTTGACTAAATTTTTCCTTGCGATCTACTAAATGTTCACGAGCTAATTTTCTCAAAGTCTGTAATTTATATTTTATATCATCAATGTAATTATCGTACGTGTATTGAGGTTCCGGTTCGCGCTCTAATGCTGATGGTATATTCGCTTCTTTAGCAAAAACTAAACTAAAGGGAGTAAAATTTGTTGCGGTATGAGGTGTTGTGTTGTAGGTAAGCATCCAAAATGGTAACCAGTAATCCCAATCTGACTGATCAGTCTTTACATAATGGCGCAAATACTCTGCTAATGTCCTGTGACTCCTCTCTAAACTACCATTGCTTTGCGGATGGAAACTTGTAGTTTTTATCTTTTTAATTTGGAATAGTTTACACATCCCTTCAAATAAATTACTTAGGAAATTTGTTCCTTGATCGGAAACAATAATTTCAGGTGCTCCGAAACGACAAATAAACTGCGTAACTAAAGCTTGAGCCACGGTACTAGCCTCTTGATTCGGTACAGGGTAGGCTTCGCTATATTTTGTCAAATCATCCTGAACTGTAAGTATATACTTGTTACCGTTTTCCGATAATGGTAAAGGTCCGACAATGTCTATAAATATCTTTTCAAAACAATTTCGTGACGTAGTGGTAATTTCTAATGGAGCCTTTTTTAACTTTGCTAATTTATTTTTTTGACAACTAGGACAATTTTTGATATATTCTTTGATGTCACGTTTCATATGTTTCCACCAATGCTTTATTTTTATTCGTTTATAAGTTCTATTGACACCTTCATGTCCTCCGGCTGGCTTATCATGATATTCAGATAATATTTGTTTCTTTTGCTCAGCATCGTATTTAATATTATTGTGATATATTGAAATATCAATTTGCGAACCTTTAAAAATGTATCTAATCATCATTCGAACTATTGTCCAATCTAATTTATTTATTCCACATGATAGAATCGGCATACTTAATTTATTCAAATTATTTCCTACACAATATGTCCTTAAGTTAATTAAACTTTGCCATATATTTTCATATGTTTGATTATCGAAATACCTATCTTTAGTTATCAAATTTAATATTAGTCTATTATCTTCTGTCTGAAACGGAACGACTTCACACAAATTATAATTTTTATCATTGTCAAATGTGATTTTGTATGTTTCTTTTAAAAGTTTCGCTATACCTTTTCCTAATTTTAGATCACGAGAAACGCAATGTACAATAGCGTAATCTGGACTTGTATTTAATAAATTTCCTTCTATCTCTATAACATTCGAATTATGTATTAATTGTTTTTGACTAATTTCTTTAAATTCAGCAAAACTAATATTTGTTTCATTCTCGCTGCTTTTTTCTTCCGTACTAATGCGTATACGACTTAAAGCGTCGGCGTTACAATTATTTTTCCCCGCTTTATGTACAATTTTGTAATTATATTCTTCTAATTTTAATCTAAACCTCATTAATCTACTACCTGGGTCTTTTACATTAAAAATTCACGACCATACAAATAGTGTCGAAAATTTTTTGTAGCCCAACATATGGCTAATAACTCTTTCTCAGTGGTACTATAATTCTGTTCTGCTTTATTTAAGGTTCTGCTAGCGTATGCTATTGGTAAATCACTTCCAATAACACCCTGCGAAAGTACAGCCCCTAAAGCTATATTACTCGCGTCTGTTGTCAGGACAAAGGGCTTTTCAAGATCAAGATACTGCAAGATTGGCGAACTAACTAGTACTGTTTTCAATTTATTAAAAGATTCTTCACACAAATCTGACCATTGAAATTTTATGTCTTTCCTCAATAATAAAGTTAATGGTTTGGATATATCTGCAAATTTTGGAATAAAACGACGATAGTACCCTACTAATCCTAAAAATGATTTAATTTCCGTAACGTTAGTTGGTCGAGGAAAATTTTGTACAGCATCAATTTTACTAGGATCTGCCTTAATACCTTGGTCCGTAATTACATGACCTAAATAATTTACTTCTTTGCGTAAAAATTGACATTTGTTCGGATTTAGTTTCAAATTATAGTGTCGTAATCTTTCAAGTACATCACTTAATTTTGAAGCGTGTTCTTCTAAATTTTTGGCATAAATTACAATATCATCGAGATATACAAAACATTTTAACCCTTGCAAGCCACTTAATACAGTGTTCATTAAGCGCTGAAAGGTCGCTGGTGCTCCTTTTAAACCGAAAGGCAATTTTTTAAATTCGAAGTGTCCATAATCCGATGAGAAAGCAGTTTTTTCCATGTCTTCCGAATTCATGGGTATCTGATGATAACCACTTTGCAAATCTAAAGTTGTAAACTATTTACTTTGACCCAACTGATCCAATATCTCAGAGATATTCGGCAACGGAAATGCATCACCGATTGTTTTATCATTAAGTTGACGAAAGTCAACAACAACCCGATATTTTTTTTCACCGTCAACTGATTTCTTGGGAACAACTAACAATGGAAAGTTATAAGGCGATTTGCTTGTCTGAATAATGTCTTGATGTAGCATTTCTCCTATCTGTTTATTTATCTCAGACTTTTGACTTACTGGCAGACGATAAGGACGAATGTTAATAGGGCCTGTGTCTTTCTTCAAAGGAATAGAGTGGCTTACTGCTGACGTACATCCTAACTTATCAGAGGGCAAAAAAAAGACATCACTGAATGACGCGCAAATGTCTAACAATGAATTGCGTTCTTCTTCATTTAAATGTTCTGTCGCGATATTTTCTTTCAAGGTTTTTATTCTATCTGCATCAAATTGTATTTTATGAAGTGAATTTTGAATTATTTCTGTTGGTTCTAGTTTAACTGTCGGAATTTCTACTTCTACATTATTTTCAGAAATATTAATAATTGTTACTGGACATTTACCTTTATCAGGTTTTGTTAAACAACTTCCTAATAATAAATTTTCTGATAACTTAAAATTTTCACAAATTCCCTCATGTTTGTCATCTGTTTTAACCAATACTATTTTTTCACTACGAGCAGGAATTATTATTGTTTTCTTATCTGTGTTATCTATTAGATTCCATTCGAATCTGTCACAACGAAGTTTCTGATTTTTGTGGTCGATTGTAATTGCTAATTCACGCATAAACGAATTTCCTAATATTCCGTCACAATCTATCGGAAACGTATCTCTAACTACGTGAAATGGAATTATTATATTTTCATTTTCAAAATTTTCGTTTACCATACCTAAAGTTTGTACTGGATGTTCCGTTATTCCTCGAATTTTTATCACTTTATTTTCTAAGTTTACATTTTCACGAACGGCACTAATTTTTAATAAATTTACCTGTGCTCCAGTGTCAACAAGTAATCTAACTTTCTTATTTGTAATTCCTAATTCCAATTCTACATAACTGTTAATATTATTTACTTCAGTACTATTAGTTTTCAACGAATATTCCTCAGTACGACTCTGTTCTTCTATATTATTATCTGAATTTTTCATCCGAGTCTGATAGCGGCAGTCCCCGGTACTTATTTGACCAGAGACGCATTCGCGTTTTTTGAATTCGAATTTTGATTTTCTTTCACAACATTATTTTTCTTATTTTCATTCGCTTGTCGCTTATAACAATCAGCAATTCTATGTCCCTTTTTCTTACAATAAAAACATTCTATGTCACGATTATCTGAACTATTTTTTGAATTCATATTCGGTTTTACGAATGGCATTGCTCTATAATTATTATTTTTAAATGAACTAGACGAATTCGAACTAGACGTACTGGCGTTATGATCTCGATATTTCTGAGAAAAACATTCCCTAGCTAAATGTCCCGGTTTACCACATTTATAACAAATTTTCTTTCTTTCTTCAGGAGGTATTGAAACCTTATAACCGAAGTATTTCATAGCTTGCGAATTACTTAACAATTCTCTCTCTTCATTTCTAGCTTCATCGATAGCGATTTCTAAATTTTGTGGATTTCTAGCTTTTACTTGTGTGCGTAATGGTTCTTGTAAATTTTGTTTAAATATATTTAATGCCTGATCACTTAATACCTGAATAATAATTTGGGACTCTTCTTCAGTTTTACCTACTGTAGAAGCATCAATCAGATTTGATAAGTATTTTTCTATTTTGTTTGCGTACAATCCAACATCCTTATTTTTGTTTTGGCGAGTACTATTTAATTCTAACTGCCAATGTGCTACAGATCTTTTTTCTGAATATACTTCTTCTAAATGATCGCTAAAATTTTCAAATGTTGCAAAATTTCTATATTTTATCATATTACGTGCTTTGCCTGTTAATTTTGTCTGAATAATTTTGAATAATATACCTTTATCTACTTCTTTTACTGAGGACATAGCTAATTTACAATTATCAATAAATTCTGTTACTAATTCTCGTTTTGTTCCATCAAATTCTTTAATTAACCTTGCGGCGGTATCTAAGCTAATGAATGAATTGCCAACATTTGTACCAGATGTGGAAGCACTTCCTACATCCACCATTTTCACAGATTTTTTTTTTTTACACTACTTTTAAATTAACGAATGGGACTTACTTTTTACTATGGGGTACACTTCACACCACTGACGAATTGTAGACAGCAACGGACAGGAACTGAGATGAACGAACAGGAAACGAACGAACTGCAGACACCCTCGAACTGGACTGGAACTTGTAGAACTCGAACTGCAGGAAACTCACGAAACTGGACAGGAACTCGAACAGCAGGAACTCACGAAGAAACTGGACTGCTGATAATATTCGACGAATAAACAGGAACAGAACTGCAGACGATTCACGAATACGAACAAACGAACTACTAACTGCAGATATACGAACTCAGCTCTGTTGTTATGATACACACCCTTTTTATTAAACACTTTTTAGTTGTTATATTATTAGTGAAGCACTTGTCGCCCCAGATTTGCGATGCAAAATTTACTTCATGAATTATTATTATTATTATTATTCCAATTTTATGGAATCCACTCGCTGCCACCAATTTAATGTTGTAACGTGTTAGGGTTCTCACGTCGGGATGTGTTTTAAGGGTTGTTAAATTATTAAGTGTATCTTGTATTAACTATTAGTTTATTAATGTTGAAATAATACAGTTATAAATATTGAATATCGACTATTGCTTAACTATTGCTGTCTACTGGCTAACTCTAACTCACTGTACGGTAACGGAGCAGAAAAACCCTTTTGCATCTCTCCCACTACATTATTTGATTACATAGTGCAAGGATCGCACTTTCTATACAAAGACTTGAAATATATAGTTCATTCCTATTTGCATTAGAATATATAGTTCAATCCGGTTTACAACAATATATGTATTTTAAAATATTTAAGACATCCACAAACATCCAAGCCCGTGGTGGGATGGTGGGAATCGAACCCACGACCCCGGATCCAAGCGCTGAAGGTTGCTTTGGACGCTATCTACACACACGCTGGACCACCGAGGCGTACTTATAGCAATTATAATACAAATACAGTGAAAGTTCCCTTTGCGGACAGCTCCCACAAGCGGACATCTCTCATAACAGGACAGTTTTTCTGGAACCATATTTTTGGGTATCAATTCCTAACACGCTCTCACAAGCGCACTCTCTACGGAACGGACACGGACAACACAGTTTTTCCGACAGGCCCGAAACGCTCTCATGAGCGAACGCGAAACTCCGAAACCGGAGATAAACAACCTCCTCGGTATTTCCTCTCAAGGTAACATTAACACAGGGGTTCCCCGTTCCCCTATTATACAGAAATGCAGTGTTTTACGTGTCTCTGAGATTCATAGTTTGCAACTTGTGTGACAATGATATCCAGGAAAACGTTTTTTACATTAAGGCAGAAAATGAAGGTGAAAATGTCTATTATAGCATTTTTATTGACCTTGAAGTTCGTTGAAAACCTAAAAAAGTTTTCAAAAGAAGATTTTATTGTGCTTGAACATCTAAAAATATTGAGTCACATTATCAACATTATTTTTTACAAGAAAAATGTAGAAAGTTGAAGCAGTTAAAAATATCAGATTTTTTAAAAAATAATCTTTTTGTTCAAATGTTCAAATACGTTGTTTTGTTTTGTGTTCAATCTTTCAAAATTCCTAGTAAATTTGTACTTTATTTATTAATTTTTTTTATATCTTTAAATAGAGCTTTCTTGTAAGCGGACACCTCCCATAAGGGGCCATAAAGTTGGAACCATCGGTGTCCGCTTATGAGAGCTTTCACTGTATACATTTTTGTATATCTTTCATTAGATCATTAGAAATTATATTTATTTGTTATTTATCATCATTATATTTTTTTGATTAGATCTATCTTATTTTTTCTACTCCCGTTGTTAAAATATGACAACGTATTGGTTTCAATGACTTCAGTCGTATTGGACACGGCGTGAAACTAGCAACCACTAACAGATATGATTCTTAAGTGCGAGTTGAAGTTTTCTGTTGTAGTTGACAGCTGTCATTCTGTAAAAATAAGTAATCAAAAATTATATTTTTTCCTGTCATAATTTGCAGTTGTAGAAAAAGTATAGTATGTGAGTCGTTTTATTAACTCTTTAAATACTCGTTTATAAAACATGTTACATAATATACTACTAAATTGATTTTTTCTCTAAAATTTTTAAATTTTTGAATACATATTTCTCTGAAACAGCATAACAAAAATGAATAAAGGTAAATAGGATGGTAAATAGATAATTTGGAATATCTTTTCAAATGTCAAACTTGTTTGTTAGATAATATTCTGTGTTTGCGAACATATCAACAGCATTGGTATAATGTATGTTTAATTACGGGCATTAACGAACAGGGGTTACATTCATCCATTATTATTATTGGTGAAATGCAACACAAATCGCGGCAATTTTATATCATTGCGAATATTGCAAAATGCATTTGCTCGTAGGGTTTTATTGCGGTATTTAAATGCGAGTTGTATGTGTTTATGAAGTTAATACCTGTACGCACTTTATAATATCCAAAGTGATTAATTAATATTATGTTAAATATTAATTAGAATAACACACTAAATTTAAATATGAATTATAATTGTATTATTATAATTATGTTATTATTTACTTCAATAATTACAGATAAATAGGCACCATATAATAAATGCGTAAATGTAAAGTAAACAATTCAAATTAAATGTTACATTATAAAGATTAGTAAATGAAATAAATTAATACATACATACATATTATATCAACACAGCTTTTTTCCATTACTTTGTATCTGTTTTCATTATAAATGATATTTGACACGACATAAACTTATGAAATCTTTGTATATCTGAATATGGACATTGCGCCATTTGACATGCATTTTGCTAGTGATAAAGATTATTGGTGAAAAATTATACGTAATCATAAGTGTAAGACACACGAGTAAACGCAAAAGAGTGAAAAATGACACCTAATGAATTCCTTATTTTCTATATATTCGGCAAGTCAATGGTTTTTTGCTGAATGTATTTAGAAGAGGTGTTGTTTTTTTTTGGGAAGTATATTTTGAATTTTGGAATAACGGATGAAATAATAAGTTTTACGTTGATATCTCTGTGTTTCTCTGTGGGTTATAGCTAAAGCTCTACATAAGAAAGTAGAATCTCTATTTGATAAACTTTTGGTGAACATATGAGCTATCTATTAAATCTTAAGTAATAAAGTTCATATTGGTACTTTCTTTATTAAAATGTTTCCTTGGTTAGTAAATATTGCTCGAACTTAATTTATTAATAGGTATTTTGTCTACTCTTAGTAAATATCTCTCTACTGAAAGTAATGTTTAGTGATTTTTATATTAATTTATAGTATGAGAGTAGTTTTATGAAATAAAATTTGTCATTTAAACTCTTTATACACATCGAAATTTAAGAGTGGAAAATTGTCTGATTGCCTTTCGTTATCAAGTTATTGATAAAACAAAATATGAATATTTAAACTATATTAAAAATGAATATTAGAAAACGAGGTATTTTAATCTGTTGTTACAAATGTGTTTAAATAGATTGTATCCTACTTCAAGGCAACCTTTCTCACGATTTATTATTGAAGCACGAAGAAGTTTTGGCACACACACACACACACAAATACACACACACACACACACACACAATGGGGGAGTTTAGTCATGTTGAAATGTAATGATTTTCTACATGAATGCAGTACTATACAAAAGTAATAAAATACAACGTATTTTTTTGTAAAAACGATATTAAATTTATTTTTATTCAATTTTGACGTTTTAAACTGTCATTATTAACTCCATAGCAACAACTATAAGTAACAATTTTTTCACAAGTGAATTAATTTTTTTTAAATCACTCTCACATTTTTTTTAAATCACTCTGCAACAAATAATGCATTTAAAATAACATCAAGCACGAAATTAACACTCACCATAGTACTTATCAGATATTATCAGCCATTTTCATTATTTTTCACGGCATAAATGACAGACAACAAAGCTTTTTAAATAGATGACTTGACATCTGCCATCGACGATTGTCATGCACAGTCTACTAACTGATTAGTTTTTTGTTTTGTCAAAATTAGATATTATAATGGTTTTTATTACTATTTCGTCAAAATTGAATAAAATATTGAACAAACCACGTGAGCTAAGAATGTTTATTCACTTGGTGTGTAAATATCTATTAGTCGGCCTTAACAAAAAATTGAATTTTTAGTACTCAAAAGCGGACGAAAAGTAATCGTTTTTCGTCTGCTTACTTTTTTGTCCGATTTAAGGTAACGCCATCTATTGATAATTTTCTACTTTACATCATGATTCCGACATTACCCACAATGTCAGAATATCTGTGAAAGAAACAGAGATTGTAAATGGTCAAATATCAATTTTGGTGTAAACTGCAATAAATACGCATTGGTAGTGGAATTTTCTAATAATTATTGTTGATAAATATGTTCAACAGTGACGAAAGTGATGTGGAAAGATTCAACACCCCTTCCGAAGTAATAAACGAAGCCAACGCTGCTAGGTTAGATTTGCTACCTAGAAAATAATAAATAAAAATCAAAGAAATTTGTAAATTTTATAAAGAAGGTCGACTAAAAAATTTTTGTGTGTATCACTGCCAAAAAGTGTTATTTCGTCCTCGTCTGCTTAAGATCAAACTCGGCCGAAAAAAGATCACTTTTTGGCCTTGGTACACAAATAACTATTTTAATAAAATCGCCCGCAATACGATGCCGTATGCAGTATTTTTGGTTCGCTGTAGTTGTACGCTACCAGCACTGCAAGCATAGAATGAAGACATACGTATGTCTCCTACATTCATAGTGGCCGTGTTTTGCTTGTGTCTTTCTTTATTATCTTCTATAGATTTAGAGATAGATAATTATAAATATATAAAATAATCTGTTGTAATGAATCTCATAGCCCAAATAAATTATATATAAAATTAAAATGTTTGTAATTGACAGAAAAATGTCAGTGTTAAAAATCCAGATACATTATTGAAGCCTTTTTCTGGGAAGTATATTTAATATTTCTTACTTTATTATTAATTAAATATATTTAAAATTATGAAAATTATGAACATTCTTTATACAGAACAACTTACGGATTGTTTTATTCTAGACACAATTTTTTTTTATAATCAACTCGACTATTCTAGTTCTTTAATTAAATAAAATAAAGTACTGTTTGTACCCGACGTAAAAAAAAAAATTATTATCAAAAAATAAAAAGGCGCCTTCCTCATTATCCGTTATACATACGATAAACGGTTTATGAATTAGTACGGAATAACTTTGGGATTCAGAGATTATTACCGCGAACATACCTGTTGTTCCCTTCACGTTATCCTGATCGACTTTTATTATTATTATTATTATTATTATTATTATTATTATTATTATTAATATTATTATTATTATTATTATCATGATTATTATTAATTATTATTATTCTTTGTATTCTTTCCAATTCAATCTCTTTAATGAAGGCATTTATTTTTCTTAAATAATTTCGGTGTAAAATGCACATACTTAAAATGACATAAATTAATTTAAAGATAAATACTCGTATCTATCTTCATACATAATCAGATATTACGATTACGTAGCAATTATCATATAACAAGCAACCATGCTATACTTTTAATTTATATTAATCGTTGATTTACAATGCGTTACATACACGGGTAACGGACTAACAGCTGTTGTCTGAGATATGTAAACGAGTACCCGAAAAAATGTTAATTATTCAATTTGTATGTTTATACATACCGCGCGCAACACGCGTGCGCTCACCATAAAACCCGTTACTTCCTATCTGCCGTGCATCTCTACCTGGTGGTCGATCAAATTTACATAATGAGATTAAACTGTGCCAAATTACCTTCTAAATGTAATTATTAATTACACGTTGTAAGACGTTTTTTTACACTATAAATGTGAGATTTCTTGCGGATTAATAAATGTAGGCTACCTAATTTTAAATAAGCTTTTTCCAACTAATTCATTATTTTGAAAATTTTGCTGAGTTTGTAAAATACACTGCAGTTGGAAACTTCTCTATTCAATGAAATTGAAATTTCTGCCTTTTCTATCAAATTGCCTATACATATATTACCATTAGATATTATTAAATGATAAATGACAATCTGTACTGTAATACAAAACATATTAATTATCTGTAAATGTGTATGTAGGTGTAATAATATATCTATATAGGTATTTATTTTATTTTATGGATATAATTGTAAGTATAGTGATGTGTAAATTATGACATAGAAAGTTGTACGCAATTAACATCTATTTATTAGTTTTTTTTTTTAAATTAAATTGACTTTAAATTAATATGTACTTAAAAAAAATTAATCTGGTAACTTTTCTAAAAATATTTGACATGATATTTCAACAAATAATTATTTATGTATGAATGCACTGAAGTTGTATTTTTACCTCTCGCTAAGAGATATATTGGATTCGTGCTAAAAAAAATCAGTTTTTAGTGAATAAGCACGTTTTAAAGTCACTAGAATCCGATTTTAACATTTTTATGACGTCTCTCTGTGTGGGTGTGTGTCTGTGTCTGTGTATGTGTATGTGTGTGTGTATATGTGTGTGTGTGTGTCTGTGTGTCTGTGTATGTGTGTATGTGTGTATGTGTGTGTGTGTGTGTGTGTGTGTGAGAGAGAGAGAGAGAGAGTGTGTGTTGATGAGAGTGTATATGTATGTGTGGATGTTGGAGGGACGGTTTCTAAAATTCTATTAAACCAAAGACCAATTTAACTACGTATTCTTTAATTTGACATTAATGGGAAGAGCTGAAAAGATTTTGGTAACAATTGGACAACCGGAAGTAGTAGTTTCTTAAAAAAATATATTCTAAATATTATTTTTTGGAAATTTATATTATTACAAAGATTAAAGAATATAAAATTCTCTATCCGATAGATGCATTGAACATTTCTATTATATCTTCTATAGATTTAGAAATAAAGAATGGGCTACTTGCGTACCTTTTTTTATTTAATATTTTTGAAGAGCAGGTAAAAACTTGCTACCCACATTTTTTCTTTTGACAAAATTTTTGTTAATTAGCCAAAAAAAAATCAAATTTGATTATTTGAACTCCCGCCATGTGTAACGTAGAATTACGCCGCACCAATGAATGGTCGTAAAGCCATTGTGTTTGTTTGTACAAGGTTTGTACAGGTAATGTAGATCTCCTGTTTGACGTTTCAACAATAGTTTGGAGGTTAGTATTTTAATTTATCTTTTTGGTATCGATATTTTAAATTACATGTAACTACCTATGTGTTTCTTTGGGAAGTAATTAATATATTTGAGAGACCAGAGAGAGAGAAAAATGAACTAATGTCAAATGTAAATTAAAACTTTTTCGCATGCCATCTAAACTTTACATTTTTAAATATGGTTCTCCAGTTAAATATAATGACGTCACAGAAAATTTTCTTTCTTAATTTACTAAAAAACAAATATTTTTTTTAAAATAAAATTTATATTTTTATATATGTTTTCAACATAACATTTACATAATGATAGAAATCGGATTTTCAGTACCACGCAAGTAGCCCATTATAAATATATAAAATAATGCTTCGTAATGAATTTCTCAGCCCAAACAGAGCTCCATGGAAACCAGTTGAAAAATTAAAATGTTTGTAATTGACAGAAAAGGTCAGTGTCAAAAATCTAGATATAATACTGAAGGCTTTTTCTGGGAAGTACATTTCTTGTTTTATTATTAATTAAATATTTAAATTATAAATAAATAAATAAATAAATATATCATCACGGCATTTTACCCATTTCTGGGTGTGCCATTATCTACACATATGTAGACATCGGTAATGATGACGATATATTTTACCGTGTGGGCGCTTACCAGACGTCACCTCACGGGCACTCATAGCTGGTGTGAAGAGCGCACCACAGGGGTCACTTTTGTGCCATTTAAAATTGGAAATATTTGGCGCCGGTCGGGATCGAACCCGGTTCCCCCAGGTTCGCGACTAAATTATACATACATATATTACATATCAATGCAAAAAGACGTACAAGCACTAGATATAAAAAACTGTAAAGAAAGAACAGGAAAAAATACAGTGGAAGAAGCCATGGACCTACACGAGCTGGGGAGTATTATTATATTTCATACGCATCAGAAATACCGCCAATCTTGTCAATGAATTTGAAGAATCTCAAACATTTAGAAGAGTAGGACTTATTTATAGAAAAAAATATAAAAATATATTGATAACAGATCTAATTAGATTTTTTTCGTGTGTACCAGAAATGTTAAAAATAATATGTAATTATATAATGGCGAGAGGTCTTGTGCTGGCCACAACAGATTTTTCTTTATTATGAATATGAAAATTATATGCCGAGGCCCGCAGTGAGTGATAAAAAGTAACTCCAGTACCGAGGTGCATATTAAATTTTATTTGAAATCGAAAAATTGTGAAAATGAAAGAAATGTTTATTTTAATAAGTTATGTTTGTTTATATAACTGTCAGTCTGACACTCAATATTGCTAAACTTCGTAAAGAACACTCAAAATTATGTGTTTTATATCAATCTTCTTCATCGAAATTATTTAGTTCGTTCTTGCACATATGTTTGCCATTTTACGTATAAAGTGAAGTGGAATTGGTTAGGGAACAATAAAAAGGAAATAGTCTTCCTTCACGTTCTTTATTCAAATGTACTGTCGGTTTCGAACATTAAAATGTTAATCTTCAATAAAACAAATTACATAAACAGAAGTACAAGATTATAAGTTAAAATTGAAAACAATTCAAAATTTTGAAGAAGAATTCAACATAAATAAATAAAACAAACTACATACTTACATAAACAGAAGGACAGATTATTGAGTGTATTCTAAGCAGTCCGTTGGATATGTAAACGGATTGTGTGTTAAATACTCCCATAAAAGAGACTTTAACATTGAAAATGATACATGAATTTTTATTTCAGGACTTCCAATGTAATCAGCACCAGCATTTTACTACGGAGTCGAGCAGTGACTAAACTCGTCAAAAAAAAAAAAAATTAATGAAAATTTTATAAATTGTGTGTAATTATTATGTCTTATCCTAGCTATAAATTAGTTTATTCATATTATGTATGCTTATTTGTAAGTTCTGTGCTCGTTTTTTTTATGGTAGACAGACAAACATAAGTAGTCTACATTTGCATATTTAACCTAATTAATAATATTAAAATGAACCAGTTACATATTAATTCCATGTTTTCTGTAATCGCCGTCTTTTTGTGTACCTTAACACAATTTTTGCATTCATATCTCGCTTAATACGAGTATGTATGAAAATGAAATGGTGTTTTTCCTAATTTTGATTTAATTGAACTTTTTTGAATCAAGATAGCGTACTAGTAGTCTTATACAATAAGTGTAAAACATTATTATTTAAATAAAAGTTGTTCATTCACATTTATGATTATTTTATTTATACTTATACGCCTTACACCCGTGAGGGTAGAAAGGTGCAGGATTAAGTAAGTAAGTTAATTATACTTATGGCCGGTTTTATAAACGACATATAAATTTACTTCCAAAGAAAATTAAATTTATTCCTTCAAATAACAGTCGAGCTTTTGACATGTTATGTTATACATATATACCATAAAATGATAAAAGTTGATTCGAATTTGTTAATTCAAATAAATTTACTCTAGAAGTAAATTTATTCTGCTTTTTATAAAACCGGGAGTTAGTAAAACAGATTTAGTCAGAAAAATTGATTGTCGGCTCCAGCAAAAAAAAAAAAAAACTATAAATATCGTCATTATAACAAAGTGGTACATCGCTTACTGTTTGCTTTATAATATGGGATAAAACAGGCCATTATTTGCGTCGCTCTTTTGCAATGAAGACATTCATCTCCTGATATTTCTACCTGTCCTGAGTGCTCTGTATAGTGTAAAATAATCTTCAATAAACCTGTTGAAACTTTTCTTCACTAAATTCTTTATTGTTACGTACTAATATATGAGATTAACAATCCAGTTTAAATAGTAGTTGCTCGAACTAATGGCAGTACATATAATTAAGAAAATACCTTAGATGGTACCGTACGGATTCTTAAAGGTTTCTTTTAATTTTGCAAAGTTAACAAGTACATAACGCAACATATTTATTTTACAAATTTAAACAAATTTTTATTTAAAGGGGTTAAATCTGTATTCAAACTTTTAACTTTGTCTAAACTAGAAGTGTGACCAGTTTTGTGTTTGTGCAATGCTATTGCGGAATAAAATATGTAGATTTTACAATAAAGAATTTAGTGAAAAGTTTCAAAAAGTTTATTTATTCTACATAGTTCTTCACGTATACTCCTACCGTTTAATCTTTCTATTCCTTCAATATAATTGCTATTTTTGTTTGAAATAATTTTTGGAACTACAGTTTTCATTCTCATAAGAAATTATTTCAAACAAAAATAGCATTTATTTTAAAGAAACAGTAAGATTATTTTACTATACAGAGCATGTCTTAATTGTAACAGAGCGGCGCAAATAATAGCCCGTTGACACCCAATGTTATAATGCAAGCAGTGAGCGATATGCCGCTTTGCCATAATTACAATGTTTATAGTTTTATTGCTGGACCCGACGAAGTCAATTTTTCTGACTATAGGAATTCTGATATTTGGTAATATGGATAGTAATAAAATTGTAATGTATTAATAAATAATATTAAAGATACCAATCAAAATTACTATGAATAATTGCAAATGCACATCTCAAATAATAATAATAATAATAATAATAATAATAATAATAATAATAATAATAATAATAATAGTAATAATAATAATGTAAATTTAAAAATTTATATACTCTAAATAATACAAAGCATAATAAAAGACTTTTTTTCACAACTAGCCTAGGAATCCACTATTATTTACCTTTATTTGACATGAGAAATTGTTTTTCACTACCGCTTGCTTGTAACCATGGTAACCTAGGTCAATAATAATTTATTATTAACCTTGGTCTATAATGCAAACTGTCACTTTTCAATCAAACTCAAGCCTCCAAATCCAAATATTATTTAACTCATTAAACTCAAGAAAGGTGTTAAGTACATAATTTAAATATGCCGCTTAATTTTAAATTGATCTACGCTGCCGCCTCGCCCGGCCCCAGCCCCAGCCACTATGCTGTTTTGGAAAATTTAAAACATTTGTAGATGTATAAATGAATAAATCACTATTTTTTTGTATTTGTAGGTAAATACATTTCAATAGATTTATTTAAAAATAATAATAAACTAATAAGGCTGCTGACTGTAACAGAACAAAGTGTTTTTATTAAATAATTAAATCAAATTCAAATCAAGGCCCATAAGTGAGGTTATCACACCAACGCAATGAGTGAAACGTCAAATAAAAACAAATGCAGCCTACTTTGTTTTTGTGAATATTAACAAATAAGTAAAGCAATTAATCATGTGAAAATGATTGTTATTATCAATAAAAAAAAATTCAAATAGGATTTATGTGCTAGTAGTGAAAAAAATAGTATATAAACCACGGTTGAGAAGATCATTATTGACCAGGCGCCTTGTATCCCTCGGGCTGCGCCCTCGGGTTACAATAACGGCGCTGGGTCAATAATGATTATCTTCTCAACCTTGGCGTATAATATACTATTATTCTGGGCTACTTGCGTACGTTTTTTTTATGTCATATTTTTGAAGAGCAGGTAAAAACTTGCTACCCCTATTTTTCCTTTTGACAAAATTTTTATTAATTAGCCAGAAAAAAAATAATGAAATTTGATTATTTGAATTACCGCCATGTATGACGTAGAAGTACGTCGCACCAATGAGTGATCGTAAAGCCATAGCGTTTGTTTGTACGGGTAATGTAGATGTCCTGTTTGACGTTTCAACAATAGTTTGGAGGTTAGTATTTTAGTTTGTCTTTTCCGTATCGATATTTTAAATTACATGTAACTACCTATGTGTTTATTTGTGAAGTAATTAATATATTTGAGAGCCCAGAGAGAGAAAAATGTCAAATTCAAATTAAAAATTTCTCGCACGCAATGCCATCTATAAGTTACATTCTTAAACATGGTTCTCTTCCTCAGTTCAATATAATGACGTCACAGAAAATTTTTTTTTTTAATTTACTAAAAAACAAACAACTTTTTTAAAATAAAATTTTTATTTTTATATATGTTTTCAACATAACATTACGTATATAGTGATAGAAATTTCAGTACCATGCAAGTAGCCCATTGTCCACATTATTCAAGAATTACAATAATAATAATAACAATAATAATAATAATAACTTTATTACCCAACAGAATCTCCAATTACAGGGTAAAGAATAAGACAGTTATAAACTAAAGCAGATAAAAAATACAAAAATTAATACATATAAATTTACAGATAAAACTTTAAACAAAAATATCTTCATATAAAGAGTCTATATTACGATACATCACATGTATGGGCGAGCGCTGGAGAACATCATTACGAGCGGTATGTAGGTAAAAACTGCTGCGATGCCTCGATGTATTCCTGGGTACATGGATTGGGATGCGTGATAGTAAAAAAGGTGAGCCTATGCTGTTATGGAGAAGTGACTACAGGAATCTTGCGCTGGAAACATCTCGCCTGTAACTCAATGATGGTAACGAATGACTCTCAGTACATACCGATTTGAAAATTACCACAGTGAAAGAAGAGGCAAAAGACAGAAGCACAAAATACTTCAAAAAACTTGAAAACCACCCAAATACACATATGCAGTAAATCTATTGGAAAATAGTACCCAGACTAACAGACTTCAAAAGGTGTTCACTTCTTGACATTCAGTACAGACTGTAAAGCGAAGACTATCTCTTACATGTGTACAGGCAATGTCAAAAAACCTAAACTTATTGTTCGAATGAACAGATTGTAAATAAACTTAAATAAATTAATAAAAAAAATGTTAATGGTGCATATTATAAACCTTACATAAATACCTCCTTCACAGAAAAAAAAAAACATCTAAATTGTAGTTGAATTAACTAAAATCTTTAATTTTCAGCCTACAAATATTTTTTCATTAAATTGTCTAAGTTGATTTATTTAAATTTTCTATATTTGATGTAACAAATTATTGTAAAATTAAATACAAAATTAGATTAAATGACTACATTTAGTATTGAACTAAACATAAATAAAGAAATTAACTAAATATATATTTAAATTTTCTATTTTCTTACCTAATTCATTAGTTAAATCATCTAAAAAATATTGAAGCCAAATATAGTAAAATGAAATAAAATAAGAAATTAAAATAACTATTTGCATATTTAAATTAACGATTTTTTATAAAATATTTATTATTTATTTCGGATTAGTTAAAATGCTAAATTAAGATTTGTAAATTATACTAAATTATTAGACATATTGCCTAATAAAATAATATCTAATTATAATTAGACAAAATTTCAATTCTTTTTTTTTCTGTGTAGAAGATTAGATAATTTAACAGCAATTAAACACTTCCAATTTTCATTACCAAATTAAACAATAACATGTAAATTTCAACATATATTAACACTATCATTATTGCACATATAATATTAATTTCGAACAAATTAAATAAATTACTGGTTGCAATAAAATCTGCCGCATTTAATGTCGTTGCCACATACATATATTACACAGATATTTATCACATTTGTACAAATTTTATCCTGGCTTCGGCATTCCAACATTGTTTGGAATTTGAGTGCGCGCGGGACCTAATTAATTGTAGCATTTCTCAGGCGGAAAACACAATGAATTGTAGGACAGTTGCTAAGAGCTGCATTTAATTAATTGCCAGTGATATGACTAGATTAGCATAACAGAGGTGAATTTAACCATGCGATGCTGACACATGGTATCAACCGCATTTTGTAAACAATGCAAAAAGTAATAAAGTTAGGTCGTAATAAAAAAATAATTTTAATTTTTATATTATATACTGGAATACGAATATACCTATAAAATATTGTACAGGCAGCGAGCAGACACGTGCAACGAGCGACCTTGAAATGCTTGGAATCAGTGATTTGTGTCACAACAACGTCACTTGGACAAGAACAATGTTTTGATTTATTTTGATTTTGAACTGCTGAAAAGTTATTATTATTAATTTTATGTGTTTTATTGATTGAAAATTGTAAAATAATACGTTTTTAGTAGTTCGATATCAAAATAAGTCAAAACATTGCTCTTGTTACAGTGGCATTGTTCATGTCAAAGTAACAAGCACACACAAATCACTTACACATCACTTGATTAAAACAACTTCAAGGTCGCTCTAATCACGTGTCTGCTCCCGGCCTATACTTTACAAAATGTAATTTTTGGTGGTTGTTCTTGAATTACGAGTATATCGAGGAAGAAATATTATTATTTAGTAGTCCTCGAAGTACTTATTTTACAATATTTTACTTTAACATTAACCTGGATTTGGCCATCCCTTATTCTCTTTTTTTATTTTACCGCAGAAACTTTAATAGTCTCATAATATCGCTCATCGCTCCATTTTTAAATTTTTATGAGATTTATTTTAAAAAAATCCAGTTAGTGTATAAGTGATCAAAAGTTTATTCATTGCATTTTAAATTAAGGTCATAACGTTTTACACGAGAAAACTTATTTTCCATTTTAAAATGGCAGAAAAAAAATCTGTTGTGGCCAGCACAATACCTTTCGTCAATTCCATATTATTTTACATAAGTATTTTATACATGTAATAAATATATCTTACAAAGAGATTTGTTTAAAAATGTATAAAAATTAATTTTCTGGTCGATTTACGCTTTTTATTTCCACTAAAATTATATCACAAACTTTTTATATTTATAAACTCTTCTTTGACTGATATTTACCTATCATTTACAAATTTTAGAATTTCTCTAATGATTTCTTTGAAGTAATATGGACTGTGAGATATATTACAACAAATTATTCGACGTGACATTTATATTTCCCTGACTAGTCACAAAAACATTTAAACGTTTTATTGAAAATTTGATTGAGTATTAAAACTGTAATTTATTGTTTTTATGCACAAAATTATTGTATCACTTTTTATTTTCCGCTTATTTTAAAAATTATATTATTTTCGGCATGTTTTATAGTTTTTTAATTAGTGTATTACAGGAAAATAAAAAATGTACAAAATAACGAAATATATTTTATCATTTTTCTACTCCTGTAAAAATATACATACATACATAAAATCACGCGTATCCCACCTTGTGGGTTAGGAAAAACCCGAAAACAATAGTAACAACAATAAGAAAATGGAAAAAAAAAAATAAGAGCTCAGCTGATTCACTTCACTCTTAAACAACATTCTTCTATCGCCTTGTCCACAATTATCTTCACATTCATACATAGGAACATATTATTAACCGATTTTCGGTAGCGAATAACCGCATCCGAACCACAATAATAGTTTTGTACAATCATCCCTCACCACACATTCCTGTGTAAACATATTTCTTTCACCTCGTTCATACAGGGTGGGGCAGAAAAACCTATCCGATTTCAAATCCCTTTTTCTCAAAAGAGGGAGCAGGTAGAGTAGTGGGGTAAAAACCGTTAGAAAGCCGGTTTTATGCCATTTGTCAGTAGTCAACACGCCTTGGTCTGGTGAACATCGTGCTTTTGTTATTGAGCGGTTTATCGAATGCGGCGGTTCGATAATTGCTACACAACGTGCTTTTCGAATTCATTTCGGACTCGGGCGTCATGATCCTGTTCCACATCACGCTACGATTAAAGTGTGGGTGTCAAATTTTAGACAGACGAGTTCAGCATTGAAAAAGAAGTCGCCTGGACGTCCCAGGACAGCAACAGGACCTGAAAACGTTGCCAATGTGAGAGCCGCGATTGAACGTTCCCCGCGTCGTTCGGCGCGAAAACATTCGCTCGCTTTGGCGATTTCCAACCGCAGTATTCGGCGCATTTTGCACCGGGACCTCAAAATGCATCCCTACAAAATGGTTGTTGCACAGGAATTAAGTGAAAGGGATTTTGAAACCCGTACGAACCTGTGTCGCGATCTCCGAGAACTCCCAAACGACGATGTTGTGCTCTTCACGGACGAAGCCCATTTTCACCTTTGTGGTGCCGTTAACAGGCAGAATTTTCGATATTGGAGTGACGAAAATCCTCGAGAAATCCATCAGGAACCCCTCCATAGCCCAAAAGTGACTGTGTGGTGTGCTCTTTCCCGCCTAGGCGTCTGGGGGCCTTACTTTTTTGAAGAAAATGGGCAAACCGTAACGGTCAACAGCGAGCGCTATTGTTTCATGCTGGAAAATTTTCTTAGACCCAAAATGGAAGAAAATGGCGTGGAAAATGTGTGGTTTCAACAGGATGGGGCAACCGCCCACACATCGCGACGATCAATGGACATTCTCAGGGAACTGTTTCCCGGTCGCCTCATTTCCCTGAGAGGTGATCTTGGCTGGCCGCCGCGCTCACCGGATCTCACTCCATGTGACTTCTTCCTTTGGGGTTACCTCAAATCGAAGGTTTACCAGCATCGACCAAGGACCCTTCTTGCTTTACGAAGGGAAATTGCTCGGGCAATTGAAGAAATTCCTGTGGAAATGACGGTGAAAGTCATGGAAAGCTACCGCGAGCGCCTAAATCAGTGTATCCGCTCCCAAGGACGACATTTGAGTGATGTGCTTTTCAAAACTTAAATTTAAAAATGGCATAAAATTTGCGATATGTTAATAAAAAATTTTTTTGACAAGTTGAGTGGTTTTAATTTTATAACGTTTTGAAATCGGATAGGTTTTTCTGCCCCACCCTGTATAACAATTCAGCTGAATCACTCCATTCTCTTAAGAACATTCTTACTAACCATACTTCTTCACACCATAAAAGTTACGAAATAAATTATTATAAATTATTTAAAATTTTTCGATTAATTATAATAGCCATAATTCACTGTCGTAAATTATAAATTCATAATTCACTCTTCTCGGCCAATCACAGAACCAGAAATCAAAATTCACGTTTATTTTAATCCTGCCGTGATCACCCCATTCACGAACTTCTGACAGTTGACAGTTTTATCATTGTCACTGATGTCACTCGTCATTTTGTATTTTTGTGTACCTAATTCAATAATTTTTTTTTAGACGACCATTGTGATAAGTGTGACATATCAACGTAGTATCCTAACACTGAAAGTTGAACTTATCACATTAGTGTTACGATATATTTCATATCGTAATAGTTGACACGGTTGCTAGGTTACTATGTCATTATTTTCTGGCTATATGTATACATTATTCATTTGTCAGCTGTCAGTACGTTTGAACCTAAATTTCAGTTTTCTAGAAAAAGTAAAATTTATTTAAGCTCGTCTAAAAAATGATGTTCATAACTTGTATGAAATACAAATATCTTAGCTCGTGTGTATTGACTTGCACTCCGCTACGCGTCGTGCGTCAATTTACACTCCCATGATATTTGGTATTTTTCATAATTTGTTACGAAAATAACTATATCGTTTTCAAAAGTGTTGAACTACGTTAAAGTGGATAATGAGAACTTCGAGGAGAACTGCACCCTGCTAGAAATAATTCAGTGAGAATTTAACAATGGATACTACCACCCCGCCTCTGAATCTTACATCAATTGTACAAATTTTACAATAAATCTTCACGCCATGTAGTATGTGCCTCCCTTAATATCGTAAATCAAATATCAATTTAATGAGTATTGTTCCAATAAATTGTGAATTTGTAAAGTTCTAAAATATTTATTTATTTCCAAATTTACAGTAGAAAATGTATAATATTATATGCGGGATTATGGTCATTATTCACGAAGATGACGTTTGCGTTATGAGCCGTAGGTGAATTATACATAGTGAATAATGACTATAATCCCGCGTATAATACTATACATTTTCTACTGTAAATTTGGAAATAAATAAATAAATATTTTAGAAACAACTTTACAAATTCACAATTTATTGAAACAATACCTATCAAACAGAATATTAAATTCATATTTGATTTACGATATTAAGGGAGGTACATACTATTAATTGAAAAACTACAATAATATAGAGAGGTATACAATTTGAAATTTTTAAATAAAATAATTATTATTTGATATGACCACCTCCTACGTTAAGAACTGTTTGCATTCTTCGTCCTACGCTTTGAATTAAATTTTGATTCGTATGCTGAGGTATGTTTTTCCTGTCTTATAGCACAGCTTCCTCTAGCATCACATATGGGATATATGATATTGTGCAATGATTTATTTATAATATAATATATGGCTGTGAAATAACTGATAGTATAAAAAAAAAAATAATAATTTTTGATGTTTTGGCAGTTAATCAATGAAAAGGATTTTTAAAACAATTCATGTGCATTATTTTGTGTTTTACTAAAAGGTTATGAGCCCAGCGTGCGAAGAGTAAATTAATATAAAGAGTAAAACAAAATGGTAGACAATACAAAACTTTTCACCACAAAACTTATGACCGGTTGCACCGCTCACGCTTAAATTTTAAAGGTTCCTTAAATTGACAATATCGTATCGAAATGAAACGTCAAATGAGTAAATGAATATTGCTGTCAAAATTTCGATTTGCATTTTTTTTTTGTTTAAGCCTAGCTTAAAATTTAAGTGGCAGCGGTGCAACTGGGCATTTAATGCAACAAATTATTCAATTTGGAAATACAAAGTAGAATTATTATTAATTAAGGATGAATTGTGGAACGTTATAGAGGAAGAAATTCCAATTAATCCAACTTCAGAATGGTTAGCTAAGATGGGAAAACTAAGGCAACTATAGGACTTCTCGTAGAAGACAATCAGTTAATACATATTAGAAAATTAAAAACTGCTAAAGAATCATGGCTAGCACTTCAAAAATACCATCAAAAGGCGACATTATCACACAAAGTGTCATTATTAAAAAAGTTATCCAAAAATGTTCCGGATTTCGCAACTTTAATTTTCAAAGAATTTTGTAAAGACTTGGTGTTTTCCAGATGAACAATTTCATTAGCCAAATGCTCAGTTGCTCTGGAATCTAAATACCAAGTTATACCTGCATCTGAGCTATCACCAACGTAGGCAGAAAAACTAATCCTTTGTTCTTCTGAATCAGATTGTATATCTTCAGTTGCCAAATTAGTGGTTGCATTTCTCTTCGCGCTCTGATTTTTAAATAGCTTCACTTTGCATTGTGATCTCATATGCCCTTTCTTGCCGCATCTATAACATTCAAATGGAAATTGAGTTTTAGTTTTGTTATTTTCATTTCTCGAAGATCTTAGAACTTTTTGACTTGACTGCGTAGCAAATGCAGAATACGACGATAGTTCTGGATCATTCCGCTCTCCAAGATTCCTGCGTTTCGTTTCTGCGTCCAAGAGCCTATTTTTAACAAAACTAAGGGTTAATTGTTCCATTGATAAAGTTTCTAGAGCTGTGACAATCACGTCAAATTCTGTTGGCATTGTTAATAGTAAATGGCAAACATCAGTTTCTTCCAATGTAGCTCCCGTCGCTCGCAAATTTCGAATTAATTTATCAAATTTCAAAAACTGATTATCGAGCGTATCAAATTTTGTGTCAAACTTCATTGTGAGTAAAGTTTTACGAATCAATAATTGATTTGCCATACCTTTACGTGCTGCACAGATTATATACTTTCTTAATTTCACTCTTTATTCTTGTCCTGGGCCCATAACCTTTTATAATATAATTCCTGGGCTTCAAATAAATAGACACTTCAAAATACTTTCAATACAAATTCTATTTATTTATAAATACCTTGAGTATTTTTACCTCTCGCTAAGAGAGGTATTGGATTCATGCTAAAATTCGCATACCCAGATTTTAGTGAATAAGCACGATTTAAGGTCCCTATAATCCGTTTATAACATTTTTAAAATGATGTCTGTGTGTGTGTGTGTGGATGTGTGTATGTGTGTATGTGTGTATGTGTGTATGTGTGTATGTGTGTATGTGTGTATGTCTGGATGTTGTAGCCACGATTCCTCAAAAACTATAAGACTTAAGAACTGTTTAACTATGGATTCCTCAATCTGATATTCCTAGGAAGAGCTGAAAAGGTTTTGGTAACAATTGAACAACCGGAAGTAGTAGTTTTTAAAAGAAATTCTTCCAAATATTAATTTTTGAAATTTTTTGATATTACTAATTTTGAAGAACAAAATTCTACACCTGATACATTTAAATTTTTTATTCTATCTTCTATAAATTTAGAGATACAGACGCTATAATATATAGAATATCGGGATATAACAAGTCGAGTAGGCGAAACTACACTAAGGAAACCAGTTGACAAAGTCAAATGTTTATAATATAATTTGTAAATGACAGATTTCAGTGTCAAAAATTGGACAGTTTCAGTGACATTTTGATAGCTTTTTCTGGGAAGTACATTTAATCTTTCTTATTGTTTTATTAATTAAATATTTGAAATTATAAGCAATATGCATATATCCATCAGATATACCGCCAATCTGGTTAATGAATTGGAAGAATCTGTGACATTTAGATACTTCCTCATACAATGAAAAATAGATATAATTAGAATTATATGTGTGCAGAAGACATGTTAAATACAATAAAAAACAATATTTGGGTAAAGTCCTGTAATATTTTGTTATAAAACGACGGTTCGATAGCAAAGTGCAATACAATACTTATATAGCCTAATATGGAAATGGCGAGAGGTCTTGTGCTGGCCACAACAGATTTTTTAACTTGAAACATTGGCTTTGTCATATCCATGGTTACGACTTGACATTTGATTGACAGCAATATATTTGCCCGTCCCATTTAAAATGAAACATAGGGAACGAATTTGACATTTGACAAGACGTTAATAGAGGTTAATTTTGTTTAAATAATTATACCTGCTTTCTATATAAAATTTAGTTGTAGAAAAATATTGTGTGACTTGGCTAAAATACTTACAATATTTAAACATAATACTTCTGTCAAATTCATTCCCTATGTTTTAAATGAGACAGACAAATACATTGCTGTCAATCAAATGTCAAGTCGTAACTTATAGGAAAATTCAATGGTTATCCGTCATATTGACAAGATATCATTAGAGGTTAATTTTGTTTAAATAATTATACCAGTTTTCTAAAAATTAAATTTAGTTGTAGAAAAAATATTGTGTGCACCTTGTGCCCGAAATATGTTTAGTGCTCTTGAGTGGTTTTCTGACTTGGCTAAATTTCTAATAATATTTAAATATAATACATACATCTGTCAAATTCGTTCCCTATGTTTCATTTTAAATGGGACACGCAAATACATTGCTGTCAATCAAATGTCGAATCGTAACCATGGATATGACAAACCCAATGTTTCACGTTAAAAAATATACCGAGAGTTTTTTTTTTTTAGTTACATTTAAAATGATTGACAGCAATGCATTATCGCGTTTTTTTTTTTTTAAACTGGACATAGGACGTGACATTTAGTATATCTGTCAATGTCATCAAATTGTCATACTTCAAAATGTATACAGTTAAAGAAAAGTTCAAATTGTAAATTGGAGTAATTATAACGAGTCTACAACAAGTTTCTGACTTATGTGCATTAACTTTTAATAAGCGACCCAATCCAACAACTATAAGAAAAATTTACAATGACTACAGAACTAAAGGATGCGTCAATAAACAGCACAAGAAGAAATTCAGACCAAGTACTGTAGTTAATAGTAAGAAACAAGAAATTATGCAATTAATTGAAAGTGACAACACCCTGTCAACAATTTTTTTTCTGAAATTAAGAATACTAGTATACAAGGTTTTAAGACAAGAACATTTTAAGAGTTTTAAATATGAAAATCACCAAGAGTTATTACACAACGATATAGAACGAAGAAATATCTTTTGCGAAGATATGATGAACAAAATTAATAGTGGGGAAATATTACTGGATCGAATTTTATTTACGGATGAAGCGACATTTTATATTAACCGGGAAGTAAATTCACAAAATTGCAGGTATTGGAGTCGTTAAAAATTTCACTTATATCTGCACCAGGTATTCCCCCAACGCTGGATAGGACGTGGTGGAGAAGTGGAGTGGCCTGCAATGCCACCAGATCTTGCACCAAACGATTTTTTTTCTTTGGGGCCATTTAAAAAATTGTATTTCAATGGTGATAAAATAAATATTGATCATTTAAAAAATAGGGATAAAATATAATTTATATTAATTATTTCTTACCTTAGGCTTATGTCAGAGTATAGAATTATACCATACAATTTGAACTTTTTCTTCAACTGTATACATTTTGAAATATGACAATTTGATGACATTGACAGATATACTAAATGTCACGTCCTATGTCCAGTTTTTTAAAAAAAAACGCGATAATACATTGCTGTCAATCATTTTAAATGTAACTATGGTAATGACATACCCCCATGTTCACTGATAAAAAAACTCTCGGTATAAGTGTGTTTACAATTTCTTATGACAGGACAACAACAACTTTATTTAATCGTATCTGGTTACAAAGAAATATATTTTAAATATCTTTCCAATATCTGGCACATAATACCGCGTTTTCGGTACCCATCCATAAGTCTTGGACTGTGAAGGTAGTTGGTAGATGTGGACAAATCAGGAGGTGCTCCATTGTTTGAAGAACGCCACATGTGCAGGCGTTATCATCTATATAACCCCATTTATGAAGATTAAATTTACATCTTCCCATAAAACAACGAAGACGATTAAGCGTTTTCCAAGTTCCCCAATCTAACTCTGATCCAGCCGGAAGTTTTTCTATTGAGTTCCATTTTGGAATATTTTTTTCATTTAAATCCTTTTCCCACAATATTTTTTTAGTCAAAATTTTGGAGGCAGTTAATGGAATCGTTGATTTTAAAAAACTTTTCCTTGACTTAAGTCTTGCAATAGGAGGTTCATGTCCATATAATGGGTGTCTAGCATCAAGTGACTGTCTGGTACGTTCAGCCCTAGATAAAGTTTCACGCCTTATATACGGAGGAGCAATCCCAGCTAGCGTATATAACAAAGCGATGTTGGTTGGTTTTAAACATCCAGTTATTAATCGACATGTATCATTTAAAACTGTATCCAATTTATGTGAATGTACTGAACCTCCCCAAACAGGACATGCATATTCGGCTGGAGCATAACATAATGCCAAAGCTGATGTACGTAGAACATGGGATGAAGCTCCCCAACAGGAATAAGTTAATTTGCGAAGAATACCATTCCTGGTATTAACTGAACTATGACAACTATACTGAATCAAGCAGTCCGTTTTTTTTTTTATTTTTACATACTTTGATTATTAAATTGCCAATTCTCAACAAAATGTTATAATTGGATTATATGGCCTTAAAACGTGCTTATCCACTAAAATCTGGATATGCGATTTGTAGCATGATTCCAATACCTCTCTTAGCGAGAGGTAAAAATAGATGTATTATTTTAATATCTGTATACTGCTTCAAGTAAATTACTACTTCAGATTTTCCAATTGTCCTACATCTGTGTACTTAATCAGTCCTATTTGGATAATAGGGAATAATTTTTTTAATAATCTTTAGTCTGATAGTATTTGGGAAATCGTCTTGACTAAATCCATGCACTCATCATACACTCGCGCACACATATACCTACATAATGTTCTAATCTAAGGATAGGGACCTTAAACGTCCTTAGTTATATTGATATGCGATTTTAGGGATGATTTCATTACTTCTCTTACCTACAGTGGCGAGAGATAAAAAACTAATACAGCTCTGTTGATTATTTTTCTGTTATTCATATGACTAATACAATTTGCATACATAATAAATTTTTAGTGATATTAGTTATAGCGCTGAGCATGAAAGACGAGCTATGGAAAATATGTTAGCACAAATCACTGTCTAATATATGCGCTCCGTTTAAATCCACACAAAATACAATTAATTTACTTCGCGCTTATCTAATATAACATATAACAGTTGCCCAAATAAGTTTTATACCTACGCAGCCTTTCTTATATTGGCAGTTCATCTGTGTAATTACTGTTCGTTTCAGATCCTGTCTTGTTTACACTCAGATCCATTAATATCATAAAGCGTACACAAATGAGTTAGAAGCACAAAGATGATTTAATAATTATTATATGCCGGCCTTTATGTTATGGAATATCACGATATGAGCATTACTTTCCCTTACCCCTCAGGTCAAGATTCGTGTACCGCACTATACATTTTACTAGATTATTCGTCTCATAATATTATGCCTATAAAAATGAAATCCAATGTACACACAGTGTGTACGTACATTGGACTTCGTACGATTTGTTCAATTTATGTTGAACGTCACTTCTTTTATTAATATTTTGTAAATGACACTGTAGTTTGTTCATAAATTATGCATGTCTTTTTCTTAATGGGTATGTTTTACCAAGATTAATTGTACTCTAATTTACGAAATTGTATTATTTTTTTTAGATATATATCATAAAAAAATATGAATTATTTATTTATGAAATTACTCTAATTACTATTTGGGATTAATATTATAACTTTTTACAGTAATTTCACCATCATTTTATTTTCATTAGCAAAATTCGATTATTTTGTGTAGCATTACGGTAAAAGGGATCATTATAAAACAATTTTATCATTTAATCATATGAGAGATTACTGTGAGTTAAATGATATTACCAGGAAAAAAGAATAAATGTAAGTTCGGAATGGAAAAACCTAAATTTACTTTAGATAAACAAAGAGGAAATAGAAATATAAAACTATATTCTATTCATGATACAATAAAACAAGGCATACTCATCACAGAGTTCAAATTCGTCACATTGGCGCATAATATATTTTTTCTACAGTCATTATAGAAAGTAGCCATTTGCGCTCTCTTTTGTCAACGCAAAATGTCACTTTGCCGCTCATGCACGACAAAGTAGTAAAAACGCTCGCTGTCCAAATTTCTAAGTATACAATGTTGAGAAATGTCACTTGTCTACATTCTTAATGAAAATGTTTAGTTAGGAACTAATGGCACTGTAATTACACATTTATCACGTTCGCAAGTCAATTTGACATATGTTCTGTCGGTATTTAACATAACCTAACAAAATGCCACACTGCTGTGAAAATGAAATAGGGCATTCATTTACAAAAACGAAAGTATAAAATGCTTAGATTAGATTGAATAAAAACTCAAGAAGAATGGACAATAACGATAAAATAAAATTAAATATAAAATAAATTGTGTGAACAGTTATGTTTAGTAATAGGAATGTTTGTACACAGATGGCGGTATGATAGTTGCGAGTACTGACATCTGATCTCTAGTTAACTATTTATTTTGATTACAATAAAGTTATTAGTTATTTCGTTACTTAAATAATTGCGAGAAGTCAGTCAATGCACATACATGTCTATATAATCACAAATTCCTTGAAATATTTGTTAATTTTTTCAGTGTGACAGGCTAACCACACATTTTGCTACAAAAACTCATCAAATCATCACAAATCCTTGCTTCCACGCTCTAATTTAGTTTTTTTTTATGGAATAGATGGCTAATGTAACGATATAACCATTTAAAAGCCTTTTTAAGTTTAAACCGTATCTTTTGTATTAGCCAATCGTTATTTATTGAGCAGTGCTGTAAGTATAAAGTGTACATTTTATTATTTTTTTTTTATGGTGGAGGACCCCATTGTGGCGACTGTAGAAAAAATCTTGTGTGTGTTTCGAGCGCAAATGGACATTGTCGATTTCGAGAGAACCTCTCAATCGACAATGTCGCATTTTGCGCTCTTAATACACAAATAGCTATTGGTACACATTGGACGTAGACACGCTACTCAAATACATTAAGAAACGCGTTTTAATATACTTTTATTCAATATTTTGCCTTATAAAGTCATGTTAATTTACTTGGACACATACCATTAAAATTGTTTAAAATTTTTATTTCGCAAGCAGTTTAAAATGTTTATTTCACTAACGGTTTACAAATATCATGTGTAATATATATCAACTAAAATTGTTGGAATAAATTCAAATCTCCAACGTTTATTCTCCATTCCTCTACAAGAAGAAGAAGACTTTGTTTATTGTCTCTAAAATAGTATCAGATTATTTATTTCAAATAAATAAATATAAATAAATATATCATCACGGCATATTACCCATTTCTGGGTGTGCCAGTATCTACAACACATGTAGACATTGGTAATGATGACGATATATTTTACCGTGTGGGCCCTTACCAGGCGTCACCTCACGGGCACTCATAGCTGGCGTGGAGAGTGCACCACAGGGGTCACTTTCGTGTCATTTAAAATTGGAAATATTTGGCATCTGTCGGGATCGAACCCGGTTTCCCCAGGTGTTATAATAAATTGTTTATATTTATAATGAAGGTCTTTGTTGTGATTTGTATCACCTGAGGGTAAGGTCCAATAGAAACAAATAAAAATTTTATTAAATAATATTCATTGCAGGTAGGTATTGAAAAATTCAAGGATAAATTTAACTATGAATTTCATATTCAAATATATTACAAGACGATTGAAAATTTTCGATTATACTAAACGTGTTACCTGAAAACACCTCGAGACTGAAGATCAAATGATATTTCCTAAAGGCAACACGTTGAGTATTCCGAGAATTTTCGATTGTCGATTTGTATACAAGTGGACTATCATGAATAAAAAAGAAATTAAATAGTTAACAGTAAATTTATCGTTGATCCGCAGTCTATTTAAATGCTTGTATTTCAAAATAAACTGGCGCTAGCAAAAAGGAGCTTCCGGAGTAGTGATTAAATAGCTACTTGTCTATTTGTCAAATTTTTATTTCAATAATGCGTACCTGTCAAATAATAGGGGGGTTCTATTGTTCGTTTCCGTGAACTCGGAGATGTCAGCGTCATTTCAAATGTCTATATAATAAAACACAAAAAGTATGATTTTTCTCTACAAAGTCAAATTACAGATTTATTTACGTGCTTGATTCTGTGTGCGCTCCGTATATAGATTTCAAAATGACACTGACAGTTCTGAGTACATAATACAAAATATTCAAGCGCATCTTTAAGTAACCATGCTTAACGCCTCGTCTTGAGTCAAATTCTCGATCTAGACGAGATTACATACTTCAAATCTCAAATAAACTTATTAATTATTCATAAAATGCAGTTTCCATTTCATCATCTATACCCTGTAAATAAATGTACACAATATAAAGTGAACTGTATTATTTTTCTATCTAAAGAAAATAATAAATGCAGTATTGTAAATATAGTATTATATCTTACGAATTACAGAATATCTTATAGGGATTTATTTTTAAGATTCCAGCGCCACCGCGGCGTGTTATGGAACTACTCTAAGAGACATTACTAAGGATTATATTATGAACGAGTTGAATGACAAATATTTATATAGTACATTTTTAATGGTTTTTTATATGCTTAAGTATCCCCCGATGCTTTTTGTTAATTATAACTTAACATAGAATAACTTAAATTTCATTTTAACTTGACAAATGTTAATATTATCCTTTCTTTTATTGATAATTTATGTAAACATGTATCTTTATACACTAAATTTACATAGCTTAATATGGCATTAAACATCTGATGGCTACTTAAACCCGTGAAATTAGTCATTGCAGTATCACTTTTTATACAATGGCAATGAGTTAATTTATTTGCAGTGTTCACTTGCACTTCAAAATCACGAACTGTTTTTGATCCTTTATATTGTGGATTACTATCTAATAAAGATAGTACCGCAGTAGCAGCCTCAAATTCTACTTCGTTATGTACATCTCCTTCTTCACTGTCAATATATTCACAAAATTGTTCTATGATTGGAACGTTATTTAATTGCAGCAACTGATTTCTTCTTGTTAGCCGTTCGGCCCTGTTGGTCTGGGAGATAGACGGCACCAATGTAAATTTTGAGCTTCCATGGTCAACTAGGTACTGGTAAATTTACCGAAGGTACTGCAGTGATTTTTAATTTTCTTCTTTTACTGACCGGTGTTGCTAAAATAAAATTATATAAGATTTTTGCGATAAAATTACTCATCATTTACTTATCTTTGAAAAAGTCATCTTCTACGAAATGCAAGGAGCATACTACCATACAGGCACTTACTTTTTTCCCTATTTTAAACTATTAATCCAAGCTTTTTTTCTATTAAGTGTTTTATAACCCCCAAAAGTAGATTTAACTTTGACAGTTTCTTTATCCGAGGGAAAGTGATGGAAGCTTAAATTAGGGTTTCTTTTGTCCCACGAATTACACTGCGGTACACAACAATACCTATTTGCCATGATTTTTATGTAATTAACTTCAGAAATATTCAAAATTCACAAGTCTCACGCAAAAGTGTAAAGGATGGTAAGATAGCGTAATGTCTGTTACTCTGTTAGGCTAGTTCGCTTATAGCCCGCTAGACGGTGTACCGCTGAGCTGCAAATCCCTATACGTGTACAAAACCGATATTTCGGTATAAACTTTTACGTTCATCAGGATAAGAAAGAGTAGAAATATATTACAGATTCATAAACATAAATTTATGTCTACATATATAAGTCGTTTAAGAACATTGTTGTACATTATTACTAAAATAGAATTTAAATAATTTGTTCTAGTAGTAGAACTATTAACATTTTAAAAAAAAGTTAACATTGGACAAATAGACAAACCTACTTTTCATAATTATTGACATGTATTTAAAAAAAATTATTTTTAAAGTCTATTAATATTTGACTTAAGCCCGAGATATCCACCGCCTAATAACTTTATTTGCCGAATTATATCTATGGTTACAATTACTGGATATTTCGGCCCTTAGATATCAAAGGGAAAACAAAAAACCGATAGTATCTTTCTTACCCTATGATAAAGTATATCGATATTGTGTTTTAATTTACTATACATTTTGTGTTGTTCATTCATTCTCTGGTCATAGTCAAAACAAAAAACAAAAAAAAATCTGTTGTGGCCAGCACAATACTTCTCGCCAATTTCATATTAGGCTATAAATATTGTATTTAACATTTCTGGTACGTATACAAAATATTTTAATTACATCTATTCTTTATTTTCCAATTCATTCTATGAACAAGTTTCCTCCTACTCTTCTAAATGTTCGAGATTCTTCCAATTCATTGACGAGATTGGCGGGATTTCTGAAAGGTATATGACGAAATATATACGTAGCAAGCGAGTGTTTAGTTGACCTGTTACTGTACATACTTTAGCTTACAAATGAATCCTGTTTCTGTTTATACCAACCTTAGATGTTGACGGAGTCTTTTCCTTGTTATAAAAATAGCATATTATAATTATTATTACATGTCGACTTGTCCAAGTACGAATTTTAGGTTTTCGGCATTCAAGAACAATGTCAATTTAACGTGCGGCAGCTATATCTATAATTTTAAATATTTAATTAATGATAAAATAAGAAATATTAAATGTACTTCCCAGAAAAAGCCTTCAGTAAAGTCTCTGGATTTTTGACACTGACATTTATGTCATGAAATTTTAATTTTTCAACTGGTTATTGGGTGGATACAATTGATTATTATTGTTATTATATATATATAGGTACCGTGAGTTTCAGCTAAGATGCAACATTTACTTTACTGTTATTAATGTATTACCATGGATACTAGTTATTATATGTACTGCATCGTTCCAGATAAAATGCAACATAGGTTGTCAAAGTTGTCAATGTCAAATTAATTTTTCTTATCATTACTCTTCAAAGACGTTTAGAAAAGAAGAAATGATTCGAATGGTTACTTGGTAGGTACAATGTTTATAATTTAAGAAATGTGTGTGATATGTTCAGTTTCGAGAATATTTTCAAAACTTAAGTGATGGATGTTTGTGTAAGTATCATAAGAGGACAAGAGCAAAAACTGCATGGACTGAAGAAAAGAGAAATAATTTACTAACAATAGAAAATAATTAGCTATCTACGAAAATTTTGGCAAATATATTAGCAAACCTTCTGTATTTAGATTATTAAAAGACGACAAATTTCATCTTTAACATTTTCAAAATCACTATGAGTTAAGAAACAATGACAATGAGAAGAGAATTGTCTTTTATGAGCTACTTTTTGAGAAAATTAATATCGATCTGGTTTTGACGAGCAAAATTTTGTTTACTGATGAAGCAAATTTTTTTTACAACAGGAGAAGTAAATTCACAAAATATATTTGGAACTGCTATATAAAATAAGATTATACCAAGTTTAAATAACTTCCTTTAGTGGTTTTTTTTTTTTTAAATCTAAAGTATATACAAGAGAAATTGAAGAACATTAATTTATAATTAGAGGGACTTCGTCAACATTCTGTCTATGAACATTTTTATAATCGTCTAAATTATAGTTTAATTGTTAATGGTGCAGTTTTTGAAAATATGTTCTAATTTGTGATTGAAATATATTGATTCTTTATTGCTACTACTCTTACGTTATTTATGCATCAGTAAATTATGATAAGTTAATTTGACATTGACAACTTTGACAACCTATGTTGCATTTTATCTGGAACGATGCAGTACATACAAAAACTAGTATCCATAGTAATATATTAATAACAGTATAGTAAATGTTGCATCTTAGCTGAAACTCACGGTATATATATTTATCTCTCTATCTCTAAATCTATAGAAGATATAATAAAAATGTTCGATATACTAGATAGAGAGTTTTATCTTCCTTAATATTTGTAATAACAAATTTCCAAAAAATAATATTTAGAAGATTTTTTTTTTACAAAACTACTACTTCCGGTTGTACAATTTTTACCAAAACCTTTTCAGCTCGTCCCATGAATTTCAGATTGAAGAATTCATAGTTAAACTGGACTTATGTTTTATAGTTTTTAAATCGTGCTTATTCACTAAAATCTGGATATGTGATTTTTAGCATAAATCCAATACCTTTCTTAGCGAGAGGTAAAAAAGGACAAAAATTTCACCTAAGAGAAAAATATAAACTAAATCCATACTAATTTAAAGTGAGAATAGCACATCATTAGGAACATTATAGAAAAAGATATTAAGCTTTAATTATTATTCAACAAAATGTAATAATTCTGTTTAAAAAATTTATTTTATAAACCAGCAGTTTATAGGTACATAGTCATTTTACCTAGAACGAATTTAACTTAATTTGCACAACAGCCGGAAAGTCGAGATTGTCGAAATCTCGACCTCAAGATCGAGATTAATTTTAATCTCGTGAGTCAATATCAAGATTGTTTTCAATTTCGAAAAAAATAAAAAAAATAGGCGATATCGAGATAATGCAAAATCTTGACAAACCCGCGGCAACACTATGAATTCGGCTGTCAGCCAGTTTGTAATTCGCGAACAGAGCATATTTATAATTTATTAGTTTATTATTTTTTGTAGTGAGTTACAACACATTAATTATGCAGACATATACATATAATTAATATATTTTCAGCAGAAATAGATAAAAAAAAATAGGTAATCAATATGATATTATAGTAATGACAATATTATCTTACTTGAACGAATTTTACTAGTTACCTGTATTTATGAAATTGAAAAGGCTTACCCACAGTGAACAAATATTTATTCGACTATATAGATCTGAATCTCAGCAGGCTGATAGGCGAATCCGTTTATCGCAGTTCATTTGTTATTCGATGCCTTTTTTAATGTGTTTTTTATTGAAGCGAATCTAAAGTATTAAAGGCCTGAAATCCGAGCGTCAATCAGGGGTGGCACTCGTACAAAGGGGGCTCATTTTAAGGGCTTTTATACAACTAAGTGTAATATTACATTATAGAATATCTCATCATTAGGTTACAGTGTGTTCCTCAGAAAAGAGACGATTATATTTTCCCCTATATTCGTCCATATTGTGTCACTTTATAAGGATTAGACTTCCATGGCAGTGGATAGAAGCTTTATGTGGACAGGACTTTTTGTGAATTAGGCTTAAGGGCGTCTCTTTCCTTATTCCATTTTTGAAGAGATGTTTAACTAAAAATTACTTATATTTTAAGCTGGTATTAACGGTGACAATTGATGAATTTGTACGTTTTATATTCGGAGTTTATTTTTGTTTGTAACAAATAACCGTGTCACATTAACACATTTTATTTGATACTTTCTTGAATTTGGTCTTTCGTCGTGGTTTTCAAAAATATTTTATACAATGGAACAAAAAAAAATACAATTATTTTCTATAGAATTTTAAAATAGGTTGTCATTTTAATTTAAAGCTTTGAAATACGAACTTCTAGTATTGTATTTGAAGTACCAACTATTTGAGTAAAATAGGTACATATTGTTATCATGAAAACGGGAATTATGAACAACTCTAGCAATTACGTAATATCTATATTTTTAAGTTCTAATTAAATACAGTTGCTATATAAATGTGTTCAAGAAAGAATAAGAAGTTTCTAAGTAAGGCCGTTTCACTCTACACATTAAGTGCTTCAGAAAATTGTTCAGGAAAATATGACCGGTTCAATATTATCAGAATTTTGTGCAGAAATCCAAATTTTGACCTCACATCTCGCATTCATAGTTTTCTCAAATCTGTATTCAGAAGGCGCAATTTAAAATTATAATGTAGAAGAAATTTAACTTTTCTATTGCTTTGAGGCTTTAGTGGTGTATCTCTTCTTAGTAAATAACATTAATAATAATTTTAAATTAACTTGTTTGAATTTCGTCTTCTCCATTTCAATATTTCAATCACATTTTCTGATTGTGTTGACGTATATACAGAATGTACAAAATTATTAAGCTGTTACACACAGTGCTTCAAAATAATGACAAAAAATTGTAACATTTTTGTGATAAAGATTTTGTACAATCGGTATAAGAAGCTATATGTGATAAACATAATTATTTTATTTAAAAAAAACATTATATAAAACAAATAATAACCAGTGTAATTATCGGTATTCTTTTTAATATTATAGATATTTTGTGGTTCTTGTGCTACCTAGCAAGTAGTGATTTTGTCGAGACGAGATATTTTTCGATTCTCGTGTAGTCTCGTTCTCGAGATTTCTCGTCTTGACAGAAATGTAAAAAAAATACTTTACGAGACGAGATATATTTGTCGAGATCTCGGTTCTCGAAAACTGTTTCGAGATTTCTCGGTTGTTATTTTTTTCATGAGTTATATTTGCAAATGTGTGAAATTTAACATATTTTTAGTGATATCTGTCTTTATTTAGCTATGGCATTTTTGAAGAAAAAGATAATAATGTATTTGACATTTTATCTGTCAGAATTTGTTAAGCGTGCATTACACGATGAAGTTTTTCTTTGTCGTGAAAGTTTTCTCTCTCGCACAACGACATGAGTGCAAGAGAGACAATTGAATAGACTTTTAAAGTAAAACTTTTAAAGAAAAACTGGAACATGCACTACTTTTTCTTAAAAGTCCCTACAAATTTTAACTGTCAAGTAACTGTCAAATGTCATTTGTGTTTATATTTTTGAAGTATACAAGTAGTGTTATAAGTGATCGATATTAAACTGAAAAATGGCAAAATGGGATAAAGAAGTAATTGAAATCTTTTAACGTAAGTATAACATAAATTTTGACACTTGGATATTTTAATTCACGTAAAACTTGATTGTGTACATTCAAGAATAGTGTATGATAAATAAACTACCACTAAACATAGATAAATGTAACGTAAAGGGATATTGTCGTAGAAAGAATTCAGTTGTCTATAATTACAACATAGAATAAGAATCTGTTTAATTAAATTAAAGTAAGAATGATTTAGGTATATTATTTGACTTATTTAGCGTTTAGTTTCATATTAACAACCTAGTATCATCTACTACGAAAATTTTGGACTTTCTTATTCGTAATGGTAACTTTTCTTTAATGAGCAGGTTTTATTAACCCTTTACTTTGCCTTTGTTAGGTCAAAACTGGAACTAATGTTTTTTTTTTCGAGAACTAAGTTCTCATCATCTGTAGTAGAACATGGAAAATTAAATAGAGTAGCCAAGATTTCACAACATGTCAACCGTCAGAATAGCATCTCGATGTGAACTGCTCACATTCTATTTAAGCCAATAAATGTAAGCCAAATCATAGAATGATTATTATTTACATTAGTTTATAATATGTGTGGTATTATTTTGTGATGTATATTTCCCTTTTTTATTTGTAATGGGTTCATCCTTTTTTGTAATAAATGATTATTATATAAATAAATATATCATCACGGCATATTACACATTACTGGGTGTGCCAGTATCTACGACATATGTAGACATCGGTAATGATGATAATATATTTTACCGTATGGGCGCTTACCAGGCGTCATCTCACGGGCACTCATAGCTGGTGTGGAGAGTGCACCACAGGGATCACTCTTGTGCGATTAAAAGTCTGCACTGGCCGGGTCACCAGATTGGCAACTAGACACTATACGCACACGGCCACGCAATCCCATAATGATTATTATTATTATTGTTATTATTATTATTGTTATTATTATTATTATTATTATTATTATTATTATTATTATTATGAGCATCAGGATCGGACTGGCTCTCAAAACCAACCTGAGTAAATAACACCAACACCCCGGCCCCTATAGCTCTAGCAATAATTACTAGAAAATGTTATTTTTGTCCGTAATTTATTTACAGCATTATTATTAATTGTAAATAGAACACTAAGGCCATTGAAGACTATCTCCTAATAAACTGTGGACTAGGTACTAGGATGGTATCAAACTGAAATAAATAGAGGATTATTTAATAAATAGATATGCTCAGTTCTAAGAAAATGCTCAGATTCGAATCTGAGGTTTGATAATTAGATTTTGATCCGACATTATTATCCTGATTTAAAATTAGTACTCAAATTCGGATGCAAGATCTGAGTTCTATTATCTGGTTTTGAATCCGAAACCACAATTATCCGGATATTGATCCCAGTACAAGTTAAAATCTATGTACATATTCACGAAAAGTTATTCTAGACTCGACGGAGCTAAGCACATACATAAGTCAAAAATGTATGTTTTACAGGACAAACTTAATAACCCAGAAATATCGGTATAATGCGTTTGCGTGTTTAAGTAGTTTATAACAAAAGACAACGGTATGTAACGGTTGGTAACCGAACTAGTGATGTTCTTTTTCACAAATATAAGTCAAATTGTGTGCTTACGTCTATAGTAAGTAACTTTAGTAGATGTGTGTTTAGTCCTGTTGTGAGTTTTTGAAAGACGGACGCGTTGCAATAATAACAAATAAATGTAATTTTTGACTTATGTGCTTAGGCCGTCGGGCCTAGAATTAGGGTAGGTAACTCATTTTATCTTAGTACTTGACAAAAAAGTAATATTGGAACAACACACTACACTAAATCAAGCTTATGTAAAACACAACTATAGCTGTGTCATTCCTCTAAGTGCAGTTTCAAGCACGTGACCATATCCCTAGCGCCTACCCGCTAACACAGGGGTTGCTAGATAACATCTGAGATACTATCAACGCCGAGTCAACCGCTGCAAGGGCTGTTAGCTAATACAAGGCCTCTATTAAATGATTATCTAAGCAAACAAAAATCATCTATTTAATTAGGCTCACGCTCCGGCTTGCTTCGACACCGGAAACGGATCGTTTAGAGTCGCGTGTACTCCGGAAGTCAAGGGAGTGCAGTGCCCAATGAGCATGCAAGGTGTTGGCTTTGGCTTTGACGGTTTGCTACACCAATGTGAACATAATATAACGGGATGTAATAATTAATAAAATTTAATGTGTTGCATTTTACACTTACAAATGTGATAAGCAATAATATATGTTTATTAATTGCAATATATTTTAGTCTTCATTGTCTTAGCGTAGGACATTTATAACAAAATTATTTATACAATACATTATGTATATAGTAACTTTATAATATTTATAATATGACACATAAGTACCTAATAATTTTTAACAAAATTCTTGATATTGTTCAGGTATACAATTTAATAAAAAGGAAAGAAATGTAATAAATAAAAATGAATGCTAGACATCTGAAGTAAAACATGAACCATAGAGTCGTTCGTGCTATATTCAAAACGATAAACATAAGTACATAGGTAGTTAATTTTTAATAAAATTTAAAACCAAAATTTTGAGAAATTTTTATATTTGAACAAATTATTACAATACATACAATTATAAAAAATATAGAAAATGATTTATTTGATAAATAATTTTATTATTATGTAAAAATAAGCAAATTCGAGATTCTATGTAAAGTCAAGTCTGATTTTAAATAAATAATTCAGTAATAATTGTAATCTCTGAGAAGATTTCTGGTATTAGGAACTTAAAATGAATAGATCGAAAATAATTAAAGATTATTTGTTAATTAGAATATCGTAAGTAATGCCTGTTGGTCATATTTCCCTTAAATAAAGAAACATCCAAAATAAATTTTGTACTACACTGCTCGACAAAAAAAACCGGACACTTGTATTCTTTTTTTTTTAATTAAGGTTTCCCTGTTTCCATCGAGAAAGTTATGATGTATTTTTGAATTTCAGTGTTTATTCAAATGTTTACACAGAAAAAAATTATTCTTACAAATATGCATGTTTTTTTTAGCGATATAAGAAATTAAGAAAAAAGAACATTTTTTTTAACACGGCAATGGCCAATAAATAACAACATTAATATCGTGTATTGCTACATCTAGCTCTAATAACATGTATCATTCGTTGTTGCATGCTGTTAATTAGACGCGCAATGTCTTCTTGATCCAATCTGTCCCAATCTTTTTCTAAAGTAGCACGTTACCCCGGTTTCGAATGTGACGTCCTAACATGTCCCACACATGCTCTATTGAATTGAGATTAGGGCTGCAAGCGGGCCATTCAATAGCGTTAATATTGCATGCATTAGAATAAATTGGTCACCTATGAAGTGTGAATATGGAACAACATGGTTTTCCGGACGGTCCGTTATGTAATAGTGAGCATTTATTGTGCCATTATTCATGAAGACAAGGTCCGTACGTCCTTCCAAAGATATACCAGCCCATACCATAAGAGAAAGTCCATGGAAAGGAGTCCTTGGGGATATTACGCAGTCAGCATATCGTTCGCCAGGTCTTCGCCAAACACGCTCACGGCCATCTGGTGATCGTAAACTAAACCTGGACTCATCTGTAAATAAAACTGACCGCCAATTATTGATAGTCCAATTCACATGATTTTGGGCAAAACGAAGGCGTGCCATTCGATGAGCTGCGAGCAATACTGGCCCCGTAGCGGGTCTCCTGGATCGAAGTCCAGCTTCGTTTAACTTCCGGGATCCCGTTCTTGCCGAAATTGTCACTCCTCGCACTTCAGATAATCGGCGAGAGACGGAACTTACTGTTTCGTGTCGATCTCGAAGTACTGTGGGTGTGGATATCATAAACCGATTATCTCGTTCTGTTGTACCTCGTTTACGACCCGATCCCGGTCTTCTCGTACGTAAACTCTTCAGTTCTGCGGTATCGTTTCAGAGCGTCATGCACAGTACTTCGTGCCAAATTTAAGAAAGCGGCAATATATCGGACACTTCGTTCATATTCACTTAAAGCAACAGCTCTGGTTACATCTTCAACAGTCATTTTGAAATTTGTGCACTGAGTGATGCATAAAACGTTTATACTGACAGTTCATCGTTTAATCACACCAGAACAAAAACAAATCAACATTAAACAGATTCGTCAAAATTTGATTTTAACAATAAATAATTAATAATATCAAAATAATCGAATATAGCACTCTAATTCAAAATTTTTGGTACGCTAATACTTGAATTTATATTACAGTTGAAATATATATCACAATTTACTGGATAGAAACAATGGGAGAGTTTTTTTTTTTTAATATGTGTTCAGTTTTTTTTTATCGAGCAGTGTATTTATTTAAACCTTAAACTACAAAATATGTATTATTTGTCAACATAATCTCTTTCCCTGTCTAAACATGTCAGCCATGTTTTAACTCATCGCTCAACGCTCAAATCCACTTTGGGAAAAATATTATTTCTTATTTTCCACCCACTGTTTTACAGCCAGTTTCACTTCCTCATGTGAATGAAGTCTGATTCCTTTCAAGCTGTTTTTTCATTGATCCAATCAAGTGGAAGACCGTCGGCGCTAAATTAGGAATAAAAAATGGATAGAAAATAATTGAATTATCCAAGTTTCTGGATTGTCTCCTGTGTGGAGCTTTGTATTATCTCACTTTAAGATATTATTATGCAAATATCTTTATGGTTTTATCTTTTTAATAACATACGTTTTTAACGTAATTAAGTACCGTTCACAGTTTATAATGGTTCCCAGTAGATATACTGAGTAGAATGATAATATCATAACGATCATAGCTTCCATAATTTTATTGGAAAAAGTTTACACTTTAATTTTTACGACCGAGATGATCAACGTTCGAATGATTTTTAGTTTCTGAATAATAGGTTAGAGATACCCACGTTCTACTCCCAGTGATGCTGAAAAATATGAATCTATCTTTCTATAATGGGAGTTTAAGAGATATGTTAAAAAATTGGAAATACCTACGACCATACAAGTATACTCGTATGTGTTTTGACAAGGAAGGAGATTATGTATACATAAATATTGCACAAAATTTGTTTTGGATATTTTTTCATTTAAGGGAAATTTGGACTAACAGGCATAATTTATGGTACATAGTACATATCTCATAAAAATATCACTGCATAAAAAGAAATAAATGCGACTAGTTAAATTAAAAATCAATCAAGATATATGAATTACAACGTCGAATAATTTTTTTTATTAGAATTAAATGTTCATAGCAAAGAAGGAGTTCGACAAATGAGTTACTAGTAACATTTTATTACCGATATTTTTCTGAATGACGTTATATATATAAAATTAATGTATTATGTGCATTTTCTAGAAATTGCAATGTATACTTATAATTTCCAGTGCGTTTGTACGAGTAAATCATATCGATCTAATCAATCAAATAATTTTTAGTTTGTTTATTTTAAGTAATTAAAAAATATGCTGACATCTGAAAAACGAATAACAATGTAATCGTAAATGATGAATATTAATAAAAAGATATTCTTCAAAATACAAAATAATAATAAACCTCAAAATATAATTTCTTCTTGTTATTTATCTTAAATTTAAACTTGCAAAAGTAAATGTACAACATCTCATTATAATTCTTTATTAATAGAAAGAAACTTATTAATTTTGATAGGAAAATATAGCACTCCCGCGACAAAACAGGCACAAGTCCAAGTTCATAAATTTTCAGTTTTATATGAGCACATAATGAAAATATCTAATGTAGATTTTGATCGAGAAAAATTTTACAGCTCATATTTTCTAATAACTTCGCAAAGGCTAAAAATGTGGTTTCTGACAGCTAAACTTGTGCTTGCTCAGTCAGTAATATTCCTCTATTAAATGATAATCTAAGCAAACAAAAATCATCTATTTAATTAGGCTTATGCTCCGGCTCGCTTTAACACCGGAAACGGATATTTTCTTGAAATAGTGAATATCGTTGTTATTGTTAGTTTAGTATAACAACCATCTACATATACTGTATGCCAAATTTGAGGATGGTGTATTTATTTCAGATTAAATAGCACAGTTTATTTTTATGAGATTGTTTATAAATAAAAGTCATAATCATAATTACTAATTATTAATATTCACATTTCTTTCGGTAGGTACATCAGCTTTTTACATTTCATTTCACAATTTCTTTTCTATTGTTTGATCTCAATATTTGAATAGACAGTCTACAGCTCGCATAATCCGAAAATAACACCATTGAACATTAATAATTATAGCTTCTTTTGGCATCATTGTCGTTCTGTTCGCAGTTCGCACTAGAGTACAATACTCCATTTCATACAATTGCATTGGTGGTGTTCTAGCCTCCTGGAAAACACTCTAATTTTCTGGGCTCAAAGTGAGTTAATTACGACCCTACATTTGTATGACCGCGGGTGGTGAAAGACTAAAGCAAACCAAACATGTTACTAAAAAGAATATGCCATGGGATGGTAAAACTTCAGTTGGCTAACTGTCACACAAACGTAATAATACAAATAACATAATACAATTATAGTGTGAAGGGCGGGAGAGTAAACTTACATACAATAAAAAGAAAACAACCCTGAATTTACGTCAAACAGAACACATTCTGCGTTGCTCTCAGTGGACGTCAAACTTTTAATGTTTATTATAGCATTTATTTTTCTTGATTATTAAAAATAGAGATTCTTCACTTATTTTTCTAAAAGTGTACTAAAAATTAAAATAAAAATTCATTTATACAACTGTTGCCCTGCTTTGTCCATTTTTACCTTCCGTCACCTTTAGATAAGGAAGGTATTGTTTTTGGTCAAAAAATTTGTGTGTCCGGGTGAGACAAATTTTTCTCCGACGATAACTCCAATACCACAATTTTAAAAATTATAATTCGTATTCCTCTTCTTTACATCTATGTGAAGAGCTGATTAGATTTTGGTTATGTGATCCACCGGAAGTACCCTTATTTGAAGTTTTTAACAGTTTTTCTTAAAAAAAACTCAGTTAAATATTATTTTTTGACATTTTATGCTATTATAAATACTTTATACGGTTTGATTACACATTTTCCTTCATATTCAATAGATATAGAGGTAAAGCATTATAAAGAGATTAACTTTCAAAAATCAGTCAGCTTTGCTATTTATCATGGAAACATCTGATATATGCAAAAATTCTAATTGACAGATGTCAGTGTTAAGTGCAAAACCAAATATGGAAAATATAGGATCAGAATGCCGGGAGTGGGAGGAAGGCGAAAGAGAAGATGGAAGGACTGTATCGCAGAAGACTTGAGAGAGGAAGAACTGTGTGAAGAAGATGCGTCGGACAGGAATGAGTGGAAGAGGAAGAGTAAAAAAACAGTGACCCCTAATAAAATTGGAGAAAGCTGAAGAAGAAAAAATTAATTGTCAAGTGCAGTTTACATAGTTGAAATATAGAATCTTTTCAAATGAACTTTTGGAATGGAATTTGTAAACAATAGTATGTGTTCGTGTTACGATTTTACATGATATATAGAATCTTTTCCAAGGAACTTTTGGTATGGGATTTGTACAAAATCCATCGAATTGACGGAAGGTCTTATGCAGGCCACAACAGATTTTTTAAAATTAATTTTGTATGTTTATATAACAAAACATGTATACGAAAAATCAAAAATAAGAAAGAAAATAATTGTTAATTCAAATATAATAATCTGTCTGATTAACACACTAGCTTCCGCTATGTAAAATTTTATTTTATGGAAATTCATATTTAACAATATTGACAAATAGAGTATATGTTCATCGTAGGTAGGTAGATAACTTTTATTTAAATTTAATCGAATGTTTTACAAATATTTTCTTAAAATTCTATCATATAAGTATAATATCACTAGTTACTAGAATTTTATCGACAATTTTTGCCGTCATGATCACGACTGCTTATTGCGACGAAAATTGAAACGAATGCAACAGCACGAGTGAAGATTTTCTAAAGCAACAAGCGAGAGTGAGCTAGGCATAAATTACCGGTAAAATTCTTGTCACAAATGGTATTCGGCATAACAATTCCTCGAAATATTTATTTATTCAATTAATTTTTAATAAATCTGATGTGGCCAGGTATTCCGTCAATTATATATATTTTGTACAAATCCTATACCAAAAGTTCCTTGGAAAAGATTCTATATATCCAGTAAAATTGTAACACGAACATATACTATTTTCTACAAATTCCATAACGAGACTTCCTTGGAAAAGTTTCTATAAATCCAATAAAATTATAACAACAGCATATTATTATTATTAATATTATTATTATTATTATTATTATTATTATTATTTTTAGAGTTGTAGTATTGGAGTTATCGTCGGACAAAAATTTGTCACACACAAACAGGCACACATACACACACACACACACACATACACACACATAAAACGTGCTTATTTATTAAAAACTCACCAACGAATTTTTTCACCAAACACAATATCTTCTTTACCTAAAGGTAACGGAAGGTAAAAATAGTACTAAAATACTTCCCACTCAAAAAATTGTAACAGGCGTTATGTCCAGGCAACGCCTAGTCGTGATATTATCGCGGCAATTTTTGCTAGTGAAAATTGTCAGTGGAATTCGAATTTGATAGGATCATTTCACCAAAATACTGTGCATTCTTTGAATAACAGAGTATGAGTGAAATTGTTAATATTAATTTAAATTTATTTATATTTGAGAGTATGTATTATTTTATTTCTTATGGCAATACAGTCATCATAATTCAGTAAATATAAAATAATTTGTTGGGCGATGTCGTAGGTGGAATTTGTGCTTATCGGGATGGGATCACCGAGGTCAATATAGTCTGGACGATTTTACTTGGCGAGCAAAAAGAATTCAGTTCGGTTCACTATTCCTACGGCGCGTTTTGTTAAATATATACATTCTTTTAAATGCCGCAATGCGTTAAAAGTGAATTAGTGATTTTACAAAATTTTATTGCTTAATACAATAGAAAAACCTTCCGAACCGCAGTCTTTAGTACACTTATACTCAAGCTGTTCTGTTTCTCGCTGACAATAAGAAAACTACACATTTCACATATTACATATAATACGAGTATGTTAGTAAAGTTAATGTATTGACAAACATTTACATTTTGTAGCTTCGTAGTAAACTATTATTTTAATTTACATAAATTATAATGTAAGCTAAAATCTGCTCATAATTACAGATGATTTAAACATAAATTACAAGAAAAACCCATTGGTGAATTATGTACTGTGATTATTATAGGAACATAATATCAATACCCTTCTTCCAGTCAGCAAGTATTAAAGTGAAGAAGTTTAAAACTTTAAAAATTAATGTGAATATAAAATTGTTTTATTTTTTACATGTAATAAATAAATAATTATTTTCTGTAATGTTTATTTATTAAATTATTTGATCGAGTTAGCAGAAACCATAATAGTAGAATAAAAACAAGTAGACGTAGACGACGACTGACAATAAGACTCGTACATCGACAATGTTAATTAAGTTAATTAAGCCAAAAAGAACATTACATACAAATGTGTAAATCATGTTGTGCTTATCTGAAAAGCATAAGTTGTAAGATTTTTGGATTTTTTTATATAAATTTACAGTTTAAAATACAGGGTGTTAAAAAATAAGTGTAACAAACTATGAGGACATATAGTACTGACCAAAATGAGTAAAAAAAGCTTAATCAACAAGGGTCCGATCTTCAACAGTTTCCAAGATATCAGGCAGGGAAAAATGAGTTTTTTCGGGGTTTACTTCTGTTAGTTCGAAAACTGTAAGAGTTACGACTTTGATTAAATGATACTTTTTGTTTACCTTTCAGAGGTTATCTTAGATGAGTTTTTGTTTGTCAAAAAAATCGAATAATTATACTAAGACAAATGTTGTGGCGACCTTGGTTCATAACTATTAGAAAGTAAAAAAAATGTTTTATATAAAATTTTATTGTTTTTTTTTTTTGGTCTATTTGCTGACATAGACAAAATTTTGTTCAATCACTATCTTTGTCAGTTTTGCTTCGATTTTAGTACAAAATTGCCTCTTTCTCAGAAACAGTTGAAGATCAGACCCGTGTTGATTAGACTTTTTTTTACTCATTTTGGTCAGTACTGTTGTCCTCATAGTTTGTTATACTTATTTTTTAACACCCAGTATTTATGCCTAAGTTTACGTTTATCTATTTTTGCTGCTTACCCAAATTTGAAACCCACCCACGCCATTGAGGTGTAACTTGACATTTTTTAGGCGACTGTCGCAAAAAGTTATAAATTTTTATTTAATAATGGTAGGTATGTATTCTATATCGTACCATGTTAATTTTATTAACAACCTGTAAAAGTGTGTATAGCCAGTAGAAACAAATGTATTATCTGTCGTTTAAACTTTTTATTCAGTGATTACTGACTAACCGTGTTATATTTTCTTTACGTACCGAGAGTTTTTTTTTATTTTCATTACTATTATTTATTAATTTTCTTTAGGCGTTTTACATTGTTGTTAATTTTGGATGTAGATATGTCTCTATCTACATCAAAAAAACTTCAAACCAAGACTAGTAATGATCGGATGAAATGGTTTGAAGAAGTGAGGAGGTCGTACACTTTCTACCTCCACTTCAACCACATATGGATGTTGTTATATTTGCTCTACTAAAATCGTAAAAATCTGTACGTATAACAAAACAGCGTAAAGTGTGGGACATATGTATGGAAAAATCGTTTGGGAAATATCTGCATTGCATATTTGAATAAAGAAAAAATATCTAATTTGGCATTAAGTTTTTTGATAGTATTTGTTATAATTTTTCATTTTATAGTTTTTTATGGGGTCCCGTGGCCACGTGCCAGAGTGTCTGGTCGCGAACCTGAGGAACCGGGTTCGATCCCGACCGACGCCAAATATTTCGAATTTTAAATGACAAAAAAGTGACTCCTGTGGTGCCCTCTCCACGCCAGCAATGAGTGCCCGTGAGGTGACGCCTGATAAGCGCTTGCACGGTACAAATATGTCATCATCATTACCGATATCTGCGATAAAGCAGATTGTGGCACACTCAGAAATGGGTAATATGCCGTGATGATATATTTTTACCTCCTGCTACCCTTGGTAAGGGAGGTATAGGGATCGTGCTAAAAAACACATATCGAGATTTTAGTAAATGACCACGTTTTAAGGTCCCTAGAATCCATTTTTAACATTTTTACGATGATATCTGTATGTGTGTATGTGTGTGTGTATGTATGTGTGTGTGTGTGTGTGTGTATGTATGTATGTGTGTATGTGTGTATGTGTATGAATTTTGTCTTCGCTCTAACTCAAATACTGTCATTCAGAAAATTCTGAAACCTTGTATTTCTACCCTATTCTAATACAATAAGAAGTCATTAGATTTTGGTGTAAATCGGATAAACGGAAATGGCACTTTACCTGAAGCTCATAATGGTTTTTCGTCAAAAAATATCATTAAATGCCATTTTTTCGCATTTTATGTCTTATGAAACTTAAAGATTATTGAATTTTCTACAGGAATACATTAATACTTTTTCTATATATTTTGCAGATAAATTTAAAAATATTTTTTTTTATTAGTCCCGAAGCCTAAAGGCCTATTTATAATGAAGTAACGCAAGCGGTAACGCAGTTGCAGTAAGGTAACGCAAAAGATAAATGTACGGTACATCATATACCGTTTTATAATGAAACGCAACGCAGAACCGCAGAAGTAATGTAACGTAACGCAACGCCAAAGCTGACCAACTTTCATCTTTCTACCTTACTTTTGTACCGCCAGCCAATCAGAATTCAGTGTTTCAATTTTACTATAAAAATCTGTATTATCGACATGTTCGTGAACTGTCAAAATTACATAATAAATTCTACATTTTGTGGTTAGATCGGTTAGATTTTCAATGCGATACGAAGAATAATTATGGATGATAGAAAATTAATCGAATTAATCGAGAATCACCGAGTCAGAAACAGTATTGTCGCAGCTATATCGTCGTCACTGTCCATTTCTACTCAAATTATTTTATACACTTATTTATATGTCATGTGTCATAAAGGCTATAAATAAAAGCGAGTTGAATTTTAACAATATATACAGAATTCTTTTGATTGGTTAGAAATGCTATCTTCGGCGTTATTATAAATCACATATTTTGTGTTTGCGTTACTGATTACGTTGAGTCGTTGCGTTGCGTTTTACGTTACTTCATTATAAATAGGCCTTAAGATAAACACAATTCCTTTGTTACACAGTTCAATTTAGCAACATCTAAATTAGAACATGTACAGAGGCTTGCATGTTTAGCAATAACTGGCGCTATGCGCACTACACCAACGGCAGCAATGGAAGTTCTTCTATGCCTTCCTTCTCTTAATATCTACATTGAGGAGGTTGCACTGAGGTCTGTTCTGCGCCTTTCCCAACTAGGTCTCTGGCCTAAAATAGGAGCAAATAGTAAACACTGCTCTATCTTCAAAGAAGCAGCCTTGCGGGCTCCACTTCTTCAGATGAGTAACGACTACATTGCTCCAAAATTCTATTTTGAGAAACCATATCAAATTAAATTAGACTGTCAGACACCTTCTATACCTGACATTCTCATTTTTACTGACGGCTCGAAGAGTGGTACAGGGTCCGGTTCAGGAATCTTCTCCGAACAAATGAACCTGTCTGTCAGTATTCCCCTTGGTGCCTATGCCACCGTCTTTCAATCTGAAATTCTAGGTATCTTGCATAGTGCACTACTAATTAAAGAACATAAAGTTCAGAACAAGAACATCAGGATAGTTTCAGACAGCAAAGCAGTTCTTAAAAGCCTTAGTGGATTTAAATTCACTTCAGGTCTGGTTGAACTTTGTCATCTTGCACTGTCGGATATATCCAAAAACAATGTCGTGGAACTCGCTTGGGTAAAGGGACACAATGGTATTGAAGGTAACATCTGTGCCGATAATCTAGCTAAACAGGGTTCGTCTGGTTTACCCTGGGGCCCAGAGCCCATGCTACCCCTAGCCAAATCGTTCCTTCACAATATTACTCGAAACATTACTTTTGAAAAATTTTCAGCTGGCTGGAGAAATATATCCACCTGTAAACAAACGAGAAACCTTATTTCTAAACCAACTTATAAGTTAGCCAATTATCTCATCAGACTTTCGAGGAACAACCTTAAATTTCTTGTTGAGGTCTTTACGGGACATGGTCGGTTCAACAAACACATGTACCGCATAAAAATCTCCGACAGTCCTCTTTGTAGAGGCTGTGAGATGGATGACGAAACAGTGGAACACATTCTTCTCGAGTGTCCCGCTCTAGCGTTAAAGAGAGGATCCATGTTAGGGGAATTCTGGCCTTCCATGGCCGCACTTAGCTCAACTTCCCCCGCTAACTTGTTAGCCTTCTTCCTAAGCGTAGAATGGCTTCAAGATCGGTAGGTCGGAAGCTGTGCTATAGGAGGTAGTACAATGGGCCCATTTGTGAGGCCTAAGTGCGCGTGCAGTATCTTCTTCACCCTCCACCTCAAATCCAGAATCCAGACAGTTCATATTTCAAATGAATATAACTTACAGTAAATGTCACTGTCAAAAAACTAATCAATAGTTTTATGCAATGGTATAGTTTGCAGCGTTAGTAAATACGTAAGTATGTATTTAAATTAATAAAAATGGATAGGAAAGTGTGGCGAAGGAAGATTGTTGCGTAACTATTATTGTGGTCCGGATGGGGTTATTCGCTACCGAAAATCGGTGACTTTAATATGTTCTTATGTATGAATGCTATGATGATTGTGGACAAGACGAAAGAAGAATGTTGTTAAAGAGTGAAGTGAGTCAGCTGAGCTCTTACTCTTATCCCTTTTCTTATCGTTACTATTGTTTCCGGGTATTTGCTAACCCCCTAAGTGATTTTATGTACGTATGTATGTATGTATGTAAAAATTAAATAGCGGGAGGTTTTGTGTTGGCCACATCAGATTTTTTATTTGTTTTTTTTTTATTTTATTTTTATGTTTAACTGTTAATTTTCTGCTTTTTACCTGAATAACATTTATTTTGCATATTTATAAAAAATGTATCATATCAAAGGTTTGCCTATTGCAGACATTCAAAATGTATATATATTACAATATAAATTTACTTTTACGTGATAGAAAAAACTTCAGAGAAAGTTAATATTAATGGGTCATTAAATATTTTTTATTAAAACAAATGTTATAAAACAATGTTTAAATGGTCTACATTGGTAGACTGCGCGACTAAACTCGTCACAAATGTCCGCGCGACTGACGTGACGAAAGATTGAGTACTTAACAAGTGATAACGTAACTGTAGAACTAGTTTTATTGTAATTTTATTACACGAGTAAATCATACTTCATAGGGAAAAGTTTGGAAATCTCTGCTTTATATTATGCAGTCAACAACTATATAATATAGCAGATTGAATTTTGAGTGTGTGCATCCGACCAAGTGTACAGTGGAGACTTCTTCGTGACATGGAGTGTTTATGTATGCGGCGGCCAGTCGCTTTTAAAAGGGATGTAATTCGAATCAAGCCCCATTAAAATGCCCTCGGCCCTCGCGAAACCCGTTTCTCTCTCTCGGTCGCTTTGTGTGCCAACAGATGTTCCCTAGACGGGCCATGATTAAAAGTTAAATTTTACATTTGAAGTGGCCACTTTTAATAATGACGATGCGATTCCAATTGCAGAAGCTCTAAGTGAGTAACTGATAAATGAATTGATTACTTTCCAAGTTTCTATTCAGGGTTTGAGTAATTGGAGATTTACTGTAGATATACATAGATACCCTAATGCGTTGTATTTTATTTGCACGACTCTTAAACACACGTTTGTGTATTTTGACATTCAGGACTTCAGGAGAATTTCGCATGAGCTATAATAGTAATTTTGTCGAATAAAGTATTTCGTAAAAAGAAATAAAACCTTTGTGACTACAAAGTGTGTGTGTGTGTGTGTGTGTGTGTGTGTGTGTGTGTGTGTGTGTGTGTGTGTGTGTGTTTGTGTGTTTGTGTGTTTGTGTGTTTGTGTGTGTGTGTGCGCGCGTGTGCGTGTGTGTGTGCGCGCGTGTGCGTGTGTGTGTGTGAGAGTGTGCGTGTGTGAGTGTGTGAGTGTGAGTTTGTGAGTGTGTGTGTGCGCGTGGGTGTGTGTTTGTGTGTGTGTGTATGTGTGTACGTGTGGATGTTGTAGACACGGTTTCTCAAATTCTACAAGAGTAAAGACCAATTTAAATACGTATTCCTTAATCTGACACTAATGGGAAGAGCTGAAAAGGTTTTGGTAACAATTGCACAACCGGAAGTATTAGTTTCTTAAAAAAATCTTTTAAATATTATTTTTTGGAAATTTATGTTTTTACAAATATTAAAGAATATAAAAATCTCTATCCAAAGCCGGGTTTATGCAGCAATAACATAGTCACTATCATAATCTTAGTCTTAAATTATAATCATAAGAACAGTCTTAAGATAGGTGGTCGTTTATGCAGCATTTTTGTTGTGACTATTAATATGTCACTTTCTAACCTCATTTACTTTTACTTATAATAAATATTATATTTGCCGAATAAATAAATATGAATACGTTAACATATAGTAGAGAAAAAATAGTTATTGCTAGTTAGTTCATAATAAACAACATAAGAATTAAAATAGATGATATGTTTTCTGATACTTACAGTTCTCAGGCATGCGCAGTTTGTAAGTCGTCATAGTCGTAGTCATAAAATTAAAATTAATCCAATTCTGTGATTATGCCTATGTTCATGATACTGACTATGACTATGACGATGTTGCATAAACAGCTCTATTATAAATACATATTTTTATTCTTAAGACTAAGACTACAACTATAACAATGACTATGATATTGCTGCATAAACCCGGCTTAATACATTGAACATTTTTATTATATCTTATATAAATTTAGAGATAGACTGAATTATAAATATATAAAATAATCCATTGTACAATGAATCAATCAGCCTATGGAAACCAGTTGAAAAATTAAAATGTTTATAACTGACATAAATGCCAATGTCAAAATTCCAGACTTTACTGAAGACTTTTTCTGGGAAAAATATTTAATATTTCTTATTTTATCATTAATTAAATATTTAAAATTATAGATAAATATAGAAGTCGTACATGGACAAGTCGAAATGTAACAGTCATATAATATGCTGTTGTTAACGAGGAAAGACTCCGTCAGCATCTGGAATTGATATAAAAAAATATGTACAGTATCAGTGTCAACTAAACACGCGCTTCCTATACATATAATTCATCACAAACCCTTCAGATATACCGCCAATTTCTTCAATGAATTGTAAGAATTTCGAACATTTAGAAGAGTAGGAGGAAACTTGTTAATAGAATGAATTGAAAAATACAGTATAGATGTAATTAAATTTTTTGTGTGTACCAGAAATGTTAAATACAATACTTATATAGCCTAATATGAAAAAAGCGAGAGGTATTGTGCTGGCCGCAACAATTTTTTTTGCTTGCTATAATATATAATGTTTTTATTCAAATATGCAGCCTTTCAATATTGTGTATACAATTTCTTGGTGAGAATTTTTGATTATTTATTATGCAAAATTCAATAAAATACCTAGCATTTTATTCACATTACATTCATAAATAGGTTACTCAGAAACAATTAATGGTATTTTAACATTCAGAAGAAAAATAATTTAGGTCTGCGTAGTAGTCTGTTCGCTCCTAGCTGAAACAAGCCGATAATTTATTACCCCAATAGTTATTACCACAAACCATAAACCACTTTCTTGAGCCTTTGTTCATCAAACGGCGGTCAGTTGTAAATGGAGTGTTGAACAAGGATTGTATTCAGTTCGTTTTGATATATGCGTTTGTAAATTTTTAAGAGAATTTTTTGAAATTATTTTGAAATGTATTTACAGCTAGGTATTATCATTGAATAGGCATAATTAAGAATTACCTGGAAAGACGTTTTCCGCAAATGACATTGTTTTCGGGTTTGGCTATCAGGCCATCATCCTAATTTCTAGGAATTATTTATCTACTATTCATTTAAGTCACCCTTGATTGAATTTCGTTCCTTTATAATCCCGGTTTTCTTTCGTCTTAACTCAGTTTACATGTAACATTAATTAGCAGCGGTTGTAAGTGAAATTTTAAATATGGAAATGTGGAGGCCCTGGGATGTCGAAAATGCTTCTGCCAGTGTTAGTGACGAAGTTGCCATTATTTGATTATTTTGTGAGAGTATAACTGTATACTTGTAATAATGACATTTTCCCTTACTTATACGTCCCTGTTCCACACTACCTGAGGATTTTCTATTTGTTTGTGGTAATATTTATTGGGGTAATAAAATATCGGCTTGTTTCAGCTAGAAGCGAACAGACTTATACCATCGGAATAGTGTTGTGATATTATTTTCAGCAAAATTTGTAAGAAAATAAAATTTTAAAATTGATTCATGCCCCGCGTCAGTTTGCGTCTTCTCCTGCTAATATTTTTAAAGTATTTGTAAGATTTTGTTTGAATGAACTTGTTCACTTATTATTAAGTTCTCTATTTAAATTTTAAGTTTGGTTATTTAAATCTTAGAACATTGGTATATTTGTTTTTCTTTTCAAAATGGAGTTTTATACCATATCACCGGAGTCTAAATTTAAATTGTATAAGAAGGTGAAAATTAATGAAAAATAGTACATTATAAAACAAGTATCATAAGGCAATCTGTTAACATACGAGTTCAAGTTTGGAGAAAACGAGCCACGAGGTGAGTTATACAAGGGACGAGTGCGTTAACAGGCCTTTTCTATACTATTTTTTCTACTGAGGTAATTTTAGATTGAGAATTTTAAAAAATGCGACTTGTCAAAAATATGATGATGCTGTGAAACTATTGATAATTAATATAATTTAAGAATTTTTACTGTGAATCCTTATTTTGTTATAATATTTCACGATAATAAATAACAATTAATATGAAAAATGTAACTACATTAATAATATATTGAAAAAATAGCAAGGTAGGTAGGTAGATACATAAAAACGAAAATAGAGAAAATTAAATTATATATTTTATTATAACAATAATAACGTATATAAAAAATATAATATATAACACGCAATAACAAAAACATATTCTTTAAATGAAATAAACAAAATTGTGAAAATAATCACTATATGAAATAGAAAATAATGTTTTATTGACCTTCAAATATGATTGTTTTGGTCAAAAATTGCCGAACGTTCGTTCCTTGAATATCTGTAGAAAAAGTCCTACTATTCACACAAAAAATTGATTACCTATAATAATTGTTCTTGTATTTATTTTAATTACAACAGAAATTTTTGTTTCAATAAAGAAAATTTGATTGTAATAATAAATATCAGTAATTACATAAAAATAAATTGATTATAATCGTTGTAGGATTTAGGCGACAAACTATTATCGGACTACAGGCGGTAAAATCGTAAATCCGTCACTGATTAAAACTATGAGTTAAAATTTTTGAATATAAAATTTACCCGTAGCGCAACGTACAGCGTCTGAGCGCTCGGTTATAGTAATGGCCGCCGACCTAAGCATTCAACTGTGTACGGGTAAAGTACGCGTTCAGCATGCGATGCGCCACTCTATATTTACTTATAGCTCGTTGGTTAACAGACAGTCTCATAACGGTACATGTAAATCCCCGTACTTGCTCGCGTCACCGTATCCCCTCCAAAACATTAAATTGCAAGTAACTTTATTATTAGGAAATATTTAATTTTTCTTATTATAATAGGTATATTATGGTGGTTAATCTATATATTTTATGATCCATATATTGACATTCCATTATGGTTATATATCCCATTGAAATTTCACACTTTGACAGTTTGTGTATTGTGTGTTGTAAATTTTGTCTGATTATATACATTAATACATTGTGTTTTATATCTTCTTAACGACGTGTTTTTAGTGCTTTTACAGACTTATAACATCGAAACAGAAAAATATTGTTTAAATGTTAATACGTTCGCAAGCTACAAGCGATTGAGAGTTTATGTGACGTGTTATGTCTTAAGTAATTTGACTGGTTCCTGACTTTAAAAAGGAGACAAGCGCTCGGCCATTGGTTAAGCCATCACACGCTAAATTTTCAACTTTAAAAATTCATATCTTGGTTATTACGTAAATTTTTAAAGTCGCATTTGAACTAAATTTTCATAGTTCATCCTGTTTTTTCAGAAAAAAAAAAAAATAAAAATTAGAATAGAACTCTTATTTGTTAATACTGGTAAACTATTGAGTTCGAAGTTATAACTCGTTGTTCTTTAGCAAATTACAAACATATAATAATAACATTTTTTTATTTATAATTCGTTAAAAAAATTCAGGTCGTTGCTGTCATATATCTTATTATTACAACTACTGCAACTAGGTACCGCTAAAAAATCGTAGACGGAATGTTTTATTTCCGCTGAGACACCTGTTCGAATTACAAAAATAATAATAAAAAAATTAATATCCTATAATTTTTATGATTTAATAAAAGGAGTTAGAATAAAAAATATATATTTAATTCCCATCTATTTATTTCACAGTAACAGCGTAACTACACAATTATTACATTGAAAGTATCCCCGGCCTTATTCACATAAATCATTCCCAATTTTTTACATGCCTTCAATTTTATATTAATTATGTAGTGAATGAAATTTTAATCCAATGCCAATAATATTCTTAAATTACAGGCCATATAAATTTAGCTAAATTTGACTATTTCTCATGGTAACTTTGTTCATAACTACTAATTAAAGTGTATTCAAAAATTTTACATAAATATGTACATGATATTTGCATAAATTAAATAAATAATCTTCGATAAATACAACGATTTATGTACAAAGCTAAGCAGCATTTTCCATACAATTCACTGGTAAGTGTCCGTTTTAGTAATACCACACATTTTTTGTCAGTCTCACAAATCTTGTTACAAAATCTAAGTGAAGAGAGACATTTTTTGTAGAAGCGGTTTGTTTAATAATTTTGTTAGAAACAGGAGTTCGAACTTACATACACAATAATAATAACACGCATTGAAACATTTTCGAAGAATCAATTTAATACATTTATAAAATCTGTCATTTTCAATTATTTATCATTTTGTTGTGCAATAAAATTTCCATACAATATTGGTTTCACCGGCAGATACGTATATTGGATGAATATATTTCCTACATACATACATACATACATAAAATCACGCATTTCCCACTTAGTGGGTTAGCAAAAACCCGAAAATAATAAGAAAAGGGATGAAAGCAAGAGCTCCACAGAATCACTTAACTCTTTAAAAACATTCTTCTTCCGCCTTGCCCAAAATCATCATAACATTCATTCAAGAACATATTATTGTGACCGATTTTCGGTAGCGAATAACCGCATCCGGACCACAATAATAGTTACGCAACAATCATCTTTCGCTACACACTCCTGTACAAACATACTTCATTCTTCTCGTCCTGATGATTAATAATTTGTATTTGTGTGACATTTGCCGAAAAGTGAACCCATTTATATTACTAAAGTTAATTGAATGAAGTATTTCGCAGGTTTGTCTAATTATTTACATACGAGGAGATCTATAGTTTTTATTGAGATGATGAATTATTGACACCCGCAGAATAGCATACATCTAGTAGGACCTGTCAAATATGTAAGCGTCGCAAATTATTGTTTTCATACTCTAATTTTATAATTTTGTTTGAAAATGAGTGAAAAATATACGAAATAAAGAAAATGAACATAACGTAACCAAAAAGTGATCTGTGGAAATGTGTACGAGTACAACAAAAATTCAAGAAATATTCCATAATTTTTGGAAAAGAAAATTATGTTGATCGACTGAACGCATAAAAAAATGTATCGAAAAATTCTAAAGTGTTAAGTAAATATGTCTGCTCTCTGTATTTTACAAAAAATGATTATAATGCAATTTTTCAGGTATGTAGTTTTAATACCTATACAATTATTGAGCGTACTGATAAATAAAATTTGGAGTTTCATTGATTTTAATGGTATTTGTCCCTGTACTCTATAGACTACAGTTCCAAGTCAGAATTTTAGTAAGTCAAGTTACGCTATGAGTACACACATAAAACTTATGAATTAGTTTACTTGACAGCTCGAAACGTTCATTTTTTTTTAATATTGTCTGATCCCAAAGAATTTAAAATCGATATTGCTCGTCTACCTTGCATATTTCTGTATTTAATTTATTCTGCGACTACAACTCCAGTTGACAGATGCAACTGACAAATCTTTTGTTACAAATTTTTTGCTATTGTAAACTTAGTTTGCGTTTAGACCAATCAGAAAGCTGGAAGCCGGAATCGTAAGCCCTATCTTACTCCTAACTCCATTCTTGTCTGGAATACCGTATAATTACAAATTATTTAAGATTTGTAGCCCTTGCCCTTGAATTATGTTTCTTGATCGAGTATTCGACTAATTTCAAAATCGCGTTGAATGAAATGTTAACTTATTTTTTTCTATCAAAATTAATTTAAAATGTAAACTAACCTAACATATGTGTACAAGTACTACTAGGCGCTATGACAGGTGCGTTTAGAGCGCCACCAATGGAGGATTATACAGACATATTTTCGTGCTGCCATCTATTGATATTTTCCTAGAACTATCGTGACTCCACCTGCTGTAATACAAACAAATCGCTGTCTTGATGACAGTTGCAACAAGACAGTGCCATATATGAAAAATGAAGTGAGTATAATGCCCGTATTAATAGTCAGTACTTCGCCTCGACTCATACTTGAGTCTGCCTTGAGTACCAGATTTCGTTTCATAGTCGTTACTTGTTTTTTCACTCGTACTTCGATCGAAGGTTTACTTGAGGCGAGTTCCAAGCAACCTTGCGTAATGCTCAAGTACTGATTGATGCTTTTTTCAAAAAATTTAGGTAGACTTGTTTAATATTTAAAAAAACTGTCAAATTGTTATTTCCATCACATATGACATCTAAGTTAAATAATGAATCATGAAGATAATCAACAATTTTTAGAATTTGTAGACATAGTAGAAGAAGCCTTAATAATAACAACGAAAAAGAGTTGCTTCAAGAAGATATATTCGTGATATGACTTATGTATCTGTAACCTGTGACATATATGTAGATGTCAAATATACGATATGAGGGAAAAATGTGAAAATTTACAAATATACCAACATAGTTATTACAAATTCTATAAAATCCTTCCTAGAAAACCGAGAATTCACGAAGTTTCGATTATGAAACATATGATGTGCTTGAGGTCGAGAACGATCGGAGTAATGCTTGGCGAAGTAATTCTCAAGTACGAGATTGAGCATCGACTATGAATACGGGCATAAGATCTTTGCAACAGTAACTCCCGCTATAATTATAAATACATGCCAAATATGAAATTCTTTGTTTCCACAGTCATCCGAAGACATTGAATTATTGAGAACTCAAATATCAAAATACAAGTGACAGAAGATAGAACTTTAAATATGGCGATGAATACGGGCATAAGATCTTTGCAACAGTAACTCCCGCTATAATTATAAATACATGCTAAATATGAAATTCTTTGTTTCCACAGCCATCCGAAGACATTGAATTATTGAGAACTCAAATATCAAAATACAAGTGACAGAAGATAGAACTTTAAATATGGCGATGGTTTGTTTCCATCTCAACTTCTACATCAACTATCTCTCTCTTGTGTGTGACGTCAAAATTACAACCCTCCATTGATTCTGCGGATCCCAATTGAGATAGGCAATGTTTCTTTCGTTAATAAGAAATAAAACAATTATAAAAAATAGATCAATAGAGAAATCTGCATTAGAAAACTAATAATGTATGGTTGATTTTATTAATAAATGAATATCGTGTATGGATTTATACCCAAAGAAATTAGTTAAAAATGTGAAAAACTAGAACACGTTTCGTTAGGAAACCGCTTGTACAAAAGGTGGTGAAGTGTGTCTTAGACGAGGCTTGACATGGGCGGGCGCGGCACAGGGCTGGAGGGTAGCGTGTGCTGTACAGCGGCCACGGCGGCCTGGTGGTGGTAGTAGCCCAGTGAAGCGGGGTAGCCAGGCGCGGGCGCGCTGGGAGCCGGCACCTGGTCGCGCGCTTCCAGCGGGTGGTGCAACTCGAATGGATGTCGAAGCCCGCCCGGCGACCCCGTCCCTTCATGGTACAGGATGGGTACCCTCACTAGTCGTTGTGCCGCATGTGCCATGTTCGCAGCCTCCAACTCTGCTGCTAGCTGCCTTTTCCACTTATTTCTTCGGTTCTGGAACCAGATCTTCACTTGCGTCTCCGTCAAGTGCAAACTCGCTGCCAGCCCGGCTCGTTCCGATGAGGACAGGTACCGTTTCATGTCGAACGTGGACTCCAGTTGGAATACTTGCGACCTAGAGAACACTGTTCGCGTCTTTTTCTTCCGCTTGTTGGCGAGGGAGTTACCCGGACTGAGGTTGGGGTTCTGTGTCTTTTTGTCTTTGTCTGTGTCGTAGTCGCTCTCCTCCTCGTCGCCGTCTTCGTCAATGACCATGCTGTCGTCGCGGTCGGGGCGGTACGGGCTTTTGGCTCGCGGAATGTTGAGGTAGGCGCTGTCGAGGAAGGCGGGGTGTGGCGACGGTGACGGTCGCGGCGGTTCCGCGGGACTATTGGGACGTGAGGGTCGATGCTCTATAGGACCGTTTGGACACTCCCGAGGAGACGTTGGAGGGGATTGGTCATCGTTTGTTGTTGATCCTCCTGAAATTAAACAATATCTTCAGATTTCAAGCGCATTTGTATAAATGTAGATTTCAATAATGTACAGAAACAAGTTTAATTAAGACTAGACAAATATATTTTAGTCTTGCTTCTACTTTAGGCACCCCTCTTATTAAGGCTCGGTTTAATCGATCATATTGATTGGGTAGCGGGCGGGAAATACGGGCAGCATTTGCAATAGTTTGATGGTTCATTTCATTTTAAACTGCGACTAACCATGTTGAATAATTTACAGTTTAAACAAAATATAATGTGAAACAAAAAGTATACACAAAAAAACATTAACACCGTACATAACCTTACAAAATAACACACGTTGGAACCTAGAAAAATAGGTTTGTTTGTTCACTACGCTGCGTTTTACCGCAAAACGCGGCGGTAATTATCGCTGCGTTTTGCGATTTGCTGCCTATCGCCGCGGTAATAATTTTAGTTACTAAAAATTATTTTTTTGTTCTTTCCGTTTGTGGTATTTTCGAAGATACTTCGAGGTCTATTATAATTATAAATGTTACTCAGTAAAAATATATTATCCATTTTTAATTGTTTACTATTATCGTTATCAAATAATTTTACCTTATTACAAAGCTTAATTTATATGACATTGACATTTATGTATTTATTTTAAAAATGTATTTCAATTTCTAAAACTGACATATTACATAGCATACTTAAGCGGGGTTTACATTGGTATAGTAATTGGGTTAGTTGCTTGTACCAGCAACTTACAAGACAGTTACTAACCTAGTGTAAACCCTATAGGGCAGTATGTGTACCAGTACTTGCACAAGTAATCAGGACAGGCAAGTGGATAGCCTCCCAGGCTATCTACTTACTACTTGCAAAGCCACTGTCCCCCCACCAGCGTATTTGACACTAGCATACCGGCTTATATTATATGTCTTCTATACCAATGTAAACATTTGCTCGTTAGTGTATTTGTAAGCTAGTGCCAGTAAATTTCTGTTTTGTACAGAGTTGAAGTGTGTGTAGTAGCCGGTGTTTTTGAGTAAGAGATTAAAAAAAAAAAAAAATACAATAAAAGATGGTCTGAAGGGGAAACAATTAAGTTTGTGGAACTTTATCGGAATTTCCTGACCCACACTCTTTTTGAATGACATTTTTCTTTCTCAATCTCTCTAATAAGTTCTTCAATCTCAATTTGTGTCATTCGCACAAATATTTCTTTTAACTTTTTGTTGTTTGTATACATCCTCTCGATGTGATACATTACTGGTACAAGTGGACATTAATACTTCTTAAGTGTAGACATCCGCTGTCTTGTGTCTGAGACAGTAAGCTAGCCAGGTTAGCTACTAGCACAAGTAACTAAGCTTAGTTACAACACCAATGAAAACCCGGCTTTATTCAAAATTATAAATTTTTTCCTAATATTTATTTGCCAAACACAGACACACTGCCGCTTCATATGCAGACACGAATATTGCCGCCGATTGTTTTTTTTCCTTTTTTTACCACCGAGTTATGTGTCACTGTAAAAATTATCACCGCCAGCTGCCACGACGTTTTACCGCAAGTTACTAGAAAAACGGAACGTACAGAATCTAATGACTTTATAGTGAACCGCGAAATGAATAAAACAGCAAATATCATCGCCGCGGTCTAATAACAAAATAGGCAGGTAACACGCTGTATAAAAAAACCTCGTTCCCTTCTATCCCCGCCTAACCTCTCACCCGTCAAGGAATAGCATCACAATAAACCATTACGCAGCATAGAGAATGCGGTGTTTAACTTTGAGGATTGAGCAATTTGGTCTTCATCCATGTTTTTTTTTTATTTATATTATCTACTAATTTAGCGATAGGGTTATCAAGGCAGTACGTTTTATTTACAAATTACTGATTGTGAAATAAGAACACCGATCGGAGCTTACTTTAAAAATGACTACTAAAACTTTTTAACATGTCAAAATAATTTTCAAACCTTATTTTTACCTCTCGTTAAGAGAGGTATTGGAATCTTGCTAAAATTCGCATATCCAGATTTTAGTGAATAAGCACGTTTTAAGGTCACTAGAATCAGATTTTAACGGTGTGTGTGTGAGTGTGTGGATGTGTATGTGTGTGTGTGTGTGTGTGTGTGTGTGTGTGTGTATATGTGTGGATGTTGTAGATTAAAGACCAATTTCACTACGTATTCCTTAATCTGACATTATTGGGAAGAACTGAAAAGGTTTTGGTAACAATTGGACAACCGAAAGTAGTACTTTATTAAAAAAAAATGAAATATTATTTTTTGGAAATTTATGTTATTACAAATATTAAAGAATATAAAATTCTCTATCCAATACATTGACCGTTTTTATTATATCTTCAATAGATTTAGAGATAGACTGAATTATAAATATATAAAATAATCCATTGTATAATGAATCCACCAGTTAAAAAATTAATAGGTTTGTAATTTACATAAATGTGTGTCAAAAATCCAGACATTACATTTAATATTTCTTATTTTATCATTAATTAAATATTTAAAATTATAGATACATATAGAATTCGTACATGGACAAGTCGAAATGTAATTGTAATATAATAAGCTGTTGTTATAACGAGGAAATGACTTCGTCAACATTTAAAATTGTTATAAAAAGAAAGGGGATTCATTTATAAGCCAAAGTATGTACAGTATCAGTGTCAACTAAACATGCGCTTACTATACATATAATTCATCACATACCCTTCAGAAATACCGCAAATTTCTTCAATTAATTGGAAGAATCTCGGACATTTAGAAGAGTAGGAGGAAACTTGTTCACAGAATGAATTAAAAAATAAAGAATAGATGTAATTAAAACTTTTTGTGTGCACCAGAAATGTTAAATACAATACTTATATTGCCTAATATGAAAATGGCGAGAGGTATTGTGCTGGCCACAACAGATTTTTTTAAAATTTTCTGTTTCGATCGTGCAAAAATCATCCTCAACCTGTAGGAAGCACGTACTGCCCTTATTATTTAAAAAACTATTTCGATGTTGGATTTGGTTTTATTTTTCTTTTTAAGATGCTATAAATTTATTCGCTGTTCTATTATCCGGCTATTTGTATTTGGCCGAAGGTTCGGTCTCGTCATAGCCAAATAAAGGATATTTCTGTTAAAAAAAAATATTTTTTGGTTTTATATTCCATTTTAAATTTCGTTTATGATATAAATCGACCTGTCGTACTGGAAACAAGATCTGTTTTATTGTCCGAGGAATTATATTCACCTATATCATTGCAAACATCAATATATGTATACTCATATCTAGAAAGAATCACTTTCATGTTAGATTCTTGTTAAATAACTTTATCACGTTTTTGGACTTATTTTCGCTCTTGTAAATTTATCATTTAGGTCTGATATTTTTATCTTTGACTGAAATGTCTGTTAACTTTAAAATTACACATGTCAAATTTTTGATGAGATTTGAACTGACAATTAGGTTAACAGACAATTTAACCAGAAATAAAAATACCCGGCCGAAATGAGTCATTTATATATTAACGTTACGATGGATGGAATTGTGAAAATAGCTTAGGGTAGAGGTATCTACGAGAATTCCTGTTTTTATTATTAAATATTACAGATGTCAAAAGTAAATGACAGTTTAAAAATTATAGATTTTACCAAGCGTACCCTACAAATAAATATTTATTTTTTATGTTTCTTGGTAAATATTTATAACTTGCATGATTTACATAACATACAAAGTATAACGCTCATATTCATATACTCTTTAACTTTTTCCGGTTAGAAGAATGTAACAATGGTTTATAAACAAAATGTCCTTGTTGAACAAATTGTTTTCTAATAGAACGCTGATGCGATTGACGTTGTCTGCGAGCATTTAACTCGCATTTGGCTGGCTTCTCCGAAACCTTAGTTAGGACTCTTTAAGTTTTGATCTAATCGATGTAAGCCCTTCAAGTGAGGATTACAGACATCGTGGTGACATCCACAACAGAAATCAATGAGCGAAACAATATAAATTCACGGGACGTTTTAATCTTCTTACGATTTTTCCTTTTACCATTCGCTGTGATTTCACAGAGTACTTTAAATTATTTATGAGGAAGTTTAAGAGCATGATATACTTAAACACTAAGAGAACAGACATTGTATTAATATTTCAAGCAAATTGTATCAAAAGTTCTTATGAAATTAATTTTAAATGTTTTTCATGAATTATGTAATGAATGGAAAATAAAATGATGTTAAATATGTATTGCCTGTATAAAGACTATGCATTATTTATTTACCAGATAAAATTATTATAAGATTTATTATGTTCATCCTTTTACAAATATAGTTTTCTACTTCTTGAGGCCGATTGTAATGCACTGGAGCCCAGTGGCGTAGCCAAGGGGGTGTTTACGGGTTTAAACACTATCTGTTGGTAATATTCATACCTATTTTATTTTAATGAATAAGTGATCTATTTCATTAGATGTTTAAGTCCCCCAATATCCCTCCTCATTTGAAAGTCCTGGCTTCGCCACTGATCAGTAAAGTCCCTATAAATTACGTCAGAAATTTAGATTCAGAGATTTAGTTATCAAGGTTGGTATAAATAGAGTGGAATAAGACGGGATTTTATGTTGGTTATAATTTTACGTTGTTTTTCAATCTAAAAGTGAGTGTAACAATTTATGAGTAAGAACTTGCCCTGTTAACACCGTTCGCAACGCGCTGTGGCTGTTTTTTTTTTTCGCTCACTGAGCGATTTCGATGTTTGGGCGTACCATATATATGAAGTATTATTCTTTCCAATGAATATACTATGTCTTTACTTTTTTACTACTATTTGCTATTTGTAATTATATTAGTTCTGGCTATTTGCAGTCAATGTAACACGCTGTTCAAGTTCAAACTAAATACAACGTTGTACCGTAACCTAGACCCCTAATTTATTTTTATAGCGAGAAATTCTTGTCAATTGTGCACCGAAACATGATGAGAATTTACGGAAATCTATATTATATTTCGCTCATTTGGAATATACTTGACAGCTAGCAGAATTATCAATGCGAGCTACCGATAGCTCGCGATCGCTGGGTTGGCGACCCCTGCCTAGTTGTATATACTAACTCAATCTAATTGTAACCTAATTTAACATTTTATCTGACTAAGTAAACAACCTCTACCGATTTAATGGACTTCTTACCTAAGAGTATATATTATATATAAAAATATTGCTGGGTGTGTCAAGCTTCTTTGTGCGCAGAGATCGGTAATGATAGTGATATATTCGTACGGTGTTTATCAAGCGTCACTTCATAGGCATTCATTGCTGGCGTGAAGAGTGCATCACATAGTTTACTTTTCCACCACACCAGATTCGTGACTAAAGTCTAGTCACTAAACTCTCAGGCACACGGCTACTATGTCGAGATTGAAGGAAAACAAAATATGATTATTTTTATATGATTTAAAGTTAAAATTTGAAATTAAATTATTAAAATTATAACGTTATCACTTTAGATAAATTTTATTTTATTTTGTAACAACTCGCCAACCGGATTTTTAATCGCAATTTTCGAGGGTGAAAACACAGCCACAAACATTCATTCCCTACCATGATTCTTAAGGCCGTATCCCACGATGAAAAATACGAGCAACTTGAGTTGCCGATATCGGCAACATGACGATTATTCTATCCCACGGAATGTATGTTCCTTTAAAATCTAGGGAAATACGTTGCTTAATGTTTCTCCCAGATATAGGGAAATTTTTATATTTGATCTTTAACATCCCATAACTGGGTAACTTTTCATGAGGTTGATCAGTTCCTCTTCCACATGTTTATTATTTAATATATTAGTCTTCATTGTATGTACTTAATATGCGAGCACACGTATTGTTGACAAATAAAAGTATGATTTTGACAAGAATGACGCCTGCGTGATCATACGATGCTTCAAACATAAGTTATTTTTGGTCGCTCAATATATACTCTCTTTTCTATGGCTGTATGCTGCATCTGTGATCTAGCGCATGCGCTCAAACGAGTTGCTCCTAGAAAGTTGCCGTTATCGAAAAAGTTTAGCTGCATACGTCTAAACTAATTGCAGCTAAAAAGTTGGCTAGTACACGGCGTTTTGTCACACATACGAGCAACTGTTGCCGTTAACTGCAATAAATTGCCGATACGTTGTATCGTGGGATACAGGCTTTAGGGTGTTGATAATCAAGCTGTTGCTATTATCCAATCAGCTCCTGAGACCAGCATATGAAATTTAAATGAATTATTAATGCTTTACATATTTTCAACATTCTTTTCAGGATTTCAACTAAAAGTAAAACAAGTGATGTCACCATTAGAAAACTGTAAAACAAGATATTTGTGTCCATAAACATCACTTGTAATAAAATCCGAAATGTCAACGTTGCTGTTGCTGTTCACTTCACTTAGATGAAAACACTTGAGGTGAGCGTTTGGTTGAAAGGGCTTCCTGTACTCGGCGCTCGGCATCACAGCCAGCATTTGCCGAGCACTTTGTGTTTGTACACGACGCCAACTGCTGTTCGACGTCGCGCTGGATTCTTTACCGGAGAAATTCCCGACTACTTTCTATGGCTGCCTCAATAACTCTTTGCTTGCTTACTCGTCTTACAAATAGGTGTTCGATTTAATTAAGTTGTTAGAGAATAAGAGATACTTATAAGTGGTTTACAATACATATGAGAAACTCAACTTGTACTTGTCTTGTTTCGTCTTCTACCTCTTGTTATAAACAAACTTTGTAGTTTGTAGGTATTAAAGCAAAAGTAACAAAGTTTTAGTTTTTTTAAACATCTATTTTAGCTCAATAAAATAAATTATTCATGGCGTCATCACGGTTTATACTATAAGTGTGATAAATTGTCATATATTTCAGCCGGTAAAGTTAAAAAAAATTACGGAGCATAGCTGTCATTTTTATTAGTAAAAGTTGCTGAAAAATTATATTTAATGATTTTATTGCAAGAAAAACTGTTAAAAGCTTGTATAAGTGATACTTTTGGTTATCCGATATACACTAAAAACTAATGAGCTCTTCCCATATTACTATAGAATGGGTATAGGTACAAAATTTCAAAATTTTCTGATTATTTGAGTAATCGTGTCCACACGATCCAAACAGACACACATATACACACTCACTCACACACACATACTCACATACACACACTCGGTCAAACACAATACATAGGTATCTATAGACATCATGATGAAAATGTTAAAATTGAATTCTAGGGACCTTAAAACGTGGCCATTTACTAAAATCTGGATATGTGTTTTTAGCACGAGTCCTATAGCTCTCTTACTTAGGATAGCGGGAGGTAAAAAGAAGCACAGAAAGCAAAATTCGGGGCAGCGGGAGGTAAAAAGATGCACAGAAAGTAAAATTCGTCCGAGTGAGTTCAACTTGTGAAAGTAGGGGATATTACGACGTTTTAACTTAACAAATAGAAGCTGTATAGCGTACAGCAAAATTTTTGAAAAAAGTGCGATCAAGGCCATCTACGAATTGTATCTATGAATTAAGATTTTGTGCTGTCAAATTTAGTAGTGACTTTTACTTAGTTTTTATGAAGGTACATAATATCTTGTGTACCTCATAAAAACTATGTAAATGACACTACTAAATTTGACAGCATAAAATCTTAATTCATAGGTTGGCCGCCTTCAATTAAATAATGTGGTCAGAATATATTTTTTAATAATTTAAAAATATGAATTTTGGACAATTACTCTAATATTTGGAAAACAAATAATTTTTCGTGGAACTTCGATAACTCGAAATTGAATACGAGTATGCCAGAAAAAAATTCGCGTTATCAAAAAAAGTTCGAGTTATTGATTACTACATTGTAATAAATTAGAAAGATACATAGTATATGAGTATATACACTTACATAAATATAGGATAATATCGTCGCGTTCAAGGCAAAACGACACAAGCGCCATTTTCATAATAAGCCAGGAGACACAAAAAACTGTCTGTGCTTTTATACAAATATATTTTTAATATGTGAAAATCGATTCCAGAATACTCTTAATTGGTCAGGATCGTCGGATGGTGGAATAGGATCAAGAAGAAAAAATCAACTCCTCATATGCATACGTTTCGGCGTTTATTACACCTTCATCAGTGCTGTGATCAAAGGAATACACATAAAAATATAATGTACAAAAAATTAATAAACAATTCCAAAATACGAATACAATGAATTACAAAATTACCTGTGAGTTGTTAATGGATAACAAACAATTTTTTACATTAATATTTAATATTGCGTCGGACATCTTGTTGAAAGTAACCAAGACTAACGTTAATTTACAAAGTCAAGAAAGAATAAAACAACAAGAAGAAACGTAAAAATAAAATTAGCGCGAAATTTTAATTGTATTGTATAAATTTAAAACAAATTGATAACATTTTGACAGATCTTCTGTATCAGTTCTGAAATTAACGCTTTTTTTATTATTATAAATATGAGTCATTTCTAAAAAGTTTCTTTTTTTGTAATTTATGTCATAATCTAAAATTGAAACATTGTCAAAATCAAAATGATGTTGTAGATCAACGCTATGCTTGGAGAGAGCAGTCTTAGTATCTAATTTTTTACAGTCATTCTTATGGTTATTTATTCTATTTTTTAAATATTGTTTTGTTTGGCCAATATATACACCCTCACACCCTAAACAATTTATTTTATAAATTATATTCGATTTATGTTGTATGTCATCTTTATCTTTGATTTTTGTGAACAAATTACCTACTTTTTTGTCATTGTGGAAAACTATTCGTATATTATCCGTTTTTAAAATTTTTGCTATGTTATGTGATACATTTTTTATTAGGGGGATTTTAAAATAAGTTTTATTATTATTGTTATTGATTGTATTGCTATTGTTATCTCTATTAGTTAAATGGAATATTTTATTTATGAAATTGTTGGGATAACCATTATTTTTCAATTTATTTTTTAATAAGTTAAAATTCTGTTCATGAAACTGTATGTCACTTAAAGTTTTTATTCTGTGTATATATCCTTTTATTACACCTATTTTTTGGCTAATGGGGTTGTTCGATTTGTACCATCCACATCGGATAGAATGTTACACTACAATCGAACAACCCCATTAGCCAAAAAATAGGTGTAATAAAAGGATATATACACAGAATAAAAACTTTAAGTGACATACAGTTTCATGAACAGAATTTTAACTTATTAAAAAATAAATTGAAAAATAATGGTTATCCCAACAATTTCATAAATAAAATATTCCATTTAACTAATAGAGATAACAATAGCAATACAATCAATAACAATAATAATAAAACTTATTTTAAAATCCCCCTAATAAAAAATGTATCACATAACATAGCAAAAATTTTAAAAACGGATAATATACGAATAGTTTTCCACAATGACAAAAAAGTAGGTAATTTGTTCACAAAAATCAAAGATAAAGATGACATACAACATAAATCGAATATAATTTATAAAATAAATTGTTTAGGGTGTGAGGGTGTATATATTGGCCAAACAAAACAATATTTAAAAAATAGAATAAATAACCATAAGAATGACTGTAAAAAATTAGATACTAAGACTGCTCTCTCCAAGCATAGCGTTGATCTACAACATCATTTTGATTTTGACAATGTTTCAATTTTAGATTATGACATAAATTACAAAAAAAGAAACTTTTTAGAAATGACTCATATTTATAATAATAAAAAAAGCGTTAATTTCAGAACTGATACAGAAGATCTGTCAAAATGTTATCAATTTGTTTTAAATTTATACAATACAATTAAAATTTCGCGCTAATTTTATTTTTACGTTTCTTCTTGTTGTTTTATTCTTTCTTGACTTTGTAAATTAACGTTAGTCTTGGTTACTTTCAACAAGATGTCCGACGCAATATTAAATATTAATGTAAAAAATTGTTTGTTATCCATTAACAACTCACAGGTAATTTTGTAATTCATTGTATTCGTATTTTGGAATTGTTTATTAATTTTTTGTACATTATATTTTTATGTGTATTCCTTTGATCACAGCACTGATGAAGGTGTAATAAACGCCGAAACGTATGCATATGAGGAGTTGATTTTTTCTTCTTGATCCTATTCCACCATCCGACGATCTTGACCAATTATATTTTTAATGTCTTAACTGCATTAAAAGTAAGCATATTTTTTTCTGAATTTTTGTGTGTATTTAAATGTAAATATAAATTAAAGAACTGCATGATAATTAGAAGTATGTTGTCTGATTGGCACTTATGCCAAATGTTTCGTTTTCGACATCAATAACTCGGGCCATTTCACTCTGCATTTACCCATAAGAAACTACGTAGAAATGGAGCTTATGCCATTTTACGCCTGCGTATTAAAATTGTGATTGTCGCTTGCGCAACTTCAAAGTGAAATATCTACTTAAATAATTTTTTCGTACTTATGCCACTGTGTTTAATAGATGGAGGTTGCGCCAATCTATCCAACGGTACCAAAATCGCAAATTACGATTTTTTGGCGCTTAGGCCGTTTTGCCTTGAACGCGACGATATAATGGATATTTGTTGGAATAAAAAAAAAATTTTCTTCCTGCACATATAAATTTTTCGTCCAGTTTCAAAACTTACAATTCAAACCAAATAAAAAGAACTTGGAGTTTCCCCAAAATATTCGACTTAACGAAATTCTGTTCCTGATGGATTCCAGTTTTCGGTTTAAGTTACCAAGAATTTCGAGTAATTTTAAGATCTATTTACATTAAAAATTATATGCATTTTTTACCCCAGGCAATATTGCCAATGTATTTCGTTCCAAATATTAAATAGTAGGGTTTTTTTATGTTGGTATCATCGGAAAATTTGAATTTCAAAGCCAATTCTATTGGTCTATAGGCCTAGGCCGGTAACATGTTTCTGGACAATTTTGAAATACATTAAATACATTTACTTACCGGATGGAGACACAAAAATATAATAATATACATATAACAGTGTGATAATATTCATAAATAAAAATTATTATACACTGATAAAAAAAACAGACACTTTGATTTTTAATTTTTATTTTTGTTATTATCTCGAGAACTATAAGAGGTACGAAGTCGGTTAATTAGACAAAAATTGTCCTATATTAGGATGCCATTTTAGCAATGTATTGTTTTGTTTGGTAGTGTAGCGTGAAATACAGTAGTGACAAAAAAATGAATATCGCCATAAAAAGTGTCCTACAGAAGTGCAAATCAAAATCTGAAATCATTTCATACTTAGAAGTTTTTCAAAAATGAAAAAATCCATAAAATTTTCATATTTGTCTGTATCTATTTCTTCTGAATAAACAATACATTGCTAAAATGTCTTCCTAATATAGGACAACTTTCGCCTAATTAACCTAATTCGTAGCTCTTATAGTTCTCGATATAATAACAAAAATTAAAAAGACAATTGTCCGATTTTTTTTCAGCAGTGTACGAGCATGTATTGTATCCTTTTCACTCTGAAAAGGGCCGGACTAAGAATAATCGCCCGGGCTGATTTACTTCTCCAATCCGCCCCTGACTGTACAGGTATTTTTTAAGTGTAATTTTGTAATTAAATTTTGTTTTGCTCAGTAAATGCTTTTAGTTACATTGGTTTCGATTTTTGTTGTTTGTTATTGCGAGTGATATTGTACAACCAACATTTGTAGATTGGGTAGTACAACTTCTACTACGCTGATATGTTTTTTCTCTAAACGCGCGGACTCTACTTTATTGTTCATTCATTTTATCTGTCAATTACTGTAAAGTCACTAGTTACGCGTTCGCAGTCACAGCAAGCAGATTTTATGGTAATAAATTTTGAGGGGTGCGCATAAAAAAAGCACATAATAATTTCAAATGTTTAAGCTAAACATCTTCATGTCTGTTCTATATGACACTTAACATTAATGAACATGCGCATTTGAAACAGATGAAAGATGAAACAAACTACCAAACTAATAAAATATCAAATTTTAGTGACTTATTTATTCTGCTGGTGTTTCACAGTAGACTGTATTGTACCAACGTTAAAACTGCGGCATTTTGCTATGAACGTAGTGAAACGAATAAAAGTAATATCACACATCTGGTATATTTCACATTTTCTATTTTCCAAATTAATTGGGTTCTTTTTTGGCGTAACCCAAAGCTATCAAGTTACAAATTCATAAACTACGACATTCGAATGGCTATAGGGTTGGTTATGAGTTAGAGCTGAGTTATTATTGGGTTAGATAATTATGCAATGCTACTTAGTAGAAGATGTGATACATTTGAGAAAAATTAAATTCCAAATACATATTATTTCTTTTGTAATGATGAAAATACTAACGTGTTTTATTTCTCATTTTACAATATTGCAAATATTTTTTATTTTCGTCTTTAAAGAAGAAAGGTATTTTTTTCATTTCTGCTTCTCCGTAAAACAAATCAATACATTCTTGAAACATAAATAATTGTTTTATATTAAAATTAGTTTATAAATAAAAGTAAAATACATATGTACAAGTATGTCTGCCGTAAGAGGGCTACCATTCCTAACTTTGTTATTTGAAGAGATAGAAAGACGAAGTTGGGTGATATACGATAAATTTAATAGTGAAAAATACAAAACAATTGAACATCAAATACGCGACTTATTGAACAAAATAACATTTTTTTAAATGGAATGCCATATTGAAAGTGGTACCTTGTAAAATATTTTTTTAGCTGAATATAAAAGTTCATTATCAATATGCCTCTAAAATTAAAACAGAATTTCAAGTTGAAATTTTATTTCTTATTTTAATACAAATGTGACATCGTTGCTCTGGAAACAAGAAAAGCTAACATTAAACAAAGAACAGTTGACATTTTGTTTATTTATTTACATTATTGATAGATGCTGTCAACAAAATTGAAAAATATAGTAATGATGAATTAGTTGATATGCTTTTTGTAAAAGCAAAATATAATGAAAATTCTGTAGCTAGTTCTCAAAAGTATTTAGAACTACTTATATCTTATATTTTAATTAGCAATTATTTATTTGTACTTTGATCATAATTAATAATTAATTTCGTTATTTGTTTTTGTTGTTCCCATATCAACAACGTCATATCTGTATTAAAATAAGAATTATAATATTTAAATTTCAACTTGAAATAACTCTTTTGTTTTTAATTTTAGAGGCAAAGTGATAATGAACTTTTATATTCAAATAATAGATATTTACACACCAAGTGAGTTAAGGTAATGTTTATTCATGAGAAGAAAGTTTAGCTCACGAACCCGAAAGGGCGAGTGAGTTAATTTCTTCGAGTGAATAAACATTCTTAGCTCACGTGGTTTGTACAATACTTTATTCAATTTTGACGAAATACTAATAAAAACCATTAAAATATTTAATTTTGACAAAATAAAAAACTGATCAGTTAGTAGGCTGAGTATGACAATCGTCGCTGATAGACGTCAAGTCATGTATTTAAAATGCTTTATTGTCTGTCATTTGTGCCGTGAAAAATAATGAAAATGACTGATAATGTGTAATAAATATTATGGTAAGTGTTATTTTCGTACGTGATGTTATTTTAAATGCATTATTTGTTGCAGAGTGAGTTAAAATTTTGTGAGAGCGATTTTTTTAATTCACATGTGAAAAAAGTGTTACTTATAGTTATTGCTATGGAATTAATAATGACAGTTTAAAACGTCAAAATTGACATTCTATTTAAAAAATGTTATTTTGTCCATTTAACCGTCTTTCTATCTCCTCAAATAAGAAAGTTAGCAATGGTGGTTCACTTGCTGCAGACACTCTGTACATAACTAATAATTAAAAAATTAACCTTATAAAGTAATGAGAGAAATTTAAATTCTATAAGTAACTCCATCCGAAACCACAACTGATCCATGTCTTTACTCCAATGTAACAGAGTGAGCCCAATAAAATACTCCGTTAATGTTTAACATCAAAGTTAAAGTAAGACTTTTCTTCATTTCTTTAGTTTTTGGAAGGATGCAGTCAAATCATATTATTTTAACGCGACGGTAAACTCCTGTGATTTGAAAATATTACGTTGGAAACGCAGTGGCGGCGTTAAGGGTGGGCGCAGGTGGTAGGTAGCCCACCCTAAATTTCTTTTATTTTTAATATAAAAACAAGATTAATAGTGATATAAATTGTAGAAAATAAAATTGGTGTAATTAATTTTCTACATGGGTTTCTAAACATCAATAAAGAGCTGTGGAAATTTGCTAAATCCCTAACTTAAAACGAAATTTTGCCCAGGACCAAACTATTAGGTGAAGCGACCGCCTTAAGTTTAAAAATTTACACCAAAATAAGGGTGTGTTAACAAAAAATCTGCATAAAGTTTTATTTATTAATATTAATTAAAACGTAATAATATGTGGAGCAACAAGCATTTTGTATTAAAGTTTACATTAGTCTAATACCAAATATAATTTAACTTTCCTATGTGTTGTATCCAAAGACTTAAATAAATCTCTTGACAGGAAATGATCGACGGGGAGTCTTTGGCGATTTTTATTTAAAACGAAGATTATTTAAAAAAATGTTCACCGTCAATCATTTTGTTCAAGTGGGAATACAGCGGCAGACTAACAGGCCTATTCTACTAAAAAAATGTATAACGATATCGTTACTGAACGACTGTCGCTAAGCATTTGGTTAAACGACTTTAATAACGACAAATGCCAAAAACCTATTCTACTAATCATATCGTTATAAATTATCGTTATCAGGATTATAACGATAATATCTAACTTCATGTTTATTTTGGCAGAATAAATTTTTATATGTTTTTCAATTTAAATTTGACATATCGATCCCTTGCTTGTTTATTTAATTGAATTTGACAATGGATATAAAGAAAAGGGCTTCGAGGACAACTCAAAGACAGTATGAAATATATGTTGAAGAACTGGAAAATAACAGTTCATTAAGAATTAATAAATTGTCCACTGAAGAATTGGAAGAAATACGGAGAAGACTTACAAGTCATTTAAATTCTGTGGGACCGGGTAAAAGGATCTGATGTATCACGCAGTGTGCGATTATATAATCTGACATCCCTATACAAATATATAATTTTTAAATACATAGATAGTGCATCTATATTCTTTATATTATAAATCAATATATTAAATAATATTATCTAAGGGTAGATAAAAGAGAAAGTTTTTTCGTTGCAGAATGTATTTGAAAATTATTTATTTATTATTTACATTCTGTAAGGAAAAAACCTTGGATTTTTCTTTTTTCTACCCTTATCAACATGCAGAACAGCCTGGAGTCATTCGTCCACTAAATATTATCTAAATCTAAATTTTTAAATATATTTCTGAAATGTAAATAAAATGTCTAATACTAAAAAGTATAATATATATAATTAGTGTACAGAAGTGAATAAATACTCATCTTTGCAGAATATCTTTCTCAGCTACAATTAACAAAATATCTTCTTCAGCCATTTTTACATTCGTTCTCAAAATATGTCTAACTTTACGACTTCAACGATGCATGTGAACTTGTCGTTAATAAACGATATGAAATAACGATATGTAACGATTCGTAACGATAAATAAATTAACAGAATAAGGTTTTGGCAAAAATCGTTATCATAACGACTTATCGCCTAGTAACGAGTCATAACGATACATATTTTTATAGTAGAATAGGCCTGTAAGTATCATGTAATTAAAAGAGTTCACAGCGGAAAATCATTAAAAAGAGCCAAAGGTAGTTGTAAAAAAAAAACTAAAAAAATATAAAAACAAGAAAAAGAAGCTACAGACGGAATCTATTGCGAAATATGGATAATCTTTAAGATAATTTGGCAAAATTCGAAATTTCTCATATATACGTAAACATGTACATTATAAGAAATATAATAATAAGAAACAGAAAATCTGTACCAAAGTATAGCAAAATAAAAGCGTTAATAAATAAGAAAAAATTTCTACTTGAACTGCATCCCAACCCTTGGAATAAGACTTTTGTAATTACCGGTGCCGAATTCTATATCACGTTAGATGATAGTGATCATGCAGGAAATAAAAATTATTTTTATAAACCAGGCATCTATGATTCTAAAGTATATAAATTTAATCGACGTACGAAATTTCATACAAAGAGCTAAAAATAAACTTTGCCATTTCTAAGATGAGAATGGTTTGTCAATATTAGCTAGACTTTCAAAATTAAATGAGATTAGCGGCGCGGCGGATTCTTATGCAGGTCGGCGGCCGTTATTTTTATAACAGTTTCCTACAATTAAAAATCAAGTGTTTATAAAAAGATTACAGCATCTTGATGGACCGTTGTCAAGGAGAATTTATACATCAACAAAAAAGTTGTTCAGTATGACAGAAAGATAAGAACTTTATTTTTATGTTTAAATTTTATGTTATTACGAAAAATTTTGAACGCCACACGGCTGATATGTAAATAACAAACTCGGCAATTATAAACCTCAATAGCGTGCGTTATTTGCCTCATTGCCTCATATCGGCCTAATGACATTAATAACCATAAATGACAGTTACTGTTACTGACAGCTAAAAATGATGAATCAAGTAGATTTGAAAGTGTGCAACTTTGTTTCTCCTTTCTAGGGTAATGAACAAAAATATGTAGTATTATTTTTAATTATTTTTGTTTCAGGTAAATCGTTACCAAACCAATGCAAAATCAACAAATATACTCGGAATACTAAAATTACTATTATTTAATAGGTGCTGTAAATCATAGTATACAGTAACTTTAGTATTATTATTTACCAACAGGGAATAAAAGATAAAATCGAGAACCCACCGTTTGGGCTCGGCCTGTCTTGCGCTACTGGTGAGGTGTGCATTCTTCCCCAGTACCAGGGCAGGTTCTTGTGGTCGGGGCTGGGCGCATACAACGCCGCGTATCGCGAACTGGCTGCCGCCAGCGCACCGAAGTGCGTCATTAGGCCCAACCTGTAACAAAATAAATAGTACATCATATTGTTGTCAATTTCAAGTATAAAAAGAGTAATACCCTTTTAAAATCAATAGTTACAAAACTTTCTTCAAAACTAACAAAATTTAAGTAATACAATTTTAATATTTTGTGAATAATATTGATGGTGTTCCTATACAGTGTAATAAAATTAAATAAATTGTACAATAAGTCAGTTAATTCTTTACTAGCCACAGTATTTTTTAAATTTCCACAGTTTTCATTTAATAATGATTTCAATGATAAAACTTGTCCAATAATATCTGCAAATGTTCAACATTTATATACCCTCCAAACCAAAATAACAAATATTGTGTAAAATTATTTATTTCTACGCTGAAAACAGAAAATTTTCAAAATCTATACGCTGGAAAAACTTCACAATTAGTATATTTTGTACCTTGATCCTTTGATCATAATTTTTTGTTTGTGTTCATGTGAATGTAATAAGTTTGAAATTTTAATATTGTATTTACCTCGGCCGAAATTATCATCACACACACCATGTGCACACACACGCGCACACTTCCAAACACACATCATACATACAGACAGACATCATCGTAGAAATAGTAATATCTTCTCCTAAGGAACCCCAAAACGAGCTTATTCATTAAAACCTCACCATCGAATTTTTTGATCAAAGACAATACCTTCTTTAAGGTGACGGAAGGAAAAAGGTTGGGTTAATTAATCATTTTTGTACAAAATATTTTCTACACTTTTCGAATGAGATATACAAAACAATCTTTTTCGTAATTACTCTTCAACTTTATTGTGTGAATTAATAATATTTGTTCATTGTAAAAGTTTATATCTCAAGATTTAGAGAGTGCTTTGTGTTTTTGTGTTATTTTTACATTAGCTATACGAGTATATTTTGTCATGTGGATTTATTAGTTTAATTATTTATTATTGATATTATAAATTCTATCATAACTTTCTTTCTCAACCAATCTCACATTACATTTTATTTATTCTTTACGTTTTTCCTGGTTGTATAAATAGGAGATGACCAGCAAGAAAAAGCTTCGTCCGCAGTGATGTCGAAGAACACTATGACAAAAAAAATCTGTTGTGCCAGCAAAAGACCTCTCGCCATTTCCATTTTATGTTATATAAGTATTGTATTGCACTTCGCTATCAAACCGTCGTTTTATAACAAAAAAATTACAGAACTTTACCAAAATATTGTTTTTTATTGTATATAATATACCTTCTACACAGATATAATTCTAATTAAATCAATTTTTTTTATTGTATGAGGAAGTTCCTAAATGTCAGAGATTTTTCCAATTCATTATCAAGATTGGCGGAATTTCTAATGGTTATATGCAGGTTACCTATAATTTTAAATATTTAATTAATAAATGCAGGTTACCTATAATTTTAAATATTTAATTAATAAAACAATAAGAAATATTACATGTACTTCCCAGAAAAAGCTTTCAGAATGTCACTAAAACTGTTGATTTTTGACACTGACATCTGTCATTTACAAACTATGTTACAAACATTTGAATTTGTCAACTGGTTTCCTTAGTGTAGTTTAGCCTACTCGATTCATTACATCCTGTTATTCTATATATTACAGTGTTTTTATCTCTAAATTTATAGAAGATATATTAAATTTTTTAAATGTATCGGATGTAGAATTTTTTTTAGAAATTACTACTTCCGGTTGTCCAATTGTTACCAAAACCTTTTCAGCTCTTCCCAGGAATGTCAGATTGAGGAATTCATAGTTAAACAGATCTTAAGTCTTATAGTGTTTGACTGTTTGAGGAACGTCCCTTGGTCCCCTCAACATCCAGACATACACACACACATACACACATCCACACACACACACACACACACACACACACACACACACACACACATCATTGTATGTTAATGTTATAATCGGATTCTAGTGACTTGCACGATACTATATATATAGTATCGTGCAGAAAAATTGTTTCTCACTCATGTGATTCCACCTTGTGGAAAATTGGTACCTTTTTGCGCTGTCGGATATACTTTTTTTTCCAGTGTAAACACATACAGCGTGTCTCTAAAATAGGGAGACATGGCTTAACTACAGATTTCTGAGGCTAAAATAAGACGATTTAACTAAACTTGCTTCTACCGGAAAGTGTACCATTTAGCCAGTATTCTGCTTCAAAGTTCTTCGAAAAAAAAAAAAAAAAAATTTGCTTATAATAACAGAACGCTTTATTCGATTTGGATGAAATTAGGTATAACAGTTCGTATAGTTATGTTATCTTTTAAGATGATACTTGTTATTATTAGTGAACCACTAGTGTGTGAAAATTAGGTGTCCCAACATTTTTTCAGAAAGATACATTCAATAATAAACCTTTCGCTCTCTATTCAATTTGTGATATATGTTACGGTTCAGACAGAAAAAAAATAAAACCTGAGTGACCGCATAGTGAATTTTTTTTTAAATAAATTTAATCTAGCAGTCTGTCCAAATGCCAAACATCTAATTTTTAATGAATAGTAACGAGTTGTCAATCTTCTCAACTTGTTTAGGAGTATACTAACATATTTATTCGTCTTATTTATAATAATGGAAGTAAAATACTATTAGGCCGAACAAACGGTTGTTACTAGTTTCTGAATAAGAAGGATTATTTTGACATCCCATAAACAATTGTTATTGTTATTAGAAATAACTTGTTTGACATTTTGATAGACTGCTAGATTAAATTTATTTAAAAAAAATCACGATGCAGTCACTCAGGTTTTATTTTTTTCTGTCTGAACCGTAACAGATATACCAAGTTAAATAGAGAGAGAAAAGTTTACTATTGACTGTATCTTTCTGAAAAAAATAATTTCACGTTATCGGCGTGGCCATTAAAAAGTTACGGTCTAATCAATGTTGGGACACCTAAGTTTCATATATTAGTGGTTCACTAATAATAAAAATCATCTTAAAAAATGACATAACTGTTAGAACAGTTATATACATATATATACATATACGGAATATCAATCACACATAGCTCTTTATATTTATATTTATTATACTGTCATAATACAATTCACAAAATATGTCAATCATACATAAACATTGAACAACTATATTTTTTATTCTATGAAGCCTACTTATTTTTAACGTCGCTATCCAACAATAACCATACGAACTGTCATACCAAATTTCATCTAAATCGAATAAAGCGTTCTGTTAAGCAAAATTAATTTTTTTTTTTGAAGAACTTTGAAGCAGAATACTGGCAAAATGGTACACTTTCCGGTAAAAGCAAGTTTAGTTAAATCGTCTTATTTTAGCCTCAGGAATCTGTGGTTAAGCAATGTTCCCCTATTTAAGAGACACTTTGTATAAAAAAAATACTTGTTAATTTTGTTTTTATTTTTTAGTGCTCCTACTGATTTCATAAGATAGAAATTTTAAACATACATTATAAAGTACTGTAATAATTAATCGTAATATACGTTTTAGCAGCTACCTAATATTACCATTTACGAAAATTCTAGCAAATGACCATACTGATTTAATTGTCGTATGAAGGACAGAACTTAATGAGACTGGAAAGGATTTGCATTAATTGGGACTGAAATAGGATTACAATTTGTATAGTTTAAACTTCTGGGTCTTCGTGTCTAATTTTAATGCTGTATCACTTTTATGTTATCTAGTAAGTAATAGAATGCATAATAATTAGGACATATCATGTATTTATTTCAAGAGATTATAATATAAAAGCCAATATATATAATTACTAAAGATACATATAAAAATGAACGTTTTATTCTATCAATTTTATTTGAATATTTATTATCTTTATCCATTTAACAAATAATCAAATAGTATCTGAGTATCTGTATGATAAAATATTGTACAATACATGCCAGGTAACTGTTTTACTGCCTCAAGAAGATGAAAGGCTCGCTTATTCGGCTCGCCAGTGATTTCCTTCTTTCAGCATTAAAAACCGTTTTACATGGCTTGAAATGTAAAATATTATTACATGTGTACGAACATCACACATCACACTTGAACAGGTAAGTTCTCTTTTATCAATAAATACTCAATAAATGTTCCAAAATGACAGCGCGTACAAAACAGATTATTATCAGATCAAGTTTTCATATGATAAATATTTATAAATATTGTCCTTGATTATATTATTTATCCATATTATGTGTTCCAACTTGTTTTGAATGTCTTTTCATATAATGAATTTCTTTTATGAATAAACTAAATATGTAGGTATTTACATATGCCTGCGCAAATGGCAAAGAGAGCTAACATTTTTTATTATTATAATAAAATCATATTACAAATATACTCGTATTTCTTATGGAGATTTTCTTTCTAATTAATAATTTAATTTTTCTACAAATCTATTGTTACTTTTAACACGAGTGTTAAAAGTGAGTTGTTATTAGAAATACAAATTTAAATTTAAAAAATAGTGTTTGTAGAAAAATAGTGTATGATATACATGTTGAAAGAGATTTTTATATTGTTCGAAGGTATATGGACCATTCCGCTTCGCGTCGTGTTCCAAACTTCTTTTTCACAAAATAAAATATCACTTCTAAATAAACAACGTTTTTATCATTCTAATGAATTCAAAGCTGAAAATAGTACATGTTATATTGAACAATTCATATGTTATGAAAAATGCATAGTTTACAGAGGCAAATTGAAATTATTTAAATTTCCAATTCAATATAGCTATTGCTATTGGAAGTATTTGCTCGAAACAAGCAAACAAAAAACATTCAAAGTTCAATGTGTTTATTGTTTTCATAAATTTCAATCACCAATTCGCGCGGACCTGCGTTTGCAGAATAAATTGCAACATTTAACTGCAGTAAACATTTATATTTGTTTTCTAAAATCGAGAAATTTACAAGCTCATTTTACTATAAAGTTTTATCTATTCTTTATTCAACATGTGGTATGTCATATTTTACAAACCTATCCTACGAGCAATATAAAATAATTCAGTAAAGTTCAAAGAAACATATTAATAAAATATACCAGTATAACTCTCTATGTAGAAATATATGCATAATCTAAAAATTGCAATATACTTATTTCTACTGCTGATTTCATAAGCGATGTGTACTACTCTAACAACAATTTTATGCCATATAAAACATGCTACAGTCAGATTTCTGTAACAAGAATATTCCAATCATTCTAGAACTGAACTATTTAAAGGTGGATTTATGTAGCTTACATTTTATTTTACTTTTTCTTTTCTTTATCGCTTTTACTTTTACTTTAAGTTTGGTACTTTATACAGCTACTTTAAAGTCTTCGGTACACATGCACAGATGTGATTTTTCTGGCATATCAGTTGTCATAAAAGTAAAGAGATAATTATAACCTGTAAAAATGGACACAAATGTAATAATTTGTATATTTGCTATATTACTTGAAGCTTTACCCATTTTCTAATCTTTGCAATCTTACCTACACAAAAACAAATAAATACACGCTGACGTTTGTCACGTGAAGTGGAGCACATGCGCAGTTGTGAAATTCTTTTACTTTAACGGTCTTCAGTTGAAAGTTGGTCAACTTTAGTTCTTAAAGTAAAATTAAAAGTGTGCACATAAAGTAGTACATTTATTAACACATCTTTAACTTTTAAAAAGTAAAAGAAAAAAAAGGTAAAATAAAAAGTAGGCTGCATAAATCCACTTTAAGTACAGACATCTTTTATAACGTCCCTACTCAACGTACTACTTGTCTGTATTCGTTCAATTTTCGTGCATTTTTTATTCGTGTGTATAAATTTATAATTACTAGTATTAAAAATTAAGAAATAATTCAAATGAACAGTACAACATTTTACAGAAATTTAATTTTATCATTATATTTCATATCACTTCCCACCTCCTCTAGCGATATTTAGCACTCTTGAATGTCACTGTGTTCACTAGATACAATGTAAATGTTGTTCATCGTATTGGAATCTTCTCGTATAGTGAGAAAAATTGACTGTCGGGCCCAGCAATGAAACTATAAATATAGTAATTACGAAAAAGCGACATTTCGTTCATTGCTTGCATTGCAACATTGGACGTCAACGGTCTATTATTTGTGCCGCTCTGTTGAAATGAAGACATGCTCTGAATAGTAAAATAATCTTACTGTTCTTTTAACAAAAATATCATTTATGTTAAAGGAACAGTAAGATTATATATTATTATATGAAAATTGTAATTCCACAAATTATTTCAAACAAAAATATATCATTTATGCAAATAATGGCCTGTTTTGTATCCAATATTATAAAGAAAACAGTAAGTGATATGGCGCTTTGTTATAGATATTTATAATTTTATTGCTGGACCCGACAGAGTCAATTTTTCTGACTATAGCAGAAATGTGACTGTTGAAGTAAAACTTATGCTTAGGATCAAGGGATCTGTTCTATTAAAACCTTGCACTTTTCATTTACAAATTTTGTGCCTTCATTGATTTAAAATTTTACAAATATCAAAATTTTCTTTGAATAATATCAAAAATGTTTACAAGGTTATCAATTATTATAAATAAAAACAAATTTGTAACTATAGTGGAACGGGCGGAATAAAAATTTCAAAAATTAAATGTACAATTTTACGATATATGACATTTTTCTTTTCTTTACATTTGCAAAATTATTTACTAGTAGTGATTTATGTTAGTACTGGTAAAAAAATTGTAAATACAAAGTGAAAAAATCTGTTGTGACCAGCACAACACCTTCCGTCAATTCGATGTATTTTGTACAAATCCGATACCAAAAGTTTCTTGAAAAAGATTTTATATATCCTGTAAAATTATAACACGAACACACTATTTTTTACAAATTCCATATTGCAAGTTCCTTTGAAAAGATTCTACAAATCCAATAAAATTATAACACGGACGACCATTATGTAAATTGCACTTGACATTTCCTCATTTCTATCCAACGCATCTTCTTCACACAGTTATTCCTCTCTCAAATCTTCTGCTACACGGTCTTTCCATCTTCTCTTTGGCCTTCCTCGTACTCCTGGCATTGAAACTGTAAGTCACATGCGAGGGACACTCTGCCACTTTTGTTACTTTCTGATCCTATACTTTCCACTTTGCTTTTGCACTTGACACTGACATCTGTCAATTAGAATTTTTTGAATATATCTGCTGTTTCCATAATTTTTACAAAGCTGACTGATTTTTGAAAGTTAACCTCTCTTAATCTCTCTATAACTCTATATCTATTGAATATGAAGGAAAATGTATAATCAAATCAAGATTTTCTTTCATATTAATGATCATAAAATGTCGAAAATTGATATTTAACTACGTTTTTGCCAGAAAAACTGTTAAGAACTTCAAATAAGGGTACTTCCGGTTGACGAATTATAACCAAAATCTAATCAGCTCTTCATATGGTTGTAAAGAAGAGGAATACGAAAGAATCATAATTTTTAGAATTGTAGTTTTGGAGTTATCGTCGGAGAAAAATTTGTCACACACACACACACACACACGGACACACACACACACACACACACACATACATACAGCCATCAATGTAAAATTAGTAAACTCGTATTCTAGGGATCTTAAAACGTACTTATTCAATAAAAACTCACCACCGCATTTTTTTGACCAAAGACAATACCTCCCTTACCTAAAGGTGACGGAAGGTAAGAAAGTAGTCTAAATAATTGTCATGAAAATAGGTTAGGTATGTAATCAGTGCGTCATTAACTCCTTTTAAATGTAAAGATAAATTTGTCAAATTGACAGAAAATCCAAACATTTTTTTTTTCATTTATTTATGTAGTACCAATATTTGGCATCAACATTATTACATCTATGACAAATATTTTATTAAGTTTACATGGTAGTAGAACAAATTTAATTTAGTAGGTACTCGCTGGGAAACTTTTTATGGCCTCGGAAGTTTTGCCAGCTTTGATCCGATAAACTATCTTCTCGAGCATAAATGATGCCTTACGCAGTTATAATGTAAATATCTGTTTTTCTCATTTATGTTTGTACTAGGTTTTTATTTGAATGTCTGTGTGTTTTCAGTTTTAACAAAATTACGAGTAGGTAGGTACATGTGTTTGACATCTACTCGCACGTAAACTCAAATTTTAGAAATTGATTTAACAGGTTTAATTTAATATTGGGCATATGTTAACAATCCAGCACGAACCTCGAATAGAAATGTACGACCGAGTGATTAATCAACGTTCCGAAATTTGAATAAATTATTAATTATAAATTATTTAGTTCGCTGATGTTAAAAAATATATAATTAAGTATATTGTTATTATAAAACTATTGTAACAAACAAGTTGTTGATAAATAAATATTATATTGAAAATTATTAAATTTTCTTCTTCAATATAAACGAAAATAACAAGTTATGGGCCCAGTTACTGAAAGCTGAAACATAATGAAAATTATTTTTATTTAGAATCATTATAGTAATTTGTCGATTCTCAACCTTTTAGGCTCTAAAATTTAGAGGTTGGGAATTGCGTCATTCTTAACTGCAATGACAATCTCATGGGCGGGAAATGTTTATGTATGATTGCCTAGCAAGATTATCATAGATCCCTATAATAAAGGAGGCTAAACAAATTTTAATAGAATTGTCAAAAATATTAATGAAATTAATAATTATTTAATTTGAAAATTATTGATTTAAACAGAAGACGATTGTGAATAAAATAGTATACATACCTACCTCGGTGTGAGTTTAATTTCAACCTCGCGCTGTAACTGTATACTGTAATAAAACATCTAGCTCCTACCAAGGATAATATACTATTATTACTATAACTACGAACTGCAAACTAATAGTTTAACTATAATCTAGAATAAAAATAATTAAAGAAAATTAACATGAAAAACTAGTATGACTAAACTAAAATACTATTAACCTACAAATACTTACTAATTATCCTTATTAAAAAAAAAACATGAATAAAACTCTCCCTAAAACCACATCTATGAAAAACATTAAACTAAACTCCACCGAAATTATTAGAAAATACTAAACTAAAAGACAAAATAAATGAAATTACTTTGACAGCAATGTTATTTGTATGGAGACCAGCGAAGCTCGAAACGAAAAGTGTACCTTTGGTTTTCATTTTGACATTTGTTGTCAGCGCTATCTTTTGATAATTTGGAAATCCAATTCAATGTGTTTCAGATAAGCATCTTGAATATATAAAAGATGTAAAAACTGCAGAAAAAGTAGATTCGCTGAACGCAGTACTTGAAAGGTAAAGTATTTTACCGGTTTCAGGACATTATTTGTTTACATATACAAGAGTAGGCTGGTAACTAAGTAATAACTGTATCTATACGGTATTATTGTTACCATGTTGCATGTCAACAGTCTGTAAAATGGAAATAAAATAAAATGAAAATATAATGCATTCATTAATACATAGAGATAACGTTAGTGTATCGTTTTTCGCACGGTTTACTTTATTCTAAAATAATAAACATGAGGAATAAAGCAAATAATTTGAATATATATTGTATATGTCAATATAATTGTTCTGCTTATCTTATGTGTGGCAGTTATGGTACTCATAACAATCCTAGGTATGTTAATATAGGGAGAATGAAATGGCAGAAGACTTACGTCATCGAACTTAGAAAAACCTTATAAAATGAAATATAACTTGTAGAAATGATTTATTTTTAAATACAGAAGAAAAAAAAATAATAGTATTAAGAAACGTATACAGTGTGTCCCATTTAGAAGTGCCACCATTCGGATCTCGAGAACTATAAGAGATACAATGTCGGTTAAATGGAACTTTTTGTGCGCCTTTGTAAGGCCATCTCACATGTGCTTTTGTTGTTCCAAAAATTCTCATAGGGCACTAGATAATGACGAAAAACTGAATATTGTAGATTTTTTCTTTCTCAAATAACTTCTAAACTATTAGTAATTAAGAAAAATGTGTCACATATAAAAGATAGATATTTTTATTAACTAACCAGTGGCGTACGAAATAAATTTTTATATCCGTAAATTTTCGAGATATAACACAAACTTATATTTTTTTAAATGGAACCCATATCTGATTTTAGCCTCAAAAAAATCAATATTTTTTTCTCTTTTTAATGATGTAAGGGTTATTATGTTTTATATTTGTTTTGCTCTTAAAATTTAATTTTTATCTTTATTTTCCTGAATTTTCTTATTATTTCCCAAAAAAACATTATTTTTATTAATTATATTGTATTTGATCAAAATAATTTGTTTTATGCCTTTATTATTTAATATTTTCATTCTAGACTCATAATTACAAATTACACTATGATGAGCCAAGAGCGACCTGATATAAAATATTATAATAATTAATTTGATACGAATTTTGAGCAAAATTTTCTAACGAAATAAATTATTTAAATACAAGGAGTATTTTCAAATAGAAATCTACCAATATTTTCAAAATAATTGTAAATTTAATAAAAAATAAGGAAAAAATAATAATTTTGAAGGCAAAACAAATATAAAACCTAATAACCCTTACATCGTTGAAAAGAGAAAAAAATATTTTTTTTTTGAGACTAAAATCAGATATGGGTTCCATTTAAAAAAATATAAGTTTGTGTTATATCTGAAAAAATTACGGATATAAAAATTTATTTCGTACGCCACTGGTTAGTTAATAAAAATATCTATCTTTTATATTTGAAATGTTTTTCTCAAATACTAATAGTTTAGAAGTTATTTGAGAAAGAAAAAATCAACAATATTCAGTTTTTCGTCATTATCTAGTGCCCTATAAGAATTTTTGGAAAAATAAAAGCACATATGAGATGGCCTTCCAAAGGCGCATAAAAAGTTCCATTTAACCGACATCGTATCGCTTATAGTTCTCGAGATCCCAATGGTGGCACCTCTAAATGGGACACACTGTATACTGATGAAATTTCTAAGTCAATCTCTATTCCATTTACGGAATATAAAATTATTTGAAATAATTGTAGTTGATTTTTATACCATACGTCGGCATGACAATGTTTACATTAAATTTTATATCGATCGAATATCGATCCTGTCACTATTGTCACTTTTCTCTACGTTAAGTATTTGTGACTTGTGGTACAGTATTACGTGTCTGTTGTAATATGTAATATACTATAATACATCCATAATACTGCCCAAAGCTTTTACAAAGCAATTTCAGAACCTAACCATGAATGTTGTGAACTATTTCGAACGGGAATTGTTCAACGGTGGGCCATTAATTCTCTTGAAAGCCATTCGAAATGTATTTTGTTCAAATATTTCTTTTGTTATCAATCTTTATTTAAATTATGTATTTTTAGAGAGCAAAAGATGCCCTGCAAATAAGCAAACCTTGAAAAGAAGATATGGGGCCGGTTTCAGAATGACAGCTAGTAATTATGTACATAACTTAAAAATGCCATAAATTTTAATTCAAAATTTCAAGATTTTCTAAGTTCACCTGATTTTATTTTCATAAATTTTGGAAAAATTCCACTATTTTTGCACTTTTTTAGGAAAATACCTGGTTTCTTTGTCACCAGGAGTGTGGACTTTACTTGGCGAGTTAAATAAATCACATGAAATTGGAAACTCAGTATATTTGGAATGAAAAATAATGACATTTGACATTTATGTACATGATTACTAGCTGTCATTTCATCACGGGTCCCCCATATCTGCTTGTCAAGAAAGACCAACAGCACATGACTGCTCTCGCCTAATAAATTAGTATCCCATGTAAACGTTGTAGTATATGACGTCATTACTATAGGGATATTTTTTGATGACGTAAGTTTTCTGCCTTTTCATTTCTACCACAGCTATTAATTGAGGAAAAATTATGTATTAACATTGAAATTAAATCCAAATAATAAAATCGAAAAACATGAATGAATGAGCTTGAATGTTGACGAAGAAGTAGAATATAATTGACACTTATACAAATACAAAATAATTTCTGATTACTAAATAAAAGAATAGATGTGAAAATTTAAATTTTGATAGCTGAGTAGACTTTTGAATAGCTCGTAAGCGTACGTACATTGCTATTAAAAATTAATAATAAGTTAGGTGTGTATAGTTGCGCCAATCAATATTTCACAAGTCCCGTCCCAAGCGGCAGGGCAAGTCAAGCTCTCTGGGCATTAAATTTGCATCAAGTTAAGTGTTCCGTTCTTTGCCTAAAGATCTTAAAGACGTAGATCGCTGGGCGGATCTGCAGCTTCCGGAGCCATCCACTAAGGAGCTTTAAGTGCTTGTGATATTGCATTGATCGATACGATACTAAACTGCCGTATGCAAACTGATGTGCAAGGATTGGCGTTGGCGGCAAAGGCCTTTCACTACCAATACAAAATCACGTCTTCCTGTATTCACTTTAAACTAACATAAACTTAGGAGTACTGTGCGCAATTCAGAGAAAATTATTGGTGCTACGAATCATTTATTGCCAATGTGGTTCACCTAAACAGTTTTATTTTCTATCTAATAATAAGATTCTAGAAATTCTCTTAAATAAATAATATGTAAGACAATTTTCTGCAACTTGTTAGATAACCGACTCTTAAAAGATCTATAAGGTCAATGATACCAATCGTTACAAAATACAATTTAATCAATTTTGAAATGGATGAAAAACACCGAAAACATTCTATTGATTTGAATTTGTTTCAATTAAACACAATATTACAAGACAAATTCTTACTTTCTATAATTCTCTGCCACTAAACCAAGTACGAATAGTATCACTTGTATAGTACATTAAAACATAAATTACATAAGGCAAATTATTCAAGCATGACTTTCAAATTAAAACACGAGCGCATAGAAGGACTGTGCGAACGAACGAGTGCTTGAGGCAGCTGACAAAATCAAAGAAACAACGAACTAAACAAAGCCAACTTGATTTTGAAAACAATTGTGATTTCCCATGTATTTTAAGTGGGTGAATTGAAAAACTAGTAGGTATTGATTAAGAGTTACAGAATAATATTCCGTAACATTATGACAAAATGTTCTTATTCCGCAACAGTCTTCAAATACAGAATGTGTGAATTCCAGAGTAGTGTTGGAGATAATACTTTACTTCTACAGGGTGTCTCAATAAGCTTGCTCACTAATAGTAATTTTTTTATTTGAAGAGATACGAGGTTGGTTAAATGAGAAAAATTGTCCCATTTTATATTAGACAATTGGTCATGTAGACAAAATACAAATTGTGTAAGCGGTTCTCAAAATTTAGGACAAAATATATATTTTTTAAATGGAACCATATATATTTTATTATCTTATTGGAAAGAGTATTTTTTTCTCTTTCCAATAAGGTAATATTGTTTATGTACAATTTTTTAAAATAAACGAGTTATTTACGGTTAAAAATAAAAATTTTGTAAACTGTTTTATTGGTTTATTTAGCCAAGTAAGCCATGGAAACAATTGATTCTTTGTTTGTTTGACGTTTAATAATTTCTCCCGTAAAGTTTTCTGTGTTCAATAACTTTACAAATGAAGAAAAGTTAGATATGATCTCGCTATATGGAAAGTTATATCTAGACATCAGTTACGTAGAACGGTCGGCTCTCTTTCCAAAAGAGCTGAAATGTGCGAAAGAAATAATGGCTTTCAATTTGAATATTTTCTTTAATTAATTTGGTATTACTGTAAAATAAATTAATAATTTTATAAAAGACAAATGTTTCCATGGTTTACTTGATTAAATAAACTAATAAAAGATAATTTTTATCTTTAAACCTAAATAACTCGTTTACTTGAAAAAATTGTACATAAACAATATTACCTTATTGGAAAGAGAGAAAAAAATACTCTTTTCAATAAGTTAAAAAAATATATAGTTCCATTTAAAAAATACATTCTGTCCCAAATTTTGGGAGAGAGCCGACCGTTCTAAGTAACTGGTGTCTCTAACTTTTCTTTATTTGTAAAGTTATTAAACATGAACATTATTAAACACAGAGAACTTTACGCGAGAAATTATTAAACGTCAAACAAACAAAGAATCAATTGTTTCCATGGCTTACTTGGCTAAATAAACCAATAAAACAGTTTACAAATTTTTTATTTTTAATCGTAAATAGCTCGTTTATTTGAAAAAAATGTACATAAATAACATTACCTTATTGGAAACAGAAAAAATACTTTTTGCAATAAGATAATAAAATATATATATATTTACATCCCGCTATCATTGCTGCGTCCTTTCATGGCTAGGACATTGTGGCAACCACCGAAAGGAATAGAGATAGGTATAGGCTTTATAAAGTATATCTACTTATTTTTCCCCCTGATTATGAATTTCGGTTCAAATTTCAATAAAGTCGATTTACAACGATATACGTTTCCTTTCATTTGACGGACATTATGAGCTCCTCCATTCTGAGTGAATCCGACGTCCACAGTATATACTTCAGACATAATCAGTACTTGTGACGTCCAATTTGTATATTTTTATTCATACTACCGTTACAGTGACGTCCAGCAGCGTTGCCAATATTAAATACATTATTCTGATGCAGAAACCAAAGCACTCTTTCACAACGATATGCATACTTTGCTGTAAACATCATAGATTCCTACAATGTTTGATAATGGTAATTTCTTTTGGCAATCTGTAAGCAATTTGAAAATGGAACTGTTAATTTGTCATTTAAAATGTCATTTTTAATACTTAATACTTTTGTTCTAAAATTATTAGGAAAAAATTTCACCAAATTAAAATTTTACCATTGTATTTCTCATACATATAACAAAAAAAAAGTAGATACCCGTTATACAAGTAAACAATAACAAAATCTTAATAATGTATTTACAGTAAAAGAACTCGCTGGTACAAGATGTGATAGAAATGTGAAATGTTCTTGCACTTGCTGTACAAGAATGAACTATTTAAATGTATTTATTTAAATAGCCCCAAAATCTTACAATTAAAAAGTACAGATATTTTCATATTCCCTCATAACAAACTTTATTTTACATTTAACAAATATATCATACACAAAATAAAAAACTTAACAAAAATTCAAAATAGTATTCGTATCTTTACACAAAGTTTACACACACACATACGCACACACAGGCACACATACATACCTATAGACATCATTGTAAAAATGTTAAAATCGGATTCTGGGCACATCAAAACGTGCTTATTCACTAAAATCTCTATATGCGATTTTTAGCACGATCCGTATATTTCCCTTACCTAGGGTAGCGGGAGGTAAATATTTTATTTGATGAACAAATTATTTGTTACGTGTCAATAAATTGGTGAAAAATATCTGCAAAGCAACCATTTTGGTTCACCTCGGCTATTTGTACGAAAATTATAATAATAAGGTTAGCATGAATATTAATATCCGGTTTTAATATGTTTATTCCAAGTAAATAGGTATTTGTTAAACAAATTATTTGTTACATGTTAAAAAAATAGTGAAAATATATGAAAAGCAACCGTTTGGATGCACTTTGGCTTTTTGCGCAATAAATTCAAATTTTTATGAAATTTATAATAATAAGCTTGTTATTAATATTCAATTCCGATTTTAATACGCTTATTCTAAGTAAATATGTATTTGTTGAACAAATTATTTTTCATATGCCAATAAAATAGTGAAAACATATGAAAAGCAGCCGTTTGGATTCACTTCGGCTATTTTAGCAACAAATTGAAATTTTTACGGATATTACAATATTAAGAAAATTCTAATTGACATATGTCAGTGTCAAGTGTAAATTACATAATACGTTTTTGTTATAATTTTACTGAAAATATAGAAACTTTCTATGTGGTATTTGTACAAAATACATAGAACTGATGGAAGGTAATATGATGGCAACATCAGATTTTTTTATTTAACATAGGAGTATAGTCGAAATTCTGGATATTTGATAAAATATTATAAATCACAGCAAAAGATAATTTTAGAGCTTTAGCTTATGAACTGTTCTGAAATTATCAATCTCCCCTGAGGTTAGTGAGCTCCTTCTGACATAATAAAATAAAAAAATCTGATGTGGCCAACACAATACCTCACGCTATTTCATTTTTATTAATTTAAATAAATACCTACATATGCTGCAAAGTATATTAATTTCCATTCCATAGAACTATTGCTTTATTTTCATTTATTTTTATAGTTTATCTTTAAAACATAGGCTTCGGGATTTATAAAAAAAATATTTTTTAAATTTATCTGTAAAATCTGTATATTATTAATGTATACCTGTAGAAAATTCAATTAGCTTTAATTTTCATGGCATAAAATTCGAAAAAATGACATCTAATAGTATTTTTTTGACGAAAAATCATTATGAACTTCAAGTAAAGTGCCGTTTCCGGTTATCCTATTTACACCAACATCTAATGGTTTCTTTCCATATTAGAATAGGGAGGGTTAAAACACGCTTCAGAATTTTCTGAATGATAGTATTTGAGTTAGAGCGTTGACAAAATCCACATACACACATATGGTCATCATCGTGAAAATGTTAAAATCTGATCTTAAAACGTGGTCATTTACCAAAATCTCAAGATGCGATTTTTAACCAGATCCCTATAGCTACCTCCCTTACCAAGGGCAGCGGGAGGTAAAAACAAATAAGCGAAATTTATGAAATATCTATTATTACATCGAACAGTCTTGCTTATTTCCAGAAAGAGTATTTCATAAACACAAATTTGTTTCATTAATCTTTAGTTGTTACACATAAACAAATTACTTATCTGTGTTTCTTTCTAAGTTTGCATATATAGATTGCAATAAAAATACGGTGTTTTTAAGTCATTACTTTTGATCATTTATATTTTTACATATCTCACTAGCGATATAATAAAATTTTTCAAATTACAATATAATAAAAGAAATCTGATGTGGCCAACACAAAACCTCCCGCTATTTAATTTTTATTAATTTTCGTATTTACTAATGCTGCAAACTGTTCCATTGCATATAACTATTTCTTTATTTAATATTTTCTTTTTAAAATGTCACTATTATTAATTTGAAGTAATTAGTTTTTTGACAATGACATTCACCTGTAGTTACATTCATTTGAAATATGAACTATGTAACAAAGGAAATGTGTTTATCTTAGGATTCGGGAATTTTTTTTTTTAAATATTTTTTGAAGAAAAACCATTATGAGCTTCAGGTAAAGTGCCATTTCCGGTTATCCGATTTACACCAAACCAAAATCGAATGGTGTCTTTCCATATTAGAATAGAGTAGAAATACAAGGTTTCAGAATTTTCTGAATGATAGTAATTGAGTTAGAGCGTTAACAAAATCCATACACATATACACACACACACACACACACATACATACATACATACATACATACATACATCATCGTGAAAATGTTAAAATTGGATTCTAGGGACCTTAAAACGTGGCCATTTACTAAAATCTCGATATGTGATTTTTAGCACGATTCCTATACCTCCCTTACCAAGGGTAGCGGGAGGTAATAAAAAGCAAATATTTTAACGTATTTGAACTATATAAAATGTATAAAAATATTTTCTAATTAAATGAAAACACTTTATTGAAACACCTCAGTAAGTAGAGGAGAAATAGGAAGAAGTACCTAGAGTAAAAAATATCTGTATGTAATAAATCGTTTGTAGTACATATTAATATGTTTAAAACATTTTTTCTTTTAATAATTATTTCTACACTCTCTTTTTCGACACACTTAAAATTTCGGTCTTCGTATTTTAGATCAAAACTTTATAAATATTTTATTTATATATTTCACTGTAGCATACCGTTCTCATATTTATTCCATACATTTAATCATTAATCTTCTTACCCTTACATTTGGCTTTTATTCACAATTTACACAATATTTTGTAATTAATAATTTAGCTTTATGATATGAGTATTTAAATAACTACATTTTTATATTTATTACATTGAAACCATACATTTTGACTTTGTATTTACTAAGAGGATTTTGCAAAACAAAAGTTTAATTACATAAATATTAATTTAAATACTATCATGTGTGCACAATGTAGCTTTAAATACGATTAGAAGAGTTGCGCGCTAATGTAGTAACCCAATGTTCCACTGTTGCCAAGTGTACGGAGTTCAGAATGTCGCTGGAATGAAACTTCAGTATATACAGTGTATATACGCCGGACGACACTAGCACCGAGAGTGGAATTTTTTTGAACTACAAAAAATATACATTTTCCATTCCGCTATCATTCTGACGTCCATAACAAATTTTGCTATACGATACTAGAGGCCCCCCTGATGTCAGAAAAAAATTTATAAGGCCATGTGCATATGACGTCCGGTATACGGACGTCTTATGCACAAGGACGTCACTTTGAATGTAGAAAATTACACAGGGGACGCCACAATGGTAGTGGGATGTAAATATATATATATATATATATATATATATATTTACATCCCACTACCATTGTGGCGTCCCCTGTGTAATTTTCTACATTCAAAGTGACGTCCTTGTGCATAAGACGTCCGTATACCGGACGTCATATGCACATGGCCTTATAAATTTTTTTCTGACATCAGGGGGGCCTCTAGTATCGTATAGCAAAATTTGTTATGGACGTCAGAATGATAGCGGAATGGAAAATGTATATTTTTTGTAGTTCAAAAAAATTCCACTTGCGGCGCTAGTGTCGTCCGGCGTATATACAATGTATATACTGAAGTTTCATTCCAGCGACATTCTGAACTCCGTATACTTGGCAACAGTGGAACTTTGGGTACTACATTAGCGCGCAACTCTTTTAATCGTATTTAAATCTATATTTTGCACTCCTGGTAGTATTTTAAATTAATATTTATGTAATCAAACCTTTTGTTTTGCACTTGTAAAATCCTCTGAGCAAATACAAAATCAATAAACTTTGAAATCAAAATGTATGGTTTACAAATGTAATAAATTTAAAAAAGGTAATTATTTATAAATACTCGTATCATAAAGCTGAATTATTAAGTACAAAGTCGAAAAAGAGAGTGTAGAAATAATTATTAAAAGAAAAAATGTTTAAAACATATTAATATGTACTACAGACGATTTATTAAATATAGATATTTTTTATTCTGGGTACTTCTTCCTATTTCTCCTCTACTTGAGGTGTTTTATTAAAGTGTTTTCTTTTAATTAGAAAATATTTTTATACATTTTGGATAGTTTAAATACGTTAAAATATTTGCTTTTTATTTTTATTATAATGTAAATTGAAAAATTTTATTATATGCGTTAGTGAGATATGTAGAAATATAAATGATCAAAAGTAATAACTTTTAAAAACACCGTATTTTTATTGCAATCTATATGCAAACATAGAAAGAAACACGTATAAATAATTTGTTTATGTGTAACAACTAAAGATTAATGAAACAAATTAATGTTTATGAAATACTCTGTCTGGAAATAAGCAGGACTGTTCGATGTAATAATAAATATTTCATAAATTTCACTTATTTGTTTTTACCTCCCGCTAGGGAGTTATCGGGATCTTGCTAAAAATCGCATGTTGAGATTTTGATAAATGACCACGTTCTAGGGTCACTAGAATCCCATTTTATCATTTTCACGATGATGTCTGTATGTGTGTGTATGGATTTTGTCAACGCTCTAACTCAAATACTATTATTCAGAAAATTCTGAAGCGTGTTTTAACCCTATTCTAATATGAAAAGAAACCATTAGATTTTGGTGTAAATCGGATAACCGGAAACGGCACTTTACTTGAAGCTCATAATGGTTTTTCGTCAAAAAATACCATTAAATGTCATTTTTTCGCATTTTATGCCATGAAAATTAAAGCTAATTTAATTTTCTACAAGTATACATTAATAATTTTTCTATGTATTTTACAAATAAATTTAAAAATCTTTTTTATAAATCCCAATGCTTTTGTTTCAAAGATAAACAAAATTCCTTTGTTACACAGTTTATATTTCAAATGTGTCACTGAAAAAAAAATTAGGTATGAATTTAAATTAATAAAAATCTGTTGTGGCCAGCACAAGAACTCTCGCCATTTCCATATTAGGCTATATATGTATTGTATTGCACTTTGCTATCGAACCGTTGTTTTATAACGAAATATTACAGAACTTTACCCAAATATTGTTTTTTATTGTATTTAACATGTCTTCTGCACACATATAATTCTAATTATATCAATTTTTCATTGTATCAGAAAGTTTCTAAATGTCACAGATTCTTCGAAATCATTAACAAGATTGGCGAAATTTCTGATGGATATATGCATATTACCTATAATTTCAAATATTTAATTAATAAAACAATAAGAAAGATTAAATGTACTTCCCAGAAAAAGTTATCAAAAAGTCACTAAAACTGTTGATTTTTTACACTGAAATCTGTCATTTACAAATTATGTTATAAACATTTGAATTTGTCAAATGGTTTCCTTAGTGCAGTTTCGCCTACTCGACTTGTTTTATCCCGATATTCTATATATTATGGCGTCTTTATCTCTAAATTTATAGAAGATATAATAAAAAATTTAAATGTATCAGGTGTAGAATTTTGTTCTTCAAAATTATTAATATCAAAAAAATTTCAAAAATTTATTTTTGGAACAATTTCTTTTAAAAACTACTACTTCCGGTTGTTCAATTGTTACCAAACCTTTTCAGCTCTTCCCAGGAATGTCAGATTGAGGAATTCATAGTTAAACTGGTCTTATGTCTTATAGTATTTGAGGAATCGTCCCTCCAACATCCACACATACAAACATACATACACACATACACACATCCACACACACACAGACATCATTGTAAAAATGTTGAAATCGGATTCTAGTGACCTTGCAACGTGCTTACTCATTAAAATCTGGAAATGTGATTTTTCGTATGATACCAATACCTCTCTTAGCGAGAGGTAAAAATGAAATAGCGGGAGGTATTGTGTTGGCCACATCAGATTTTTTCATTTTATTTTCTCCGAAGGGGTTCAATAACTCTCAGGGGAGATTGATAATTTCAGAACAGTTCACAAGCTAAAACTCTAAAATTATCTTTTGCTGTGATTTATAATATTTTATCAAATTTCCATAATTTCGACTATACTCCTATGTTAAATAAAAAAAAATTGATGTGGCCATCACTACTTTCCCTCAGTTCTATACAAATGCCATACAAAAAGTTTCTAGCAATAGATTCTACATTTCCAGTATTTCATTACATTGCATTCTGGCAGTTCCATGTATTTTGTACAAACACCACATAGAAAATTTCTATATTTTCAGTAAAATTATATCACAAACATATTATGTAATTTGCACTTGACACTGACTTATTATGTCAATTAGAATTTTCTTAATAATATGCCTATTATTGTAAGTTCCGTAAAAATTCCAATTTATTGGAAAAATAGCCGAACCCAAACGGCTGCTTTTCATATATTTTTATAAGATTTTGGGGTTATTTAAATAGTTCATTCTTCACTTATTTTCACATATTTACATTTACCGTCGGAGAAAATAGAATTGTTGTTCTTGTACACTAAGTGCAAGAACATTTCACATTTCTATCACATTTTGTACCATCGAGTTCTTTTACTGTAAATATATTATTAAGATTTTGTTATTGTTCACTTGTATAACGGGTATCTACTTTTTTTACCTCTCGCTAAGAGAGGTATTGGAATCATGCTAAAAATCACATATCCAGATTTTAACAAATAAGTACGTTTCAAGGTCACTAGAATCCGATTCTAACATTTTTACAATGATGTCTGTGTGTGTGTGTGTGTGTGTGTGTGTGTGTGTGTGGATGTGTGTATGTGTGTTTGTGTGTGTGTATGGCTGGATGTTGGACGGACGATTACTCAAAAACTATAAGACATAAGACCTGTTTAACTATGAATTCCTCAATCTGACATTCCTGGGAAGAGCTGAAAAGGTTTGGTAACAATTGAACAACCGGAAGTAGTAGTTTTTGAAAAAAATTCTTCCAAATATTAATTTTTGAAAATTTTTGTTATCACTAATTTTGAAGAACAAAATTCTACACCTGATACATTTAAATTTTTTATTATATCTTCTATAAATTTATAGATAAAGACGCTATAATATATAGAATATCGGGATATAACAAGTCGAGTAGGAGAAACTACACTAAGGAAACCAGTTGACAAATTCAAATGTTTATAACATAATTTGTAAATGACAGATTTCAGTGTCAAAACTCAAGGGTTTTAGTGACATTTTGATAGCTTTTTCAGGGAAGTACATTTAATCTTTCTTATTGTTTTATTAATTAAATATTTAAAATTATAGGTAATATGCATATATCCGTCAGAAATACCGCCAATCTGGTTAATGAATTGGAAGAATCTGTGACATTTAGAAACTTCCTCATACAACGAAAAATAGATATAATTAGAATTATATGTGTGCAGAAGACATGTTAAGTACAATAAAAAACAATATTCGGGTAAAGTTCTGTAATATTTTGTTATAAAACGACGGTTCGATAGCAAAGTGCAATACAATAATTATATAGCCTAATTTGGAAATGGCGAGAGGTCTTGTGCTGGCCACAACAGATTTTTTTTTGTTATATGTATGAGAAATACAATGGTAAAATTTTAATTTGTAGAAATTTTTTTCCTAATAATTTTAGAACAAAAGTATTAAGTATTAAAAATGATATTTTAAATGATAAATTAACAGTTCCATTTTCAAATTGCTTACAGATTGCCAAAAGAAATTACCATTATCAAACATTGTAGGAATCTATGATGTTTACAGCAAAGTATGCATATTGTTGTGAAAGAGTGCTTTGGTTTCTGCATCAGAATAATGTATTTAATATTGGCAACGCTGCTGGACGTCACTGTAACGGTAGTATGAATAAAAATATACAAATTGGACGTCACAAGTACTGATTATGTCTGAAGTATATACTGTGGACGTCGGATTCACTCAGAATGGAGGAGCTCATAATGTCCGTCAAATGAAAGGAAACGTATATCGTTGTAAATCGACTTTATTGAAATTTGAACCGAAATTCATAATCAGGGGGAAAAATAAGTAGATATACTTTATAAAGCCGATACCTATCTCTATTCCTTTCGGTGGTTGCCACAATGTCCTAGCCATGAAAGGACGCAGCAATGATAGCGGGATGTAAATATATATATATATATATATATATATATATATTATCTACATGACCAATTATCTAATATAAAATGGCACAATTTTGCTCATTTAACCAACCTCGTATCTCTTCAAATAAAAAAGTTACCAATAGTGAGCAAGCTTATTGAGACACTTGTATACTTCGTTTTAAAATGAACTGGTGTAATAAATCAGTCCGTTAAACATATTCCAGTGGCGCGTTAATAATAATTGTTTGCTTGGGTGAAAGTCGAAAAGACCGAATTCGGTAGAGATCTATCATTTCAGTTCTCAATTTTTCCAGATCAGCTGAAGTTACCTTGCATTGAAATAAATATAAATTTTGAAAAAGAATTTTTATTTGCAAATACGAGCAATATAAATACATAAACAAATCCTTCCGAAAACTTCTCCCTACGGCTATACAGATTTTCAAAAAATATTATCGAAAGATTTATTGAGGTCTTTGATATAGTTAGAGAAGTTATTTTGTTCCAGGGTGCTTATTCTGTAACTTTTTTGATGTCAAGTGAAATTAGAAGTATAAGCCGGAAAATCTTGGATTCTTGGAATTTTGGCCCTATATGATGTCACAGTTTTTGAGGCTGTTGAGATCACTGGTTTAGGAGTGGTGATGGCTGACTCTCACATTGCCGATAGTCTTCGAGTTTTGGTGGTATTGCAGACATTTTTAAACGGTCGTTGAAAATAGTGTTTTGTTGTGATACAGTTATTTGGACATTTTATTATAAAGTGTTTAAATTTTATTTGTTGCAGTTGCAGGTAACTCAGAAGCCACTTTTCTTATTGATAAAATAATATTGCAATACTTACCTTTTGTAAATAAAACTTATAAATTAATAGAAAAATGATGTGTTTCTATGTACATTAAATTTTAAATGATATAGCGAAATTAATCTCAATACGATTTTGCCAGTTTGAATAACGAGTACTGCAATACCATTTTATATGTAACTGTGAAATAATTCTTCTTAAAATTAATCTCCAATAAGAATAACAATAATTACTTATATTTCATGTCTGACGATAATACCGGCTTTTTAGTTGTACAAATAAATATTCAAAGTGTATTTTGTATTATTCTAGATATGGCTTTATATCTTCGATGCATCGATGTAATTGAAAACCTGGAGGAAGAAGAAATAAATGGAAATCGTTTATTTCGACAACATGTCCGCGACATGCAAGATCCCATCAAGATTCTTTCTCCATAACAGGCATAGAATTTATACGTACTACATTCAATAACAGAAAGGGATATCATGACTTGAATGTGCAGATAGTATGTAAATCCACAGTCTTTGTGTATGGATTTATTGTAATTATGAATGTAATATAAATTTCAGATATACGATAGAAAAAGTGTTAGCAAATGGGTAACTCATATATATACAGGGTGTCTCAGGACGAGCTTACGCTATCTATATTTTAAATACTATTTAATATAATTTAACGAAATTTGGTATCTAGGGGTTATCCAACATGCCCGTTTTAACTAAAATATTTTCAAAGCAATAGCACTTCCGGTTTGACCGGAAATTGACCTCAACTTTCTTATTTTAAATGGAAAATGCTATATTTTATTTTACCATTGAATGCAGCGGAAAATTTTACATATGAAGCAATAAAAACATTTTACTCATGATCAACTACTTCCGGCATTATTCAACTTTTTTTGATTTTTTGTCTGAAATCCGGCACATTTTCAAAACTCTGTATATCGGGAACGAGATCGAATTTTTATAATCTAAAAAAAGCCTTTTCTAAAGGAGACTTTAAGCTACATTATTCATAGAAGAATCCTCGATTATTTATAAAAATGTGACGGGTACGTTACACCAAAATTACAGTTGACAAACTTCAAAAAAGACAATTTTTTTAAATGGAACCCCTGGTTTTTTATTACATAAATGTATTCTACGGCAAAAAATAAGGGTACTTTATGTAACATGTCCTATGTATAAATTTAGAAATTATCTACTTGTAAATTATATAAAAATTTAATATTATCATTAGAATTAGATATAGGTAATCATCATTGTTCTCAACTAATGATAGCATACAACATAAGAATTTGGCTATACAAACTAAAGGTAGTATAGTAATTTATATACAGGTTGCTCATTGTAAATGAGCTACGATTCCTATCTCGAGAACAAAAAGAGCTACAAGCTACAAAGACGGTTAAATGGGTAAACAATTTCTATATTACAACTCAAATTTAAATAAAAGATGGTTCTCTCTCAGTGGTTCTCAAAATACGGGACCTATTTTTAAAAATTTTAAATGAGAACATATATTTTTAGCTTCCTTCACTTTTGGTAAGGAAGGTATTGTCTTTGGTGGTCAGTGGTGAGTTTTTAATGAATAAGCGCGTTTTAGGGTCTCTAGAATACAATTTTACTAGTTTTACGATGATGTCTGTATGTGTGTCTGGGTGTGACAAATTTTTCTCCGACGATAACTTCGACTACAATTCTAAAAATTATAATTCTTTCGTATTCCTCTTATTTGAAGAAGTAATTAGATTTTGGTTATAATTGGTTTGGTTAACTGAAAGTTCCCTTATTTGAAGTTCTTAACAGTTTTTCTTGACAAAACCTCAGTTAAATATCATTTTTTAACATTTTATGTGATTATCAATTTGAAAGAATATCTTATTATCTATACGGTTTAATTACGCATTTTCCTTCAATAGAGTTAAAGAATTATATAAAGATTAACTTTTATAAATTAGATAGCTTTGCTTTGCTATAATTATGGAAACAGCTGATATATTCAAACAATTCTAATTGATAGATGTCAGTGTCAAGTGCAATTTACATAGTGCTGCTATTTTATTGGATTTATAGAAACTTTTCCAAGGAACTGTCGGTATGGTATTTGTAGAAAATAGTATATGTTCGTTTTACAATTTTACTGGATATCATATAAAGAATCTTTTCCAAGGAATTTTTGATATGGGATTTGTTCAAAATACATACATAGAATTGACGAAAGGTATAACCACATCAGATTTTTTAATTGTCCATTCGTTAGAGAATTTAATCCTAAATTATGTGTATATTATTTTTATACCATTACATAATATTTTTTTGAGAAAATTGCATATTCATATTAATTTTATTAAAACATGTTTACAGTAAGAGTTAATTTTTACCTCCTTTAGGTAAGGAAGGTATTGTCTTTGGTCAAAAATTCGGTAGTGAGTTTTTAATGAATAAGAACGTTTTAGGGTCCCTAGAATAAGATTTTACTAGTTTCACAATGATGTATGTATGTGTGCTACAAGGAAAATGTCAAACCTAGATTTCAGATATCACATACTTTTTGTCCAAAATGATATTATATTTCTCGAATTTCGTGACAGTTAACGTAAACAGGATGAGCCATAAGAATACTTTCTCTAATTTCGCCTGAATTTGGATTGTGAACGAGTCTGTAAAAATGTGAAGTACCACTGCTTCTAAATGTCATATTAAAATTTCATATGACTATCTTTCTTTAAATATGTTAGTAAGACAAAGATGGCGCTAAAAGTATTAGACATACGTATCGAAAATAGAATGTAGGAAACTATAAGTAAAACAGGGATAAATATAAAATTACTTGTTATTTTGTGTTCAGAAACTATTGATCTGGCGGTCAAGAGTTAAAAATCGGTGTATAGTGAAAAAAGTTATTATTATTACATTTTTTGTAATTAGTTTAACTATAAACATCACTAAATAATAAAATATTGAACCTTTCGGCCATTCAGACGCTGTAATCTTGTGAAACATGGCGAGTGTTTTCTTAAATATTTTATTTAACATTGTTTCACCTAGAGTTCGCTATTTTACTATTAATATCACTAAATAAAAACGAGATTTGATCAAAAAGTAACGAGATTTTTTAAATTTCGTGTGTCGTTTTTTATGGAGTTATTTTTGTTTATCACGTTGGTACCACGGTCTGAAAACTGTAGGTTAGGTTTCATTCATATTAGACCTTTAGTTTGTATTTGAAAGCTACATATTGACGCACCATTTTGTCATGCTCGGCGACTTTTTCATTTAAAAAATGACGGAACAAAGATCTGTAGTAAATTTTGTTTTAAAATAGTATACAGTGCAGTAAAGTGATGCAAATGTCCAAGAAGGCTTTTGACGAGGAAGCTATGTTTGAAGATATTGTGCTTAGTAATCGCCGAATCATTTTCAGCGGAGTTTCTGAGGAAGTTTGTATTTTACGAGGTATTTTACAGGCTCATGCGAAACGAATTGTTGGCACCGACTCACAGTTCACTACTAATTCTTGATTTTTTTTTTTAGCCAAAAAAACACCCCCTGTGACTTTTTCCTCTTCCCGAAGATGAAGAGGACAATGAAAGGATAATGTTTTACGAGTATTATATAGAGGAGATAAAAACAAAATAGCTAAAGGCGCTGAAGGCTATATAACAAAGTGTAGGTATTCCATAAGTATTTTGCAGTTTGTATACAAACGGTGGCATAAGTGCATTATATCTAGAGGGACATTCTTTGAAGAGGTCAATATTAATATTGATGAATATAAAGTATTACTCTCAGAAACAAATTAAAATTCGTAAATACACAAATCACAATCACTTTGCGTGTAAACAATGTTTATAAAAAGATGTTTTTTTAATGTTTACATATATATTTACAAATTACTGATCGGGTAAGTGATGTGAATCAATTACCGATTAGGAGGCCGAGGCGGTAAATAAAACGTTCAAAGCTTACATTAAAAATGACAATCAAATTTTTTAATGTCAAAATAATTTTAAAATCTTATTTTTTTTTAATTTGTGCGTCGCTCCTGTAAAAAACGTAAAAAGTATTGCGGTCAGTAAGTGTTCTTCTACCGGTATCGGATATATTGGAGATCTTGACTTCGCCTTGATCTCCATAATCATTCTCAACCGGTAGGAAGCACTCTGCCCTTAATACTTAAATAACTACATAATATTTTAAAAAGCAGATCGATAATTAAGGTGATTTATTAAAAAAATAGCTTTATTCTCGTAGAAAAGTATACATAGTATTATATATTTATTTATTCGAAAAGTGTTATTTTTACAAGCTTTTATAACCACTTGTCTGTTACTTTGTTACGGTCAAATTTTATAAAGCAATTTTGTCCCATAACAACATATCTGTTCGACTTGAAACTTTGTACACATACGTGGTTCCGATGACTAGGTATATCATTCATTAAGTTATAAATTATAACCCAATAAGAATGCATGATTTTCCTTAGTTACCACGTATTACAGCGGTTATTATAAAGAACCATGGTGAACGAATATACGAATGTTAGTATATTCGAATATACAAAGAAAGACTCCGTTAACATCCAAACTTGATATAAAAAGAAAGGGGATTCATTTATAAGCCAAAGTATGTACAGTATCAGTGTCAACTAAACACGCGCTTGCTACACATATATTTCATCATATACCCTTTAGAAATACCGCCTATCTCCTCAATGAATTGGAAGAATCTCCACCATTTAGATGAGTAGGAGGAAACTTGTTCATAGAATGAATTGAAAAATAAAGAATAGATGTAATTAGAATTTTTTGTGTGTACCAGAAATGTTAAACATAATACTTATATAGCTTAATATGAAAATTGCGACAGGTATTGTGCTGGCCACAACAGATTTTTGACCTCTCGCTAAGAGAAGTATTGGAATCATGCTAAAAATCACATATCCAGATTTTAATGAATAAGCACGTTTCAAGGTCACTAGAATCCGATTTTAACATTTTTACAATGATGTCTGTGTGTGTGTGTGTGTGTGTGTGTGTGTGTGTGTGTGTGGTTGTGTGTATGTGTGTGTGTGTGTGTGTATGGCTGGATGTTGGACGGACGATTCCTCAAAAACTTTAAGATATAAGACCTGTTTAACTATGAATTCCTCAATCTGACATTCCTGGGAAGAGCTGAAAAGGTTTTGGTAACAATTGAACAACCGGAAGTAGTAGTTTTTAAAATAAATTGTTCCAAATATTATTTTTTGAAAATTTTTGATATTACTAATTTTGAAGAACAAAATTCTACACCTGATACATTTAAATTTTTTATTATATCTTCTATAAATTTAGAGATATAGACGCTATAATATGTAGAATATCGAGATATAACAAGTCGAGTAGGTGAAACTACACTAAGGAAACCAGTTGACAAATTCAAATGTTTATAACATAATTTGTAAATGACAGATTTCAGTGTCAAAAATCAACAGTTTTAGTGACATTTTGTTAGCTTTTTCTGGAAAGTACATTAAATCTTTCTTATTGTTTTACTAATTAAATATTTGAAATTATAGGTAATATGCATACATATATCCATCAGAAATACCGACAATCTGGTAAATTATTTGGAAGAGTCTGTGACATTCCCTCATACAATAAAAAATAGGTATAATTAGAATTATATGTGTGCAGAAGACATGTTAAATACAATAAAAAACAATATTTTGGGAAAAATCCGTAATATTTTGTTATAAAACGACGGTTCGATAGCAAAGTGCAATACAATACTTATATTGCCTAATATGGAAATGGCGAGAGGTCTTGTGCTGACCACAACAGATTTTTTTATTCATGATATAGTCTACTTGTATAACTTGACAATCAAAAATTCTCAAAATACTCGACGTGTTGCCTTTGCCAGGCAAAACGTTTCGTATAATCGAGAATTTTCTTTCGTCTTGCATAATATGTGATTATATAATTCATGATTACTTCATAACCCATGGCATTTAAGAATTTTACTTTGTTACCATGTATTGATAAGCGAAAATACCCTTGACCACGTGGTATAATCACTTTTCCTACAAATCTATTTACTTTTGACACGAGTGTTAAGTGAATTGTTACCTTGGTAATGACGAATGAAACAACAAATCAACATTTTTAAGATATGTCAAAAATTGTTATATGAAATGATAAATTTGATGTCTGTGACAAAGCGATTGGCACACCCAGAAGTTGGTAATATGCTGTGATGATATATTTATTTATTTAATGATAATTTTGTATCATATCACTTGTCAGTGTCATAATATTATTTGTCAAATGACAACAATCACATGCACCAAATTCGTATTTTCTTATTATAGGTACGCAACCAATATTGTCAACATACGGTAATAACATATAATATCACACTTTCTCACTCAATTATATCAGATCACTTTGCAATTGAGAATAACTCCAAGTGATAAAAGATAAAGTGAAAAATTTTCATTGCATATCATTTCGGTTATTTTATTTTTCTGGAAATGTAAACAAGTTATTAATGTAGGTTCACATTTTACCTTCCTGAAGTACATAATATTTAAACTACGAATACTTAAACACACAATTACAGTGGCGTAAATAGGGTCCGCAAAACCCCGCAATGCGGGGGGGCCCCGCAGATATGGGGGCCCCAAATTGCCACGAAACTACCATTAATTAATTTATATTTTAGTAATGTAAACGTCAGTTTAAAAATTTCAAAATTTGCGCGCTAAATTAGTGAGGAAGAGGGTTGTAAGATGGAAGCGTAGCGCAATTCAATGAAGTTAGTTGACCATGCTTTAAATAAAAATACCTTGTAAATTTTAAATTTGACAATGATAACAACCACACTATAGGTGGCAGCGCAAGAGATAGCTAAAGAACCGACGTACGATGAGTAGTAAAAGCAAGAACGTTATAGTAGACGGAATTATTTTAATTAAATATAGTGTTTCCGTTTCTTTTTATAATATGATTATAAAGAAATCAAAGGTAAGATTATAAATTGAACTTGTATATCGTACGGTAAATATAATATTATTATTGTAGAATTATGGATAAACGAAAACACGAGAGTGGAGCGCAAAAACGAAAAAAGAAAAAAACAGAGTGAAGAACAGCTCGCTAAAAATACTAAAATTAAAAAAATATTGTATTTATAATTATTTACAGTAAAATTAATCAAAATATACATTGTGTTTTCTTGTACCTAATCATATAATTTTCAGAAGTTTATGGGGGGGGGGGGCTACATTTTTTGTGGGGGGGCCTCTAAATCCTAGTTACGCCACTGCACAATTATAATAAATTTATAAGTTTACTGTTATCATACAACAATAGAAACGAAAAGTAAATAATAAAATAATATCATTTAATTTGGCTGAACTATAGGATACAACGCTAGGTGACGTCACATTTTGATGGCGCGAAACTTTATTACCAAAATTGTGAATGAGAAGTTTAATATTTTTGAGAAATATTGTATGATATATGATTGCAATAACTTAAAGTTACATTATGAATAATAATAAATAAAAAAAATTTGTTGTGGCCAGCACAAGACCTCTCGCCATTTCCATATTAGGCTATATATTTATTGTATTGCACTTCGCTATCGAACCGTCGTTTTATAAAAAAATATTACGGAACTTTACCCAAAAATTGTTTTTTATTGTATTTAACATGCCTTCTGCACACATATAATTCTAATTATATCTATTTTTCATTGTATGAGGAAGTTTTTAAATGTCAGAGATTGGCGGTATTTCTGATGGATATATGCATTTTACCACAATTTTACCTATAATTTCAAATATTTAATTAATAAAACAATAAAAAATATTAAATATACTTCCCAGAAAAAGCTATCAGAATGTCACTAAAACTGTTGATTTTTGACACTGACATGTGTTATTTACAAACTATGTTATAAACATTGGAATTTGTCAACTGGTTTCCTTAGTGCCTTAGCTTCTGCGATTAGTTTACTCTATAAATTATAGTGGCTGGTAGCACAAGCCCTGTTTTAACTAAAACAGTGTTTTAAGAAATGTCAAATTCAAATTTCAATATTTAATTTCACCTTTATGTTTAAAGAACGATTTTTTAAAAAATATTTATTTGAATACAAACTATGTTCTGCTTTAAAATCATATTTTGATAAATTTGATACTATTTATTTTTGTTATTAAATAATGAAATCTGACATTTCTTAAAACAGCGTTTTAGTTAAAACAGGGCTTGTGCTACCAGCCAATGTCTTTATCTCTAAATCTATACAAAATATATTAAAAATTTTAAGTGTATTAGATGGAGAATTTTATGTTCTTCAATATTTAATAAAAAAAAACTCCCAAAAAATGTATTTAGAAGATTTTTTCTAAGAAACTACTACTTCCGGTTGTTCAATTGTTACCAAAACCTTTTCAGGTCTTCCCAGGAATGTCAGGTTGAGGAAACTGCAGTTAAATATTTTTTAAGTCTTATAGTTTTTGAGGAATCGTCCCTCCAACATCTATACATACACACACACACACACACACACACATACATTATTTTAAAAATGTTATAATTGGATTCTAGGGACCTTAAATCGTGCTTATTCAATAAAATCTGGATATGCGAATTTTAGCATGAATCCAATACTTCTCTTAGCGAGAGGTAAAAATTGAACTTTTGGAGAGACCCCAGTGGGCCCTATAGGCCTATTTATAATGAAGTAACGCAAGCGATAACGCGTTACAGTAAGGTAACGGAAAGCACGGTATTCCTATATGCTGATTTATAATGAAAAGTAACGTAGCGCTACAATCAGCAACGCAATAAACGCAACGCAGAAGATGACCAACTCTCATCTTTCTACCTTACTGCTGTACGGCTAGCCAATCAGAATTCAGTGTTTCAGTTTTACTATAAAAATCTGTATTATCGACATATTCGTGAATTGTTACAACTACAAAATAAATACTGTATTTTCGTCATTGACCATTTCTATTTAAATTATTTTATTTACTGACCTTATGTCATATAAAGACAATAAATAAAAGTGAGCCGAATTTCAAAGAAGTATACCGAATTCTTCTGATTGGTTAGATGTGCTATTTTTGGCGTTTATTAAAAATCACAGATTTTGTGTTTGCATTAAGGTTAGGGATCATGTTGCGCCATTGCGTTGAGTTTAACGTTACCTTATTAAATAACCCTTATATCAGAAATAATTACCTATTGTATTTTCGCAAATGTAGTGTTGTCGTAGTAACCACCTTAAACACATTATTTTATTTATCAACAAACATCAAAAATTTAATTTTTTATTTGTCATCAATTTTATTCATTATGTAATCATAACGAATTTACTCGTGTGTTCAGTATTAGAATATATCGTGTTGATACACTCAACATAATCTATAATACCTGAACACACCTGTGATATTATGACAATATCATATTTTCATAAAAAGTTTGTTATTAAAAACAATTTTTTAAGTTAATAAAAATATTACGCTCTTTACTATAACAGGTGGTAAAATGTAATATTCGGTCCATCCTGATTTTCATTATTAAAAAATTAGAATTCAGTATATATGCCTATGTACGTATTTGAACATTTTGACACTACTACACCACATGGCAATCGGGTAAAATAATGGTTATTAATTTTCATTGTCTAAAAAAATATGTATTTTCGAAAGACTGCAGAAAGGATAAAATCGAGGACAAAATAAATAAATAAATAAATAAATAAATAAACACACTGCTTTGACGATGTTTTTATTCCTTCTGTAAAAAGAAAAAAAAATAGGCTCTCCGATTTTATATTGCTCTATGTATTCAATATTTAAGCCCACTCTTTTATCGAGGCAGAAAACAAAAAAAAGAATCCCTAGTACATTTTAATAAAATTTTGTTTATTTAATTTTAATTTAATGTGGATGAGGTGTAAACATTTTTGATAATCTATGTGCAAGACCCGAAAGGAAAGCCATTGCTTTTTAAAAATATCTGATGTGCACACCGCATGACTTCCTTGTACGCCTGTTACACTATACATATTTTGTTAATAATTAAAAAAAATATATTATAACATACCCAATCATAAAATTGCACGTATTTGACATTGACATTAAATTCTTTATTTTTTTGTTATTTTATCCTAATTCAAACAGAAACCAAAAAGTTTATAATTTTTAAATTTACATATATCGCTTATACAAAGAGCTAATTTAATCATACTTGATGTTTTATAAGCATTCAATTCTCTAAAACTTTTATTTGAAGCATTTATTACTAAAATCAAAATAACACCATTTTTTCAAGAAAAACTGATAACAGCTTCAGGTAAAGTATCACTTCCGGTTAGACTATTTTAACCAAAATCTATTATTTTATTTCCATTGATATAGTAGAATTGTATACTAAATTTGAAAAGTTTTGGATTATATTTTAATATAGTTTTTCATTAAAATCTATTATAGGCTTCAAGTAAAGTACCACTTCCGAGTAGACCATTTTAACTAAAATCTATTATGTTATTCCCATTGATATAAAAGTCGTATGTACCAAATTTGAAAAGTTTTGGTTTATATTTTAATATAGTTTTCATTAAAATCTATGATAGGCTTCAAGTAAAGTACCACTTCCGAAAGTCATATAATTACCAAAAAGAGAGGTACACAACTAGATGTTATAGCAGTTCTAAATACAAAATTTTAACTTTCTACGGCTTCCCGTTTTTCAGTTATGCGAGATACGTACATACAGACGTCACGTTATAATGGATTAGGGATGCTCAAAATGGATATTTCCGTTGAAATCTGGAAACCGAAATTTTTCGCAATTACAATACCTCCTTTACTTCGTACTAGGAAGAAAAAATATACAAAAAATATCTATTTTCCAATCATAAATTTGATTAATTTTTATAATTTATTAATTTCTAAAGTGATGAAAAGAAACAATGCAGTTATTTTTTTAAATTATACGTGTATGTAAGAAATATGATTTTTTTGTTGAAATATGAGTCAGTAATATATGAAAGTCAATGAAATACCTACTTACTAGAAATTAAAAAATTGTTATAAATGAAATCATCAGAAATAAAAATATTTGAACACGAAAGCTAAACTTTTTAATTTAATCACTGAATTCAATGTATTTCAATGAAATAAAATATCAAAATTAAATAAGTACCTATTTCATTAAACGGATTAGTGTTATATAGTTTAAAATGTTAGGTTTCTTTTTTTCTAATTTTAGTTCGGAATCACATTCTCCATAAAGCTGATTAAACTAATTCAATTATTAAGGTATATTAAATTTTCTCTTTATTGGTATAAAACGATACCTGTACATACAATAATAATTATTTACGCAACAAGAATATTACTAATAATATAGATATCTAACCTACGAATTGAAAAATATTACATATTTTGCTTAAGTTGTTAACAATATTTTTGTACGCTCGACTTTACAACATTTTGGAAGTAGTTATTGATATTTGTAATGACATAATCTCATAAAAGCAATAGGTGTATATCATTTGTCATTGTCATAATCGTTCACCGAATTGGAAGAATATGGGAAGATATGTCTTGTAATCCTGATTCGAAGTAACAATGTAAGATAGTTAACACAATAATTCGAAATGGACTTTTTCGTACTTTTATTTGCATTTTTTAACTATAACAAAATAATATTTAGGTACTCGTATGAAATATAAAAAATTGAATATCTAATTTAAAGGTTTTTCTTAACTAAAATTAAAAGCCAGGCGTTATAATTACGGATGCATCGGTAAGACAATATCAAACTTGCAAAATTTAAAATGCAGGTTATGTTCAGTGAGTTAAAATATCTTTTAAAATTCTTGTTATACATTAAAACACAATTTTAGCTAATAGTTCTGTATTCATTGGTTTAAAAATCATGTTTCAATGAAGTAGGTAAACTTTCTGTTAACAGTTTGTCTTATTTACTGGGCTCCTTTCTCGAAATTTGAGAAAGATGTTTTCTGAACTCTTATTATAATAATTACAAATTTCACATTTATTAATTGTTATGGATCTGTATTCACTTGCAATCAGTTATATAAATTTTGTAATACTAAAAATAGTAATGAATTCTGTTAAAATAGTATATCATACTTTTACTTCACACTATATATACAGGCTTGCAATGAATAGTGTATTCGACCCTAGGCCAAATACCGAGTATTCGGCGGTTTCCTTAGCCGTACAGCCGAATATTCAGCGAACAGTAGTCGGCTATTTTGGTACCACTTAATCACACGGACAGTTGATTGATTTGATTTGAAGTTTTTTTTTATTATTGAAGTGATTATTACCACATAAAACTGGTATTGGGCAATATAGGCTTTTTTGTGATTGTTATCTAATATTACGTAAATGTAAATAAAAACGTAGGTACATATTTCTCTTGCACGGTTTAAACATTGAGTAATCTGAACCACTCTCTGAGAAAAGGGCTGTTAAGAGCTTTGGCATGGTTGACATGTTGACTGAGTAATCTTAATTTCTGTTTCCCTTCTTAATAGGGTTTCGCTTAAGATTTACTATTAAAGAAGAGAACATTGTTTCAACATATATAGGTACATACATATTTAATTTTTATTTTCATTTAATTTTAAGGTGTATTTTTTAAATATTTTTACCAATTCATTGTTACTATAATTAAATACACATACATACCTACTTCGCATATTTTAATATATGTATATTTTATTTAGTCAAAAATTAACAAATTATTTACTCCAAAAATCTTCTTTTCCTAACAATCTAAACTATTCGCTATTCGGCCGAATAATGCTTTACTATTCAGTATTCGGCCGAATATTCGTTCCAAGCCTACTACTACATTTATACATATTAACTAAGATCAAAAATAATTAAATTCGAAATATTCGATTATCTCCTCTCTTACTTCATAAAGAAGATTAATAATATTAATAGTAATAATAATAATAATAATAATAATAATAATAATAATAATAATAATTACAATATTATTATTATTATTATCAATAATAATAATAATAATAATAATAATAATAGCAATAATAATAATTATAATATTAATAATATATCATTATACATTATCTCTGGATTATTACACAAGATAAAAGTATATAGGAAACTTATTGCGTAAATAACATTCTTTAACTGGCGATGAAAATAACGGTTGAGTAAACTGGTGGCAAAATTGGTCATTTGACAGCAATGAGTTTTTGTACTATTTTTTGTAAGTTATTTGTGATCTTTTGTAATATGAACTTGATACCGATAAATGTTCTGTAATAATATAAGAAATAAAGTATAACACACTTTGATTTACACAAGCACAATTATGTTTTCAACAAACTGCAATAGATTAATTTTACTAGCGAATAGTAATTTAGAGTGCACCGCAGGGGTCACTTTTTTGCCCCTGTGGTGCACTCTCCACGCCAGCTATGAGTGCCCGTGAGGTGACGCCTGGTAAGCGCCCACACGGTAAAATATATCGTCATCATTACCGATGTCTATATGTATTGTAGATACTGGCACACCCAGAAATGGGTAATATGCCGTGATGATATATTTATTTATATTTATTTATAGTAATTTAAAAAAATATATCTAATCTCATCATTTAACTGGGAATGAGATTTATAGAATTAAAAAATAAAAGGCCCCTATCAGAAAGACAGCTCATGTGACCAGTACAACAATTTCCCACTATAATATTAGTAATTTCGAACATCATATTATTTTCTAAATTATAAAATTACCTATTTATATGTACTAATTCTTATTTTAAATTAATTATCAATATAATACTTGTAGTTCCTGAAAAAAACATACTTCAAAATTCAGTAATGCCAGTTCTTTAAATATGTATTTGGTATCTTTAACGCAACAAAATTACAAGAATACTAGAATTCAGTATCTTATGACAAGTGATTTTTCCTTCTGTTTCCTCTAGAAGTGCTTATGTTCAGATTAGATGAAGCGGATGAAGACGAAGCTGTTGACTGTCGACTTAGGTTTTTAACTTACTTGTCAGTGTCGTCATCGTGTCGCAAACTTTATCAACTTAAGCTGTACGTCAAGACAGGTAGTTAGAGATAAGATATTTGAGACTTAACGATTTGAAATTATAGGTTAGTGTTGTTTTAGAGACGGTTGAAACAAAAATATGTTAACAAACCAAATTATGAATGATTAACATTTACGGATTTGTCACTCCTTAATATTTCTGTAGTATAAAAAGTTACATTTAGTTAAAATTAACCAAACTTAAAATTTTAAGGAAGGACCTAAAAATTAGCTCATGTACGCAAAATCTCGCAAATGCTTCGTTACAGAGATATTTGTATAAGAAGGTAGTAAAGGTTAGGGGCTGTCAACGAAATCCGGTTATCTGGATATCCGGATTTTTATTTTTAAAATATCCGTTTTTTCTATCCGGGTAAACCGGATATCCGAATATCCGGATTTTTCAATCCGGATAACCGAGTATCCGGATTTTTCAATCCTGAAAACCGGATAACGGAATATCCTGATTTTTCAATCCGGAAAACAGGATAACCCAATTATTCTATCTGGTTATAATTTATAATAATGATTACTCATTTTTAAATATTATTGTGGGGTTAGTCGTGTCATACGACTTCAGGTTCGTGTGCGTCTGTGCGTCTGCGTACTTGCTAGTTGAGTAGTTGCTTTGCTACTTGACTTGCGTATTGCGTGCGTAGTGTGCACTTTATCTTTGGTTAGGATATACATATGTTTGCGCCGGTGCATTCCAGTCGTTCATACAGGTTTATGTTCTACTAGAACGCGAATACGGCTAGAACTTCTAGCCGTATTCGCGCTTATCTTATAAGCTTATAACGTTGTAATTCAAACAATAAAGTTATAAGTGAAAAACTAAATCGGCCAAAATTTGAATTTTCGCTTTATCTAGTCACCTACGTATTTTTTCGGAAAAACAAATACATCATTAAAGTGGCCTACCAATGCGACAACTTTTTAACAGACTTCGTATCTCGTACGGTTTCAGAGATCCCAATGGTTAGACTCGAAAAACGGGCACCCTATATACATATTTTGGCCAACCTATTCAAGGAACTGTAATATACATGTAAATCAAATAGACACTAAATAAAATCATGTTATTACTTATATTTTTTCCAATGATTACCTTTGTTCTTGTTAATCTACAAAATTACGTATAGGTAATAGGTAAGCATATGATTAATATTTGTAAGTTGTAACTTATATTGTAAGTATTAGGACCTAGGGTTATTTGGTTTTTACCTATTAACAATATGGCTTATATGAATTTCTCTTATCGGTTTTCCAGATATATCCATTACCGGTTTCCCGGAATTATTCGCATACCAGTTTATCCGGATATTCAGTTATCCGGATACCGGTTTATCCGGTTACCGGTTTATCCGTATTCCAAACCGGATACTGGATACCCACTTATCCGGATAACCGGATTGGTATTTTTACGGATATTGACAGCCCTAGTAAAGGCATACTTAGCGCGGTGCTAATATACAAGGTGAACTCTAGACCCCTTCACATGACTTAGACGCTAAATACGGAAAAACAGTTCTTCCCAAATATTATCTGTTCCGAAAAACATTATATAGTTCTTTATAGATAAAGATTTAGAGAATAAAATTCAGAATTTTGGATGTTAATTTTTTTAATTTATACCTTTGGTGCTCGAGTAAACTTAATTTAAAAAAATAATAGATTTAGAGTGCCAGTATTTCAAAAAAATGAACGTCATGTAGACTGTGAAATCAAATAACCTGTCAAAATAGTTGAAATAAGGCACAATACATCTGTTTTTGCCACTTTAAATTAAATTTACTCGAACATCAATGGGGTATTCCACCAAAACAAAAAAATAAGAAAAATTTCAATTTAATTTAAAGTATGGCTCAGTTAAAACAATGAAAACATTTTTTAAATAATTACTTTACGAGATATTTCACATTTGCTAAAAGAGGAAATTGACGTGATACAGTTGTTATCTTTCTCTCGTAGCGTACTCAAAGCAGTGTGTGTGTGAGAAAGACAAAGTATAGGGGGAATGTGACACTGATTTCTCGAAAATGAAGTACTATTAAACTAGGAACAATTAAGATTTTTTAATACTTTGAATTGCTTCAATACTGAATGAAGTTTTATTTAAAATAATAAAAAAAATTGAGTGGAATACCCCATTTCAGAAAAAGTAAATTCAATTTTGGAAAAAGTACATTCAATTTCAGAAAAAGTAACCTCAATTTCGGAAAAAGTAGATTTAATTTCTGAAAAAGCAACTTTACTTTCAGAAAAAGTAAATTAATAATAATAGAATATATTATTAATTAATAATAATAATATATTTCCATACAATTTTTCTGAAATTGAAGTTACTTTTTCTGAAAATGAAGTTACTTTCTCTGAAATTGAATTTACTTTTTCTGAAAATGAAGATACTTTCTTTGAAATTAAATTTACTTTTTCCGAAATTGAATTAACTTTTTTCTGAAATAGAGAGTATTTTCTTTGAAATTAAATTTACTTTTCCCGAAATTGAATTAACATTTTCTGAAATTAAGATTATTTTTTCTGAAATTGAATTTTCTTTTCGAAATTGAACTTACTTTTTCTGAAATTGAAGTTTTTTTTCCTGAAATTGTTGAAAGATATATGTTCTTGCTGCATGTAGTTGTAACAATGAAATATGAATCAATTTTAAAATTAAATTATAGAAGTAAAATTAAACATAAGAATATTTTTTTAAAAAATCTGCTCCAAATTTTATCCTTACACAGCAGAATGAGAATGAGAAATATCCAATTTATTTTTTTAGCTGTTTAGACAAATTTTGAGTATAAATAAATAATTTTCAGCTAATTTTATACATACAGTAATTTTAGCCAGCAATGAGTGCCCGTGAGGTGATCCCTGGTAAACACCCGCACGGTACAAATATGTCATCATCATTACCGATATCTGCGACAAAGCAGATTGGCACACCTAAAAATAGGTTATATGCCGTGATGATATATTAATTTATTTATTTATTTATAAAAGTTTTGATATGTAGAGAACATTTCTGTTATTGTTCTCGTTCACGTTCCCATTAAATTTCAAAATTTAATTGTAAAACATTTAAACAAAATATGATTTAAATGACATATTTACTTTTTAATAACACAGGAACAGTGTTGTGCTGTAACTGCATCTAGGATGGAGCGGTGTCATTTTTGTCTACAGGTTCAAAGACATCATTTTGAGCAAACTTTGTAAGAAATTATTGTGTTATTAAATTTGGTACAATAAAATTTTAAAATTGATTCATATTTTATTGTTTATCTGGAACCACCACGCCAGTTAAGCCTACCTAAGGTAAGGCCACATAGCTCATGTAATGTTATGTTAATATCATGTCAATAATTCAAAATTAAATAGCAATTACATATTTTGTTCTAAAGTACCCTGATAACTCTATACCTTTGTCATAGAGATTTGGATGAGATTCTATGATTATCAATAAACATTCGTCAAATTCAGACATAATTATGACATTTATAAACACGTATTTTAGAAATAATTGCTTGACATAGCATAGAAATGTTGTTTACATGTCCGTTTTTATATTCTTTATTGAAGTTTTAAGTTGTTTAATCTTGGAATGATAAATAATGCCGTTCATAAACTCACCACTAATAATAAACTGTTAAGTAACTCATCTCGTATTTTTTCACTCATTCAAACGAATTGCAAAACTCGCCTGCGGTATGTGTTACAAACTTCATTCTCTCAACTCAAGTAGCCATAGCTGTCATCCATTATTACACGTTGGTTGATTAATATACTCTTACAACTTATTTATAATAAAGTTTTATACAATTACAAATAATTACCGACAAAATAACTGAGAAGTATTGTTCAATTATTATTTCGTTGTCACTGTCTTCATACTTTTAATCTCCATTATGTGTATAAAGTAGTAACTTGTTATTACTTGTCAACATGATCTTTTATGTGTATAATGTGATTTATGAAAATTTAAAACTAGTATGCACCGGTTAACATTGTATCTACTATGCTACGGTTACATTTTAATTCTATAAAAGTGAATTATATATGTGCATTTTATGTACATACAGAGTGTCTGCTTTTTTAAGGACCATAAATGCAACGGTAAATTTTTCATATGGCTGGAAATTCTGCCCTAACAATTTTAGAATTGAAAGGTAAATACAAAAATGTTCAGAATTAAAAACTACATCAATTGAACTAAAATTTATTGATATATAATACCAAGTTTTTGTCATGAGATAAACGTATAATAAAATATCCGTTTTTAAGTTTTTTTCAGAGTGCCATGCGAGACAAAACATACAATTCATATAGGTAGTCTTATTGTTTGACTTTGACAGATAAGAGTTTATTAATTGATATATAACTGTTAATATCGTTCCATTTAGTTTTTTCTGCGATGGTAAATGTATCTATCATTACTGATAAATAAATTAATAAATTCAATAATTATTAAAACTTTATGATGTCATATGCCAAACTCAAGCAATACAATTTTATGCTATTGATCATGCCAACGAAACGCTTGTAAACAATAATAATTTTGGACTTGTTGGATGCAGTTTTCAATTCTGAATATTTTTTTATATTTACACTTTTGTTCTAAAATTATTAGGGCAGAATTAAAGCCATATGAAAATTTTACCATTGTATTTCCTATGGACAACAAAAAAGACACTCTGTATATGCAGGTAGTCCAAAACACAATTAGTTTCGTATTATATTACTGTATAATTTAACCTTAAAATGGGCATTTAATTATTTTATATCCAGTAACATCAAAATATTTTGTAGAAGAATAATAATAGCATCGAAATCACTTAAATTGAGAGGAATACACATTCCAGCAATTAGGTAAGTGTTCTTATATAATGTAGATGTAATAATTAAAATTACAAAATTATAAAAGCATGGGCGCAGTTAATTAATTTAAATATTTGTTCCTGTGTTTCTATCTCGAAAAGGGATCACACTTCCTCACTTCCAGCTAGTGAAGCGGATGGTTGTATATCGCCAATCTTGCGTAGATATCTCAACACTGCTACTGAATTAACTACTTCCGCCAAGGGAGAAATATTCTGCATACAGTGGGTATGGATCACCTCGTGGGCTGTTAATCTGACTTATATATCTCACTTTGTCGTGTTTTTCAAAAAATTTAATTAAAATATTTTAATTTTATATAAAAAATTACAATCAAAAGTATTTAAATTCCATCAAACAACTTCAAAAAGTGCAATTGCGTGATAATTAAATTCATGTAATAAAAGAGAATCTTATATATCAAGATCCGCTGCATAATATGTCCATAGCAGTTGTGCACTGTCCATAAATTAATTTTGACAATGACATTTATATCTCTGATAGAATTGATTAATATTTTCACTATTTTTCTTAAGAATATCACAGTCACAGAATGTATGATTTGTAAAAACTGGTTATTTCTTGTAATGTTTTGTCTCTAAATCCAATGTAGAAATAAAACTACAAATACAGTCAAAACATTCCCATATTGGATGTCTCTTGCTCCCTACCTATTGTTTTATTATTATTTAATTTTAAAAGATAAGATTAAACAAAATGTACCATATTATAGGCAGAATTAATGTAGTTAAAAAACTATATTGGCGGTACACAAAATATGGTACAAAATATACAAAATAAATTGACATATTTTTAATGATTCTATTGGAAATATATTTTTTTTCTCATTTCATCAAAATAATATTGTCTGTGTACTGTTTTTTTTAAATATGCGTTATTCGCAAATTAAAATTACGTTTTTCAATTTGTTTAGCAAAGTAAGCCATAGAAACAATTGTTACTCTTTCAATACCATAAGAACAAATTATTATTTATTTATTTAAACACAAGATATCAAACCAAATAAATCTCGTATCTAAGTATTAAACTGTCAAACAAACAAAGCAATAACATTGAGAACCTGAGAATTTATGAATAACTTACTGTTAAATTGCAAATAATTTAATTTACAAAAATGTAGTTAGGCTTACTGATTACTTTATTCGAAAAAGAAAAAATATCTTTACAATAAAATTATCATCATTATTGTTCCTTTTAAATAAATATATATTTTGAGAACCAATGATATAGGTGTTTATTTAACGTCATTAGCAAATTTTAGCACATTTTAACTAATTTAATCAAATTCGTCCCTTATTATTTTCACGTAAAAAGTAAACAATAGTGATTAAAATGATTGAGACTGGTAGATACAGGATGTTTATTAATAAAATATTGTAATAACAAATAACATAAATTTCTACTCATACCTAGTTGAACATATTTAATAGAATTCTGTTATGTTTATGAGCTTCAAGTAAAGTATCCAATTCACTAATTACAATCTAACAACAAACCAGCTTTTCATAATACATATTAGAAATTATTAATATAAAAAATATTAAAACTTTCTTTACATACACACACCTCCAAAAATAATTCTAAAAATACTGAAATTGATTGTAAATTTGCATTATGGATCCTAGTACGTGCCTATTCGTTGAAAATATTCTTTCCAATATTTTTACTAAAGTCAATGGCCTGTATTATAATGAAAGCGCTTTTATAGAGCACATTTCTCATAAGAATCAAATAAAAGCGTGCTCGTAATATAGACCAATATCTCCCGTATCCGTACCTGTATGTTGGTAAGAGATAAAATAATTATGAAATTATAAAAATTGTACATCCGAGTAGGTAATAATTATTAGTAATAAGATCCGCAAATAATTGTTTACTATCTTCTAATGGTTTTATATAATAAAATATGTTATTGTTTTATTTTAACTATAATAAAAGTGTCAAAGTTTATTGTCCAAATCCACAGTTAAGAATTCTGGCAAGAAATATTGTCCTCAATGTGTACCTACATACACCCGACGATTGTTGATACCGCATAAACAGTAAAATACTGTTGCAAATTATAATATAGTTACTAATGTCTCAAATCAAGGTTTAACATTGTGAATATTTTATTATTACTAATATGTATTGTTTTTTTATTATTTGTCAATTATTTTTGTTCTGAATCTGGTTGAATAAGAATATATTAAAATTTTAGCTTTCTTCGTGTTGAGATCCTGATTCTTTAATAAGTTTAGCGTAGATAATGAACTATATATTATTAATATTGTTAAAATACTTGTTTTTATGTTTCACGTGTTTTGTTAATAATGAAAATTGAAAATGGAGGAAAGCGTAAAAATAATTATTTTATATTTGCATCATAATCTTTTAATATCAATTATGCACACGCCATTTATTTTGTAGGCACTCGTATGTATAAGTACTTGTATTTTTTTTCTTACATTATTCTGTACTTGCAAGATAAAATCTGAATGCAAGATTCCATTTGCTACAAACTGATTTAAGTAGGCATTAATATTACAAATTACAAGTATTAAATACAAATTCATTTTTGGTAATTAGTACTTAATTATAATATTTTAGCGAAATTTATGTTTTCGCTTAAGTGTAAATTAAATAATGCAAAGATAATAAAGTACCTACCAAATACTATATGAATAATATTGTTACATACATTAAAATACCGTACTTATAACATCTTTATTTTTATACCCATAATTTTGTTGAAAAAATTTTATAATTGGCTTTCTAGTTCCATTTATTTTCAAAGAAGTAGAATAGCACCTAAAATTTTTTAACTTATATTTATGAAAGATGAATTATGTATTCTAAAACATAATACATTTTTGTTAAAAGTTTTGTAACTAGTTCATTATTAATTAAATTGTTATCTCTGTATACTTTCAAATTTCTGCACTGTATTGAATAACTCAAAATTAAAAAAAATATTTTCAATTTACTTTTATAAACAATGCAATTTCTTTTATAGTTCGCATGTAGGTAACACACATGAAATATAAAATTAATTTGGGATTAATAGTACTTTTCATTAAATTATATACAAGCAATTTCAAATACATTTGTTGTTATATTAACGATGACTGAATTGTAGAAGATAAATTATAGTTTTTTCCCTCATTCCTATTAATTTCGTCCAAAGAAAGCAAAAAATATTAAACCAATATCTTGAAAGCAATGAATGCTTTCTAAAAAACATTGTTTTGTTTAAAATTGAAAAATAGTGTCGGTATCCTACCTGGATAACATGGCACTATCCGTGCAATTGGCGCCCATAGCAGACTCCAGGATATTCTGCGGCGTAGGCGAACCGGCTTGCACGCCCAGGTACCCATTCTTCTTGGCCGTCGGCTCGCTGCGGCTTAGGATGCTTGAGATGGAGAAGTTGGTGGAGGTGCCCGCGGTCTTGGACGTCGGCGTTGCCTTCACGTCCCCGGACTTCTCCGCGACCTCGCTCGTTTTGATCACCGGAAAGCACGTGATGCTGTTCGTTACCATCCGGAACTCCGGCTCCGGCGAATGGTTTCGGCTAGAATCCGGGCTCGACACCACGTTCACTTCAATCTCGCGGAGGTCGGATTGGGAACCCATTGTGAGTTATTCACATCAGTATCAGTACCACCGCACTCGCATTACACTAACAAGTCTGACAAGAACACGTGCTAATAACTAATAACCCTCAACGATCTACTAGTTGTGTGCCGGCCGTAGCGACTATGTAAACTGAAGAAAGATCACAGTGCGCTCAGGAAGGGCGGTAAGATACATGGATCCACCCATTCGGCGACAGAAACACCCCTAACGCTCACCTGTCCTTGTCGCTCGCGCGCTCCCCTTCTCTACTTATCTCTCTCGCACCCATGTTTTATAACGTACAGGAAAAATTACCAGAAAATGGTCCCTGATTTTCCGAATCGACTGAGCGTTTATACGCGCTGCGCAGAGCGGATTGAGGGACATGTTGTGATAAGGAGCTGTATTTGTTATACGCCTCAAGCCTCGAGTCTTCACTTTACTTTTTATATTTTTACAAAAGTTGCTAAACGTTAATGTTGTATTTAACGTATATGAATACAAAATCGATATTAATGAGAAATAATGTACTTAAATAAATATTAACAATGACAAAAAAATACTATAATTTTTATTTCTAATTATAATATAATTAGATTTCGCGGGATCAATAGATTTTTATCAATTATTTATGTTCCTTTTTTACGTTTATATTTAGTTTTTTTTTTAATTAATAAGAAAGAAATAATTACCTATGTCCCAAATGAACATTTCTTAAATATAGAATTATATGATCTTTATACGTCTACAAAAAACACATATTTTGTAACACCATAATTGAGGAGCAAGCATGCATAACGGGTTAAATCCATCTGATCAAAATCAACTTTTTTTATTTTCGGTATTTAGGGTATGAATAAATCCATTGATGAACTCAAAATCTAGCTAACTGTGTTATATCCTATAGAACATGAGTGCCAAAAACTGCTAAATCAAGCAAAGCGCGTTAAATCTCAAGTTACCTACATCAATAGTTGAGTAAACCGTATTTTTTTGACTTTTTGTAATTTTTATAATGTAATAACCAAATAAATAAGAAGAATACAAACCGTGTAAATCCAAAAGTTCTTTACTAATACCAATATGGCTGCAGCAAAATATACTGTATTGTGGGCATTTAAACTGATTAACAGTATCAATAGAAAGGACTAAATCAGTTAACTAAATTCCAATGGGATTTGAAGTGAGAACATTTTTGCGATTTACTCCAAATTGTAAAATGGAATTAACTCGTTATGCATACTTGCTCCTCCATTATGGTTATAATTTATAATGGTCTATAAAAATTGATTATGTTTTATAAGATTGATAGACTAATGAGTTCCTTAAAAAAGTGTGTCTTCCATTGATGAGTAAAAGTGGCCCACTTATATGCAATTATTCGCAGCATTTAAAAATATTTAGTTAGTTGGTTGTGAGCGGTGTTGCGAACGTGATTATGCTTGAAGCACTGCATTCCGATGTGTTCCTCCTTCCACCGTCTGCTAGCCCCCTCTATGGGCTCCGTCGCTCCGGCAGCCAATCCCGTGCCGAGAAAACTACCCCTGCACAACAAGCTCCGCGGTCGCCCAATTGCAGAGCAGCTTCACAAGTCAATATTTGTTCCTTGACATGTATGTTGATACGCGTGTAACGTGTGTTAGCTGGCGGGCCACCTCGTGCTCGCCGTGTTTGCGGAATGATCGTTATAGTTCTGCTAGTGATAAATTGCCCATTGCTTCATTGTATTCACATACTTGCGGCTGCTGTAGCTCTAGCCACCCAATGCCCGCTTCGCTTCGCGTTCAATCGTCAAGCGATGAGGTTATTTGTCAGTTAATGTTTACTTGTTATGCTGTAAACTTTATCGATTTTAAAGCCCACGGGGTTTACATGTATTTGACACCTAACATTTTGTAAATCATTTTATATAAAATGTAACATTATTAAACAAAATATTTGTTCATTAACAAAAACATGTCTGTGAAAAATTAAAACTAAACAAGTGTAAATTAATTAGTTATATAATTTGTTTGGAGTGTATACCTACTTAATGTACTTAATCCATTTATAAGAAGACGAACATTTAAAGTCCTTTAATATTATTTACTCTCCCTATTTTTAATATCAAATTTTATCTTTCTACTGATTATTATTTACTTCTAAAAGCTTAACTAACATTTACATGCATTACTCTTCAAGCGCCGATGTTATATAACATAGATTAAATTCCAATTGATTGTAATATGTTTTAAAGAAAATTGGAAAGATCTAATGTTTTTAATCCTAGGTAAAAATTCACATAGGTAACTCATTAAAATAACTACCTAATATGAAATATATATTTTTGGCGGCTACTACCTACATAAATTGTATTTTACGTAACTTTTGACAACAGTAGGTAAAGTGTTACTTTTTTTGACAGGTGTCAATTATTACTTCCTTTACATCCGCTTTTACTTACCCACCTCTTTGTCCAAATATCAAATAAATGTAATATTGTTATAGTAATTGCAGCTTTAGCTTTATAAATTTCAGGCGGAATATAGGAAATATCGTTTTCGCTATAGCTGGCACTTATTTTCTTGCTCAACAAATTAATAAATGTAATTATTTTATATTTAGATTATAAAATATTTTGAAAATAACTAGACTGTTTTCTGAGATGTCCAAAGTATTGTGCAAGTGATGTGAATCAATCAGATGAAATTTGATCATTTTCAGATAGTTGACTTAAAATTTTTATGTAGGTACTTACTCGTGTATCTGCGCCTTGTAATCTGAGCTTAAAGTTCTTTTTTGCCTCGTTTGATTTTGATTTGCTGGTCCCGGTTTCGCCTCGGCTACAAAAGTACAAACCTCATATTCGGCTAAACCGCTAAACTACTATTTATACCTATAGATTGGTTCCGCCATACTTTAAGATATTAAAAGCATCATATTTTATATAATCATTATTATTATTATTATTATTATTATTATTATTATTATTATTATTATTATTATTATTATTATTATGATTTCAGTAGTTAATAATAATTATAATATGTAGTTCATATATCTTATACAATATCCACTTCTATTTCAAGATAATTAAATTTTTAACAATTTATTATTCATGTGTCTTTAATGTAACCATTAGGTAAGATATTTTTTAAAAGTTACAACAGGGATTATAAGATTACAGGTAAATTATTTATAATAGGTACCTTATAAAAAGTGCAGTTATTTTCTTATATCTACTGATTTTAAAACTAATATTGTTTGTATTTTAAAAATTAAATTGTTTATTAATAATTTATTAGTTACACTTTTAAAAAATGCATTGTTTATTTTAGAATTTTATGAACAACCGTATGTTGATTTGCCAACAAGATTATGGAAAATATGTAATTTTAATTACCTACTCATTTCTACCACTTTAATTACAAACATTGTATGAATTAATTTTCATTTGCCAAATTATTATTTGTTGTATATAACAGCTTTTGATGTTGTAGTAGGTTCAGCTTTTTTAAAAATATAAATACAATACAAATATATGTACTGAGAAAAACATTATTGTGAAAATAAAATATTTCTTTCTTTTATAATTAAGGGCTAGTTTTTTCAATCTCTGGTTAAAATTTGAACTTCTAGCTAAGTAAACAATATTGCATCGTTTTGTTGACAGCAATGACAAATTTGTCATTTGATAGTTCATTTCGTTTAAATTTTTTTATTTAACTCTAAGTTAAAATTTAACCAGATCTTGAAAACCGGCCCAAGCGGCCGTTCGGTTAAAAATTCAGACTTATTTTAGGCGGCAAGGAATATTTTTAAATACAGCGTTCGCAATTTAGGGGGCAATATATTGCATTAAAAATGTTTTTCCATGAGCGAGAGTAAAGTCAATTTCTTCGGTATCAAAATTGACAGAGAAATTTCAGCATTTTGCCTCTAAAGAAAATGGGTTTTTATTATTTTGACAAGTAATGATATTTAATGCTTTATCATACAATAGGGGATTTCGGCAATAAAATTTTAGCTCCTCTTGCCGTGACTAAGCGAACTATGTAGACGCAACCTTTTAAATAGCTGTGTATTGAGATACGTTAAAGTTGAAAAATAAATTGTAAAATCAATGGGTATAAGTATGGATATGTAATTTGTCGAAGTGATTTAAGAAATAAACAAAAACTATATTGTTCTGATAGCATGATAGTTGTAAATTTTATTCCGTTTTCAAAACCACATGAAATATGTAAAATATGGTTACAGGCATGGGGATGCAAAAATTTTAGATTAAAATTTTTTTTGTGTCCATCACAAGACCTCTCGCCATTACCATATTAGGCTATGTAAGTACTGTACATATTTAACATTTCTGGTACACACAAAACACGTATCTTCTTTATAAATTTTTTAATTCATTTAATATTTAATTAATTTAATAAAATAAGAAATATTAAATGTATACTTCCCAGGAAAAGTCTTCAGTAATGTATCTGGTTTTTTGACACAGATATTTATCTGTCAATTACACACATTTTAATTTTTGCACTTGTTTTCCATGGGCTGCGAGATTCATTACAACATTTTATTTTATATATTTATATATCTCTATCTAAAGAAAATATAATAAAAATTTGAAATGTATCGGATAGAGATTTTTATATTCTTTAATATTTGTAATACCATAAATTTTCAAAAAATAATATTTAGATTTTTTTTTAAGAAACTATTACTTCCGGTTGTCCAATTATTACCAAAATTCTAACCAGCTCTTCTCAGTAATGTCAGATTGAGGAAACCGCAGTTATATCTTATGTATTTGAGAAACCGTGGTTCCAAGATCCACACACATTTACACACACAGACACAGACATCATGGCAAAAAATTTATAATCGGATTCTAGGGACATCAAAACGTGCTTATCCACTAAAATCTGGATATGCAATTTTTAGCATGATTCCAATACCTCTCTTAGCGAGAGGTAAAAATATTACACGCAGTAGTTACATGTACAAATAAAAAAATGGTTTGAAATTAACTACTAGAGCGTTATTACTTCTGATACTCTCTTGGTCAATCAATTTTTCTCCATCACTATGGTCGGATTAAATGCAATTTTTACATTTGTAAATAATTCTAAATAAATAATTATTAGTAATAATAACTGAGTATTTGTATATTTCGTAAGACAGGGTGTCTGGTCAAAGATTATTATTTTTCCAGTTAGGTATATTTAACCCTCTGCATTCAAGCTACCTTCTCATTTCTTCGACATTATCATTTCTAAATATGGCACTTTAAAAAATTCGTTTTGATCAGATAGTATACAAAACTGTATTTACAGTGTAAGTCATGCTTTGTCTGTATAGTTACCAGAAATGGTATTGGTGTAGCCTGTGGCTGAGCGAATTGTAACGTCAATGTCGAAATTCCCTATTCTCTGGATTTCGCGGGTAATAAGTTCAAAACTGCCCCACCGGCAGAGACATCTATTTATTGCGGTTCTTTTGAACTGCACAAAGAGGATCCCGAACTAAAATTAACAACAAATTTTACTGTCAAACAATTCAACCGGCAACAAATTTCTATTGTCTTCTGCAAGGATTCAAAAACTACTAAATGTGATACGATAAAAATTTGATATTGCTTATTTTTGTAAAAATAAGTTTTCCATCTCCTGGTCATGGAAAAAATTAAATTATACACCACAGGAAAAATGCTATTTGTCTTTCGGTACTTTGTGTCCCTCGAGCTTTGCCCTGTCATTACAAATTACTCCTCTATGGAAAAATCATGCATAGCTCTCTCTTGTTGTATAATATACTTACTATTTTTCACATTTCTGATGTGATAAACCGTAGCCGAAATATGAAAATATAAACTGTTTAAATCCGAGACGGTTTGATTCCGGCCATAGGTATATTAGGATTTTTTTTCTTGAAATGACTGATATATTTCCCAAATATTGCCCACTAGTTTTCGAACATCCTGTGTATACACAAAATCACATTGCATAAAATTATTTAAACACACACTACGTTATAAATAAGATGTATTATTATATATATTTTGTGCTAAAAACAATATTTAAAATTTATGGAAGTAATAAAGAATTTTCTGATACTTATAATATAGTTATCTTCACATTGTATAATACTTATTTTGAATACATTTGTACATAATAATTCTGGATAGTTTACTTTCAGATTTTGTAAACAAGCGTTTACTCGGAACTTTAAATATTAGGTACTATCAGAAAATCTAAACGTATTTTTGTTAAAAACATTAGCATTAGTCTAAGTAAAACATATTTCCCTTCTTTCATTGTATAATTCATTGAAAAGCAAGTTTACATCTAAATACCCTTCTAGTAGACATTATCTGTGAGATCCTACCCTAAATTTTAACACATTTGTTATCGTGGAGATCGCTAAGTAAGACTTTTAACAAGTTGTCATTGAATGCAGCATGCTTGCGTTGCACAATCTGCTACAATAGTTCGTGGTCAGCCTTCCTTGGTTCAAATCCCTGTCGGTAGCTTCTTACACTCTCACTGAGCGATAATCGTAATCTTTAACACAATAGCCGTTTGTTAGTTAGCCAAGCGTGCATAAGAGGTCGTTAGTTAGCAAAACACTTCTATTGTCACCTATTGTGTCGCCAAAAAGGACTTAAGTACACCTTGAAATACCAGATCCCTGACAAGTTACTTAGACTGTGAGTGTATCGACAAAATGATAGCAAAACTAAAATACACGAAGGCGTTAAATTTGTATGAGTATGATAAAAATAAACAGGCAAAATATAAAATTATGTAAAGAACGGCAACTTGGCATATATAGACCTAAATCACACAGTAATTGAAAAAAAAACTGTTTTTTTTTTAACCAAACCGTAACATAACCTATCCTAACCTAACCTAATCTATGCACAAAATTCAAGGCGAGGTCATAGTATGTATTTTTTAGTTTTCTAAAGAAACCCTAACATACCTAACCTAACGCACAAATACGATTCAGTCCTAACATAGAATACAGGCTAGACGCCGGCTTATGATCCTAGAAGTTGAGTACGTTTCAAATAATAACAAAAAATATGTAATTTTTATCTTTGTTCGTTTTAAATTAACTTATGATGCATCTGCGCCGTGAGTTTCGCTTACATTACGCGTTTTAGATTTTGGAGCCTAACATACACGTATACATAAGAATTTTTGACGGTAGAAGCATTGTGACTGGAAAAAATTCTAATATAACAAAATAACAGCGGATAGCGAATGAGTGAACGGAATTATTGACCAATTCATTTCAGTTTATTGAATAAGAGAGCACATTTTTAAAAGTTGTATCTGTTATTTGAATTCCTTTCTGATGACGTAGAATTCCCGGAATGACATTAATCAACCACGTCTTAACACGTTTGCTTGAAATCGTGTCGTAATGGATCCTTAAACTTATTAAAACAACCAGGTACAAAACAATTACATATTGCAGACCTTATAAAACACTAGCAAGAAGAGCACAGTTCTATTTCTTCAAAATAAATAACCTAACCTCTCTTTTACAGCGGAGTTGCGGAACACCTGTCTCCCAAACGTCAAAACTAATCAAGCTATCTCTCTTTTCCGTCTCTTTCTAATGTCTACGATTGGGACGTTACAGCTTTCAAGGACATTGTATAGAGGGCAAAAAAACAGTTTTCAGAAATGAATTTAATATATTACGAAATTTATTTGAATGGATTTCTAGTACTTTCTATCATTATTTAAATGTGAACTAATTCATTTTATTGATATAAACACTAAATTCGTTTATGGTAAATGCCCCCTTATTAAATAATATTATTGCACAATATTAAACGCATAAGGACCACTTAAGAAAAAAATGAGCTAATTTTTTTAAATTTAATGTTCAATTTTCTTTTTATGTATTACATATAAGAAATGAATTCATTACTTTTGTTACATTAGTTCCTAGTATTGTAATTTGTAATGAAAATATTTACTTACTTAAATATATTTTAAGATAGCTTTAGATTATACCTACATGTATATATAATGCTGATCAAAGTTAAGTTAATACGTATTTCAAATATTTAAACCAGGGGAGATAATTTGAAAAATTTTTTCTTCAAGGATGAAAGAGGAAGGGGTATTTTTTTGAGTTTACGATCAAATGCATATACGTATATATTGAAATTTACATTTTGTCCGCTAACCGCGACAAAGACAAAAAAAAAACTTAAACTATAATACCTAGATGTGTTGAGAGAAACGCGCTTACTGATTTGCAATACTTGGTTCATGTACAAATTTGAATAATAAATAATATATAGAAATTGCAAAATTTGAATGTAGAGCTGCATTTTTCAAATTTAGAACTGCAGAAACAAGCAAGGATTGCACCAAATTATATCCCCCGATTTAAACTGTAAAATATAGAGGTAAAATTCAAAATTCAAACGGTCACATTCTAAGTTTCGTATACTTCATCTCACACTCCATATATAATCCAGCAACAAATGTTGACAAATACTAGTTCTTACGTAGTTGTGCATAAGGGCCAAGTGCTTCTCCGATAATTGAGAGGGCACTTAAGACGCTATAAGAGAGATTAAGGGTATTAGCGCTAAGCGCACTAGAAGTGTAAACTGAAAGGCCCGAGTTGCGGCTCGGACGCTTGTTCTACATCCGAGAGAGATAGCATGCTTTGTAAACGAACACTTTGCTGCTGTTTGCTACTTGCTGTGAAGTAAAGCTTCGGTTCCAAGGAAGAGGAAGCAATGTATTGATGTTTGCAACTTTTTCGAAGTGGTTTTGTGTAATTAAAAGCGTTTACAGATGAGCAAATTCTTGCACTGAAATGTTTCCATTTAACATGGTTTAACTGCTGGATTCTATATTTTATGCTGTCAATAAAAGAGAAGAAGTTTTATTACGAATAAGTATTTTTTGAACGAAAGAAACTGATCTGATGATAATTAACTACTTAATTTTAATTTAAAAATAGACTCAGTAGATATCTATATATTCATTAAATTCAATTTTTAATTTTACCATTATTGTAAGATATATGAATCCTTAGGATCAAAACCCTTTAAATGTACTTCCGGCGAAAATTGAATGAAATGTATCGAAATGTTCTTAATTCTCCATATACTCGTATTTAAATACTGGCAAAACTAACTAAATTCGATTAAAAATTGATTTGAAAAAGTAACTTCAGATTTTCAGTAAACATTTTATTGCAGAATGCAGTCTCTCTTTTTTGAATATTGTATAATTTTTCTTGCCATTTAGAACTGTCCGTACTACAATCATTCACGACTACAGTTACAACATTTGTTGGAACAGACTCATTCTGAAAGCCGACTGCTGTTTTATTTTCTGAGATCATACAAATAGATCCAAATTTCGTTATCGGTCATAAAGTTATAAACCAGGCGAGAGGATTCACTTTATTCGTTTTCGTGAGTAAAAGTTACTTTCAGATATCTATTATGAAACTCATCCTTTAAAAATTAGCGACCAAAACCAACTATATTGTACCAACGTTCTATGTAGCTAATCAACATGACTCATACCCAAACATGTATTTGAGTTTATCAAAATTTTTTTTGATGACTTAACTCATTCTTTAAATTATAAAGAATTACAGTGCGAAAGTGCACGTTGTTAAATTTTATAATTTTTCATAGAGGTGTTCACTTCCAAAATTCTATCTTTAAAAACGCCATAATGTTTTTTAGTTGTTTTTTTACCTCCCTCTACCCTAGGTAAGGGACGTATAGGGATCGTGCTAAAAATCGCATATGGAAATTTTAGTGAATAAGCACGTTTCGATGTCCCGAGAATCCAATTTTAACATTTTTACAATGATGTCTGTAGGTATGTGTGTGTGTGTGTGTGTGTGTGTGTGTGTGTGTGTGTGTGTGTGTGTATTTTGCGAACACGATTACTCAAATACTTTCAATCAATCAAATTTGAAATTTTGTATACGCATTCTATGCTAATGTGGGGAGAGCTCATTTAGTTTTTAGTGTATATCGGATAACCTGAAGTATTACTTATACAAGCTTTTAAAAGTATTTCTTGAAAAAAATACATTGAATATTATTTTTCACCAACTTTTACCAATAAAAATTGAATATACAATATTCATTTTTACGATAATAGTAAATAATTTAAAATAACTTTAAATATGAATTTATAAAAAAAAATATTTTTATACATCATCCTGCCTATGCGTCAAACAAAACAATACTTTAAAAACAATTTTAAATATTTTAAGAAATGTCAGTGTCAGGTAGCAAATACATTAAAATTAATAATGAAACCGCGTTAAGAAGAATATTGTAGTAATATATTTAATTCTAAGGAAATTAAGGTTTGTAAAAATAATATATTTTCCATCATACATAAATTTTATATGTACTATTGATTTGCTTCAATGTCTTCCAGGGGACGGCTCTGAAAAGACTTTGTGTAAAGATACGAGTACTATTTTGAATTTTTGTTGTTTTTTACCTCCCGCTACCCTTAGTAAGGGAGGTATAGGGATCGTGCTAAAAATCACATATCGAGATTTTAGTAAATGACCACGTTTCAAGGTCCCTAGAATCCAATTTTAACATTTTCACGATGATGTCTGTATGTGTGTATGTGTGTATGTGTGTGTGTGTGTGTGTGTGTGTGTGTGTCTGTCTATGTATGTGTACAAATTTTGTTTGCACTCTAACTCAAATACTATCATTCAGAAAATTCTGAAACCTTGTATTTCTACCCTATTCTAATAGGATTCTAGAAGCCATTAGATTTTGGTGTAAATCGGGTAAACGGAAATGGTACTTTACTTGAAGCTCAAAATGGTATTTCTTCAAAAAATACCATTAAATGCCATTTTTTCCCATTTAACGTCATTGGAAAATTATAGATTATTGAATTTTGTACAGGTATACATTAATACTTTTTCTATATATTTTACAGATTAATTTAAAAATAATTTTTCTTTTTTTAATCCCGAAGCTTAAGATAAACACAATTCCTTTGTTACACAGTTTATTTTTCAAATGAATGTAACTGACAGGTAAACGTCATTGTCAAAAACCTAATAACTTCAAATTAATAATAGTGACATATTAAATAATAAAGAAAAACGTAAATAAAGCAATAGTTATATGCAATGGAACATAATATAGTTTGAAGCATTACTAAATACGTAAGTATGTATTTAAATTAATAAAAATTAAATAGTGGGAGGTTTTGTGTTGGCCACATCATATTTTTTTATTAGTTTTCTTAAAATTTGCGAAATTTATTTTGTGTATGATATATTTGTTAAATGTAAAATAAAGTTTGTTATGAATGAATATAAAAATATTTGAATATAATGATTGCTTTATTTTTACTGCGTCGTTAAATACCAGTGATCCTATAACATATGCCATAGAGATCACTGTTAAATACCCAGCGGGAGGTTATGAGCTAGCCACATCAGATTTTTTAATATTTATGAAGAGAAGATAAAAACTTTCTAACGATATTTTTTCTTTTGACAACATTTTTAGTAATTTGCCAGAAAAAAATTAATGAAATCTGATTATTTAAATTACAGCCGTGTATGACTTAGCCGCACCAATGAATGACTGTAAAGCCATAGCTTACGGACACTCATGTGACGTACCGAATTAGCCAATCAGAAGCTGGGGAGAAACTGTCACATCGAAGGTCAGAGAGTTGGGTAGCTGTCCAAATTCAAGAGTACCGTCATTTAAAAGTGAGTGTGTTTTGGAAGAATGAGTTTTGTTGGAGTAAAAAATTGAAATTAAATTTAAAATAATTTTAAAAAATTAACAAAATTACTTATAATTACAACATTAATGTCAAGCCCCCTCTGAGAGTAAGGTTATTAGTTTTGGAACGATTCTGAGTAATTTCGTACTCTGTAGTAGGGTTTTGGAACGCAACCCTGAAGTTTGTTTTGGTATCGTATTCAGAGGTTAAGCGTTTTGTTTTCATAGTTTGGCAGTTTTCATACTGAAACAAAACGCATAATACGCTATAAACCAAAACAAACTTCAGCTCCTCGTCCTTCAATCTGACAGTTTCTCCTCAGGTTTTGATTGGCTAATTCGCTTCGTCACGTGAGTGTCCGCAAACTATAGCATCAGTAAACCCTATAGCAACGGCATGTGCGGGTAATTTAAACATGACAGATCACCTGTTTGATATTTGAACAATAGTTTGGAGGTTAATATTTCAATTTGTGTTTTTGGCACCGATATTTTAAGTTACAAGTAACTAGGAATCGAAATACGTACCTAATAAAAGTAACAGGATTTACGCATATTGCAAATAATAAACAAGAGAGACAGAGAAAAATGAGCTATACTTCATTTCACGTAAGAAAATAGCAGATGGCGCTTTAGAGCTGATCGTTTTTAAATGTATTAAATAAATAATTTAAATTCATGAAACCAAACTTTGCCAATACTAAATAATTTTATGTGTAAAAAGGTACAATACCTGAATATCGAAAATTACAAAAAACTCGAGTTACTTGTGGTGGTATATTGAAGTGGAACAGCCGGTATGCAAGTATTTGATTTGCTTATTAATTTGTATTTTTTATAGCATTTGGTTGAAACCAAAATTATCTTGAACTTTCATCATCTTTATTTATAAAAAACATAAAGATACTGGAAGTTCAAGATAAATTTGTTTTAAATCAAATAGAATCATTATCTTATAAATTTAAAAATAAGAAATAAGTATTTACAGTATCGTTTAAACTTTAAATCTTTGAGCATGTACTGAACAGAGGCCGCCTTACGGTTTTTGTTGTGATCGGAAGATATGCGGCAGGGGAGATTTGCAACGACGAATCCCGTTGTGTATTACGGACTGCGTATTATCGAAATATTTATACCTACTATACTGCGTTTGGCCGAGCTTGACGAGAACGATTTACACAGCAACATTTTCAGGTTAAATCCGAATCTAAGTTTTATTTTGATATTAATAATATTACAATAATCGAAACATTCAGACACATCATCCATTTGAGGACTAATATGATTAGATATGCGAAATTGCATGATTAATAAAATATTTTTGACAGTTATTGACAAGTTGACAGGTGATGTGTGTTTTGTATTTATATTATTTTTTTACGTTATATTATTAGTTTTTTACAATTATATTTATATTAAAGTTATTTATTTCACTTACATTCAATTTAGCTAACATTATTTATTGATTATTGTACACAAATGCGGAAGAAAAGTGTAATAACATATGCGTAATATTAGACAGTTTGAAATTGACGCGCGTTGGTACAAATCACAAGCCAGGAAATGTTGTCCCTATATCATGTTATACTGCATTCTTATACCAGCAAGAGTATATACCTTTTTACAAAGTAATGACAAGTATAAAATTGATATACTAAAGTAAAACATGAAATAATAAGGGTTACACAAAATATAGTGCAGTAATATTATTAAATGATATTTAATTGGGTTTTATAGATTTTACAGCTTTATAGTAGGTATTTCATGTAAGCACAACATCTCGCCGTAAAATAGGTTTGGGTCAATTATTTTCAAGTAACATGAATTTATAAAATGTTGCTGCATTTGAAATATGTAAATCATCTTTATTTCCAATAAATTTCAGCTACATTTCTCTTACTTCATTATTAGCAGGAAACCTAAAAGTTACACTGCGTTTATTATATTTTATCATGTAAAAAAATCCCAATTACTAACACATGAAAGGAAATTTCCGTCCTTTCTTTGCATTTTTCATTGCAATTTAACACAACACAGTATAAACCATATTGCAATATGAAAAAAAAAAGAAAATCGCAAAATACCTCTATATTCCGAGATATATTCACAAACTACACGCAAAAAGTAGGGTTATATAAAATGATAAGTAGTAATATAATAATAAACACAAAGAAACACTGCCCGCAACACACCTGCATATCTGCGTCACACACACACACACACACACACACACACACACACACACATATGGTGTCAATTTTCATACTTTAACTCCATTGGTTTTCAAGAAGTAAATAATCAATAATCATATTTTTTAATACAAAATTCATAAGGGACAAAACAGAGATTGATCAAAATACGTATGTACTTATTAGAAAATGGAATTGAAATGAAAATCCGCAGTGAGACAAAAGTGAACTGTTTCCCTTTTTCCTCGCTTTTTCTCATCTTGTAGCACCAGTGAATATTACTATTTATTTATTTATTTATTAATTATACAGTGCAAAAATGGAAATATTGTTTAACATATGTACCTACGTTCATCATACTCGCATGAAAATCAAATGTTATGTATTCGTTAATCAAGCAAATTTACGTTGTAAATAAATGTTATATAAACAAGAGCGATTAATTAATACATATTGCTATTTGTGATAAACAACTGAATAGTAAAAAACTCGTTTAATTACTAGGTAAAGCGATCCCGTGGATAGGATAGAAGTTTATTTTAAACATTTGAGTCATGAGTCAACAGATAGGCAGAAATGAACATCGAAATAGGAGTAGAATAGAGAACTCCAGCTCGCAATAAATAATAAATATCGCCTTTTCACAGGCGAACTGCTCTCGTGTCGTTCAATTTCATCCGTCTGCCACTAACGGTCACACGGCGGTGTAAGCGCTCCACGAGTTCCACGGGAGATTAAAGGCGCTTTCACATTGCAGTACACCACTCATTTCGTCTCATGTCGATTCGTACCTAGATTACGGTCGTCGGAATGCAGTAAACATAAAAGAAACATTCAATTTTGAAAATGTAATGCAGACAGTGGCGGCTCGTGCTACATATTTGTGGGTATGCTGCATCAAAGAGAAAAACTTACTGTTTACCGTTGTATTTTCAATTAAATTACATCAAAGTCTTCTTCCCCGGTAATCAACTCCAACTAATAACTAGTAAGCAATTCGTAAATTCACATGTTGTTCGCATCCGAGTTTGTTTGAATGACAGTGTTCGAGTAGGAGTATTCGAGAATTAAGTGTTTTCTCCAAGTTTTTCTATATAATTCGTATTAAACTCTAAAAACTGCTAAAACATATGACCAGAGTTTTATTAAGAAAAAATTATATTTATTGAACCATACTTAAGATGTTCCAAAAAGTATTTCTGTTAAAGTATGCAATATAATTTTTAAATACATATATTTAAATATAATATCATTGCTCATTACCTTGTAGGTAATTTAATAAAAAAAGTATACAATTTTGACAAGATTTTTAACTTTATTACTGTAGGCTATGTTTCATTACAGTATTAAACAAAACTAGTGTCCTGAAAATTTAAGGAAAACATTCCATATAATTTTTCTCCCTTCTTTTTGGCCCTTTTTAAAGGTAAAGTCGTTTATAAATATCCCATTTTTTAATTTTAATAGCAACTACCAACTTAAGTTTTATGCTGTCAGATGTCAGATGAATATTTTTAACGCATTGAAAACATTAGAAAATATTGTAAGTACGTGTTAGTTTGTAAATAAACAAATAAACCAGAACACAGAGATTTATTATTTGATTCAATGGGATATAAGCATTTATTAAAGTTAAATTCAATAAGGTCGCATGGCCGTTTGCGTATAGTGTCTGTTTGCCAATCTGGTGACCCGGGTTCGAACCCGGCCAGTGCAGACTTTTAATCGCACAAAAGTGATCCCTATTGCACACTCCACACCAGCTATGAATGCCCGTGAGGTGACGCCTGGTAAGTGCCCTCACGGTAAAATATATCGTCATCATTTTCGATGTCTACATACATGTATTATAGATACTGGCACACCCAGTAATTGGTAATATGCCGTGATGATATATTTAATTTAAATTCAAGTCAGTAATATGATAATGCAAGAATCTTTCGCGTAAGATTATTCGTGTGACTTCCTTACGTACACCTCTCGAGAATACTTGTACCTATTCCTATACGGAATTTTTATGCAAACGTGGTCGTATTCGAATCTGCTCGTTTAAGCTTGAAAATTGAGCCTGAGAGGTTTGATTCTTGAAACAGTACATTGTCCTGAATTGTGTGCGTCCAAACCATTTACGATAACGTTATTTTCGACTGTGCTAGTTCATTTAGCATTATCCAGAGTGCACTACGAGGAGGCGAACTAGCTGTGCACTCCATTTATCTTTAAAGGTAAAATGAAACAATTAAAAAAAAAAAAATGAATATTTACTATTTATTTTAGTAAAAGTTAGGTTGATTACGAATTAGCAGCAACTAAAAGATCCATTCACTAACCAGCAAAGGCAGAAGTAGAAGAAATAACCCAGTATAGTGACAGGGTTCCTATTCTTACATGGAGATCCGTTCTGCCGATGATTAAAAATCAACTTCAAAGCGAGGGTGCAGTGTTTTCCTTGGTCTCGCTCATTCCGGCTCTAAATGACAATCGGGACAACAATCGCACCCCAATTTGCCCCTATTGTTGCTGGCTTTTCATCGATGCCATGATACTGGCCTCGCGTTTTATCCGGAATCACAGCGGCCTATCAAATCGCATCTGTTGATTGGAAGCTGGGGATCAGATGCTGGGTTTCTTCTTTAATCATTTCTAAATTATTCACTCATATAAAGAAATGAAACATCCAGTATTGACAAAATATATACAAAGATCACACATAATAGACAAATTCTTGAATATGTAAGTAAATGCTTCAGCCATCAAATTTCGAAGAAGTATTATCTATTTAGCAACTATTCGTATCTAATTCTGCTGAATAAAATTTAATAACAAAATTTATAGTAAATAAAATTGTATTTACCCATATACCAGTATTAACTGTGTACTATAGTCATCTCTGCAATGCTTTTTTTTTATCAAATGTCATTTTAAAATGTAAATATAAATATATCATCTCGGCATATTATCCATTACTGGGTGTGTCAGTATCTACAATACATGTACATATCGCTAATGATGACGATATATTTTTACCGTACGGGCGCTTACAAGGCGTCACCTCACGGGCACTCATAGCTAGTGTGGAGAGTGCACCACAGGTACCACTGGCCGGGATGTAAAATTAAAAAATTAATTTAAAAATATTTTAATCTATTTGAAAATGTACGCGTATTGTATAAAATTTTGTGGGACATACTTGTGTTAATTACATGAGCTCATGAGCTACCACGTACGTACTTATTTAAAATGTAACACATTTCTATCATAAATAACTCTTATAATTATTATTATTATTATTATTATTATTATTATTATTATTATTATTATTATTATTTACTTATTTCATCGAATTATGTTACAATAGTTTGTATAGTGGCCCTAAGGCAAGTACATACAATACTTTAAAATCAATGTAAGGGTTGCATTTCATTATTATTACTGTCATACTGTTGATATTGAACTAGGTTACATGAGTTCAGGTTCAGATACAATTAATGTTGCAGGTGGTCAGCTGTTTCAGATGGTTGGTTGTTGTGTCGATATGCTTTTTAATCATCTTACCTTCTTTCCAACAACAAAAAATGTTACTCAGGTTCGTAAGTTTCATGTTAGCACTTTTCTTAAAATATTTGCTGTTGTGTACATGACTGTCCTTTGTAACTCTATATAATTATGCTTACCAGGGAGTTTTGCTATTTGCTGTTTATATTCTTTATTAACATATATCGTTCCTCATAATTGATACCATTTCTGTTTTTGTTTTTTCACATTCGGCTTATCTCTTTGCGCAGATGTTTCTATATACATAATGGTAATTTGATGACCTACGAAACACCACAGAGGCAAAAGTATACTAGAAACTCAACTTTCATGAAAAAATATAATCAATCGAACGAAGTACCCGAAGAAGAAGAAATATCAAAGCCTGATGAAGCCGGAGCTACACAGATTGAAGTTTCATTAAGAAGGTCTACTCGCCCGGCCAAGTGGGTGGATGAATACAAATAAAATAAGTTAGGTCAAAATATTTATTGTAATTTAAATTTTCGTACGAAGGGAGAAATGTAGTGAATTAATAACTAAATTGGTAACAATGTAGTAAGAGCAAAAGTTACCAGCCAAGTGACTAGAGAATAGGTGTAAGAGTATACATTGATCACTTCTTGGTGTACAGAAAAACTCGAGAGGAACACGATAACAATTTGTACGATCTGCCACCGGGACTGCGAGAACTGGGGTGACAGTAAATATTAAGAAATGCAAAATAGAAGAAAAATCCATGAAATTTATAATACATGAAGTGTGGGAAGAATGAGTCAAACTATTAAGAAATCGGGTAAAAGCAATACAAAATTGCAGATCACCACAGAATAAGAATGAATTGTAAAGTTTTCTAGGCTTGATCGGATTTTGTTGCAGATTCATACTAGAATATTCTACAATCACGAATCCACTGAGAAAATTGTTAAAGAAAGACGCAAAATTCGAATGGGCTAAAGAAGAACAGTTAGCATTTAATAAATTAAAAGATATATGCTAACGAATTTTCATGTATTGGGATTCTTCGACCCAAATAAAAAACTGACAATCATCGCAGATGCTAGTCCATATGCACTGGGCTCTGTAAAAGAAAAAGAACAGAAGATAATAGAATTTGCTAGTCGGGCACAAAGTGAAACCGAGAAGACGTACAGCTAAACGGAAAAAGCAGCCCAACTTATGCATCGTAGATGGTGCGATATTAAGAGGTACAAGGATACTCATACCATCATCATTGAGGAATGAAATATATGACTGGCTCATGAGGGCCATCCAGGAATGGTACAGATGAAGCAACGACTTCGAAGCAAAGTTTGGTGGTTAGGGCTGGATAAGGAAGTTGAATCGTTTTGCAAAAATGTCATGGATGTCAATTGGTAGAATCTATCGATTATCCAGAGCCGATCATTACAACTATATTATAATAACAATGAATTCTGAACGACCTTTAAATAGTAGATGTAGATTACTATAGTCGATATTATGATGCCAAAATCATGAAAACTATGAATTCTGCTAATATAGAGACTTCTGCTTGCAAAACGATATAGACTTACGTCTAAATATTCCGAAATAGCCGCAGTCAAATGGAAAGATATAGACATAACAGATCCGTGTCGGTGGAGGAGGGGATCCTGGTAGTTGAGAAAGCCCCAATATACTACTTTGTTCCCGAATTCACCTAAACGGGAGGTCGCAGGCTAACCCACCTGCGGCCATTTGGTTCCCATCCCTTTGCGAGACTGGAAGGTAAGTAGTCTTGGGGTTGTGACGGGATCACCGGCAAGCGGGCGTGCACGAGGACTTAGCGGCTTCATCGTGATCTCTCCTGTGGACTGGCTCTGCTGCCTTTAGGAAGCCAATGGCACTATACCGGTTTGCGGTATAAGTGTCCATTTTGAGACTTTATGGGCGGTGGGAATATCAAAGACCGCAAGTTCATTTTCCAATGCGCCTGAGATTCTCCAAGTTTACCAACCTCCAAAAATGGTGCACTTGGAGCCGTGTTAAAAGCTCTCGGGAAGAAAATCTTGTCAAAAAATAATTCTTCTTGTGCGGGTATGTCTCGTAACCGCACTGTTGAGATAAACTAAGAAAAGATGGCATTTCCCCGGTTCTTGGCTATTAAAATGCCAGATAGAAATTTTGAGAATCCTTTCCGATTCATTAATTGTTATTCGGATTGTGGAGACGGTTGCGGCTTCTAAAACAAAAAAAATATTTACGTCGAATAAAATGGGAGATATGGCAATAGAAATGGTCCCACACAGAACACTCTATATATGCAGAGGTGTTATCTATTGCAAGGACCTATTAAGCTGCACAGTGGAGGAGGTATGCAACGAGCTATGGAAACAGGGTTATTGAAGTGCGGCGCATGAAGTTGAAATTTCATGGAGAAATCAAGGACACGCCGAAACACTTCATAACCTTCAATATCCCAAAACTTCCAGCAAAGTTAAAAGATACATACATGCCCCTTCCTATATGGCATATATGTGCCTGCAACTATGGCCTGTTTCTAGTATCAAAAGTTCGGACCTTCGGATACACAGCTGCACGGTGCAATAATCCATAGATTTGCAGAGTTGGCTAGCTCTTGCATGACGAAACATCTTGCACAAGCACAGTTAGTATAAACCAATTTTCGCAATCTAAAAATTGCTTTATTTAGAACTAAAAGGTAACAATACAAAACCTTAAAACAAAGGAAAACATAACTTATTTTGAGGCAAAAGAGAAGGTTGTTATTCCTATACCGGCTAGTAATTCTTATGCTAACAAAGCATCAACATCAATAACACCAGTCTACTTCCATTGCCTAGCAAATAATTCATCATGTAGTTCAGACCTAAAAATGTATCTTCATTATAAAAGAAACTTTGAATGCCAAAGACAGTGCCCTTCTTATTTCTTGTAACTCTATAATGACTCCATGAAGAATTCCTACGCAACACAGGGAAAAAAGTAAACACTACTTCTTCTTCTCTTGTGTCTATTTCTTTTGACACTTCTCTTTCTGTCATTCCTACTAAGGAAAAAGAAAGGACAAAAACTGTTGAATCTTCCTCCGATGAAGATTTTTCTCTTTGCTCTGTACCTTCGCAACAGCAAAAGGTGAAAAATGGATGGGCTCTTGGGAAAACAAGAAATCCTGTTTAGTTCTCTACTCTACATTATAAGTTATGAATAATATCATTCAGCGGAATATTAGGGGATGCATTTTTCATAATTGCGTCTTGAAGAAACGTACTTTATACTTGGCCAAGCTTACTCATTGAATAATGACAGTATAGTTAGATTTGATTCTCCGCCCTATATCCGGGTTAACGGAGGTGTGGCGATCCTCATAAAAAAAAAGATGCGGGTTTTAAGTAGGTAAATCTCAACACTCACATTCAAGCCGTTGTTATACGAATGTCAGCCCCATTTAATATTTGTATCTGTGGAATAACTGAAAGAAAATATTTTCTTAGCAGAGAAACTGCAAACTCTTAGAGTAGGTCAAAAACTCGGGATTCGCAAATTCAGAGCCAATGTTGATAATTTAGCATATCTGGATGATGCAATTCTTACTGTTCTGGTAAGAAAGCAGGGGAAATCAACAGAACATTGCAATCAGCAATTAACAATATCATACAGAGAGCTGACAAAATTGGATTCGTTTTCTCGCGAAAAAAACAGTGCATACACTTCTGTCGCCTAATCGACCATATTATGGATCACTTCTTTTTATGAGAGATAGCACAATTAAAATCGCCAGCAGCGTCAGATTCCTAGGACTAGTTTTTGATCTAAAACTAACTAAATTAGATGTTGAAGAGCTAAGGACTGTTTGTCTTACAGCTCTCAACATTGTAAAAATGTTGGCGCGTACTAAATGGGGAGCGGAACCAAATACATATACGGGAGAATCTCTGGTTCTATCCAAGATTGACTACGGGTGTGTAGTCTCGGCAAAACGAACAACCCTAAGTAACTAAAGCCAATCCACAAACAGGCCCTACGTTACGCTCTTGGTGGGTTTCTAGTACTCCCACATTAAATTTATATTCAGAGTCAGGACTGACGCCGCTTCACGTAAGACGACAAAAGTTTCTGCTACTTTATGTTTCAAAACTCAAGTCTTTACTGCACAACAAGAACTTCACTACATTCTCTCGGAGTAAGAATTGGTGTAGTCAACGATAAATTCAAACCAGACCAGCTGGTATCCGTGGGAAAGAGCTTCTACAGTAAACAAGCTTTGACATGCCATTATCAATTCCTGTAGGGGAATACGAAATACTGGTTAGTTCTATTTGCTAGGACTAACTACGAATTATACATGTATGACAAATCCAAGAGTCCCGCGATAATGATTCACTCAAAGTTTCTAGAAGTTCTGAACGGATACAAAACACGATGATGATTTACACAGATGGTTCTAAGACCCACCATGGTACTGGTTATACAATTGCTGTCGACAACACACAGCGCTCATGGTCAATGCCTCTTACAACTTCTATTTACACAGCAAAGTCCTATGCTACCTGGCAAACTCTACGCTAGTGGGAGTTCGTCCGAACTTCTAGGAAGTTCCTCGTAGTTAGCGGTTAAATGAGCGTCCTCCTAGCCATCTGAATCCCTTTTGCCGTTGACCCAATTATCCAGAATATCTTGTCTCTCATAAATCATCTACGTGTTATAGTGTATTTCTTTACTTTGGGTACCGAGTCGCGTAGGGATTAGAGGCGAGGAGATGATGCCGCTGATAGTGACTCTGTTGATGTGATAATGATCAAATCTTCAGACATAAATCTTCATCTGAAAAAAAAAGACGTATTAGAAACTTGACAGTGCATATGAGGTAGGGTTCAGAACTATCTCATAATCATTAAGCCGTCAGTTACACTATTTTCCATACTAAGTGATCTTACCACAAGGAATCAAGTCAAGATCCATCTTGTGAGAATGGGTCGTACAAGCCTGACACATGGGACCGTTTAATTTGGAATTATGCCCCTATGTGGAGCGGACGTGATACTGCTCTGACAGTTCAACAAATTCTTGTTGCGTATCCCCAGTTTGATCCTCATAGACGACTTTATCAATTGGATCAAGACCTGTCTTTGATTCTAACGGTAGCTACCGAAACGTTTTGTTATTTGTGTTTTTAGTTAATAAAAAAGATAATGAAAGTCTCAAAGTCAGTTTTATTTAATAACGAGACATTATCTTTTATATTCAAGTTTAAAACTCTTTTGGTCTGTTGGATTGGCGTAGCTGAGTGCATATATTATGCATGATTGGGACTGAATTCTAACGTATTTAGTACTCCTCTCATTATGTTACATGTGTCTAGGATTATTGCTTTTTCTGTTTCTATGATAATAGGTACAATTTGGACGCAGTTAACATCCCATAAACTTCCCTTGCAAGTGGTGTATAGCTTTTTATTTTTATGCTTCTGGTGGTGCCAATGTTCGTGACATATGGGATAACTTGTGACCTCGAATAGGCTTATTGTGTTTGATGTAGGGTTCTGTTCCAATAAAATTTTTCTTAGCAATGACGTGGGCCGCTTTTTGTTTTGTAGGTGGTTGCAGTATCAATACCAGGTGATGATGGACGATTCTTGCTATTTTATTGTGTTTCTCCATATTCTTCTGATGTTAATTTATTATAGCCATTTATTATGTGTTCTGTAGTTTTGAAGGTGTGGCACATCCTGCAGTTATCTATATGATGGTGTTATCTTTTATTATGGTTTTCCCATAATCACATGTTATTTTTACTCTATCTTTTATTGCCAATGCGTACCCTTCTGTTTCGGGAAAGATGTTTGAGTGTTGGAGTCACGCATTGCTAGCTATATAATTTATATCTTCTTTAGTTAGTCCTGCTATGAGTTTTTCGTTTTAACTTTCACTATTCCATTTTCTGTTCTGGACTGTGGATGTTATCGAGTGGTTGGTATTGAGTATTTTGCATGTTTAGTGGGGTGTGGTTCAGATCTGCCTTCATTAGTGTAGCGTACAGATTATTAGATTCACTTTTCTCTAGGAAAAAGAAACGATAGTTGTTTATTTGTAGGTAGTGTGCTTTGTAAATATCAACTAACCCTCTTCCTCCTAGGTTCCTGAGAGAAATATATTTATACTGAGCTGCGGGTATGGTGGTATCTACGTTTTTTGAAGAATATTCGTATTCCTCTATTCAGATATTTAGTTCCGTTTGAGTCCCTTTAAGAAGTTGAAGCTATAGGTATGGCGTATGTGTTGCGGCGAGCCGTACAACGGACCCAATCTTTAAGCTTCGGGTTTCTCACCCGTAATCTTCTCAGCGGTGTGTGTGCGTAAAGCCAGATATCAGAACTCTTGCACTAGGAGGCGTTTAGGAAGAGCAGGACGCAACTCTGGCTCTGCATCCACTGCAGCGTCTTTTTAAACCCTCCTAACAGGACTTTTTATTAAAAGAGCGGTGGGGTGTCATTATTGTCTCTAGTGATAAATAATTATTTTTATAAAAATTCCTTAAATTCTCTGGTCACATTTCGTTATCCTAATTACATTTAACAACATCAAATAACTTAAAAACATTCTTACAAATAAATCATAATTTCGTTCAGACATGCAACGCGCCATGCGCGGTAGTGTTGTGAACTACAACCCGTCAAAAATTGCAAGGTGACAAATGCTAAAATTTCCAGAAGTAAATGTGTGAATAAATACTACAATACAATCAGATGTGCAAACGTGAGTAATATGTATGTAATTATAGATACTGTATTAGGTATGTAACTATGGATACTTCATGAATTGTAATTTTGACATTGTGTATTCCGTCAATATATTTGAATAAAGTTTATATTATTTGTATGTACCACGTTTTTTAAAATATCCCACACGATGTAATAGTAGTGTCAGAAGTGGGATAGTCGTCTTGTAAAATATAAGAAATCAGCCACCGCGTTAAATTGCTGACTTGGCTGAGATATCGCCAGAGTTGCCTCAAGCTTTCACACAATTAATCACTAATGCAATACAGACGTCGGCACGCGCTATCGGCGCTTCAGGAAGGAAGGAAGACGACACACAGGCGTTGACACCTAACCCTGCATCCAATTTTTCCATGACCACTTATAATTCAAGTGACGGAACGTCAGTTGATTATTTCAAACGTTTTGATTGAGCTCTGGCGCTAAGCGAGAATCAACATGCTAATTATGCACGTATGTACATGGACACCGAACTTAATAACGCACTCAAGGTCTTGGTCAGCCCTCGAAAGCCTGAAACGCTCACGTACAAAGAGTTACAAACAACTCTGATTAGCCATTTCGACAGATCACGCAGTATAAAGGTGAGACAGTAGCAAATTATGCTTTGAGACTAAGACAAGGGGCTGCACATTGTGAGTATGAGACTTTTCTAGACAGAATGCTCACTGAACAATTTTTATACGGCCTAGAATCTCATGAAATTTGTGAAGAAATAAACTGGGATACTCACAGTCACAGTATAAAGAAACTGACAAACATGCCAAACGGGGAAGATCCTGGTCTCGCAACAGAAAGCAACATCAAACACAGCGAAGGTCATCACAAAAAAGGGCAAGTCATGATGGAGAAAACGAACGAATATGTCAAGGATGTGGAGGTCAACACGCTCGTAGCTACTGCAAATTCCGGAATGCCGACTGTCACTTCTGTAAGAATAAAGGCCATATTGCTTCGATGTGTAGGAAGCAGAACAGGTCGATATTGTGCACCGACTGAGCAAAATCGTCAGCAAATTAACAGAGTAACAGATGCTCAACGTTAGAATCGATGGTCAAAACGTGAAGATGGAACTCAACACTGGTTCTCCATGTGCAATCATAAGTAAAAAGAAGTTAAGTACAATCAAGTCAAAATTTTATTTACAGAAAACTGATCGTTAATTTGCCAGTTACACTGGCCATCAAGTAAACTGCACTGGATATATTTCAGTCTACGTTGAATTGGGTACTACACGCGCCGACTAAATTTGTATGTGGTGGATGGCGTATTTGATGCACTCTTAGGTCGAGAGTGGATTGCTGAATTTGTTCAGGAAATCGACTTCAAAACAATTTTCAGTAAATAAAAATCAGTTAATAAACTGTCAACTGCCATGGGAGGCTTGAATTCAGAACAAAAGAAACGTTTGGATTGTTTATTGACAAGTTATGATGATGTTTTCAGTTTTTCACGAACTCGAGATATACCCCTAGGCATTACGGGATACGTACGCAAAATAAATTGACGCAAAAATCACATCCGGCTATTACCAAAGAGCCGAATATTCAGAGTGGGCTTCAACAACACCACGCCAAGAAAAATGGTAAGATTCGAGTCACGGGAAACTACAAACCTACCTTAAATCCAATCTCCGCATTATTGTCAATGAGCATCTAATCCCGAAAATCGAATATTTGTTTAATCGAATGAGAGGGGCTCAACTGTTCTGTCATTTGGATATCACGGATGCGTATACACATCTTGTTGTCGATGACGAATTCAGCCATGCTCTTACCCTGAATATCCCCACACACGGATTAATTCGACCAACGCGTGCGGTGTATGGAGCTGCAAATATTGCCGCCATTTGGCAACGAAAGATGCCAGGCATCGATAGGGACATAGAACGAGTTGCCAAGTTATGCGAGGAATGTAACAGAAACGCACATGCTCCTCACCAATTCCGAACACACCATTGGGAAATTCCAAAGTCTCCTTGGGAGACAATTCACATCGACTACGCTGGACCTGTCACCGGAACCATGCTACTCATAGTTGTGGATGCGTACAGTAAATGGTTAGAAGTCAAGCCAACGGAGTCCACAACGACAGCGTCAACAATTCATCACCACTATTATATCGTGTGGGATATTTTAAATAACGTGGTATATACAAATAATATAAACTTTATTCAAATATATTGACAAAACACACAATGTCAAAAATACAATTCGTGAAATATCCATAGTTACATACATAATAGAGTTACATTTTTACAACGCTAGGGTAAGTTAAATTACAAAATATGTACAATGCTATTTTTACATAGAATACTCTTTCTTGTAGCTGTAACAACAATGTGGTTAGGATGGTTTGTGAGCATGTGTTTATTGTCTTTTCCAGGTATGTCATTAAATGTTTCACAAATATTATACATGTATCTTACTTTGCAGATTATACATTGTTATAAACGCACATTGTAGGATATACTTTTCTAAGCATTCTAACTGCGGCTGAATATCTGAAGATTTTCAAGCGGAGGGAAAACTCTTACTGGACGAAAAGGCGCTTCGTCACAGTGTTTATTGCAGTAACTATATTTTCCCTGACAGTTTTGTTTTTAAGATAATATTTATTCTCGCCATCACCACTGTTTTTTTCTTGTACTTCTGTATCATCTGTTTGTGATTTATAATTTTCAGTTATTTTTAGCATCTTCATTAACCTAAGTATCTGAATCGGCTATAAGTTTGATGTCATCCATGTACATCAGGGGGTCTATTCTAATTCATAGCCACATGTGCTATCCGCTATATAAGTTCCACTGCTAGCCAACAGATGGGGGTCCACATCCCGCTATCTGACTTGAATCCATCTGTTGGCTAGTAGTGAAACTTATTAATATTGCCAGATGTCAAGTTGACAAGTAGTTCGGCTTTTCAATTTTGTGATCAAATACTTGTGTTCGTGTGTTATATCAATAATATTTGATTAATATCTATATATTGTAAGCACCTATTTAAATTATAATAATTATTTATAATTCTAACAAATCGCACACGTGGCTATCCGACTTAAATCCATCTGTTGGCTAGTAGTGGAACTTATACAGCGGATAGCGGATAGCACATGTGGCTATCCGACTTGAATCCATCTATTGGCTAGTAATGGAACTTATATTGCGGATAGCGGATAGCACATGTGGCTATGAATTTAGAATAGACCTCCAGATGTGATATTCAAACGTTTGTCTTGTCAATCTGGTAACAATATTTAGAGTTCTTTAGTAGTATAGATAGAGGATTTAATGATAAGCAGAACCAGAGGATGCTTGGTTTCCCAATTCAGCATGATGGTTTCCAGTAGAAGAATGATGTAAGGATAATTGTGTAGAGTTTTAACACCTGAATTAACCATATGTGTGGCACGCTGTCGAACGCCTTTTATTTTCAATATATGCTGTATGCTCTTGTCGACGAGCCTTATGTGTTTTTCTTACATTCTTTTTGTTTTTCTGCTAGTATGTTGTGTTTGTCCACGTGTTCGTATGTCTTTGTGGCTAAGATTGATGTTAAGAGTTTGTATGTTGCGGGAAGGCATGTTATCGGTCGATATTTTCTGAGATCTGTACTTGAAGGGTGTATTTTCGGGAGAAGATATGTAATTCCTGTTGTGAAATATGTAGGTAGAGATTCTGGGTTTTATATTAGTGTGTTGAATGCAATTGTTAGGTATTGGTAGGTAAATGTAAACTTCTTTAGCCAATAGTTATGTATTTTATCTGAGCCTGGTGTTTTTCAGTTGGTCATTTTCTTTAGTGTTTGTTGTACATCTTGCATTTCTATTTGGTCTCATATCATCATTTCTGCTTAATTTATTCTATCTTGTTCCTCATGTATCCAGTTGTTTCTCATTTTGTGTTGTGTGTGACTTTCCCGTATGTATTTCCAGAAATCTGTCATTTCTTGCTGGGTAGATGTTTCATTATTTCCTGGCTGTTTTTCATTTTCCAGATCCGTATCGAATCCTTTATGGTTGTTTCTGAATTGATGGTTTTGTTTCCTCCTAAGTTGACTTTCTTTATATCTTTTGAGTCTATTACGTTTTATTTTTTTACCGTTGTCTTAATAGATGTTGTTTTTTTCGTTTCGGTCTTTTGTATGATTATTTTTTCTTTTCGCATAACGTTCTTACTACTTTTACCCCTTTTACATGTGTGAGGATTCCTAATTTTGCTCCAGTTCCTCTATTTGTCGCTTAATGCGTCTTTCCCACGATGCCACAAATTGTTTTTGATGTTGCATTTGTGTTAGATGTATTTTTTGGTTATTTTATTCAAGAGTGGTCATTGCAGCTACACAGATGGGGTCCAATATTTCTTCAAGTGTGTTTAATTAGTTTGGAGAATATTGTACTGTCACATGTTTGAACAAGTTCTTCACTTCTTTTGTTAACTTACAATTTTGGAAGCAGTGATCTGCTGGATGTATTTAAGCCATGATATAAAACGTAGTTTTTCTCAAAAATGTCTTCCTGTGATTTTATAGGTACGCTTGCATTTATTTGTGCGTTCGATTGTTGTGTATGATCTGAAATATATATGCCTAGTTCTTTAGATACTTCTCTTCTAATTATTCTTATTACTCTCTGATCTAATATATTTTGCATAGTTTCCTGCAGTAATATAGGGTTTCGATGAAGCTAATTAACTGTAATGAAACAAAATATCGTATTTAACAAGGCGATTCAAATTTAGTCATTGATTGAGAATATAATCAACTTTCATGAAACCCGGAATAACTAATGAATGTTAAAAAGTATTTTTCGAGTAGAGGTTCTTAATAGGAGACTAAACTTTTTAATTTTAAATGAGAACATGAAATTATGTCAGGGTATTAAAATATTATATTTTTGAATTCAGAATTAAATTCTTTAACGAATAAGCGAATAAAAAATATTTATTTATTATTTATTTATTATCGCACTTCCTTTTTCATACAATTGGAAAATTTTGAAACATTGTATTCCGTCTCTATTCTAATATGGAAAGAAGACTTTAGATTCTGGTGTAAATCGGATAACCAGAAATGGCACTTTACTGAGAGCTCAAAATAGTTTTTTTTTTTTCGAAAAATACCTTTAAATGTAATTTTTTTTGCAATTTATGTTATTATAAAAATTAAATTATAGAATTTTCTATAGATATGCATTAATACTTTTTGAGTATATTTTACAGATAAATTTAAAAAATAATCTATTTTGTAAATCCTGGAACCTATATATGGATAAACACAATTCATTAGTTACACAGTTCATATTTCAAATTTAGGTACCTAACAGATAAATGTCACTGGCAAAAAACTAATCATTTCAAATTAATAATGGTGATGTATTAAAAAGAAAATAGTAAACAGAACAATAGTTATAATATTATATGCAAAAGAACTTAAGTTTGCAGCATTAGTAAATATATAGGTATGTATTTAAATTAATAAAATTAAATGGCGGGAGATATGGTGTTGGCTTTTTTTTGGATTTTTCCCGTTGTATTTGTAATTATTCCATTTTTACACTATGATAATGAGATTGAAATTGTGAAAGATTGTGAAAGACATGATTGTACAACATCCATGCGTTACCCGGAATTCGAACTCAGAAGTGATAACTTTCCCACAACGCCAACTGGGTTGGCAAATAAAAAATATGTTTCCCTTTAAATTAAAACATTTTGCTATTATATTTTAGGAATCACTAGTCGAAAAGCTATTTTTCTGTTCGTTGCTAGTCTAGTAAAATAGAAACTGTTTCCCAATTTAACATTTAACATTCTTTGTAGCTCTTTTAGTTTTTGAGATAGTAATGGTGGCCTGTTTAAAATGAATTCCTGTATTCGTATATATACTATTACAATGAATTCTTTTCTTAACTCTTAGGTAACGGTCACACTGCATCGATCACCATCCATCGATCCACGTGCATCGATTACCATCAACAGTTTTTTCTTGTGAGTGGTCACACCGCTGCGCGAGTGGTAAGAAATGAAATGTCATTTTTAAAATTACCGCGGCTTTTCCCATAAATGTTGGTGATATTTTTACATACATCGTTTGTTGTCGTCAACTTATAACTTTTAATTTCTATTTTTGTTTAACATTCATAACTTGTCAATATTATTGACATTACTGTACCCAGCTCTGCTTTGATCATAGAGATTTTTATAGGAGTGAACTAAATTTATTTACTGGTCAATCTCGTTGACAGTCCACTGTTCTGTTATTTTGGTAAGAAAAACAACTCAACAGGTTAGAATGTTAAATGTTACAATCTGTCAGAATCTATTCATTCACTGAGAAAGTGCACTGCACAAATTTGATATATCAAACAAGTCGACGGTACATCGGTCATCGTTGCATGCAGTGTGACCATGTGCATTGATAAATTCAGGTTTGTGCTTTACTCGATCGTGCTCGATCGATGTTGATTGTTTAGTGTGACCACGGCCTTATTTAATAAAATTATTAAACAAGGCAAAAAATTGAAAAGATGATTGTTCAATATCGTTTAAGGAAAGTTCTCATCGTGTATCAAGACAATTTCTCTTTGAATCAGACAAAAACTTAAAAACAAATCGGCTGCACGAAGCTCCCAATTTAAAGTTTTTGTTGAGGAGTGAACAAAGGCGAGGGCGCGCGCACGAAACAAATGAGCCCATACTCCGGAGTAATTGCAACAGTTTTTAGTTGAACAAAAGGTTGAGTGGGCGACGTCGTATCACAAACCAATCAGCGATAACTCGAGGCCTCTGGTGCTAAAATAAAGAACTCAATACACTAGAGGCTGAGACGAACACAAAAGCCAGAAGCCGCGAGCAACGGACGATACACATTCGACCTAAATTGGAAAACTTACAAAACAAATCCAAATATGTTCTTTTATAATTCCTTCAATAATGTACTTACATCGTTATTGTGGATATTGTCTGAGATATAAAACAATAAACCATTTTTTTGAATAAATCATTGTACCTATTAAATAATAAATAAAAAAATACATATGAAACAAAAATTTATAAATGACCATTTATTTAAATTACTAATAAATGATACTAACTAACCCAATAGAAAATAAAATTCAGCTCTTAAGAGTTGTTTACCTCCGGTTAGCCGATTACTCTTGCTAAGGTAGGTAGGACTCATACGAGTACGTACCGATTTGATCCTGACGTCCCGACCGGTTTGGTTTTATGCCTCAGTAACAGATATTTTTTTAAAAAATAATTGCGAGTGTGGGTGTTGGCAAAAAGAAAACTGCGATTTTAATAAAGTACAATCGAGCGAAAAATACAATTGGTTTGTGAAAAACTATTAATAAATGAAAATTTCAAATTTAGAGAGTACTTTTTTTAGTCTGCAGAATACTTCATTTTTATTTAGTACAAAAATGTAGTTTCTTGGAAACTTTATATGCTTATATCTGTTCCAATTTGGAATTTCATAATTAGTCTAGGAATACTGATTATGTGTGTATATTTGAGGAATACAACTCAAATACGATCATTAAGAAAAATATTAATTATTGTATTCCTACTTTATACTAAATATAAAGAACATTATGTATATATTACTTCAATTTAATTTAATTTGCTTCATAAATAATGAAAACTATTACAAGTAGATATTTAATGGCCAGTTGCACCAACAAGGCTTAAATTTTAAGCTAGGTTCAAACAAAAATGCAAATCGAAATTTTGACAGCAATAAAGTATGATTAATTTGAAATTTTATTTAGAAGCAATATTGTCAATTTAAGTCAAGTTACCGGTCAGAAGTAACGCTGAATGCTAGTGGTTTTTACATGCTAGCCGTGAAATATTTCAAAGTCTAAAACAAAGAATAATTGTTTTATGAATAAAGAGCGGATTCTATGCAATGGGGAAGTTTAGTGATTTTTTAAAATTTTTTTATTCCATGGGAAATGACTTGAAAAATGATGTAACATGCCGATTTTAAGCTGTGATGACGTCGGTAGAGGCTTGGCGCAACGTATGTCGACTGATACACTGACGCACGCGGTTACGGTTACCAGTGAAGCGCTTTTACGCTTTGTTACGACCTAAGTTCAAGTGGTTCGATTTCACCGTTCTGTCTGAGTTTGCGCATAACTGACTTGTGACGTACTTGGAGTTTACCTAAAGAATATTAATTATAAATAAATGGAGCAATAATTTTAATTTTTAATTTCAATTTCAGCAGTCATTTGTGTTTTATTTGTGAGAAAATAATATGTTATGTAGAATATTTACCATGCTAAACTTCCCCATTGCATATATTATTTTTATTAGGTAGGTATACAAACAAAATCTAAAAATGTATTTGGTGTGTGTGTGTATGTGTGTGTGTGGATGTTGGAAGGACGGTTTCTCAAATTCTATAAGACTAAAGACCAATTTAACTTCGTATTCCCTAATCTGATAATAAAATATTTTAGTAACAATTGGACAACTGAAAGTAGTAGTTTCTTACAAAAATTTTATAACAATTATTTTTATATAAATATTAAAATATATAAAATTCTCTGCCCGATACACATATCTTCTATAAATTAAGAGATAGAGAATTATAAATATATAAAATAATCCGTTATAATGAATCTCGTAGTCCGTACAACTTCATGGAAACTAGTTCAAAAATTAAAATATTTGTAATTGACAGAAAAATGACAGTGTCAAAAATCCAGATACATTATTGACGGATTTTTCTGGGAAGCATATTTAATATTTCTTATTTTATTTTTAATTAAATACTACCCATTAGAAATTCCGTCAATCTCGTCAATGAATTTGAAGAATGTCAAACATTTAGAATAATAAGAGGAAACTTATTTATAAAATGAATTAAAAAGTATAAAAGTATATGAATAATAGATCTAATTGGAATTTTTTATGTGTACCAGAAATGTTAAATACAATATGTACTTATATACATAGCTTAATATGGAATAGGCGAGAGGTCTCATGCTGGCGACAACAGATTTTTTAAAAATAATTTTAGACAAAATTCTTTTGTTTTTTTCTATTTTACGAAAAATACGCTTTGTTTTTTTTTTTTTATATAAATAGACTTAAATAGTGTGACATGAAAATCGAGTGAGAGTTACAAATCTTGAAAATGAACTTCTGATTTCTTAACTGAATTTTTTATAAGTTTATTGTGACCCTTGCATATAGAGTGAAATTTAAATAATTGTCATCTGTGAAGTGTATACAGAAAACTTTTTTATGGTTAAAAACTATTTCTTATAAAGCTAATTTTATTATACTATGATTTACTTTAACATATGTAACACCATCACAACATTAAACTTTCTATTTATTAGGCAGATGAGAATTATTTAAATTTGCTGATATACACGGGTCACTATAAACTCTTTCAAAATGCAGTTAGGAAACCGGAAACCCACTTTCAAGATTTGTAATTCCGACTAAATTTTGACCTGAATATTTTAACAATGTATTTATGACGTTACAGGATTATTTTCTCCATATAACAAGGTAACAAGGTAAAGGTGGAGCAATAACTGTCTGGTCTATGAAATTAACAATGTTATGAATAAGAGACTACATATAGAAGTGGAAATTATAGGAAATACGAGATACGAGTACCATATTCAAAAGCGACTGGCCAATTTTTTTGTATCTTTTTATTTAAACATGCATATTTACGGTTTTTTTAAGCATATATTATGCATATTTTGATGATTTTTTCATGCATATTGCTTGCATATGCTCTTTACTAATGAGTAATATAAATGAATTCCTGTAAATAACATCTAGTAGAGTTTTAAAATGAAACCGATAGGATTCAGATGGCTGTATGGATTGTACGTTACATAGCACAGTAGAATCAATTACTGTTAATTGAATGGAGTGATTTGCTGTAGGTCGGATAATCACGCGGGAAATAAACCTTCAAAGGACTGGCCGTTTGCCCGCTGGTCCTGACCATGTGTAACATCGACACTACGTTGCATAACAAGTTGTACTTCACACCACAAAAATATCATTACAGCATTTTTACATATCCTTCACCTCATATAGATACAATAAAAAAAAATAAATATCCGGATTTGATAATGATCAATTTTAAAAGGGATGGGTCCTACAATATTAGAATTTCAGAAATTATAAGAGCTACGAATTCAGTAAAGTGAAATATGTTTACCTCTCGCTAAGAGAGGTATTGGAATCATGCTAAAAATCGCATATCCAGATATTAGTGGATAAGCACGTTTTAAGGTCCCTAGAATCCGATGGATGTTGTTGGAGCCACGGTTTCTCAAATACTGTAAAACTTAAAAAATATTTAACTGCAGTTTCCTCAATCTGACATTCCTGGGAAGAGCTGATTAGATTTTGGTAACAATTGGACATCCGGGAGTATTAGTTTCTTTAAAAAAATCTTCTAAATATTATTGTTTGAAAATTTCTGTTATTACTATTATTGAAAAACATAAAATTCTACATCTGATATATTTAAAATTTTTATTATATCTTGTACCGTTTTAGAGATAAAAGCACTGTAATATACAGAATGTATCAGGACTAGTGTAAAAAAAATTAATAGCATATTTCTGAGCTAATTTTGAGCAAAAAATGTCATATGAAGGTATGTCCGGAAACTTTTCGTTACAGGGTTACAGGCCTTTAAAAGTGCACCTCATCTGACATATTTTTATTAATAACTCTGATACTAGTTGCACTAAAATTTTGAAACTTGATACAAAGATACTACTTAATGAGATGCATATTTAAACTTTCTTTTGTTTATGTATCTCAACCAGAGGCGTCGTATATGGGGAAGTCATGAAGGTTTTTATCCTTATTTTTTTTACCTGTTAACATTTTTTCATTTTTAAATATAAAGTATTACGAACAATTTAAAAATACACAAACATGTACTTTTGATAAAAATTGATAAACGCGGTAGTTTTTGAGATATTTTAACTTTTAGAAAATGTCACGTATCCAAAATAGTTAACAATTAGAAATCAATCAATTTACCATAGAAAATAGAACAAAATAGAAAAGCGACACAAAATCTGTTTATAACTATTGTTTAATTACCTTATTTTCAATATTAGTAATATTTTTCAAATTAAAAAAAAGTGTAAAATGTTAGTGTAGTCCAGAGAATATCGACTGGACATCAAAGAATGAATTTGTGTGAATTTCATTGTTTTTAATTGTTAAATAAATTTTTTGCGTAATTGATTTTTTTTAAAAATTAAAATATCTCAAACACTACTGCGTTTATGAAATTTTATCGACAGTACTTTTTTGTGTATTTTTGAATTGTATGTAATATTTTATAGGTAAAGTTGAAAAAATGTTAATAGATCAAAAAATAACGATAAAAAACCTTCATGACTTCCTCATATGAGACGCCTCTGATTGAGATACAGAAACAAAAGAAAGTTTAAATATGCATCTCAATAAGTAGTATCCTCGTATCAAGTTTCAAAATTTTAGTGCAACTAGTATCAGAGTTATTAATAAAAATGTACTTGATGAGGTGCACTTTTAAAGGCCTGTAACTCTGTAACGAGAAGTTTCCGGACATACCTTCATATGACATTTTTTACTCAAAATGATGTCAGAAATATGCTATTATTTTTTTTACACTAGTCCTGATACACCCTGTATATAGAATAATGTAATCGCAGAGGCTAAGGTACTAAGGAAACCAGTTGACAAATTCAAATGTTTATAACATAGATAAAATGCATATATCCATCAGAAATTCCGCCAATCTTGTTAATGAATTTTAAGAATCTCTGACATTTAGGAACTTTCTCATACAATAAAAAATAGATATAATTGTATGTTTGCAGAAGACATGTTAAATACAATTAAAAAAAACAATATTTGGATAAAGTTCTGTAATTTTTTTTTATGTAATGTAAAATGGAAATGGCGAGAGGTATTGTGCTGGCCTCAACAGATTTTTTATCATTAAAAAGTGCAAAAATTCGAGAAATTTTTAAGGTAAAAATCAAATATTACTCCCTTTTAAAAAAATATGTATTTTGCAGGTGATTTAAAAAGGGACACATAAATATTCAAAAAAAAAGATCCAAAATTCTACTCCCGATTCGCCGAAGCGTAATCATCGTTGATTTTTGGAATGGAATGGTATATATTTTTCATATATATGAAAAGTAATTTAAATTTGCTTTAAAATGATACAAAATATTTGCATTTTCATAAAAAAAATTACCTAACTTTTGAAATTTATAATATTTTATCCGTTTGCTATAACATTTGTGCCTTCTTTGTTTGAGGATATATTTTGACTTTCACCAGACGTATTGTGTCTTTGATTATTTTGAACTGTTAGAGAATTAAAAAAAAAAATTATATGCATTTAAAATAAATTTAATTTAACTTTTGAATTTTAGACTATTCGAATTTTTCGAAACTATCAAAACAAAAGATACGTCAGGTAAATCTCAAAATATATCTTCAAACAATGAAGGTATAATGTCACGGAAAACTGATAAAATAGATACATACAAATATCATAATTTTCAAAAAATAACAACTAGTTTATTTTTAAATGAAAGTACAAGTGTTTGCCATCACTGTAGAGCTAATTAAAAATACTTTCCGGAAATATAAAAACCTATACATACATTATAACATTTAGTAAATCAACGAAGATTTCCCTGCAAGTTCTGATTTTTTTTTCACACCAAAAAAGGTATTTAACTTAGGTGCAACTGAAAAATAACTAAAATTTATTGAAATTTCAATTGAAATATTTTTGTTATATATAAAATGATTATTTTTTCTAATTTTTGGTACCTTGTATGAAGATTCTAAATGTCGAACTTAATTCGCCTACTCAAGGTGTCGAGAAGAGGGATAAATCATGTTCACAATTCTCATGATTTTAACATTTATTTGGACGTTTCGGAGGTCCAAAAACTTCCATCTTCAGCATTTTACATTATTGTCTGAGTTTTTACATTTGATGTTTTGTGGTAAGATGTGTTCTCTTACAAAAACCCCGTAAATTTGATAAGAGGGTTGATCTTCACCTCCATCCTGGTTTTTTGAGGGATTAAGGCTTGAATACAAATTTCTTTTTTAAATAATGAAAGTGACCGACACTTTTGTTACCTCGACCACATGGTGACAGGTTTGAATTTAAATTTGAAAGTGATTACATGGTTCAATTCAGAAAAAATACTTTATCGAATGAGCCTAAAAATGTATACCATCGCATTTAAAAAAAAAAATGATGTAATTTGAGAACCGCAGGTTTAAAATCTTTTTTCCTCAATAAGTGAATGTTCTCCTTGATCTTCTACAACTTTTATTGGAATGATTAATGAATTAATAATAAAGAAAATCGCTATTTGTTCATATTTTTCCGATCTGGGTGTTTGAAAAAATAAGGAATTAATAATAATAAATATTATGCCACTCACTAAAGGCAATAAAAGTATCTCACTTTCTTATTTAAATAATTATTTTTCTCGACTAACGAATTTATTCTAAAAAAATTGCCAGTATGATTTTTTTGGGGGAAAAAGTCACTTTTGGGATACTCTTGCTGGGGCAAAAATAATGAGTGCGGTTTAACCCAAAACATAGCTCATATAGTTTCAGATCCCAAAAATTGGACAACTATATAACTATAATAGAAAAAAGAGATAATGAGAAATAAAAATAATATTGCGAAGACCATCAAAGTAAGTAGGAATGTTATGTTTATTAGAATACTCATTGAGTTGAATATTCAGCCAGATTGAAATAATTACATTACGTAATTTCTATTTGCTTTATTTTATGGTCTATTTGTCTTAAACTTATATTAAGCTTGTGGCTTAAAACAATATTGATAAAAAAAAACCTGAACAGTATCATCCTTATTGTGTAGGAGATATTTCGTAGTTGCTGATTACAGTTTTATTTTAACTCAGAATCCAGAAAACAAACAATATAAATTTGCTTGATTTTGTCATGTGCAATATGTCAATAAAATGATACGAATACATTTGAACAGGGCGAAAAGAGAAAAATACAACTATTTGCCATTAGGAAGTTTATTTCAGAGATAGTCACCCGAAAATATGAAAAATAACGTGATTATTGTCCTCCCTGTCATTCGAATGTGTCCAGTTAGCATGAAGGATGCGTATTGAAACCATATCCGGTATTATTTATTGAAAATTATGACCAATTTTCGGATTTCACAAATAGAGATGGCAGCTGGTCGGTCGCATAACGGCCGCTCCAAACTGTTGACAAAAAAAGAGTTATATTCACTTGTCAGAGAGCTTCATAGCGAGCAGTGTGTGACCGTATTTCTCAATTACTTGCGTTTCAAATGACAAATATTCATGAAAAATTATTACGAGAAGGCAGATGTTACCGTCATATTGGAAAATCATTGTGTTTTTTCTCTGCTTTATTTGTTTCCCTTTTCACAGGCGGCGGACCTGTTTTTCACCAATCAGTTTTGCGTTAATTTTTTGTCTCTTTCTCTAGACAATGCTTTAATATTTCATTTTGTAAATTACAACGATATTTTACTTTTTTTTATTTATGATATGTATATCAGAATAATTGCAAGTTTTATGTGCTTATTATTTTTTATTTCATGTGGTTATTAAAGAAAACAAATATATTAGTAAATAAGAATAATTAATATTAATTAATGAATACGTGCATGTAGGGGATACAAAATAGATTAACTTTTACTAATAAACTCATATCCGGAAACGTGCCGTTTTCGAGCTACAAGCTACATACATCAGTTTTAGTTGGCTGTGACCTATCACTTGTTATTACCTATATTAACTTTTAGCATCGAATTGCAAACGCATTATGAATGTGTAAACTGTTCGCGATAACGCAAACATGGTATTACTGTGTACAAGTGTACGCCAGCACAAGAAATTCAACGAAATCCCTGGCGTTTTTTAACGAATGTATCAGATCTGAATATGCTCCGCGAGTGCATATATAAATAAAATTATTTAAAAAAATGCACTGCTGGAAGTTCAAATAAACAGCCACAGCCAACTAAAATTAAGGTAGATAAAAACAGTAGTTTTAAGAGCATGTAGCTCGTTGCCGGATATGAGTTTATTAAAAGTTAAACTATTTTGCATCCCTTAAAATTTGTAACAAGTACTCATCAACATGCTGTATTTATTGTAATAGGTTAGTATACGAATAATAATAGGCTATTCCACGATATTTTTTTTTTTAATTTTTCTTCAAGTACATAAAAATATAAGACCACATGTGAAAGTCCGAGTTAAAAATTCCTCCAAATAAGCGAGATATTAAGGTCCGAATTTTAAATTAGCTTTGTGACGTAGGTAATGTGGATATACCAGAAGTAAACAAACAGTGGTTCACAAGCCACGAAAAAAATGTTAAACAAATTACAAAACTATGTATATTTTAATTGCAATATTGTAATTTATTATTAGAGACATAAATAAATTATTATACTTAATTTATTTTACTTTTTTTGTCATTTTATAAAAAAAAAAGAAATTAGATCGTTACCCGAACAGCAACCGAACAGATCCGACACACCCGAAGAAGTTTATTCTTAGTTAAGGCGGAGTTAGGGTGTGGCTTCTCAAAGTCGGTGGTCATACTTGGACCCTATTTGCTCAAACACTCGTGCACATGTCCTGCATCATCAAAAGCAAAACTCCCTGTGTTTTCTAGAAGGAATAATTTATAATAAAAGAAATATAATTTTCTTTATCCTTTAACTATTATCATTCATATTTTTAATAAACTTTTACTATTTTTGATTACGGTGGAATAGCCTATTATTAACCTCTTTCTCTTTTATGTTAGATAATTATAAAAACATGGCCCGTATATTACGAGTGCACTTTTATAATAAAAGTGCTTTATTGGAGCACGCACTTTAACATTGTATTCCTATGAGGAATGTGTTCTATAAATAACTTTTTATTATAAAAGTGAGTACGTTATTCGAACCTATGACTATCATAATAACATTATTCGTATTCTTAGCAAAACATTTCCGTAATAATATTTGTTTAAATTTCATTATTTTGTAACTACATGAAATATCTAGGTTTGCAGTTTGTCAGATACATATTTTCAGGTAAGCTTGAAAAAGCTCAAATATACCAGTATGTATAATATAAATAAAATTCTCCGCTGCCACTGGACGGAGCATTCATACTCATATATCCGTCTATGGAGAAATATGGAATTGCGCGGACGTCAAAACAGTTTCGAGCAGAAAAATCGACGCAGGTAAAACGAACACCGAACGCCGAAAACAAAACCCGATCAGCGAACAAAAGGAACAAGTAACTAACCGTGAGAGTTGGCTGTGTTTCCTTTGGGCGGCAGGACTATCTGCACCGTTTATTTCGCACAAATGAACAGAAATTATAACTGGTGAGGCGGCGATGTTTCATAGTCTGCTGGCTTCCGAATCATCTGCCGGCGTGCCGCCTACCTACATCAGATTTTTCATGCTCTTTATGCCTGTTTTCTCAACAGACCAGCAGAAAGATCATGAAAGATTACAAGATTAAGGTAAACGCTTATTTTTCGCTAGTTTTAACTACATAATCGTGGCGCCAAGTTTTTTCTCAGGGTCTTTGAATTGTTGAAAATTAACGTAATAAACGTAATTTCAATAAAAAAAAAAACCGTCTAATGAAACTAGTACAGGGTTGTTTAAGCTATAACTAAAATAGCAAATTAAGTTTTTTAATCATACCAATGTATTTTATAATAGCCATTATAACTAGTTATGGTGATTAAAATTTAGAGTAAATTCTACCTGTCAAATTTTATTATATAGACAAATTTAAGATTGTATTATTTTATTATTATTATTATTATTATTATTATTATTGTTATAACATAGGTAGATATTTATAATGAATTGTAATTTAAATTTATATTCAACACTGATTTCCCTAACAGATATTTGTAACATAGAGATTCATAAGATGGCAACTCAGATAGTTTAGAGTGGAGAGTATACACAGAACAGAGCTCACTTTTGGGTGTAATTAGGAAGGCTTTTTTGTAATGTAACGCAACGGAACGGCGTCCAAGCACTTATTTTTGATGATAATTTTGTATCTATCTGTGTTTTTTGGAAATTATATACTTTTTTAAATTTATTTTGATAATTTTCTTAAATTGTGGAAAACACAAATTGCGATATCGATATATTTATACATAATGACCCGTACCACGATCACGTTTTTAAATAGCAGTGTTTGGGTGTATTAGTTAAAACCTTGACGACGACTTGACACATACTTTAGGGTTATAAACAAAAATCAGTGATGCCACTATACTGATTAAACCGAAAATGTACTGACAGGCATATTCAATACATTTGGCTTCAATATTCTAAATAATTTATCTTACAAACAAGTCAAGAGACAAATCATATTAAACAATTTAAACTAATGAAGCCAAATGTATTAAATATGCCTGTCAGTACATTTTCGGTTTAATCAGTGTAGTGGCATGATTGATTTTCTTTATAACCCTGAAGTATGTGTCAAATCGTTAGCACGGTTCTAGCTAACACCGGCGTTAGAACTGTGATCGTGGTACGAGCCAATGTGTTTTTATTATGTACTGTTCTATTTTTACCTCCCGCTACCCTTGGTAAGGGAGGTATAGGGATCGTGCTAAAAATCTCATATCGAGATTTTAGTAAATGACCACGTTTTAAGTTCCCTAGAATCCACTTTTAACATTTTCACGATGATGTCTGTATGTGTGTATGTGTGTATGTGTGTATGTGTGTATGTGTGTGTGTGTGTATGTGTGTGTGTATGTGTGTGTGTATGTATGTGTGTATGTGTGTGTGTATGTGTAGGGATTTTGTCTTCACTCTAACTCAAATACTATCATTCAGAAAATTCTGAAACCTTGTATTTCCATCCCATTCTAATATGAAAAGAAGCCATTAGATTTTGGTGTAAATCGGATAACCGGAAATGGCACTTTACCTGAAGCTCATAATGGTTTTTCTTCAAAAAATACCATTAAATGTCATTTTTTCGCATTTTATGTCTTATGAAAATTAAAGATTATTGAATATTCTACTGGAATACATTAATACTTTTTCTATATATTTTACATATAAATTTAAAAATAATTTTTTTTATTAGTCGCGAAGCCTAAGATAAACACCATAATTCGTTTGTTACACAGTTCATATTTCAAATGAATGTAACTGACAGTTAATGTCACTGTCAAAAAACTAATCACTTCAAATTAATAATAGTGACATTTTAAAAAGAAAATAGTAAATAAAGCAATAGTTTTCTGCAATGGAACAGTTTTCAGCGGTAGTAAATACGTAAGTATGTATTTAAATTAATAAAAATTCAATAGCGGGAGGTTTTGTGTTGGCCACATCAGGGGGTCTATTCTAATTCATAGCCACATGTGCTATCCGCTATATAAGTTCCACTACTAGCCAACAGATGGGGGTCCCCATCCCGCTACGCTATCTGACTTGAATCCATCTGTTGGCTAGTAGTGGAACTTATTAATATTGCCAGATGTCAAGTTGACAAGTAGTTCAGCTTTTCAATTTTATGATCAAATACTTGTGTTCGTGTGTTATATCAATAATATTTGATTAATATCTATATATTGTAAGCACCTATTTAAATTATAATATTTATTTATAATTTTAACAAAACGCACACGTGGTTATCTGACTTAAATCCATCTGTTGGCTAGTAGTGGAACTTATACAGCGGATAGCGGATAGCACATGTGGCTATCCGACTTGAATCCATCTATTGGCTAGTAGTGGAACTTATATAGCGGATAGCGGATAGCACATGTGGCTATGAATTTAGAATAGACCTCCAGATTTTTTTAATAAAAAATTATCAAAATGTGCGTTCCGGTCCGGCACCCTTTCTTCTACAAAAAATCACTTGTAATTAGGGTTGTTAGGAAAACAGCTGGTCATATTACTTGTAATAAATAATAATAATAAAAAATCTGTTGTGGCCAGCACAAGGCCTCTCTCCATTTCCATATTAGGCTATATAAGTATTGTACATATTTCATATTTCTGATACACACAAGAACATATCTTCTTTATATATTTTTATATTTTTTAATTTATTCTATTCACTCTTAATCTTCTAATGTTCGAGATTCTTCCAATTCATTGATGAGATTGGCGGTATATCTGAAAGATATATGTAATATATTATTATGTATCTATAATTATAAATATTTAATTAATAATAAAATAAGAAATATTAAATGTAGTTCCCAGAAAATGTCTTCAGTAATGTCTTTGGCTTTTTGATACACATTTATCTGTCAATTACAAATATTTTAATTTTTCCACTTGTTTTCCATGGACTGCGAGATTCATTACAGCTTATTATCATTATTTTATATATTTATCGGCGGAATTCACCATTATTCCGTTGATTAATGGTCAACTGATTAGGGAATCAAGCTGATTCGGAAATCAACGTTTGTTTTAATTCACCAACTTGATTTCTGTATAAAGTAATCATGATCAACAGATTCACAATTTTGTTTTGGTGTTTGACAGTTATGTAACTGTCATATAATTTTATTCGTGGTAATTGTACTTTCTGCCAAAAAGAATTAATATGTAAGTTTTTAATTGATTTGTCAAATGTATTTTATAATTTTTAAGCACAATTGTATTGTAATTGTTTGCTTACATTTTAGTTACCATGGCGGAAAATGAAAGATTACACCCTGCGGGCGGTAAAAAATATATACGAGTAATATTGATATATCACCATATCTTTTTATTGAAATATGCGAGAAACACAGTTTCGTTCAAAATTGTCACATTTTTTTCTGTCAACCAGGCTTGCAACACATCGTATTCGTTTTGATATCGGTCCTTTGACTTACCAGGACATAAATCCGCCAAAGCTTCATTAGCTTCTAGCAAATTTTTTTCAGAAATTTCAGTATCATATTCAGGTTGAAGCTCCATGCTTGACATTTTTAATTATTTGTTTACACAAAACAAATGGTTACCAATACAACGCATCACCTAAATGTTCCTTGGCATAGCCATCTGGCCATCTAATATTTTTTACATAGCAACAAGCTTTTAGTCATGCAATTAAAAATTACGTTTCATTTGGTTTTAGTTGTGCGTAAAACCCTTGGACGAATAAAAACCCTCCGCTTCGCGTCGGGCTTCAAATTTCGTCCGCAGGCGTAAACCCTTTCTTTCTGCCCTCTATACCTAAATAACTATTCTATAATAATATATTTTTATTTTGATATAGGTAGAAATTTACATAGATTCTAATAAAGGGATAAATATAGTGAAAATGAAAGAAATAAAATTATATTAAAAAATAATGAAACCTTTGAGATTTTAAATAAAGATAAAGAAGAAGCATGAGGCAAAGTTACAAATGAGTACAACAGCCAGAATCCTGACATTGCTATAAATGAGAAAATTTGGATTCAAAGATCTGATCAAAACTTGATTCGTGGAATAGGACGAATCAGTTGATCATTGATTTTGTTTAGTAGATTAGCTTGGTTTTTAATGGTGAATTGGATTGATTTAGAATCAGCGTTGATCTATGGGTCAAGTCACGATCAACGAAAGGTGAATTCGGCCGTACATGTCTCTATCTTTAACTCCATAGAAGATATAATAAAAATTTTAAATGTATCGGATAGAGATTTTTATATTCTTTTATTTATATTGTATATTTGTTTTTTTCCTTTATTGATATATTCTTTAATATCAGTAATAACAGAAATTTTTCAAAAAAATAATATTTGGAAGTTTTTTTTTGTAAAGAAACTATTACTTCTGGTTGTCCAATTGTTACCAAAATTTAATCAGCTCTTCCCGGGAAAATCAGATTGAGGAAACTGCAGTTAAATATTTTTAAATCTTATAGTATTTGAGAGACCGAGACCGTGGTTCCAACATCCACACATCCATACATCGACACATCCATACATCCACATATATATATATATATATATATATATATATATATATATATATATATATATATATATAGTGACCTTAAAATGTGCTTATCCACTAAAATCTGAATATGCGATTTTTAGCATGATTCCAATACCTCTCTTAGCGAGAGGTAAACAGGTAGGTACTTAACATTACGTATTAGCATACCTATTAGAAACTTTTTTGTTCACTTGTGACTGCGTAGGATTTATAACAAACATAATACTATATTATCTGCCACTGACAAAAATAAAATATTTATTATTTCCAAAATGGGAACAAAATTTTGGCGGTCTATTACGTCCCTCCATACCGTAGGCAAGAAAGGTAATATTTTCGGTCCAAAAATTCGATAGTGAATTTTCAGTGAATAAGCACGAATTAGGATCCCTGCAACACGTTTTTACTATTATTTTTATAATGATGTCTTTGTGTGTGTCTGTGTCTGTGTGTGTGTGTGTGTGTGTGTGTGTGTGTGTGTGTGTGTGTGTGTGTATGTGTGTGTATGTGTGTGTATGTGTGCGTGGGTGAGCGTGTTGTGTGTGTATGTGTGTGTGTTTGTGTGTGTGTGTGCGTATCAAACAACCTAAGCTTTTTTTATAAAATATAAAATTTGATAAATTTTGGGTAAAATTGGACAACCGCAAGTGGTACTTTATATCAATTTTAGTATTTAAGACTCTTATCTCAAGGAGAACAACATACTAGATTTTGTCTAAAATTGATAAACCGGAAATGATACTTTACTTGAAGCCCTGAACGGATTTTCGTGAAAAATATATAATGATAATAATCCAAAACTTTTCAAATCTGGTATTTAAGACTTTTGTATTAAAGAGAACGACATATTAGATTTTTTCTAAATTTGATAAACCGGAAGTGGACCTTTACTGAAACAGATTTTCTTTAAAAAAAATTTTAAAATATGATCCAAAACTTCTCAAATTTGGTATTTCAAACAACATATTAGATTTTGACAGTATATGCTAAACTGGAAGTGGTACTTAATTTGGAGCTCTTAACGTATTTTTTTATATTTATACAATCATCCAGTTAACAAGCAACGATCAAGAATTTTTTTATTTTATTAGTTACTTTGTATTTATTATGAACTACATAATATGTTTTTTTACCTCCCGCTACCCTATCAATCAGAAAATTTTGAAATTTTGTATACCCATTCTACACTAATGTGGGAAGAGCTCATTAGTTTTTAGTGCATATCGGATAACCGGAAGTATCATTCTTACAAGTTTTTAACAGTTTTTCTTGTAAAAAATGAATTGAATATAATTTTTTAGCAACTTTTACTAATTAAAATTGAATATAATGGTACAATCTTCAATTCTACGATAATAATATTTAGTAAATAACTCTAAATAACTTTAAATATGAATATATAATATAATTTATTTTCATATATCGTCATGCCTATGCGTCAAACAAAAACATAATTTTAATAACACTTTTGACATATTTAAACAAATGTCACTGTCAGGAAGTAATTACATTAAAATTATTAATGAAACCGTGTTAAGGGGAATATAATACTAAAATATTTAATTCTAATGAAATTAAGGTTTGTAAAAATATAGTTATTTTCGTAACAAGTTATGAAATATACCAAATATCATGCGAGTGTAAATTGACGCACGACGCGTAGCGGAGTGCAAGTTAATACACACGAGCTAAGATATTTGAATTTCATACAAGTTATGAACATTATTTTTTAGACGAGCATAAATAAATTTTACTTTTTTTCAAAGCTGAAATTTAGGTTCAAACGTATGGACAGTTGACAAATGAATAATGTATACATATAGTCAGAAAATAGTGACATAGTAACCTAGCAACCGTGTCAACTATTACGATATGAAATATATCGTAACACTAATGTGATAAGTTAAACTTTCAGCGTTAGGATACTACGTTGATATGTTATACTTATCATAATGGTCGTCTAAAAATATATTTTCCATCATATATAAATATTAGATGTACAGGATGATCTGATTTAATTTTTTCTATTTTTGCAGCACTATAAATTAATATTAATTTACAAATACACGTACGGCGAAGAATTTACAAAGATTGCGTTTTAGAGCACCTATAAGTTGATGCTGATTTTTATAAGAATGTGTATGTGACGATTTTTCCTTAAAGTCTATTAAAATATCATCCAAAACTTCTCAAATTTGGTATTAAAAATTCATATAGGTGTAATTTGAAACAACATATTAGATTTTAACTATATATGATAAATCGGATGTTGTAATTTGGTGCTCTAACAGATTTTTGACGAAAAACAATAAAACATATTCCAAAATTTCGTATTACAGACTTTTCTATTTATTGGACAACAAACTAGAATTTACTTATAAACGATCAACCGGAGGTGATACTTTACTTAAAGCTCAATGCTATTTTAAACATGGAATTGGCGGGAGGTCATGTGCTGGTCACATCAATTTTTTTTAATAGACATTCAAGCCTATTCTGCAAAATAGTGGTTAATTTTTAACAACTGGTTACAAATTTTAGCCAATAGATATTGATGACAACTAAAAATCCGATTTTGTATTATATATCAACTACTTGACTATTTCGTTTTAACAGTTGTTAAAAAATAACGACTTAATTGTAAAGAAATACTAGGTACAAGTAGCGATAGTGGAAAATTCTGTATAAATGATGTGCAACAAAATTAATATAACATTCAAATATACCGAATTTTATCTCTCAACACCGTAGGTAAGAGAAGATACTATAGGAATCGTTCTAAAAATAGTCTATAAAATTTTAAGTGAATAAGCACGTTTTAAGGTCTCTAAAATCTATTTCTACAATGACGTATTTTTGTGTATGTTAGTTAAGTATGTGTGCGTGTAGTTTTTTTTTTTTATCTATTTAGGATGATGTCGCAAAGACTATAAGACTAGGAACCTATGAAACTACATATTCCGCATTTTAACATTAAGGGAAAGACCTGCTTAGTTTTAGGGACAATAGACCTTTTCAATTAAAAGATAGGATCTGCTCAGCTCATATTACGTCAACGAATGGTGGGAGTCATGGTTACGTGATTATCATATGGGAGTTTTGGTTATTTTTTTTCAAAATTTGGACTATAAAATGTGGGGAAAGTCTTTGACAACTTTAAAAAACTTTTCAATAGAAGAGTCAAAAACTTTTTTAAAAGCTAAAGTGCCAAACATTCACTGGTTTCTTCTGCTGTTACTGCTATTCCATTACTTGTTTGGAAGTATACTTTTTTTTTAGATAATCATATAACATAAACACATGAAAGTATAATTTAATCCGTATATGTATATACAATCATTGATCTTCTATTTATATAAAATCATTGCTATAATGAAAGAATATACAACTCGTTTGATATTAAATTTTTTATTACCATTTAATATATTAAAACGTCAAACAATGCGTAAAATTTATTAAAAATGTCTTTAATTTCACTTTATTAATTCTAAAGAACACAATAGAATGAAATAATAATTTGAATATTATATTTTATATGAACGAGGAAATTTTCCTGTTATTTTTTTCTTTTGTGTGAACCACGTACCACATATAATATGTAAAATAAATTTTAAAATTTATATTTTTGCTTTGAACTTTGAGTAAACTCTTTATACAGGAAAGCAACGGTTATATGGGACATGTACTTGCTATTGACTTTGCTTTGTTTTTAGAATTTTGTCAGAGAAACATGCTTCAATTGCATGTTACAGAGAGCAATGATGTTTTATAAACTGAATAATCATAAAATAAAACTATAACGACATCCCATAGTACATGGGAAAACACGTTAACAACAAAATATATTTATATTGTGGGTATTATATTACTGTGAGATTTCGCTTTATGTTCTGATTATTATTTCACTCTCAAGGTATTAAAAATTAAATATCTTGAACTAAAATTATTTTTCAAGTTAGCTTTCCGCTTTTGTTTATTCTTATGCACTTATAATATGTTCCTTTTGTTATACTATATTTTCAGAATATATCCTACATTAAAAATAATATAATTTATAGTGTGTACAGTTGTCATTTCAAGGGTAAAATAAACAGAAATTTATATTTTCGCGGTATTTTACGAAATAATGAAAGAAAAGTTGTATAGATGGATATACATATGTATATAAAAAATGTGTATTGGCAATACAATATTTCATTATAAAAGTAATAATTATAAACAAACAAAATATAAACATGCTGTAGTCTGCAGTCGAAGCTTCAACCATGATTACTATAGACAAGTAATAAGTAATGCAGTCACTTTGTTTTAAAACTCACCTGAGGTAAGAGGAAGAGGAAAAAGTGTATTACGGGTTTACTTGTTTTTACTAGTTTTACATAATTTATATTTTTCTTGAACTGCATAATGAATAAAAACAAAAGAAAATACTTTTTAATATAATAGTAACATTCTTTTCAATAGATTTGATCATATTTGATATAATGTGAGCAATTTTAATAGATATTTTTAGTGGAATACTCTTATAAGAAAAAAAAAAAAAAAAAACTGCCGGCAAGGTAGTAGTGGGTTCAGATCCCAGTGGCTGACATGATCTTTTCACAATTTATTTCAAATATATTGACGTTAACTCATTTTTAATATTAATGCCAGTTACTCAAAAAAAAAATAACAAACAAATTATCTATAAACACCAAAAAAACTGGTGTTAAATTGCCATAAACACTAAAAAAGAAGTAGAGCACAAATCTATAAGTATCTACTTTGAATTCTACCAAATGAGGCGTTTGTTTTCGCTTTTCACCATCACCACGAAGCGAAAATTTGGTAACATGCAAAATATTCGCCTGCAAACGTACAACTCAACGCTAATGTATTAAACTACATACATACAATCACTACTGGGTCTCGATATTGTATCTTTAAATTCTACTACAATTGAGATTTTCTCCACTTTTTCTCAGGATAAATTTCAAATTATTCTAGTCTGGTCTGAAACAGTAGAATTAGTGTCCTTGAATCTCTATAGTTTATGCTTGACATAGTTTGAAAAGTTGTGTTATAATCATATTTGTATTAATTTTCTTTTTTTTTTGTACCGTGGTTGTTAATATTGATAGGTAGGAACATTTGATTTCGCCTTCTCAAATGTGTGTTTAAAATTATTTTTTTAAATTCTTTATACATTACATTTGAATGTTTCGAGAGTATCCTAAAGCTCCCATCATCACTAAATAAAAAAAATCTGTTGTGGCCAACACAAGACCTCTCGCCATTTCCATATTAGGCTATATAAGTATTGTATTGCACTTCGCTTTCGAACCGTCGTTTTATAACAAAATATTATAGAACATTACCCAAATATTGTTTTTTTATTATATTTAACATGTCTTCTGCACACATATAATTCTAATTATATCTATTTTTCATTGTATGAGGAAGTTTCTAAATGTCAGAGATTGTTCCAATTCATTAACCAGATTGGCGGTATTTCTGATGGATATATGCATTTCCCACAATTTTACCTATAATTTCAAATATTTAATTAATAAAACAATAAGAAAAATTAAATATACTTCCCAGTAAAAGCTATCAGAATGTCACTAAAACTGTTGATTTTTGACACTGACATGTGTCATTTACAAATTATGTTATAAACATTGGAATTTGTCAACTGGTTTCCTTAGTGCCGTAGCCTCTGCGATTAGTTCACTGTATAAATTGTAGTGTCTTTATCTCTAAATCTATACAAGATATAATAAAATTTTTAAGTGTATTAGATGGAGAATTTTATGTTCTTCAATATTTAATAAAAAAAACCTCCCAAAAAATTATATTTAGAAGAATTTTTCTAAGAAACTACTACTTCCGGATGTTAAATTGTTACCAAAACCTTTTCAGCTCTTCCCAGGAATGTCAGATTGAGGAAACTGCAGTTAAATATTTTTTAAGTATTATAGTTTTTGTGACTACAACATCCAGACATACATACATATGTACATACATACACACACACACATACACACATCCACACACACACACACACACACACAGACATCATTTTAAAAATGTTATAATAGGATTCTAGGGACCTTAAATCGTGCTTATTCAATAAAATCTGGATATGCGAATTTTAGCATAAATCCAATACCTCTCTTAGCGAGAGGTAAAAATGTTATAATCTGAATCTAGGGACCTTAAATCGTGCTTATTCAATAAAATCTGGATATGCGAATTTTAGCATGAACCTCCCGCTATTTAATTTTTATTAATTACGGATTTACTAATGCTGCAAACTATTTCATGTTCCATTGCATATAACTATTGCTTATTTACTATTTTTTTTTAAAATGTCACTATTATTAATTTGAAGTGATTAGTTTTTTGACAGTGAAATTTACTGTCAGTTATATTCATTTGAAATATGAACTGTGTAACAAAGGAATTGTTTATCTTGGCTTCGGTACTTACAAAAAAATATTTTTAAATTTATCTGTAAAATATATAGAAAAAGTATTAATGCATAATTTTTAATTTTCATAATGACATAAATTGCGAAAAAATGAAATTTAATGGTATTTTTTTGAATAAAAACCATTATGAGCTTCAAGTAAAATGCCATTTCCGTTTTTCCGATATCTTAGAAAAATCCTTCTAAATATAATTTTTTGGGAGGTTTTTTTTTATTAAATATTGAAGAACATAAAATTCTCTCTCTCTCTCTCTCTCTCTCTCTATATATATATATATATATATATATATATATATATATATATATATATATATATATATATATATATATATATATATGTATATATGTGTGCAACGAAACGCGGAACATAGGAGTTTAACATAGGATTTTAAAAATGTGCGGAAATTGGCTCTCCTGTACATGTTAGAGCAAAAGTACAAGAATAAAAAGTTGTTTAAAATTAATTTTTGCTTTTAAAAATTCGTCAATTAATACAATAAAATATCTGCAGCACTAGGTATTTAGAAGGTGAAATATGACATTTTCGCCAAAAATCAGATAGCTATGGGAATAAAAAACAAAATTTCAATTGAGATCATTAGGTATACTTAAATATTTAATGCTGAATTATAATGTAAACGCAATGATTACGACAATAAGATTAATAATACTGAACTGAACTAACATTTTATATTTAAAATGATAAATTATCCTTAAATTTATGTCAAATAATTAATAATAAAATACATCACAAATTCTTCGGTACTAAACAAATCCATATAATGCACAAACGCACAGTAAAGTAAGTTATGGACTATAACAATGTAACAGAATGATTATAACAATTAACATCAATAATACTAAACTGAACTGTTAGAATAAGATTTTGTTCCACTTGTTTTATTTCCATGGCTATCTGACTTTTGGCGAAAATGTCATATTTTATTTTCTAAATATCTAGTACTGTAGATATTCTAGTGCATTAAATAAAGACTTTTTAAAAGTAAAAATTAATTTTAAACATATTTTTATTCTTGTATTTTTTCTCTAAAATGTACAGGAGAGCCAATTTCTGCACATTTTTAAAATCCTATGTTAAACTCCTATGTTCCGCGTTTCGTTGCACACCCTGTATATATATATATATATATATATCGTGAAAATGTTAAAGTTGGATTCTAGGGACCTTAAAACGTGGTCATTTACTAAAATCTCGATATGTGATTTTTAGCACGATCCCTATACTTCCCTTACCAAGGGTAACGGGAGGTAAAAAGACTAAAATTGAATTGTTTTATAGTTTGCTTTATTTAAACATACCTTGAGAAGGCGACATCAAATTTTTTACCTATCATATTTGTATTTATTATTCTTTCACAATTCTAGTAGAATTTCAAATCCAGCAGAAGTTAAAGTTGCAATTCAGGCCTAGTACTCCAAGTTTTTGCATTCTGATTTAAGTTTGCAACTAGTAATACATCTTGTAGGGGCATAATTCGTTTTTCCGTAACTCATATCGTTGGCTGCAAATCACTGATTCACGATATTTTTATGGCATGGCATTGGGTTTTGACACATTTTGGAACTTTTCTTTTTCCCGAGGAAATAAGAGGTTTAAAAAATCCGCTCAATTATGAAATATATACTAAAATGACCAGAGAATATATGGTCCAAATTTGAACACCCAATCATTATACTTAAGACAGTTGTGGATAACACAAAGCCCAAAAGGGTATTTCTTAGATATTATGGTAGAAAGTAATGAAACACATACATAATTTCTACATTATAACAAAATTAATGAATAAAACATTTCCCACACCACTCCATCCCACCCTCAACCCTCTAGAAGAAATAAAATAACGATTATTTTAATTTTTGAATTTTATTATTATTAATATAATTTGAGCGATAATTTAATCATCTACAATTACCATAAGAATGATGATTGGGAATTCAAATTTTGTCCAAATATTTTCTGGTCATTCTATTATATATTTCAATATTGAGTGGATTTTTAACTTCTCATTGCCCCAGAAAAAAGAAAGTTCCAAAATGTGTCAAAACCCAATATCATTTAAATGGAAGAAAATCGAGTGCTTTTAGGCACGTTCAAATATAAATATTAAGCACTCATTGCTAGCACATTTTTTTCAATTAAGTATATAGAATCACTTTAGGGGCTGCCCAGTTAAAATTAGAATTCATCCCTTTTAAGGTCCAATCTAATGCACACGTTAATTCAAAAAATTACAATTCACATAAGCTCACAAAAAATTATTTTGCGTCTAGTGCCGCTCTCTCTATGTTAAGCCGCGAACTTTTTAATCCACCCTCCTAGTTCTCTATATCTAGTATAGAATTATCGATTCAAACAAAAGGATCATTATTGTAAATTATGGAATTAGTTGATGTCATTATTTCTCTACATCTTGGACTACTTTCGTATTATCTTTTACTATACACTTTATCCATGTTTAACTGTCTAGTTTGTGAGTTCCATGATGAACTGTCGTGGCAAAAGAAATCTTTCCCATTTGTTTCACGAAACTTGTTAATAGGAAAAAGAGTAAAAGAGACATATTTACTGTTCAAAAATTAGGGATCATAATTTATGTCCCAAATTTAACTTTACATACAGTAGATAAATCAATCCTCTTCTGCTAGTAATATTAGATGGAGTAAATCTTTTTGAGAAAATAGAATAATCGTAACTACTTTTAAAATAAAAGCCAGTCATTGTTGATTTGAGCTGGGCTAGCATAGCATGCATGTTGCACGGCATCGTCGCCGCTACCGCAACTGCCACTACCGCCGCTGCCACTACCGCCGCGACGCCACGACGCGTGTGCGTGCGGCAGAGAGAGACGGCCAGAGCGACGGCTGAAAGCCGAAAGCCCCCTGTCCAATGACAGAGTAAAGCCCGCTAAGCCAGGGTTAGGGAAGAAAGACTGCTAATAGAGCTTTCCCAGAGCTTTTACCATCGCGCTGAAACCCAATTCATGATCCAATAACAAAAGACAACGATATTACCGGCCGCTCGCAGAGTGGACAAAGGCTCCGAGACGCTCCTGCGACGCCGACACTGTTGTTGACATTGATGCTCTTCGTTTCATTGTGCGGAACGCAGTTTAGAGCTGATTTCGTATAATATGCATCTCACTATCATCACTATATTGTATAAATTTTAATTCATGGTTAACAAATATATTGTTAGGATGCTTAAATTTAAATATTATAATATTGCATATTTTCCTATTATGAATGTGTAAAATCTTAGATAATGGTTGCGGTACATATAGTTTCAAAAAGGTAATTCAAATTGTGAAATTATAAATAAATATATCCTATGGTTAATTTACCATTGCTGATTGTGTCAATCTACGTGTATCTACATATACTTTTTTTATAAATTTTATTAACGATAATATATTGTTCAGTAGAAGGCGTTGTCTAGGGTTCATTTAAAGGCATAATGCACTAGAGAAGCACTTTTTATGTTAGTTGTTATTTTAAAGAAAGCATTGATTGTTGTTTTATTTACTTACCTCCTCGCCCCTGATCGGTAAGTACTCATAATCACTTACCGAGAAGTAATTTGGAAATAAAACTTATTGCCTTGGAAACCTTATCGGTAATCTTCAATAAACACCCGATCGTACAAAAAAAAAAATTATAAGTATAATACAATCAATATTTCTATCGCTTTTTCAAGCTAATTGGTAACAGATATGAATAAGAAAATTTCCCTCATTTCACTTTTTGAAACACTTTTATTAATCCACCTGTATTATGTGTGTTTTCTAAAATGAAAATGTAATAGCATGAAACATTATTTCGTTTTGAAAAGAACTATTATGCACAACTATAATACCTAAATATTATTTCACATTATGTTAGGCTCCAAGACCAATATAGTTCAGTGAGCGATAAAGGAAAACAGCCACAAGGCGTTATGGATTTATTTAAAATTACAATAACTGACACTTATTTGTTAACTTTCTAAACTTACCGAAACATAACCTAACCTAACGCATGAAACTGACGCCTTGGTCAGTAAGTATTTTAAATACTGTATTTACTAGTTTTATAAACATACCTTAACTAACATAACCTAACGATATACGAATATAAATAATAAATTATATGTTTCTTAATTCCCAAGAATTTCGCTCCTCTCTTCGCTCCTATTGAAAAGGTTCAGTTCTACACTTGTATAGTATAAGTCACCAGAAGTCGAAGGATCGTAATAAACCGTTTAAACACAAATTACGTTCTCAAAGAAACCTTAAATTCTATCAGCCATAAATAAAAAGAGAAACACTGTCACTGTTTTCAAATTTGGCACAGAGTTGGACTCTGTCCTAACCAAAATAAGAAATAAAATAGAAATTGAATTAAACAACTGCCAATTGTTTATATATGTTATATACAGTTGGGTGCCAAAGTTTTGAGTCACATACATTTTTACACTATATCATATATAATAATAATAATAATAATAATAAAATAATAATAATAATAGAATTTGAGAAACCTTCCCTCCGACATCCACACATACATACACATCATTGTAAAAATGTTAAAATCGGATTCTAGTGACCTTAAAATGTGATTATTCAATAAAATCTGGATATATGATTTTTAACATGAGTCCAATACCTTTCTTAGCGAGAGGTAGAAAATGGTATAATCTTTTTGGACTTGCGATTTTCTGTTTTATATTTATTATTTCATTGACATATTTCTTGAAGCATTCATTGCAGCACACCGGCGAGGCATATTGATTTGATTAAATTTGTAATAGGGTCTTGTGGTAAATTTTGCTATTCATTTTCCAAATGGTTCCATAATTCACCCTTGTTGCAGTGTTTTTCTTTACCCACGCATATTTTTAAGTCTTGCCATAAATTCTCTATTAGATTTAAATCCGGAGAATTGGCATGGCATTCGAAGTTCTTTTTATCTACTTAAAAATTCCTTTATTAGTTTTGAACTATGTTTAGGGTAGTTCTGTTGAAAAATCTATCCCCGTGGCATATTTTTCTTACATAAAATAGCATATTCTTAGTTAAAGCATCCATTGTACTTTTAAACTGGACTAAACCGTCATGAGAACATGTACAGCATAAAAGCACATTCCTTCTGCCATGCCTAACTATAGGGATTTGGTATCTATATATAGAATTGTATCTTGCACTTGTTGATCACCGAAAATACCTTGTACCATCATTTTCAAACAAAATCTAATTTTGATTCATTCGAAAATAATACTTTTCACTAGTCGACTTCATTCCAATGTTGACATATTTTGCAACATTTAGTCTCGCCTTTTTATTTCTTCTACCGGCTAAAAGATTTTTTAAAAAAGTCCAATACGTTCTTCATCTGAAGACTTCGAGACACTGTACTTCGGCTGACGTTGGGAAGGTTTTCTATTCGAATTTCTTTTGAAATATCCACAGTAGTTTTCCTGGATCTGTTATAGATTTTAGTTTACTTATATTATTTATTCGCTTTGTTGGTTTAAGGCGTCTATCGCATCTACCTGATGATTTTATCTATTTATATTTGGTAATAATTATATTTACTTATGCTCTTAACAATCTTTAGCAAGCCAGATATCTCGGGAGAACTCTTTCCTTGTCGAAAAATATTTATTAGGGATTCTCGTAACTGAAGGTGATTGTGTTTTACCGTTTTGATAGACAGTCTATATTTAATTTAATTTCGGAATCTGAATTTCAATAAAATAACATATAAACTGTCAGCTACAGCTACAACGTGGCGCATTATTTATGAACTCGATCAATTTCGTTTGAGCGTATAAAATACAATGTACACACAGGGTTATCGAAAAAGAAGTTACCACTTATATGGTACTACATAATTTTTAATTTTCTTTTGTTGCGGACTAGATATGGCCACCCGACTTAATTTGGAAGAGAGAAGGAAGGTAGCAGCTTGGATGGAAGTGTTTGGATCACCCTCAATAGTACATTGCATATATTATTATTATTATTATTATCATTCAGAAAATTCTCAAACCTTGTATTGCTATCCTATTCTAATATTAACCGGAAATGGCACTTTACCTGAAGCTCATAATGATTTTTCTTCAAAAAATACCATTAAATGCCATTTTTTCGCATTTTGTCTTATGAAAATTAAAGATTATTGAATTTTCTACAAGAATACATTAATACTTTTTCTATATATTTTACAGATAAATTTAAAAATATTTTTTGTTATTAGTCCCGAAGCCTAAGATAAACAATTCCTTTGTTACACAGTTCATATTTCAAATGAATGTAACTGACAGTAAATGTCACTGTCAAAAAACTAATCACTTCAAATTAATAATAGTATAGGCGTATATTTAATAATCTTAATCTTTTATTTATCTTCAAATTCACAATTATACAAAACAACTTGACAAATTTACATAAGAATAATTCATTCAATTAAAAACAATTATTTCTAAAGCTTCTAGTTTAAAAAAAATAAAAATACATATCATGGCTTTTTTGCAAATAAAATAATTCTACAGTTTCGGCCATTCTGACTTATGGTCGACCCGACCATAAATAAATTGACGTATTTTAAAACTTTTGATCCAGGCAGTTGGTGTTGGCGGATGCGGCGGTAACTGATTTTTCAGTATTTTGACTCGTTCTAATGTTCGCTGTAGTTTGGATTCCTCTATTGTCCGTCTTTCTTCTAATATGTGTCATTTTCGCGTCCCTCTAACTCTTCTTGAAACTGTACAATATTTCTTTCATATTTATTTATCATGTCTTCCAGATTTTGTTTCAGAATTTCAATTTCCTGAAGGAGCTGTGTTTTATCATCGTCGAATTCTATGTCTTGATGCAGGGGAATACTTTGATGTTCAAGTATATTTCTCTTTTTTGTTGCGCCATCAGCTTCATGTCTAAGTTGTATGGCCTGCTCATGACGTTTTTCCTCTGCTGCTTGAAGCTCCTTCAACTTTTCGCTCATTAGTTTCGGCATCCGAACCATTTGTTCGTTGTTGTTTTTCAAATCTCTTATTTCCTTTTCGAGTTTTTACATTTTTCTTCAAGGTTTCTCAGCTGCTCCGTCGCCTGGAACTTAACTTCACCAAGTTCCTTCTGTAGCCTGGCATTCTGCGCATTTAGTTCTTTGATGTTTTTTCGAAGTTTTTCAAGCTCTTTTCCTTCGGATTCCCTGTCGGTGATTTCGCTTGCTTCTGTAAGAGTCTTATATCGTTTTCCTTTTATTACTAATATAGAAGCAGTAGATTTCTCGCTTCTTTGCTTCTTTGGGCAGTTTCGGAAGTTGTGTCCATGTTCTCCACACGAAAACCAAGAACCTCGTTCTCGTTTAGGTTGCTCACATGAAGAGGCGTAGTGTCCCTCTTGATTGCATTTATAGCATCTGATGAAGTTCTCTGTCTTCTGTCTAATTGCTTTTGCTGGTCGGAAGTATGTAGCACTCTTCTTTAACATAACGGCGGCGACTGGATCTCGAGACGAACGTCTGATTTCATTTTGTGAAATAAGATTCATGAATTCTAGGAATTCATTACGTTTGACATGTTTGGCAGCGATAGCTTGTGTTTGCAAAACTTATTGCAGAATTTTAATTTATCGTAGAAGTATTCAGAGAATTTCTCTCCTACCTTCCATCTCCTGGATTCCATTTTTCTTACTCGACTGACATGACTTTCATAATTACAGAACAGCATTTTCATTTCTTTCTTTAACTGTTCCCACGTTTTATTAATCATGCCTGGTGAACACTCGTACCAATCTTTCGCCCGACTTCTAAACTGTTTCGTAGCAAGCACTTTAATAATTTTATCATTAATATCATAAGCAGTACGGATTTCATCCACTCATCGTCTGATTCTCCAGTAAATTCAGGAATTTGAGCTCCAATATCATTATAACTTAGTGACATTTGTCTTTCTTCTGGTTGAACTCTTGTAGATTGTAGAATGGCACGCGTCGTAGCGGCTATAATATCTTCAATATTCAAAATTAGTATATTAGTTTCAGGACCGCTAACACTAGTTGTATTCTCATTATCTTCATTCATTTTGGGATCTAACTAATTTATGCGTTTTTTTCAGGTCAATCCCACTTCTGATAAAACTATAGGCATATATTTAATAATCTTAATCTTTTATTTATCTTCAAATTCACAATTATACAAAACAACTTGACATAAATTTACATAAGAATAATTCATTCAATTAAAAACAATTATTTCTAAAGCTTCTAGTTTAAAAAAAATTAAAATACATATCATGGCTACTTCGCAAATAAAATAATTCTACAATAGTGACATTTTAAAAAGAAAATAGTAAATAAAGCAATAGTTTTCTGCAATGGAACAGTTTGCAGCGTTAGTAAATACGTAGGTATGTATTTAAATTAATAAAAATTAAATAGCTGGAGGTTTTGTGTTGGCCACATCTGATTGTTATAATATAACCACTCATTAAACAAAATATACTTTTAAATATTAAAAATAATGCAATAAGATGTTGATACCTGCAATAACATCCCCGAAGACTTGGAACATTTTCCCCGCGGGGATAAGGGAACAGCGTTGTCCGTTCCCCTAATCAGACTGGAATCTCTTGTATACATCCAGATAGCCATGATCAAAGATTCAAATTGAAAGCGATTCAACGTAATTCAAACTTTTGATGTCGCCAGTTCTTAGTTAGTTAAAGTTGGCGACGGTACGCGTCGCTGAAAAGATGTATCATCTTGAGTAATCACTTTAATATATGCGCGCGAAACGAAGATTCTTCTCTGAAACAGTGGCGTCGTGAATTTCACCAAAACGAATTTTCATAAAAATTACAATTTGAAAGTTTATACAAGTAGGTATTAATACTACGTAAACGTAACGTACTATTAGATATTTTTAAACTTGTATAATTAAGTTTACAATTAAAATTACAATAGTGTATGTACCTATAGGGTCGTTTACCAATGTGAACATACAGGATGTTAAAAAAATAAGTGTAACAAATTTTGAGGACATATAGTACAGATCAAAATGAGTAAAAAAGCTTAATCGACATGGGTCTGATTTGCAACTGTTTCCAAGAAAGAAGCCATTTTGTATTATAGTGATCGAACAAAATTTTGTCTGTCAGTAAATACACTATAAAAAACAAAAAAAAATACATGAAACATTTTTTTCAATTTCTGATAATTACGAAGTTATTTAAAAATTAAATATTGGCCAAGGTCGCCACATTTAACTTAGTACAATTATTTGTTCTTTTTTTTTGAAAAACAAAAGCACATCTAAGATGACCTCTAATAGGTCAACAAAAAGTCTCATTTAATCGAATCCGAAACTTTTATAGTTTTCGAGACAGCAAAGGTAAACCCCGTAAAAACTCATTTTTCATTGCCTTATGTCTCGGAAACTATTGAAGATCGGACCCATGTTGATTAAGCATTTTAGTCAGTACTGTATGTCCTCAAAATTTGTTACACTTGTTTTCAACACCTGTATTTATAAATTTCACTGAATATGTAAAATAATTCCAATAAATTTAAAGTTACTTCAAAACAAGTGAAATATTATTTCAAAAACAAGCATACTAAAAATAAGAGGCGGTACAGTATTAAATTTAATTAAATTAAATTAAAAATAAATTAATATTTGAAATAAAAATATTGAATTATTTGATAACTTAAAAATCAGGCGATTCTCAAAATTTTGATTAGTAAAAACCACTTATTTTAAATATTCTGAGCTTAATTTACATTATAGAATATTAACTATTTAAAAAATATATATTGCCACATTCCATTGTTGAAAGCAATGCTGCAGTTTTTTTTTTGTATTTTATAAGTTTTGCCGATTTTTCTATATCTGCATCTCAGTCTCTAATGTGGATCCTTTTAGCACAGATTTAAATTTTGGGAATAAAAGAAAGTCACATGGCATTACTAGGTCAGGTGAGTATGCTTAATGTATATACCAACACCGTGATTTTGTGTTACGTCAAAAATGTCTTGACAGACAGGGCGTTGTGTTCCGGCGCATTGTTTTCATGGAGAATCTTCAGTTCTTTTTCTTCTCACCTGTGCATAGAGGGTTATCAAAAACTCCTGTAGTGTACCTGTTGACGAACTACCCTTCAGGCGACCAATCCACGTGAACAATCGTTCGAGGCAGTAATCATTTGTGATCTCTTTTCTTCCTTTTTTAAACCTTCTATATAATCTGATCTAAAACTTGGGTAAGTACTACATAAACACTCATCACCAAAAACTTTATTCAACAAATTCTTCGTTTCTGTAGCGGATTTTTCAAGTTTCGCACAGAAATTCAAAAAGACGCTAATATGATTACGGTGGAGTACAAGAAAGCGGTCCACTTCAATGCTAATGCTCAGCGGTTTGCCTAATTATGTTGAAATTTGAACGGCGAATGGAGGGTAGATGACAAATTAATAAGACGCGTCTTGCAATGTTGCCAAATTTACAGGGAAGCCCCAAAAAATCTAGCTATTTTATTGCCACACCTCTGTTTTTCTCTATTCATAATAAAACACACAATAAAATTCAAGAGGGGCCAATATGTTTAAATTTTAAACATAATTTTTTACTTTTCAGAGACAGTAATGTTTTTTTTTTCAGATATATTTAATTTTAAAAAGATTTTTATCAATATGCGCAGAACATAGCTAATCCAAGTAAAAAAGTTGTATTCTATTTATTAATTTAATTAAAATTTATTTTCTGAATATTTATATTTACTTACTTCATAATTTTAAGTGAGTAAAATATTGTCGACGTTACACTCATAGAATGTGTAGAGTATTTCAATATGAGTTACGTGTACAGAAACTTGGTTTCGAATCTCATTGAACAACAATACCTAATAGGTATTACACTCCACAATATCTTAGTTACTGGTCTAAACACCTATTGTCATTATCGATACCAGCAAATGGTAAAATGTTTAATACCATATTTAATTGAAAATGTTACCGTTAGTAAATATGAAAAATATTGTCATCCCCGCTAATGGTTATCTGCCGTCGTCGACTAGTAGAGAAAAGCGGAAGAAATGAATACGACAGCAAATGATGTTTGGGCGATCCAAATCCGACAGAGCGCGACAATCTTCATCTTGGTTGACTTCCTTTCAATGAAAGGAATATATATTAATTCATTCGCACATAGTAGTCATTTAAAATAAACTCTCCGCTCGCTGCTATCTCAACATCTGGTCGCCTTGAGAACTTTCCTTTGCTGAAATTTTCTGCTAATCTGGAAATTAAAATAAGTTGCATAGCAAATAATTTTGAAATTTAAGTACACCAAAATTTTGTATGTACAAGACAATGATAAATTATAATGGATCAAACAAAAACCAGTAATAGAATATAATATAATTAATAAAAGAAAAAAAAAAGTTGCAGTAATTATTAAATTTAGTTGCACAAAGCCATTGAGATGTGTTGAAGTTGAAATTCATTGTTTTTGTTAAATATTTATTGGACTAATAATCAAGCGTGTGTTTCTTGTTTTGAAATTATGCATATACAAAATGTTTCAAAATTGAACTAGAAAACTTGAAATTTAAATAAATGAACTTAAATAGACAAATATTTGTTTCGTATCATTGACATTTATCTTAAATAGTTCGTATTATGAAACTATATTCTCTTAGATGAAATAAACAATTTATTTCTAGATATAATTGGAAAATAATTTCTTGTCATTAGAGGATTAAACGTAGCAGATTCTTTTGATAAAGAAAATTTTCATTAGAGAGGAATTTACACAACCTTCCTGAACTGAACACACTATACAAACCATTTCGTAAATGCAGAAAATGAAAATATTGAAAACAGGTTCACGAATTTCTTTATTTTACCCACTTTCTGACTGGGGCGATTTCTGATTTTAATATAACACTGTAAATTTCGATATGTAGTTTTAATGAAATAAAATTATTAGTAGTACCTAAGTGAATACTGGCGTATATTCTAATATTGCTACTAGTATTTCATTTTTTATATAAATAGCTTTATGAAACAAAATTTAGTAAATGTCACAGAAAATACCGGTAATTTGCTGGTATCTACCACAGTATTTATTTATGATACAGGGCACAGGTCTTTAATTAATGTTTACTCGAGCAAAAAAGCGTAAATTCAGAATTTTATTCAATAAATATGTATAAAGTTTCACTGGACAGATAATATTTCAAAATAAGAATAACAGTTTCCTGTCACGATTTCTTTTGTTCACCTTATATGTATACGTACAGGTGTCTCAGATAATGCGTGCAAACGATATTTTTATTTCTTTATTCTCAATGTTATTTTCTTAATAATTGATAAATCAAATGTTTACCTAAACCTACTTTAAATATTTATCTTGAATTATATATCAAAACTAACTATAATACCATAATATATTATATGAAGAGTATCCAACATAGTTCTGCGGATACGTAATGGATAAAAATAAAACAAAAAAAGCAGACTATTACAAGTTGTTTGATTTTTCTTATTTATTCATCAGGTAGATTTTTTATCTTAGCATGTTATTGTAATGTTAAAATATGTATTATCATTTATGGAAACTATGATCTTTTGAGATTACAATATGTGAATCTCTTTGTAAGCTTTTTGATTAGTGAGTGGAATGTTTGGAAATGTATATATTTGAAGGATTTTAAGAAGAATAAAATATTCCTTTTGAAGTGATATATGCGGCTTTCGTTGGAATAGGCTTTTACATTTATGAGGCAATATATGAACTCATCTTTTATTCATCGGAATACGACCACAATATTTAAATGGAAACATATACGAAATATTTTTATGTTATCAAAAGATTTTTCGATCTGTAAAAGCTCGTTTTTCAAATCCACCAGTTAATATGTGTACTTACATTGGGTGAGCCAATGAGTTCTGGCGACTTTTTCATAAGGAAATATAATATTAGTATCCATAATTGAGTCGAACAAAAACAAATATATTTTATGACATTTGTTTACTAGTACATACATATATTAAATATGTATACGTTTTAAAAATATGGGAATATATGTCATTTACAAAACTTGTTTTGCCTGATCTTACGGCACTAGAATATTAGTTATAAGGTTTTTTATGAAGTACCGTATTTATCTCAAGAAAATTAACCCTCATGCATACAGTTGAAAATTTTAAAAATAACATTACTGAAGAAATCACAGTGATAAATAATGAACCTTTGCAAGACGTACTCGGTCAACTGGGCGATGAACAATTGGGCGATGATCAACTGAGCGGGCACACATTCACTTTATGGGATGCGAATATCGTATGTAACCAATATGTTTTTGAGCAATGGTAAAGTGGGCCATGGTTAAATGGACTACACTCATCTGTGTATTAGAAAATTTAAATTTTTGCACACTTAGCAGGCACGTCGCCTATGTTCCTACATTCAAGAATAGATTTAATGCAGCGCTGTCCTAAGTACCTAAATAACCTTATTTTTAAAACTTAAGTAAATATAAATAAAACACATATAATACAATTTATTTGTGTTTGTATGATCAAATTACAGGTACTAATTTTAATTACATTCTCTATAATCCATTGGTTTATCCTATATTTCCAGTTCAACTGATCAATGAATGTATATTCATATATTTGTCAAATATATGTAAATATTGGCCGCTGATATTGTTGCTAAAAGAAGAGAAAAATGAAACAATACATTTCATTTGAGAATTTTACATAAGAAGACGGCTGTAAAAGGTGTACGAAAGGCGTATTTGTTGGGCAAATGAAGATAATAGGTAGTTCTTTGATAAGCTCAATGCTGTAGAAAAGGAATGAGTTTAAATGCTCCAATTATTAAACTCAATATCATGATAATAATAAATAGTAATTCTATTTTCGAATCATTTTCAGCAATAGTCTAGAATTCAAATTTATCAAAAATAATAATAGCTCATACATATGTAATAGAAATAATCTGAAATGAAAATTGTATTCACTAATCGTATGAAGTAAGTACTTGCTTGGGTTTCATACCTACTACAGTTGAACAAAATGTACAATACCTAATATAAGGAAATGAAGATGATAAAGACAAATACTATGCCATGCCAGAGCGGGATTCGAACAAGGAACCATTGGATAGCGAAGCAATGTTGTTTCTCTTACGATAGCTTGGTCAGCAATAAATATATTATTATTATTATCATTGTTATTATTATTATCATTATTATAATTATTATTATCGTTATTATTATTATTGTTGTTATTATTATCATTATTATTATTATCGTTATTATTAATAATTGACATTATTATTATATTGTTATTATTACTATTTTTTTTATTATTATTATTATTATTATTATTATTATTATTATTATTATTATTATTACGTCCATTTTTCAAGCCGAACCTACATTTCAATAATTTATATCTGAAAATGCTCGTTGAGTTTGTGTGCACCTAATTCCTGAATTTAAATTTAAATGTAAAAACGTGGAAGCAATGAGCTTGTTAACACGACAGCTAATTGTAGCATCGTGGGCCGTGCTCGTCCGGGACTTGCGAATTATTCAGTACACCAATGGAATGGTAATCAGGCGTCGTAATTTCCCTAAAGAAATCACGTCGCCGCAAATAAAATCATCGTATTGGAAACCGCGCCGTCGTTGCAAGTTGTTGTTTCCGATTTGTTCGCAAACCAAACACGTTTTAAATTACATAGCCGTCACCGAACGCTGAACTTGCAAATTTGATTTCGTTGTGATATACCTACCTGTACAGACGTGAGAAGACTCTAAATGCTACAACATCATCTATAAACAACAACAGTGTTTATTTATTTATTTATTTATCCATACAATGCCCAACAGGTAAAAACCCAGTAAGAGGGTAGGAAAAAAAAATACATGAAATACATTACATAAATATAAGTAAATGTCTGCACGATCAATGAATAAAATTTATTAAAAAGAACAACATGCAACTATGTCACTGTATGTGTTTAAGAAGATTTATAAATTTTTGGGGGAGTAACGGAATACGTCAACATTTGAAAATTTGTTTGAATAAATGTGACATATTCGGTATATAGGAGAAAGAGATAAGGCATTATTGCGTGGAGTAGGAAGATAGAAGGTTTGAAAATAGCGAGTGTGTATGAAAGGATTGTAGAAGGGAAGTAGATTTAAGCAGGTGGGATCATCTATATCACCATGGATTAGTTTAGAGAGATGATGCACAAGTTGGAAGTCGCGACGCTCAATTAAGCTATGTATTTTAAATGTTCGTAACAACTCTAAGTAGTTATATGAATTGTCCGGATAACTTCTGTTAATTTTGAAATATATATATTTTAAGAACTTTTTTTGGATGGATTCAATGTGGTCCTGATGATTTTCGTAAATGGGATTCCAGATAATGGAGCAGTACTCTAGTTTGGAGAGGATAAAGGCATAATAAAGTGAGAAAATAGCAGTAACATCACGGAACGAACGAGTTGTACGAATAATAAAACCTAGCATACGGAGGAATGAATTGCAAATACGATTAATATATTACAATATTACAAAAGTGAGCTTAGAGTCAAACGTGACGCCTAGATCATCAAAAGAAGAGCAACGAACTAGAGGAAGGTTATTAATGCTATAAGAAAAGAAAAGAGGTGAAGATTTCCTAGTATAAGAAATGACTGAACATTTATTTAAATTTAAGCTCAAGTTATTTATTGAACACCAACTAGATAAATTATTAAGATCGTTTTGAAGAACTTGAGAATCAATAACGGAAGAAACTGGATAGAATCTATCAGATCTGTAGACATTATAAAAAGAAAAATAATGTCATTTAGATGTAGCTAAATTCTACTAAGGAGATTCCATTAGTGATGCCACCAATAAAGTTTACAAAACACTACAGAGAGTACTATAAGAACGGTAAATATGTGGCTCTTAATCTCACTACCACAAAGTGCACCAAAACTAGAATTATTACTCAAATAATTCATGTGCGGAATATGTGAACGCATCAAGGCGCAAATATGTATGTACTCTTACTGCCCTGGCGAGAAATAAAACTACAACGTAGAAAGACAAATGTATCAAATAGCGCAAAGATTAATCTTCTCCTTATAGTTTCAATTATACACAAAGTTATAAATATACCAAATTGACACTAAGAGTATAATGTTTTCAAGATTACTTACTGTAATATGAAAAGTCTATGTATGTATCAAAATATAGAAGGTAGAGATCGCAAATACATACATTAAGGTGGAGGTGGCTTTGTTTAGACGATCAAATAAATTAAACTTTTATTTGTAAAGTATTTACAACATAATTTTTGATCAAATGGTTACGTTCTACACGTTCAAGTTATATGAACATTATTTGTTTGTAAGTGTAGGCATATTTACTGTAAGGCCCGGTATTTCAATCCCCTAAACCAAAAATTGGGCATTGAAATTATTATTTAAATTGCAATAACTTTATGTTAGGTATGTCATTTTTCGATACGATATTATTTTATTTGGTAGGAAGTTATATATATCAGCCACTTTGTTAGGAAATTGAAAAACAAGGCCATAAGAGTATGAAATTGTAGGTTAGGAAGCATTGATATTTTTAAATATACATGATTACATTTTACTTTGGTTTGACATTTCAGCTGTGCTTTTGACATATGGTTTGTCTCTTGTGTGAAATATTGCTTTCATATTTACTTTTCAGAATATATTATGAAATTTATTGCAGTAAGCATCAATTTCAACTACGTCTTCGCGAAAGAAATTATGTTTACATCTAAATGTTACTACATTTAAATTTTGTGACAAATTTATAGCCATACGATACAAAAAAGACATGATATTTAGTCAAAAACGTGTCAAAACAAATACAAATATGACATTTATAAGAAAAAAATCTTTGTCAACATTACAAAACCCAGTGTATGCAATTTAGGATAAAATAATTCCTAGAAGTAAATGAAATTTGCTCGAAGTTTTGAAATTCGAATGTTCAAATTATTTGAACGTGTAATTTTCCATAATCTTATACGAGTAGTACTTATAATAAGTTTGTAAAAATTGATGTATATCTTTGTTCGTTTAAAGTCTAAAGTCTCCTTTATTGTATCTATAGGTAAATTAGATTTTTTTAATTTTATACAAATTTATGACTGCCTTCTCTGTTACTTTGAAATACGCTAAAATTGTAAAATAATCAATAAAAACAAATGTAAATCCTGTAATTATCATATTTTATTCAGTGTTTCCAATTATTATTGGTTATTAGCTACTATTGTTGCTAATATTATTACAAAATTGGAAAAATTATGTTTAATTCAGTAAAATACTTTGATCTTTCAGGTACATTAAGTTGAACTGAGTGCAAGATTTGGCTTAATATTTTAACAAGCGCGCACATATTTAATTTAATGAAAATAATAAATAAGCAAATGATTAGAGTAGTTTTCCATAATAAATAAATAATTGCTTTCTCCAAGTTGATGACATTTGTCATTTGAGAAAAAGTATAAAATATTTCAGTGTTACGACGAGTTACTCTCAAAGTATATAAATAAAAATATATGAATGTTATAAAAGAGGAATATCATACACGTTATGGTAGCGAACGTTTAAATATTATTAAGGAGTTGTTTTGGAAACGCCTGGTATCCGTACGGTGATTGTCGAGTTACATATTAGGGGTTTTTATGTGTGCTAGCTCTTCGCAATTGCACACTGCCGGAGTAACATAACCAGCGCCACCACGGTGATTTTTCTCTTGGCCGACTACAAACGCTATTAGGGTTTAAGGTAGTAAATACAGTGGGGCCCTATTAACAGTAACTACCCTATTTGGAGCACCCCAGGAGAAAGCAGTTTTGATATCATCTTGCCACCGGAACATGTGACATTTTATGAATTCTTCGCTCATAAAAGCAACCAACTCGGTTTTTGTAGATTTATGGAATGAAATGTTCATTCCTACTTCAGTTATTTTTCGTAATAAAATTTTTGAGTGACATAAACGTAAAACAGCGAATTGCGGCTATACTTTTTGCAATTATTAAACTTTCTTTTATAAATAAATATTATTTTACATGGAAGCAGGTTTATTCTATTACATTATAATTTACAGGGATTTGCATTGTGATACGATTTATGTGTGATTTGGAATAAATCAAATAACCAATAATTAATAACTAAGTACATCTCAACAATATCATTTCATTGAACTCTTTCATTCTAAAATAAATTATAAACTGATTGATTTGATACTGCATTAAAACAATATACAATATATTTAAATGTTTTACGTTAGGTACTTTTTTATAATTAAAATTTTTTTTTGCACATTTTCTATACAAAAAATCTTATAAATAATAACTTTTTCTATCATTTTCAGTAAAGCTTTTCATTTTCTTTTTATAACCTTTTAACTTACTATATTCGTGTGAGCATACCTGCCCAGTGGAATTTTATTTAAATTTAATTACATCTTCATTCTATTTATAATGAAACATATTACAACAATTTTTGTTCATTGTAACGAACTGTTAAATTACCATATTCCGAGTAAATTTTTAGTTTAATATGTAGTTACTTGTGAATTTTAATTTTAAATTTTAAAAATCGAACTTAAATAGCACAATTTTCTGCTTTACAATAACATCAGATATACACTGAATTTTTAAAGTTTAAATAAACTTACTTTATACATTTTAAAATGAGCTGGCTCGTCAATAATGGTTTTCTAGAAGAGATAGTTTCGATAGAGATCAATCGTTTCAGTTCTGAATTATTTTTTCATAATCAGCTGAAGTCATCATTGATATCATTGTGAATTTTAGTAAAGAACTTTTATTTTTAGATGATATAAATACTTGAAAACCTATATATGCCTATATAACTTTTCAAAGGGGATTAATGAAACGTTTATTGAGATCTTTCAATTGTTATAGAAGTTGTGTTATATGTATAAAGCGGGCGGCATTCTATTAGCCCCCTAGTATAATTATAACTAATTTTCCACGTCCCTTGACAAAAATACAATACTACTTTATTAAATTTTGATTTATTACTCTAGTTCTAGTTCATTTTGAATCGAAGCATATCAAATTTTACCTGTAGTTTTCTTCACATAAATGTCATTGCGTAATAAAGAGTGTGTGATTTTTGACGACATATGTAATTGAAGAAAACGAAATATTATTGCGAAATGCCATTCTTACTTGAAAAAACACTATAAATCATTACAGAAGCATTAATGGACTATTCGCAGGTCACAAGAAGTCTTTAATACGCATGAGCCGCGCAAAGATATTAATGTGATAAGTGATAGCTTGTAGCTTTAGATTATTAAATTGATATGTTATCATGTGCGTCTTCGACAAGGTAAATCACAAACTGACACGAAGTGACTATTTCGTGTTATTGTCCAAACATATGGGATGTAATCAATACGACTCTCAATGATCTATCTTTGTGACTCATGTACATAAGCGACGTTATAATATAGAAAATATTGAAGTCACACACATACCTACTTAGAGTACTTATTCGTATTTTATATCTCTTACAACCCAACGTGCTTATACCTATACATTACAAACTCATTGTACAAAATTTTTGACCAAAGTCATTACCTCTCTTGCTTATAATTGACGGGAGGTAAGGTTATTTCGTTAAAAAAAGGGATGTTTGTTCTAAAATTTGCGTAAAGTAATATTTCATAAACATATAAAGAGGTTATAAGAAGATATGGATTTATTTTCATCATTATTATGTACGTAAGATATTGATAATAACTGTACTTAGCGTATTTTTATCTTTTGCCAAATTATTCACGAAATAGTTTCCCACTTCAAAACTATAATAGTATAATACTAACATGATTAATTCTCCCTAAAGCATGTGTAATTCAGTAGTGTGTATAAAAGTATATTATGTGGCACATGATTTGGAGTCCTCAGCGCGAAAACAGCCCTAATCGTTGGGGAGTGTTTCGATTAGTTGATGGTAATAATTGAGGGGGTGTTGCGTTCGGTGGCGGCAGTGATTTAGGGACGCGGGGAACAGCTAGGGTCGAGGGTCCAGCCACTGTGTGCCCCCCTTCCCCTGCTCCGCCTGTCTTATCCACTTACACCTCGCTGATTGAATGCGGTGTTCTCATAATTAAAAGATGCTTTTAACGCACCTCGCTTCCCTCTAATTACACTCAACACGAACCCAACAAAAATTAGTTCACAAACTAAATTACCTTCTTATGTTACTACTTTTATTTCTTTTCTTGTGTTGAACAGACAAACAGACGATATAACATTAATTTTTAAATTGATGTAATGAATCTGTAGAAATATTGTTATAAATATTAAGAATATTTTGCTAAGTTTTACTTCTCGGCTATCAATAACATACAAAATGTTTCCAAAATAACGCACGTGCTTTTGGAATTTGATTCAGGCTGTTAAAATAAATCGAAAATTAAGAGCGCAAATAATTATTTACATAATCAGTTATGAAAAGAGTGATATTGTATGACGAACACGACGAACACAATATTTGCCAAAACGAGCGAAGCGAGTGAGTCAAACAATACAAATTTTTATCTAATTCCGCTAAAATACTTTAAAAATATACAAAGTTCTAGGTTTATCTAAGACAGCTCAATATACATATTTCAAAATCAATTTACGAAAGCGTTGCCTTGAAAACACATTAATTTAATTTTTTAATTTAATTCTCTGAAACCAATGTAGATCTTCTTTCTGATGTAGAGGAATTGGGTGTGAGTCAGTAATTCATAAATTGATATTACAGTAATCATTATTCATATATTCTTCATTATTTTTGTATCTATTGTCAGTTGTGTAATATTCTTTTCCGACGACCACTACGAAAAGTACATAAATTCACACGCTAAACTATTACTGAAAGTTGGTCATTGCATATCACCAGCAATGCAGTGTGATTCATATCACATTAACTAATCAGATACGTCCGCAACTGTGTGATATGATTTTATCACACGATGCGATAACTGAGCGAACTAACCTAAAAAATTTTATTTAAAAATTTGACAGTTGCAGATAATTTGCTGAATTTACACGGATGAAGAAGGTTGGACCCTGATTTATCAGATTTTAACATAATTTTTAGTGAATTCTGATTCTGATAGCAATGATGTTAACATAATCTGTTTTAATATTTTTATGTAAATTTTATATTGTTTTTTTTGTCGGAAAAGTATCGTGCACAACACGTACTGAAAGACTATTTCACATTCGTGTGATTAAACCACTCGCCATCGGCTCGTGTGAAATATCCAACTTTCAGCACTAGTTATACAATATACTATTACAAAACTTATTTTGTATCGATTTTGTAAAAAGTGATATTTCATAACGTCATAATGTTAGGTAAAATTCAACTTTTTAAAACGGAAATATATAAATGTTCTTTGTCAAGTTATTGATAAAAACAAATATTAACATTTAAATTATATTAAACATGAATAATATTAGAAAATAAAATATTTTCCAGTTGTCAGAAAATGTATTTAAATAGGTTGTCTTACAGGGGGGCAAACATTCGCACATACTCTATTTAGTTGTACTATATGGCCATGTGCCCGGAATGGCACGGAGTCAATTCTCATATGAATTATTTATATTTTAAATAATAAATGCACAGTGGTACGAGTTTTTATACATTAACCAGTAGTAACTGCTATAGACAAATAATAATTTTTGTGCAACTGCTATCCTTTGCTCACTGTGACCCTTTAGAAAATATTTATATAAACGAAGAAATATTTATATATTTTTCTTATTTACCCGCATACAATATTTATTATTATAATTACGTATTTTGTTTGAAGGTTATGACCACTCCGTTTCGCGTCTTGTTCCAAACTTCTTTCTCGCAAAATAAAATGTGGCTTTTAATATTTATATCATAAATAGCTATTTTATGCAAGTATAGCATTTGGAGTTCTAAGTGAAACAGCGTATAGAATACAATTTATATTATTTTATTGTGACAAAATAAACATTTTGTGTTGTGTGACCCTAACAAAATTCGAAGTATCAGTTGACTTGTTATTTTCTACTAGCAAAAATCCATTTTAATTTATAAACAATTTGCTTGATTTTAAACGCGTCAATATGTGGTCACATCTTTTATTAGAGTGACATTCTTTCGGTGTTTTTCTCTCAGATTTCATCGCTGCTTTGCTCTCTGCTTCACTATATGTTTAGTTGGAATACATTACTATCATGTCAAATGCATGAGCTAGTCAATAAAAACACACTAATATCAGGTCACATGTCCATGTAAAATTCTCTTAAAAAAAAAATGCAGAATAGTAGTCCGTTATCTTCATGTTCATGAGTAGCAACTGGCAAATTTCGCAATAGGGGTTTCCAAGATTGCGGATTTTTATAAAATACTTATTGGATATAATTGTTTATCATGTATAAGTAATATTAAGGTGAATATAATCGTTAATTTTCTGACTTTTATTACCCTAATATCAAAATAAAACTTTAATGCATTTAAATCGAGCGCTTAAAATTCAATATCAGCCATGTTTGTGACGTGATCAATACTGGCACATGCAATTGGCTAATGTCCGTACTAATGGCTTTTCGAACGCCTGACGCCAGAACCGGTGGCATATCTTGCTTCAGTCTAGAAACATATATTTTGGTGTAAATGACGTCACACGCAGCGTCGAATTTTTGGGATCTCATTTATTGAAACTTTAATATATTTTTTTTCAAAATACGGGTCTAATATGTACAGATTAACACATTAAAAAATGAAAAAGAAAACTTGGTAAACCCTACTTAATTAAATTATTTCAAGGTGATGAAATTTACTACAGTCTCCTTGAAAAGATGCACCTGTCATTTTTAATCTCTTTCCTATTTCTACATATTTCTTTCCAAGCCGCTTATCGCAGTCGCATAATTTCGGTAATTAATTCAACGAATATTATACAAAATTCTATGTTCTTGTACTTTCTCTAAAAGTACTCGTAATTCTTCCAATTTCCTAAATCATACTTAAACAGAAAATATGATCATGTGTTTTTAACGTCATATGACTTCATACGTGAATGCGGCAAGTGATAATAATGGGTCGCCTAGCAATATAACTGGGGAACATAGGTATCAACAATTTAATGCTTCATGTGAAACTATGTAAGTTAATACGTCGCGATAGTAGTGGATACTGATCCACGCGCGACGAGACGAGACGAGAATTGTAAAATATTGATCTCATGTCGTTTTCGGATCCGTAATCTTGTTTTTGGATTTGACTAGTAGTCAACTGCTCCCTAAGTTGTTCATGCTAACGGCCAATATATTTTAAATAGTATTTAAATATTTTGAAATTATATATCTAAACATCGTTTTTTTCTTTGCAATTTTAGAATTTGTATATGTCTTTTAAATAAATTTTACCAATATAAATATTTTAATTTTTAAAATACAAAACATTTTCAGATCAGTTACCATAGTTTAGTTATATGTATATTTTGATATAGCTCCCAACTTCTATGAAAATACAAGAACATTGAGTTCACAATATTTCTTTAGATTGGTTGACACCTAGTGGATATGACGGAAATTTGAGGTAATACTTATCAATCAAAATCTCAAAAGCAATGACGAATGGTATAATTTAATAGTATTTTAAATCCTACTTGTACCATAAATAACTTTGAGTTTAATCTTCTAATTTTATATAATATTCCTATAATTGATTTTATTTATAACCAAGAAGGATTAGGGATTATTTTTATTAAAACTAATCTTTTTTTATTTCCTTAAGTATAATAGATTTTATAATTTAAGGAGAGTATTGTGTACAAATATAACTCTTGACATTGAAAAACAGATATAGTCGAGCGAATCCTTTCTACAATGGGTGAATGCTATACTGCGTATAAGGGTTGTTAACTCTATTATAAGGTTTATTAAACCCCTGCCTGCGCATCTGATGTCATAATACAGTCATGTGTAAACATTACTACTAGTAGTCAGTGGAGCTGGTTTATTGGCATTTAGGCAGGAGGACGAACGTTGTTTAGGGTCCGAAGTTCATAGGCGTCTCTATCAACATTAGCGCGCCTTTTAGCGTAGGGAGAAGACATTTTATTTTGCTTAATGTGGCTACTTGTCATTTCATTAGTGGCTGTTATGTCTGTAGGAGGGTTGCTTATTATTTATTTAGATTTGAGGTTAGGGTTGCGTTAAGGTTTGATGTGCAAATTAGTGGTTGGCTTAATACAACAAACAACATTTGTTACTGTTTCCCACTCATATGTTTTCATTGTTGCTATTATTCACATTTTCATACACATCGAAATTAATTAATAGTAATAAATATTGCATAATTTTAAAATTTTGTAACATAAATAAAAACAATAATTTTTGTCACTTGAAAAATGTGTTGTGTTTAATACAATGTCCCAAACGCGTTGGGATCCAAAGAATTAAAATAAACACAATGTCGGTCCTTTTTCTTTTTCAAATAATTTGTACACCATTAGAAACAGATATAATGAGTGCAGTAAAGAAGTTAGATATTTTCACGATCCATGCAGTAATTGGCAACAATTTTTATTTCTTGTTGATATAATGATTATTTTGCTTTAAATACATTATATTGTTTTTCCTTATTGTTAATGAAATTTCACTAAATATTAAAATATACGTATATAATATTTCCATTTAGAAAGAGTAGGTATTTAAATAGATAAATTTACCAAAAATTTAAAATAAATTATTCAATAACATTACTTTTCGTACAACCGTGCGTAGTGTACGCACTTTACGCACTCTTTACAATGTGGAAAGTGTAACTTTTAAAACACTAGTGCGTGAAAAGTACTTGTCGACTAACACCAACAATATTTAAAAGATGCCTGTACGCTCATACTCAGTATTATGAGAAATAGCACTAAAATTTCGGTTGTAGGAAAAATATTATATAAAACTCGACCAAAATTACATTACATAAAAATAAACATTAAAATAATTTGAATTTAAAATGGACACATGACACTGAAATTAGCTATAAAGCAGTGTTTTTTTTTTCTTTTTTTTTAAAAAAAACCTCTCAACAGGATTAAATCTCAATTATTAAGTAGGTTCACATACACAAACATCCATGCCTTAGTGGGGTTCGAACCCAGAACACCGAGCGCACTCATGACTAAGAGACGTTGCTCTAACCATTGAGCCATCGGATCCGAGATGTATAATATTATGTAATATAGTTTTAACATTATTAGTTTTACACTTTTTGTAAAAAAAAAAAACATTGTATAAACCGCGTGCGTGAGGTTACTTCCCGGAATCGTTCTATGGCAACACTCGCAAGCTCGCGCCGCCGACACTCATCCAGGAACCAAGCGCTCCCGCACTTGGTATATAAATAACTATTTATATTACGGCTGTTAATTGGTACAATTTTTTTCATGAAATGAGTTCAAAACAACTTTAAAACGTAATGCTTGTTTCACTCTCCTTGAAAAGTAGGTCCAAAGTCGAAAGCGATTTGAGTTTCCTTGCATTTTATTTGAGGCGCAACGTGATTTTGAAAATAATATTATATGTTTCAAAAAGGTAAGTGTAGCTATCGCAATTAATTTATTAAGTTACTTTTTCATTCACAATACTATTTTTCTTCGACCGAACGAAAAACTATTTTTCACAGTCTGTTATAATAATTGTACTGAAATATCCTTTCTCTGTTTCGGACTTAGAGTTAGAATGTCATAATCTAGCTCGCTTTATTCTTAAACGATTTTTTGTGACATTTTATTATTTGGGATTCGCCCACTCGCCGCTATACGCTTGTGTCCGAATATCTTTACCCTACACCTTTCTTATTGTCATGTAACATATACAACTTAGAATATGTATGTAGTTAGTGAATCTCGTCTTCGAAATTCAAACTCGTGCTAAAATAGGTTGATTTCTGAAACTTGTGTTTTAATATGCTATTCCAATCTAGGCCTGGAATATTTTCAAGTGCGGCTTTTATTTCTTGTAATAACAGCAGTATAGTCAACTATGATATCAAAAGAGTTTCAAAAATATGTACTACCGACTAATGATACGTAGTGCCGTAGAAACACTCCCGAGATTGAGGGCTGTTTTACGGCAATACATGCATGCGAATTTACTCCCCAGATTATGTGAAAGCAAGATTTGAGCCGCCGTGTAACCCGAAATCTGAATCCGAAATGCGCCGGGTCAAGTCTGATAGATTCAAATTACTCGATGAATTCCGTGTACCGGCGCCTTTTTATATGAGGGAGCAGTCAAAAAGTACGCGTTTATGCTGTTAAAATATAAAAGTTTTCGATAAAATATACAGGATGTATCACAACTTAAATGGCTTAGATTATTTGATACAATGAATACAGAACTGAAAGATTATTTTTCAAATTCGAAAAAATAAAGGAAGCTTTTTAAGGAACAAGATTTTTGTACCAATGGTTTCTTTTCATATATTATTATTTCTTAAGCATGTTCATAATTAAATAAATGTATATAACTAACAAATAATCACATTTATTAATAAATTATTGTAACGTTTTTGATGTTTTTAAGTGAAATGAATGATGGACTAAATATATTTTAACTTAATTTAATTTATTTAATTTGTACTCACACAGTTTATTTATATTTTATATTTTGTTTTTACACTCCGATTACTTTCCTGTTTTATATCAGTGGCGGCTAACTTGACAGTCACCGCCCACTTTTTATCCATTCCAAAACAACAGAATACTCGATTGTTACATTGCCCCCTTCTTAGGAGTGTTCTGTCCCGAAACGATCCTGATTCCTTCTTGTTGGGCCATGGCGGTATCTGCATGTGGTCCCTCGGTAACACCTCGATCTCCTATAGAAATAACAGTCAATTGACCGTTCTTCTCTTAGAAGATATCTTGGATGAAAACTACACACTAGGATTTCTATCCTGAATATTTGAGGAGAATCTTTAGCATATTCCGTAGTAATCTCCAATCCAATTTATCCATCCCTCAACCCAATTTGCTAATTTTATTATATCATTTTGTAGTAGGTGGTCGTGTAAATCGATCAGTGACAGTGACTGCCATAGTGCCTGATACGTTGGCTTATGACACGAGAGAAATTTGGTAACGAGATAGTAGAGGTTACCTTCATTGTCGAGTTTTGACGTCTTTCAAATATAGTACTTTCCCGACTCTCGGATTTTGATCCGTCAGTTTATGAAGTCTTCCGAATTCACTAGCAACTCCTCGGGACACTTTTAGGTCTTTAGCTACATAGTGTGCGACCGATATTCTTCAGGCACCTTGGACATGCCTTGAGGCTCTTCTCTCGTGAAACCAATTCGTTTTTTCTTCTAGTGTAGTAATTGGCCAAGAATGATTCGAACAATGGTTCGAGATACTGAGGTCGTCAAACTTAAGCGCTACCTAATTCATTGTTATCACTGGAAAAAGGAGCTAGTGATCGAAATGCACTATTTAAGGTTTACTAATAGGAGTCTTTCTAATACGGTGGATGATGGCGTTGATTCTTTTTATGATTTCGTAAGGACCTTCGCAGAGGGTCTGCAACTTGGGTGATAGTCCACGACGTCGTTTTGGATTATATAGCTACTCTTTATCGCTAGGCTGGAAACCTCCTCACTTGGCTCTAATGATGCACTCATCCTTCATCCTGTCACACCAGTAAAAACAAGTTTAAATGGCGATCTCAGTCTTTTTTGTTTTCAGAGACCCCTTTGATAAATACCTATTAATTGTTCTTTTAATCCGTTTTACCATTCCAATTGACGCATAGGCACTCGGCGTCGTTTATTTGGACTATTACTGGCTGCACAAACGATACGATTACATTTCTTGCACCATTCTTTAACGTAATCTTTGCAGTTGACCCAATGAAATCGTTCTCGTACCTTTTCCATGGTCTTCATCACTCCGAAGTGTCCTCCACCAGCTACGTCATGCATGTGCCGCAATATTTCTGGAACGCTCTTCTTACGGATCAGGAATTGCACTTTCAGTACTCTCCCGCCTGGATTTTCCAGAATACGCTTCAAGAGATCATTACTGTCTGCGAAACACGTGCCACTTCTTGCCAAGATGTTTGCCTTTTTCTTTCCACTTTAATATTTGACCCAAATCCGGATCCTCCCTCTGGTCTTCGGCTTGTTTTCCAGATTTCTATTCTTCATCCTCCACAGTTGTCGGCATTCCGATGACTCTTTCTAGCATAATGCTCTACATCGAAATCATATTCTTGGAGTATTTCAATCCATCTAGCCACTTATCCCTCCGGGTTCTTAAAATTCTGCCCATTCAGGGCAGCATGGTCTGTACGAAGTAGAAATTTTCTACCGTACTAATATTTGTAGAAGTGTTCAAACGGACTCAACGACGGCTAGACGCTCTCTCCTTTTGACGCAATAATTATGTTCTGGTTTCGACAATACCGTACAAAATTTACCGTCCGAGAGCGGATATGACAACTAATGTATTTATCCTGCTTTAGCTGGTCAAAAGCTTGTTGGCATTTCTTCTCCCAGAAGAAATGGCTTTGCAATAGTAGCGTCGATTGTAGGTACATAAGCCAAAGAAGCTTCTAACTTGGTGTTTATCAGTGGATACTGACCAGTCTTTGACTGTTCAGATTTTACTTTTAATTCTTTATTTGTTGTCTACACAAATGTAAACGCAGTTATAACAGTTTTAATTAGTGGTGGGAACCGGTTACAAAATTACCCGGGTACCCGGTTATTTGAATGTGTAACTACCCGGTTCTCGGTTCCGGTTCCAGGACTACCCGGTTCTCGGTTCCGGTTCCAGGACTACCCGGTTCTCGGTTCTGGAACCGTAATTACCCGGTTCTCGGTTCTGGAACATAAATTCATCGGTTCTCGATTCTGGAACCGAAACTCAACGGTTCTTGTTTCTGGAATCGAATCTCATCGGTTCTCGGTTCTGGAATCGAATCTCATCGGTTCTCGGTTCTGGAATCGAATCTCATCGGTTCTCGGTTCTGAAATCGAATCTCATCGGTTCTCGGTTCTGGAATCGAATCTTATAGGTTCTCGGTTCTGGAACCGAAATTACCCGGTTTTCGGTTCTGGAACCGAAACTACCCGGTTCTCGGTTCTGGAACCAAAACTACCCGGTTCTCGGTTCTGGAACCGAAACTTCCCGGTTCTGGAACATAAATTCATCGGTTCTCGCTTCTGGAATCGAATCTCATCGGTTCTCGGTTCTGAAATCGAATTTCATCGGTTCTCGGTTCTGGAATCGAATCTCATCGGTTCTCGGTCTTGGAACCGAAACTCATCGGTTTTAGCTTCTGGAACCGAAACTCATCTGTTCTCGGTTATGGAACTCGAACAGATTGAGTCTTGAATATGTTACATTATATTAATACAATTCATGTTTTACGTATTACGAATCAATGTTATGCATACAGGTCGGAATATATGTAAAGTGCATGCTAAGTGCATTCTTCCATATTTTTAAGAAAATTGAATAATACATGTGCAAAATAAAACACGTGAGCATATAATATGAAAAATTTAATATCGTTCAATAATATTTCTCAAATAAAACAGGAAATCTGTTTATTTCTCAAAAATAGCGAGGCTAATTTAAAATTATAATTGAATATCATTTATTCCATAACCCGAATCTGAAGTTCTATTCCAGAGAACCGGTTCCACTACCCGGAACCGGAACCGAAGATCGTTTCTATTACTCGGAACCGGAACCGAAAATCGGTTCCACTACCCGGATGATGACCGGTTCCATTACTCGGAACCGAAGATCGGTTCCACTACCCGGGTACCCGAGTACCCGGATAGTTTTGGAACCGGGTACCCGATTCCAATTTTTTCCGGTTCTTGACAGCACAAGTATTTACCGCATGTTGACAATAATGATTGCACATAACAAAAAAATACGAATTTGGTGCATGTGTTTGTTGACATTTGACAAATAATATCATGACATTGACAAGTGATATTGTTGAAATATACAATTGAATGATTTTAAACTTTTGTAGTAGGCAACTTTTGTGTATCCGAGATATTGCACTTTGCCTCTTAGCAGGTAGTACTTCTTTGGGTTGAACTTCAAGTTCCATACACGTAACCTGTTAAATACCTTTTCTAAATTCTGGATATGATCTTCAAATGTTTTACCGACTACGATGATCTCATTAAAAGGTATAGCAGGCACGTTTTCCATGACAGCCCCACGGGTTAAGAATAACGTTGAACCAGCTAGCGTGTCCAATATGTTATCAAGTTTTTGAAGTAAATAGCTGTCTTTTTTCGTTATGTTATTAAGTCAATCGATGATCCACACAGAATCAAATTGAGCCGTCTTTCTTCACCAGAACGACAGGCGAGGCCCAAGGACTATTAGACGGTTCAATCACATCTTCAAGCTCCATTTCTCAAGCTATTCACGTTTTGACAAAGGACGTTTCTGTGCTTGACGAATAGATACTGCGTCATCCATAATGATTTTATGCTATACCACATTTTTTCTACCATTGGATCCATTTTTCACTTCAAAAATGTCTTGATGTTGATTAAAGAATTCTGCAAACTTTCTCTTTTGTAGTACTGTCAAATTGGGGGTCATTTTCAATAAACTGTTAAAATATTCTTCGTGCTATTATTGTTCGTCATAATATTCAGCCGGCGAGTAATACATGATACAGGAGAGGCATTTCCTAGAACTGTGCCTTCATATAAAGTGACTGAAGTAGAAATTAACATTAATTATTCTTACAGGTATTACCTGACTACACTGGAATAACTCCTTGGCCAGTCTCTTTTTCACAATTTCAATAGAAAGGTTGTTTTGTTTGTGACAGTAATTCATTTAGCTTTTGCAAAACTTCCTTCAGTTGATCCTCGGCTTCTCTGTTTGAGTTCTTTGCCTTTGTCCTGACTCGCACTCGGCCCTTCTAATATTGTTTTGCAGCTGCAAACTCCAACGCATGCAACAGCGCCTCCGTTAAAGTCTTCGGACGCAAAAAATTCTTGAGTGTCGCTATTAGGAAGACCGGCAGTGAATGTTCGTACAGCTATACATTCCAGAAAATCTCCTGGAGTTGTAGGGTAGGTCAAACAAACCAATCGGGTCACTTTAGCTTCATATTTTTGGAAACCCTCAGTAAGTTTTTGGTGAGATTTTTTCAACTGAGTATAATAAACGGTTTCCATATGTGAATGTCTATAACGGGTTTCTTGTACTTCACTATCTGACTGTACTCCGCTTGTTCCTCTGAAGTTCGCGTTAGGAGAGTGTTTACAGCATCTCCACGGAGCGTGCCGACCAGCAATGTGACTTTTTTTTCAATTGTTCAGCCATTTGCTCTTGCTGCTGTTTCAAATTGCTTCCAGTAGCTTGACCAGGATGGTTTCACACGAGATTTCATCGTTAATTCATATTTGGGAACCTTGTACTCTTGGACTGCTTCTGAATTATTAACACTAGAATAGCTTGGAGATTCGTAAGTTTTTGTGGTTTTCTTCTAAATTTCTAAATTTTTCTTTAACTTCTATAACCTGTGTTGCAAAAGAAGATACTTCATTTACGTATGTCATCAAGAATTATACACTTGTTATTGCGCAATGATATTTTTACTTGAAGAATACTATATATCACACACCACTTGTGGCCTAAAAGAGAACATGCCCATTATTCCCAAGCATTGAACGTTCATCTGCACTCTCTCCGGCAAGTGGCGCTGTCCTCCACCGCGCAGTAATAGCGCACACTACACCAAACCCTCCTTAGCTCATATTTTCTCCTGAAACTGTTGTCAGCAAGGCCCGATCTCGAGCCGTCCATGGGGGTTGACGAATGAACGTACTGCTTCCTTCTTTTGGTTTTTCATAGTCTCCCAAAGATTGGGAACCAACCTTCAAAGGCTGGTCTGTGTCCTCCAGGTCAGGTATCTCGGTATTCTTATTCCTCCGGCTCTGGACTCCATGCGTATACCAGGATGGAATATCATCCTCAAGCATAGCAGGCAGGGCAGGATTCCTTGATCTTGGACCCACCACTTCGGATTTCGTCGAGTCGTTCTTGATGAACAACCAGACGTTTGAGTTTCATCACGCAGTGTTGGATCGGTACGCATTTAACCTCATATTTTTTTACATTCCGATAAGGTCCCGTCCAAGGTCGCTGTAGTTTTAGACTTACACCAACTCTTGGGGTCAACTGGTGCAACCATACGGTGTTGCCGGTGTCATAGCTCTTGAATCTAGTATTACTGCCGTTGCCGTATTACTACTTTTGACGTTGATATGCAGCGTTTAAATGCTCGTAAGTTCGTAACTGCCGAATGTATTCTTGATCCAAAGTACAGGCCCTATCATCAGTGAAATGGAGTATACCGGGTGCTCTCATGCTTGCTGTTACGATAGGACATCACCACCTGGGGTAGCTTAACGACCCATATTACTTGATGCTCACCTGTCCATTGACTTAACATATCAAGCAAGGTTCTATTAAATCGCTTCATCACCCCGTCGGACTGAGGGTCGAATAGGGACGTCCGAGTCTTTTAAATGTCTAGTGAAGCAAACACCTCCTAGAATAAATGGAATTCGAATTGTCGCCCCTAGTCAGTATGAACTATTTCCGGTGTCCCGTACCTGCATATATACTTGTTCACGAATACTCACGCAACAGTTTCCGCGGTTTGATAGAGAAGAAAATAAGCCTTGACGCACTTAGTACTATATACTTATTGTTTTGAAGTGATGTAGGAAACATTGAAAGAATGGGGCCTTAGCCATACGGCACAGAGGCTTACGACGACTATAGTCTTCGTATACTCGTCACAATTTGATAACGTCGCGTTGCATATTAAACCAGAAAAATTACTGCATGTCCATGATACACCTTTACGATTTCACACACTAAAGCGTCTGGAATAACAACACGGCATCTACCAGTGGTTTCATTCACATAGTCTATTTACCACTTTAGGGTTCATTTCAAACAGTTTCTGAAAGTCTTTTGCAAAAAAGTTTTGTCTTTAATCTCTCCGCGTATTAATTGTATCACCGACCAGCAGCACTTGTTTTTAATTGTTCGCACTCGATCACAGAAACATTGGTACTATTCGATATCAGGATTATTTACGTTTTGCAATACGTTCACTCGCGGTTCTTGTGATGCAGAACATCCATGCCACACTGTTGACATGGGCAATTTCCTGCATTTCCGTGTGTTTTCCCTGGGCGATATTCTATAGTCATATCAAACCAGCTAGAACTTCTACCCACCGTGCCACCTGCCCCGCAGGCTCCTGAAACCCTTGTAGCCACTGTAAATAATTATGGTTAGTGCGGGCCGTGAAATACAAACTAAGCAGAAGATATTCTTTGAACTTTTGACACTCTTGAACTAAAGCCAAAAGTTCACGTCTCGGCACACAATACTTTCTTTTAGTCTTTGTCAGTGAACGGCTATAATAAGCAACAACTCGCTCTTCTTGAAGTCCCCACTTTCCAGTACCTTTAGCATCGACATCAATGATGAATGGATCATGGGAATTTCAATGTGCTAGAACTGGTGAACTCAGCAGATATTTCTTCATCTGGAGAAAAGCGTGCGCACATTCTTCATTCCAATAATATCGCTCTCCCTTATTTAATAAGCGATGTAACGGATCTGAGTTGGTTGCAAATACTGGTACGAAGCGCCGATAATACGAGGCGAGCCCTAGACATAACCTCAACTCTGTAAGATTAACAGGAACAGGCCACTCTTGTACGGTCGGAATTTTCTTCAGGTTCTTGGCGATTCCATCTCAGCTGACGATGTTCCCGCGGAACTCGACCTTCTAGTGTAACAATCTGCATTTCCGAAGGATGACCTTCAATCCAGCTTTCTGTAAACGACTTAGAACAGAAATTAACCACTTTAAGTGCTTGTCGATTAACCGTCCGAAAACGATAATATCGTCAAGGTACACTAGAGCACATTCTTAATTCAAGCACTCCAAAACAATGTCCATTGGATGTTGAAATGTCGCGGAGCCATTACAGACTTCAAATGGTAATACATTAAATTCAAATAAATCCATCCAATACCGTGCCTATTAGCAGGAGTGGGTGCTTATCCGTAACGGTAATCTCGTTAAGTTTGCAAAAGTCTATTGGCGGAACCGTAGGAGAACGTTCCCAAGACTGGAACTGCCTCTTGGGTTTAAAATCACGTAAAGAATCTGAGCTTCTTCTCGACAATCGGACGTCCCTCTACGCTGATTCCTTACCGTTAATATATCTGCATGGCACTAGTTAACTATTCTATTATTCTCTTCAAATTTTCCAGTTCTGATTTCTATCCCGAAGAGTTAGCAGCATAATCCACCGAAGTCTGTCCATTTGGTGGTGAAACATTCTGCCAGAACCATATATAATGTGTATAGGCTCTGGCGCACAACTTCTTCAGCCACTAAAGTGTTAATTCACATTAAAAATTGGCGCAATAATAATAATTAAATGCCAGCTTTTCTAAAGATATTTAAGGATAAGGCTGGAAGAACACAAAAGGACTGAAAAGAAAGAAGACCAAAAGAATAAATGCGCCTTAACAAAACATGCCATAATATTAAAACATACTTTTGATGTTGAAAAAGCCTGTACATTTTGAACAGAAAAAAATTACGAAAATGACTAATATTACATTACATATACAAACCGATAAAAATAATGTGAACTTTAAAACAGACCGCATAGGCCTTAGTACAATCTACAAGTTTTATATTTGACTTATAATTATTTTAAATTATGAGTGCCCTTTATGGCAATAAATGTAAAACATCTCTAAATGTTCAAGATTAATTTATTTCGTAAGTAATGTCTATTTGTTAAAGTTTAAATATGTTCAACCTTTATACTTAAAATTTCGTAGTTCCTGAGGATGATCCTGGTGGGGTCGAAACGTTGAAGAGATAATAAACAAATTTTTACTGACTGCATCCCAGGATATTTTACTTCCTAACTTTTCTAAATACCTTAATGAAACCGCAAACATTTCTATTGTCTTACCCGGCATCTGTCGACGATTTCGGAAACGTATTTCAGTATCTTGATCTTCCGTGGTGAATACAGCCTTCAGTGAGTTACGAGTTGTGACCCAATTAGCCCGCTCTGCATATAATATACTTTGGTATGCCTCTGAAGCAGATCCTTCAAGGAATAGCGGCAGTGTTGCTATTTTCTTCGTCATTCCAATCCTTCAGTGTAGCTGACAACTCGAATGTTCGTGTCCACACATTCCAGTCTCCCCAATTGAATTTACTGCACTAATAGTCTGACATTTTTCCTTGCATATCTTTATCACTAAAATTACACAAGTTACACACTCTCTGAGATGCCAAATCAATGAAAATACTTCCCCGAAACTATTAATACGTTTTCTCGCCCACAAGCATAACCTTCAAAAACAGTATGGCTATATCACCCCCACCACCAATGTAGCAAATGACCTTTTTTAATTGTCTTTATGCACGTAGAGTCTCTTTATATTTTTCCCTAACTAACACTAATACACAGCATCAATTATTCACTTAGAATTACAAGCACATGTAAACTATATCACGCCACTTCGAGCCTAAAACAGGACATTCATGCCAACAGCACATGCGTGCGACTTTCCGCTCGCCCAGTATTCCCAACGCTCCGACGTATATCTAGGATCTCCTCGGTGAGCGGTAATTTTTTGTTAGAATTATGAAGAAAACAAAGCAGTGTTACCAAAAACCGTATTCTTTAAAAAGCTTTCCTTTTTTTCTTAAATTAAAAAAAAAATCAGTTCTGTATTCAGCGTATCAAATTATCTAACCCATTTAATGGTGCATAAGTTATGATACACCCTGTATAATTTTTATAACATCAAATAATGGGAAAAGAATTTGCCGGAAAATTTATTCTTAATAATTAATGAAATAATACAGCATTCGGTTGCAAGAACTTCTTGACTGGAAAGGTGATGAAAGGAAGAAAATTAGTGGATTTCAGTCAAATAATTGATATATTTTCCGCCTCTACCGGATTCAACATCTCCTGAAGAAGACACATGGGGTGTCGAAACCGGTAGAGGCGGAAAATATATCAATTATTTGACTGAAATCCAGTAATTTTCTTCCTTTCAATACAGCATTCGTCCATTATTAAATACAGCAGTCAAAATTAAAAGACAGAAATCCTGAAACCAAATAATTTCTTATCAAAAAAATGTTATTTTATTAAGTACATATTAAATTATATTTAGAATCATATTATATCAAAGTTATTTATACAAAGGTCACATTAGGTTTGGTTAATTTTTTAATCTTGCCGTACAACTGCCCACGTATGAGTTCTAGTTGCCTAGCTGAGACAACTGGCCGACGTTCTGAGAGGTGGTCGGGCGGTCTTCCCTTTGTCCATATCTGGGCCATGTAGTCTTCCTGGTTCTTGGCTGACTGACTGTCAGACTCCAGCCCGCTGATCACAAGAATATCTCTGGAATCGGTAATAAACGGTTCTTCGTCTTTGCAGCCACATATTTCTATATTTCTTTCTTCTTTCTCTTTATATGACTGACTATTGCCTACGAACACGGGAATTTTTGACATTCTGTCACACAGCCAAAAAAAAATAAAATTAGTAAGTTAACTTGATTTGAAACTTGAAAATTGTATAAAAGTTTACGTTTTATACTTTTTTATAATATTTGTTGTTATCATGTTAACAGTTATAAACACGCACGTCTACGAGTATATATGTTCGCATTTCAAAATTTATAAAATCTGTTCTTGCTAGCAATATACTTTCTCCAATTTTATTTTATTCTTTACTACATAAGTATTGTAACCTTAATATACTCATATATGTATGTACTATGTACTTGATTTTTGTACAGCACATGAAAAAAAGTGATATTTTTGTTTATTTTTAATTTTACTTTTCTTACAAGAAATCTCTTAATTACATCAGTGAATTGGCTTTATAGTAGGTATAGAGGAGCATATAAAATTCACCTAAGAATGACTGAGGAAGGTAAATATATTAAAATCAAACGACAAATACCGGTAAAGATAATTACATAAAGATCAAAAGATTATCCACTTCAAAATTGAGGAAATGTATATAAAACACAAAATGTAAAAGATTGAAACGCTTTGAAACACCATTGCCGTTTCAAAAACAAACCTTCATACAGCCCATTTATTTAATTCATTCAAAGGCATCACTTTCAACAGAAACTCATCCAAAAGCTTCTTTCCACCGCTGGAAGTCTCAAAGAAGCCGTCTCCATTCTTCGTATTATTAATGCTTAGACATCAACAATACATAAAGCTTGTTATCGCGAACATAATGCCATTTACTTGTAACAAAACAGCGATGTGGCCTGCTTCGTGCAGACACGTGCGAGATCGCTGTCGGTTTCACCAATTAGGCTAAAAATTACAATACGTTTGCAGGCGTTTTCCCAGCCCCATCGAGTTGATTGGGTTACCAACGAACGGGGCTCTATGCTTCGCTCTTTTCTCCGGAGTGGAGTGGTATTTTGATATGCCGTGTGTGCTATAGATACACGGCCCGGCTTTGTTCTTCTGTATCATGTGACTAATCGCTCGGATTTACTAGAGGGTCATGCTCATCATATATACATTTTCGGATTAACTTCGTATTCATGGTTTTCATTATTATATATTTTTTTTTTTGTTATAGGATTTTATACTTAAGAGATAAATTCTTTTTGTACTTATAATAATTATGTAGTAGTAGTACTCATAGTAGAAAGCATATTAATTTTAGTGTTAAAATTACGATCAGTATAAGGATTATAGCAATAAGTAAACTATATACAGTGCCAAGTAGTACTGCGAATATATTGATGGCCTACGGCAAGTTATAATTTTTACCTTTTTTATTTACTAAATTATTGTTGTCTACTTTTTGGTTAATGTTATATACGTTATTGGAATCTTGAAAGTAGAAATATGTTTAGTTACTTAATTTATGTCTTACTAGTATGTTATTGTTTTATAACAACCTCAACATTAGGTCTGTTATTGAGTAAATAATACCCTAGGGCGTATTAAGTTGCTATGGTAATGTTGACAACAAATTGAGGTTAATAATACTGATACTAACATAAAGTGCATTTAAGGTTAAGAAGCATTGTGAATTGTAGTCGTTTATAATCATATTTGTTTCATCACAAATACAAACCAGCATACTTCTTATTCTTAGCAATAACATTGCTCGTCCATATTGACATAAAAATACCACAAGAAATATATTTTTTGTATAAAAATGATTTGTTGACAGAAACAAAATATTATCTAGATACCGCATTCACAGGCTACTTTGTAAGTTGTATTAAAATTTTGTGATTTATTAATTTTGTTTGATAAATTCTAGTCAGACAAAATGTTTATTAAGAATTTCTAGTAAGACATAAAACGTTGAAGTCACCACGGGTGTTAAACGACAATAATGCCTTCGGTCAACGTACTCGCCTCGGGCCAGAGGCCCTCGACAGAACACTATTATTGTCCTTATAACAACCCTTGGTACCTTAATTACTATTATTGGCCACGTAAAATGATAGGATACCTTGCATTTTTATGCTGCGATAACAAAATTACTAACGCCTTTTTATTTTCTAACAAAGTTAATATTCTGGAAATAATATCCTTCTGTATATTTTTTCATAAATATGTGTTTATATGTTATACATAAAATATTTAACATAATTAGTAATGGTAACTTGTATTATTCAACTATTGTGATACTGAATAAGCTTTTTGGAAGGGGGGTTAGGAGCCTATTATCACAATGCAGAATGGCGCGTGCAGCACCACGCGTTGTGAAAAGAAGCGAGTTACTCGGAAGTAAGCTCTCCATCCATAAGCACGTACTTCAAACTTTTTCAATTCCGGTACGGCTACAGAGTTAAAAGAAAGCAGCGACAATGTTTAATAATGATATTGTTACCAGCGGACTCGGAATAAGCGTGGAGTAATAAAAGCCGCTTGTATAAAATTACAAGAGTCTGAAAGCATTAAGCAGCCAGCCCGACGGTATAATTAACTAAAAACCAAACGCAATTAAGAGATTCCAGCGGCGGAGTTTAGTTCCTGCTGTTGCTGGTTGAATGGTCACGTGGTGCAACTGTAGCGACACGTTTTCGCAATTAAGTCACTGCGAGGACAACTCCCGTCTCTCTCGCTCCCGACGGCTAATTATTAGAAGTTCCATGGATTCACCTCGCGTTGTCTCTTTCTGCGGCCGACGTCGTGAACATATCCACCCTTTCAAGGTACATTCCGTTTTGCAATTTTAATTGGACCCCACTGCTGCCATTACAAATATTTTATCTTTTTACGAGCCTCCTGATATTTATGTTGGCTATTACTTACACAAATATCAACTCTTCCGCAATTTAATAAAGATACATTTTTATTTGAATTACTAACTAAACTAAAAAAGAAAAAAATATTTATGAAATATTTTGTGTCGCTACGAAAAAATCATAGATTATATAGAGTACTTTTCATTGTGATATGAATTCTGAATTTTGTAGATTTTTGATATTATTATTATTATTGTTTTGTACTTAATTTTGATTTGAGCAATTCTAACTTGTATAAAATTTATCATTTTATTTGATCATTTTTGAAGAACGTAAACGGTTCGATAGATTTCGGCCAGTTTCGGCTGTGTTACGTCAACTTGTTTTGTGTAACGGCATATAATAAATATACAGTAAAAAATTTTACGCACAACTGCATTAAAATTGTTTAGATTAAAGTAAAGATTACATCCTTCGAGCGGTAAAGTAGCACTTGCAAGCTCTAAAGTAGAGCCAAAGCCCGGCGACTGGTAAATAAAACGTCAAAATTACAATTGGAAATATAATCAATACATATATTTTTTAAAAATAATATCATTTCCGCTAAAGCTTCATTTTAATTAAAATTACATGAGAAATTTCTTCAGAAATTACCTCCAAAGCTACAAGCGTGCAATTTAAAAAAAATCACATAACCAAATAGCAATACAACGCATCGGGCTTATTGTTTTGTACCCTGGCCATCTGGCTACATAATATTTTTAGTTAGCAATAAGCTTTCAATGTATTTAAAAAATAATTAAAAACATTTCATTTGATTGCAGTACATAGTGCGTAAAACGTTGTACATACCTCAGGCAGAATAGTTATTTACATTCGAGTGCGTGTAAGTTGTATTTTACAGCGCGACAGCTTTGTTTAAGGCACGAGCCTTAAGGCGAGTGCCTTATTAGCTAGAGCGATGTAAAATACTTCACGCACGAGAATTGTATCAAATTTTTTGGCCGACGATAATGAAAACCACTTTTTTTAATGAGATAGGTTGTACTTCTGAAAAGGGTTAGTTTAAAATACTGGGGTTAAGTCAATTTCCAAATTTGATTTTACTTACCTTCATTAGAGTACTTCTTTTAGCGAAAATTTATCTGTAATAATAGACGTTGTTCGTGACTGATAATCTATTTATTTGCTCATGTTTTCTTCGTAATAAATAATAGGTAGGTGTCGATATTTGACATTTCAGCAATGTTCACCTCGCGTATTTGACAGGTATATCGATCGGTGACTATGTCGGTAACGGCGGATTTTTACAATAATGACAGATGTTGCTGCCGTGATTTTGGTTTATATAAATTAATTTTAAATATAGGAAATGTTAAAGTAAAAAAATAACTTAAGTAGGTAGTACTTTTTTACATGAACTTTATTATGGTAAAGATGATTTCTTTTCTAAATTCCCATAAACGTCCAGTGTATTTTGATTATTTTACCGCATAGTTAGACAAGTTACAACACAGTAAGCGTAAAATATAGGTTACACTTGCTGTGTATACAATTGTAAAGTTCCCATTACACTTCAGGAGGGCAAAAAGTATTTTACACCCTTAGACGAATAAATAATTTCGTCCGCAGGCGTAAATATTTTCTTTCGACCATCTGTATGTCAATAACTATTATAAAGAAGTCCGATCAAGGTCATCTACATATTTTATGAATTAATTATTTAGTTTTATAAGAGTACATAAGATACTTCTATTATTTTATTATTATAAAAATACATTTTACAGTGAAAACATTAAAATTCAAAACCAAGTCAAGTCTACTGGTAAGTTTATTAGCAAATCTAACACCAAATATGTGAAAAATAAGGTACTGACACAGTGTCAAAGCGTAGCCTACGCTATTAAATACAATGCCGTGAAACATCACAATATCTGTCAAACGGAAACTCTAGTTCCAAACTCGCCGTTTTGGCGCGACTTATTCTCGCTGTCATATGGCATATGGCTGTCTTTTTTGACGTACGTGTTTTGTGGTTGTTATAACCGCTAAATTGATAATATCAAAATAATTTTTTGACAGTCGAAAAATGACATTTGAATGACAGCGGGAATAAGTCGCGCCCTCATTAGCGGTTTTGGAACTCGAGTTTTTGGCCCGATTTTTAAACAAAATTGGAGTTGTTTCCCGGCCTTGTATTTAAGATTGTAGGTTACGGTCAGAGTCAGTGACACTGACAGAAAATAATGTTATTCGTATGGCTATGACTGAAGGTAATATATCGGAATTAATTACTTTACAACGAAAGTATTGTCAACAACGAGCATCTTTTTAAAATGAAATGTCCTAACTTAATCGAAACAATATGAATTTTATAATGACAAGCGTATTATATTCACGCTTGTATAGTGATCGCAAATTAGAAAGATAAATATATGCTAATTTGTTAATTCATTCACGATACAGATGACCTTGATCGGACTTCTTTAAACTTTTTTTTTTACTATATTTACACTAATTCTGTTTTGTTATTATATGTTAAATAGGTAACCTAGAATTTTTGAAAATTTTATCTGGAATATCTACCTAGAAAAATCATTAAAATTTGTATTAATTATTTGGTATGCATATTTATTAAGAAAAGAATTTTCTGATGAAGAAATGCTAGAAGAATTTTATAATAAATATTTTTTTTCCACGTGTGTAATTTTGTCAACTAACGCTCTAATATTGATGCGATATTTTCATTTTATCTGGCAGTTAAATTAATTGACACTTTATCTAGAGATGGAAAAACCGGGCCTTAATTGCATTGCCACGAATTTCTTGTGAAGAATTGCCAATAAACCGCAAATAGTTAATTATTTTTACATACTGTACAAGAAAATCCATAGCAACATTTTTAAATATTGTACCGATTGTTCAAGTATGAAATGCCTAGTCATTTTATAATTCGCCGTCAGATTATTAAATCTTCGCTGACTTAGAATAATTTTACAATATGGCTAGTCGTTTTACACCTTAATCTAGCCAAATTGTAAAATGACGCTAAGTTAAGAAAGATTTGACAATCTAGCCGCGGTTTATATAATGCCTGGACGTTTCAAAAAAAGACGGATTTACTATCAGACTACGAAATATGCCTGTACCTATAATATATGTAGGTATTCCTAGACTTATAATATTTGCCTAGCCCATTAGAATAAAATATACAAAATCAGACTGTACTTGCCAACGAAAAAACTTTATTTCTAAAATAACTCATTTACCTGTGTTATTTATGTATTGAAACTGTAATTTTATTTGTATAGAAAGCTTAGGTATAAAAAGCGGAGTATTTAATTAGCATAAGCTTCGGGTAGGATTGTGCCCCAGAGAAAGGCTGGAGTGGTGAGCGAGATTCTCCGCCGACTGTACTCCGGTTTCAGAGACTTAGCTCGCAGCATTTTAATTAATGAATTAATGTTAGCCGGAGCGCTACCTCTTGTTTTCTACGGCGGTACACGACGGAGTGAGTTCTCTTAAACACAGTTTATGTCGTAGTAATTACGGAGCCGTCTCCAGATTACGCTATTAGAGTGCTCATGTCGCGTACTTGTGCAATACTCTCTGTTCCGCGCGTCTCTCTCTTACTCCGGCGTTACCGCAACGCCTTACCGAGGCGAGCGACATTTCTCTCATTCCGAGAGAGACGCCTGATGACAAATGACGAAGTACAAGAATGGCGTAGGTGACGCGAAGTGACGAAGCTTTTGTCGAGAAGATGAGCTGTTTGTTTCTCAACACGTGTTCAATGTAAAACGAGCCTTCCGTACTTCTAAATGAAAACTTTAACTCCTTCTATTTTTTGTTTTCTCTTATTCCATTTTACTGCAAAATTTAATTATTTTACCCAAGAATAAAAAACGCAGCGTTTCTATTACGAAAATTGCTTATTTTTCAATTTATTTAATGTATTTGTTTTGCGATATGTATTGTTCAATTATGGAATATCAATTATTTAATTTATACTTAAATGGTTTAGTGTAATTTATGCATTCATTACAAAATATTGTTAACTTTGCCACTCTAGAATTAAGTGCAGCACGCACGAAAAATGTAAAAAAAAAATCTGATGTGGCCAGCACATGACCTCCCGCCAATTCCATGTTTAAAATAGCAGTGAGCATTACGTAAAGTATCACTTCCGGTTGATCGGTTGTAAATAAAATCTAATTTGTTGTCCAATAGATAGAAAAGTCTGTAATACGAAATTTAGGATTATGTTTTATTTATTTTCCTCAAAAATCTGTTAGAGCTCCAAATTAAGTACCACATCCTATTTATTATATACATATGGTTAAAATCTGATATGTTGTTTCAAATTATATATGAGTTTTAAATACCAAATTTGAAAAGTTTTGAATAATATTTTAATAGACTTTAAGGAAAAATCGTCACACACACATTCTTATAAAAATCAGCATCAACTTCTAGGTGCTCTAAAACGCAATCTTTGTAAATTCTTCGTCGTACATGATCTATTTCGTAAATGTGTAGTTGTAAATTAATATTAATTTATGTATAGTGCTACACAAATAGAAAATATCTGATGTGGACACCACATGACTTCCTTGTACGCCTGTTACGCTATACATATTTTGTTAATAATTAAAATATGTATTATAACAGACCCAATCATAAAATTGCACTTATTTGACATAATTTGACATCAACATTAATGTTTTTATTTTTTTGTTATTTTTTGTCCGAATACATAGCAAATTAATTACAGAATACAAAGAGCTAATTTAATCACACTTGATGATTTCGACGTAGAATTCAATTCTATAAAACTATTATTTGTAGCATTTGTTGCTAAAATCAAATTAACACCATTTTTTTCAAGAAAAACTGATAACAGCTTCATGTAAAGTATCACTTCCGGTTAGAGTATTATAACCAAAATCTATTATGTTATTCCCATTGATATAAAAGTCTTATATATCAAATTTGAAAAGTTTTGGATTATATTTTATTATTTTAATATAGTTTTTCATTAAAATCTATTATAGGCTTCAAGTAAAGTACCACTTCCGGGTAGACCATTTTATCTAAAATCTATTTTGTTATTTCCAGTGATATAAAAGTCTTATATACCAAATTTGAAAAGTTTTAGATTATATTTTAATACAGTTTTTCATTAAAATCTATTATAGGCTTCAAGTAAAGTACCACTTCCGAAAGTTATGTAATGACCAAAAAGGGAGGTGCACAACTAGATGTTACAATAGTTCTAAATACAAAATTTTAACTTTCTACGGCTTCCCGTTTTTCAGTTATGCGAGATACGTACATACGTACGTACAGACGTCACGACGGAATTAGTCAAAATGGATTCAGGAATGCTCAAAATGGATATTTCCGTTGAAATCTGAAAACCGAAATTTTTCGCGATTACAAGACTTCCTTTACTTCGTACAAGGAAGTAAAAAATTAAACCAGATCATCCTATACATCTAATATTTATGTATGATGGAAAATATATTATTTTTACAAACCCTAATTTCATTAGAATTAAATATTTGACCATTATATTCCCCTTAACACGGTTTCATTATTAATTTTAATGCAATTTCTTCCTAACAGTGACATTATTTGTTTAAATATGTCAAAATTATGTTTTTGTTTGACGCATAGGCAAGACGATATATGAAAATAAATTATATTATATATTCATATTTAAAGTTATTTACCAAATGTTATTATCGTACAATAGAAGATTATACAATTATATTTAAATTTAATTAGTAAAAGTTACTAAAAAATTATATTCAAGGAATTAGTATAGAATGGGTATACAAAATTTCAAATTTTTCTGATTGATAGTATTTGAGTAATCGTGTCCACAAGATCCGCACACACAGACACACACATATACATACCTACAGACATCATTGTAAAAATGTTAAAATCGGATTCTGGGGATATCAAAACGTGCTTATTCATTAAAATCTCTATATCCGATTTTTAGCCCGATCCCTATACCTCCCTTACTTAGGGTAGCGGGAGGTAATAACTTTCTACAAACCTTGTATACACAATAAGTTTTTTTATGATTGTATATTTTGTATATACAAAATTAGAATAGTTATTTGCTTCACTAGTCTAGGAAACAGAAATTTGCGAGTGTAAGTATAATTTGATTTTATTGTCCTAATGTATTAGTTGTTTAAGTTGGTGTGAGTGTGTGTGAGTGTATGTGTGGATCCTGTGGACACGATTACTCAAATACTATCAATCAGAAAATTTTGAAATTTTGTATATCCATTCTATACTAATTCCTTGAATATAATATACTATATATAATATAATATGTGGGAAGCGCTGATTAGTTTTTAGATATATCGGATACCCGGAAGTTTCACTTATACAAACCGTTAACAGTTTTTCTTGAAAAAAAAAAATGCATTGAATATAATTTTTCTGAAACTTTTACTGAAAATAATTTAATATAATGGTACAATCTTCAATTCTACGTTAATATATATTTATTTATTTTTATACATCATCTTGCCAATGAGTCATAAATACATAGGTAACACATTAAAAAAAATTTTGAAATATTTAAACCAATGTCATTGTCAGGAAGCAATTACATTAAAATTAATAATGAAACCGTGCTAAAGAGAATATAGTAGAAAAATATATGATTCTAATGAAATTAAGGTTTGTATAAATAATATATTTTCCAACATACATTAATATGTACAGCATGATCCCATTTAAGTTTGCTATGCCTGTAGCACTATAAATCAAACAGCTGTCAATAAGCATGTATTTTCAAAGTGTTAAATATTAGTTTACAACTACACATTTACGAAATAGATCATGTACAGCGAAGAATTTATACAAATTGCATTTTAGAGTATCAGAAAGGTGATTCTGATTTTTCAAAGAAAATCTGTTTTTGATGAGGCATATATTCACCTCTCTGGGTATGTTAATAAGCACAATTACCACATATGGGTAGAGGAAAATCTTCACATGATTCACGACGCACCATTACATCTCCAAATGAAACTGTTTGGTGCGCCCTGTGGTCACCAAATTTAAAAAAAATAGTCTGTAATTAGTTTTTGTTATTTACCACTCCTCTTTCACATTTTACTTAAATTTACATAATTTTTACTCATAACGATGTACAGGTTATTTTAAATGCAGAATAAGAATTACGAATGAGTATGCTTCAGCTTTTTGTTAAACGAGAGCGCGATTTTACAGGACATTGACATATATGTATTTTAATAAAAGACAGAAATTTCTATTTTGTCAAAATTATTTTTATTTACTCGTGAATGAAACAAAGTAATGCCTAATTATGTTTTATTGTTTTGATTTATTTTATCATGTAGTTTTCAATAGCCGGATATCATTGACATCAAATTATATAATAAATTTAAAACTGGTTTATTTGTTGTGTTAATTGCTATAAATGTGTAATTGCTAATTATGATATTTGTAAATTTGTATATGGAATATTCGAACATTAAAATTTATTCTTACAGGAGTATTTCAAATCAATGATATAAATAAATAAAACTAGTTCTGTTTTATTACATATGGAATCTATTGTAGTTGTAGATGAATATTTTGATAAAGGTTTTGATTTTTAAAACCAAATGTAAATGATGAAGATATTTGAATTTTCAATTTGCTCTTTATCCTAAAAAGAATAGAAATATTCATTTCAAATAATACAAAACCTAGAGAAACTTAGTTTATACATTACCTGCATGATTACTACATTGCCCAAATTTGAAAACAAATTCAGCAATATCGTTGAAAAGCGAAACATGAATATAAGATTGAATATTATACCTCTACAAAATAGAGCTCTACATGGAGAAAACCGAGCCATAGGCTTTTGACATGGGAAACCAGTTTTTTCTTGCGCAAAAGTGGCCTATTAATTTTAGATAAAAAATGCTTCAAATAAATTCTGCATCTAACTCCACATGTTCTTTCGCACGTTTCGTAATCGAGGAAATTGAATTTAAAATTTCATAAAAGTTATTTTTTTTTATAGTGTTAGTCATGGTAATGAAATAAAATTTCGAACAAATTTTATGACATTTTACCTGTCAGAAAATATAAAATAAATTTTTCATCATAATAATTCTTCATTTTCAATAATGATTCAAACAGTACTCTTTTGACGGTAAAATATGTCATAATCTAACAGATACGTTTCTGACAGGTAAAATATATCACAATCTAACAGATACGTTGTTTGTAATTTTACCTATGAAAAACGCTTATCTTTGTTTTATCATTACTGAAAATAGAGAATTATTCACAGGAAGAGAAAATAGTAGTATTATTTTATTGAAAACTATATTTTTAAGTTTCTGACAGGTAAAATGTCATAAAATTTGTTTAAAATTTTATACTGGTATAAAATCTCACGCTACATCCTTATCCCAACATTGCGTAGCAAACAAACATACTATGGACTTTGACAATACAGACATATTAGATACAGAAAAAAATTACAATAAACGAACATACTATGGACTTTGACAATACAGACATATTAGATACAGAAAAAAATTACAATAAACAATCGTTTTTAGAAATGTATCATATACAAAATACTAACAATACTATGAACAAAAAAACTGACATTGATAACCTGAGCCCTATATATTGTAATTTATTTAAACTTATTAATAACAACAGAATACTCCAAAACCAGGATACCGAAACTTGAGCGTTGACATGGCGACATCTATTTCAAATTAAACCGCTTTAAAATTTACCGCCCATTCCACATGCTGTACCAACATAACTGTAAAACAAAATATAACTTGTTGCGCAATTATAACGTACACAAACATATGATTTTGTCAAAATTACTATAAGTTTTTATTTTTGTAAATTTTAACTAAAATTATGTCAAAATTCTTCTGTTTTTTACAAAATCAATGACTTTCAAACATCTTCACCAAAACGTAAGTTTTTTAAAGTCAAATTATTTTATAGACTTGTAAAATTATTTGTATTTTTACTTATATATATATATATATATATATATATATATATATATATATATATATTTCGTATTACTTGTTTCATATATCTAAAATCACCTTAGTTGTACATAAAGTAATAATAGTACAGTGTTTCTATTGTTAAAGAATTTAATTCAATATTTACATATATCCAAAAAATATTTACTCTAATGAGATGATTTAATATGTCTGAATTTATTTCTAAATAAACTCAATTTAAAAAAATTTGTTTTTCTCAGACTATTTCGAAATAAAATATAGGTAGTTAAACATGTTTTCTCAACTTTGTTGTAAGATCATATTATACTGTTTATGTTTAATATGAGATGAAATACTTTACATGTATATTTTGATGAAGTAATAATTAATTACGGAGGGAAAATTATTTATATTTTAATATTGTACCATAGCATAATTTTAAAAATTTCTATTAAAAATATTAATATTTCATCATTTCGATAATTGTCAATGGATTCCTTTCACATAGTAAAAATTTGAAAATTGGTCATTTATATTGTTAGAGCTTAAAACTTTAAGATACGGAATATCAATAAGATTACAAAAATTTATTTATTTTTAAAACATTCCATTATTTAATGCGTTTAAACATCTTTGTCGTTATGTGTCTTCACAACTTTTACTACCACATCTATGCAATTCCATTTCTTATTACTTTCAACTATTTTGTCTTTGTTTTTAGGCAAATTACAGCTTTTGCCTTTTAGAAATTCGAAATTAATTTTCAAGTAAATGAATACAAAAAAAAAAAAAAATAATAATAATAAAGAAACAACGAAAGTAAACCAAAGAACACTTATTTGAATTTATGATGCCAGGATGCCACAGCAGAGAGAAACCACGTTCGTTTATAAGAGAATATAAATTATATTGATTGACATAGGTAGCTATATCGTGCCAGTGGTAATTAATACTTGGACTACTTATAAAATATTCGTAGTTTTTTATTAATTAATTATTAGTAAAAGCTTATCATTCACTGACCACAAAACTTACGGTTGGGTAAATTACTTTGAAAACGTAATTAAATAAAATTAGAATTACTTATACCAAAATGTAAATAAATTACAAAAAAATATTCCTAGAAAAAGTAATTAAATTACAAATTACTAATTACTTTCAAATAGTAATTGAAATTTTAATTACTTCTCAATTACTTTACTTAAAAATGAACATTCATCTTAAATTAATAAAAAAATAATGCTACACTGTTTAATATAAAATTCATGAATAATAAAAATAATAAGAGTAATAAAACAAATGCATAAAAAACTGCCAACACAGGTACAGTAGTGGTGGGGAACCCCATTATTTATTTTATTTCTTCCCGTTCTTAACTGAAAAAATTGTAACTACCTATGTTAATTGCGAAATTTTATTTTATTCTCTTTAACTAATGAAGATCAAATTAAATAAATATAAATATTTCTGCTAAAAATGCAAAAATTGAAAAATACATCTTAGAGAAATTTTGAATTTAATTTGTGATTGCAGTACAATTTGATCAAATAAAGACATTTAAACTGTTTGTATATTACGTCAAACAATTTCATAATATTTTTACCTAATTCTTAGTAATTACTTTTTATCCCAGCCAAAAATAAAATTTCGAGTAAACATATTGCATTCTAGTATTCGAATTCGAGGGTAAATTGAAATACTGTATACGGAGGGTAGGTAATTGATCATGTTTATAAAATTGTTAAAAGGAGTAGAGATTCATGGTTGTTATGATGAGTGAAGCACGGTTGATCGTTGGCGAGCCTGGGGCGCAGGCAGAGGCAGGCAGGCAGGCAGCGGGAAGTGGATAAGCAAACTTATTCTCTTTACATCGCATGTGTGGTGTGGCGTGTGTGATTCCCTTGTTGCGCAGTATATGTAATCAGGAATCCCGTTAATTGGATCGGTATTTTCTTCCCAGGGCGAAATCATGATATATAATAACAAAAGTTTACAAAACACCGAACAAGCGAGCATCGTTTTACCAGAAAGCGCCTGACTCGTTGCATTGTACGCGAACAAAAGCACAACGTCGGCAACCAACGTACGATACATTCGCAACTGATTGGCGCTCATCTTTTGTTCTATTTGCTACGTATTGGTTACACCTTAAAAAGCTAGTCTTTCTCTTTACTTCCTTCTCCTGCGGTTCATTTTCAACACGACACGATACAACAGTCATGCGTAAACAACGAAGCTTCACAGACACAAATCACCTCGCGAAATTAAGTGATTTGTTTCGGTTGTTTATATTGGAACTAACTTTTGTTTTCCCAGCCATGAAAACAGCCAAACTAAATCCAATACATTGTTTTAGATATTTTCTCCTACTGTTTTCTTCGAATCTATTTTAAGATGATCGATAAAACTTTATTCTACTTGCGAATTCTAAATTTATTTCTTTTCGAAACGTTACCCGTAAATATTTATAGATAGTAGATAGGTAACTAACTTTAAAATCTGGATTTATACAAATTTAATATAACTTTTCGCAAATATTGCAAAATATTGAGTTTATATATTAATTTATGTGATTGTTTGTTTACTTTATACTGCATGTTATGCTCAAACCACCTATTTGTTTGTCTTATGGCCGGTTGCACCAACGTAAGTTAAATATTTTTTTTTTTTTTATAAAATTTGTACATTCTATCTGTTCCATTATATTATATTTATATAAAAAATAGTGTTCCATCACTATTATAACTGTTGTGTATGTCACATATTCATCTTTGATATTTGTTAACGGTTGTTACAAATATTTCATCATTTTTTCTGACTTGATTTAACCCTGAAGAGGATCATCGTTATTATCGAAAATTCAATTAAAATCAATAACAGCGTACAACTGCAGTTCCGAATATTTTTTTTTCTCCCACATCAATCTCCAGTCGATCATCGTTTACTCCAACAATTAAATATTAAACTCGGCTTAAATTGACAATATTACACAGAAATGAAATATCAGGTTAATTATAATATATTGCTGTTAAAATTTCGATTTGCATTTTTTTGTTTAAGCCTAGCTTAAAATTTAAGCTTGTTCTGTTGATTGCATTGAAATATCTCTGCTACCTCCTTGGGTAATATGGTTTGTTTTTATATTAGCACCAGTAAAATTCGCCTTATTATGGTCATACCCTCACAGCACAGCCACACCGGGACACCGGGTTCGTTTGGTGATCAAGCACGGCCACACGCCTTGTTACATGCGCAATAAATTTAAAAATACGCCCTTATGGCTAGAACAAGGCTGCAATGCGTTGCGACCGTGCTTATTCGCCAAATGGACCCGGTGCGGCCGTGTATAAAAAAATTTAATTTTTATTCGGGAATACGAAATTTTTATTATACAAAAATATTGTGCAAGATGTGTCGTACTTCTAATGAATGTGGTAATGCGTAATGATAATGGTATAAAATGATAATAGAATTAAAATCCGTAATAAAATAATTGAAAACACATTTGATGTAATTCACAACATATTTTGTGAGATAATCTTGTTGATTTCGTTTTTACCTTCCGTTCCCTTTAGGTAAGGAAAGTATTGTCAAAAAATTTAGTGGTTAGTTTTTAATGAATAAGCACGTTTTAGGGTCCCTACTATACGAATTTGCTATTATTAAGATGATGTCTATGTTTTCTGCGACGATAACTCCAATATTACAATAATTCTAAAAATTATAATTCGTTCGTATCTCTCTTTACAATCAGGGTTGAAAAAAACCTGGGTTTTATTAAATAAATGTGGGTTTTATTGACAAACATCGAATTGTAGGATGTATCTTTTTTAACTTTAGTTTTAAGTACCTATCTTAATAAACATACAGAAGTCGCGTAATAGATAATAGATATTATTATTATTAATATATGTTTTTTTAAGACTGTAATGTAATAAACAATAAATTAACTAGAGAGTGTACATGCGTACAAGGTACGAATTAATATTAATAGTTGCAACTCTGTGCAATGCAAAATACAAGTGTGTACAAGAATTAGAGCCGCGTTAAACAAATAGTATGTTTAACTAGCGAAAACTCGGCTACGCCGATAGTGTTTTATGTTTAATACACAACTCAAAAAATAATGAAAATGCTGACACAAGGATTGGAGTTGTTCAAAAATAAAAGAAACACTGTGCAAAGTTCGCACAACAATGAAAAATATATTAAAAATGATCAAACACGAAGTACACAAAATGAAATTGATTGTAAAATGTTGTGCCGGAGACAAAAATTCATGTATATATGTGTGTACCAAATAAGTATGTACCATATTTAATTAATAAAATATGATTTCATAAAATGGGTTTTTTAGATATTTTTTTGGTTTTTTTTAGATGGGTTTTTTTAAAAAAACCCGAGTGGGTATTTTGAATCGGGCAAAATTACAAAAACCCTGCTTTACATCCATATGCAGAGCTGATTAGATTTTGGTTATAATTGATCCACCGGAAGTACCCTTATTTGAAGTTTTTAACAGTTTCTCTTATAAAAACGCAGTTAAATATTATTTTATGACATTTTATGTTATTACAAATATTAAAGAAAATGCTCTTCTCTATCCGCGGTAACCACCGTCAATAGTTGGCAGCATTGTCATCTTCGTAGTGGGAAAAACATTGTATTTTGTACATTGATGGTATAGGAGTAATCTCGAATTTTTGATTTAGTTCTTTTTATTTACGTGAAATAATTAATTAAAATAAGATGTTTATCTCACTCAGAGATATCTACATATATTTAAATGGTGCAGTAAGGCCAATAGTGGAAGAAGAAGCAACATTTAAAGATAAAGTAGTTAGTAGAAAAGTTTGTAAGGTAACTTTGAAAATTTCTAATATTTTAGCTGATCATATAATAATGTGTGGTTTCCAATTTAATAAAGAAAACAATGTGGAAATTCACGGTCTTTGTTTACAAACATTTAATATAAAAGGGATTCGACATAATATCCGCATTTGCCTTGAAAACAATGTACAACAGTGGATGTGTATGTGCAGCTGTAAAGCAGGACAAGGTGCTAAGTGCAAACATATTGTTGCACTTATATTGTATTTGGAAAGACACTTTTAATTTATTGGTTTTAAAATCATTATTTATTATATAACTGCATCCATGTATGGTTCTAGGAGATCCAAAAAAGTTCTTCTCTAACGATTGCTTTATCAGAAGTTCTGCCATCAAAAGCAGAATTTACGAAACATATAACGTCTGCCGGTGAAACTCCAATTAGATATTTTAAAGTATGTCTCTTTTATAATTAAAATATGATCTTAACCTGCAACTCAAACATTTTGATTTCTGAATATCAATTTCAGTGCACTCTAACACTACTCTAACATGTCTGATTTTTTAAAAAATATTTCGGAATATTTAAAATGTGTTGTTCTCTTATCAGGTATGAAAATAATTGGTTTTAAAATTGTATAAAGTATTTCTAGCATTTCCCAAAAATATATTCTAGCAGTTGAATATGGTAAATTAAAAATGACACTTATTACCTTAAGTGTATTATTCGTCTTTATTAAAAAGAAATATTTTTTTTAGTAGGACAGGCATTCTTTTTCAAAAGAGATCTTTTATTTGGATTTTTTCCTGTAAATATTTTTTATATTAATAAATAGTACATTAAAACACAAGTATCATAAGGTAATCTGTTAACAAACGAGTCCAAGTTTGGAAAACGAGCCATAGGCGAGTTTTACAAAGGACGAGTGCGTTAACAGGCCTTATGATACATGTTTTTTATACTATTTTTTCTATTGAGGTAATTTTACAATTAATTTTTTTAAAAATGCTACGTCAAAAGTTTGACTTGGTGTTTTTTTGTCACTTATGTTTATGTTGGTAGCGCTTCCCGCTAACAATTGAAATTTCAAATTTTGACAACTGATTAGTGTATTGTGTGTATTAGGGAATACGGTGTGCATAGTGACATTGTGGCGGACGGTTGTCGTCACCGTGCTATCTGCTCGATCTCGAAGGCGGACGGTTGGCAGGTCTTCTCGTCACCGTGCCGCTGTTTGCTCGGCCTCGTGATTCTCTTCTCTGGATATGCGTTCTTGCCTGAGGCTAAGGGACACCTGAAGGTTTACAGTGCGTGTGCAACATAAATGTGTCTCTTACGCTCTCCGCGTGCTGACTGACCACACCCTGCTATCCTTCTCGTTTGCGTACTCGTCTACCGCGCACATTCCACACTTCAATTTCATTCTCACAGAGCCGTATTCACATCTTAACTATAATTTACATAAATTCTAAGAAAATACTGCACGTTACAAATAATATGTTAAAATATTACCAATAACTTGACATTTTGAGGTTAGATGTAATTATTCATTAATATGACAGTTATAAAAACATGACTACCAACTCTACAACACGAAAGGCGCCACAAATAGAACTCTTATAGATCTTCTACACGTCGTGTTTTCAGTGATGAACAATGCTTTTATAGACTGGCAAGAACACCGAAATAGAAAAAAATATATACCTATTGAAACAGTTATATGATGATAATAATCCGAAGGCAGAAAATGAGATTCATATCGTGTTACTTTCTTTCCTATTTTAATGCAATTACCTACCCATTTTTTTCGCATTTCTTTGTCCTTCGGGAAGTAGTGCATGACATATGTGCACTAACGTAATTATTGCACTGCGGTACAGAGTAATATTGCTTACATTTGCTAGACTTTTCTCTCACTTTTGCTTGGTTCTTATGCTAGTACAATTCACATGCCGCAATGTTTTCCCCACGACTCGCATTTTTAATTTCGCCACCAGATGTCAGATACTTTGTTGGCTCTCATCATTGACGTATTATAACTAACGTAGACCCAGCACGCAGCCTATGTTGTGATGTTAGAGCCAGAGCTGAGGGGCAAGGGAGTGTCACAGTCTGTATCGCGGGTCTGCATACATTGAACAACTTATTTGAAATAAATTGAAGTCATCGCTTGGCATGGCATAAATGAAGCAATATATTTATTTTTTCTTTAGACACTAATTCACAAAAAATCAAACAACGATCACGCTTTGACGTTTACACTTCTCAAACTTGTAAACAAAGCTATGCAAACCCGCGATGCAGACTGTGCCACTCCCCTGCGTCCCACCCGTTCCACCTATAGCTCTAACATCACAACAAACTGTGCAGCAGCATAGGCCGCGCTGGGTCTACGTTAGTTATAATACGTCAATGGCTCTCATCAATACGGTTTAATTATACATTTTCCTTGTATTCAATAGATATAGAGTTAAAGAATTATAAAGAGATTAACTTTCAAAAATCAGTCAGCTTTGCTATTTATCATGGAAACAGCTGATATCGTCGGATTTCTGGTAAAAAGACTTAACCGCCATTTGACTAGTTTTGAGATAAACAGGAAAAACTTGTTTTTATTTACAATATTGATTTATTTAACAAGATATTGTGTTATATCGATGAGATTAATATTTTATACATTTTTCAACATACTTTCGCAACATTTTGAAGCATATATCATGAAATATTTAATAAAAATGTTTTTTTTTTTGTTCAATATAGCTTAATACCTAAATTTTTAATATTTATATAGTTGTGATGTGAACACCAGATTAATAAATAATATCAAAATAAATTAACTTTTGTGGAACACAACTCGTTAACATCACCCATTACATTAACACAGAATGGCGTTTAAGACATTTCGTATAAAATTTCTGTGCGCATCAAATAGTGTCAGATGGCGTTTACGAAACTTTAGAATGAATTACCTTCTAACATAAATTTTTTGGCGCTCAGATATTGTGTTTAGAGCATGCGTCGTGAAGAGACGTATCCGTTTATGTGCATAACTCATTTTATCATTTTTTGGCGGTTAAGTCTTTTTACCAGAAATCCGACGATATATTCAAAAATTCTAATTGACAAATATCAGTGTCAAGTGCAAAACCAAAGATGGAAAGCAAAGGATCAGAAAGTGGTATGTCGTAGTTTTACTCGTAAGTGAGATGCAGTTGCAGCCTCGCTTCAGGATTGGATCTTTCAATGCCGGGAGTATGAGGAACGCGAAGATGGAAGGACTGTATCGCAGAAATTTGATAGAGGAAGCACTGTGTGAAGAAGATGCGTCCGACAGGAATGAGTGGAAGAGAAGAGTAAGAAACAGCGACCTCTAATAAAAAAGGAAAAGCTGAAGAAGAAAGAAGGAAGTGACAAGTGCAATTTACATTGTGTATGTTCATGTTATAATTTTATTGGATTTGTAGAAACTTTTCAAAGAAACATTTGGTATATGGAATTTGTAAAAAATAGTATGTGTTCGTGTTACAATTTTACGTGATATATAGAATCTTTTCCAAGGCCCTTTTGGTACCTATGGGATTTGTACAAAATACATCGAATTGACGGAAGGTCTTCTGCTGGCTACAACAGATTTTTTTTACAGCAAGTATAAGTTATTTATTAAATTAATCTGAAATATTAATTAAGGATTTCCCGCTAAAATCGAACAAGGTAATAATTCAAATCATTTTCGTTTGTATTCAATCATTAGTTAAATAATTTCTTTGTATTTGTATACAGTGAAAGTTTCCTTTGCGGACAGCTCCCACAAGCGGACATCTCTCATAACAGGACAGTTTTTCTGGAACCATATTTTTGGATATCAATTCCTATATAAAACACGCTTTAAAAGATTTTATTGCGTTTGAACATCTAAAAAATATTGAGTCGCATTATCAATATTATTTTTTACAAGAAAAATGTAGAAAGTTGAAGCGGTTAAAAATATCAGATTTTTTTAAAAAATAATCTTTTTTCGATATATTCAAATATGTTGTTTTATTTTGTGTTCAATCTGAAGTTTTATGTATGTATAATTATTATTATTTTTAGATATATTTTAACTATTTTGAAGTATGTACATATACATATTCTTCAAGTGCATATTTTTCAATAAAAAAATCCTAGTAAATTTGTACTTTATTTATTAAATTTTTCATATATTTAAATAGAGCTTTCTTATAAGCGGACACCTCCCATAAGGGGAGAAAAAAGTTGGAACCAGCGATGTCCGCTTATGAGAGTTTCACTGTATTTGAGTTTAATTAAAATAATTTAGAAACAAATAAAATGATGATGTGGTAGAGATTACCGTCACGAGTGTTGTATGTTGGTGTTGGCGAATCACGGCAGCGCCCAAGGATTTTTCCCGTCTATTAGATTTGCTGGGGCGAGGGAGCAATGGCGGAACCCCTACTCCTGCACGGGCTGGAGAGAGACAGAGACAACTCCTCGTGAGCTGCTCTTGATGACTTGTTTAAGGACTTGGGAATTCTGCTCCGGTACGTAATCACATTACCTCTTGAGCAGAGCGCTGGGTCGACTGGGCGGCCGCGTCAGCTCTTCACTACAAACTGACTACTTTGTGGCTCAAACAAAAGGGAAACTCAATAAAACACTCTCGGATTTTTACACTCTGCTCTGCTGCCGGGACCGGGATGTGATGCTACCAGGGGTTCTAAACACGTTATTATACTTCAACCCCTAAGGACCGAGGACATATTTCTTTCTGTCATCTTATACAAATGGTTTTCTATTTATTGCCCATTTTTACAGCAAACCAAGTACTAACCAAACCAATAAATACTTAGATCATGTATATTATTTTTATTTACAAAAATATTTTAGTGCAATGATTTTATGAACTTAAACAAATAAAAAGATTAGTATGTATATGTTCTATTGAAATATTGAAATTGTGAAATAAAGAATAACAATTTAATTAAACATAAATTAGAGGTATACTAACATAACAAAATTATAATACATACAACGAAATTTTGAGAAACGAAAGAAATTAATGAAATTTTAATACTTTACCCCGATATGATTATTTAATTTTATTAAATTGACAACTCATATATCTATAAATTTTATTTTTTTTTATCGGTTTTATTTCTGTATCGTCACAGCATTTGTTAGATGTCTTATTATCAGGGATCTGAACAGTGTTTCTTTCAGAGGGGGGATCGAGGACAAACGAACCCCCCCCCCCCCTCAAAGAAAATTATATTAAAAATGTCAAATAATAGTTTATATGTGTTGAAAGAAAATGTGCAAAACGTATCTATGTTCGTTCCTTTAATTCTTAAAAACTAATACAATGTAGACATGAATGTAAGGACCCAAACCTAATAACAATGGAATAATGCAGCAATGGCTTGGTTCATGATATCTACTGTACATTGTTGCAAGCCAGATAAATGTTTGGGGTGCAATCTGTAACTCATATTAATTTTAACATCCTGTTTAAAATTTTCACTAAGACACTGAATTCAAACATAAAAATAACCTGTTTAGCCAGGAAAATAAATATATTCTATTTTCTAAAATTTTTGATCTGGCAATTTAGTTTTGTACATAAAAGGGAAAAACACGCAGTTTCATATCCCTTGAAAAAATGTAACTTTTAAGTATAAGGCATTTGACCTTGAATGAAAAAAAATTTCGCAACCCCCCCCCCCCCCCCCGAAACAATTATTAACCCCCCCCCCCCCACGAAACAATTATTAACCCCCCCCCCCCACGAAACAATTATTAACCCCCCCGGGTAAAAGAGTCTGAAAGAAACACTGGATCTGAACCGAAGCATATTCATGGTACAGGTTCGGTTCAGGTGCAGGAAATAAAAAAAAATGCAGACTCAGGTTCAGTTTCGATTCAAGAAAAAGCAAATTATAACGGTTCATCAATTTTGGGTTCGGGTTTGTATTTCGGTTCAGAGACAAAGGACAAAACGATGGTAATATTTATTATTTTTAAAATCATGTTAATAATATAATTTGAATTTATACTTTTTAATTTTATATTGAGCAGTTCTGCAGCGATTCTGAATTTAAAACGGTTAAATTCGCTTCAGGTTTATTGACCTCGACAAATAAAGATTTGATTCGGGTTCAGGTTTATAAAAAATTCGAGTTAATTGGACTTTTCGGTTCAGGTTCGGGTTCAGTTTCAGATCCAGGCTTAATATATCAGTAAAATGTGTAATAATAATCTACAAAGATAGTTATATCAGTTTTTTTTTTTGGATGTTTTAAGACTTGGTACTAAAAATGATCAGATTTAATATCTGTATTATACGGGCTAGTCAATATGCCGATGTTTCTGTTTTAAGTTTCAAATAAGTTTTGGAAATAAACACAAAAGTTATTTAGAAACGTTGATTAGAATTACAATATAAGCTCAAATTAAAAATATTATCTTGATTGTAAATTGTTTATTTATGGTTGAATTTCATTTTTTGGATAGGTATATATGCATGTATTTATAAAATTAAAGGTAGTTTAATTAAAACTGAAAATAAGAACACAGACATTCTGGCCATCTGTATGTGTGTATAGAAATTATATGTAAGTATGTGTGCATTTTTAGTAATGTTCAAAAAAATTAATAGAGTAAAATTTATGTGTTAGATTAATAATAAAAGTTTTCCATATCAGTCAAACTGTATTGTAACAATTAAACATGATTCCTTTTGCTGAAATGTAACTTCTATGTTCAATTAGATATACAATTCGTCCTCTAAAATATCTGTCTAACATCAAAATAAATAATTCTTCAAAATAAAAGATATGCCATTTGGTTTAAAATAATATTAGATTTTATTAAACTTTGGAACATTTATTAACAATTATGTTTTCAGCGTGTGTAAATAGTTTCTAGTATTTTAAGAATTAAAGAACAGAACAAATAAAATAAATAGGTATTTGTATTTTTGTAGAAGCTGCTACTTCTATAAAAAATACATAGGCATTTCCGTCCTTAAACACCGTTTAGTGAGAGGTGGTCATATCGATACTTGGTACGTACGGTACCGATACAAAAAAAGAGAAAATCGATAATATCGATACATAAATTTATGGAACAAAATTTATATAAAATATGTTAACCTTGATATTAATAAATTTCATGATCATTCATTGTTTAGTAAATTTTAATTAATTTTATAAAATAAGCATTACTTCTTTGTAAAATATAACACATATTGTACGTTAAAGTACATAAATAAATACTAATTTAAATAATATGAAAAAAAAATACAAAGAAAATTTTTGGTAATTACAAATAAAGTTATTTCCATTTTTTTACCTTTAGCTAAGAGAGGTAGGTACTGGATTCAAGCTGACAATCGCATATCCAGATTTTAGTGAATAAGCACGTTTAAATGGCCCTGGTATCCAATTATAACATGTATACGATGATGTACGCGCGCGAGCGCGCGCACCTTTGTGTGTGTACGTATGTGTGTGTATGTGTGTATGTGTAGATGTTGGAACCACGGTTCCTCAAATACTAAAAGGCTTAAGACATGTTTAACAACGGTTTCCTCAATCTGACATTAATGGGAAGAGATGATTAAATTTTGATAACAATTGGACAACCGAAAGTACTTGTTCCTCAAAAAAAACTAAATTCTATTTTTTGAAAATGTATGTTATTATAAATATTAAAGAATATAAAAATCTCTATCCGATATATTTAAAAAATTAATTATTTCTTTTATAGTTTTAGAGATAGAGAAATATAAGTATATAAAATATTGTGTAGTTATGAATCTCACAGCACAAAAAAAAACTCCATGGAAACCAGTTGAACAATTAATTGGCAGTTAAATATCAGTATCAGGAATCCAGAGACATTACTGAAGCCTTTTTCTGACAAGTACATTTAATATTTTGTCATTAATTAATAGAATTAATTAAAAAATATAAAAATATATAAACTAGAGATGTAATTAAAATTTTTGCGTGTACCAGAAATGTTAAATATGTACAATACTTATATGTGTAGCCTAATATGGAAATGGCGAGAGGTATTGTGCTGGCCACAACAAATTTTAAAATTTTTAATTAATGGTCCAACTTACATTTGAGAGCCGGTGATGGAAGTGGCCATTATATTTCTTTTAAATTAGATTGCAAGAAAATTTTAAATTAAAAAATCCATATTATTTTTTATGAATATTGGATATCGATAAGGGCATCGATATTTAAAAATAGTAACGATCCAGCAGTTCTCTTTATTGTATCTATAAAATTGATTTTGTTTTTATTTTGAAATAGTGTCATTTGTCATGTATACATTGTTTTGGTATCTGTGTAATAATTTGAGTACAGTTTTAATAAAAATAATAATCTTTTTACATTTGACAAACTGTTCTCTTTTCTGGAAAGTTTTTGCACAGCACTACATAGCATCTTGTTTCTTCTCCATCTTACAAATAATTCAAGGCACTTAATTTTTGCCGTGCATATTTACAGCGTTGGTAAAAGTTTCTCCCAACCCAACCGTCGTGGTTCTTATTAGCTGCGTCGGCTTCGAACCGACCATCTTCTTCCCGGAGTTCCCCCTGGCGTATTAACACCGGCATTAGCTTCCACACCCTCGCGCTACTTGCCGAGATTTGCTTCCTTACGAGATAATATCACGTCTATTCTAAGTAGGGTGAGATGCCGCCTATTCATGATATTACTTCTGGTTTGTGCGCATTTAAAACGGAATTTTATGTGTTTGCAGGAATCATTCCAAAAGTTTTCAAATTATAAATGGAAAAATTGTAATTCTTTATGCATTTTTATTTGTACTTGAAACTACAAAACAATTTAATAGTAGTCATTGTAATTAAGATGAGATGTACTTTATACCCGAGTGCAAGATAATTTTTTTATAACCTATAACTTCATAAACATAAAAATATTGTGAATGCTTAATATTTACGATACTGGTACAGAAAGCTAAGTGTCGTACAATATTTTATCTATGATAGAATCTAAAACTCCAATAAATATAAAAGAAATACTTTTATTTATAAATTAGGTACACAATATTAAATGAGAAGTTTGCCACGATAACAAAATATTCACACTGGTTTTGCAAATTTAACGTATTTAAATTTGTTTTAATCACTCATTTCGCGGCAACCCGTGACTAACGAAACCTTGTTACTAAACAATCTGACAGTACAAAAAGTAAATTTTCTGCAGTTGATGAACAAATAAAATTCCTTCATATTAATGGAAATTCATGTTTGTGTTTTGATCGTTTCCATAATTTTAGACACAATTGTTAAATAGCCTAAAAATTCTTACAAATTTCGTAAATTTACCACAAATCACTGTCACCAACCTGACTTTTCTGCTAAAAATTTCCCTTAATAAAAAATGTCTACTATTTTTTTTTTATAACAAAATAGTATATACAGGTACATGAAAGCCGAAAGCCGAAACAGAGAAAATTGTAGAAATCCCTCGTTACCGAAATGTCCAAATTTGTAACTCGTGATAGAATAGATTGTCTTCTATAACATATATTTTAATATACTATCCCGGTTGAGGTCTGGAATATTTTCTAATATGATTTTTAATTTCTTGCAAAATAAAAGTTTTATAAAAATGTAATATATAATTACGATTTTAATTTGGAAAAAACTTGTTCCTTATTACTTATTCGGATTGCATAGAAAATAGTACATGTAACTCGAAGGAAAAGAACTTTCCCGAACTTCTCAATTCCACCATCGTCCGGAAATGTAGTATTTTTCCTTCTAGTTATACAAACTACTCGTATTTCCTACAACCTGTACCTACTAACCTCACTTCGCAAGTGAAAGTGATTGTTTTATGTTAGTTTCTATTATTTAAAACTTTATTTCGATTATTAACTGTTTAATGACATGCTTTTTAGAAAACCTATTAAGAACTTCTGGTTAAGTGCCACATCTGGTATGCTATTTTATTAGAAAAATTAACATCAAAATTTCAGTAGATAGCAACTGAATATTCATATATTCAAAGACATCAATCATATTAAAATATGATTCTTGTTTGTTCTTAAAATTTCTAGTGCGAATTTTAGTACGATCCTTATATTTTCCTAGAGAAAAAAAAAATATAACTAGTATTTATGCTACTGTCGTTAAAAACAAGGGTCACGCTAGAAATATGTTCGAAGTAACTGTCGTTAAAAACAAGGGCCACGCTAGAAAATAAATATGTTCGAAGTAGCTACGTTGACCAATTATATACTTCACCGTTATCTCCTTTCACATCTTAAAACAATCGTTTTTTAGAATGCTTTCATATTAAATTCTGAGAAAATGAAAATTGTCAAAGCTCTCAATAGTATATTGTATAACTACTGCCGAAAGTTGGATATTTCACACGAGTGTGAAGTTTGAGCTACGAGCCGAAGACGAGTGGTTTAATCACATGAGTGTGAAATACCCTTTCAGCACGTGCTGTACACGCTATTTTTCCGACGACCACAAAAACAAATAACAATTTAAAATTTACACAAAAATATTATGATTAGATTATGTTAACACCATTGCTATCAGAATTCACCAAAAATTATGTTCAAATCTGATAAATCAGAGTCCATCCTTCTTAATCTGTGTAAATTCAGCAAATTATTTGCAACTGTCATATTTTAAATACAAATTTTTAGGTTAGTTCGCTCACTTATCGCAGCGTGTGATAAAATCATATCACACAGTTGCGGACGCATGTGATTGGCTAACGATATTTCATATCAGACAGAATTTCTAGTGATGTGCAATAATCAACCTTCAGTAACAGTTTAGCGTGTGAATTTATGTACTTTCGTAATTTTATATTTGCTTTTCGTTTCCGGGTTTTATACTATTAAAATAGAAAATATTAAAACAGTTGCATATAACAAATATATAAATTAATTTTGAATTGAATTGTGACAAAATAATAACGTTAGTTTAATACTTTCGCCTCGAGTCGTACTCTTGCAGACGAATATTTTGAGACAAGCATGCTACCAAATTTTCGCTTCGTGGCGAAAAGCGAAAACAAATGCCTCATTTGATAGAATTCTAAAGTGCGTGCTGTGGCTACTGAATCGCAAAATTCTGAACCTGTAGTGCATGTATTTTTTTTTTTTTTTTTTTTTTTTTTTTTTTTTTTTAAAAACCTCTCAACAGGATTAAATCCCAATTACTGAGTAGGTTCACATACACAAACATCCATGCCTTAGAGGGATTCGAACCCAGTACCCCGAGCGCACTCATGATTAAGAGGCGTTGCTCTAACCATTGAGCCACCGGAGTCGGCATATTTGTAGAATTTATTAGACAGCAGATACATGATACAATAAATAAAACATAGTTGAGAAATATTTTGCATTAGCTCCGTATCAATAACGCATGAATTGAATTAAAACGTTGAGCTACCTGAAATGAGATCATGCACTGTACATGATGCTCACCATAGCGGCAACTGTTTCTCAAACATCGATAACTTTTGTTCGTCTAGTGCTGCAATACGAACAGAAGCGAATCTGCCTATTGTTGGCTAGGATGCATTGTTCTCATTGTCGTCGCGACACCCTGTCGTGCAAATAATCTCTGTTTACAACACCATGAGTAATCAGCTTTTCAGCATTTTGCGATGCGCAAGTCACGAGGTACTTAGGGATCACCACTCTATTGTCCTACGCACTGTTTGTGTAAAGCAATGCTGGATTTTATCATTGCCGTTTAAGAATTAGAGGACCGTGAAATCGCTTCCTTATGCGAAATAATCTTAACAATAATGTTTGGATAACTTGACGTAATTAGGGATCTTCCCATGGGGAAGGATTGCAATTGTGGTGAAATTAATATAATCGAAGTAATAATTAATAATAATAATAATAATAATAATAATAATAATAATAATAATAATAATATGAACCAAATTAAAATTTGTTAATAAATGCATCTATTAATACCCTTCTTTTCTCCGATTTCGCTAGGTACCTACTGATGCTTCAGTTCCATTATTATTCAAATGATTAAATGTTTAGGCTTATTTTCTTAATCAGGTTTAACTATTCACTTTTTCTTTAGCCACGTTTTTCATATTTCGGTAGAGTACGGCAGCTTGCAAGTGAAATTTTATTGAAAATTAAGACCGTAATTTAACTTAAGGGAGCATAAGTATAAGTGCATAATTTGCATTTTGTAAATATGTAAAAAAGAATATTTTTTATTCTACTCAATTTCAACATTGTGCTATCACAAATTCAAATAGGCTTTGAAATTAGAAATAAGTTCGTAATCAATCACAAAGCTTACAGATAATCAAGCATCCTAGGTCAGTAAATTAACTCAATATTAGTATTTAAGAATTTATATGAAATAGTTGGAGTAACGATGATCGACTGGAGATTGATATGTGGAGAAGAAAATAAAGTAATCGGAAACTGCAGTCAGTACGCTTTTATTTGACATGAAACCTACGTTTCGACCATTACAATGGTCTTCTTCAGGATTAAATCAAGTCATAAACAATGATGAAGATATTTGTAATATCTGTTAACAAACATCGAAATACAATATGTGAATTACACGTATAATATTGATGAAAAAACAAATTTTGTTTTATATAAATATATAATGTAACGGACCAGATAGAATACATAGTTTTACATTATTTTAGTTTAGTTGACTACTTAGATGTTCAATAATATTGTGTAGTAATAGTATTCAACAAAGTTGATTAAACTGTGCAATAATTCAGTTCATTCTTTATTTGCCATTTTTTATTTAATTTACATATTTTCCTTTTACTGTCTCCAGTTTCAAAATTTGTACTTAAAAGGCCGTATCCCACGAAGCACACTGACAATTTATTCTCGTTAACGGCAACAGTTGCCCGTATGTGTGACAAAACGTCGTGTGCTACTGTGCTAGGCAAAATTTAGCGGCAATTTAGCTAAACTTTTACGATATCGGTAATTTTCTTGGAGCAACTCGTTTGAGCGCATGCGCTAGATCATAAAAGTAACAAACAATTGAAGCATCAGATGGCTGCGCAAGTATCATTTATGTCAAAATCAGACTACAATAATTTTCGTTTTTACCTCTCGCTAAGAGAGGTATTGCAATCATACTAAAAATCGCATATCCAGATTTAGTGGATAAGCACGTTTTAAAGTGCCTATAATCTGATTATAACATTTTTACTATGATGTCCGTATGTATGTATGTATGTATGTATGTATGTATGTATGTATGTATGTATGTATGTATGTATGTATGTATGTATGTATGTATGTATGTATGTATGTATATATGTGTGTGTGTGTGTATGTGTGTATGTGTGTGTGTGTGTTTGTATGTGAGGATGTTGGAGCCACGGTGTCTCAAATACTATAAGACAAAAAATATTTAACTGCAGTTTCCTCAATCTGACATTCCTGGGAAGGGCTGATTAGATTTTGGTAACAATTAGACAACCGGAAGTAATAGTTTCTTAAAAAAAAATCGTCTAAATATAATTTTTTGAGATTTTAGTTATTACAAATATTAAAGAACATAAAATTCTCCTCTAATACACTTAAGAAATTTATTATATCTTGTATAAATTTAGAGATAAAGGCACTGTAATATACAGAATAATTTAATGTGGTACATCGCAGAGGCTAAGGCACTAAAGAAACCAGTTGAAAAATTCAAATGTTTATAACATAGTTTGTAAATGACAGATGTCAGTCTCAAAAATCAACAGTTTTAGTGACATTCTGGAAGCTTTTTCTGGGAAGTACATTTAATCTTTCTTATTGTTTTATTAATTAAATATTTAAAATTGTAGGTAAAATGTATATGTATATTCATCAGAAATACCGCCAATCTTGTCAATGAATGTTAAGACATGTTAAATACAATAAAAAACAATATTTGGGTTGTGACGATAGGCCCTTTCGTCCATTAAAGGTTTTCCGTCCTTTTGTAAACCTGTAGTAGCACCGTCACAGTTAGATTGTTTAGGAACGTATATTCAACAATATAAGTTGTTTATGTATTGTTTAATCTGAAAAGTAAGATGTATTTGTTATATTGGTAAAATATTTAATGAAATACGTACCTGTAAAAGACAATATCCGACCGTCATGATGTGAACAGACAATAAAAACATGTGCACAAGTCACCATAACCACAATTGTTGTTGTTTTAGCTACAAGAAATGTATTTTATGTAAAAATAGCATTGTGGATATTTGTAATTTAACTTCAATAGTGTTGTGAAACAATGTAACTCTCGTTTACACATTTGATTGCATTTTTGTGTTTGTTGACTTCTAGAATATTCTGTCATTAGTAACCTTGCAAATTTTGAAGAGTCGTGATTCACAACATGCCCGTGCATGGCGCACCGCACATGTGAATGAAATTGTGTTTTATTTGAAACAATATTTGTAAATTGTTTGAAGTTATAAAATGGATTCAGGGTAAAGAAAAGTGACCAGAGAATTTGTGTAAATTTTATAAAAATATTATTTATCACTTGAGACAGTAGCGACCCCCTGTACTAAGTAAAATCATCCCCGCCGCAATTTTAATGAGAAAGTACAATTAGATTGGGTTTATAAGCCGCTGCAGAGGTCCGTGAAGCCAGAGCGGGTTCGCCCGTTCCAAGAGCCGTCCAGGCTAGGATTCTGATTACGTCCTCCTGAACGTCTCTTAGTGAGAGTCCTGATAAGGCTCCTTCGACTCAGAGTTACTTTAAAAAATGTTGATTCTTGTAAAATTTTGATACGGGCAATTATTTTCTAGAAAATGGCTAAAAACCTAAATATGCCACCATTTTTCCCAATGAAGCACTTGCACGTGACGTTTCAACCTGGCGACTAACTGCTGATTCTAGAGAACTTCAGTTTACATTGAGTCTTACGGAGAAATATTTTTACAGTACTAATTGTCTTCTTATGGAAAAAGTGATTAGAGTCTGTAAAAGTGAGTGTATGAGCACTGTTTTCCCTAAAAAAAACAAAATTGAGGATATTATTATTGTTATTATTATTATTATTATTTAGTAAATTCAACGTTATTGAATTAAAACTGCCCTAATCGTAGTTATTTGTGTATTCTTGTATTGGACCTAATGGCAGTGCTCATGTTATATCTATGTGCAATCGTCTATCCAGTAAGCTTTTCTTATTAAGAAAGCTTAAACCTCTTATTTCTTCAAATACTATTAAATTGGTATATCTCTCATTATTTCACTCCGTAATATCTTATGGAATTGTACTTTGGGACAATACTCCTCTTATTCATAAAATTTTCAAACTACAAAAAAGAGCTACCTATTAGAATCATGTTTAATGTGAATGTTAGAGATCATTGTAAATCTATATTCATTGAAATCAAAATTATGACGCTACCTTCAATTTGTATTTATTAGTCTCCTATTGAAATATATAAGTCAAAACAAAATAGCGATTTTCATAACTATGATACTAGATCGACTAAACTAATACGAAAACCCAAGTTAATACGTAATAAATCTATTAAAAATTCATTAAATATTGACTTTTACAATGCCTTACCAGTAAAACAGTATCTTATAAACAATGGCTTTTATTCTACTCATGAATATCTTCACTCAGATTTTTCGACGATGTGATTACACAGTTGGGTATATTTATTATTTTACATGTAATTGTGTGCAAAGTTCTTATTTGTAAATTTTGATGTACTGAACATTGTAACAATGTATTGCAGTTAATAAATATCTAATCTACTATATTGAATATAAAATAATTTAAATATAATCGAATAAGAAGATCTTGTACGAAGGTATAAATATATGTAATTTTCTTTAATAATATGCTGTTAGCGCTATTCCATTACTTGTTTGGAAGAATGTTGTGCGTAGATGTATTATTATTATTATTATTATTATTATTATTATTATTATTATTATTATTATTATTATTATTATTATTATTATTGGCAAAAACCAATAATCAGGGTCGCGACGGGACCGCTTCTGCATGCATGACCCGTTTCTCTTGTAGTATCATTTCATTCTCGACGGTTATCATTATCAAATTTTATTATTTTTATTTTTAATATTATGATAATAAAAAAATCAACCTATATATCTATTTAGTTTATTTAGTTAATTTTAATATTTATGTTTACATGTAACAACACATACAAAAACTTTAACAAACTCAAATGAATTTAATACAACCTGATGCTACAAGCAAACTATTTATTTCAACTTAATATTTTTCAAATTGTATTTAAAAGTATGACTGCTTTGTTTTACGAGTAAATAATTCATACACTTATCTTTAATTATGGCTAGTTACATTGACTTAATGTCTTGCACAGAAAAACACATTCGCTGGATAAGATGCAATGTTAAACTGAAGCGTGGTTGTCCAGAATCAGCTGTTCATCCGCCTTGTTGTGACGTAGGTGCAAGTGCCCTGTAGTGGGAAGGTTCCCATGCTCCAATTTCCGGAAATGTTTGATAATATGCTATTCAGCGCATTTTTCTGCGCAAGATTCCATAAAAAGCTGTTGTTGCAATTTCTTTGAGGTAATATTATAAATTTCCTGGACTAGTTATTGTAATCTTGACATTTTTTGTTTACATTAAACTTAACATCTTTAAGTTTGAACGCATATAAGTAAATGTCATTTTCAAAATTGAAGGCTTGAGCTTGAAATATCAAAATTACTTTATATCTATATTACGATAATAATAAGAAATAAAGTAATTCCCTAGATTTTAAGGCAACGTTACACCCGTGGGATAGAATAATAACATCTTTCCAATATCGGCAAGCTAAAGTTGGTTGTATTTTTCATCGTGTGATACGGCCGCTACAATTTTGCCCAATAATTCGTGAAAACAGACCATTACTTCAAACATTGTGTGAAATATTTCAAAAAGTTTTGATTAACAAAATATATTGTATGAAAGTTCAAGATATCCCATCACGAGCAATAACAAATATTGTGTAAAATTATTGTTCATTACGATTGATACATTGCATTTCAAAAAAATTATATTTACAAGAATGCTGACATGCGGTAATCTTGTTTAAAATCAAATATTATACAAAATTATTGAATGTCTACGAACCGTTTCAAATGTCAATTAATTCTTAGGTACTTTTTTAATTATGACCAATAAAGAAAGAATATTTTTTGAAAAGTGCACGTCTTTTAAATCTTGCCCATATATGACCATTAATATTACTGGAAATATCACGTTTTTGTTGTAGTTATGCGGTTGTGAAAGTTATAAAAAGTAAGAACTTGGTACTGACAGTAGAGTTTAAATGAATATGAGGATGGTATCTGTTACACGTCAAAGAACAATTAGCGGTGCTTGAATGGTTCGTGTTGAGCTGAGGCAGTCAGGCAGGTCGGGTTGGGCTATAGCCAGCTGGTTAGGGCGGCAGTGGCAGGACGTAATATGGGAAGTTACCGCTTATTAATTAATACTAATTAAGGCCTGTATATTCAGATGATGCACTAGGTACTTATTTTAATTAAATTGCAAAGTAACCTTTTATGTTCGTACAGAAAGAAAAAAATAAAAATTCACTGCGCGTTTAATATGCAGTTTTTATGAAATGTTTTTTAAAAAGCACTTTTATTTTCCAGGTTTTAGAATTTTTCACGCGAAATAACGCATATTTAATCACATTGAAACGGTGGAGTGTAGCATATAGCATAGGTACAAAGGGCAAATCATTCCGCTATGAATATCTGTTTTTCTGTACAGAGATTCACAAATCCGGAAGATAATTAAAATTTTCCCTTTGCTGTATGATATGCGCGACACTTGATGTACACTTGGATTTAATAATAACACAGGAATCATGTTTATACGAGGAAATTATTTTTTATTTATTAAAATATGTACTTAGTATATTTAAAAAAATGTATTTCATTCTGCGGATGAAATAAAAATATGTATAAATACGAGGGTTGCCTTTTAAGTTTTTACAATCGAACAATAGATGGCATTAGTTAGTTGTGGCATCACTGTATTTGTGAACATTGACGTTTGTTATAGCAAAGCCAGTGGCAACTTAGAAATTGACCGAGTAGGTTGCTGATAGTGAACGTTTAAAAGAAGCAAGTTTGTGCAAAAATGGAAATCACTCGTAAAGGTTTGCGCTGGATGATTTTTTATGATTTTAAAAAAGGCCTTTCTCAACAACAATGTATAGAATCGCTTCGTGCAACTTTTGGTAATGAAGCAATATCAGAGAAGACTGTTTGCAAATGGTTTGTAGAATTTCGTCGTGGTCGTGCGTCCGTTACTGATGAATGTCGAGAAGGTCGGCCAAAATCGGTTGTTATTCCGAGAAACATCGATGCTGTACGCAACATGATTATAATCGATTTTGCATAAACATTTAGGTGTGAGAAAAATTTGTTCCAGATGGATTCCGCATAACTTAACTGAAGCGCAAAAAAAGGCTCGACCGAGGACGTTCAAAATCCGTATACAACATTGTTACAGGAGGCAAAACTTGGATATATTCGTATGAACCTGAAAGCAAACAGTCTACTGTTTGGGTGTTTGGCGATGAACCCGATCCCACTAAAGTTGTTCGTTCATGGAGCACTTCCAAGAAAATGATCGCTTGTTTCGTCGCAACCATTACTTTAGAGTAGCGAAGAACTGTTAATGCTGAATGGTATACAACAATTTGTTTGCCAACGGTCTTCGATGAAATAAGGAAAAACAACAAAAAACGTCGGATCATTCTTCATCACGACAATGTCAGCTCCCATAAAGCACGTCAAACAACTGAATATTTGAAGGAGAAAAACATCGAATTAATGTCTCATGGCCTGTATTCACCCGATTTATCGCCTAACGACTTTTTCTTGTTCCCCACTGTCAAACAAAAGATGCGTGGACAGCGATTTTTATCACCTCAAGAAGCTGTTGAAGACTTTCAAAATCATGTTTCTACGATATCAGCTTCAGAGTGGAGAAAATGTTTCCAGAATTGGTTTGAGCGTATGCAACATTTAATAGACCTTAAAGGCGAATATTTCGAAAAGGAATAAAACACTTTGTTTCGAACTTGTTCGTTTCTGTTTCACTTTTTGTAAAAACTTAAAAGGCAACCCTCGTACAATAAATAGTAATATTTTTTCTCGCGAAATTCATGTATACAATATACATTATATTTTCAGCATTACACTACAGTCACTACAAACCACACTACTTTTAATTAACTAATTATTTGTCTCTCATAATTTACATGAGATGTTACCTATATCTGCACCCGGTTCCAGCTAAACCAAGTTTGGGGTGTCGAAACACCCGACCATAGAGTTTGACCCAGCGAGATTTTTTACCCATTAATTAAAATATCGAAATTTGTAATGGAGAAACGGTTAGAAGAACTTATTAAACATTTTTTGAGGATTTAAGTAATTACGAATTTCTTGAAAACCACCGCCATTCAGTGCCAAAATTGTTTAAAAACGTATGCGTCCATATATTTTTCTTTTATTAACTACATTTACAGGCATATTTACAATAAAATTTGTTATTTTACAAAAATGTCTGAAAGAAATATGAGCTTAATATCGTTGTCAGATTTTTTTTGTAGTAAGTAAACTCTATTTTTTGTTACAGAGAGTACGTACCATCTTTCTTGAACTCATTGTTAATGTTAATAATCCGAAAAAAATATTTCGTTATAAAATATTTATTTGTATATACATAAACTAAACTAATCAATGAGTTATTATCCGTGTTCACTAAAAAGCGTTTTATTTCATTTATAACGGTAACAGGAATGTTGTACCTATACTCAAACATATTAATCCACGCTAAAGATAAATTACGTTAATTTATGAGACATGTTTAAAAATTGGCGTGTCTGAACTCCCCACAAAAGTATAAGTGAGATTCAAAACACGATAGTATTTTAGGATTATTTAGAGAATTATTAGCCGGCGTCGGTTGCCATTTAGTTTTTTCCAGGAAACCGGCACCTGCACTGCTTGCAGCCAAGGCACTGCATGACGCTATGCACATGCAATGTGAACGAATAATTAGCTATTTGCAGGAAAAATTGGGAAAAATAGCACACTAATTATTTTAAAAACATATAACCTAAATATACAATTCGAACATTAGTCATTTTCTAATATAAATCTTCATTGAAGCATTTAAAATCAAGGGGATCTAAATGCTAAAAAATATTTGAAGATTTTTACATGAAAACGTTTATGAGCTAAGCCTAATAGAATTTGGTACAAAGTCCAAGTGTCGTAACATTTTAACTTCAGTCAATGTACGGTTCTCAGTTTTTCAGCCAATGGGTTGAAGTGTATATAGTAAGACTTAATTCTATTAAAAGAAAAAGATAAAGAATATCATTAAAAGAAAAATTTGCAGTAATCGCTATTTTTATTTTAAATAACCTTCAAATATAGAAATGGTATTAGATCATTTTGAATTTAAATGCTTTTATTTCATCATTAATGAACATATCAATTTATATTGCTAATAATAAATACAAATCTCGTTTATTTACAGTTATAAAATATATCACGGCATATTACCTATTGCTGAGTGTGCCATTCTGCTTTCTATACATATTTCGGTAATGATGATACTTGTACCATGCAGGCGTTTACCAGGCGTCACCTCACGGGCACTCATTGCTGGCGTGCACAGTACACCATAGAGGTGATCGAACCCGGTTCCTGAGATTTGGGACCAGACGGTCTGACGCGCGGCAACGAGATCCCATTATTTACAGTTAATATAAGAATTAATATTTTTAATATTATCCTTATCCACAATTCTTTTGTCTACATTCTACAATACCCTAACTAGAATTAATAGCTGGTTTATAATGCAGAGTACATATACAGAACGTCATATAACATTATCCCAGAGAAGTTGAAAGTGTAGAGTTCGGGTAATCCTGCAGTAAGTAGCGTCCATATGTGTCAGGCAATCAGTCCTTTGCTGTCATGGTCCATTACCCTACGTGCATTTCGCGTTAATCACGCGGTTGGTCGAGCAAGCATGCGCATTCGCTTGTACGGAAATCTGTTACTTCTAGTTATGCTGTTTCATCCTTTCGTTTTCCTATGCATGCAGAACAATACTAATTTGTTTGATCACAAGTTCATTTAAAATATAGTTCTGTAAAATAAAGGAATTCATTCTTCTGGAGGAAAAACTATTACTCAATTTTTTTTTTTAAAAAACTAAAATTTATAAATTATATAAATAATTAATATTTCAATAACGAAGTTAATTGGGACGTGCAGTTATTTTATGGTTTGTAATAAAATTATATGAATATTATGAATTTCTACCATAAATTTTGGATTGTTACGAAAATTAAATATTTACTTATACAAATAGTTTACATATACAGGGTTAGTTAAAAGTATGGAGACGGCGATTTATTGTCGTTAATATTCATTTTAGGGAATTATGTTCAATACAAATTTTTTTAAGAAATTTTGATCTACATTTGAGAATACTTGAATTTTTTTTTCTTCAATTGTTTTTGAGTTACGCTTGTCCGCGTAATTTTTTTAAATGGGAACCTATTAATTTTACTCTACCATTCGATAGAGTGTTTTTTTCTCTTTACAACAGTTTGTTCGTTTTTTTTATTTTTCAATTTATTTTAATAATATTTTTACATTTTAGTCTATGCCAGCAAAAACTCATTTTGCACAGCCCTATATCTCGGAAACCATTGATGTTAGGACCCGTGATGATTAAGCCTTGTATATTATTAATTTCGTAGTTCAATATTCTTGAATAAATTCATTCGCGTAACAGGGTTGATTATGGGTGATAGCACTGATAGCAGTATAAAGGAAAATAATATTTTGTTACAAAGTTTTTACCTTCCGTCACCTTTAGGTAAGGAAGGTATTGTCTTTGGTCAAAAAATTCGGTGGTGAGTTTTTAATGAATAAGCCCCTACAATACGAATATACCATTTTTAAGATGATGTCTGTATGTGTGTGTGTGTGTGTGTGTGTGTGTGTGTGTGTGTGTGTCCGTGTGTGTGTGTGTGTGTGTATGACAAATTTTTCTCCGACGATAACTCCAATACTACAATTCTAAAAATTATAATTCTTTCGTATTCCTCTTCTGTACATCCATATGAAGAGTTGATTAGATTTTGGTTATAATTGATCCACCGGAAGTACCCTTATTTGAAGTTTTTAACAGTTTTTCTTAAAAAAACGCAGTTAAATATTATTTTTTGACATTTTGTTATTATATAATTAAAGAAAATACTCTTCTCTATACAGTTTGATTATACATTTTCCTTCATATTCAATAGATGTAAATTTAAAGCATTATAAAGAAATTAATTTTCAAAAATTAGTCAGCTTTGCTCTTTATCATGGAAACAGCTGACATAATTATTCAAAAAAATTTAATTGACACATGTCAGTTGCAAGTGCAAAACGTGCAAAACCAAATATGGAAAAAAGTATATGATCTAAAATTGGTATAGTCATAGTGTTCCTCGCAAGTGACATGCAGAGAAAGGCCAAAGAGAAGATGGAAGGACATTACTTAGTGTAGTTTATGTTATAATTTTATTGGATTTATAGAACCTTTTCAAATGAACTTTTGGTATGGAATTTGTAAAAAATAGTATGTGTTTTTACATGATATTATATAGAATCTGTTCCAAGGACCTTTTGGTATGGGATTTGTACAAAATACTTGGAATTGACGGAAGGTCTTGTGCTGGCCACAACAGATTTTTTATTGAATGTTTCGGTGCCGAACTTACACCACACTGCAAGAAAAATTACGGAGTTAATTATATCGGAGTAGGAAACTATTTTTAGAAAGAAATTATCAATAAATAATGTAGTTAAACAATCTAACAAATACTATGAGAATTTTACCACTTATGTAACTCTGCTAGTAAGATTTTTTTTTAAGTAAACAAAATATGCACACTACCTCTTATTTAGTAAGAACATTTGTGTACAGTGTGATTTGCACAGTAATAAAGGTAATTAATTGATAAAAATCGATTGAATTATAGGTTTATTTTTTAACAGTTGTGAATAAAAAAATTAATAAATACAGAAGTTTGATAGAAGCATAATTTTTAACATTAAAATGTAACAATTTCTAATCTCCATATATTGATGGTGTTATTTTGGTAGCGAAACGTACAATAATACACATCGTTGTAACAAAACCTCTTTTTAAATCATTTATTTATTACTTTTTTTTATGAGACTAAGTTTTTTTTTCCAATTTTTTTTTTAACATTATGTAGCGTCGGGCCTCAAATGCAGTTAATAGTACTTCGTCCTGGGCTAGTCTGCCTTTTCCTGCATGTGCGACGATCGACGATGGCTTTTGGATTTACACGAAGGAGGAAACTACTGAGATTAAGGGTGTTCTTTTCGGGGCGCAAATTGATGGATGCTTATAAGTGCTAATAATAAAAAAAATTCTGAATGAAAGGAAAAGCACAGCATATATGAATGTGAAAGTAATGTATTTCGGAATTAATTCGTGTCAATTCACTTTCTGGAATATTCATGCTCGAATTGCAATGCAATTATATCGTTTTCAGTGGCGTCGCTAGAGATAATGTCACCCGCTACGATAATTCGCTCTTATGTTACTCATGTGCTACACTTTCGCACTATATTCCGTTCCTTCCTCCTCAAGGAAAAAAATAAAATTCTTAGTTTATTTTTTTTTTTAACCAGCTCGCTATGTGCTTTCGATAATGAAAACTGTAAGTGCTACGACTTTGGTATAATGGAACAACAGTTGCAATATTAAAGGTTCATTGCAGTGATACTTTATACTTTTACGTACACCACTGCACGGATAACATACTCGGATTTACGATTTAAAAAATATGGGCAGTATTTTTTTTTTTTTTGTTTAGTATCATATTATGTAAACAAAATTTGGTCACATACCCCATTCTCACAGTTTTTATTTTAACATAAATTTCTTGCATTAATCATAATAATTTAAATAAACTTGTAATTATAAAGTATGTAGACATACATTATTATAATATTCATTTACTTTTTGTAAATATAATTAAAAAATAGCATATAATTCAAGAACATTTAGATTCGTGACGTCACTTCAATCTTTTTAAATTTCGGGGGAACATAACTCGCTTAATGATAGGAATTTTTCACCGGATTTTCGTCAATAGTCTTAGTATTACTTATACTTTCAGATAAAATTATAAAAAAAAAATGTCTAAACTACATGATATGAAAAGAAGCGTCACTAATTTCATAAAATTGAAGGCGTATAAAAAGTAAATTTAACTACAATACATTTTAGCCAAATGTAAGCTTATGTACAATGTATCTCAATATATCTAACAAACAACGATATAAGAGTATATTTATAATTAATAATCAATATTTTACTAAAATAATCTTTAAAATTTTATACCCAATCACTTTGATTCCTCTTACCACCCTAGTGACGCTACTGACCATCCTTATAATGAAGTGTCATGTACACTCAATCAAAATATACTCTGAGAAATAAAATAGAGATTGTATTTTTATTTGCAGGCTGAATAAATCTCTTGTTTAAAATTGGTACGAGCTAGGATGGGATGAGTTGGTTAGCATTTGGTCTGCGTATTCAAGCAATGTCGTCTTCGGTCAAATGCGAAACCACTCAATCACCAAGGAGTTATAAAATCAAAATTTCTGGCGTATTAAGCATCGACGCTGACCAACGGAGCGCAAAGCCCTGGGGGTAGAGCTCTATTAAGGGCATTAACACTGCCCTCGCCGTCAAGGGAGCATACATCTGTTAATTTTTGCACCCCAGCCCATGTCTTTGACACCGTACCACTATCTGATGTCAATATAACCAAATGGATCCCGCTGCTGACGAGGGTATTGACTGGGGGGTAATTTTATGTTGGGAGATGTTTAGTTGGAATAATTAAAATGTATATATTGTGTTTTGACATCTGGTTATCTGGTTGAGAATCGATTAGGTAGCTTTTTGCGACTTGACATGCTCATTCCCCTCTAAGGACTTAATAAATGGATGTATTTTTTTACTTTATATAATACCATATAAATATTAAAACGTGCTAAATAATAATTTTAATTATGTTTCATCATGCAACCATAACTGTACAGGGTATATATATAAATTTGTTAACGAGTTAATCAATGCTAAAGAATTTTTTGCCATTTATAAAAGTAAGTATAAAAAATCTTTATTAAAAATGACCATTTTTTTTCTATTACGGTGTTCTTATAAATCTATAAAAGCACTGTTAGCACATAGTTGAGAAGATCTATAAGCGCACTGTTCGATACAATTGTGGTACAGTGCACCTACTCTTACCTGACAGTTCCCGCTGATGCCCTGCGCAGAGAAAGAAAGTATTCGGAGCGACGGAGCGACACAGAATACTACGCGCGAGAAATACAGGCCGATGTATAAGTTTTGGTTAAAAATGAATATATGTAGGTTTATATAATCTTACCATACTGCTACTTAGTACATAATGGTTGTCCACGAGAATGAAATGTAACAAATATTACTCACGTTTCATAAAGTCAATAATATTTGCTTTCACGACTTTGACTATGTAAAGCATGCCCAGGTTCCTATTAACGCAGGGGTGCCCAACCTACGGCCCGCGGTAATTTTTCAACTGATTTTGATACTTATTAGTTCATTTTTACCTCTCGCTAAGAGAGGTATTGGATTCATGATAAAATTCGTATATCCAGATTTTAGTGAATAAACACGATTTAAGGTCCCTAGAATTCGATTATAACAATTTTAAAATGATATATATGTGTGTGTGTGAGCGCGTGTGTGTGGATGTGTATGTGTGTGTGTATGTGTTTGTGTATGTGTGTGTGTATGTGTAAGTGTGTATGTGTTTGTGTGTGTGTGTGTGTGTGTGTGTATGTGCGAGTGTGTTGGAGGGACGGTTTCTCAAATTCTAAGACTAAAGACCAATTTAACTTTGTATTGTTTAATCTGACATTAATGGGAAGAGTTAGTCTAAATCACTAAACAGATTTAATTTTGCAAGTTTGCTTGTAAAATCTAATTTGAAATTGTATAAATATTGCTCATTTGTAGCGATAGCCATGGAATTGAAACAAAGTTAAGTTACAAAGAAATGCGTATCGTTCAAACTATCAGAAATTCGATTTTCAAATAAAAGTTACAGATAATTCAATTTTGGATCTACATCAGTACACAGGTATTATTTTCAAAATCTAACACTTAAATAACTATTATTATTCTTTTTTTTTTGTTATTTTGTAACCTATAAAATCATATTTCTGATAGTTCAAACGATTTGAATTTCTCTGTATTTTTGTTTCAGTTCCATGGCTATCGCTATAAATAAGCAATATTTGTACTATTTCAAATTTAATTTTACAGGTTACGAAACGTGAAAAATTAAATCTGTGTTATGATTTAGGCATAGAATATAATCATCTCCAACTTTCATTTGAAACATTTTTGTCTAAAATTAATTTGGAACTTTTGCGCATAGAAAAACTGTTCTCATCCTATGTTAAACGCCTATGGCCAGATTTCTAATTAACTCTGTATGTATATATGTAGCTTAATAGAATGTTGAGATGAATGACTGGAACCCAATCTGCAGTAATTCGATATTTGATTCTTTTCATATAGCAGTATAAGTTCGGAATGGACCAAAAATACTTCCGATTTTATGGAAATCAAAGTTATCTAACTTAAAAAAACACGAAACTGTCACAATTGACATGTAAGATTATTAGCATCGGGGTAGAAAATAGGTATTTGAGACTGTCTCTTTTTTTTTGAAAAAATATATCTACTTATATTCATTAAACCGAATATAAATTGTACACTAATGCAAGAAACGTAAAGTCAGTTTTGACAATTACGATTTTTTTTAGAGAACAAATTAATTATTTTTTCAAAATTTTGAACCATCGGTTAGGCGTTGTACGCTCACATAAATAACACCCCTGTATATCATAACCCGACCTAAGATACAATTTTCAAATAATATATAGTGTGTTAAATTAAAAATATAATAATTTTTTCCTACAATCGTGCGGGAAATTGTTCTCAAACTCAAAATGTGTATGGAAAATAGCCGATTTCCGCATTACTGCGGGAAATGATAGTTGTCATGAAAACAATAATTATTGTTATGACCATTTCAATATTCTATGCATAGTTGTCTAAAGCCCAGTTTTATCACTGCAAATTAAAATTTAAGTAATAGTTAACTAAGAGATATATTTTATGTGTTTTACAAGTAGTAGTTAACCACAAAAGTACTAAATATCTGTGAATTTCGGTAACTAATACATACTCTGTTAGTTACGTTGTAATTATCAAGGGATTCACGGTTGTTATTGTTTTTGTGAAGTGACAGGAAGATGACAACTGACATATCATAACAAAATACTATTATGAGATCCTGCAATAATTATTCGAGAGCGAATAAATTACTTCGAGAGATGGGATCGACAAAATTTTTTCACGAGATTTCGATTGTTTCCATGAACTTTGGAAAACATATTAGAAGAAGTGGAAGATGCAATAGCACATCGAAGCAATAGGTTGTTTATGAAAAACTTGGTTTAAATAATAATTACAGGAATAATGCTTTATCAGCAGACCAACTTTTACTCACTTTGCGATTTATATGCTACAGGACTCTACATTAGTAGCTGGTGATTTTATAGGTGTCACACAGTCCACAGCCAGTTTTGGGGTCCTCCACCAGTTCGTAGTCTAGACTTTTTATTGGCAGAAAATTTCTACTTACACTCCTTCTTCATATTTCTGAATTTAGTTATTTTATTCTAGCTATTAAATTCATTTTTACCTCTCGCTAAGAGAGGTATTGGAATCATGCTAAAAATCACATATCCAGATTTTAATGAATAAGCACGTTTCAAGGTCACTAGAATCCGATTTTAACATTTTTACAATGATGTCTGTGTGTGTGTGTGTGGATGTGTGTATATGTGTATATGTGTATGTGTGTGTGTGTGTGTGTGTATGGCTGGATGTTGGACAGACGATTCCTCAAAAACTATAAGACATAAGACCTGTTTAACTATGAATTCCTCAATCTGACATTCCTGGGAAAAGCTGAAAAGGTTTTGGTAACAATTGAAAAACCGGAAGTAGTAGTTTTTTTTAAAAAAAATCTTCCAAATATTAATTTTTGAAAATTTTTGATATTACTAATTTTGAAGAATAAAATTCTACACCTGATACATTTAATTTTTTTATTATATCTTCTATAAATTTAGAGATAAAGACGCTATAATATATAGAATATCGGGATATAACAAGTCGAGTAGGCGAAACTACACTAAGGAAACCAGTTGATAAATTCAAATGTGTATAACATAATTTGTAAATGACAGATTTCAGTGTCAAAAATCAACAGTTTTAGTGACATTTTGATAGCTTTTTCTGGGAAGTACATTTAATCTTTCTTATTGTTTTATTAATTAAATATTTGAAATTATAGGTAGTATGCATATAACCATCAGAAATACCGCCAATCTGGTTAATGAATTGGAAAAATCTGTGATATTTAGAAACTTCCTCATACAATGAAAAATAGATATAATTAGAATTATAAGTGTGCAGAAGACATGTTAAATATAATAAAAAACAATATTTGGGTAAAGTTCTGTAATATTTTGTTATAAAACGAAGGTTCCATAGCAAAGTGCAATACAATACTTATATAGCCTAATATGGATATGGCGAGAGGTCTTGTGCTGGCCACAACAGATTTTTTTCCATGTCCCAGGTCGTTTGGCCACTCCTTATATTTTCTATAATGTGTTCGTGATTTTTTACTAATGCCATTAGTAATACCTGTTCTTCTCCCGTAAAATTATTACCTTTTTTCTTTTCTTTCTTATTTGCCATCTCTTGACTTGTACAAATCAAAACGTCAAAAAACAAAAAAATGTAATTTGCATTTAAACAAAAATAATGCGCACGAGCGCTGTTGAAAATTAGTACAAAATTTATGACAAAAGTTGTGATCACGTAACCAACACTTCAAAATTTATTGATAATAACCTTACAATTTAACTAATAATTAACTAGTATATAAATATTACTATTAGGCGCAGTTTTATCATTGCAATTTAAAATTTAAGTAATAGTTAACTAATCCCCGTATTCACCAACATCAAATAAATCTTTGAATAGCTTATTCATTGAATAAGAGAAAAATATGGCATCAAAATATGACAGCTAGAATAAATACCTTCATTTGTGTTACGGTATCGATGCGATATTTTTCTCTTATTCAATGAATAAGCTATTCGAAGATTTATTTGATGTTGGTGAATACGGTTATAAAAGTTATATATTTTTTCTGTTTTACAAGTAGAAGTTACCTACAAAAGTGCTAATTATCTGTGAATCTCTATAACTAATACCTACTCTAATAGTTAAGTTGTAATTATCAAGGGATTCACAGTTGTTATTGTTTTTGTGACAGGGCCGACAGGTTACTAAAATGTTTGATTGGGATTTTGATGTTTTTGACGATCATGACGAAATATTATTAAGACGTCTTAAAATTATTCGAGAGCGAATATATCACTTCGAGAGATGGGACCGACAAGATTTTTTCAAGATATACGAGTAGATACAGGAACAATGCTTTCTCAGCGCAAGACCAACTTTTACTAACTTTACGATTTTATGCTACAGGATCCTTTATTACTGTAGCTGGTGATTTTACAAGTGTCAGTCAGTATCTGTTATTTCTACAAAATCTGGGGGTCGTCCACCAATTCGTAGCATAGATTTTTTATTGGCAGAAAATTGCTGCTTACACTGCTTCGTCATATTTCTGAATTTAGTTTTTAGTGCAACTACATCTCAAAAGCCGCTCTTTTGTATTTTGACTATTAAATTTAAATTTGTAGCCACACATTTTTTTCATATCCCAGGTCGTTTGGCTATTCTTTTTATTTTACATAATGTCTTCGTGATTTTTTACTAATGCCATTAATAAAACCTGCTCCTCCCTCGTAAAATTACTATCTTTTTTCTTTTCTTTCTTATTTGTCATTTCTTGACTTATACAAACCAAAACGTCAAAAAGCACAAGAAAAATGTAATTTGAATTTGAAAAAATCTGATGTGGCCAGCACATGACCTCCCGCAAATTCCATGTTTAAAATAGTAATGAGCTTTAAGTAAAGTATCTTTTTCCGTTCCGGTTGATCATTTATAAACAAAACCTAATTTCTTGTTTTAATAAATAGAAGTCTGTAATACGAAATTAATTTCGTGCCAAAAATAATCGATTATCATGTGCCTATAGCGCTCGCCATCAACTATAACAGTTCGACCTTCATCATTTTCGAAAAAATAAGTTCCAATGACGCCACCTGACCATAGTGTGCACCAAACAGTCTCATTTAGACATGTAATGGTACCTCGTAAATCACATGAAGATTTTCCTCTGCCCATATCTGGCAATTTTGCTCATTAACATACCCAGAGAGGTGAAAATGTGCCTCACCAAAGAAAAATATAATCCACGAAAAATCATCATCAACTTCTAAGTGCTCTAAAAACGTAATATGTGTAAATTCTTTGCTGTACATGATCCATGTCGTAAATGTGTAAACCAATATTTGACATTTTGAAAACACGTTCGTATACTGAAAAATTTATATTTACAAATCAAATATATTTCTACTAAATTATTTTTAACACGGTTTCATTATCAATGTAAATGTGACAGTGACATTTGTTTAAATATGTCAAAATTGTTATTAAAGTATTATGTTTTTGTTTGACACGTGGGTCAGATGATGAACAGAAATAAATTATTTTATAAATTTATATTTAAAGTTATTTAAAGTTATATTATCGTAGAATTGAAGATTGTACCATTCTATTATATTTTTAATAGTAAAAGTTGCAAAAAAAATTATATTTAATGCAATTTTTTCAAGAAAATCTTGTAAAAGCTTGTATAAGTGATACTTCCGGTTATCTGATATACACTAAAAACTAATCAACTCTTCCCACATTAGTATAGAATGGGTATACAAAATTTCAAAATTTTCTGATTGATAGTATTTGAGTAATCGTGTCCACAGGATCCACACATCCACACACACACATACACACACACACATACATACCAACAGACATAATTGTAAAAATGTTAAAATCGGATTCTGGGGACATCAAAACGTGCTTATTCACTAAAATCTCTATATGCGATTTTTAGCACGATCCCTATACCTCCCTTACCTAGGGTAGCGGGAGGTAAAAATGAACACTTTTCATAGCAGCGGAAATAATGCGCACGCGCACTGTTTAAAATTATTACCAACATGACAAATTTAAGACAAAAGTTGGGATCACGTAACCAATACTTGAGAAGTTATTGATAAACACCTTACAATTTAACTAATAGTTAACCAGTATCTAAATATAACTATTAGTTATTCAAGTACAAATTAAACACATGATTGAAAACATAATAATAATGCACGCGCACTGTTTAAAATTATTACCAACATGACAAATTTAAGACAAAAGTTGGGATCACGTAACCAATACTTGAGAAGTTATTGATAAACACCTTACAATTTAACTAATAGTTAACCAGTATCTAAATATAACTATTAGTTATTCAAGTACAAATTAAACACATGATTGAAAAACTGGGTCTTAGTTATTCAATTACAAGTTAAACACATGATTGAAATCCTGGGCCTATGTAGCAGATATGTAAAAAAATTAGATTACTTAACTTTACTGATATAAGTATTATATTAGTCTATCAAATAAAATTGTGTAAATTTAGCAACGTGCAATGTGTATAACTCAATAACTAGTTTCACAATAATTAATCCATCTGCTTATTATTCCCTCCGCATCAATGGTCACGTGTACAAGATACGTTGGTTATTATTTGAAATGATAAAATGTACCTACCTTATTGGATCGGACTGAGTTGTGTGGTGTGGTAGGAACACATGATGACAAAATACTATCACAGCGTCCGCGCAAACGACGTCATGCGACAGAGACAGTCTTTTGTTGATCGGATGGAAACACCCGCGGTGTATAAATTATGCATGAGATTTTCTGGATATCGGATATTTTGTTACGTTATTTCAAAGTCTATTACAAAGCGCGGACGTGGCTGATGCGATGTGACTTGAATTCAACCGAAAACATACTTTCTTGCATGTTCCTTCAAATGAGATACAAACATATCTAAGCTGTTGGCTCTTTTCATTGCTTCAGACAGAAATGGTGGGATTGTACATTTGTATCATATATTTCTGAATATTCTGCACACAGGGCGTATTGGTTACTATTACTATATGTAATCATGCTAATCCGATTTTGATACTTTTACGATGATGTATGCATGTGTGTCTGTGTGTATGGCTATGGCTGCGAATTTTTTGAGTACTATCACTACCAGTATTTACTCAAAACTGTAGTCTTAACTAATATTAAAGAAGGGAGAAATTAATTTGTCGGTCGATATTACTTTAGTCACGGCCTAGTCAGTTGATTAAATTTAAATATTGCCATAGACCAATCTTACAACGTGATTAGTCTCATACCAACTACTAAGACTAAACTTACGAAATTTCTTATTCCATAATTTTACTCTGAGGTGCCTCGGTTCGAATCTACTGACCGGCTAAGTATGTAGTCGTAAAAATATCAATATATCACCAGAGCCCAACTAAACATTAGACAAAAAAGAAATGGGAGATGCTGGCGGCGAAATATTGCAACTGTGGCGCCACGTTACTAAGGCCCTTTCCAAAATTTTGAAATAAAACAAGTGTACGTAACAAACATAACACAACTTGCGCTAGCATAATAATATTTAAAAAATCCATGTTTGTTCTTGTCAACTTTGGGTAGGTTATGTTTGAATTTCTTTGTTTGCTATACCAAATAATTTTCCGAAATTTGGAAAATACTTTTTCCTCAAAAAAATTACCTCTTTTTAACACCCTGTATATTCTTAGGATATGTAAATTTTTCAGGAATCTTGGTCGTTAGAAAATAGATCCTCTAGCTTTTTACTTCAAACGTTAAAATTTGACTAGGGCCCGCAAAAAGGCGCAATCCGGCACTGCATATCGCTCTCTTATGCGACGATCTTACTAGTTGTTTGTAGTGCTAGTTGTAAAGAACATCGCCACTATCATTTTGGTTGCATAGTTGCATTCATTGGTTATCGCACGGAGTAAGGATTTTTAATTACAGTTTCACCAATTTTTATTACATTAAAAAGAATTGGAAAGAATAAACTGTTCAAAAAATTATGCTTGGAAACTGAGAATCATACCTATTCATTTAAGATAAATACATTTCTGTAGGAAATTATTTATTATATAAGTTTGATAAACGCTTTGTGGGGAACTATTTTGAAAAAATGCGTTAGATATTACTACAAACATGTTAGAAACGGTGCACTTGACAATATGTTCTTAAAAGATGAAGAAATATTTATATAGTTGTGTATAAATCAAAATTTCCCCTTCGGTATAAATTCCCATTTATGTCAATACGTAACTTAGCTACAGCTACCCAAATCGCAAAAATTTTGCATATAAAACCACTTCACCTTTTTTCATCGTTAAAAAGAGAAGAGAAACGTGGAACTGAACAACAGCGTAAAAAACAAAACAAATCGCAATAGGGGATAACAAATGACAAACTTTTGATGGAAATTTACATAAAACAAATGACAGCGCTCGTCCATACGAAAAGTTAGCTAATATTTCATCTTATTCGCCTTGTGGTGTGATTGTGTGTTGGTCGAGGGCGGCAAGGGGTGGGTGGCTTCACGCCTCGCCGCGGCAGGTATATTTCCCCCGGGACTCGGTTGATGTCGCTGTGTCGCGAATCGCGATCATTCCCTCTGCTCAGATTCAGAGATCATATTTCGTGTCTTACTAATTAGGCCCGCGCCAAACACCTCAATTGCATAACCGTGTAATATCATGTATTACAAAATGTGAAGATGTCACTAACAACATTTACACTGTTTTCAAAGTAATACAATTAAAAAATACAAACTAATGCATATTGTCACAAACACCTTACTTACCTATGGAGTACCTGTTTTTAAATGTAAAGCAAAATTAGAATGCTTACTTATGTTTTAAATAGTGCAAATATATGCAGACCATTAGGAAATTCTAGAAATTCATTAGCATGTCATGCTCACGTATGGATCCGAAACGTGGACACTCTCAAAAAATGACGAAAGACTTCTAGCTATATTCGAAAGGAAAATCCTGAGACACATATACAAAGGCATAAATGAAAATGGCACCTGGCGAAGAAGATACAACTTTGAATTGTATGAAGCGTACCAGGACCCAAATATTATAACATTTATAAAAATAGGACGGCTACGCTGGATAGGACACGTGGAAAGGATGAAGGAAAATGAAACACCACGCAAAATAACCAAACAAACTCCAGTAGGAAAAAGAGCAAGAGGAAGACCAAAACTCAGATACATGGAACAGATAGAAGAAGATATTAAAAAATTGAATATCCAAAACTGGAGATATAAAGCGAGGATTAGATCAGAATGGAGAGAAATCCTAGAACAGGCCAGGACCCAATAAGGGTTGACGAGCCAATGAAAATGATGATGATGACTTATGTTTATGTGCAAATATATGCAGACCATGAGGAAATCCTAGAAATTCATTAGCATGTCATGCTCAAAATAAATGGTTGATTACGGTTCCTGCACGATAAAAGAATAACATGACAAGGGTGCATTTTTAGTATCGTCCTTTAGTAGTCAAGACATTCTAATGTATTTCTGGGATTTCTTAGTCCATTATTAATAATAATAATAATAATAATAATATTTTGTCGGCTCTTCAACTCTTGCGAGTTATAGCCCTAATACTTTATTAATACCTTTACAATTTTGTTATTATTTACATATAATATTTATTAAAGTATTAAAGACACACACAAACACCCAAGCCCCTGCACTGTCGGAGACACACTGCCTCAACACGCTCGGCCACCGAGGCGTCCACTATTTAAAAGGGTACTTACAAAAATTCATATAAATGAATGTTTCATACAATTTTAATCATCTCTAACGGAAAACATAAAGGTCATTTTTCTTTTAATTTAAACCATAGGGCAATGGTATGAAAAGAAATCACAACTACAAAATAAATTAAACGTCAACTTTCATTCGTTGTCGTGCTATACCGTCCAATTTGCAATCTCGCCTTATTTTTAAACCGGGCTATCTACACTGTAAAAAATTCCTCTGTAAAATTACTATAATTGTTATTGGCGTTCAAATTGCCTAAGTGAATTATAGTAAATTTACAGTTAAATGTAATTTTGTCTACCATTTTTAAAATTACATAAACATAAATTCCATAAAAATTTTGATACATACTTTAAGTAAATATACATATTAATAATATACATAATCTTTTTAAAACATAATTAATTAGTTATTAGTAAAGTACACATTTTTCATTATATTTTAAATAAATTTCACGTAGTAATAGATTATGTTTATGTTTTATATTCCCCGGGCCTAGAGCCTAATTTTCTACTCTGCCAAAGTCCAATCCCGCTAAGCTTACATAAAATCATGTAAATTCTATAATATTAGTAATTAACTCTAAATACAGTATTTTAAATTTAGAATTTACTCCTATTTCATGTAAAAATATATCCTAGAATAAAAACATTGAGTTTTTACATAGTACTTATAAAATTTAGAAATGTTATATATCCAGGAAGACAAAAATAATATTAATAAAAAAACAGATATTGAAAACCTTAGTAAAATTTACTATAATATAACACGGTATCAGAAGAAGAAGAAACAATAGATGGCAGTGGTTAAAAAGGAGGGAAATAAAGAAAGGGAAAAAAAGGACCATATATAACAGGACAAAACTTATTTAATTTAGTAGGGTGTACTGTAAAAAATAGTTACCACGTTTTAAAATTTTTTTTTGACCTTTACATTTTATTTCATGTATTTATTTAATTTTTTTTTATCTATTTATTTATTTGTATGTTTTTCGCCGTACTGTGTGTTAATTTATTTATTTTAATTAATGACTTGAGATCCGTACTTGATGTATTTTATATAAACACAAAATTTGATTTATAAAAAAATATTTCACGTAAGTTATCTAGTTGTTTTAAAGTTTATAATTTATTGTTAAAATATTTTTTGTATTACTAAAACAGCTCCTGATGATGACCCAAGAGGGGTAGAAACCGGTCGAGGCAGAAAATAAAATATTTTTATGACTGAAATCCAGAAGTTTTTTATCCACAATCTACATCTAGTCAAGAAATTCCTGTAAAGAAAAAATAATAATTATAATAAAAATAATAATAATAATTATATTAATAACCGTAATAATAATAATTACAATAATATTAATAATGATAATAATAATAATAATAATAATAATAATAATAATAATAATAATAATAATAATAATAATAATAATAATAAGAGAAAATGGTAAAATATTGGAGTGAAATTTAATTTAAAAAGAATAAAAACAATACCAGTCTTACACTCGGAAAAAATTAAATAATACCGTTACATATTAAACATTATTTTAAATTTATTAAATATAGGGTTATCTGTTACTCTCCTACCACTTGGTTTGAAAGTACTGCACATAAAATCCAAATAAAACGTTATATATAATTTTGAGGATGCAACATCTCATAAAACGTAATGAGAAATAAGCGTTTGGCTGCCCGCAATCAGCTATTAAACTGACATATCCGCCATATTGAAACGTCACGTGCAAGTACCTCATTCTATTCGGCCGAAGTCGGCAAGACAGTGTCCTGGGTAAGTCGGTAACAGTGACACAAGTTTTCACACAACCAAGAAATGTTTTGTTATCGAACAATAAAAAGTTAAACATATTTATTAAATTCAAATTGGCTATGTATTGCAAATGAAATACTTCATAATAGATAGTTTTTTACATACCAAGATTAACACTACTACATAAACATTAAAATAATTGGAATTTAAATATGACACATCATTCAAAAACAGTGAACTCTATACTAACCGCACCTGGAAAGGTCTCGCAATGAAAACCACTGAGGCAAAAAAATTATGTAGGCAACCCGCAGTTGAGTAGTATTCTCCTCTCTTTCTACCTCATTGATTATAAACTACTTGATATTGATTTTAAATTGTATAATACTTAAAAATTAGTTATTTATAGGTAACGTAGACGCGTTTGAAATGCGAAGATTTAATTTATTGTATTAACAGTATATTTAATAATTAAGAACACAATTTAATGTTAATAAATAAAATATGTTGAAATAAAAAATATTAATTATTTATTACATAAAGTACACAATAATATAATACAAGGCAAATTTTATCCTTTAACAATTTTTAAATAATATTAGCTTCGTCATTTTTTGGCGTACCTGTGCTTGAAGATTTTCAGAAGTAATATCACAAGACCTCCTGATTTTATCAATAAATTTTTATTTTGCACGAATTTTTTTTTCTTAACAACAAACACGAAAGCAAACTGCATGGTAAATCCCGACTCCGAAGGAGGAGGGGTTTTACCTAATGTCAGTTTGCTTGAGTGATTTTGCTTAAAAGCAAAAAAAATGAGTGCTTAAAAATAAAAGTTTATCTGAGAAAATCTGAGAGGTCGTGTGGCCTTTGGTGAGATAAATTCCAAAGACAACGCAAAATTAAACTTGACACATTAATTATCACACTGACAGTTATAAACAATAACAACTGTTTATTTACTTGGTAGCGAAAAATTATCGGAGTAACGGGGTTTTATCAGTATAATACTGTTCCCATTGGTTGAATTTTCAAGTGTTTTGCATCATGATTGGTTAAAAACTAGTCGTTGGAATTTATCCATGTAATTTAAAATTTAACAAGTTTGCATGTTGATGTATTCTACATTTTAAGAAAGTATCAACAATATTATTGGAAATCAGAAATAAATAAAAAATAATCAAGAAAGTATTGTTTCAATCATTTTCTTTATTATTTCCCAAATTATTGTTTTAAAACCATAAATTATTGTAGATTAGGTACTTACGTATGAAAAGATATTTAATTTCTTGAATCATATAAATTATTGCAACCGTATGCAACACAGTTTATAACCATTTTCTAACAAAATAACAATAAACGTTATAAATTGCACATACACATACATCAATTCTCGATATATGAATAACAAGTGATAGAGACACAAATACTACACACTATTTCTGTCCTTGTTCGTTGCGCCTGCCTCACTGGCTTTCATTTACGCCGCATTGACGAGGCCGTTCCAGGTACGGTTAGTATAGAGTTCACTGTTCAAAAATTAGCTATAAAGCAGTGTATAGTTCGGGACACGAAAGACGACCCACGGAAAATATGTTGGCACAAATCACTGTCTAATATATACGCTCCGTTTAAATCCACACGAAATACAAAATACAATGAATTAAATACCTAATATAACATATAACAGTTGCCCAAATAAGTTTTGAAGCTACGCATCCTTTCTTATATTGGCAGTTGATCTGTGCAATTTGTGTTATAATAGGTCCAGTCTTGTTTACACTCGAATCACGAGCGTACATAAATGAGTTAGAAGCACAAAGTTACTGTAATAATTATTATTTGCCACGCCGTCTATGGAATATCACGATATGAGCATTTCTTTACCTTACCCCTCAGGTCAAGATTCGTGTCCCGCACTATATGTGTATAATATTATGTAATAAAGTTTTAATATTATCAGTTTTATATTTTTCGTACAAAACATATTGTACAAACCACAGGGCCGGCCCAAGTTGCTGAACAAGTAATTGCTGTTCAGGAAATCTACTGAAAAAATACCCGCAACATAAAAAAACTGCAACAAATGTTTTTTTTTTGTGAAATCCTAAACAGAAAAATGCGCTGATCAACAGCCCTTCGCAAACTTGAAAAAAGTTAACATATCTTGGTTTTTAGTCTTTGAAAATAGTGATCTGTATTGAAATTTTGCACTCTTGCAAAATTTCAAGATTCTTATATGGGATATAGAAAAATAATCGATCAGTTTAATACAATTTATTTCAATGTCGACGTTTCGACTTCAAGAAGTGCTCTTCAGGTTAAGAAGAAGACTTCTGTGAAGGGGCGCAATTTAAATTTTTCTCAAAAGTCTCGGGCCGACCCTGACAAACGAGAACTTGGTTCCCTCCGACAAACACTCATCGGGGAACCAAGCGCTGCCACACTTGATTTGTAAATAACTATTATAGTTATGAAAAGTACACAAAATTTGCTTTATAATAGCAGGTGTGACGAAGTGATTTTTCGTCCAGAAAGGGTTTTCTTTCCGCTTGAAAATCTCCAGATGTTCAGCCGCCGTTGGAAAGTTGAGAAACGTATAACCTGCAATATACGTTGTTTATAACTTTGCAAAATACTCAAATATGACTTACCTGTACCTGGAAAGAATCCACGAATCATATTTGAAGCAAGTACTAGAGCCACTATGTTGACTAGTTTTCCGATATCTAGAACATTCATAACCTGAACTCTCTGTTGACTAGCACATGTTCGACTTACCTTTTGGAGGACGCAGAAACCGGTTCTGGAGCCATCACAGTGTCAGTGACATTCTAGGGAACATTAAACATTGCTTAGTTACTGTTGCACACTTTATTTTGTTGTTTTAAACTCTGTTTTACAGAACTGTTGGCATATCAACACTGTGACATTGACGTGCCCCGGTACATTGACAGCTGTTCAAGGTTCAACGTGAATTGTGCTGTGAGTTTCGACTGTTTATTCCGAGCCAACTTCACGCCGAAATAAGTAATATTTATTTGTAATATTATTTTATTATTGTAATTTTATGTATTGTTAATTTTCTAGCTGAAATATGACAAACCGCGAGTAGTAGAATTTTTATTAAAATTCATGTCTTCGTTTTACATTATTAAAAACACCCCCACGCGCTTAGTTTATTAACTTAAGCTCCCACTACTAAAATTGCAAGTTCTTGTAAGATTTTGGCAATTTTCGAGTATAAATAGGGGTGCAAGAGCTCCTGAATGACAGTTCGAGTATTCTACTTGCAGCCGACCCAACCTTGGGGAGCTGATTGTAGAACCCGGACGCTAAATTGTCGAGCCTCGCGGCTGCTCTCATTACCAGTTCGAGTATACTACTGGAGCCTATCTAACCCTGGGGAGCTGAACGTAGAACCCGAACGCTAGAGACCAAACCGTCAGTCGAATACCAAGAGAAGTCGCTGTGAAACCGAGAGTATTTCCGTGTAAGTCAGTGAGTGGAGACGGGATCCGCTGTGTAGAAACCGTAGTATTCAGTGTAAGTCGCGTGTGATGTGTTTTCCGGCCCAACAGATACCGCTGTTGAGGACCTCTACGTGAAGATACCGCTTCCGCAGGGGACATAAACCGCCAACGCGCCGTAGTACGAGTTCTGCGTGTTTATAGATAGCCACTGTAATTGTCCGCGAGAGAAGCACCGCTGTTTACCGCTAGTAAGTTCAAGCCGCCGCGTTGTAAATATGTTGTATTAAATCAAGTAAAGATTACCGTCATATTGTTTTGTTTACTTACCTTTTTTTGGGTGTAGTAGTTTCACAGTAATATTCACCGCTAGTTTACGTAAGCAAGTTGTCATATTTCCGGGGAAAATACAAGGGTATTTTCTTCATTGTTTTCATTTAATGTTTTTTACAGTAAATCTGTTAGTTAATTTAACACTCTCGTCTCTGCATGCCCTAAAACCCTACCCATCTCCATAAAAGCTATCCAAAGGCCGTTCTCATGTTAGTTTATAGGAAACGCCGCCGCTGTCAAAATGGCGCCCGAGCTACGAAGAAATCATCGACTACAAAGAGGACGTTTGTACGCCACCATTCGCATAGGCGTTACACAGGTAATAAGTAGCACGTTCTATTATTAAAAAATTAAATGGCATTTTTTACACATAACTATACAAGATTGCTATTGTCAGAAAAATTGACTATCGGGTTCAGCAATAAAACTATAAATATCGTAGTTATGACAAAGTGGCATATCGCTTATTGTTTATTTTATAATATTGGATACAAAACAGGCCATTATTTGTACCGCTCTATTATGAAGACATGTACCGCCTAGTACTTCTACCTGCTTTGAGTGTTCTGTATAGTAAAATAATTTTACTATTTATTTAACACAAATGCTATTTTTGCTTCAAATAATTTTTGGAATTACAGTTTTTATACTTATAAGCAATTATTTTAAAAGAAAATAGCATTTATGTTAAAGGCAAGGAACAGTAAGATTATTTTAATATATTTTACTGACCCGTTGACACCTAACGTTATAATACAAGCAATGAGCTTGTCGCTTTGTCATAATTACAATATTTATAGTTATATCGTTGCACCCGACAGTCAATTTTTCTGACTATATTTGAAAAAATTTGTGAATTCGTCTGCTCTGTGTACAGAATGGAACAAATTCGAATTCCTAATATGAAAAACTTTCTTATTATGCACGCAACAGAAAATTGATGTAGGTCTTTACGGGCTAACTTTTTGAAACAACTTTAATGGGCACCACAGTAATTTTCTTTTGTCTTTTGTTTTTGAGCTACAAGCTAAAACTTATTTTTGTTTATCTCGAAAATACCTCATGGGCCAGTTGCATAAAACGTTGTTAACTGATAATGTGTTTAATTGCACATTGTAACCATAGAAACACATTGGAAAATACTCCTTGTCAAAGTTAACAACTTGATTAAAGTTAACAATGTTTTATGCAACTGGGCTCATATCTCGCTTATTATGAGAGATACAGAAAAAAATGTTTAGATCATTTTATACAGTTTTTTTTTTACGTAGAATTCTCGAGCTATAATACAAGTATCATATTTTTTAAATAGGAACATATGTTTAAAATAGCCTCATATTTTTATTTATTTTATAAGCATAACACTTAAACTACGAATTTTTGAAATTTTTAATAAAATTTAAATTTTCTCATGTCGTCATGAGGCCAAATCTGAAACTACTATACAATATTTCACAACCATTTTTGCCTACAACAAGTGTCTTTAATACTGTGTCGAAGCGTCCTGTTTTCAGCTAGGGCCTTCTGTCGTTTAACAATCTCTATGTGTATAGCAGCAAGCGCAAATTCTCGCAGAGCGTGCTCCTACGACATATCGGAGTTCATAACAATGTTGAACACACAAATCATATGTACTTATTCAATAATGTTCCATAACAATACAAGAAGCGAGTTTTTGGGCCGTGCATCACCAAGGAATCCGAAAACCTGAAAATATCGTAACTTATATTTCTTCGTTGACAAACATGTATTTATAATCCAATATAACAATGTGGGAGACATCCTCGCATTGTTCAGCATTGTTCACTCACTATTACACACTTTATTCATTGTTTTAAACTTTGTTTTAGTTTGACGTTGCAAAGGTGTCCACACAACAACAACCGTGACGTTAGCCTACGACTCAACTGGCAGCTGTCCGATGAGAAGCTACTCGCTACTCAGGAGCACGGCAGAATGTTAAAGCCTGTTTATTTTAAATATTATTTTGTAATATGTAGTTTTATTGTAAGTTTTTAGCTGATATATAACGAACTATGAATGGTATAAATTTTAATAAATTCATTTATTTGTCGTGTACGCATCGCCGCTAGGGCCTCGTAAATTCAATATTGCCATCCTACCAATAAATCTCTTTTGTTTTTGGAAGAATCCGTAAATTTCGGGTATATTGAGCTCCTCGGTAGAGGACTGCCAAGGAAGAGGAGTTCTTCAGTTCTTCTCAGGCAAGTTCAAGCTATTGAGCCGTTAGGGTAGAGGGCTGTCCGCCGAGACTGACTCGCTTTTCCAGTCGTTTGTCATAGAAAACCGCTGTAAGGGAGTTTATCAGTTTAAGTTGCGTTGGGCAAGTCTGCCGTCTTCACAGTCATTGTTCTCCGCGGGAGAAACCGCTTCCGTTTGAGAAAATAGACCGCCAAATTGCAGTTTAAGCCAAGCTCCGAATGTCCGCTGTCGTAATAGGAACCGCTGCTACTGATTATCCTCCAAAGAAGCCGTTGTAATTAATCATCCGCGAAAGAAACCACCGCTGTTTATCGACAGCAATAAATTAGAGCCGCTGCATTATAACTAATTTATTTAAATTTAGTTCAACGAGATGAAGATGCCGTCATTTACCGTATCGTATATTATTGCATTGTTCGCTTATCTTTCGGGAGGAATAATTTTGCATTGTTACTTACCGATAGTTTTTTTTTTTTTACTGAATCACGGTATCCGTCACAATTGTCACATTTAAGGGAAAACAAGGGTTATCATTCTCTTTATTATTATTGCTTATAGCTTATTTTAATATTCTAATACATTAAACTATTAGCTAAGACCACTTTCTCGACTTTGTACAAAAACCCTGCCCTATTGGGCTTCCAATATTACAATGCGCCACTGGTGGCAGATTTCTGAACTGAGTGAAGTGTGCATGTACAAAGAAGGTTGTTTTATTCAGGGATTGTATTTACTTGTATACGAATTTTAATACGCTTTTATCTTCGGCTATTATTGTTTTATTCTTAGTAGGATCTGAATTACTGCTAATATAACAGGTAAGTTTTAGATTTTTAAAAAATTAATGAACAAATTAGGAGATATGAAATTTATAGGTTAAAGTTACGATGGAATTTTCTCCGAAAATATTTACCACATAATATTATGTGGCTACTATTTATTACTTGCTGGCCTTCCACCATATTTCTAGATGATACACTACAATTCCCAAATCTACAAATAGTATCTACATCTAAGCAAAGAAAATTGTTCATTATGAAAGAAAAACAATGAAATAAAAGTAAAGCTATGAAGATAGAAATTAATATATGTACAACTACGCCAATGAAATACAATCTAAATAAAGGAAATCAAATGTTTTTTTATTAAAAAACTAATATACTGTTAGTTAAAATATGACTAAAATACTCTTAACCTACAAATACTTACTAAAATTAACCCTATTAACTAAAATATTATTAAAACTATCACTAAATTGTTACTACAAGAAAGATCAAACACAATTCTACCGAAATTAACAAAAAAAACACTATACTAAATCCGAAATTAAATTAAAAACTACGAAAATTAGTCTCACACCAATTGTACTCGTATGGAAGTCAGCGAAAAATGTACCATTCGTTTGAATTTTGACGTTTGACGTCAGCGCCATCTCTTGATAATTTGGAAGCCCAATACTCGCAGAGCTACCTGTGCCGTCCACGCAAGTTTGTTTTCAGAACGCTGCTACTGTGAAGGCGCCCGCCGCCCGGGCAACCTCTAACCGCTGCTGCGATAGTAAATGTATAAGTTAACAATGAACAAACACAGTCCAAGAAGGAACTTGACAACACGTTTAGTTACATATGACATATGTGTTCTCCAAATGACATTCATTTTACAAACCTATGTATAGAGCGACAAAGTAAAAAAAACAGTAACTTACATTAATTCATTAATAGGACTCATCGCTCAGTGACGTCAGAATTTGATGCCGCGGAACTTTAATAAGAAAATTATGAATGAAAAGTTTAATATTTTTGTGAAATATTGTGTGATATGTAATAGAAACTTAAAGTTACGTTATGAACAAAAAAAAAGTTTATTTTTTTTTTTTTTTTTTTTTTAAAGACCCCGTTGATTGCCTCCGGTTCCAGTCAATAAATGTCCATTGTAAAGCGACTATCAATGTAAGATAGGTAGTGTTGTGTTGACGAGATTTTGCTATTAATAATTACAAAAAATATTAATTTATAAATCACACAAGGTGGACCATGTAACTATTTGAAATAATTAGCCTAACGTAACTTATATATACGCCTGATATTAAAATGTGATAACGCACTGGGAACTACGGTCCCATGACGTTAAACAACATCATAATCACAACTTAATGAAACTGCGGACTGTGGTTTCGAACATATTGGCCACGGACACTTTATTAAAATAAGAAAGTAAAAAATGTGTTTCCGTATCTGCTAAGTTATTTTGCAATCATAGAAAAAGTATAGCATGTGACTCGTTTTATAAACTCTTTAGATATTATAAACGTTTACAAAATTTACTCTACAAATTAAGTTAAATTTTGTATTCAAGTAAATATTCTTAACATTTTATTTTTTACCCATTTATTTTTTACCCCTTATTTATATTTTACTTAACAATGACGCGTACGAGTATTCGTGTGATTCACGAATAACATTATCAATATTTTATGAAGGTGTAGAAGTAAAACGTAATACAGAATCATCTAATAGATACATTCGGCAATGATCGCCCATGTTCGTGTTTGGCGGGCTGTACTATGTATCGGAAAAATATAAACACGGTAAATGACGCACATAAATTTAATTAAGCGAAAGATAAAAGCCACAAATAATAGGGCTTTACTACATCAAGTTGAACTTTTGTAAAAAACAACGAGAGTCACGCGAAAGCTCCACTAAACGTGTAGCAAATTACATTAACTAGAACCGATAAGCTAAGTTTCTGCTGCCTTTCCCATTAGGCAAAAAGGTTTTTTTTATTATAATCCAACGCACGAGAGCTCCTGCTGTGCACAAAAAAAACACAAATCTCTGATTCCATAACTAGCCACTGATTTTCTCTACAACAATAATAAGATTATACTGGGCTCAGTCTTAACCAAAATACTCTACTTCCAATTATAATAATATTATTAAAAGGTTTAATAATAAAAGTGGCGTCCACTGCGTAAATTCACATTCACCCTAATTTTCAGCTAAATTAAAAAATATGTGAAACATTCACAGAGTAATTTCTGTTTTTTTTAAGGTTTAATTTATATTTATTGACACAACAATTTGATATGTGACCAAATTTTGATTTTTAGATACTAGACAAAAAAATAAAGTACTTGCATTTTTTTAAATCGCTTAATTATTTGTAGTTTACAAGGAACAAATTATTAAATTTTGGAGAGGAGGTATCGTGACGTCAGAGTGTACAGTCTCATAACGGTAGATGTAAAACCCCGTACACGCTCGCGTCACCGTATCCCCTCTCCAAAATATTAAATTGCAAGTTGCAAGTAACTTTATTATTAGGAAACAATGTTTAAAACTGTACTTGCCGTCAAATAAATATGGGTTGGAGATTTCTACATTGTTGCCAATTACATTCCATTGGTCATATTGAAAATGCAGCAATAACATAGTCACTATCATAATCATAGTCTTAAGTTATAGTAATGAGAATTGTCTTAAGATAGTTCGTCGGGTGAGTTCTTATTTAAGACATATCCAAATATCACAATTATTGGAATAATACTACCTTTTTAGTTTAAGTTCTGTATTTATTTATTTATTATTAAAACCCAACGTTTCGGCACCATAAACTGGTGAAGAAGGCACCAGTTTATGGTGCCGAAACGTTGGGTTTTAATAATAAATAAATAAATAAATAAATAAATAAATAAATACAGAACTTAAACTAAGTAGGTAGTATTATTCCAATTATTAATATAAGGTTCTAAAAGATATTTTAATAATTTCAAATATCACAACTTTGGGAATTCATCTTCAAAGTTTAAAAAATTAAATAAGTCGATTTGAAGATATCTATTTAAAAATTATTTATTTTGAACTATCAGTGTACTAATAATCATTATCCTTACAAAATTTTATTTGATTATTCCTATGCGTTTTTGGAAAAAAAAAGATTTTTAGTTTTGGATATGGAACAAAAAGTAAGCTTTTTGGAATTTTCTGTAAAAATATGTGGGCCACGTCCAACAATAAACATAAATTTGATTTGGTTGACGAAAATTAATAATTTATTTTAGTAAATTCTAATTTATTTTACATAAATACAATTATTTTATAAAAATAGACACATGAAAAGCAAAATAAACAATAATTATTATTCTCGTCTTGTCATAACAAAATGTAAAAAAGGTTAAATTCTATTTAAAATTATTTTAATACGACTCTAATAATTATAGTTTAATAAACAAGGAAATATGTTATATGTAATATAAAAATATTTCTATTCGAGTGTTAAAAACCCTAAAACCTGATAACACTGCTTCGTAGAATACTTTATCATCTGACTTTTATTTTTAAGCTGCCAATTTTATTTATTTTAGATTTAAGCACCTGAATTATTCCAAACTGTATTGTTTGTCTTCCTTTTCTGGTAGGTGTATTTTTAATTAATCAAATTGTTTGCAAATCATAATTAAAATTGTGTGTGGGTCGATATGATTTTGATCGTTTTTATTGTATTTTAAATATTTAACTTTTGTATACGCGACATTATTGAATAGTAGATATTTACAAAGCGCTTGATAATCAAAGAAGTCTGTTTTATTCAACTGAATTATTTTCAACTTCGCTTTTCTGTCTGGAGTATCTGTCAACCCACGCAATAAAGAAATTGGACTGTAAATTTCTCTTCTCCGCAATAAAAATTCTATTTTACTATGTACTGCTCAAATTCTTGAATCAAACCATGTCCAATAAAACAATATCAAATACTTCAGTAACAATGTTAATTGCGTACCTTGTAATCACGTATTTATACACAAATAAATAAATAATTCTGACGTATACACAATTATGGCTTTAATTTTGAGTTTATAAATATTCGTGTTGCGTGTTGTTGGATATAGCTCATATAAAAAGTTGGTTGAAATTGTAGGATATGGAACAAAATGGAACTATAATGTGTCGTTTGATTGGCTTTTGGACATAGAACAAAAAAGAATTAAGAATTAAGGCAAAAAAGCGGATATAGAAGAATTAGGAATTACGTATCTCAAATTTGATTAATAATTAATAAATAATTTCAACGTGTATCTATAAAAAAAATCAGGGTTTTCAGCTATATTCATAACTGAAAAAAACCCAAAATAGTCTATAGACCAAATAAGAACTCACCCGACGAGTTGACCGTTCATGCAGCCATTTTTGTTGAGATTATTAATATGTCACCTATAAACCTCAATTACTTTTACCTATAATTCATATATCTGCTGAATAAATAAATATAGATATGTTAATAAATAGTACAGAAAAATAGTAATTGCTAGTTTGCTCATAATAAACATCACAATTTCACAATTAAAATAAAGGTTATGTTGTGTGATTCTCACAGTTCTCTCGGGTTCGATCCCGGCCAGGGCAGACTTTTAATCGCACAAAAGTGATCTCTGTGGTGCACTCTCCACACCAGATATGAGTGCCCGTGAGGTGACGCCCGGTAAGCGCCCACACGGTAAAATATATCGTCATCATTACCGAAGTCTACATGTGTTATAGATAATGGCACACCCAGTAATGGATAAAATGCCGTGATGATATATTTATTTATATTTTATTTATTCTCACAGTTCTCAGGCATGCGTAGATTGCAAGTCGTCATATACTTCATTTCACGTAAGAAAATAGAGTTGATTTAGATAGGGATATAAATTCTATCCTCTGTTCTTGTCAGCTGTCAATTATCAAATAAAATCTACAGAATTTTGTGTTAATTAACTATAATTTGTTGTAATTTTTAATATTCAGGACTTTTACAGATAAAAATATTTTTATTATTGACAAAATTTGGTATCACGAATTTAAATTATTTATTTAGTGCATGTAAAAACGGTCGGCTGTCGGCTCTCAAGCGCCATCTCCTATTTTCTTACGTGAAATGAAGTCATAGTCTTAAAATTAAAATTAGTCCAATTCTGTGATTATGTTCATGTTCATGATAATGACTATGACTATGAAGATGTTACATAAACTGCTGTACGTAAAAACGTATTTTAATTCTTAAGACTAATACCCAGTGGCACCAACAAAGCTTAAATTTTAAACGACCCTTAAACAAATAAATGCAAATCGATATTTTGACAGCAATGCTTAATAATTCATTTGACATTTTATTTCGATGCAATATTGTCTATTTAAAACCCAAATAGACCTACTGTCCTTTTGAAAGGACGGGTAGGTTTTTAATTTTTTTTAGAGATGTACTTTAATTTTAAGAGATGTTTCCCCTATAAATTATTAGATTAGGTCGTGTACATCATATTTAAACACGTATTCAATCGTTGCAAGTTTACTGTTGCTAGTGGAAGTTGATTGAATAGGCTGTACACTGTCTCGTCTCGACATGAGTTCTTGGAGGTCAGTGTATATTGTATATTTAAAAAAAAAAATTAAGTCAAAATGTATTATTCTTAGAGTAACAATATTGTTTCTTGTAACAAAATAATTTGCAACTTATTTATTTACACAGGGTTAAAATATCTTGTGAAGGTTAGGTGTCCTTTTAAAAGGACGCTAGGTTTATATACTGCTATTATTTTCAAAATCTTGTTTATTTGGTTTTAGTGAAAGTAACAGACCACTATCACTATATGAGTTAGAACTACTTGCAGAAGAAACATTGAATGAGAACGAGCTTAATATATATATATATATATATATATATATATATATATATATATATATATATATATATATATATATTGCCTCCAGAAAATGGATATGATCCAATAACACATGAGGATTCTGGGGAAGAAGAACTTGTCGAAATTGAAAATTTGCCAGGCAGTCAGTTGCGAGCAGAAACTCATTTTGAAATAAATTTTTCCGAGCCGGTATTATGACAGTGATGATAATATTTCCATAGCGCAATTGAAATAAATAATCAAAATAAGAAAAAGAAGCATTTTCATTAGGTAGACGAAGATTTAGCGTCAATGAATTCAAATTGGCAACCAGTACAAACACGGCGAAGAACACTGTTACTTTTTTGATAAAAACTTATTACAAATGATTGTTACTAAAAATAATAGATATGTGAAACAAAAAACTGTGTCGGCGATAAAACAATATCAGAAATGAAATGTTTTATTGGTATATTATTATTGACAGGGTACAATAACGTTCCCAGAAGAAAAATGTATTGGAAAAATGCAGATGACTCTAGAAATGATTTAGTGAAAACAGCTATAGATAGATTCAGTTTTATAATGTCACATTTGCACTTTGAAGACAACTATAATCTAGATCAACACGAATGCGAAAATTAGACCGCAAGACAAAAAAAGTACAAACAAATTGTTCTAAATGAAATATAAAAGAATGTTTTTTAAAATACCATGCTAATAATTAGAGCACATTATAGGGTTGTTTTCAAGGAATTATATTTTGATTTTGTTTAAATATTTTTTTGTAAAATATATAAATAAATAATAAAAACATGAATAATTGTAGACGTATATTTTCCTAGTGTCCTTTTAAAAGGACGGCAATTAACTGAAAAATGGTAAATGTTAAAAATAAATTTATTTGACAAAAAATGTTTATATTAATGTGTACATTAAAATTCAATAGTTTTTTTTAATTATTTAAAATAATTTCAGGTCTATCTGTGTTGAACGTTTAAATTTAAATTTCGTTGGTGCAACCGGCCATGAGACTACATCTACGACAATGCTACATAAACCGGGCTTAAGTTATGAAGAAGCTGCAAAACCGCTTGGCAAGGGAGAGAGTGGGGAGAAGGGAAAAAATGAGCGTCAGTCCATAATTATTTGAATGCTTAATTTATATATTTTATGTTCCATATACCCCATTACTTCAATAATTGAATAGAGCAGATTTATATTTTTTTTAATGGCACATGCACATGGGTTGTTTCAAATTTTTTCGTTTTCCTGCAGATAATAAAGAATTTTTCTCTTGCTGAATATGAGCAATTATATAACCTTTCTTCTACGATTTATTAGTTTCATGATAAAGTGCTTTTAATAAAAACTAGTACATATTTTCATCATACTCGTTAATATTACAATAATTATTATAATTTATGATATTTCAATTTATTAAAAAAAATAATTCATTATAAAATTAATGAGCACGTCTATCTTACAATCTATTAATTATATTTTGATATTCGTTTTATGTAAATGATTAACAAAACAAAAATTATAATTTTGCATGTAGCAAATAATGAATATAAAATTTTAATAATGTAAGTTAATAAAATTTATAAAATATGATGGATGCATATTGTTATAAAATTTAATGTATTCCTGTAATTAGCAGAGTATCAAATTTCAGTCAATATGAGTACGGGCTATTTATATATTTATGATTAAATTGTATTTGAATACTTGGAAAATTAATTAAAATACTAATAACAATCAAAGTAATACTATGAATTCATATTTACTTTTTAATTATTATTTATTTTGCCTGATATTGGAACTGTGATGGAGGGTATAATACTTCATGAATATATAATTTTAATTAAAAACATGATAAATGAATACAAACAGATGCTATAATTATATTCGTATTATGCTAATTAAAAATCATATTTATGCGTTCATATTTTATTATATGCAATGATATTTAGTGAATAATAATGAAAAAAAAAATGTTATTACAAAGAAACGGAATTATATCTTTTAAATATTTCAGAAATTAAATGTACTTCAATAAATTCGTTTATTATTCATGTTGTAAAGTATGAAAAACATATCTGTACTTTTCATAAATAATTAAGTAAAGTGTAAAGTATACAGCTTATACTTTATACTTTAATTCCAATGGCTATAATACTAGTTACGATATAACCATATGTAAAATAAATAAATAAATATATCATTACGGCATATTACCCATTTCTGAGTGTGCCACAATCTGCTTTACCGCAGATATCGGTAATGATGATGACATATTTGTACCGTATACAGCTTATACTTTATACTTTAATTCCAATGGCTATAATACTAGTTACGATATAACCATATGTAAAATAAATAAATAAATATATCATTACGGCATATTACCCATTTCTGAGTGTGCCACAATCTGCTTTACCGCAGATATCGGTAATGATGATGACATATTTGTACCGTACGGGCGCTTACCAGGCGTCACCTCACGGGCACTCATTGCTGGCGTGGAGGGTGCGCCATAGGGGAAGTTTGTTGAAATGCTTATTGTTATGGACGTAGTTCTTATAGATCACCGTGTCTATTACAACTTTAAAATTTTGTAATAAATAATTTTATTCAATTTTGACGTTTTAAACTGTCATTATTAACTCCATAGCAACAACTATATAAGCAACATTTTTTTTACTTGTGAATTAAATTTTTTTTAAATCACTTTAACAAAACTTTAACTCATTCTGCAAAAAATAATGCATTTAAAATAACATCAGGTACGAAAATAACACTCACCATAATATTTATCAGACATTATCAGCCATTTTCATTATTTTTCGCGGCACAAATGACAGACAATAAAGCATTTTAAATATATGACTTCACGTCTATCAGCGACGATTGTCATGCTCAGCCTGTTGATATGGATATAAAAACAATTAAATAAATCAATGATGCTATGTATTTTTCAATTATTATAAGAATTTTTTAAGTTGTCATTTTCTATCTATAAATTAAATAAATCTACCGTAAGTATTTTTTAACGTGAAACATTGGATTCGTCATATCCATGGTTACGACTCGACATTTGATTGACAGCAATGTATTTGCCTCTCCCATTTAAAATGAAACGAATTTGACAAGACGTCAGTAGCCAAGTCAGAAAACCACTCGAGAGCACTAAACATATTTCGGGCAGAGCTGTTCAGTAACTAGTTACTTTAGGAACTTAGTTACTACTTACTTACTTACTTAATCCTGCACCTTTCTACCCTCACGGGTGTAAGGCGAACTTAGTTACTAACTAGTTACTTTTACGTAACTTGTAACGTAACTTAGTTACTTTTTAAAATATGGTAACTGTAACTGTAACTTAACTTGCTGCTGAAAAGTAGTTGGTAACTTTACGGTTTTTAGTTACTAGTTACTTGAGTAACTTAAGTTACTTAAAGTACCTCAGAAATTAGAATGTAACTTAAGTTAGTCAAAGTAACTTAAAAAGTGGAATGTAACTTAGTCATAAAAAGTAACGGGGGGTATTAAAATTTCAAAGAAATATTTTGTTGAGGCTGATGCCTTTTTTAGAAACACTAACTAAAACTGTTTTGTTTTAAATAAATGTCTGTCCAGAGTGGGAGTGTTGAGCGCAGCATCGCGCATACCCTCTGTAATGTGTAAATTTATTTTAACACATAATTAAATTCAATATTATTGTTGATTGATTTCAAGCCATAATAGATAATAAAATAAGTAATTATATTCATTAATAATAGAGTTTTTGTACGGTAAACAGAAAAACTAAAAATAACACATTATTTTAACTTTTAATTCTAGAATTAATGTTAAATTTGACTTATAAATTATATTATTTTCAAATGTTTTCCTCGCTTACAAATGATACGTTTTAATAAATTATAATTAAACTACCACTAAATCATCAAAATTATTCCAATTTTCAGGTTATACAAAAAATAGTGTATTTTGTTCGTTGTTCCAAGGGTTGCAAGACTTAAATTCGTCTCATTTTTGCAAATTCCCTTCTCGCAAGATAAAATGTTGCTTTGTGTTATTTTTATGTTATATTATAATGTAGGTCCGCAGGGCCTTTTTATCAGATTTTTTATCACAGCAACCGGGCCCTGATGGCCCCTTGTCAAAACGGACCCTAGACCGTGGCCTCGTGGGCCTAGGCGGTAATAAGGCCCTGTAGGTCCGTTAACATTAACAATAATAATCTGATTGGGCGTTGCCAAGCAATAACGTTAAAATTTAGGTTAACGTAGTTAGTGCAAAAACTCCCTGATATGTATACTACACAATAACTAAGTCAACAGTCAAAGTCTACACTTCACGCCATTAAAAGTAGTTAGAAAGTAACTCAAAGTAACTAAGTTACTTTTAATGAGTAACTAGTAAATAACTTAGTTCTTTCACCAAAGTAACTGGAACTTGAGTAACTTAGTTACTTTTTTTTGGAGGTAACTGTAACTGTAACTAGTTACATTTTAAAAGTAACTTGCCCAACTCTGATTTCGGGCACACCATATTTTTTCTACAACTAAATTTAATTTGTGGAAAATAGGTACAATTATTTAAACAAAATTAACTTCTAATGACATCTTGTCAATATGACAGATAACCGTTAAATATTCCTGTAAGTTCACGATTTAAAATATACTGGTTATACCACTTGTCATGTTTTTCATTGTTTCTGATGGTCCGCTTGATACGTGTTTCCTTGAATAATCCGCTAGATGCGCTACGTGAGAACGACCCTACCACAGCAAACTATTTTTACATAAAATATAAAAAATTAAATGCATAATGAATTTATTTTTAATATCAATTTATATATTTAATGGAAACCTGAATCAATACATTGTTAGAACTTAAAATTGGAAAAATAAATAAATTGATAGAACCGTACGCTTCCAGATTTCCATTCGCTAATAGTATCTTCTTCCCGAAAATGTTTTCGACAAACATCATCATTCAATCTTAATTCGCTATCATCTCTACTAATTGCACGTTGCCATTTTTTAAAAAGTGGAGTGCAAACAGATATTCTTTTTCAGTGGATTTCTTGTAACCGGTTTCACATCCAGGAATGAAACATTTTCTATTTAACTTTCTTTTCATTTTGCATTAATTGCAATATCTTTCAACAAAATATTTATATTACATTACATATAATACGAATATGTACTTCAAAACCTGTTTGATTTACCTTTCTATAATATATAACATGTAAAATTTTTAAAATGACATGCAAATGACAAGTGTCAGTTGGGTCGGTCTTACGTTGCGCCTCTAGCGGAAAAAACGAGGAAACACGTATCGCTTTGGACCCTAGTTTTGTGCAGAGTGGCACAACCAGTATATTTTAAATCGTGTGTAAGTTACGACTTGACACTTGATTGACAGCAGTGTATTTGCCTGTCTCATTTAAAAGGAAACATATGGAATGAATTTGACACAAGTATTATATTTAAATATTGTAAGAAATTTAGCCAAGTCAGAAAATCACTCACAAGGTGCACACAATCTTTTTGCTGCAACTAAATTTAATTTAGAAAGCAGGTATAATAATTTAAAGAAAATTAACCTCCATTGTCGTTTATTCCAATGTCAAATTCGTTCCCTATGTTTCATTTTAAGTGGGACAGGTAAATATATTGCTGGCAATCAAATGCCGAGTCGTACCCATGGATATGACGAATCCAATGTTTCACGTTAAAAAATACTCACAGTATTTAAACTGTGTGTAATTCCTGTACTTATTTATTAATAAAACAAGAGGTTATGGGCCCAGAACAAAATAAATACAGAATTGCCCAGTTTAATGGTACAAACTTCAGTAACTGGAAGTTCCGGCTGGAGGTTAATTCTGGAAGAAATGAATTTAAAAGAATTCATAGAAAATGACTTACGAGAAATATATGAGAAACTGAAGTTAAATGATTTAGAAGAAAGAGATAGAATGAAGAAAATAGAAGAACTGCGAACATTAGAAAAGAAATGCAAATTAATACTTATAGAAAGTATTGCAGATAGTCATTTAGAATTAATAAAAGATAAATCCATTCCGGTAGAAATTATGACAGCTTTAAAGACAACATTTGAACGCCATATTTTTGTCAGTCAACACTTTTTAAGAAAGCGTCTTTTATTTTGTCAAAATTACATATTATAATGGCTTTTATTATTATTTCGTCAAAATTGAATAAAATATTGTACAAACCACGTGAGCTAAGGATGTTTATTCACTCGAAGAAATTAACTTACTCGCCCTTACGGGCTCGTGAGCTAAACTTTCTTCTCATGAATAAACATTACCTTAGCTCACTTGGTGTGTAAATATCTATAATAATTACTGTATATTCAACGATTGCTGAAGATGGGCTTACCCTAAGCCCGAAACGTCCATGATAAAGAATTTTACACTACACGTGGACCATTTATGCCTTTTGTTTTCACCTTTAAATAATAAAATAATAATAATAATAATAATAATAATCCTTTATTACTTTAACAGGTAAAATACCCAATACAAGTAAATGTAACAAAAAGTAAATATTTACATATTAAAAATGTTACCGACTGAGGAGACTTGGTGGTTGCGTACTAGCTTCTCGTGCCAGCGGTTCTGAGTTTGAATCCCGGGCAACGTATGGAAGTTTCTATGTGACCCTTTCATCATCTCATGTTCAGTAATGCAACGTATACAACGGAATTATAAAAATGAAATATTAATTCACCCCCATTATCGATTGTAATAAAATGTGCATGTTTACATACAATAAAGAATTATTATTATTATTATTATTATAATAATATTAAAAATTTGATGTGGCCAACACATGACCTCCCGCCAATTTCATGTTTAAAATAGCAGTGAGCTTCAAGTAAAGTATCATTTCCGGTTAATCGTTTGTAAATAAAATCTAATTTGTTGTCCAATAAATAAAAAAGTCTGTAATACGAAATTTTGGATTGTTTTATTGTTTTTCCTCAAAAATTTGTTAGAGCTCCAAATTAAGTACTACATCCGATTTATCATATATGGTTAAAATCTAATATGTTGTTTCAAATTATATATGAGTTTTAAATACCAAATTTGAGAAGTTTTGGATCATTAAAATTTAATAGGCTTTAAGGAAAAATCGTCACACACGTACATTCTTATAAAAATCAGCATCATCTTCCAGGTGCTCTAAAACGCAATCTTTGTAAATTCTTCGCCGTACATAATCTATTTCGTAAATGTGTAATTGTAAATTAATATTAATTTATAGTGCTGCAAAAATAGCAATTAGCAAATTTAAATCAGATCATCCTGTACATCTAACATTTATGTATGATGAAAAATATATTATTTTTACAAACCTTAATAAAATATTTCACTATTATATTCTCATTAACACGGTTTCATTATTAATTTTAATATAATTGCTACCTGTCAGTGACATTTGTTTAAATATGTCAAACCTGTCATTAAAATTATGATTCTGTTTGACGCATAGGCTAGGTGATACATGGAAATAAATTATATTATATATTCATATTTAAAGTTATTTAGAGTTATTTACTACATGTTATTATCGTAGAATTGAAGATTAAACCATTATATTCCATTTTAATTAGTAAAAGTTGCTAAAAAATTATATTCAATGAATTTTTTTACAAGAAAAACTGTTAAAAGCTTGTATAACTGATACTTCTGGTTATCCGATATACACTAAAAACAAATGAGCACTTCCCATATTAGTATACAATGGGTATACAAAATTTCAAATTTTTCTGATTGATAGTATTTGAGTAATCGTGTCCACAAGATCCACACACACACACAGACACACACACATACATCCCTACAGACATCATTGTAAAAATGTTAAAATCGGATTCTGGGGACATTAAAACGTGCTTATTATATAAAATCTCTATATGCTATTTTTAGCACGATCTCTATACCTCCCATACCTAGAGCAGCGGGAGGTAAAAATGTCAACATCCGAGCAAAAATTGTTATATAAGTTGCACATTACATATAATGGTGATTTGTACAGAATAGTACAGTTGTAAGATGGCAAATAAAAAGTTAAATTTTCTTTGCACTCTTTCTAGTTTAGTAATAGACGTCTCATAGTAAGGATACCATATAATGATAGCACAGATTAACTTAGATCGCACAAAAGCAAAATAAATTTATGCCGTCAGTAACGTCATTTAATAGAAGCAAAAATAAGAGCGGTCCCAAATTTGAACCTTGGGGTACACCTGATTTAGCTATATAATAACGAGAACGAAAGCCGTTAAAAGTAACATATTGATGACAATTTTCTAAGTATGACTTAAAGAAATGAATAAGTTTATTACAGAAACCAAAGTTACGGCATTTGCTTAGTAAGGTATAATGATTAATTTTATAGAAAGCCTTCGAGAAGTCTATATAAACGACGTCCACTTATCCTTTTTTATCTAATAACTAGTAATAGTCGATATACGTGGTATTTGTGGAAACATTTGATTATACAAAGCGATCTCGAACAACTTAGCAAAGTTTCATAAAATAGATATAGGTCGGTAATTTTGAATGAGTGAAAGATCACCAGACTTTAAAACGGGACATACTTTAGTAAACTTCCAAGTATGAGGAAATGTATTGTTAAGAACAGAATGATTAAAAATATGCAACAAAGGCACTACGAGAGCAACAGAGCAATCTTTAACAATAAATCGTGGGATTTGATTTCTTCGCTTGGATGGGAACCAGAACTTTTTAACAAGTATGCCGGTAGGCCAAAGATTCGGATCCAGGAAAGATGGCGCTTCATCATACGGAACGCGTAGTTTGAATTACGCATAATTACCAGCGTGCTCTATTTTTTCGCACATATATTCAGACTTCCTACCTTTGGAACGTAGATAGTCTATGACGTCATTGGTAGTAGCTTCTTTGTCGGCAACACGGTAAATGTGAATGTACGAGGATCTTGGTGCCCCAGCGAACTTACATATGCTCTGTGCAGTGCCAAATAGAGATGCATTCGGGCCGGGCCGGGCCGGGCTTTGAATTTTGGATCGACTCGACAAAAAAAAATTAGCTAGCCCGGCTCGAAAATTGACTCGAAATCGGGCCGGGCCGGGCCAAAGCTCGAAATTGGGTGCATCCGGCATTCCTAATGTTGATTTTTATGTTAAGGCGAAATGTTTAACTTTTTTCGTAAGTAGTTAAAAAAGAGACCCTTCTAGTGTAAGTTTGTTATAAAAATTACAGACCTACGAGTATTTAACACTTTGTTTACCAAACAATTTAAACAACTTTTTCACAAATCTTATATAAAAAAATTATAATTTAATTTACATAAGGATTTTTTATCTAACTTTGTTTCTGTTCAAAAATAGGACAAGAAATCATTATGGTACAAACAAAAATCACTCTTATTTAAGTATCGAGTAATAACAATAATAATAGCAACATCACAATATAATTATTATGCATTAATGAATAACCTTAAATTCTTGAAGTAAAATAATACATTTTTATTTATTAATATGTGAAGTGTGTTCTTATTAAATCATTTTGATCCTTTTTAACTTCATCCATTTTCATTAAAATATTAAGGAAACTGTGCATTGATTGAACTATAAGATTTTTCGAACCAGCCCGAAAAGCTCGAATTTTCGGGCCGGGCCAAAATCAAAAGTCCGACTCGCCTCGATTTTTGAAAATGATTAGCCCGATTCGGCCCGATAAAAAATATCTTCGGCCCGGCTCGATGATCGACTCGAAATCGAGGCGGACTTCGGGCCGGGCCGGGCCAAAGCTCGAAATCGAGTGCATCTCTAGTGCCAAATAATGTACGGAGATTGTAGGAGTTAGTTTGAGTGGTTGAACCACAAAATGGATTCGTGGTTACAACTTGTTTGCTAATTTTGCTAGCACCTGGAGCAGAGGTTGTTAAACTCTGATTTTTAGCAACAGATGATTTATTAGATTTAAAATTCGATTTTTTAATCTCAGTAGCGATTTCGTTTTGCTTTATTTTATTAGTGTATATGTTAAACACACTATAGTACTTATATCTTGCACTGATTTAGAGCTATTATTAGCACACTCACTATGTTTAACGGTGAAATCATTTAGTACTGTAACAGGGGGTGGGGAGAAGATTTTGTTTTCTCTTCGTTCTCTTACTCCAACGATGACTTTATCTAACTGGTGGACACTTGCTGGTTTGTCCACCACTTTACTGACTTAAAAAGATAACAGAATTAAAATGTTGATATTGAAACTATAATTTAGAAGAGTTTGTATTAAAGTTATTACTTGTTATTTCACTATTCTCACCTTGTTACAGTACACTTTCAACTGCACTTTTGATTTAACACTAATATCATCATTGATTTCGGATTCAGATACTTTTTTAGGAGTCATTTTAACGGAGTAAAAATATATACGTCTAGCTCGGACTAACGTTGACAACAAAATATTATAAATCATATTATTTGCAAAACTTTAAAATTATATTCACGGGCTGGTGTTATATATAATTTAAAGAATATCCATGGCTTTTCATATTTTTATGACATTAAAATCATTGCTGTCAAAAATCGTGTTGTATACGTCTATTTCATTTTTCATTAAATTTGATTTGATATTAAATGTTAAATGTAAATGAACATTTATAAACTGACTCTTATCTCATTCAAATGTAAAAGCAGGTATTACTTACAAAGAATTTATAAATAATATATTCTACCACCAAGAAAATAAGTCATTGCTTTTATACAGGCTATTAAAAAAAAATCTGTTGTGGCCAGCACAAGACCTTCCGTCAATTCCATGTATTTTGTACAATTCCCATACCAAAAGGTCCTTGGAACAGATTCTATATAATATCATGTAAAATCGAACACGAACACATACTATTTTTTACAAATTCCTTACCAAAAGTTCATTTGAAAAGGTTCTATAAATCCAATAAAATTATAACATAAACTACACTAAGTAATGTCCTTCCATCTTCTCTTTGGCCTTTCTCTGCGTGTCACTTGCGAGCAACACTATGACATACCAATTTTAGATCCTATATTTTTTTCCATATTTGGTTTTGCACTTGCAACTGACATCTGTCAATTAAATTTTTTTGAATAATTATGTCAGCTGTTTCCATGATAAATAGCAAAAGCTGACTAATTTTTGAAAATTAATTTCTTTATAATGCTTTAACTCTACATCTATTGAATATGAAGGAAAATGAATAATCAAATCATATAGAGAAGAGTATTTTCTTTAATAAATATAATAACAAAATGTCAAAAAATAATATTTAACTGCGTTCTTTTAAGAAAAACTGTTAAAAACTTCAAATAAGGGTACTTCCGGTGGATCAATTATAACCAAAATCTAATCAACTCTTCATATGGATGTACAGAAGAGGAATACGAAAGAATTATAATTTTTAGAATTATAGTATTGGAGTTATCGTCGGAGAAAAATTTGTCACACACAGACACACATACACACACACGCACACACACACGGACACACACACACACACACACACACACATACATACAGACATCATCTTAAAAATAGTAAATTCGTATTGTAGGGACCCTAAAACGTGCTTATTCATTAAAAACTCACCACCGAATTTTTTGACCAAAGACAATACCTTCCTTACCTAAAGGTGACGGAAGGTAAAAAACAAGCTTGTAATATTCTTTCATTTGATACCAGAAATAAAACTAAATTATTATTAGAGAAATACAGATTAGTACTGTACAAAAAAAATGTATTTTGCGTAGGAGCAGTTTTATATAATAAACTACCGCAAAATATAAAAATAAATAATTTTGTAATGTTTAAAAAGGAACTTAAAGAATTTATTATATTATATATATATATATACATATATACAGTGTGTCCCATTTAGAAGTGCCACCATTGGGATCTCGAGAACTATAAGAGATACAATGTCGGTTAAATGGAACTTTTTGTGCGCCTTTGGAAGGCCATCTCAGATGTGCTTTTGTTTTTCCAAAAATTCTCATAGGGCACTAGATAATGACAAAAAACTGAATATTGTTGATTTTTTCTTTCTCAAATAACTTCTAAACTATTAGTAATTGAGAAAAACGTTTCAAATATAAAAGATAGATATTTTTATTAACTAACCAGTGGCGTACGAAATAAATTTTTATATCCGTAAATTTTCGAGATATAACACAAACTTATATTTTTTTAAATGGAACCCATATCTGATTTTATGCCTTTATTACTTAATATTTTCATTTTAGATTCATAATTACAAATTACACTATAATGTGCTAAGGGCGACCTGATACAAAATATTATAAAAATTAATTTGATACGAATTTTGAGCAAAATTTTCTAACGAAATAAATTATTTAAATACTAGGAGTATTTCCAAATAGAAATCTACCAATATTTTCAAAATAATTGTAAATTTAATACAAAATAAGGCAAAAATAATAATTTTGAAGGCAAAACAAATATAAAACATAATAACCCATACATCGTTGAAAAGAGAAAAAAATATTTAGTTTTTGAGACTAAAATCAGATATGGGTTCCATTTAAAAAAATATAAGTTTGTGTTATATCTCAAAACTTTACGGATATAAAAATTTATTCCGTACGCCACTGGTTAGTTAATAAAAATATCTATCTTTTATATTTGAAACTTTTTTCTCAATTATTAATAGTTTAGAAGTTATTTGAAAAAGAAAAACTCAACAATATTCAGTTTTTCGTCATTATCTAGTGCCCTATGAGAATTTTTGGAAAAATAAAAGCACATCTGAGATGGCCTCCCAAAGGCGCATAAAAAGTTCCATTTAACCGATATCGTATCTCTTATAGTTCTCGAGATCCCAATGGTGGCACCTCTAAATGGGACACACTGTATATATATTATTTATTATAAATTGCTTCTATTCAATGAATATTTAAATTATTATTACTCTACTGTTTTTCTGACAATATATCATGTAGACGGTCTTTGATAATTAAATATAGTAATAATAATAATAATAATAATAATAATAATAATAATAGTAATAATAATAATAAATGTGCACATTATCAGTAAATATAAAATCTTGCTAGAAACCAAAACTACTTTCTCACAATTCAACCAAACACAACAACAATAACCTCACCTAACGCACAAAAGTCACTCTTGGAAAACTTGGGGCCTCGGGATGAGTGAGGTGAGAACAAATTCTCAATTCAATCAACGTTTCGATTACTATTTAATCATTATCAAGAGCTGTAAAATATATTACGATGTAGAATTTCATAATAAACATAGGAATTGTTAACAGAATTTAAATTTTACGAAATTTACATACCGTTGGGTTGAGTTATGTTAAAACGAAGTGTATTGTTGTAAAGTAGCATTGTACATGTTAAAATGTTGATTTGCAACAATACACTTCGTTTTAACATAGGTAATCTTAACCCAACGGTATGTAAATTATTTTTAAATTCTGATATTTTATGTACTTAATTGTAATATTATTGTTTTGTTGTATTTCGATACAATCTGTATTCTTAAATTAATATCTATTGTTAAATAATTTTTTGCATGTAACAATTTTTAAAATTTAAATTCTGGAACAATTCTTATTTTTATTATGTAATTCTACATTGTAATATATTTTATAGCTCTTGATAATGATTAAATTTTAATCGACACGTTGAGGAATTGAGAAATTGTTTTCGTTTTATTAATTCCCTGTCCTATATCCGACTACCAAATTCTAAATTTCAACAATTGGACGCTATATATTTTTCTACATTGTTATATAAAAAAGGGGGTGCTAGTAACCCTAATAATTATCGCGGAATTTCCTTAAAAAGTATTATAGTTAAACTGTTCACCGCAAACCTGCAAACAGAATTTTTGAATGGGCGGAAATGAACAATATAAAGGCTGTATCGATCAAATATTCATTTTAAATGCTCTCATATCAGTTGAAACTAGAAAACCGGGAAGTAAACTATTTGTTGCTTTTTTATACTTCAAAAAGGCATTCCATTTGGTTAACCATAGGAAATTATGGTTAAAACTATATCACTTAGGCTTGGGCCCATTTATTATAAATACACTTATGCCCTTATATGACTAAGCGCCAATTAATCTGAGTCACAACAATAAGAAGACTGAACTATAATATTAAAATCACTTCTGGAGTTTTACAGGGAGACTCAAGTCTCTTGTTATTTATACTGTAGGTATATGTGACTTTGAATTACACTTTAGAAGCAGTAAATACATTGGTATCAGTATACTCTGATACTGTACATACTTTGACTTATAATTCCGCATTCAAGGACAGTGTCAATTTAATGTGCGGCAGCTTTATCTATAATTCTAAATATTTAATTAATGATAATATAAGAAATATTAAATGTACTTCCCAGAAAAAGCCTTCAGTAATGTCTCCGGATTTTTGACACTGACATTTAGGTCAATTACAAACATTTTAATTTTTCAACTGAGCTATTTGATTCATTATACAGTGGATTATTTTATATATTTATAATTCCCTATATCTAAATATATAGAAGATATAATAAAAATATTCAATGTATTGGATAGAGAATTTTATATTCTTTAATAATTGTATAACATAAATTTAAAAATAATATTTAAAGAAAATTAAACAATATTTGGGTATAGTTCTGTATAAATTTGATAATTTATTTAAGAAACAGAAACCTTTTACACAAAAAGTATCTTTACCTACAAACAAATTAGTTATCAATTTAAGTTCGCTTTCTTTGTCAGATAATGCTTATTCTGAAGAGATAATTACAAGTGTTGAAGCGGCCATCCAGACACTGCCTGCAGAGAAGTCCCAAGAGATTCGTCATGAAACTGCGCGCATACTGAAGAAGGCTTCGTAAACCGAACTTATCAAAAAAAGAATTATCATGTTTAAAAGAAATAAAGAACAATAAGGATATTGTTGTTTTACCAGCAGACAAGGGAAAAGCTACAGTTATCATGGACAAAGAAGATTACATTAATAAGGCGAACGCTTTGTTAGATGATCCAGCGTATGTTAAAGTCAAGAGCATTCCGCTAGGTTCATCAAAATGCCAAACAACGAAACTACTGAAATCTTCTTCGTTGCCACCAGAAGATTTGAAAAAACTTGTTCCCCTGGACCCTGTAATTTCAAGATTTTACGGTCTGCCAAAAATTCATAAGAAAGATGTCCCGTTAAGACCTATTGTTAATTCTAGTGGTTCTACAACTTATGAATTAGCAAGATATTTGGACGGTTTATTGAAACCTTTAATTGGTCATTCACCTTCTTACGTGAAAGATTCTAAACATTTTGTGGAATTAACTGGTGACATGATTTTGACAGATAATGATTTACTTGTCAGTTTTGACGTTGCGTCATTATTTACGAAAGTACCGATTCAAGAAACTTTAAAATTATTAGAAGAACACTTTCCTGTTGACATTATTAAACTATTCAAACATTGTTTGACATCCTGCTTTTTCCTATTCAATGGTAATTACTACAAACAAGTGGATGGTGTTGCCATGGGATCTCCAATTTCTCCCTCCATTGCAAATTTCTATATGGAAAATTTTGAAGAAAAAGCTCTAAATACAGCTAGAAAGGTACCAACTGTCTGGCTCCGTTATGTTAATGATGTTTTTGCAATATGGCCCCATGGAAGAGATGAACTGAACGAATTTTTAAATCATATAAATATGCAACACAAGAATATCCAATTCTCCATTGAAATTAAAGAAAATAATCGCCTACCTTTTTTGGATGTTCTTTTAGAAAAACAAGATGATGGTAAGCTCATTCACTCAGTATATAGAAAACCAACGCATGCTAATCAATATCTACATGAGACCTCTAACCACCATCCTGCACAAAAAGCTTGTACCATAAAAACATTGTATCTGAGAGTAACTACTTTATGTCATCCCAGTAAACTTCAAGAAGAAATTAATTTTTTGGAAGATGTGTTCCTAAAAAATGGTTACAGTAAAACTCAAATTAAAAGAGCCTTAAAGACGAAGAATTATCAACTACAACAAGTAATCACAGATAGAAAATTATATGCCACCTTACCATTTGTTGCCAATGTTACTGACAAAATTGGCAGAATTTTAAAGAAATACATAAAAAACATCTTTCAAATCAAGTATAAAAATCCGTGATCTTCTTGGTAACGTTAAAGATAAAGTTCCTCTACAATTGTTCTGGTATATACAAGATTCCTTGCCATTGTGGAAAAGTGTACATTGGACAAACTGGCAGAACAGTAGCTACAATAATAAAGGAATACAAGCGCCATATAAGACTTAATCAGCCTGATAAATCAGCGGTAGCTGAACATGCCATAAAGGAACTACACGGAGTTGATTTTGAAAATACAAAAATTTTAGCTAAGGAAAACCACTGGATTAAAAGATTGATAAGAGAAGCTATTGAAATCCAGAAGTCACCTAATAATATCAATCTTAACAAAGGATATGAACTAAATAAATCATGGTACCCTGTTATTCGTTCGTAATTTATTCTTAATCATTTGTATGTTTAATGTTTTACCATTTATCAATGTATCTATGATTTTATATACTTGTAGTCTTGACTACATATTTATTTATGTTATTATTATAAAAACCTGAAGAAGACAGCACCTTGCTGTCGGAACGTTGTTGTATTTAATAAATTTATACAGAACTATACCCAAATATTATTTAATTTTATTAATAATGAGTTCTGAAAACATATTTCAAAATATTTAGAAGATTTTTTTAAGAAACTACTATTTCCGGTTGTCCAATTATTACCAAAACCTTTTCAGCTCTTCCCATTTTCGTCAGATTAAGGAATACGTAAGTAAATTGGATCATAGGATTTGACGAACTCGCTTGCGCTCGTTCGGTCAAACTTTCCTATTCGTGAAATAAGACTACACTTTTTACACTTGTTGCATACAATTTTTTTACGTCTACAGTAAAAGTGTGAAAAAAAGTGCCGTAACGTTTCATTATTTCACTCCGTAGCGTTAAAACAGTGCAGTTTTTTCACACTTTTATTGTGTTAAAAAAAACATAGGTACTTTATAAATCCATTTTAATGAAAAAAGTGTCTATTTTTAACAGACGTAAAAAAAGTAAGTGAAATATACATAAAAGAATATACAAACAGAAATAACACTTTCCAAATAAAAATGTCGTGTGATAACGAATTTTGCTCTCTGTAGATTTATTACGTAACTGCGAATTTACGTAAGTCGCGTCTTACTTAGTCGGTAGATGACTGTACTAGCAAAATCTATCTTCCATTTTTAGCGAAAATGAGTCATTAGATTTAGATTACGCCGTGCCTTTCTAATTGTAATTTAAAAGTCTCCCGAAATATTGCCAGGTTGCTCTCGATAAGAAATGTGCTAAAATAAAATTATTGTACTTATTATATGTACATAATTATATTATACTTTTTATTCTAATTTTTAAAGGTCCATTAGACGTACGTATTAAAGGATGAAATTGTAGACAATATATTACGGTAAAATTGAAATATCATTAGGGTCAATACATTATTGAATGACAACTGTTCTGTTCTGTACCTACTAAAAATTATTAAAGTATTTTTTTTTTTGTTTTATTAAATAATACGTTGCAATTAAATATAAATATTATAAAATATATGATACCCAGATACCTATTTAAAAAGTAAGAGTATATATTAAAGATAATAGATAATAGTGTGTAGTCGGCGAAGAGAACAGAGACTAGGAAGAGCGTAAAATCGCATCATTCACGTTCCACATGGCATTATTGCGTTGCATCGTAAACGATTGCCCGTCACGCGTGAGCGTCACGCGACGATATCTAAAGCTGTTGCTGATTGGCCGACGCTGTTCCATTAGCTTAATAGCTTGCAATTGGGCGGCCAATAGCGTGCGGTTTAAGCCGGAATTAACGTTTTGTCGGACAACTAAACGAATTAATATTTCGCGTGACGCACTGTATGATAATTCATAAACATCAAACGAGCGGCCAGCGATGTCGGCGGATAACGCAGAGTGGACGAGTCGAGTTAATGACGCTGGGTAAATGCTTTTACGTCCACGATCATTACTTTCAACTTAATTTGTTTAATAAAAGAAATGGCCGCCCGCCGCCCAACTCTCATGGGATACACGTCATTTATATTTTTTTCTTTGTGCATAAATTATTATGTATCAACATTGATTACAATGAATGAAAGCTTCTTCGAATTTTTATTAATCACGCAAATACTAATTATTTTAAAAGTGCTGTGTATTTTGTACTATTTTCAATATTGAACAATTTCTTTTATATTTATTGCAATATCTCTAAAGTTTTAATATACGAGTATATTTCAATTTATAATTAAAATTAAAGATACCTGTAAAATTAACTGACAAATTATTTTTATTCAATATAAGTAATTAATAACAGAAGAACAAGTACCTTACTTACTTGAAATAATTTGTTATTTGTAACTAAACCAATATATAGGAATAATGGAAAAAAGTATACCTTCTTTATACATTGCATGTTATTTAGCAGAAAACTGTAGAATTATTACTTGTTCGAATAAATGATTATAATGTTTTATTACTTCAAACTTTTCCATTGTTTCATATATTTAAATCATACTTTCACACATCATAAGTTAAAATGAGCTTCATACGGCGACATCTTTCATAACGCATTGCTTTTAGTATGTCATGAAGGGTGAAACAACTCTCTGTATTCTACTTTATAGATCCATCGTTGCAGAATATAGAGGGAGCGATTTCATCCCTCCCAAAGTTGAAACACTCATCAGCAGATGGCGAGCAAAGTCTCATTGATGCTTAGGAGCTTTTCATTCGTTTATTTCACTGCGGATAGGTGGCACTATCATTAACTCCAAGTAGTCTAAATAGGTACTCAATTTTAAAAGAAATACTTATTTAGGATAAGGCATTTATTTTGTACATTATGAAAATAAATTTTGGAATAAGTATATTTTTGTATTTACGTAAGGCTACGCGCATATTTTCATAACTAATTTTAATTTTAAAAAAGTATTGTTTTAATAGATTTTCATTTCATTACTAAAAGTAGATTATTATTGGCTTCTAAAACTTCTAGATTGAAAAGGTAATTAGGTGAAATGAATTTTCTGATTGCTGTCACAAATAATATTTTTAAAGAAGCCGAACATTAATCATTTTTTTGCACGATCGGATTTTTTAAATGTTTACCGATAGGGTTTCCAAGGCAGTATGTTTTATTTATTACTGATTGGTACGTGAATGTGATTACTTACCGATAAGGGACGGAGGCGGTAAGTAAATAAAAACAACAATGAAAGCTTACTTGAAAATGACAACAAATTTTCTGGTCTTATTTTTTTTAAATTTTCGGCGTCGTCGTGTAAAAAAACGTACTAAAGCATTGTGGTCAGTAAGTGCTCTTCTACTGGTATCGGATGTATTAGAGATCTCGACTTATCTCGATCTCCAAAATCATCCTCAATCGGGAGGAAACTCTTACTGCCCTTAATTCTTAAATACAGTGCCAGTCCTAGGTCTTATGAGGCTGGGTGCAAAATCCTTTTGCGCGGCTTCTTCAATTATGAAGAAAAAATAAAGTACTTTTTAATACCGTTTTCTGTTACTATCGTATATAATTTAAAGAAAAAAATATTAATAAGTTACTGATTAAATTTTAAAAAAGAACAAAAATAAATCGCTGAAATTTGTGTGAGTACCTAGTTTAAAATATTTGAGTAGCAATATTTAGCAGTAAGAACTAAGATAAATACTCGTATTTCGACAGTAAAAAATAATATTTGGGTAATATTGCGGGTTTACATCTGACTAGACCGCCCGCTGAAGTACAAAACTTACGCCTGCAAAATTCGAGTCTAAATTTTTGTGCGTTAGGTTCATAAAAGGTACCTATACTTCAAGATATATCCACGCTAATTAAGTCAAAAACTCATAATTTTACAATTCAGCTAGACATTTTTAAAAGGACTAGCGGTATCATAAAACGACGGATTTTTTTCTTAGTTACAATTTATATCCATTTATTATTGCCACTTTCACGGACATCTGATTGCCTGATTTAGTCGCAGCCAAAATAAGTGCATAATATAAATAATGGAGAGATTATGTCTGCATATATTAGAAAAAGTAAAAAAAAGTCCGTTTCCACCAATTGATTCCTTCCTACTTCATCAATCGTGAGCACATGGTTCAAATCGTCGCGGGAGAAGGAATTGATGACGCCATGTTGTCGTGTAAAATCGTATGATTTCCGAGTCCGAAGTATTCATACAAATCAAAGCTGACAACAGACAGTACAACCTATATTGTGTCAATTATATTATTTATGACAATTGTAAGTATGAATAGTTATTTAGCAATAAAGAAGTATTTGAATTAACACGTATAAGTGAAATACCGCTTTTTATATTCAAAAGCAATATCTTGCAATCAATAATTATCGGTTAGTTTAGAAGCGCTATATCTGCAATAGTGAAATGCGTAATACTGGGCGTAACAGAAATAAATACATTAAATATTGATAGAACTCGGGAAGAGCAATAATATTTCTTAGTATTTTTTTTTAATTCTCAATTTTTTTAGTATTTTTATGCAGGCAATGAATTTTTTACAAAACATTGAAGATTTTTAACACAATATGTAGAAAGTTTACAAAAAAGTTAACAGGAAATATTACTCCCGATGAGTTCTATTATTGCTTAAATTTGATATACTTATTTATGTCTCATTCTGTTTAATACCAAGAACAAACGAAATATCCAAATCCAATGAAACACAAATTATCAATGCCAAAATAATCTTTCACTACATGAATGACCGAAGACATGACTATTCAAATAATTCAAATATTTGAAAATGACTTTCGTGACCGTACTTACATTCAGTTTCTATTTAATTTTTCACCGTTGGTTGAACGGAGATAGCATATACCTCTCCTGTAATACACACGATCATGAGATAGGGAATAATAGTCTCATATATGCTATATGTATGTACGACAAAGATGCAAGATAAAAGTTTAGTAATTCTTGCATCAGAAAATGATGACGTGGGGATCAACTCGCAGATATAGAGTATACTTTATTTATTCATAATTATTTTCATTCCACACTTCAGGTCTTAAATTGGCTCTGAATATATTTCCATTATGCAACCAGTTTGTTTTTCATCTACTCTATAGTTTAGTAGTAGTATGATCTGTTCTTTATTAAATATGTAGTAGCTAGTAGGTATTTAGTAAAATAAAAAAATAAATTAAAACTTCCATTCCTAGAAACCAAATTGTAGTTATAAATAAAATTACAGAATTAGTATAGCATTTACCGGGGAAATGTGGGGCCGATAAAAGCGCGGTGCTGGGTTCGCAGAACCTTTCGCACCCGTCTAAAACCGGCCCTGCTTAAATAACTATTAAATTTAAAACGGTTTTATAGATATGAGCAAACTTATTTTAAAATCATCCTAACTAATTTAATATTGCCAAATAACCAATAAGATGTAGACATTTCGCAAGAAAATTTATGAGAAAAAAATATTATTAACGATTTTTTTTTACCTCCCGCTACCCTTGGTAAGGGAGGTATAGGGATCGTGCTAAAAATCTCATATCGAGATTTTAGTAAATGACCACGTTTTAAGGTCCTTAGAATCCATTTTTAACATTTTCACGATGATGTCTGTATGTGTGTATGTGTGTGTGTGTGTGTGTGTGTGTGTGTGTGTGTGTGTGTGTGTATGTGTACGAATTTTGTTTGCACTCTAACTCAAATACTATCATTCAGAAAATTCTGAAACCTTGTATTTTTACCCTATTCTAATAGGAATAGAAGCCATTAGATTTTGGTGTAAATCGGATAAACGGAAATCATACTTTACATGAAGCTCATAATGGTTTTTCTTCAAAAAATACCATTAAATGTCATTTTTTCGAATTTTATGTCTTATGAAAATTAAAGATTATTGAATTTTCTACAGGATTACATTAATACTTTTTCTATATATTTTACAGATAAATTTAAAAATAATTTTTTTTATTAGTCGGGAGCCTAAGATAAAAACTATTTCTTTGTTACACAGTTCATTTTTTAAATGAATGTAACTGACAGTAAATGTCACTGTCAGAAAACTTATCACTTCAAATTAATAATACTGACAGTTTAAAAAGAAAATAGTAAATAAAGCAATAGTTTTCTGCAATGGAACAGTTTGCAGCGTTAGTCAATACGTAGGTAGGTATGTATTTAAATTAATAAAAATTAAATAGCGGGAGGTTTTGTGTTGGCCACATCAGATTTTTTCATTTTGTTCGAGTTGTCCTCGAAAATGTCAATATAACTATTTTGTTTACTGGTAAGATATTATTATGTTACATTAAATGAAAATTGAAATACAAAGCTACTATATTTGACATGCATTGTGAATTCTCATTTGCGTGGGCTTATCCCTAAAGGCAGATAATTTAATAAATAAATAAAATAATTAATTATATTTACCTACATTTCAAATTAATTAGATATTTACCTACCATATGTGATAAATGCATAAAATAAAAACAAAATAAACAATAAATAAAACAATATTTGGGTTTAAGTTCTGTAATAATTTTATTAAAGTAGCGAAGTGTTGCCTTCCCCTTCATCAGGTAAATAACAACAATAATATAAATAGATAGATAGTCATTTACAAAAAATATATGTTAAACATTAATCAAAAGTTTTGAAAGAAACATGCATAAAAATCACACTAACATATTATAGGGAATAACGATTGTCGGTAGCGAAATACCACATCCGGACCCAGTAATAGTTACGCAACAATAACCCATTCCTGTCCAAACATATTGTTATCGTCTTCAACTTCATACCTCAATGATATTTACTCGTACAACAGGTGACCACGACTTATTAAGCTCAAAGTATTTAAATTCAAATTATTTGAAGATTTCTTGATTTCGATTGCTTCGCTAATTAGTCTTCTCATCCATTGATTTTCTCTTGCAAGAATCTTCGTGCTTTCAAAATCAGTACCATGTAATTCTTGAATGGCGCATTCAGATACTACATATTTGTCAAGTTTATTTAATCTGATATGCCTTTAGTGTTCTTTTGCTGATAAATATGCAGTATGACTGTATATTTATTTACATATTACTTATATTACTGTTTGTTATTGACCTGTTGAAGGTAGCACTTCGCTGTCGAAACGTCATACTTTTAATAAAAATATTACAGAACTTACCCCAAATATTGTTTTATTTATTAAATATGAGTCCAGAAGCTTCTTTCAATATTTAAAATAAACAATATCTATGATACAAATTGCAACTATTGTTTTAAGACAAATTTTTACGGATAAAATTTATTTTACTTTTACAGTTCAGCAAATACGATAATTTCTTGTCCCAAGAAATATATCTCCATTTTTGTGAAAACTGAGAAGAGAATTTCTTAATTAGTTATTGAAACTCATCAGTGAGTAAAAATAATTAATCATTATTTCTTTCTATTAGTTCTAACTAGCTCAACGAAGAACTGTAATTATGCAGGCGTAAAAATTTGTCAAATAAAAATAGAAAACTTCCCAGTTGCAGTTCAATAGATAGGTAATTAAAAAAAATTCATTTGTTTCACGATGAAATACGTGAATATTTTTAATTGGCAGACATATCTGACACTCATATTCTCAGCTAATGGCAAATTACTTTTAAATTTTGTTTTCAAAGTTTTAATGAACTAATTTGTCGTTGTTCCTGTTTAATTCTATTCAATTTTCGAAAATTTTACGTATTATTTTACCTGTCAAGTGCATTCCTTAATTAAAAATTCTCGCTGTCTCATATTTTAATTGAAAGAAAATTTTTATCGCCGTTTTATATATATTTTTTTCTACTGTTTTAATTTGATATAATTGGTTCGCCTCTTCTTTTATTGAAAACATAAAATCATTGAAGCTTTTCAATCTGTCGTGTTTTCATTTAGTTATCTTTATTAATAATTATTCAAATTAATGACAATTAATATATAAAATAATGAAATTCTAATTGACTTATAGCTTTACTTCTTCTGAACCTTAGACGCAATTTTCCATCTGAAAGATAAGAAATTCATATATTCATAATGGGTAAAATTCAGTGGATTGTATTAGCATGTTTTATAAGATAAAACAGTCCTCTGTCGAAAATATTTTGGCAACTTTCTATGCCACATAGAAACAAAATTGCAATAATTGTAATTGCAATTTCTCTCTATTGATTACAATTTTTAACAGACTATTAACCCGGCAGCGGGCAGGTGGGGTGTGGTACACCCCAGTCTCTTTATAATTGCCGCCATTTTTGCAATAACGGCCTTACACCACTTTCGCAAATATATTGGTCTGTCAATACGCAACAGGATTCAGTCTCAACTAAATTGTGGAAAGAGTATCATCAAATCAAAGTGACGTGGGGTGTATTAAACCCCACCTGTCCATAAACGTAATATAATTTCTCTGAAGTGTACTGATACGAATATACTTATTTTAAAATTTCGAGGTACATTTTATATATCTTTTATATATTACTGAATTTTATTAATTTTTCTAATGTGTAGGATATAATATTTTGAAAAAGATTAGGCGCATTTGTTGGCCTCGTGGAAAGAAATAGATACTGAAGAGAAAGTCAATAAATAAAATTTGTGATGATGACAATGAATAACCATCGCAGAAAAATTAAATTCAAAGCAAGGTCGCCTCCTAGGACGAGAGATAGAAAAAGAAAATACGTCTACAAGTCATGTCAAACATATTTATATATGTAGAGCACGCGATAATTTACTGTGAAAAGTGCAGCATATTTGAATCTTCATAACTTCTCTGTAGCTAAAAGTAACTTAGTAAATGTTTTTTTATATCATAGATTCACTTTTCAAGTTTAAGAATGTTATTTATTTTTGTTTTTAATATTTATATTTTTCTTTGTTTTCATAATATAATCCCAAAGAATACTTTGCTTTCATCCCTATTCTTATTATTTTCGGGCTTTTGCTAACCCACTAAGTGGGAAACGCGTGATTTTATGTATGTATGTATGTATGTATGTATGTAAAGAATACTTTCAGTGAGTGTTCTATTTTTTTTTTTTAATAAATAATGAAATAATTTTATTGTTTCTTTTTTCCGTTGAACGAGGAGCTTCTGAAACACCAACAAATATAATAATATCTAAAAAAAATACCGGATGTTTCATAAAATTAAATTTAAATTCGGGTTTGTCACACCCCACCTGCCCAAATTTGTAATTTTTTTTCACCTACCCGCTGCCAGGTTAAAATAATTAATATGGTAGGATACAGAATACACTCCAATATAACACAAAACTTAATTGTATTTTGTTTTTTTTTTTTTTTTTAGCGGATATTCTGGAAAACACTCAGAACTTCAAAAACAATGAAATCAATGACAAAATTGACAAATAGCATAACCAGTATATCTTAAATCGTCAGTACATTCTAATGAATTCCACCCTATCTCAAACTTTTAAAAAGAGATAACAAATTGACAATTATAATAATTACTAAGATTTTGAAATTAGAAAACATTTTTTTTAAAGTATTGTGAATGGAAATATAAAATTAACCAGAGAGCATTTTCGAATCATGTTTTATTATGACTTTAAAAATGGTTTAAATTCTCTATGAATCAAAGCAAATTTAGATTCAGTTGAACATGCGCATTCTTTGGCTACAATTTACCGATGGAATAAATAATTTGAACGAAAAAAGAATTCTGTTCAGTACGAAAAATGTTCATGGTGTTCTTCTACAGTTGTTACCGAAAACCTACATTTAAAATAAGTTATCAGTCGTTTTGTGCCACATCAGCTTTCTGCTTTCCAAAACGAAGAACGAGAAACTTCAATACTATTAAATAGTGATGGACTCTATTTTTTGAAATTTTTACAAACACGGGGCAATAACCAAAAAGCAGCGACCCATGAAAACAGTAATGTGTTGTGGACTTTAAAAAAATACGGGATAAATGGTTTTCGTCTAAAGAGGAGATAGATGATACAATTCATAATTAATTTGAAAGTATTCTAAAAGAAGATTGGTTGAGAACTTTTAAGAAGTGGAGGGAAACAATGATGAAGTGTATTATTGTTGAAAAGAACTATTTGCTTAATTGTTTATTTGTTAATCACTTGTAAACTTAATTTATTGATACTACCTACTACTTTTGATAATTAATCTTTATTTGTGTTGTGTTGCTGTCATATAGGTATTAAAAATAAGTATCAAATTGATAATTATTATTTATAGTTATAATTTTTATTTGTTTCTGCAATTATATTTTAAAAATACAAAAACAAAAATAAACTAAAAGCCTCAAAGATATTCATAGACCACGACATGGCAAAAGCAGAATATGAAATACAAAGAAAACTAAGAGAAACAGCGAAAAGAGAAAAATTGAAAGGGAAAAGAGTAAACGTAGGATTTAAGAAAATATTTATAGAAGGGGAATGTTGGATATGGAAAGAAGAGATAAACGACATAATAAAAGAGGACGACAAAACCAGAGAGAGAGAAGAGAAAATAAAAAACCGGGCAAAAAACTGACAAGCAACAAAGAACTAACTGGAAATAAGGAAACAAAAACATAGCAAAGCAAATGGATAATGAAAATAAAATAGGAACCTGGAACATTAGAGCACTGAACGGGAAAGAGACTGAACTAACAGAAGAATTTGAAAAATCTGGGATGGAAATATTAGGCATTACAGAAACTAAGAAAAAGGGAACTGGTACAGAGATGCATTCGGGCCGGGCCGAGCCGGGCTTTGAGGTTTGGATCGACTCGGCCCGAAAATAAAAATTACCGGCCCGACTCGAAGATCGACTCGACAAAAAAATTAGCTAGCCCGGTTCGAAAATTGACTCGAAATCGGACCGGGCTTCGGGCCGGGCCGGGCCAAAGCTCGAAATTGGATGCATCCGGCATTTTTAATGTTGATTTTTATGTTAAAGCGAAATGTTTAACTTTTTTCGTGTCAAACTTATAAAAAACCTCTACATTCTTATATCTTTCAGCATTAGTTAACATAAGTAGTTAAAAAAGAGACCCTTCTAGTGTAAGTTTGTTATAAAAATTACAGACCTACGTGTATTTAACACTTTGTTTACCAAAGCCGCTCGAAAATTTAAACAACTTTTTCACAAATCTCATATAAAAAAAAATATAATTTACATAAGGATTTTTTATCTAACTTTGTTTCTGCTCAAAAATAGGACAAGAAATCATTATGGTAGGAACAAAAATCACTATTATTTAAGTATACGAGTAATAACAATAATAATAGCAACATCACAATATAATTATTATGCTTTAATGAATAACCTTGAATTCTTGAAGTAAAATAATACATTTTTATTTATTAATATGTGAAGTTTGTTGTTATTAAATCATTTTGATCCTTTTTAACTTCATCCATTTTCCTTAAAATATTAAGGAAACTGTGCATTTGATTGAACTATAATATTTTTCGGGCCGGCCCGAAAAGCTCGAATTTTCGGGTCGGGCCAAAATCAAAAGTCCGACTCGCCTCGATTTTTGAAAATGATTAGCCCGATTCGGCCCGATAAAAAATATTTTCGGCCCGGCTCGATGATCGGATCGAAATCGAGGCGGGCTTCGGGCCGGGCCGGGCCAAAGCTCGAAATCGAGTGCATCTCTTATCCAGAAATTAATGGGAAGTCATATACTAATATATAGCGGGGTAGAACAAGCAGATAATGCTAAAGCCGGGGTAGCATGCATAATCAGAAGCCATAGAACAAAAGACATAATAGAGTGGAAAGGTCATTCTGAAAGAATTTTAACATTAAGTATGCAAAACCAAGATAAAGGAAGAACACATTTCATAGTAATTTATGGGCCAAATGAAAATGAAAAATCAGATGCAAAAGACGAATTTTGGAATGAACTACAAAAAATAACAGAAAATTACACAGAACAGATATTTATCATATGCGACATGAACGCAAGAATAGGTAAAAATAACGTGGGAATAGAAAGAGTAATGGGAAAACACGGAGAAGAAACAAAAAATTATAACGGTAACAGACTGATAGATTTTTGCATAATAAACGACTTAGACATTTTAAACACGATGTTCCGGAATAAAGAGATTCATAAATATACAAGAGAAGAACAAAGTAGAAATGCAAAATCAATAATTGATTACATAATAATAAACAGAGAACACAAAACTAATATATCTGAAGTTCGAGTACTTAGAGGTTATGAGATAGGAAGCGACCACTTTTTAGCAAGAGCGAAAATAAAAATTAAATATGAAATCAGTAGAAACGAAAACCATAAAAACAACAAACTGATGAAACAAAAAATGATAAAAATATATGAATTAAAAGATCCAATTATAAAACAAAAATACAAGGAAGAAATAGATATAAAAATTAAAGAAATAGTAAAAGACGAAATCGAAAGCGTAGAAGTACTATGGAACAAATTCAAAGAAATAATAACGGAAGCATCAACGAAAGCATGTGGGATATCCGTAGTCAACAAAAACAGAAAACAAACCAATTGGTTGAATGAAGAATTAAGAGCTGAAGTTAAAAAGAAAAAAGAATTATGGAAGCAATATCTTAACAACAAAAATCTACAAGATTACAACAAATATAAAGACCAAAAAGTAAAAGTTAAAACTATGATTAAACAAGCAAAAATTCATTCATGGAAATCTTTCGGAAACACAATGGAAACAAACTATAAACAAAACCAAAAGCTCTTCTATATAGTAATAAAAACTAACAACAAGAAAAAAAGCGTACAGCTACAACAAATAAAAGATAAAGACGGTAACTTACTCACAAATGAAGACGATATTATCCAAAGATGGAAAGAACATTTTAAATCCCTATTACAAGACGTTGACCCACAAAACACACGAAACGATAATAAGGAAACGATAAATGTGACAGAGACAACACGAAATTCTGACACAGAAGACGAAGAATCAACTATAAGTACAGAAGAAATAATATTTGCTTTAAAGAAATTAAAAATAGGAATAGCAGCAGGCGTCGACAACCTAAGAAATGAACAATTAAAATACCTTGGAGAAAGCGGAATTAATCTGCTCAAAGAACTGCTGAACAAAATATGGGAACAGGGTGTAATTCCGAAAGAATGGCAAGTAGGGATAATCTTGCCTATACACAAAAAAGAAGACAATAGAATTAGTTCAAACTACAGAGGAATCACGCTTTTAAGCGCAGTAGAGAAATTATACGAAGCAATATTAGAGAATACTCAGAGAAAAAATAGAACTTACATTAGAAACAACACAAAGCGGCTTCAGCAAAGGTCATTGCACGAACGACCGCATATTCACATTACGAAATCTTCAGTTAGTTAGAGCAGTGAAAAGCATTTATAACCGGACTACTAATATTGTAAGAACAGGAAATAGAAAATCAGATGAATTTACAACTACCGACGGACTGCGACAAGGAAGAGGCTTGAGCCCTATGCTCTTCATAACTCTAATGGGCGATATAATGAAGAAAGTCAAAACAAAAACAAAAAAGTATTCATACATACATACATACATAAAATCACGCATTTCCCACTTAGTGGGTTAGCAAAAACCCGAAAATAATAAGAAAAGGGATGAAAGCCAGAGCTCCACACAATCACTTAACTCTTTAAAAACATTCTTCTTCCGCCTTGCCCAAAATCATCATAACATTCATTCAAGAACATATTATTGTGACCGATTTTCGGTAGCGAATAACCGCATCCGGACCACAATAATAGTTACGCAACAATCATCTTTCGCTACACACTCCTGTACAAACATACTTCATTCTTCTCGTCCACATAAAAGTTCAGCTGTCTCTTCATTCTCACAAAACATTCTTACTAACCATTTATCTTTACACCACAATAATTACGAAACAATCATCCTTCGCAACACATTCCTATCCATGCATACTTCTTTCACCACAGCCACATTCATAAACGTATTCATACATACAGAAATCTACAACCTACAACAATATCAGAATGTATGTTTGCGGACGATCTAGCTATATTTGCTTCGTCACAAAAATATTTACAAGACAACATAAACATATGGACGGAGGAATTAAAAATAGCAGGAATGACAATAAATATAGAGAAAACTAAAGTTATGAAAATCAGTGACAGAAAAGGAACCATTAATATTTAAATAAACAATAAACTCTTAGAACAAGTAAACTACTACAAATACCTATATCCATAATAGAAAACCAAGGGGAAATAGAAATAGAAGTAAACAACAGAGTACAATCAGCAACAAAACTATATTTCATACTAAACATGATCATACTAAACAACAAATATATTTCACGAAAAACAAAGTTAACAACTTATAAAACAATATACCTACCAACTTGAATTCACGGAAGCGAAACCTGGATTCTATCTTAAAGGCAGAAAAGTAAAATCCAAGCTATGAAGATGAAGTATTTGAGAAGAGTGAAAGGGATAACGAAATTAGATAAGATAAGAAACGAAGACATAAGAAGAGAACTAGAAATACCAGAAATAAACAGAATAGTAGAAAACAAACAACTTCAGTGGTGGGGTCATTTGATAAGAATGAACGATGAAAAACAGGTCAAGAAAGTATGGCAAACGAAAGTAACAGGAAAAAGAAAAATTGGAAGACCGAAGAAAAAATGGGATACGTAATACTGAAGAAAAAGAAGATATGCAAAAAAGATGCGAGAGAGATTGCAACAAGGAAAAAAGATTGGCATAATTTAATAAAAGAAGAATAAAACAGAAAGAAGAATACTTCGACACCCGAAAGGGTACAAGAAGAAAGATTATATATATTTTAAAAAGAAAGAAATAAAATAGCGATGACGAATACATTTTTCTTATAGTTTATTTTATTGAAAGTAAAGTAAATAAATACGAGAAAAAGTGTTTCAATTTAACAATAACTCAACAGTGATACCCCCAAAGGCTTCTAGAAAATCATTTAAACCAATTTGACACACATCCCTGCTTACGTTGACAGATTTTGATTATAATTTTAAATTTGGTTTACAAGTGAGTAACAAATAAAATATTAAACAATACACGCCAAATAAATGTTTTTTTACTGCCCCCTTTCAGCGGTAAAAACAGTTTTACCTGGCTTATAATGTAAACTGTAATTTTTTTAAACCGGCATGAAAATCCTCATTTCCAGGCTAATTTGAATCTTGAGAGTAAGATTTCCATGACTAGTCATGAAAATAAAATTTTCATGACTAGTCATTTTTGCTTTCCACTGTGTGTAGGAACAAACACATATAACAGAAATATCTAACAATTTTTCAAAAACTTTATTTGGAAACAATTATAATCATATACATATTTATTAATGTTTGTATTTTGAACATTTGAGACATTTATAGGTAGGTTTTTTGATGAAGAAATGGCAACAGTATTTTCCTCAGTACTTTTAGTTATCGAATTTCCCAAAACTAATAGCTCATTATTATCCGCAGTTCTTCTTTCACAAATTTCACCTTGAATCCTTCTAGCAATTGCGAATTTATTTTCCATAGATTCAGCTAAGTAGCCTTCAGACCATGGTGGTAGGAATACAAAGGAGAGATCATGCGGTTATATTGTGAGCCAGGGGAATGAAGCCTAGTGGGGACGGACGAACACAGCTGTTGGACCGTTCTAGAGAGGGGATAAGCGCAGCAATTTTTAAACAAAATTGCTTTATTCGTTCAATTAAAATTTTATAAAACTTTAAATACTGAAACAAATGTGTTGTACATGTATTATTTATTGAAATATGATATTAATGTGTTTTTATATACATTTTACTTATTGAATTTACTTAATTAAATTTTGTAAGATTCAAAAACACGTGTTTTAATCAAATATTTTTATTTAATTAATAAAACGTATTGAATTGCACTCTAAAACAATACAATACAAACGTAAACAAGCTGAACAATATGACTAAGGTCAAAGACGGTTGACAGATAGGCCCGGCCTAGAGTGGGGGACATGGCTTCACTTTTGTAGCCACTTGCTCCCTCCTCAATTATTCCTACCACCATATACCTATTAGACTAATATACTGCTAATCCTCCGCGATTCATCCGTTAAAGAATATGAAATAGAAGATATATCTCCATCGCTCACAAGCGATACAGTGCTTTGGATGCGCATGCTCGTATTCTATAATTCTATTGGCTACTGGTGCCGCTAACGGAAATAACGAAAGAGTGGGATTTGAAAGTTGAAGTTTCCTGTAACCACGTGCGTTATTCGAAGTCAATTGTCATTGTGATTGCAGCATTTACTGCGAAAACAAGTGAATTTGTGTTCATTTACTTTTGTAAAAACTGTAGTTCAGACTTCAGACGGTGACAAATAATCCAAATTAGAATTGAAAAGTATCATAAATATTAATATATATTTTTACAGCAATGAGTTAAGATAATGTTTATTCATTAGGCGAATGGTTTTATTTGGAAATAACAAACCATTATGAATTTCATTCTGACAAAAGAAATTCTAATCATCTAGATGATAATGAAAGCTATTTTTTTCAGTCACTACCAAATAAATCGTTGCTTATAGTTGCTCCTATGAAATTAATAAACACAGTCTAAATTGTAAAAATTGAATAAAATAAATTTTAATTGTACAAAACATAATTTAATATAATTTAAAATATTTGTTTAGTTATCATAATTTCATTAAATTTTAAATTTCGCGCTGTAGTAATGTTATTATACATAAACAATGTTAATTTATAATGATAATATCATGTATAAGAATTCTTTACTTCGTTGAAATTTGTATATTTATTTATTTAATTCTAATTACAAAATTGTCACTTGGAAGGAAATTTTCCTGGCCGCTAAGAAATATATTTTAGCATGCGCATACAAATCACTGTATCGCTTGTGAGCGATGGAGATATATCTTCTATCTCATATTCTTTAACGGAAGCACAACACATTGGCGAGATAGGGGATCAGCAGTATATTAGTCTAATAGGTATATGCCTACCACCATGCTTCAGACACACTGGTAGAACTCCATCCACCATGTCGTTTAAGATCGGATATATCGCCGCCAGCATCAACTAATAAAGTTTCCGATGTTCGACGTAAGCAGGGATGTGCGTTTACGTGTAAAAAATAAATAAATAAGTAAAAAACGTAGATAAGGTATAATTTTAGTTCTTCATAAGAACACTAGATGACTTGTTGTTTACAAATGTCATAATTTTGTGATTCGAAGTGCGAAGCTAAAACTTAGGTTATTCATTCGTGAATTTAAAATGTCGGGACGTATTAAAACAGTTAATTTTGGGAGGCTAAAAACAAATTAATTAAGGAATTCTATCATAAATCTATTCTAAAACCACTGAAACTATGATAAGTTTATGAGAAAGAGACTGAAATTTTAGTAAAATATTAAAAAAACATTTTGAAATTTTAGATAAATTGACATAAAATCATAGGCTGGAACTTTTTCGGGTTTCTGGGCCATGTTCTTTTAGGTATAACACCTAACGTTTCGCCCAACAATGTGTTAGGCATCATCAGGGGTTTTCAGAGTTTTTTCATTCAAAAATTATATTTATCTTTAAAACTGACAGATTTTAATGTTAATATTTGATGTATTTTTGACAAATTGATCTTAGATTGTTTTGACTGGAAATTTTAATGAAAACATCTGATGATGCCTAACACATTGTTGGGCGAAACGTTAGGTGTTATACCTAAAAGAACATGGCCCAGAAACCCGAAAAAGTTCCAGCCTATGATAAATGCCGGCCATGAAAGCCTAAGTAATTACTTGACATAAAATGTTTACAAATTGTATAGTATTCAATTTCAATAATAACTATATGTTATGAATTAATAAATAGAGAATGAAATTTTAGTTTTGCTATTTTTATTTCTTTACAAAACAGCCAAAAATTTACATAAAACATTTTAAAAATAAACTATAATATTCTTCAAATTTACATATTATACTTTCCTAACTAATCTGACAATTGACAGTTTGAAGGTACCTAAATGTTTGTTTGAAAGTTGTTGTCATGCGAACTGCTTGTTCTGAAATATTTATTACAGTATAAAAGAAAACTTATTTATAAAAAAAATTATACTCATTGTCATAATATTTTACATTATCTACGTAAAAAATTCTCAAATATATGTAAAAAAATATTTTTTACGCGTAAATAATAACGTGTAATACGTTACGTAATTTATCGTATCGTCCCAAACATATGTACGCCCACAGCTTGAATGCTACATTTTCCCTTCTTGTAATTTACAAACAAACGCCTATGTGGTACATGAGGTGGACGTAATGCTAAATATTTGCGATAAAGGCCCAAGTTGATTTGCTTGTTTCCGTCAACAACAATAAAGCGTCTTGCTTTGTACATTTTAGAATCGGGAATTGTCAAATTAAAATGTCTGCTTGACTCGGAGGCTTTGAAGAAATGCACGGACGCTGCACATCCTCGCATTCTTCAAACAAGCTGCCTCGTCTGCAATGGAACATTTTCATGCCTGTAATGTAATATACTATCTTCTACAGTCTATATGCAAAGTAGGCATTTGCGCTCGCTTTTGTAAACGCAAAATGTCACCTTGCCGTTCATGCGTGGCAAAGTAGAAGAAAACGCTCGCTGTCCGAATTTCTAACTATAAAATGTTGAGAAATGTCACTTGTCTACATTCTTATTGGAAACTTTTAGTCAATAACTAATGGCGCTGTAGTTACTTTACACATTTATCACCTCCTTAAGTCAATCTGACATACGCCTGCTCTGTCGGTATATTAAATAACCAAGCAAAATGCAATACTGCTGTGTAAAGTAATATAGAAATAAAATAGGGCATTCATTTATAAAAACCATAGTAAAAATGGTCAGATTAGATTGACGCAATAGCTTAAGAAGAATGGAAAATAACGATGTATCAAAATTAAAAATATAATCGTTATTTATTGAGTAGTATTGTAAGTACAAAATGTACAATGTATTATTTTTTGTTATGGTGGAGTACCCCATTGTGGCGCCTGTAGAAAAAATCTTGTGTGCGTTTCGAGCGCAAATTGACATTGTCGATTTCGAGTGAACCTCTCAATCGACATTATCCCATTTTGCGCTCTTAATCTTAATACACACATGGCTATTTTATTCTGACAGATTAGCACTCTATATCCATATATGGATCTTGTCTGAAGAATTTTGGAGACAGCATTTTGAAAATCGCCGCGTTTTTATTGTTTATTTTCTTATTCCCATCAACCGTTATATACATTTTTTATTTTGTAACAAATACACGGCCGGTGCCCTTTTGAAAACCTTGACTTTTATATAAATTGCGTTGTTTGATACCAAAAAAATTACTTGCTTCAAACATTTGATAATTACAATATTAAACACCATAGTACGAACGTTTTTGAAACTGTTAATTGACAATTGAACGATATTTCTGATAACCTGAAAAAAATGTTAAATGTGACAACTATTACGGGACAGGGGTAATAATACGTTACCACAGTTTATTTTAAATGAGGTACATCAGGGTAAGTGAGACATAAAATCAAATGAAATTTCTCTCTTTTATAAATGTTTGGAACATGTAAATAGAGTTGAATTTGATATTTACTTATAACTGAAATACGTTTGGTATTGGTATATTCTGCAAATAATTAAAATTTGTGCTTGGGCAAATTTTACTTACCAGTTTTCATACTGGCCCAATCTCTTTAGCAAAGTACTTGCCGAAAACTGCAATGAAAATACAAGTTTTCAACATATACCTATAAATATTTATCAAACACAACAGAATTAATTAATTGTCGACGCAGCTGCAACATCTACACTCTTAAAACAGAAGATTAAAATAATATGTGCCATGTAGATTTAATATTAATTCTTATAAAGACCAGAATTGCAGCTCGTCTCTTCGACATAATGGATATTTGAAAAATTACATTTGATATAAATCTTTCAAGATTAAATCAAAATTTATAGTAATATTCGATTAAAAAGTACCTAAGTGCAAGATTACAATTTCACACTGAAAGTTTATTAATTTACTCTATTAAGAATAAAAATTACTTTTTTAGATTAATATCTACTCTGATGACTGATTACAAGTTTAATGCATTTTTATTAAAATTTAAACTAATAAAAATTAAATATTTCCTAAATTATTAATAATTAATCTTTGAATATATTAAATCATAATCGTCCTAAGATTTAATTTTAATCTATAAGAATATAGGTATATTATTATTTTATTCGTAGGTATCCAATCTTAAATTATCGCAAATTTAATGTACATTTATTGAAATTTAAACTAACAAAATTGTAATATATCCTAAATTATCAATAAATAATTTTTAAATATATTAAACATAATCATCATAAGATTTAATTTTAATATATAAATTATGTAGGTAGGAAAAACACAGTTTGTTATAAATTGAATTTATTAACAAATAAAAGAAAAACAAGTATTCATACATGTATAGTATATATACAGTCATACAAAAAAGTCTCCGTACGGCAGTAGTTTTAATGTATTTTAGGAAAAATAACAGTCTAAAACCCAATATATTTAATTTCTTTTTAATCCAAAATAAAACGCAGTATATTACGTTATTATTAATGTAAAATAAACAAATAATTTACTTAATTTATTTATATTATGGGGTAAACTTTGAAAGTATTCATAATTTCATGACAAAAAAGTCTCCGTACAATAACCAAAACATTTAAATAATAAACCATTTATTTATGTTTCATAAAGAAATATAATATTTCGAGGGTTTTCCTTTGTTTTTTCCACCAGTAACTAAGCGATGAGTCATTGAATCCACCAAATTTTTGGTCACCGATGGCATTATATTCTGCCATTTTACTTGTAATTAATTTTAAATTCTTTTTTGTTTTACATCCTTATTTATTTTAAGAATTTTTCGCACTTTCTCAATCTAATTAAAGTCCGGAGACTGTGAGGGATGATTAAGCATATTTTTAATATTATACAGTACGCATTCTCTTATAGAGCGAATAATTTGTCGAATTTTTCTGATGCATGAAATTAAAATTGTCTGTTAAGGCCCTATTTTTCGGCACATTGTTTAAAATTTGCTTTTAGAATGTCGAGGGTACCTTTGCTATCCATTGTTGTAATAATTACTAATTTTCGTACTCCCGCTGAGGAGCTATTACTATTAACTGCCTTAAATTTTAGGTTCTCTCCATTTTTTTTGCCTTCTATCTAATCTGTACGAATTATACTTACTTACTTACGTTACCAGTAAACCTAATAAAGAATTAAAACTTTTAATTTAAAAGTAGAAAATCTAAAACATTTAAATGCAAGTTATATACGGCGGTGACAGCATTATGTCTAGGGGCTAGCTCCTCAGTGGGAGTACGAAAATTAGTAATTATTACAACAATGGATAACAAAGATTACCTCGACATTCTAAAAGCAAATTTTAAACAATGTGTCGAAAAATAGGGCCTTAACAGACAATTTTAATTTCGTACATCAGAAAAATTCGACAAATAATTCGCTCTTTAAGAGAATGAGTACTGTATAATATTAAAAATATGCTTAATCATCCCTCACAGTCTCCGGACTTTAATCAGATTGAGAAAGTGCGGAAAATTCTTAAAATAAATAAGAATATAAAGCAAAAAAGAATTTAAAATTAATTACAAGTAAAATGGCAGAATATAATGCCATCGGTGACAAAAAATTTGGTGGATTCAATGACTCATCACTTAGTTACTGGTGGAAAAATCAAAGGAAAACCCTCGAAATATTATATTTCTTTATGAAAGATAAATAAATGGTTCATTATTTAAATGTTTTGGTTATCGTACAGAGACTTTTTTGTCATAAAATTATGAATACTTTCAAAGTTTACACCATAATATAAATAAATTAAGTAAATTATTTGTTTATTTTATATTAATAAAAACTAAATATACTGCGTTTTATTTTGGATTAAAAGGAAATATTGGGTTTTAGACTGCTATTTTTCCTAAAATACATTAAAACTACTGTCGTACGGAGACTTTTTTGTATGACTGTATATAAATGTTATTATTTTAAAGGTAGGAAGTCTGAAGACTGTACAGAGCGTTTGTCTGTTGTACTTGTGCGTAACGAGAATAAGCGAACTGGTTGCAACAGGCAATGAAGCACAATCCCTAAAGTTTCTTTTTAATCCATAAAGATTAATATTTAATTTTATAAGTTATTTATTCATCTTCAGATGTTACTTTTTAATTTAATAAAATTAGAATGCAGAAATAGTATCCGAAATGACTTTAGTTTAATTATAAAAAGAAACAAAACTGCCATAAAAAATTAAATTTTAATATACATATGTACACATTAATCTAAGTTTTGGCGATTACAAAATTCATCCGTATAAAGAAAGACCTTGTTGTCTAAAAGATTAATTTATAAATCTTTAAAAGAACTATTTCTGTTCATTGTGATTATTTAGAAAAATATGTTTTAAAAGGAAGATTTTAAATCTTATAAATTGATATGAATTTGTTTTTGATTAATGTTGTTAATTCAATATAATTTGATGAAAAATATTTGTCAACCAAAGATTAAATATATTTAATATTTCAATAGAATGAAAATAAAAGTTATAATTATCATCTATAGATTAATTTCTTCAGCGTTTGGGATTGAAAAATATTATATTATTATTATAATACTTAATTACAAATTTCAATCTTCTGTTTTGAAGTGCAATGAAATAATTTTCCGCGTTCGTGTTGTCAATCGGTAAAATAATTAACACAGTGTTTAGCTCACATTATAATAGCCCCACTGCACCATATATGGTACTACCATAACAATATTTAAACGTGCAGTACAGACCAAAAAACATTGCAGGTTTGTATGGGTTAAACTTACCCGTTACCCCGAATTTACACTTATCTCGGCGTAAAATGTGATCAAATTTATAATGAAAATTATAACGTATATTATAATGTTACTATAACGTACATAAATGGTGTGACGCGGTGTATGGCTTATGTGAACGGATGTTCGTTGCCGACCCACATCAAACTTGAAACATGAAAATTAAGGATGTGATAACAAAAAAATTGTACAAAGTGTTATTTAAGATAACACAATATTTGGGTATAAGTTCTGTATTATTTATTGAAAAATACAACGTTTCGACAGCTAGGTGCTGTCTTCTTCAGGTAAAAAATTATAATAAAAATAAATATGTAGTCAAGACAACTATCAATTCAAAGGTACAATGATTAATGGAGAAACATATAATACAAATCATAAGTAACTTAGAAAAAATTATGCAATTTTTTTGGCACAAAAACAGAAAACAGCAAACAACCTGTTTTCTGTGAAAATGCAAAACCCGGGCAATGACTTGGACGGCGGGGATGCAACTTCTCTGTATGCCAGAGGAAAAAACCGTCCGCAAAAAACTGGCTAAGAAGTGGCCTAGAAATGTGAAAAAAATGCATAATCAGAACAATATAAATGTTAAAGTATTGTATTCAAATAAAATAACATATTAGAGTGACCGATTTTCGGTAGCGAATAACCGCATCCGGACCACAATAATAGTTATGCAACAATCCTCCTTCGCCACATGAATATTAAGGTCGAATAACAGGGTACCATGATTTATTGAGTTCATAGCCCGTGTTTAAATTTATATTATCAGGTGACTTCTTGATTTCTACTGCTTCTCTAATCAATCTTCTTATCCATTGATTTTCATGTGCTATAATTTTCGTATTTTTAAAGTCAACTCCGTGTAAATTCTCAATGGCATGTTCAGCTACTGCTGATTTATCAGGTTGATTTAGTCTTATATGGCGTTGATGTTCCTTTATTCTAGTAGCTACTGTTCTTCCAGTTTGCCCAATGTATACCTTTCCACATTGGCAAGGGATCTTGTAAATGCCGGAACATTGCAGAGGAACTTTATCTTTAACACTACCAAGAAGATCACGTATTTTTAAATTTGATTTGAAAGAAGTTTGTATATTATATTTCTTTAAAATCCTGCCAATTTTGTCAGTAACATTGGCAACAAATGGTAAAGTGGCATATAATTTTCTATCAGTAGTGACTTGAGGTAGTGGTTTATTCTTCGTTTTTAGTGCTCTTCTAATTTGAGCTTTACTGTAACCATTTTTTTGAAAAACATCATCCAAAAAATGTATTTCTTCTTGAAGTTTACTAGGATGACATAAAGAAGTAGCTCTCTGATATAATGTTCTTATGGTACAAGCTTTTTGCGCAGGATGGTGGTTAGAAGTCTCATGAAGATATTGGTTTGTGTGCGTTGGTTTTCTGTATACTGAATGAATCAGCTTACCATCATCGTGTTTTTCCAAAAGAACATCCAAAAAGGGTAGACGATTATTTTCTTCAATTTCAATGGAGAATTGGATATTCTTGTGTTGCATATTTAAATGTTTTAAAAAAACATTCAATTCATCTCTTCCATGTGGCCAAATTGCAAAAACATCATCAACATAACGTAACCAGACAGTAGGTTTCTTACTTGCTGTGTTTAATGCTTTTTCTTCAAAATTCTCCATATAAAAATTAGCAATAGAGGGAGAAATAGGAGAGCCCATGGCTACACCATCCACTTGTTTGTAGTAATTACCATTGAATAGGAAAAAACAAGACGTCAAACAATGCTTGAATAGCTTGATAATGTCAGTTGGAAAATGATCTTCTAATAATTTTAAAGTTTCTTGAATAGGAACTTTTGTAAATAATGAAGTAACGTCAAAACTGAAAAGTAAATCATTATCTGTCAAAATCATGTCACCAATCATTTCTACAAAATGTCTAGAATCTTTGACGTACGAAGGTGAATGTCCAATCAATGGTTTTAATAATCCGTCCAAATATCTTGCTAATTCATAAGTTGTTGAGCCAATAGAATTAACAATAGGTCTTAACGGAACATCTTTCTTATGTATTTTAGGTAGACCATAGAATCTTGAAATAACAGGATCCTGGGGAACAAGTTTCTTCAAAACTTCTGGTGGTAACGACGAAGATTTGAGTAGTTTCGTTGTTTGGCATTTAGATGAACCTAACGGATTACTATTGATTTTAACATACGCCGGGTCATCTAACAAAGCGTTCGCCTTGTTAATATAATCTTCTTTGCCCATGATTACTGTAGCTTTTCCTTTGTCTGCTGGTAATACAACAATATTCTGGTTGTTCTTTAATTCTTTTAAACTTGATAATTCTTTTTTTGTCAAGTTCGGTTTAACTGCCGTAGCCTTTTTCAATATGCGAGCCGTGTCGTGACGAATCTCTTGCGACTTCTCTGCAGGCAGCGTCTGGATGGCAGCTTCAACACTCGTGATGATTTCTTCTGTAGGTACACGGCTAGGAGTTACACCAAAACCAAAACCTTTGCATAAAACAGAACAAGTATAATCTGACAAAGAAAGCGAACTTAAATTGATAACTAATTTGTCTGTTGGAAAAGATACTTTATGAGTGTATGGTTTCTGTTTTCTAATTAGTTTATCAAATTTAGTTTTCTGCTTAGCACTTAACTTTTGTTGATGTTTCAATAAATGTAACGAAACAATATTGTCTAATGTAGACCAAATCTCTGGAGCTAGAACAGAAGACAAATATAAGTTTAGAGAAAACAATCTTCGTCTAAGCGCCCGATTTCTTTCCTTGTATATTGGATTCTTTCACGAAGCATAGCAAAACTTGCACGATTCAATATTTTTCTTGCTTGTTCAGTCTGTATGTAGCTGTTGACACAAGCGCAGCTAGGAATGACGTTATTATCTCTGCATCTCTTCAAAAAGGTTAAATCACAAAGCCGTGATGTTTTCTGTTTCTTGACTTTTTCATATTTATTAACTTTTTTATAAATATCTTCCCCATAGAAGCTTTTAATATATTGAAAGATGTTTTCAGAACTCATTTTAATAAGATAACGCAATATTTGGGTATAAGTTCTGTATTATTTATTGAAAAATACAACGTTTCGACAGCTAGGTGCTGTCTTCTTCAGGTAAAAAATTATAATTATAATTATTATATTAAAATGAGTTCTGAAAACATCTTTCAATATATTAAAGTGTTATTTATTAATACTATTTAAAACGTAATAATTAATAATATGTGGAGCAACAAGTATCTTGTATTAAAGAAAATGATCGGAGGCGAGTCATTGGCGATTTTTACTTCAAAGATTATAGGAAAAATTGTTCCCCGTCAGTCATTTTGTTCTAATAGGAATACCACGGCAGACTAATTATGTTATAGTAAAAAGAGTTCATAGCGGAAAATCATTAGAAAGAGCCAAAGGTAGTTGTAAAAAAGCTATAAAAATTATGAAAACTAGAAAATTAAGCTTCGGACGGAATCGCGAGAAATAGACAATCTTTGAAAAAATTTGGCAGAATACAAAATTTCACATATACACGTAAACATGTACGTTATAAGAAAGAAATATAATAACAAGAAATAGAAAATCTGTACCGAAGTATAGCAAAATGCAAGCTTTAATAAATCAGAAAAACTTGATGCATGACTGCATCTCAAACCTCGGAATAAGAACCATTGCCGAATTCTATTTCACATTAGATGATAGTGATTGTGCAGGAAATTAAAGTTATTTTTATAAACGATGCATTCATGGTACCTACTACAGTATATAAATTTTATAGACATACGAAATTTCATACAAAGAATTAAAAATAAACTTCGCCATTTCAGAAATGAGAATGTTTTGACAATATTAAATGGACTTTCATTTTTATGCAGGTATGTTATTTGACTGTAGTTTATATTAGGGTAAATTGATTTTGTCTGTTGCTTTTTGTAAGTTAAATAATAGTTATAAAATTTGTGCAGATTTTTTGTTAACACACCCTTATTTCTAATTTCCCAATAGCACAAGAGTGATCCGGATTCGGGTGGCTTTTTTTTCACGACAGTTTTGAGAGCCCATGAAGTTACGCCTGATAAACGATCTCAATAGTACAGATATTTCGCCATTGCCGATATCTGCGAATAGAAGTAGATTGACAAACCCGCTCATGATTTATATAATAATGTATTTAGATAATATGTAAACACATATATTTGTCATTTTTCCTGACTTGAATGTTATGACTTTACGTAACTTAGATTTTACAATAATAAATATAATAACTTTTGTTTGAAGATGTATGTGAAAACTTTTAAGGAAAATCATCAAACTAGTTGGGTAGGGTATGATAATAAAGTTGACTAAAATCCAGAAATATCGTTATCTTTCATTATAATTTCATTATCTGTAATCGTCCAAAGTGAAAAATACTATTTTCTCTGTATTAAATTAAATGACAATAGTAATAGTTTCAGGTTCCTGTTCGTTATGGATCACCTAGGACGTGTTCACACATGTGGTTCTTATTAGTCACCGTTACAAATTTCTATCTGTTTAGTACAGATGTGACATAGTGAGATCGCTGATAATTATAGAAGCCGCCGCGACCACAACGCCGGAAGCTTAGAATGAAGGATGTGCCATTCAATCCCGCGTGAAATCTGTGAAATCGAACTTCATTAGATATTAGATAAATATCATATTTTTTCGTTATTTACGTTTATTACAAAAATGAATGAATATCTAATTTTGTAAAAATTTGAATAGGTAATCGGTGTTTCTATTTACTTTATAAGTAAATTATTAAATAATCTGTTGTAAATCTTGAAACCTTTGCGTTTAAAATAAACATAACTCCTTGCCTTCACAACTATACACAAGTTCACAAATATACAGGGTGTTAATAAATGCGTGTTACAAATTTATGTATATGATATGTAGGGGATGCAAAATAGACAAACATATCCGTTTTCGAGCCAGAAGCTCTAAAATTGTAATTATCTACCTTAACTTTAGTTGGCTGTGACTTGTCACTTCAATTATTATTTTGTTTATTTTAACTTTTAGCAATGAATAGCAGACCCATTATGAATGAGCACACTGTTAGCGATTACAACGAATGAACAACATGGATTTGTAAGACAAAGATCCGCAATTACGAATCTATCTATCTTATCAAAAGATGTGGCAAAATCTATAGATAACAAACACCAACTTGATGTAGTTTATACAGATTTAAGTAAAGCATTCGATAAAGTTAATCATGAAATATTAATCGAAAAACTTAAAGTATATAACGTAGACAATAACTTTTTAATATTTCTAGAATCCTATTTATCTGACCGTAAACTATCTGTTTCATACAACAATTCTGTATCTAAAGAGTTTTCCCCATCATCAGGTGTTCATCAAGGATCTCTATTAGGGCCTCTATTATTTACTCTCTTTATTAATGATTTACCCCTAATTATTAAAAACTCAAAATGCCTATTATACGCAGACGATGTAAAAATTTATAAAGAGATACAAACAATTAACGACTATCACAGCCTGCAAGTAGATGTTAACAATCTGTCAGTATGGTGTCAAAATAATATGTTATCCTTAAATATATCGAAATGTAAAACAATCACTTTTACCAGAAGAAAAACATTTCTTATTAATGATTATTGCATAGATAACCAAACACTGGAGAGAGTAACTGAAATAAAAGATTTAGGTATACTATTTCAAACAAACTTTAAATTTGATAAGCAATATAAAGCTCTAGTAAAAAAATCATTTGCAAAATTAAGTCTTATTCTCAGACAAAGCTCTAACTTTACTGTTGAAACAATAATAGTTTTATTCAACTCATTAGTTCGCTCAGTTTTAGAATACGGTTGCATTATATGGAACCCTAATTCCCAAACAGATATAAATACAATGGAAAAAATACAAAAAAGGCTGTTGCGATATATGTATTATAAAAAGTTTTCATTATCTCCACAAATGATATCATATGAAATCCAAAGAAAACTATTTAATGTAATTAGTCTAAAAGACAGGCGAGATATGTTGTCCTGCATTTTCATTTGGGATATTATACATAACAATATTGCAGTACCTGAGCTACTAGAAAGCTTACCTTTTTACATACCAAAAATTGCTTTAAGACTGAGAAATATAATATTCAAAATAGAAAATAGCTCGTCACCGCTGATAACATGTTTTACATTAATTAATAACTTATGCACTAGCAATGCAAACTTTGATTTATTTCATTGTAAAAAACGATTTATTATAGATCTATATTTAAGTAATGTTTAATTATGTATTGATGTACTTACTTATTCTACTGTTTATATGTAATTATGTATATGTATTTTTCTATCTGTTGATATGTAATTGGAATTTTTTTCTGTATATTGACAGTTTAAATAAACCATTATTATTATTATTATTATTATATTACGCAAACATGGTATTAATTTAATTCCGAGGGTACGGCAGCACAAGAAGTTCAAACGCATCCTGGTGTTTTTGAACGAATGTAACAAAATTAATAACTGAAGTTATAGGTCACAGCCAACTAAAATTAAGGTAGGTACTTACTACTCTAAGAGACCGTCTACTTTGCATCCCGTACATACCCTATGAATTTGTAACACGTATTCATTAACACCCTGTATGTCCCATTTAGAACTGCCGCCATTGAGATCTCGAGAACTATAAGAGATGATGTCGACTGATGTGCACATTTAGGGAGCCATCTCAGATGTGCTTTTGTTTCTCCAAAAATTGTCATAGAGCACTAGATAATGACGAAAAACTAAATTTTGTTGATTTTTCATTTTTCAAATAACTTCTAAACTGTTAGTAATCAAGAAAATTTTTTAAATAAAGAAGTGATTTTTTTATTTTTAAAGATCTGTTGGCGTTATTGTAGTTTTTAATTGTTTTGAAAGCAACATAAATATTCTATTTCATAAACAAAACGAAACCTGTAACAAACCCCAAAAAATGCATTTGAATTTTTGCTTATACTTTGTATATAACACGTCCACGCGCGCGCGTCTTTTTAAATCATGCCTACCTCAATAAAACATGTTATAACATGTAATCAGTAATCTGTTAGAATTCGAATGCAGCATATATTTTTGTTGTTATACTTTTGTAGCAAATAAGTACATTTTTTATTAAAATTTGAATTTTTATTCATCTTTGACAAAATCAACAATTTTTATTAAAAAAATCATTTGATTTAAATAATGCCAACCCTGTTGTGTTCCGTTTTTGTTTTACCCCAAAAATTAATTTTTCAAGGTATTTTTCCCGAATTTTAATAATTAAGAGTATTCTGGAATCGATTTTCACATCTTAATCACTTTCACGGGAACTTTCTACAACACTATGGGCTTTTACAATAACATCTTAACCAATTATGGACCAAGAGCAGTTGAATGTCTGAAACAGTGGTCCAATTGTCAAAAAAGCCTCACTGCATTGAAGAATCGAAGGATATTCTTGTTGAAATCACTGATGAAGGTGTAATAAACGCCGAAACGTATGCATATGAGGAGTTGATTTTTTCTTCTTGATCCTATTCCACCATCCGACGATCCTGACCAATTAAGAGTATTCTGGAATCGATTTTCACATCTTAATTTTATTCTTTATATTATTTAAATTTTATTTTATTGATATAATTTATTTAACAATTGTCTTGATCGATATTTTTATTTTAAACTCATACTTACAAATTACACTAAAATTAATATAAAGTACTGAGAAAAAAAATTAATTTCGAAGTAAAACAAATACAAAACACAATAACATTTATATCATTGAGAAGAGAAAAAAAAAACAATTTTTGAGTGCCGATATAGTGGCCGTGCGCACTAAGGCGCTGTGTCTCTACATGTTCTTATCGAATCTGAGGTTCCTCGGTTCGAATCTACCGGCCGGCTAAGTGCTTAGTCGTTAAAATGCCACATATCAGGCATTAACCGCACTCGTAAGTGACGACCTGACAGTTTTCCATGTTAAACATAGGTGGTACTAACTATAGAAGGAGTATTTCCGCTGACGCACTGGTTGCGTAGCAATCAGTGATTGTCCCAAGGCTTAAATAAACCAACTGTTTTGGTACTATCTGTCTCGAAAAGAGTACCTACGAGTTTTCGTAGGAACCTAAACAAATTTCAAAATCTGACACCCACCTTGGGTATAAGGAAAAGAATACAGTTACAACTGATGATACTCAGTACTACAACGAAATTGCTGACGCCTCTGTTGAAGAAAAACCATCCATAGCGCTGAACCGTATAGACTGAATACCACATTGCTGAACCTCCCAGATGTAGACGCTTCTGCTATCAAAGTTGATGCATTTATTCTAGCGGATTGACGGAGAAAGAAGTGTAATTGCCTACTCGAGCCGAACATTTGCACAACGCGGAAAAAATATTCAGTAACAGTGAGGGAGGCGTTTGCCATCGTGTTTGCTTTAGACAACATCGGCTTAGAGTAGAATTCACAATACTGATCGACAGCATGGCGCTCAGTTATTCGAGCACGTGCCGACTGTTATTTTCCAGAATTACTAGGTGGGTACTGATCCTCCAGGAATATAATTTTGTAACGGGCGGGTTGTGTAGAAATTCTTTATTTAAATACACTAGCTTTACAATAAAATGTCAATCAATTACACACTTGACAGCTAACAACAAACTGTCAAACATCTGACTTCTACGCCTACGCATCGTTACAATTCTCCCCCTTTGGATGGCACGTACGTCCCTGTGTGCCATTCAAGAAAAGAAGGTTAGCTTGTTTGGCACGGAGGCGGCTGGGAAGTCTTTCGCGGACGGCCTCTTTTACGAAGTGGTCGTATTGGCTCTGAGTCCACTGAGCAGGGTCTGTCAACAAATTTTATTAACGACGAGGTGTGGTAAACACCTATTGGAGTTTCAGGAGACTTTGGAGAAGCAATTTGATAAGTGGATGGCGATATTTGTTTGAGAATAATGTAAGGACCATCTCGGCGAGGTGCTTTGCGTTCCGTAGTACTGTAGTTTCTCTCGACATCCGTTAACAGACGGCTAGCGTATTCTATTGGCCTTTCATCGTGAGGCTCCCCCTAGAGTAAAGCCGCTCCTAGGGCATATGCACTGGCGTCAGTACGGAGAATAAAGGTTTCATTCTGATTGGCTTGGCGTAATGTCGGAGCGGAAGTTAGTGAACGTTTTATATCTTCAAATGCTTTCTTTTCTGTCTGAGTCCATTTCCAAACTGTATTCTTCCGTGTTAGATTTGTTAATGGTTTAGCAATGTCAGCATAATTAGGTATGAATTTTCTAAACCATGAAGCTGTTTGTATAAATGTTAGTAATTGTTTAACATTTCGTGGTTCCGACAAGTCTGCAAGGGCAGCTACTTTGGCAGGATCAGGTTTGACGCCTGAAGTTGTAATTATGTGCCCTAAGTATTTTATTTCAGGACAAACAAATGTACATTTTGGGCGATTAACATGCAAATTAAAAAGCCTTAAACGTTCAAAAACCTGTTTCAAATCACTAACGTGTTCTTTGAATGTTTCGGAAATAATGATCAAATCGTCCAAATAGGCAAAAACAACGATATCTTTTAACCCAATACGTAAACGATCAATCAACCGTTGAAAGGTTGCTGGTGCGTTTCGTAACCCAAACGGCATCCTTTTAAATCGAAAACACCCTTGTGGAGTAATGAATGCTGTTTTGTTTTTATCTTCCTCTCGTACTTGCCAGTATCCTGACCTTAAATCTAGCGTAGTCATGAATGCTGATTTCTTTGAGGTATGTAAAATTTCATCCATTCTCGGAAGTGGATATCGATCAGGTATGGTTACCGAATTAAGTTTGCGGTAATCCACACATATTCGAAATTTCCCATCTTTTTTGGGAACTAATACTACTGGGAATGCGTACGGTGAGTCACATCCCTCAATAATATCATTTGAAAGCATATTTTCAATTTCTTTTTCCAAAAATTGTTTCTTGACTAGAGGAAGTCTGTATGGTGGCACTGCAATGGGAGTGTTATCTTTTAAGTTAATAATATGTTCAGCAAAAGTTGTAGGCCGCTTGCTTTCCATAAATGCATCTACATACTCAGAAATAAGAGCGTTGATTTGTTCTTTCTGTTTGATGTCAAGATGTACTCCTTCATTTTCTCTCAAATTCAAATCTGCCGTCTGAACAGAGTTGATCGGCGGTGTCAACTTGCAGGTTTCTTTCAAAAATCGATAACATTTACTTGGGTTATCTGCGAAAAACCATTCTTCTTTTGGTAGATTTAATACCATATTAGCTTTTCGTAAAAATTCGACCCCGAGTAACATTTTTCCCTCAGTGTGTTCTAGAATTGCGATAAGTGTAGCAGATATAGTTTTTCCACTTACAGTTATGTCAACGTCAAATAATTTGGTGCGAACTATATGAGTTATCCCATCCGCTAGTTTCATATCTAAAGTTGCATCAGTGTACGGAACTTGAAGGTTGTTTAGGATATTAAACAGTTGTGCACCAGCGAGATTGCCTCTGGAACCAGTATCGATGCATGCTAGACCGGATAATCCATATATTTCTACAGGAATATTTGGTCTGCTGACACTCGATTGAAGGGACGCAGTTTGCGAACTGAAAGTAAAAGTTTTATTACTATTTTGTTCAGATAGTTTCTTAGAAGAGCGGCTTGGGCAATTGCTTCGAATAAATCGTGGATTACCGCAACCAAAACAAGTGACCTGAGATTTTGACTTCATTTCTCCGGAAGATTGAGCATTCTGCGTTTTTGGCTTAGCAACTGAAGGAGTTTCTGTACATTTAGCGCGAGTTGCTTTGCGGCATTCAGGTTGGATATGTCCGAAGTTCTTGCAAAAAGTACATTTTGGCCTTTGCTTTTTCTCTTCTTGCCTTGATGTCTTTTGCTGCTGTGGATAAACTTGCGATACTTCACGTTCAGATAATTCAATATTACGTGTTCGTTCAAGTAAAGTCTGGAAAATGTCAAAGTCAGTTCGCGTTACACGTTTTCGAATCTTTCGATGTAATAATCCATATATCATATCCAGCTGTATTTTCTCGTTAATCCTATATGGTAATTGTGACAATAACGCGCGAGCATGGCACACAAATAAGTCAGTCTTTTCATCGTCACGTTGATCACGCGCGAAAAGTTCGCGAAATACCAAATACGGCGGTAACTTTCGAGAATAGACATCTCGAAGAGCTTTCACTGCGTTGTCCCAAGTGAGTGTAGTGTCTTTAATCCCTTTCCATCAACTAGATGCGATGCCTTCCAACAGCAACGATAGCCCTTTAAGCGCATTATCATCAGTAATGTTCGTACAGTCTTTATAAGTCAAAACAGCGTCAAGAAATGCGTCAACATCGTCCGAAGATTCACCCTTAAATCTTGCTGTACACTTCGCGAAATTGCCGGAAGTTTGTTGTAAATCATCGCGTGTGGGTGTTGACTTTGACGCGAACTGCGTTATCTGCGCGAGAAGACACTGAAACTGTTCGTTGGACAATATTACAGGAGCGGCAATTGCACCGGCGGTTGGACCGGTAGTTTCACTTGGGATTACACCGGCAGTTTCTCCAGCAGTTGCTTGCACATCCTTTTGAACTTTCGGTGGCATTTTCGTAATTATTAAAAGATTAATACGCGGTTATGCAAACGAATGACTGACGCGAACTATCACACTTATTCACTAAACACAACCGAATTGTACCAACACAGGTGAACGCTAGTGTAGATATTTTAACAGACTTTTCAGTACACAGGCCCTACGTTGGGCGACCATTTGTAACGGGCGGGTTGTGTAGAAATTCTTTATTTAAATACACTAGCTTTACAATAAAATGTCAATCAATTACACACTTGACAGCTAACAACAAACTGTCGAACATCTGACTTCTTCTACGCCTACGCATCGTTACAATTTCAAAATACAGCACATTCCAGGGGCCAAAAATATCATCGCTAACGCCTTATCTGACAATCCGCTGAGGTATATACCTTGTGTTCACAACTATACACAATATATAGGGTGTTAATAAATGCGTGTTACAAATTTATGTATGTGATATGTAGGAGATGCAAAATAGACAAACATATCCGTTTTCGAGCCAGAAGCTCTTAAAAGATCCGCCCAATAAACACTCCCATTTCTTGCGTTTATCACTGATTAAGGCGACGATATGACAACTTCCTTGGCTAATTATCACCAAGTTAAAATATATCGAGGAAAAGCGAGCTGACAATATATTGCACGACGGATTTCTGTATAACCGACAAGGCAGCTTTATTGACTATTTCGCAAAGTTTACTGGCCAACGTCAGGCGAGTGTTCCATGAGTCTTACTGCCATTTCAGGGTAACTAAGACCTGGTTAGAACTTAAGATGGAAGTATAGACATGGAAACTTCATCGTAATTTCAAGGGACTCGAATGTGGAGGAAATATTTGCCAGCGACTAGATTTTACTTCAGCAACCGATAGACCTTGTAGCAGTTGTTGTATTAACTTGGGCCCTGCTGTCTAATTTAAATTTAATTTTTTGACAGTTTACATTAAAATGTTTGTACCAAGTTTTGTCAGATTTATCTACAACATTAATTATGGACTCCATCACCAAATAATTTTGATCATCAATCATCACTGCTCTCTCTGACTGATCATTTGTCTTAATTCTACACGCACTAGCAAAGTGATTTAATTTTGAACAATAGCTACAATTTTTACCTCTGGTTGGGCATACATCATTTCTGTGAAACATTCCACGTTTATTACACTTATTTCTAGGTTTATTTACAAAATCATTTTTGTTCTTAAACTTTTCAGTATACTTTTTTTTGCACTAGATTTACTTCTTGTTTGCGACTAGCTATCACTTTCATGTTCTGTTCAGCCAATTCTACAGCTTTGCATTGTTCTACGACCTTCTGGAGATCTCGATCTTCTCGAAGCAGGCTTTCTTGTAGCTCTTTCCTGTTCACTCCCATGATAATCTGCGACTTCATGATTTTGTCTCGTTGATTCCCAAAGTCGCAAGGTTTTATTAGGTCTTGTAGGTTCGCATAGAATTTTTCGAATGGTTCCCCGTCTTCTTGCTTTCTTGCGAAGAATTTGTACAGGTCCATTGTGTCATTTTTCTTGGGCATACAGTGATCTTCTAAAACTTTTAAGATTTTATCTACAGTTTCTTCACCTTGTTTTATAGATGTTATTAACTGGTACACTCAAGGGCTTCAGTACCCATTAGATTCTTCAATCTTGCAACTTGTACTTCATTAGTCTTCTGATCAGTTTCCGTTGCCACGAAGTATATTTTAACTTCATTCTTAAAATTACTGTAGTTAGCAGCTACATTACCAGTCAAACATAACGCTTGCGGTTTGTTGAACTCCATTTTGTAGTACACCCGTAGTTTTTTGCTTTTATCTGCTTTCTGAAGTTCTCATTTACAACAATTCGATTTACGACTGCGCCATGTTATGTTGTGCTTTTTAAATAATTAGAACACTGGCAAAGTTGTTAACTATATTTTATTTAATAATTAAACAATTGTCTGACCAAAATAACAGTTACCAAAAACATCACATGGTAGCTTTCATGGCCGCCTGTAGTGTTGCCAACGTACACACTATCTATCTTATTATCTAAAAGTGCCACTAGATGTTAGGTATTTCCTACACGTACCATTGCCCGAATCGAAGGAGGTGTTTTCTACCTTTTGGTGGTGCTGCAAGTATGTGATTCACAACAAGATGACGACGGCCATTGTAGAGAAGAGGTTCCAAAAACTCAGGAAGTTCTCGCTGACTTCGGAACTCAGATGAACTGCAGCAGTTGGAAGCAGATCTTACCAGACGAATGAATTCAAGCTCTCTTTATGTCAGTCATCCTCAAGCAAATCCTATAGAGCCGGTGGAATCGGATTTCCCGATAAAGAGCGAGCGCCCACCAAATCTGCAAAACCAGGAAAGCGTTGCAGTCCAGACTGCATGGCGCGCTGACTAACAAAGATATCGTCAATAAAGGCGAGCTAGTTTTCTTTCAAGGTCAGCCCTACTTCATTAGTCTTCGATCGAGTTACTAAGAAATTCTTCTTCTATGAAGGCCCGAATCGTATTAAAAAGGAGCTGCCACAGGCTAGAACGACGCACTTTTAGATAGAATCGCGTCCAGGTTGGCGGGATAATGAAGCAGATATTTTCAAATATACTGCTTTATCAACATCGTATGTCCTCGGGAATACAAGCAGCTACCAGTATCTACTCAGTAGACATTTTTTTTTCGACCAGCTTCACAGTAATTGTGAGTGAGTGAAGAAGTTTTAAGATAATGTTTGAGAACGGATTTTTAGAATCTATGTTTGTCGTTGACTTGGTCACATTCAAGTGAGCGATGGTTAATTGGTCGATCGTCATTTAGTCGACAGACACTTTAATTTTTTTGCACGCATAACATGCATACAATTTGGAGGATTTTTTAACATTAAAAATTATCGGCGTTCTGATTTTTGTTAACATAACTTAACCTAACATACAATTCTGTACGATTGTAACAGTATGATTGTAACAAAATGACTAACGTAACATTGCACTCAGTTTTGCGTATACTAATCTGGATTTCACACACACACCGATATTGTCGGTGTCGGTATCAGTTATATATATATATATATATATGTTATATTATAGTACGCAATGTAAACTAATCACGGTGATTCATACAGGCCGTCTTGGTCATATTGTTATTGTTGTGTTGGCTTTTGATTTTGAGTGAGATCAGGATCGCGTCAGTGCGGTGAAGGGAATCAATCAAGACTCCTATAAATTCTGAATATATCATATAATAACTTATCTAATAAGTAATCAAATGTATCTATGCTCATTCTGATTCTGAAGTAGTAAAGAATTTGTCAATTTGCTCCCACAATTTTTTAAAAATGATAATTTTTCATCTACATATCTTTAGATAATAGTGGATGCACTCGTAAATACAATAAATAGACAATGTTATTTTCTTCATGCTGTCGACAACCCGTCAACAGTACAACGCCACGTCATTGGGCGATGTAAAAGTGCCGTATAGTTTCATAGCCTTTTAATGCGCACGTCAATCGGCGTCAGTTGAGCTAAGTTAGGTTATATATTAGTTATTTATTGAAAAGGACAGGAGATATAAATTTAAGTTTACAATATAGCTAATATTTTTCCCCGCCCGATGAAACGGTCTCGTCCAATTAAAATCGTTTTCCGCTCACTCATTCGCTCTCTACTTCAGCTTTCATTGCACAGCTAAGACGTACAGAAGTAATTTGGCAATTTGTTAGTCGTTAACATTCCCAGCTGTCTCAATCTGTCATTTGACGCTCGGCTAGTTCACAAGTCGGCCGCAAAAACACATGTCGCTAAAGTATAAATAAAGATGTTGTTAGAAGAGCGCAATCGCGCTAAAAATACAAATTGAAGCGCACGCACTCGCACGTAGAGGATGACTTAGATAAAAGCGCGTGCTTTGTAAAGCCATTTATTAAAGTGGCCAGTAAATTTGACTAACAGTCTTAGCATTCATCTTCCTACTCTCTGAGAATAATATTAATTAATTTTGACACTCAGAATGATAATTGCTTAGTTTATTTTAAAGGAATAGTACAATGAAGGTTTTGTTAATGCTTAAATATAACATGAAAGAATCTTTAATTTATTACAAATTACAAACAGGTAACAAAGATTCTATTAATATTCATGAAAAGAGGTGGTTGATGCATATTTCTTAGTTCATTAAAATTATGAAAAGTAACTCTAGTAAATTTTACGATTCGAGTATTGCTATTCATTTGTATGTACACATTACTAAAAATATCTAAATTTATTTTATAATGTATATGTTATATTTATGTTTTGACTGCAATTTTGTGGAGTAATTATATTTATTAATGTGTAGTCTATAAATTGTATTAATAGTTTTTCTTATTAAAATCTGTCTCCCTCTTTTAGTTGTTCATTACTCCAAGATTTTACATCTTATTACAATTGAATGTGGGTGAGTTAATTAATCATTCACGTAGTATACGCTGCATTAATGGAGATGAGATGATGAAAGGGACGCACACAAACTTCTATACCTTACCCAGGATTCGAACCCAGAACCGCTGGCACGTGAATCCAGTACGCTATCACCAAGCCACCTCGATTCGGTCATTATTAAAATTTGTATCGTAATTATTTTTTCAAAACAATATACAGGGTGGAGACTCAAACATCCGAATATAGAATTTTTACATATAAAATCAGATTTTTATAATTTCCTGCTTCCCTAATTGTTTTGGATAAAAAACGTCGAATAAAAGTTGTAGAGCTAAAATTCTACATCTGAATCAGTGTGCATAATTAATTTTGAATGCTTTGTATTCACAGAAATTAGGTATGAAAACATCCCAAAAATAGCAATAGCCATGGAATTGAAACAAAATATTAACAAGTGTTAAACGGTTTATCTGTCAAGGTAGACTAATTTATTTTTATTTGTAATTTATGTTCAAGTGAATAATTATGTAGGTGTTTAAATTATTAGATAATGTTTACTTGAGCAAAAATTATAAATAATACCTAATAAAAATATACTAACATAAATTGACAGACAGGTTAAACATTTGTTAGTTTATGTGTTTCAATTCCATGGCTATTGCCATTTTTGATGTAATTTTCGACATTTCATACCTATTTTCTTCCGTTACCAAGCATGCAAAATTAATTTTACTTATTTATTCAGATGTAGAATTTTAAGCTCTACAACTTTTATTTAAAACTTTTTTACCTACAATAATTAGGGAAGCAGGAAATTAAGAAAGTTCTATGTTCGGGTATTCAAATCACCACCTGTATAAAAAATATTATTTTTTTTTCTACTTTAAGAATAAACGCTAGTACATTTATTATTAAATACTATCAGAATTTAATTTAATAATATTTTGCATAGGAATTTTTAACAATTTAATCAGTTGAAATTCCTGATGTTGATTTTCTTAAGTTTTTTATGTTTTGAAAACATCCATCAATCATTGGGCTATTAATCACAGAGTATAATATTTTACAAGGCTATCACATTTAACCACACCGCTAACAAATGATGGCATCTAATTTTAAACTCCAATTAGGATTTTTGACATTCCCGACATGTCAGGGGTAACCAGCTTAAGTCAAAGCATGTTAGCTTGGAATGCTCACTTCCTCAAATATTCACTCTCACCCCAAATTGATTAATAGTTTTATATTCCAATATATTATGGTACAATGAATTATCAAGATATTTTAAAAACGTACAATCTAGAATACATATTACAAAATTTTTCAGAACATAATACATGAATAAAAGAAATCATGCCAAATGCATATTAAAATGGGAAAACATTTTTTCAAAGACATTGAATGCCAAATGTAAAAAAATAATATCGGGGAGCGAAGGAGTTATTTTTCTATAATTCACTTAATTCAAGCATAATAATATTTTTTAATTTTGAGCCATTTAGGCAATTTTTTGATGTCATACATTCATGAATGATGTGGCCCATCAGGAAAGTTTTCCATTTTGAGCATATGATTGTAAACGAGTCATAAATCATAAATATGCCTTGAATAAAATTCGCTCTTAAATATCTGCAGGAAAGGAAAAAAAATGTAAGGTCACACTTATTTGAATATGTCATTTTACAATTTTTTCTCTCTTTTCTTGCAGATTTTTAAAAGTAAAGTATAATTCTAATAGTTAACAATCACATACTCACCAAAAAATGTCAAAATGTCATAAAATACTGACAGATTTTTTTTTTTTAGTATTTAGCCCGAACCAAGTATAACTGAATGTTCCCCAGGGGCCACGCATTCAGATCAGTGTACAAATTATATGGAAGTGTCATTCATTTCTAAACGACGTAGACTTAAACCGTTTGCTGTCTGTCATACGTATATGAACGACATGGACTATTTGGATAAAGCCTTATCATACATAAATGAATGTTGTGGCAGGTACTGTGTTAATGTTATCTGCCCCGTACATTTTTTTCGCGTACTGTACACTTTTAGAGAATAAATATCTACGAGTAAATACTCATACAATAGTAGTTATTATATACGAGTTTATGAGTAGTATTTGCAAAAGGTCATATCAGATAGATGTGGTTGCTGAAGTGGTGGCACAACCAGAGAGAGAGAGAGAGAGAGAGAGAGAGAGAGAGAGAGAGAGAGAGAGAGAGAGAGAGAAATAAATAAATGAACGAAGAATAAGAAAAATATTAAGAGACTCTTATTTTAGTGGCTGTCTGATATTTTGCCTTTACAAGACAGTGGTCACACTGAACAATCAATATTGATCAAGAACTATCGTATAAAAGACATATCTGAGTTTTACAATGTACAGTAAAATTTTTGAAAGAAGTCCGATCAAGGCCATCTACGAATTGTATCTCTGAATTAAGATTTTGTGCTGTCAAATTTAGTAGTGTCTTTTACTAGTTTTTATGAGGGTACATAATATCTTGTGTACCTCATAAAAACTATGTAAACGACACTACTAAATTTGACAGCATAAAATCTTAATTCATAGATGCAATTCGTAGATGGCCTTGATCGGACTTCTTTCAAAAATTTTACTGTACATGGTCAGACACTACCACCTGAATCATGTACGATTCATGTTAAATTTGCTAATTACACTTCCTGAAACTCGTGCATCGCATAGGATTTTCCTTCAGGATGTGTAGCTCGTAGCTCACCTAAGATGACCCAATGGATTGCTTATAAGTAATGAAATAGTAAAAACTGTGGTCCTGTAAACATTTTTATATAGCGTAATTCACGTAGAATTCAAATTCCAAGTCAAAATTAACTTTATCCAACATCGCGTCATAATATACTTGTTACTATGGTTATTTGAAATAACTAACAGTACTCACTCCGTGAGAGAATATTTAAGAAGTCACGGAGGAATTATTACTGATTTTTGCGTTTTTTTTTTTTTTTTTTAATGTAAATAAAAAGCAAGTTTACAAAATAGGTCTATTATTGAAATAATTTTAACATGAAACTTATTTATTGAAATTAATATTAAGGTTTATGTACAAAGATACTTGGATTATTTATCTTTACACAATGACAGCTGTCATCTAATAAGGATGATGAAACGTAAACGAATTAGTGGTTGCTAACTTCGGAATTAAATTTAAAGATGCTGCTTGTGCTTGTAAGTAAATATGTTTTATAGGAAGATCCTCATTTTCATACATTTTTACATATTTTTCTTTCAAATAATTCCCAATGACAGACAATAATTATTACACCAAATTTTTTCAATAGCAATAATAAATGGTTACTTTGGGTACGTTTTATCGGTGTCAGAAAACTTCCTCTCCCGCTACCCTAGGTAATGGAGGTATAGGGATCGTGTTAAAAATCACATATAGAGATTTTAGTGATAAAGCATGTTTTGATGTCCCCAGAACCCGATTTTAACATTGTTACAATGATGTCTGTGGGTATATATATATATATATATATATATATATATATATATATATATATATATATATATATATATATATGTATATATATATATATATATATATATATATATATATATGTGTGTGTGTGTGTGTGTGTGTGTGTGTGTATGTGTGGATCATGTGGATACGATTACTCAAATACTATCAATCAGAAAATTTTGAAAGTTTGTATGCCCATTCTACACTAATGTGGGAAGAGCTCATTAATTTTTAGTGTATATCGGATAACCGAAAGTATCACTTATACAAGTTTTTAACAGTTTTCTTGAAAAAAATACATTGAATTTAATTTTTTAGCAACTTACACTAATAAAAATTAAATATAATGGTACAGTCTTCAATTCTACGATAATATCATTTAGTAAATAACTATAAATAACTTTAAATATAAATTTATATTATAATTTATTTTCATATCTATATCATATTGCCTATGCCTCAAACAAAAACAATATTTTAATTACAATTTTGACATATTTAAACAAATGTCACTGTCAGGAAGCAATTTCATTAAAATGAATAATGAAACCGTGTTAAGGAATGTAGTAATAATATATGTATTTGAATCTAATGAAATTATGGTTTGTAAAAATAATATATTTTCAATCATACATAAATATTAGAAGTACTATTGATTTGCTTCATTGTCTTCCACAATACTTTGTGTCAAGATGCGAGTACTGTTTTGATTTTTTGTTAAGTGTTTCTATTAGTTTTGTCAATATTTGTGAAATTTATTTTGTGTATGATATATTTGTTAAATGTAAAATAAAAATTGTTATGAGTTAATGTAAAAATATTTGAACATAATGATTGCTTTATTTATACTGCATGAGAGGTTCGGGCTGGCCACATCAGATCTTTTTGTTTAGATATTTGCAAATACATTTTCCTTAAAATGTATTCATATGACTAAAGGGTCCATATGTTTCTTATTTAACAGCGAGTGTCGCAAAATGGCGTTGCAACGATGAATCTTTAAAGGCAACGTTATTGACCGGCGCAGGCAATCAATCGATAATATTTCCAAATAAATTGAAAATGAACTACGATTAAATTGGTTATAACAAAAAAAGGCAACTACAACGTATAGCAACCGGCGGTTATTGAAGATGTAAAAGAAAACCCACAGATAAATCGAAGACAAATATTTAGACAAATTGGGTTGTCAGTCGGCAGTTTGCCGAATTTTAAGGTAAAGTGAGTTTCTCCCGTACCATGTTACTCTATTTCAACAAAAAAATTTTGAAAGAAGAGTTCGGTTTGATAATTTTATGTAGTACAAAATTAACCAAGATGACTTTTTTTGAAATATGTCATGTTTAATGATAAAGCAAAATTTTACAATAATGGTGCAGATAATTGTCAACTGTTGCTATTATGCTATACATGCTATCGATAATAGTGCGGAATAGTAGATAGATATGTGTTATTGATCTCAAATCTTTTGAGGATAATCTGACCGGTGGACTTTTTATAAAATATATTGTCAGTATTTTGAGGCCATATAGTATACTGACCAAAATAAGTAAAAAACATTAATCAACGTAGGTCTAACCCGAGAAAGAAGTCACTTTGTATTAGAATTGAAGAAAAGCTGACAAAGATAGTGATCGAACTATATAAAAAAAAAAAACAATAAAATTTTATATGAAAAATTTTTCTCAATTTCTAATAGTTTTACTTGGTACAATTATTTTATTCACTCACATCTAAGAGACCTCTCGAATGTAAACAAAAAGTCTCATTTAATCTAAGTCGTAACTATTATAGTTTTCGAGATAGCTGAGGTAAACCCCGTAAAAGTTAATTTTTCACTACCTTATATATCGGAATTTATTGAAGAGCAGACCCATGTTGACTAAGCTTTTCTACCTCGTTTTGGTCAGTACTATATGCCCTTAAAATCTTTTATACTTTTTTTGAAACATCGTGTATAGTCTGGACGATATTACTCGGCGAGCTGAAGTAATAAAGGGTTTCTCTGTGGTTACGGTAAAGGTATAAAAACCATAGGCGCGCCGGAAAAAAAATCAATTTAATAAATGTATAATATGTATTGATATTATTCGTATAATAATCACATTGCATAATTTATATAAGGGTTTTTCTTGTAATTTGTGTTTAAATCTTAGTATTTAGGTTTAGATTATAATTACGAGCAGATTTTAGCTTATATTATAATGTACATTACAAGTTTACTACTAGCTACAAAACATAAATATTTGTCAATACGTTTACTTTACTAACATGTAATATCTGAAATAAATATTCAAAAAATTTAATCATTTGTAGATATCTTATTGCCAGTAAGAAAATTTATGCACGCCTATGTGCAAAGAGAACTGCTTGAATATAAGTGTCATAAATCGTGCGGTTCGGAATGTTTTTCTACTGTGTTAGGCCATAAAAGGTCGTAAAATCACTATTTTACTTTTAACGCAGTGCGGTATCTAAGAAAAAGTATATATTTAACATACCGCATCGTAGGAATTGTGAATCGACCTGCATTCCTAAGGCTTGCCAAGATAAATCGTCCAGATTATATACTATAGGAGGAGTGTGCTCCATAAAATCGCTCTTATTATAAAAGTGGGCTCATAATATGGGCCAATCGGGTCATTGTCTTTTGTATAAGATATCCAAAACAAAAAAGTTAAAATTTATAATTTTTAAAAAAAATCTAGTCATGGCTCATAAAGTTATGTGAATCACCCCACCCTGCTTTGTTAGCCCACCAGAATTTTAACTGAATGGTAATATAAGTGGCCTGCTATACCGGTTTTAGTTTTACATAATTTTATCTAGTTCAGGGCCAAATTTTAGGGTGCTATTGTTAAATAAAACAGCAACAATGGTGCTAAATGGTACGTCATCAAATAAAATTTGATTCAGCAAGGTTTCCAAACGATGTTGCACTTTCTCCTATTCTCCCATATTAGATCAATTTACAACAATATTTATCTCTAGCACATACAAATTTATTAATGGCCGGTTTTATAAACGACAGATAAATTTACTTCCAAAGTAAATAAAATTTATTCCTTCAAATGACAGTCGAATTTTATATGTTATGTTATAAATGTCATAAAATGAATAAAATTGATTCGAATTTGTCAGTGTTAAATAAATTTACTATGGAAGTAATTTTATTCTGCCCTTTATAAAACCGGGGGTTAAGCGAGCAAAACAACCGTTGCGCGTTATACATGCAAGTGTGTACATATTTATGTATGTTGTAAACCAGATAAGTAGAGCATGCCGCGATCTTAAGAAAAATTACAAAGCGTGCGGTACACAATGTTGCGATTTCATGTCATGTTAGTAGACTTCGGCAAATAGTCTCAGATATGTAAAAAAAAATTACAAGGGAGCAAATACAGGCCACCAATATTACCGTGTAACGAGACAAATGTTGTGGAAATATTTCTTTAAATTCTCCCCTTGAACTTCTCGCGTTAGTGGTAAACCCATCCTGTTCAAAACGAACATCCGTATTTCCAATTTCCAAGTTCGATGGGTATCCAATTTCCGTACTTATAGCATCTCCACAAACCTTTCGGGCATTTTCCGATTTCCAAACGTTCCGACATCGTTCAGGTGGTTTTATTTTCATCGCTGAACCTGTGAGTCTGCTATATTTAACGAAATACTCGTTGACTTGCGATCATAGTTGTTTTCGATTAACGCTTCAATGACGAACGTACGGTACGGTGCTTGTGCATACTCGTCCATGTTGTGGCTAATAAAGTGATAAGATATTTGCTACCGAAAGACCAAATAACGACTCGCCTCACTTCACTAGCCCTGGACCAAAAGCTCAGCGAAATCCGGTATAATTCGAACAAAAATATCGAAGATAGATCTCTATAGTAGTAGAACGCTCTACCAAGTGAGCCAAAGAATACCGTTGAAGGTTGAAGTCAGTGAATTCTGTAGCTTAATTGGTCTTATTAGAGATAGAAAGATCCTGAGTTCAAATCCAAGCGGGGTACATGTATTTTTCACAAATCCATCTTCGTTATTTACACTTTAGTTTATACTTTATGGTAAATAAGCTACTGTTATTCACTATCCCTGAAATAAAAATAAAAATGTTTCCCCTTCACTCTGAATTGGAGCACGTTATTCTTTCGATGTATCACATGACATTTGTTGTAAAATTTTCGAAACTGTTTCGAAAGTAAAGGGCACAAACTGGGCACTGGGAGAGTGGCTAGTATATTTTGCAAGTTCTCGCTTGCCGAATGTATTTGTGCTGCAACTACTTGTAACAATTTTATTCTTGATGACTTCACAGTTTGCATTCTGCAAGTGCTTTCTAGGAAATTTAATCTAATCTGAATCTAATCTGCAAGCTGCGATTTACAGTGTGGTATATTTTTTGTTCTGATTAGGCAAAATTGCATATTTAATAAATAATAACGTTCTTTTATATTCATTTTTTAAGGTCCTAAGAAAGTTATTTTACCCAAAAGTTCAAGATACTTAAATGCATGTCTTACAGTCCACTTTTCACGCGAGTTCATCCAACTTGCACACTACAATATTTATTTGCGAAGCCAGGTAATAACATACTTAATTAATACCCTAATCTAGCTTTAAGTAACCCCCTAAATTATACTAATCACCCGGTTATTCGGCCGCAAGTAATTCATTAGCGTCACTTTACTTAATTAACTTGTAAACTACTACTTCGCCTGTCATACCGGACCAATCAATCATTGTGTAGCGGTCTTTGTCTATCATGCGTAGTCCTCTGCATCCACCTTACAACCGTCCTTGTCTGGCTACTGGGATTCGAACCCTCCAAGGTGGCTGAGGGTGTCCTTTTCTCGCGTCTACTGATCTCTTATTAGTGTTTACCTTCTTCATCTCGCGGCTGTGGTCCTTGTCTGTTCCGCAGGAGCTCGGAATGTCTATTTCTCTCTAACGACACCCGCTTTCTAGTGTTGTCTCTCTCTAACCAATTTGCCGAGACAAATTGGCTATTTTAAACTGTAAAACAGATTTTTGGGTTTGAAAATAAGTTTTGATTGTAATGGTGGAAGTTAAGCATTGTTTATCTACAAAATTTTCAAACAGGGATAGTATGAATAATTTTATTTGGAATTCAAATCAAACCATTTTAATATTTTCCTTCATATGAGATTAGGTGTATTTAATAATAAATATATGAGAAGATGTATCTTATGTAATCTACTACACCAAGAAAAGAACAATAGTAACCGATACTACACCTGGCGACAACTCACGAATAAATTCAATCAGATATCTGGTTAGCCGCGAAAAAACGATTTTTCAACTACCAACTACAAGTATGTATACATAACTGGTTAACTGACTAATATTAGGCAAATGTACCGTATTAAAACAAAAACGAAGAATACATATATACTTAACTCTAGCACAAGACAGGCCTACTGGAATCTGGAACACGTCATCAAGAAATAATTTAGTCATACAGGGCCTCAGCACACTCAATTAACTAAATGTACAGCACGTCGGCACTTTTCGACTCACTGCGCTGTTATACAAATAATTTAATCATATGCGGCTTCAGCACACTCGATTATGCGTTAGTTGCGGTTATTGTTGTTATCTTTAGAGAAATACAACAACAATAACCTCACCTCTCACCTAACGCACAAATATCACGTTCGGTCAGAGTTTTATGCGAGAAATATACCATCATACAAATTCAGTATTACATACATTGCCTACATTGTAAACAGGGTGTAACAGCTAAACTTATTCAGAATAATTAAAAACAACACAATATGAGGCTAAACTTAATCACAATTTCTCATTATTTTACAAAAAAAAGGAAATTAAAATACGCAATTTACATGATATTTCAGAGTGCCATTGAATTCCTAATGTTTTATTTGTTTTCATTTGAGAGATCTCATAATTTTACTGTTGTCGGTAAATAAATTTACATAATTAATTATTAAAAATTTAGTTAAAAACATAAAAGAAAGTACAAATGATTCAAAATTAGTATATCATAATATTCAAAATTATAATAACAAATAGTATTTAACAATCTTTTACAACATAAAATATTTACAACAACAAAGAATACCGAAAATCGGTCACATTAATATGTTCTTTGTATGAATGTTATGATGATGTTGGGCAAGGCGAAAGAAGAATGTTTTTAAAGAGTTAAGTGATTCAGTGGAGCTCTTACTTTCATCCTTTATCTTATTATTTTCGGGTTTTTGCTAACCCACTAAGTGGGAAACGCGTGATTTTATGTATGTATGTATGTATGTATGTATGTATGTATGTATGTATGAATACACACAAGTAATAAACAGATATTAAACTTTTTTGAAACTTTATAACGTAGAACACTTAAATAAAAACACTATTAATATTTAAATTAAGTGTTCAAGTAAATCACCATTAACTTATTCTATTATAAAATTCGCGCCGTATATTATTTATTTGTCTTAATGTAATTTTACTACATTTTTCACTTATTTTGTTTTTAAAATATTCAAGATTGTGGTTAGAATGTTGTATATTTTTTTCTTTCAAATATGACCACAAAAATTAATCACAGGGTGCCAAATCTGGTGATCTCGTATATATCAATATAATAAACCCCCGCGACCAATCCATATATTTGGGAAGCACTGGTCTAAAAATAATTTCACCTCCTGGCTTGAATGTGCAAAACACCCATCATGCTGATATCAAACTATAGTATTGTCATTAGCATATTCTTATAATTTCGGTCCAATTTGATGTAATAAACATAAATATTTTTGAGAATTTAATGTCCCGTCTATAAAAAATGGCCATATAATATGCGCGCCGAAAATCCCAGCCCAAACGTTAACTTTTTTGGGAATATGGGGTACGGGTATTAAGCAATAAATTAGGATTATTTTTGCTCCAGTAAGGAAAATTTTGTACATTGGGTTTTCCTTTTAACGTGAACGCAGTTACGTCTGTAAAACAGATATTAGAGAGTTATTGCAGCTTCAACGCAAAAATAACGCGCACTTTAAAGTCACGTGACAGCCGGAGTGCGCATGCGTACTAATAAGGTTCACGTTATATGAATAAGGAGACACGTTATGTGCAATAGAATAGCGAGCGTTTAACGTCACACGTTCTGTATCTTTTGAGGTTATGTTTCGATGAAAAGTGTGGATGTAATTTCGTTTGTGTTGCTTTTAGCGTTAACGTTAGCGTGAATACACTAATTAAATGCGGTAAACATTGAAATTGAAAGTCCTTTATTTCTAAAATAAAGTGTTTTCTACATTAAGGTTAACGTTTACGTTCTTTCATCTTAGAAGTTGCAATAACTCCCTATTATTTAAAAAATACCGGTCGGTATTAGCTTTTTCCATAATATCTTCACAAAAATTGTTTCTATGTAATTTCTCTACTACAAAAATTTGTTGATGTCGAGAGTATTTATACGAATAAAACTCTACTTTTTTAATATTTTGTGAACTGCGGAAGGATGTAAATTTATGTTATTTCCTATTTGGCGCAAACTAATATTAGGATTTTCTGTTACATTTAACAGAACATTTGATGTATTATCAGTAACATTATTATCTTCATTTTCCTCATTTTCTACACTATTATTTACTTTACAGTTTCTGCATAAATTAACAACATTTCCCGTTTTATTAAATTGTTCTAATAATCTGTATATTGACTTAATACTGGGAATTGGCCTATTCAAATATAAGGCACTGAACAAATCTTTTACTTGGTTTATGGAATTGCCAGAAAATACCATTTTATGCACTGAACCTTTTCTTCTTCAGTAAATTTATCCATAATTTAAAGAGAATAATCGATATTATTATTAATAATGTGTTTAATTGTCAAACACAGATGTCAAATTAATACAAAAATAAAATATCAGAAAATCAATGGCTCTCTGAACTGTGATGATTTTGTTATTTACAACTTTTCTCTAAAATTAATAGATCACAAATTATAGCTGAAACATGAAAGAAATAACGTTGATTTCCCTATATTACTGATTTTAAGTAGATACCCAATATATATGCTTGTTTGGTAGAGGATTTTTTCTGAATTCAACCATTTATTCATGCTTAAATTAAAATGAAACATAAATATTTGTTACTAATTTTATAAATAATGTTCTATTTGATTTCCATCCTATATAATTCAAATTAACAAATAGGAATTTTTGTTTTTCTTATATTGTAGTGGCCGTGCGCATTAAGGAGCTATTTCTGTACACGTTCTCTAGGATTGTCTTATAGTATTTTACTGTATGTTTAACAATATAGAAATTATTTGAGGTGGTTCGTTTAGCTGTTACATTCTGTATATTACTTACAGGATTTCATAATCTGCCGGTAACACAACGCAATGAGTCGTAATGTACTAACATGCAGTACATTTAAGCCGTGTTCCTTCGGACTATGTTTGGCATCCTAATTAGTTTAATCGTGATTATTTTGAATTATGATTTAAAAATTATATCAAGAAAACAAAAACTTAGATATGTAATATGAACACCACCCAGCGCCAAGTCAAATGTCTTATGTAGACTAATGCAAACTAACCTACATATTTTATTTTCTAAACAATCTATCCTTTGATGCCACAAACCCCATATTCAAAAATTTCGGTGCTCGTCAGCCATTTTAAAAATTCTGCTAGTGATCACAAAATGAAAAAGTGGAGATAACGAACAGAAAACGAAGGAACATGATTCTTCTTAATCATTATTATTTTGATCATTTAGATTGTGAAAAGAACATGGCTTTAGTTGAGTGTGCTGAGGCCGCGTATGGTTAAATTATTTCTTGATGACGTATTTCAGTAGACGCCAAAATTATTTCTAATTTTAAATGTCATAAAAGTGGTGACATCAGTTTCACACTTTCCACACCAGCAATGAGTGCCCGTGAGGTGACGCCTAATCAGTGTCCAAATAAGAGGAGTATGTCATTATCATCATTACCGATTTCTGTGTACAAACCAGATTGGCACAACTATCAATAGGTAATATTATTATGCCGTAATGATATATTATTAATATTACAATAGCCAATTATGCTGTCATTTGCGATAACCGCCTAACCAATTAATCGAAATAACTGCTTAAACCGATTAACCGTTCAACCGATTTTATATTTCTTATAAACCGCAGTATTCGGTTAACTGGTTAATAGGATAACCAATTACAGCAACACAACAAATGGTAATCGCATTTTCTTGCTATCAAGTTCAAATTAAAAGTATTTTTATTTCCTGCAAAGGTTTGAGTACAAGAAAATGGGTGAAGTAAAGCATCTTTATACTTGTAAAGTTCTTGACAAATGAGGGCAATGAACCGAAAATTATCTACGAAAGGATGCTTATGGCATACATGATGCGCCATTCCAATTTAAAGTGAAATTTAGGTGTAAGTTGACCCAAAGTGTGGAAGGCCTCTTAGGGCCAAAGGCTCAAGTACCGTACAAGTTAGAGTCTTTAATTTACATATTTACCAACCTTACTACCAAATATTCTTGAAACATGCTACATAAACATAATCATAATCTACACCAATTTTTAACAAAGAATTGATTTAATAGTAATAAAAATTGAGATTTCCTTAAAAAACCTGATGTGACCAGCACATTACCTTCCGATTATTCTATGTATTTTGTACAAATTCCATACAGACGGTTTCTTGCAAAATTTATTATTTATTTCCAGTAAAATTATTTCACGAACATACCATATAAATTGCACTAGACACTGATATTTGTCAATCAGAATTATTTTAATATTATTGCTGTTTCCATGGTTATAGCATAGCTGGCTGATTTATGAACACACACATACATATACATACAGACATCATCATAAAACTAGTAAAATCGTAGTAAAACAAGCTTATTCATTAAAAACTCACCACCGATTTTTTTGACCAAAGACAATACCTTCCTTACTTAAAGATGACGGAAAGTAAAAACTAGTATCTATATCATCATTGCTGGGAGTGCCAATTTGCTTTGTACGCAGATGTTGATAATGATGATGATATATTCGTACTGCGTGGGCATTTACCAGCCGCCACTCACGGACACTCGTTGCTGAAAAAATTGAATTACGTCATAAGTATTTTTTTTTAATTGTCATAAGTAAATTGTTTTGCTGAATTCAATGGAAAAATAAAAAAATGTAAAGTTTCATTTATAATGGACAGCATAAAGTTAGGACCGCTTCCGATGAAACCGTAAGTGCCACTGCTTTACAAATATTTAGTTGAAATGGACATGTAATGACAGAAAACTTCTTGTTACCAAATTTTGTAAAATATTGAATAGTTTTTAAAATAAAGATAACGTAAGCTCGTCCTGGGACGCCCCGTATAATTGTAGTAACGTTATATTCTAGCATTAATAATATGTACTTTCTTTTATATCAAATACTTTCAGTCTGACTATCCAAATGGAGTTTTTGTTCTAACTAAATTATCAAAACTACTTTCTCAATTATATATTTTACGAAGTGTCATTTAAAAACACATTTGTTGTTTAGCTTTGACTTTCTGAAATCTTATTTTGAAATGTATTTCAAAACATTACATTATTTGTTCTTGTCCTGAAATAATTGCCTCAGTGTAATGTACCAGTAAATATTAAATTTCAGTTTGCTTTTAACGTATAAAACCCAACCGTGTGGAGTTTATTTTTACTTTTAACAGCAGGAAATTTTATTCCTTATATGAATGATATACCTACTCACTCGTATGTTAGGTACTATTTATGTATTTTATTTTATGTTAATAATAATAGGGTTCAATCACTGTTGTTATTATTACAGCTCCATCAATGGAGTAGACACAGATAATAGAATATTTCATTTAGGTACTTATTAGCTACATCCTATCCTACACTGGTACAAAACAAATAATACACAACCGGTCAAAATAACGAGTCACAACGGACGAAGGATTTTATAAATGTTTTATTTTCGAAAATCGATAGTTATCAAAAAATCATGTAAATAATATAATTGTAATTGCCAAGTGTTTTAGAGAACCTAAAAATTATTAAAGTTTAACATTATTTTAACAAAATTGTTTGTAATTATCAATTTTACTGTGATAACTATTTTGGCCAAAATTTTTAATATGTAATTCTACTAAACCATGCGCGTGTGTATGTTCAAAATTACATGTTTGTAAATGCTATAAATTCTAGAAAAAATCTCAACTAATGTGAGTACTTAAAACCAAATTTAATTCTTAAACAAATTGTACGTGTTTCATTATTGTATTACAGTGTCCTGAGGATAGTTAAAAATATAATCGAAAACTTGACAAATTAAAAAGAGTGTACTACACTTAAGCCTACAAATTGACTGTCAAACCCACTATCCAGTTTCCCTATATATATAGTAACGAGTTGTCAATCTTCTCAACTTGTTTTCAAAAAATAACTTTATAATATACTTACATAATTATTTTATAATCATGGTAGTGTAATATGTTTTATATGGTTTGAAAGTGGAGAAAAATTGTTTAGGTAACTATGTCTATGGTAAAATGTTCAAGAACGTCTTAATTTTAAGATATTTTAATTTAAAGTTAAAAGTTGACAGAAATTTGGTGATTTTTTTAAAACAAGTTGGAAAAATTACTAAAAAAAATTGGGTATTTTTATAAACCAGTGGTTGTGAAAAGTATAAAAATATTGCTAATTTAAATTGATGTTTTTTTTTGGAATAAATCTTATTAAAATATTAATAATATAGTTGGATTTAATGAAATTTATTAAAATATTGTTTCAAAATGGTCTAGAAATTATAAAAATAATTATTTTACAATCACACAACATGTCAAATTTGATTGACAACACATATCTGTCATTCATAACCAGTTGACAAGATAGACTTTAAGTTTTAAATTAAACGTTTTAACACGTAAAACGAACGAAAGGAAGAACGAGAAAAGGGAAATGAAGATACAAGAGCTTATGTGACAACAGAACAAAGAAGAAACTATAAAAGACCAGAACAAGGTGAAAAAAACAGCTACGAAGAACGAAGAAGAAACTACAGAATACCAGAACAAGTAAAAGAGAACAGCAACGAAGAACGAAGAAGAAATTACAGAAGACCAGAACACATCAAAGAGGACAGTCGAGAAGATCGAAGAAGAAGTTATAGAAGACCAGAATATATTAAAGAAAGAAAACACTACAATGAAGACAGAAAACACTACATTGAAAATGCTATAGATGTCACCAACATGGACATATAGCAAGAAATTGTCCTAAATATGAAAAAGAGTGGCATAAGAAAGAAACAACAAGCATGGCAATGAAGAATTGTGAAAGAGACGACATGAAGTGGATTTTAGACAGCGGGGCATCAGAAAATATGACACCCTATTTGAAAAAATTTATAACTATAAACAAAGAGTATGGAGAGGTAAACTGCGCAGGAGGAGAACCATTAAAAAGTGAAGGAAGAGGAACAATCAAAGTAATTTGGAAAGATGAATGCGGAGGAAAGGAAATGATTTTAAGAGACGTCCTTTACGTACCGAAATTATATAATAACCTATTGTCACTAGCAACATTTACGGAAGAAAGAAAAAGAATCATATTCGAAAATTAAATAGCAAAAATACTCACTAAGGAAAACGATATAGAACTTCAAGCAGCAAAAAGAGAGAACGTGTATATAGTACGAGAGAAGGAAAATAAATGGGCACTAGGAGGGAAAACTAAAGAAACATGGCATTCAAGACTGGGACATCCCAATGTAGACGAAATGAAAAGGCTAAGAAGACTGTACGAAATAGACGAAAATTTAAATGAACACTGCGAGATATGCAATATTTGTAAAATAAGAAAAAAACCCATTTCCAAACAAAACGTTGAACAGAGCAACAAGTTGTCTAGAAATAATACACTCAGACCTGATTGGTCCCATATCACCAGAATCAAGAGGAGGAAATAGATACATTCTGACATTTACGGACGACTATAGCAGATACACGAAAATATACTGCATCAAAAACAAATATGAAAAGTAACAGAGACATTTAGAGAATATAAAGAAAAAGTAGAAAACAAGCACGGCAAGAAAATCAAAATCTTACGAAGCGACAATGGCACAGAATATGTGAACAGAAATTTCAACAAAATTTTACAGGAGAGTGGAATCAAAAGAGAATTGACAGCTCCAGATTCGCCACAACAAAATGGAGTGGCGGAAAGATTCAACCAAACACTAATGAAAATCACACGATGGAAGAAGCAGGGGCCGACGACGACTTATGGAGAGAAGCAGCTAACACAGCATGTCATAAAAAATAGGAGAACCACAACAGCGAACAATGGGATCACGCCTTATGAAAAATGGGAAGAAAAAAAAACCGACAATAAAATACATGAAGAAATTTGGATGCAGGTGCTGGTATTTAAAAAGGAAAAAAGGACAAAAATGGGAACCAACAGGAAAACCTGGGATTTTTATTGGATACGCAGAACATGCAAAGGCATATAAAATATGGGATGAAAAATTGCAGAAGATGATAGTAAGTGACGATGTAAAATTTAATGAAAACGATATGCCAATGAGAAGACAAAGAGAAATGAAGAAGAACGGAAAAATGGACAAAAAATATACAAATAAGCGAAGAACCAGAAAATGAAACTCGAAATAATTGAAATGGAAAAAAATAAAAAAGACATAGTTGAATAAATTGAAATAGAAAATAATGGAGGAAACACAAAACATTTGAGAAATAAAGAGCAAGAAGAAAATGAGGAATATAACGAAGAAAACGGAAGCGAAACTGAAGATATCATAGTAGAAAAAAGAAATGAAAAAGAAGAAAGCACCGAGATAAAAAAATTCAAATAATGAAAGAGAAACACAGGGAATAGAAACAAAATCAGGAAGAAAAATACAAAAACCAAAGAAGCTAGAAGACTACATAACATATAATAGAAACACAGCAAAAATGGCAGAAGAAGAAAAAGAAAAAACATATGAAACAGAACTAAAATCATTCAAGCAAGCAATAAAGTCACAAGGAAAAAAAGATTGGACAGAAACAGTTGAAGAAGAGCTAAATAATATGAAGGAAAACGATGTTTGGGAAATAGTACAAAGACCAAAGGAGGTGTGTCAATATATGTTTAGGAGGAGAGGAACGTTTAGGAGGAGGAAGAATGGTATCAATCGGAATTAAACTACCCAATTGATACAGGAGGAGTGTCAATATATGTCAGCAGTATCTGACAGACACATAACCTATATCTGTCATCTGTCATAACCTATTCTGCCATCAAGAAAAAGAATTGAAATGGTTGTTGAAAAAATAAGAGAAGAGAGTGAAAAATGCGTGTTGATAGCAGCGATGAGTTTTGTTGAAATGATTATTGATTTTTACGCTAATTCTTGACGAAGGAATAAAAGAGACAAAGAAAAAAGTAAAGAAATACTACATAGGACATTGGAAATTGAGAAGAGTGGAAATAGCAGAATTATGCCATGCATGTGACATGGTCATCATAGCAGAAGACGAAATAACCTTAATAAGGAATATAGAAATATATGATAAAGCGCTACAAAAATTAAACATGAAGATCAATAAAGAAAAAACGAAAACCATGATACTAGGAAGAAATGAACAACACCACACGATACAACTAAAAAATGAAAATCTACAGCAAGTCCAAAAATTTAAATACCTGGGGGCAATGATCTCAGAAGATGGAAGATTTGATGAAGAAATAAAAGAAATAAGAACAACAGGAGGCAAAATATTCAATAGCATCAAACACAGCTACTTAGGAAAGAAAGACATACCGAAAGAGACCAGAGTACAAATATTTAAGAAAGTAGTGACACCTATACTCATACACGGAGCTGAAACATGGACATTAACGCAAAGACAAAAAGTAAAAATTACGGCTATCGAAATGAGATTCTTGAGAAAAATAGAGGGGAAAACAAGACTGGACAGAATTGAAAACACAACCTACAGACAAAACTTAAAAGTAAAAGCAATAGAAGATAAGATAGCAGAAGGACAGATGAGATGGTATGGGCATGTAGAAAGGATGGGAGAGGAGAGAATAGTTAAAAAAGTGTTTGAAGCAAAAATTGGAAGAAAGAAACCACGAGGACGACCAAGAAGAACGTAGCTGGAAGAAGTAAAGGAGGCAGCGCAAAGAAGAGGTTTAACTTGGGAAGAAACGAAGACAGCAACACAAGAAAGAGCAGAGTGGAAAGAAATATGGAGAAGACCAACGAACCAGAACTCAACCCCCTCCCCCGCAAGCCGGGGGAACGCCTTACACCCGTGAGGGTAGAAAGGTGCAGGAGTAAGTAAGTAAGTAAGTAAGATTATTGATTTTTGAGATTTTCGAACACGTTTATGAAATTTGTATTTTATGTTTATTGCGTATTTGAAATAAAAGATTTAAAAATATATTGGTGGGTCTTCAATACAAGTAAAATGGGATTTAAACTATAAATACTGGACAATACTGTACTATAATTATGGCAGTACAATTATTTATTGGTATGTATAACATTTACATGTTTTCATTGTAGAAATATTTACTTTACAGACCAAGACGTCACCAAAATTTGGTTAGGTTTAACTTTTCGAATGAAATATTATAAATATGAATGTTTAGAATGATTCTATTTCATTATGGTGTTACCAAACGTGACATAATTAAGTAAGTGACAAACAAATATTCCTAACTGTATTACTGTGAAGTTAGTCCATTAATAATTTCCATACTACCAATAAAAATATAGTAAATTTTAAATATAACTAGACGAGTAAGTGTTACCAAACTTGCCATAAGTAACAAAGTAAATAACAAATATTCCTAACTGCAAAATTGCGAAGTTAGTACATTCATTTCCATGATAACAATACAAATTTAGTAAATTTTAAATATAACTAGACTAGGACGTGTTGACAAACTTATTATGAGCAACTAAGCAAAAACCTAATATTCCTAAATGTATTAATGTGAATTTCGTACATTAATATTCATATTGCAAATATTTGTAAAGTAAACTTTATAAAATTAAATAAAAAAGACAGGTGGCCAACCATGTAATTGTTAGAAATTTGACAATTGTAGGCATTTGTATTTTCCATAAAGTTGTCAAAACCATGTCGTGTTTGGTATCAAAAGGGCTGCAATGCAGAAATGTCAGAAATTTAACAGCACGATCGGCTTTTGTTTTTTGCATAAATATGTCAGAACCATGTCGTGTTTGGTATCAAACGAGAGGTATTTTCAAGGGAAACACAGTTGCTAAACTTGCCGATTGTAACTAAATAAAATACAAAAATTCCTAACTACAATAAAGTGAAGTAGGTGCGTTAATTTAAAAATTGCCAATAATAATGTAGTAAATTTCAAATATATATAACGAAACATAGTTACCAAATTTACCGTATGTAACTAAATGAAAACAAACCCTAACTGCAATAAAGTGAAGTAGATACGTTAATTTCCAAACTGCCAATAATAATATGGTAAATTTGAAATATTACTAGACGAAACAATGTTTCCAAACTTACCGTATTTATCTAAATTAAAAACAAATATTCTTCAGTGCAACAAAATGAAGTAACCACGTTAATTTTCAAACTGTTAGTAATAATAGAGTAAATATCACATTTAACTAGATGAAACAGTGTTGCCAAACTTTCTATATGTAACTCAATAAAAAAAAACTAATATTCCTAACTGGAATATAGTAAAGTACGTATGTTAATTTCCAAATTGTCAAGAATGATATTGTATATTTTAAATATAACGAAACAGTGTTGTCCAACTTGCCGTATGTAACAGAATAAAAAACAAATATTCCTAACTGCGACGAAATGAAGTGGGAACGTTAATTTTCTCTACCAATTCCTCTGTTTACCTAAAACCACTGTCTACCTAAACTCACTGTCTACTTAAAATCACCGTCTACCAAATTCTCTGTCTACCTAAAACCACTGTCTATCTACCTCTAAATTACCTAAAACCACTGTCTATTAATTACAGTTACTACCTATCTATAAGCGGCAGGATGGGTGGGCAGGTTGCGTGAGAAATTTTCAGGTTGTGTGGACAGTTTTCAGGTTGCGTGGGCAGGTTGAGTGGGCCGTGTGCGTGGGCATTTTGAGTGAGCATATTACGTCGGCAATTTGGGTGGGCATTTTGAGTGGGCAGGTTGCGTGAACAGGTTGGGTGGGCATGTTAAGTGTTGTGATAATTAATCATTGTCCACCTGAAGTCGAATGTGTGTTTATGTTGTGTTTAGGTAGGTATGGTTATAAAAGTTAATCGGCCAGAGTGGCAGTTTAACTGGACATTTTGCGATGTTAATTTGAGTGGGCACTTTGAGTGGGCAGGTTGCGTGGACATGTTACGTATTGTGATAAATAATCACTGTCCACCTAAAGTCGAATTTGCGTTTAGGTTATGTTTGAGTGGATATGCTGCGTAGGCAATTTGGGTGGGAACATTGTGTGGGTATTTTGGGTGGGCATGTTGCATGGGCAGTTTGAGTGGGCCGTGTGCGTGGGCATTTTGAGTGAGCATGTATGGCGTGGACAATTTGGGTGGGCCGTGTGCGTGGGCAGTTTCGGTTGGCATTCTGGGTAAACAATTTGGGTGGGCATTTTGGATGGGCAAGTTCCGTGGGCATTTTTGGTAGGCAGGTTGCGTGGGCAGTTTGGGTGGGCATGATGTGTAGACAGTTGGGGTGGGTAGTCTTCTGTCTATCTACATCTCTGTATACCTATTTCTCTGTCTATCTTAAACCACTGTCTACCTACCTCAATGTTTACCTATAAACACTGTCTACCTGAAACCACTGTCTACCTATCTATAAGCGCTTGTTTAGGAGTAAGCTAACGTATTTATTCGTGTTATTTATAATAATGGTAGTAAAATACTATTAGGCCGAGCAAACGGATGTTACTAGTTTCTGAATAATGCGAAGGAATTTTTTGACAACCCATAAACAATTGTTACGAACGGCACCAATATTTCTTTCACGACTATTGGATTGGTCGATACCCGCGAATTATATGGTAGGTATATAACTCACACCTGCATTTGTAAAAGAGAAATTAATAAATTAAATAGTACTCGAAAATATTTCAATAATATTTTATATATAATATACAGGATGTCTCTTAAATAAAACGACATGGCTTAACCACAGATTCCTGAGGCTAAAATAAGACGATTTAACTAAACTTGCTTCTAACGGAAATTGTACCATTTAGGCAGAATGCTGCTTCAAAGTTCTTTGAAAAAAAATTAATTTTGCTTATAATAACAGAACGCTTTATACGATTTGGGTGAAATTTGGTACGACAGTTCATATGGTTATAAGTCATCTTTTAAGGTGATACTTGTTATTATTAATGAACCACTAGTGTATAAGACTTAGGTATCCCAACATTGATTAGACTGTAACTTTTTAATGGCCGCGCCGATAACGTGAACTTATTTTTTTTTTCAGAAAGATACATTCAATAGTAAACTTTTCCCTCTCTGTGTAATTTGTGATATCTGTTACGGTTCACACAGAAAACAACAAAATCTGAGTGTCTGCACCGCTAAATTTTTAAAATAAATTTTATCTGGCAGTCTGTCCAAATGCCAAACATCTAAATTTTAATGAGAGTAACGAGTTGTCAATCTTCACAACATGTTTAGGAGTAAGCTAAGATATGTAATCGTTTTATTATAAAAATGGTAGTAAAATATTATTAGGCCTAACAAACGGAAATTACTAATTTTAGAATATTGCGAAGAAAATTTTTGACAACCCATAAACAATTGTTACTGTCATTAAAAATTATACTCACCGTCAAATGATTATGGACTGATGTTCAACTTTTATCCCTTTTTCCACCCTGTCCCTTGCCCGTCGGTGTTGCCGCTTGTAACTTGACATCAGCTTGACATGACCAAGAATGTACGCAAATGTCATATAATACATTTAAAACTAATTAAAATTTTTAATACATCATAAATGAAGAAAATATTATAACAAAAAAGTAAGGTAAGACAGTAATACGTAATATAAAATATAAAAATTGTCTCTGTGGAAAATTTATATTTATATTTTGACCACAGTTTCCACACATCAAGAGTCGCGTTTGCGTTAAAATACGATAACCGGTGAAATCTAAATAAAAGGTAAGAATAATTGATTATTAGGTGAACAGTAGATATGTCAACACAACATGCTTCTGCAGTCGAATCCAAAGTTGTTTTATTTAATAAATTATAATTTTTTTCAGGATGTAACGCCAATTTTTTGAAAAAATTGTGTACACTGACAATAATTGTTTTTGCCTACCCATTTAAATTTTGTTTTCTTAAATGTTTTTTATAAGAACCAGGACTATTTATTTCATGAGTTTCACTCATTTTCTTTTCAAAAGTCTACATATAATGCAATTTATGGGATTGGAAATAAAAAGTGCCCGCAAGTATTAACGAAAATGTCAGAATATAAAATGACATCGACAGATTACAGATATTTGTACAGGTAGACACTTAAAAAATATGTCATCAGTGTAGAAATCTCCAGTCCATAATTATATGACGGCAAGTATAGTTGTTTAACATTCGGATAGACTGCTAGATTAAATTTATTTTTAAAAATTCACGGTGCAGACACTCAGATTTGTTGTTTTCTGTGTGAACCGTAACATATATCACAAATTACACAGAGAGGGAAAAGTTTACTATTGAATGTATCTTTTTGAAAAAAAAAAATAAATAATAATTTCACGTTATCGGGGTGGCCATTAAAAAGTTATGGTCTAATCAATATTGGGACACCTAAGTTTCGTACACTGGTGGTTCACTAATAATAACAAGTATCATCTTAAAAGATGTCTTATAACCATATAAATTGTCATATCAAATTTCATCTAAATCGAATAAAGCGTCCGGTTATTGTACGCAAAATTTTTTTTTTCGAAGAACTTTGAAGCAGAATGCTGGCTAAATGGTACACTTTCCGGTAGAAGCAAGTTTGGTTAAATCGTCTTATTTTAGCCTCACGAATCTATGGTTAAGCCATGTCCTCCTATTTAAGAGACACCTGTATATATATATATATATATATATATATATATATATATATATATATATATATATATATATATATATATATATATAAAGTAATGATTCGTTAATCTGGCAATTAAGCGAAGGCTTAATAAATCTTAAAACATTTAAATTTAATGTAAGTCTCCAATTCAGAGTGATTTGCATTTTAAATTAAATGTAAAAGGATATTGTCGAAGCGCACTGTGTTTTTTAAAATTTATTTAGAAATCTTTGTTATAGTCGATTTCGGCTTATAAATGGCCATCATCAGATCACAGTTAAGAGAATGTCACAATTATATATTGATACATTATTCGAATGTGAGGCAGGTGTATATCTTTTTCTGCAAAAGCCAAGAGAAGTGTCTGTACTGCGAAGTAAAATATGGTTGGATGGAATTGTATAATGTAGTTATAGGAGCCACCGGAGGCATTCGGATTAGGGTATCCGTAGTCGGTCCGGTATATATGTAATATAAAATCCACATTTTAAATTTTGTTCGGATTACAAGAATATCTGGACTAGTGGAGGTTCGGATTAGCAGAGCTTTACTGTATTTTAATTATTCAATTTCAAGTTCTGATTTTAACGTTTACATTTTATTTATATTTATGTCTTAAAGTACTTTCTCTCAATTTTCATTTCATTTTTTAAAGGTAGATTAATTTCCTATCATAAAAGAGTACTAGACTTTAAGTAAAATTAATATTATGAAGTGTTGGTTAAAAAAGTGAATAACAAAGTATGAAGCTGTAAATTTGGATTATGCGCGAATCATCATCAAATTTGAGTTTGGAGCAAACAAGAGGCAGGAGTGAGTTGAGTGCAGAGCATAGGTTGGTCTTGTTAGTGTTTGGGGAATTTCGCGTTTATTTTACGCGCGCGCGTTTTACACTAAACGCGTCGCGCTACCAGCTCTGTATAATGTGATGGCCACCGAGCGCTCACACAGAAACAAATTTAAGGGGACCAGCTCTATTCAAATATAAATATTTAAGTGGTTCATAACAGTTTGTAGTTTGCCGGTTCGCCGCTAGAGGTCTCTAGGGTCGCCGCCATGTTGGCTGATGGTCGAATGATGATTGTTTTATAAATATTTGATGCGAGCGGTTTCGCTTGCGCCAAGCTCGCTCAAATCAGAGTTTATGGCTCGTCATAATGTTCGAATGTTTTATAGATATATGCAGTTATCTTCGAGCGATGTAATTCACACGTAGACGTAATGTGTTTCGCGCCTGCTTCCTCTGCTTCCACCGCTGCATACGAATGCAGAATAGCGCTTTGTTACTTACCAACGCCCGATGAACGCTTTAAAATATGATTTGTACAACCCCGTTGGCACCGCACAACCACTTCTCATTTTAAATTTTTATAATGCGCAAACATTTTGCCGCTACAATACATGCATGGGCAAACACTTTCAACTTTTCCCGGATATCAAATTATAAATGTTTTTTCTTCCAGTTCTGTTTCAAAATGTCAACTTTTTGTTTGTTATTTTGAATGTCAAAATTACTTTCTTTTATAGACGATGACTTCAGAAAATAATAGAGAAGCAGTAGTCTACTTAAAAGAATGTCGAAAATATCGTACACTAGCTTGATATTGTTTATTGCTATAGTTGATTGTTCGAAAAAAAAAAATCTGTCATTTACAAATTAAGTTATAAACATTTGAATTTGTCAACTGGTTACCTTAGCCTACTCTACTTATTACATCCCTCGTTATTCTATATATTATATCGTCTTTATCTCTAAATTTAGAGAATATAAAATAAAATTTTTAAATGTTATCAGATGTAGAATTTTATGATCTTCAATATTAGTAATATAAAATTTTCAAAAAATAATATTTAGAAGAAATTTTTTTAGAAACTACTACTTTTGGTTGTCCAATTGTTACCAAAACCTTTTCAGCTCTTCCCAGGAATGTCAGATTGAGGAATTCATAGTTAAACAGGTCTTAAGTTTTATAGTTTTTGAGGAATCGTCCCTCCAACATCCAGACATACACACACACCTTGAAACGTGCTTATTCATTAAAATTTTGATATGTGATTTATACATTTATAGCATGATTCCATAATACCTCTTTTAGCGAGAGGTAAAAAACTTGTGTTACTCTCTTTGTTGTCTAAAAAATAGTGTTCATAACTCGTTCGAAAGTAATATAGTATCGCTCGTTTGTTGACTCACTCGGTTGCACCTTCACACTCGTACGATATTTCTCACTTTCGATACTTATTGGTTATAAAATATACTGTTTCACATTTACAATAATGTGTATGTCTGGCCACTTTTTCGCATTACCGTGAACAATGACATATAAGAAGTTCCGATATAACAATTCATTTTTTTTTAGTAAATGTTCTGTCTAAACGGAATTTAGAAAAGACGTCGTCGGTCGTCATGTATGTGTTTCGTTTCGTTACAAAATCGCTTATTTCACAAAAGATGTGATGTCGAGTTTTGGTTGACAACAGCTGGAAACTAACTTATTTCTTGTGCTGCCTCGTAAATTTAAATAAATGTAAGTAGATAAATTTAAAAAGAAATCTATTGGTATTTTTACAAATACTAAACTAAACCTATCATTGCTTTTACGGTTTACAAAAAAAAATCTAACATAAATATTTTTTAACATTATTTAACTTAACTTGCTAACCTCATGGATAGTGTGGTTCAAATATTAAAAGTACCAACCTCTTTTTATCTAAAAACTGACTGCTTTCCCGTTAATACCTGACCTTTAATGTGTAGAACAGTCAGCAATTTTAGTGTGAAAAACACCACTTTGTAACTGAACACATAAACAGCCACTACAGCGAGTAAACAAATGGCTAAATGCTAAATGTATTAAGAGTTTTTAAAAATAAAAGTCTATAACACTGTTTTCATCATTTTAATGGCTCTATTCTGAACAAATATGTAAATAATGTACAAAATCTGTACAACTTTCAGATGTGTTCAGAACTGGGCCTATAAATCTTAAGTTATAATTACAACAAAAGAAAATAAGTTTCTGAGGACAATTACTACGATTTAGTAAGGGTTATTATTTAGTGCTTTATTTAGAATGCTTCTGGTTTCTGTATTTGTAAACATATGCTCTTCAACTTAATTAGTAAAGTTACGCTGAGAAGTAAAAAATAAATCGAGATGAAATAGGAAATGCAGTAAGAAATGCAGCTGTGATGTCTATAGTGTAGCATTTGGTGTGGTCCGTGGTGAAATAAAATTTGTAGAAACGAACAATGATTTCAATCTGAATGAACGAAATCGAACGAGCGATCGGAATGCACATACGGCCAATAAACTAGCAGTCCACACTTTGTCCGCTTTATCCGAGAGTAATTGGTTTCTCGTATTTGGCTGCGTCCGTTAATCTTGTATTCTTTTTAACTAATTTCTCGTCGGATAATGCCGCTTTTGTGCGTGGAATAGAGAAATAAATTCATCGGAACGCAGCCGGGCTTAACTTCAGAGCGAATAGAGATCAGAGTGGGCTAAAATCGACAGATAATAGTCATTGTTCCTTTGCTGATTGGATTCTTTTTAGCTTCATGCGTGTGTGCCCGTCTGTAGGAATGTACGCTCCGGCTTCGGCTAATTTGTACCACGTAATTCTCTAAATTACATTCAAAAAGGACTTCCATGCATTAAATTAAATATATTGTTCATTTAATAGATTTCGTACTTAATTTAATATTGATTTATTTAATTTTTTTTTTGTTATGCATTCTTAATATAATATAAAACATTTTTTGTTCATATTAAAATTGTACCTACATGTAGGTTTGGTATTATAAAAAAGCTGTTCAGAAATTTGATACAGTGAATTAAACTTTGAATAATGTATTTATTTCAATTTTCTCCATCACGGTAAGGTAACACAATAATTAACATTATTTTCTTGAAATATTAATTTTGTTCAAAGGTTAATACATGTACTTCACATCAAATGGTTCCGTATCTGGTATTAGTATTCTAATATCTTTTATAAGACAACATAATTTAACCTAATCTAACTTCTCAAGAAATTTTAGATTGAATAGATATAAAAACTAGCGAATGGATGACTTGCTTAAGTTAACGATTTAAATAATATGTGAAAATAAACATCACATATTTAAGGGTCTATCACAAACCAGAATACCAACAAATACAAATTTGGTCTAATTTTATAACAAATTGATTACTAAATAAATAAGAATGTAAATGAAGAGGAACTTTTAAATATTTATTTATACCAACAAATATTTTGTGATTTTGTATATTTTAATTAAAAATATTTACGTAGGTAATACAAAAAAAATTGTTGTGGCCAGCACAATACCTCTCGCCATTTTCATATTATGCTATATAAGTATTGTATTTAACATTTCTGGTACACACGAAAAATTCTAATTACATTTCTTTGTTTTTCAATTCATTCTATGAACAAGTATCCTCCTACTCTTCTAAATGTTCGAGATTCTTCCAATTCATTGACGAGATTGGTGGTATTTCTGAAGGGTATATATTAAGCGCTTATTTAGATGACACTGATACTGTACATACTTTGGCTTATAACTGAATCTTTTCCTCATTATAACAACAGCATATTATATTTCTATTACAGTTCCCCTTGTCCATGTACGAATTCTATATCTAACTATAATTTTAAATATTAAACTAATGATGAAATAAGAAATATTAAATGTACTTCCCAGGAAAAGTCTTCAGTAATGATTTTTGACATTGATATTTATGTCAATTACAAATATTTTAATTTTTCAACTAGTTTCCATAGGCTAATTGATTCATTATAGAATGGATTATTTTATATATTTATAATTCAGTCTATCTTTAAATCTATAGAAGACATAATGAAAATGTTTAATGTATTGGATAAAGAATTTCACATTCTTTAATATTTTATATTATAAATTTTCAAAAAATAATATTTAGAAGATTTTTTTTGAACTATTACTTCCGGTTGTCCAATTGTTACCAAAGTCTAATCAACTCTTCCCAGGAGTGTCAGATTGAGGAAATTGCAGTTAAATATTTTTTAAGTCTTTTAGTATTTGAGAAACCGTGGCTCCAACATCCCACACACATACACACACACACACACACACACACACACACACACACACACACACACACACGCGTAAGGACATCATCGTAAAAATGTTATAATTAGATTCTAGGAACCTTAAAACGTGCTTATCCACTAAATTCTGGATATGCGATTTTTAACATAATTCCAATACCTCTCTTAGCGAGAGGTAAAAATCTTACGATCGAGATCTCGAATTTCTACTCTCGTCTCGAGCAAATCTCGGGGGCATTACTCTCGTCTCGAAATATCGAGACGAGAATAAGGTTAGTATCGTCTCGAATTTTCGAGATCTCGTCTCGAAAATTGCGAGTTCGCGCGGCATCACTAGTACCACTGTAATTAAAAATTTCGTTTATTGTTGATCAACGCTATGTACTTATGACAGTTCTATCATGAAAACAATTAATGTCATAGCCCTCTCACATATTCAATAACATCCCTTAACGATGAAAATTAATCAAAAAACAGTAATTATTTTTAACAAATAATAAATACCATCAATACTAATAAATTTGGCATGGTCGGAAAGAGAACAAAAATGTAATCCAAATTTATTAAAAAATAGTATAGGTTTTATTTAAATTTACAAACTTAAGAATTAAGAATAACAATAAAAAATATCCATTATGTGCAATATTTTCTGTATTTAATATTCAAACTCGAGGAAAATATATATGTTTACATTCAGAGGATTGTTAATAATAAATACCTTCACACTTAATTTTGAACTAAATCGTCGGTCCAAATTCACAGAACTATAAAAACATTTCAGACCAGTATTTTATCACAGCAGTAAAGAGCGCTTTTGTTTCATAAGAAAATCTTTTTATAATTGCTGGCGATAGAACTCACAAGCAAGACTATAACTCTCTTGTGAGGACAGCGAGCACTTCGAATTAACCTCGCTTTTTGTCAACCGGAAATTAATATGGCGGGCGTGCGAACATTTAAACTACCGCTAGTTAGGCGAGACGAAGCGACTGAGGACATATTTATTACGTAGTATTTATAGCAACACAGAGAAAGAGGCATTTCTCGCTTCTCTGCTCTGGTATTTGTGGATCGGATGAGTTTTATTGATATTTAGTGTACGTTGTAAATATGTCGGGATTCGTTCATAAACAGCATTTAATGATAATAGTCTCCTTCGGATTTTCTATAGTTTTATCGTCTTTTTGATATTATTTTATAGCTAGAAACTAGTATATCCATTTTAATTTTTGAAATTTATAATAAATTTAAATATATATACGAGCACTTATTGTACGTAATGATTTCTTTGAAGTCTTATTACTTATATTCTACGTTTCATTTTAAACATATTTTATAAATATTAATAAAGATGAAGTTAGATTAAAAATCACCTCAAATTTTTATATCCTATCTTTATTTTGAATCTAATGTTTTTGTTATGGTCATTCATTTGTCTTGTATTCCACCATTTTTCGTTTATTGTGTTTCAAGTATGAGCATATACATATATATTTCAAATGTTACATTTTGCAGCAACCCCAAATAAATCCTCTCGAAATGAAGAATTGGTATTCAACATTTTGTTCGAAAATTTTCTTATGTACAGGACGCAAAATGATGCATTGCATTATTTTACTCCATATATTTTACATTTCTGAACCTAACTAAACTATGAATGTTCTAATTTTGTAGTAGTTGCGACAATTTTCTCCCTAAACGCGATAATATGTAAGTTAATTTTGTTAAGTAGGTAGGTATCTATTAAACAATTTATGTTAGTTTATGTTTAAAAAACTTATTTTAGATAAATCGAAAAGATATAAGTGGCATCTGATTTGTAACAAATCTCAGTTAATTTCAACTCACGTTTGTTAAACAGTAGTTTTTGACATCTGCATAACTGTACAAACTGTTTGGCAAGTGAGTATCGAGATATGTTATTCAGTTAATAGTGGGAGTAGATACCTATAGGTAATTTTTAGTTTTGCGATGTATATTCAGATTTTTTTTGTTGACTTATGTTTAGATATTCTTCTATAAAACAAGGAAACTTATGCAATTATACATATAGCAAATTATATAACAAGAATCTGTTGATATATTTTAAATAAATATAATTGTATAAACCTATCCAATATATTTATTTATATCATTAGCTATTTTACTTTTAAATTTTTCAGTGTTATCATTAAATATAAATACACAAACAGCTTGCTAAAGCCGTTTTATTTGCTGTTAATTTAACAAGCTGAAGTGAAATTTTAGCAAATTTACGGAAAAGAAACGAATAAAAGGCAAGATATTTTATTCAATTTTGCATGATAAATAATCAGAAATGTTCACCAAGAAAATTGTTCGGTATTTTAAGTTTTACGCACAGTAAAAAATACTAAAAGCCCAATAAAAATATCAAACATAACCTAAACCTAATCTTTTTTATCGAACATGTATATTAGTTTTACTCTGTTTACAAATTTTACCGAACACTTATTCTTTTTATCGGATTTTTTATATTATACCATGCAAAACATTTAAATAGTAAGTAGAGATGCACTCGATTTCGAGCTTTGGCCCGACCCGGCCCAAAGCCCGCCTCGATTTCGAGTCGATCATCGAGCCGGGCCAAAGATATTTTTTATCGGGCCGAATCGGGCTAATCATTTTCAAAAATCGAGGCGAGTCGGACTTTTGATTTTGGCCCGGCCCGAAAATTCGAGCTTTTCGGGCCAGTCCGAAAAATCTTATAGTTCATTCAAATGCACAGTTTCCTTAATATTTTAATGAAAATGGATGAAGTTAAAAAGGATCAAAATGATTTAATAACAACACAGTTCGCATATTAATAAATAAAAATGTATTATTTTACTTCAAGAATTCAAGGTTATTCATTAAAGCATAATAATTATATTGTGATGATGCTATTATTATTGTTATTACTCGTATACTTAAATAAAAGTGATTTTTGTTCCTACCATAATGGTTTCTTGTCCTATTTTTGAGCAGAAACAAAGTTAGATAAAAAATCCTTATGTAAATTAAAATTCTATTTTTTTATATAAGATTTGTGAAAAAGTTGTTTAAATTCTTTGGTAAACAAAGTGTTAAATACTCGTAGGTCAGTAATTTTTATAACAAACTTACACTAGAAGGGTCTCTTTTTTAACTACTTATGTTAACTAATGTTGAAAGTTATAAGAATGTAGAGGTTTTTTATAAGTTTGACACGAAAAAAGTTAAACATTTTGCCTTAACATAAAAATCAACATTAGGAATGCCGGATGCACCCAATTTCGAGCTTTGGCCCGGCCCGGCCCGAAGCCCGGCCCGATTTCGAGTCAATTTTCGAGCCTGGCTAGCTAATTTTTTTGTCGAGTCGATCTTCGAGTCGGGCCGGTAATTTTTATTTTCGGACCGAGTCGATCCAAACCTCAAAGCCCGGCCCGGCCCGCCCGAATGCATGTCTAATAGTAAGCACAGTGGATTTTCTATCCGGAAAATATATCCTCTAACATGAATCACTTTTACGTACGTTTAATTTGTTCCCCATTGGATATCTATAATTTCTTATGAAGTGAATTAAATACATCAGATTTCAGTATTCAGATATATGAGTACGTACATGAATTTTCGTGTTTTATACGAGTATTTATGTAAGATAAGGTATAATATAGTAGTGTTGTACTGTAATTGGAACTAGTACAACCTGTATTTGTATTACAAAATAAATACTACTCTTTCTTCTATTAAGAGCTTATTATATTATGACTAAATAGATTATTTATTATTGCTATATATTAATCAGAAAGCTTGTTCTAATATTATATCAACAGCAACATATAAATCCAATACGAAAAATATTTATTTATAATAATGTATAAATTGTATTTATAATAATTATTACGTATATCATGATAGCAAAAGTAAGTTTCCTATGTATTTTTTTTTCTTTTTTCGAGGAGAAGCAAACATTCCCTGCTTCTGCAAGTCACCAGGCTGTCTGAATATAATTCAAGGGTGTCAGATACTCAGATAACTGAGTTGCACGGATCGGCGCTCGACGTCGTCAGCCTTGACTCCTTTTGTACGACGCACGACGCCCGACTAAATAGAAATCTGCAAGATCTTCTGTAGTGGCACACAAACAGCCCCAGAAGGCAAATAACTGCCTTGCATACAGATACGTACTAAATTTATTTGTTGTATTAAGTATTCTTTGTCATTGATGAATGAACTAATAAAATCATCCTCATATGTTTGAGGGTCACACTAGTATTATTGTGAAACAAAATTTAAAACTTAGTTAACATTTTTACCTCTCGCTAAGAGAGGTATTGGAATTATGCTAAAATTCGCATATCCAGATTTTAGTGGATAAGCACATTTTAAGGTCCCTATAATCCGATTATAACATTTTTACGATGATGTCCGTGTGTGTGTGTGTGTGTGTGTGTGTGTGTATGTGTGTGTGTGTGTGTGTGTGTATGTGTGGATGTGTGAATTTTGGAACCACGGTTTCTCAAATACTATAAGACTTAAAAAAGATTTAACTGCAGTTGCCTCAATCTAACAATCCTGGGAAGAGCTGATAAGATTTCGGTAACAATTGGATAACCGAAAGTAATAGTTTCTTTAAAAAATCTTCTAAATATTATTTTTTGAAAATTTCTGTTATTAATATTTTTGAAGAACATAAAATTCTACATCTGATACATTTAAAAAAATTATTATATCTTGTATAGATTATAGATTTAGATATAAAGGCACTGTAAATATGGAATAATCTAATCGCAGAGGCCAAGGCACTAAGAAAACCAGTTAACAAATTCAAATGTCTATATAGTTTGTATATGATAGATGTCAGTGTCAGTGTCAAAAATCAACAGTTTTAGTGACATTCTGTAGGCTTTTTCTGGGAAGTACATTTAATCTTTCTTAATGTTTTATTAATTAAATATTTAAAATTGTAGCTAAAATGCATGTATAGGTACATAAGAAATACACCGCCAATCTTGCTAATGAATTGGAAGAATCTCTGACATTTAGGAACTTCCTCATACAATGAAAATAGATATAATTAGAATTGTATGTATGCAGAAGACATGTTAAATACAATAAAAACAAAATTTGGGTAAAGTTCTGTAATTTTTTGTTATAAAACGACGGTTCGATAGCGAAGTGCAATAATACTTATATAGCCTAATATGGAAATGGCGAGAGGTCTTGTGCTGGCCACAACAATTTTTTTTTAAAGTATCATTGTGTGTTAATATAGAATTAATCAGATAACATTTTCAAATCAACACTTTAGTTCATGGCAAAAAATACAAATATAAAAGTAATAGAACCCCCGCCATACTCACCTCATTTGGCAATGTGGAACGTTTGGCAATTTTTTGAATTTAAAATAAATTACAAGGTGGTAGGTAACATTGAAAAACAAGCCATTCCAAACAATTTTTTATTTATAATTATTTTTTTATTTTCTTTATATATTTTTTTGTAAATTAGCCCTAGAGGCTCACAAATAATGGTATATGTCATCATAGTAGCGCTTCCGGTTAAGTGACATTAACTCTCATATTTAAAGTGGGACACCTTATATTTTTTTATGTATTTGGAATCTACGTAAAATTACGAATTCAACCATACGCTCGAAGCATAGATGGTACCTAATCATAACATAATAGTAATAAAAAAATTATAATGAATAACTTTATTATAATAAACAATTATTTCAACTCTTTAGCCTATACCTACCTGATATCATGGCTTCCCAAGTTAATTACTCATAATTTTCTTTTGCACTTTTAAAAATTCGCTTCAAATTGAAATCGTAATATTACGTAGATTCCAAATATGTAAAAATATATACACTGTTCCGTTTGAAATATGAAAGTTAGTGACACTGTCAGTTAAACCGGAAGCCCTATCATTATGCCAAATACCATGATTAGTAAGACCCATTAAATCGATTGTATTTCTTGATATACAATAATGAATATTATAGAAAACAATACAATTAGAACAGGTATTAGGAATAATTTCGGAAAGCAACAGCATGCATTTGTTCCCCGAACTATCCATATAGAGAGAATTTATTTTAAAATGCAACATTATAGTTCATCACTTCCATGGTTACTCACTATTGTCAAAAAATGACAGCAATGTAATATTTGTCCATTTTAAGATGCAACATTATAAATAGTATTGCAGCACAGGAGATACCTCCAAAACACATCACAAATGGTGTCAATTCTTATTACGACCGACTAAAATATTGCCTCAGAGTGATTGGGGGTATTTTTTAACATTTATTACATGAAAGTTATGAATTTTTGTTAAAGTTTTTTAAGATGTACAACATTCATGTTTTGATTATTTGTTCATCGTATGTAGGTTAATTTATTGGAAATTAGTTTTGATAATACAAAACTACAAATTTTGTATGTTGCATTATAAAATGGACAAATATTACATTGCTGTCATTTTTTGACATTAGTGAGTAACCATGGAAGTGATTCACCATATGTTGCATGTTAAAATAAATACCCTGTATGGTTGCCAAACACGTTACCTAGCTTAATGTCCAAGCGGTATATTATTATTATCATAACCCTGCTTTCAGGGTAATAATGCCCGAGGCCATTATGAATTGTTGCTATAGTAATGTTGTTAAGAAATTGATACTGACACTGGGATAAAGCCTAAAAAACAAGCAGAAGCATTCATAGTTTACCTACTTCGTAAATTTTATTAAAATTAGAGGTTGAACATACTACCGGAGTTAAATGGATAATAATGCCTTCGGTCAATGTACACAGAGGCCCAGAGGTCCTCGGACAGTACACTGTTGACCCGAGGCATTATTATCCTCATAACACCCTTGGTACGTTAATAACTATATCGTATATATTTCTTCATTGGAATTTAAATCAAGGGTATATGATTTGGCTATAGTAATCAGAATGCCGGATTTCATATTAGGCGGAATGGACGACATTTTTTGTAATATTCAAGTCTACGGCGATATATTTTACACTGTGACCATCTTTACTGCAACTATTAAGTTAGAGTTCATGCATCAGAAGCAGGATGCAGGGTATATTTACCGGACGAATTTTGACAAACTTACAGTAATGTAAGTACAAACATTGTAATGAACAGCATTTCACTAAACAATTTTAAGTTGTTAAAACGTATGCTGAAAGATAAGTGTTACAATGACCCTTATTGTATAACGAGTACAGTTTTTATAATCGACGTGTATAGGTAAGTTACGCTAAGTACGAGTGATGAACTTTAAATTATAATAAAAGTACAATAAAGCATTTAAAAATAACACTTGGCATGTTTCACAAGATATCAGTCTCTTAACCAACCTCTCGGTCATTTATTAGAGACTGGATCACTCAACCAGAGCCACAGAAGCGTTTCGCTCTTATTGGAACTCTTCAGTGTCGTATATTGACGCCTCTAGGAGGTAATGAGTAGGTTGAGCACGTGGATGATAAACATTCAAGATAGCAGAGCCATCTATCGAGAACGCCGTGAGCTTAGCTAGAAATAAATAATAATAAAAGTATAATAATAATAATAATAATAATAATAATAATAATAATAATTAATAATAATATAAATCTTTTAATAAGATATTTAAAACTAGCACGTGACATGTTCCATAAGATTTAAGATGTTTATCACTGAAGAGATCCAATAAGAGAAAAACGCGTCTGTGGTACGATTGAGTGAGCCAGTATCTTTGTTATAACGTGTTTAGGTTCTCACGTCGGATTATGTTTTTAAAGGGTTGTTTAGTTTAATAAGTGTATCTTTGTATTATTACTTTATTAATATTTAAATATAATACAATTGGAAATTATGCTGTCTACTATATGATTACTGTTACTCTCTGTACTGTACCCCTACTGTCCTCACTAACTACTTAATTTCTTCTCTGGTAACGGAGCAGAAAAAAACCTTTTTCATTTCTCCCACTACCTTGCTTAATTGTGAAATGCAAGGATCGCACTTAGTCAAACAAAGACTTAATATACGGTTCATTCTGGTTTGGACAGAATATATGTATAGTTCAATCCGGTTTACAACAATCTGATAAATGACCGAGAGATTGATTCGGAGACTGAAATCTTGTGAAACATATATCAAGTGTTATTTTTAATTTACTTAATTACTGAAATATTTATGAACTTTCCTCCCTAAGAATAAATTATTAACGAAATTTTAATAATTTTAGTATTATTACACTCGAATCGTAGGTATTGCACTTAATAAAGGATGTAGTTTCTAAAAATAACAACAGCCATGTAGAAAAAATCTGTTGTGGCCAGCACAAGACCTCTCGCCATTTCCATATTAGGCTATATAAGTATTGTATTGCACTTCGCTTTCGAACCGTCCTTTTATAACAAAATATTACAGAACTTTACCCAAATATTGTTTTTTATTGTATTTAACATGTCTTCTGCACACATATAATTCTAATTATATCTATTTTTCATTGTATGAGGAAGTTTCTAAATGTCATAGATTGTTCCAATTCATTGACCAGATTGGCGGTATTTCTGATGGATATATGCATTTTACCTCAATTTTACCTATAATTTCAAATATTTAATTAATGAAACAATAAGAAAAATTAAATATACTTCCCAGAATAATCTATCAGAATGTCACTAAAATTTTGACAATGACATAATGACATGTGTCATTTACAAACTATGTTATAAACATTGGAATTTGTCAACTGGTTTCCTTAGAGCCTTAGCCTCTGCGATTAGTTTACTCTATAAATTATAGTGTCTTTATCTCTAAATCTATACAAGATATAATAAAATTTTTAAGTGTATTAGATGGAAAATTTTATGTTCTTCCATATTTAATAAAAAAAAATTAACAAAAAATTATATTTAGAAGAATTTTTCTAAGAAACTACTACTTTCGGTTGTTCAATTGTTACCAAAACCTTTTCAGCTCTTCCCAGGAATGTCAGATTGAGGAAACTGCAGTTAAATATTTTTTAAGTATTATACTTTTTGAGGAATCGTGTCTACAACATCCAGACACACACACACACACATCATTTTAAAAATGTTATAATCGGATTCTAGGGACCTTAAATCGTGCTTATTCAATAAAATCTGGATATGCGAATTTTACCATGAATCCAATACCTCTCTTAGCGAGAGGTAAAAATGAGAAATTCAGACACGGTTCATGACAACATAGGTATTATTACCATCCTACTATTACTGTTCAATAATTTTATAAAGCTTATTTAAAAACTTCTCTCAGTACTCAAGTCATACTTTTAATAGCGATGCATAAAATGTAATGCACTTTTTATGAAGCATATTTTACGCACTACACTCACAAGAGCTTCTATGCTTTTTGGAATGTGTAAAATATTTATTAAATTGATGTGATTATTTTTTTAACATTTGACTGACAATTATTTGAGAGCATAGGAAAAATATTTTAGAATTTTAAATACTTTTGTTGAATCAAACGCATGTGTGAAGCTTTTTTTACACTCGTATGATTCCTCCACTAGTTTTCTATATTTTTGTTGAACAATATTTGACTGTAGAAAAATATTCTATGCAATATTTGCAAAAAGTCATTATTTCATTTGAGCATATAACTCTCAAACTACATCTCGTATCGCATATTACACCCGCGATGCAATAAATATATACATTTTATACCTATTTTTAAATAACTAGGTACTATAGGTTCATGTATACCTACCTACTACTAAAAATTATTAAAAAATTTAACAAGTAGGTAATACTAATACTACTTATTGAATGGTTAAGTAATTTAAATTTTGATAAAGTTGATATTTACTAGTTTTAGATAATTTTCACGTGAGTACACTTTAATTATTTTTATCATCAGTAGCTGAAACAATTTTTAATTTCTTATAACAATGTTAAGTATAAAGCGTAAACCACATGGCTTTCTATTAATGTGTATAGAATTATAGATTAAAATTAATTATATAAGGGGAGTGGGAGTAGGTAGGTATAATAATAGTAATAATAATAATAATAATAATAATAATAATAATAATAATAATAATAAATAAATTTATTCTGCCAATAGACCAATATAGATAGGTATATGTACCTGCACAGACATTACTATAATGTAAAGGAACATGTTCATTACATATTGAAATGAAATTTGCCTTATTCAGAGTGTTGAATTGGACCGTACCGCAATCTCAATAAGATGCATGTGTATAAGACATGATGAGAGAGTACATTGAATGTAATCCGGCGCTGTTGGGAGTAACCGCGGTACCCCTCGGCCGCACGTAAGTAGCAGATGTGTCAATTTCATTTCAATCAGTGCATAATAGGGTCCGTAATGGAATCAGCCCTCGGTCTATTTGCCCACACTTGAGGACTGAGCGCCGCTCCAAGCTCAGCTCGGCTCTGCTGACCCTGCTCGCCTCGCGACACACTACTCCATTCGATACGCTTTACACGCGTTCCGCACACAACTCAGCGACATCCAAAATGTTATTATCAAGAATACATTCACTAATTTCATCTATTTCTTTCGAAATCCAACATTTTCTTATTTTTTGACAAAATAGGGGATGTGATACAGGTAGTACGACTAGCGACAGGATAATTTTGCCATCGATGTTGGTGCTAATGTAGCACTTGTTAACAACTGGCTACATTCAAGTTTTGTCAAGTAGACATATTTAAATCCGAAACTTGTATCTCCTCCTAACAATATTTACGCTTACAGAGCATATATTGAAACTTTATTAAATTACAGAAAAGCCGCTAAAAAATCTCACCTTCTTCAACTTAATGTATATTGATCAAGCTGGAAAAATGAGTTATATACATATACCTATTAACTAATATATTGCTAATGCTCGTATCTTTCCCATAGAGTAGCTGAAGGAAACACTGTGAAATGGAAATATCATTTCTGCATAAGTCTATCTCACACAAACGCCCAACTTCGAATTATGCGCAAGCTTGGAAACCTTGACTACTATTGGCCAACGCTGACAGCGTCGCTGGCTGGGCTGCTTTCCAAAATCCTACTCTTAAGAGAACGAAATTATCCCAAGTCGTTGTAAAACTAATAACCTTACTCTCAGAGTTTACTCAACCTGTTCCAAAACAGCCAGAATTTACTCCAAAGTGATGTTCTACTTACTCTACTAACGAGGAGGGTATAGAAATTACTCCACAATATTTTCAAACGTAGATGCTCACGATTCTCTACATATGGAAGTAATTTGCCTTCTTGAGGAAGAAAACATGCTTTTGGTTGAAAATAAACATAAGTAAATACGTTGGCGTGTATTACGAGAATACTTTTATAATGAAAGCGATTTTATGGAGCGTACTTTCACATTATATTGAGGAGATTGCTCCATAAAAGCGCTTTTATTACGGGCTTGACATTAATGTTGTAATTATAAGTAGTTTTGTTAGTTTTATAAAATTATTTTTAATTTAGCTTCAATTTTTTACTTCAACAAAACTCTCATTCGTTCCAAGACACAACACATCATACTCTAAGCCAAAACTCGATATTCTTGGTTTTGGAACGCAGCCCTGGTGATGCAGCGAGCACATGGTTTGATTTTGACGTTTGATTTCATTTCTGTTTGTAGTTGCACTTCGAAAGCATTTGCTTTGTGTTTCATACAATAATTTATTGTCACCTAAATAAATTAATCCTGACCAGATTGTATTCCTATTATTTTTACAGTACAAGAAAGTAAATTATTTAATTCAAATTTAGCACTAGAATATAACAATGTTTTTTATTATTACTAATATTTATATTCAAGAATTTACATACAAAATAAATAGTAGGTACATTGTTTAATTTCTCAAATTTAAATTAAAAATTTCTCGCGCTAGCCGTTAATAAACAGAACTCTGTGATTCGCAAAAAGTGATCATGATTTTCTCGTTAGCCAATAGTAGTCAGCGCAGAAAAAAAAAAGAATTGAAATTTTGTCTAATTATATTTAAATATTGTTTTATTAGGCAATTATGTCTAATAGATTTACAAATCTTACTTTAGCGTTTTAACTAATTCGAAATAGATAATAAATATTTTATAAAAAATGTAAATATGCAAATGGTTACTCTTTACTTACTTATTTTATTTAATTTTACTCTATTTTGGTTTCATTATTTTTGTTCTACAATTTTCGGTAATTTATCTAATGAATTAGGTAAATTAAATAAAAAATATTAAATACATAAATATTTAGTTAATTTCTTTATTTAGGTATATTTAATTCAATATTTATTACGATATTAATGTAGTCATTTCATCTAATTTTGTATTTAATTTTACTATAATTTGTTATTACAAATCAACTTAGATAAATTAATGAAACATATTAGTAGGCTGAAACACAAGGAATTTATTTAGTTAATTTAACTACAATTTAGATGTTTCTTCTGTGTGTACCTACCTACCTACCTACTTAGCTACTTGATACCAATCAATCGACTAAATTCAAGACGAATTTCTCACATAGTATTTTTCCTATTTTTGCAATATCATAAGCCGGTTTTTAATATCTGTATAAAAATTCATATATTTATTTACTTTTTGTAATGATTTACAGTGAGAATTGGCCTTAATGCTTATATACACGAATGAAAAGATTTTTCTTATCTCTCCAGCGATATGTAGTTTATCTGTGTTCATTTGTTTCCGACAGCAAAAAAGTAACAATTATTAAATTTATAAGCTAACAATAGTTGTAGTAATTCACTTATAACTTTCCAATTTAATTAAAATAACCTCCTAGTGTGACAATTATTGTCTAATTAACCGACTTCATATCTCTTCTAATTTTCGAGATACTAATAAGCCGAGTTAATTGGAACAGCTTGTACTTACAATTGAATTTAAAATTTCAATACAAATTTTGAAAAATTAATAAGGTGTTACATTTAAAATAAGAAATTTACTTTTAATTAAGTAATACAATTTCAATAATATCCTCGCATTAATATTAAATAATTTTCACACAAACATGAAAATTTGTGTGCTTATTATAGTTGTAGTAAACTGGAAATTCTTGTAATAATTTTTTTATTTCTGTACTTATCGATTGAGAAATATGCAATTTTTATTCTTTGGCAGATGCAGAAAAGGACATCAATAGCCCAGTGTCTATAGGTATCATGTAAAATAAAATAGATTTGCTATAAAAATTGAGGAAAGTTAAATATTGATAGTTAAGTGTTAGTCTTTGTCCCCTTTTTATTGAAAATTTACGTTACGCTGAAAACAATTCGATTTTATTAATAATGAAATAAGATAAAGGATCAAATTTTTATACTTTTAATGATAAATATACGAAGATTTGTTAGCAATGTAATCCACCTTTTGAACAGTTCACAATACCTATATTTTGTCTTCATAAAAAGGAGAACTTTGGAGAATCTCTGGTTCACAAACCAGTCATCAATAGCGACAAATGTAGGGTGATCTCTTACAAAATAGCTACAAGCTTCTAAGGGATACCGACCGTTTAAACCCACACAGATCGATTTAAATCTTTACAATCTTATATTATAAGTATGTTCTATACTCGGTTCATTTTGTATCACTATTCACAAATAAGTCTAATTTGACATAAAGTTATAATTTAGAGAAATCTTAAAATATGAAAAAATGAAAGTAAGAAACCAAATAGTTCTAAAGTAAAACTAGAGAATCTTTGTAGTTTCTTTGCTGAATATAAGAGTAGAAACTACGGTAACGGAAACTATTAACTAATCCAAAGAGAAAACCATTCATCATTGTCAATTAGTTGAGTAATTTAAATCATCACAATTAATTTAGCGAGACCCGCCCCTCAGCTACGTTCGTTTAGGCTCACATTTTCTCCCATCTTCCGCGCCACGAACTTCTTTTGTTTTCAACCGCATAACAAATCATACTCATAATTACTAAGCAAATAAAACATGAACCCGCGGCTCACACACTCACACATCTGGCGGCTTGATTAGTGCGGCCACGCCTTGAGGGCATGCCAGCCAATCCAGGCGTCTCCAGTGTACGGAGTCAGCCAATCCGAACAATCTACTCCCCACTTCCAGCCTCACTCCCTCGCCCAACGCCATGTTCGGGTGGGGATTTTGTGTTGTGGTCCATCTCTTTCAACAGATTTTACCGAGATGAAATTTTAGTTGAACGGAAATCTTTGCGAGTAGCCTACTATCTAGGACGCACACGTGCGCTGAGAACATGTGATCGTATCTGTAGTGCTTGTTTACACTTTAATAATGACAATGATGATGATGCAAAGAATGATCGAGTCGAACCACTCAGACACTGCTAGTGAAAAGCTAGAAGTGGATCAGGCGCTGTTTTTGCAGCCCAAGCGAATCTCGGATGACTCGCGCGACGCTGAGCACAGCGACGTCGACGTGGAGAACGATGACGTGGACGGAGACGGCGACGGCGAGACACTGTGTCCGGTGGACCTGACGCGGCGGCAAGAGGACAAGTTCACGAACCTCCGGGACGAAGGGGACAGTGTGCTGAACCGCTCGGACAGCTGCAGCGACGTGAGCCGCTCGGACAGTCCGCGAGATGTGGTTAGCCACCGTCGGCTCGCGTTTTCCGTCGAGAACATCCTCGATCCTAACAAGTTCACCGGCCGGCAAAGTGTGTACAGTGATTCCAGCAATGGACTGGTTAATTGCTGCTGGAAGCCCCACCAGGATACCGTCAGCTCCTCAGAAATGGACGGCCCAGATGGTATGTGCACTAAATCTGTCCTTTCTCACATCCTGTTGTCTATTTCGCTAACTCTTTGATCAAACATAAATTTGTAATGTTGACTTTCTAGGTTCGAATCCTGTAAGATGATGGATATGTTAATGTCCACTAACTGTCTTTGGTATAAAAATATTGACCGGTAAATTATAAAGAATAATATTAATATCAAATTTTACCGTCGGATTGCAAATATGAAATCTAATAAGACTGAGACACCTTTTTCTTTCACCCATAGGTATTTTTTGATAAAATTTGTTATTTTAAATAATGTTATTTCATGAAATATATAAAAAAGAAATATTGCAGTTAGAGCTGTAAATTTCTTTTATATTTGTATAACTGTGTGTATTTAATTTAAAGTTATTCGCATGCTACTAAAATAACTTCCTGCATTACCTGCGACATTATAAGACTGCGATAAATTAACTTTACCACTTGTGTGATTAGTTTGCTTGCTATTTTGCACTAATTATATTTCGATGTAGAATTGAAATATTAATTTATGACGCTGGTATATTTAACATTATATTACCTACGAGACGAGTACATTATATTTTATGTAATATCTATTTAAAAATATGTACAAATTAAGTATTTATTGTTGTAATTAATTAATACCTACCTATAATTTGTAATACATATAATTAAAACTAAGTATGTATGTAAATTAAAAATTCCGTATGTAGGTACCTATACTCTAATCTGAAAAGCAGCCAATGCTTGTCATGACTAAAAGTAATCTAATTAGCGATTTAATTAAATTAAATAATGCGTACATAACAAAATGACTGCTCATTCTTTAATTTAATTAAATCTTTAATTAGATTAGCTCTAGTCATGACGTGCATTGGCTGCTTGCGTATCCGATTTAAGTATAGGTACATATATTTATTATTAATTAATATGTTTTCAAATAAAAGTAGGTATATATTAAAGTGCTGTTTTTTATTGCGTTTATTTGCCAATATAATTTTGCAAATCAAATTAATATTACTTGGAGATAAACATAATTGTTTACTAATGATAAAACGATGTGAAACGAAATTGCAGAATGATGTATTATGGAAGAGAAATGAAAATACGTATCAAACTGACAGAATTTGGGATTCATTAATTGATATAATGGAACCATTAATTTCATTTTAAATTTTTATTTTGGAATCCATTAAAAAGTCGACAATTAATTTTCCAGTAAATTAATTACCTTCCGGCATACAGTTGTCTTCTCCTAAATTAAAAACGTGAAAAGCCAATAAAAATAAGAGGTATAAATCACAGTAATTGGAAACTGGCACGGCTGAAATTTACCGATATGCCTACGTCTGGGTGTCCGATGTTTTGTTGTAGGTGCTGAATTGTTTTTGTTACGAATAAGTTTAAATACATATACACTCATACAATTAAATAATAAAACAACAATTAACGCAACTTAGATAAATGGCATATTCAATAATTAACAAGGGCCTATATTTAGTTATATTTGCATTAAAAGTAAATAATTCTGTCCATTTTAATGAAATTATACATATGTAGGTATATAATACTAGAGATGTACCGACTATACCGACTACTAGTCGATTAAGCCGACTATTTGGCCACTTTTCTAGTCGGCGGTTAATCTGCGAATACTCAGTAAAACACCGATTAATCGGCTTAATATTTGATTTGCTATAATGACAGAGAAATAGTTTGATTAGTAAATTAATTAGTAAAAATATTTATTTACCGTAAGTCTGATATAACAAAATAAACAAAAAAATGAGAATTTTCCTTTTTAGATTTGTATATAGGAAAGATTGCATGTTATTAATATGTAATTATTTAATTATTTATTAATCAAAGGCAGATTGTTATGAAGAAATGTTAGGCAAAGGCGCATTTGAGACTAACACACTACATTGGAAACAAACGAATTTCACGGCTTTTAATGATGCCTGAAATTATTCGGCCGGGCCGACTAATCGGCTTCTAAAATGGCCGAATAGTCGGTTAGTCGGCCAAAACCATAGTCGGTATATCATTAGTATATACACATAGATACGTACGTAAATGTAATATATATCAATTTATATAAAATATAGGTACGTATCTACGTATAGAAATAATGACATTCTAATTTTAGTAGTGGTATATTTGCCTACATTTATAATTAATAATTAATGTGTGTGTGCCTGTGTGTGACGATTTTTTCTTGCACGATAATTCATAAGATAAATCAAACTAAGAAAATAATTTTTATTTTCCGTATTTAAGCTTTCTAAATTAATATAAAAAAATCTGTTGTGGCCAGCACAAGACCTCTCGCCATTTCCATATTAGGCTATATAAGTATTGGTATTGTACTGCACTTCGCTTTCGAACCGTAGTTTTATAACAAAATATTACAGAACTTTACCCAAATATTGTTTTTTTATTGTATTTAACTTGTCTTCTGCACACATATAATTCTAATTATATATATTTTTATTGTATGAGGAAGTTTCTAAGTGTCAGAGATTGTTCCAGTTCATTAACCAGATTGGCGGTATTTCTGATGGATATATGCATTTTACCACAATTTTACCTATAATTTCAAATATTTAATTATTAAAACAATAAGAAAAATTAAATATACTTTCCAGAAAAAGCTATCAGAATGTCACTAAAACTGTTGATATTTGACATTGACATGTGTCATGTTATAAACATTGGAATTTGTCTACTGTTACCTTAGCCTTAGCCTCTGCGATTAGTGCATGTACTCTATAAATTATTGTGTCTTTATCTCTAAATCTATGCAAGATATAATAAAAATGTTAAGTGTATTAGATGGAGAATTTTATGTTCTTCAATATTTAATAAAAAAAACTCCCAAAAAATTATATTTAGAAAAATTTTTCTAAGAGACTACTACTTCCGGTTGTTCAATTGTTACCAAAACCTTTTCAGCTCTTCCCAGGAATGTCAGATTGAGGAAACTGCAGTTAAATATTTTTTAAGTCTTATAGTTTTTGAGGAACCGTGTCTACAACATCCAGACATACATACACACATACACACATACACACATCCACACATCCACACACACACACACACACACACACATCCACACACACACACAGACATCATTTTAAAAATGTTATAATCGGATTCTAGGGACCTTAAATCGTGCTTATTCAATAAAATCTGGATATGTGAATTTTAGCATGAATCCAATACCTCTCTTAGCGAGAGGTAAAAATGATTAGATCTTGGTTAAAATTGGATAACTGGAAGTGGTATTTTTTTTAAAGCCCATAACAGTTTTAAATAAAAATATAATCCAAAACTTTTTAATTTTAGTATTTAAGACTTTTATGTAAATGGGAACCACATATTAGATTTTAGCTAAAATTGACAAACCGTTGCAAGTGATACTTTTGGAGCCCTGTACAGATTTTCGTGAAAAATGTATCATGATATAATCCAAAACTTTTCATATTTATTCTTTAAGACTTTTGTATTAATTGAGAATGACCATATTAGATTTTTTCCAAAATTAATAACCGGAAGTGATACTTTTCTAGAATCTCTAAACAGATTTTTTTGAAAAATTATATTAAAATATGATCCAAAACTTCTCAAATTTGGTAATTAAAACTTATACATAATTTGAAACAATATATTAGATTTTGGCTATATATGATAAACCGGAAGTTAGTTAATTAACTCCTAACAGATTTTCGAGGAAAAACATAATAAAATATAGCAGGTAATCCAAAATTTCGCATTATACCTTTTTTTATTTATTTGAACAACAAATTAGTTATTGTGTACAAACAAACAAGTGGAAGTGATACTTTAAGCTCATTGCTATTTTAATCATGGAATTGGCGGGAAGTCATGTGCTGGCCATATCAGATTTTTTAAATAAATGCTCGAATGTATGTATCTTAACATAACCTAATCTAACTTACAAATCTTACGTCCATAAAACTTGGACTGCGTTTTGTACGTTGGGTTACTTAGAAGATAGATTATGTTAAGGTACATATCTCTAGAAAGCGTGCGAAAAAAAAATATATATATTCATCATCATTACAACTACCCAATCGACTGAATTTGTAATTATACATATAGGTATATTATAATTGCAAAATTATCCTGATCTTCTTTACTGATACGATCAGTGATGTAAAAAAAAAAAAAACAGTAGTTTAATGACCGGTTCAGCAATATTAATTGAGAATTGCAGTAAAATGAAATTAAAATCAACATTTCTTACGTGTAATATACTTTAGTCACGAATGGGTCAAAATTAAAACTCGAGCATACCAAGTGACCCTTGAGTGACTAAAGATATGCTTTACGTATGTGTATGTGTACAATATTTTATTTACGATAGAATCTAAAAACCCAATTTATATATATATATATATATATATATATATATATATATATATATATATATATATGAATTAGGATAACAATATTAAATTGAAAACTTAGCCATGATAAAATATTCAACCCAGTTTTTGCAAACTATATATATGAAGTATGTATACTTTCATATATGTATAGGTACCTACCTATTATAAGTATCCATTTTTTTTTTGACATCAATATTTTTGTTTGAGTTATTATTACTCATAAATTATTTGTTTATTGATCTGTACTATAATATACATAATTACGCAAAAGCAATTTATTTGACTTTACTTATAGACATCACGCATTGAAGCAAATAATATGTTATATATATATATATATATATATATATATATATATATATATATATATATGTATGTGTGTGTGTATTCGCTGTAATTTTTTTATTATTTTAATTCTTCAATTCAATAAGTTACTCTTTCTGTTTATTAAAAAAAGAAAACATTGATTTTTTCAAACCTGTTGTACGAGTAAACTACCATATAGTTTATATAATATTCTATGTATCCCTCGATTTATCCATAAATTGGTCTTTGTAGGTGTACTCTACTGTAATAAATTAGCGGTGGTCAAAATGAAAGTGATGTAAGTCATATTTCATACCTTTTAAGAAACAAGGGATTTTATATGAAATTTCTCACTAAATTCTGGAATGTCTAATGTAAATGTGATGTTATTTAAAATCTGCATACTCATACCCAAAAAAGGCAATTATGTCATAAAGTTTTATATTGTGTAGATGTACTCGTAAGGTATAGGTATATGCCGAAATTAATTCTTTGCAAAGAATAGAATATTTTCATGTTCAGTTGACATTTGTAAATAAAATTATAGATATATTACAGATTACAGACATAAAAACTTAATGAACATTAATCTTCAATCAAAACATTTGAAAGTCAAATTATGTCTTTCAGTGGTTCTCAACTTTTCAGTTGTTTTTGACATTCATATGTAAGTTTGTGTTAAAGATCTGTTGTGAAATTTTCTTTTTTAATACTATTGATGGAACACGTGGCACTACTAACGCCTTCTATTTGCTGGTGCTGGCACCTGTACTGTGTTTGTTTTACTTTCTGATAATGTTACTGTTAAAAGTTTGTTGTGCCGGACTATTGTTAATCAATACTATGTAAATACAAATGAATATTTTTCAATGTTTTGCATTATAACAATAAAAATTTCATGGCATACTTCGGAAACGTTCGAACGAATTCGAAGCACACTGCTTGAGAACCACTGAAGATTGAAACAGAGCTGGGCAGTAACTAGTTACTTTAGTAACTTAGTTACTAACTAGTTACTTTTACGTAACTTGTAACGTAACTTAGTTACTTTTTAAAATATGGTAACTGTAACTGTAACTTAACTTGCTGCGGTAAAGTAGTTGGTAATTTTCCGGTTTTTAGTTACTAGTTACTTGAGTAACTTAAGTTACTAGAATGTAACTTAAGTTAGTCAAAGTAACTTAAAAAGTGGAATGTAATTTAGTCATAAAAAGTAACGGGGGGATTTAAATTTCTAAGAAATATTTTGTTGAAGCTGATGCCTTTTTTAGAAACACTAACTAAAACTGTTTTGTTTTAAATAAATGTATGTAATAATTAAATTCAGTATTATTGTTGATTGATTTCAAGCCATAATAGATAATAAAATAATTACATTCATAAATAATAGAGTTTTTGTACGGTAAACAGAAAAACTAAAAATAACACATTATTTTAACTTTTAATTCTAGAATTAAAAAGTCACTAAATGTTAAATTTGGCTTATAAAATATATTATTTTCAAATATTTTCCTCGCTTACAAATGATACTAAGCTGCCACTAAATCATCAAAATTATTCCAATTTTCAGGTTATACAAAATATAGTGTATTTTGTTCGTTGTTCTAAGGGTTGCAAGACTTGAATTCGTCTCATTTTTGCAAATTCCCTTCTCACAAGAGGCCAAATTTTTTTTCGGGCCCCTCTCCCTCTTTATAGTAAAAAACAAGTACGTACAAATATTTGTATAATTATAATGTAAGTTTATTTATTAAAGAAAAAATTAAAATTGCCTGCTGAGAGAAAAGCTGATCAATTATACAGTACCGCATGCTCGATTCTAGTTTGAAGTGAAATTTTAGCGTAATATTTTGTTACTCCTTTCTAGGGACGGTTGGCGATTTTGCCGGTTCTCGGGAATATGTTATTAGCGCAGCGGGGCCCCAAATATTTATAAAAAGATACTTTTTCATCAAAATTTCTTATATATGTGAGCGCGGGGCCTCAGATTGAAAATCGACGTCTGATCCGAGGTTTCCAATAAATTAATCATTATCCACTAATAAGTCTAGGTAGGAAATAATGTCTGCATGTTTTATACATTATAATGGTCATGTCATGTTAGAAAGAAAGTAGATTCTTTATATCTTGATATAAGAAATCAAAATTGAAAAATAAATTAATAAATTTTAATAAAATCACAGCAACCGGGCCCTGCGGGCCCCTTGTCAAAGCGGGCCCTAGGCCGTAGCCTCGTGGGCCTAGGCGGTAATAAGGCCCTGTAGGTCCGTTGACATTAACAATAATAATCTGATTGGGTGTTGCCAAGCAATAACGTTAAAATTTAGGTTAACGTAGTTAGTGCAAAAACTCCCTGATATGTATCCTACACAATAACTAAGTCAACAGCCTAAGTCTACACTTCACGCCATTAAAAGTAGTTAGAAAGTAACTCAAAGTAACTAAGTTACTTTTAAATAACTTAGTAAATAACTTAGTTCTTTCACCAAAGTAACTGGAACTTAAGTAACTTAGTTACTTTTTTTTGGAGGTAACTGTAACTGTAACTAGTTACATTTTAAAAGTAACTTGCCCAGCTCTGGATTGAAACACACTTTAATTCGCTAAGCTTTCGGTAATATTTGAACCTCGATTTGAACTATCCTCAGGACATGGTATGTAATTGTTTAAACAATGATAGTATTGATAAATAATATTTATAATTTCTCTGATGTTACTATTATTTTTGTACCTATCAGAAAATACTGTCAAAATGTAAACAAATTGGACAGATCCTAGTAGGCACCGCATGAGAGGTACGCACCTTGGTGTATCTACTGGCTTAGCTTATTCAGTGAGTTGCTGCATATGTTGTAGACTTCAAGTCAATTTAAGTGAAATAAATATTTATGTTTTTCCAGTATAACCGCAAGTTTTATAAAAAAAATCTGTTGTGGCCAGCACAAGACCTCTCGCCATTTCCATATTAGGCTATATAAGTATTGTATTGCACTTTGCTATCGAACCGTCGTTTTATAACAAAATATTACAAAAGTTTACCCAAATATTGTTTTTTATTGTATTTAACGTCTTCTGCGCACATTTTATTCTAATTATATCTATTTTTCATTGTATGAGGAAGTTTCTAAATGTCACAGATTCTTCCAATTCATTAACCAGATTGGCAGTATTTCTGATGGATATATGCATTTTACCACAATTTTACCTATAATTTCAAATATTTAATTAATAAAACAATAAGAAAAGTTAAATATACTTCCCAGAAAAAGCTATCAGAATGTCACTAAAACTGTTGATATTTGACAATGACATGTGTCATGTTATAAACATTGGAATTTGTCAACTGGTTTCCTTAGTGCCTTGGCCTCTGCGATTAGTTTACTCTATAAATTATAGTGCCTTTATCTCTAAATCTATACAAGATATAATAAAAATTTTAAGTGTATTAGATAGAGAATTTTATGTTCTTCAATATTTAATAAAAAAAACTCCCAAAAAATTATATTTAGAAGAATTTTTCTAAGAAACTACTACTTCCGGTTGTTCAATTGTTACCAAAACCTTTTCAGCTCTTCCCAGGAATGTCAGATTGAAGAAACTGCAGTTAAATATTTTTTAAGTCTTATAGTTTTTGAGGAATCGTGTCTACAACATTCAGACATACACACATACACACATACACACATACACACATACACACATACACACATACACACATACACACATACACACATCCACACACACACACACACACACACACAGACATCATTTTAAAAATGTTATAATCGGATTATAGGGACCTTAAATCGTCCTTATCCAATAAAATCTGGATATGCGAATTTTAGCATGAATCCAATACCTCTCTTAGCGAGAGGTAAAAATTGACATATAGAAAATTGTAGAGATATCGAATCGAACTGCATGGCATACGATTCAGAATGTTTAATCTGTGTATATCAGTTAATTGTATTAATAACATTTAAGTTTTTGCTTGCCATGGTCTACTGAACCATTTTGTCGCCTTTTTACTATTTTCAGAAGACAAATAAAATAAATGAATATATCATCACGGCATATTACCAATTTCTGAGTGTGCCACAATCTGCTTTATCGCAGATATCGGTAATGATGATGACATATTTGTACCGTGCGGGCGTTTACCAGGCGTCACCTCACGGGCACTCATTGCTGGCGTGGAGAGTGCACCACAGGGGTACTTTTGTGCCAAATAAAATATGGACTTTATAATAAAAAAATAATGCCTTTGTAGACAGTCTAATTTTATAGTAATCGATTAAGAAATTTTAAAACTACATTTCTATAAAATATGGTTGAGGGATTTATTAAATTTTTTGTTAATTTAATATAATATAAACTATATAATATAAACTAATAAATTTGTAGTTTAACTGCATTTGGGACTCGTAGAATCCTTTTACGGCGCTGTGAGTGCACATGTCATGACGCTGTTAGATTTTTATATTAGTAGAATGGAACCCTTCATCAAAGTATATGTATAGTTGAAGGGCAGTAAGTCATAAATTACTAGTTGTGGTTTAACTAGATTTATAACGATTCTGATTTGGAACTGAAGTCTGTTTCAATAATTATGACTCTGACAATCTCACACATGTGTTATATTAAGAAACAATAAATAATTAACAGTTTAATCAATGAAACTATAAATGTTCATTTGATTCATTTTCTTTAATTTGCTTATTATTCATTCATTTTCAAATGAAACTATAAAACCATAACATATGAGAATATCATTTTCTATTATAATTAAAACGATGTTTGCAATGTTTATTTGACATGTACTACTAGATTAACCATTAACACAGTTCTCTAACATTTTGGAAAACTGTATATGCCCTAGTTGTATGCTATTGTACCATTGTACTTAATTTGACGGTTTCTTAAATGTGGAAGAAAAATGAATTTCAGTAAAAAAATTTTGGATTAAGTTCTACAACCCTTTTCTTTATTTGTTTATAGAAATTCCAAACTTGTGAGAATATCTAATTTTAGAAACATAATTTCCGGTTTCAGAGAAGTTGAGCAAAGCAAATTCAATAAAATTTCTAAGTTATTTTTTGTGACCAATAGCCAAGTATTTTTCGTCCATATTGTAAATATTGTTATTTTTTTATTTTCGAGGTTATTTCTGACGGTTTATGTAATTTCTTTTATTATTTGTAGCAAGTCAGGGAGTCATGCTACAAAATAATGTAACATCCACGTGCAATCGGAGCTCATTATTTCTTATTTGTATTAATTGCAGACGTACAGCAAATAATATAATAATAAATGATATTATTGATGCATTAACTTGTGATTAACTTTTGTTATATTTGCTTGAATTAATTTTCGGGTACATGCAGGTGTAATTGAATGAGCTATGAAGTAAAATTGAATTAGCCGTGGTAGAGTGACAAGCCTTCATGCAAATCCAGGGTATATAAAGTTGAAGCTCCAGTAGATCCCATAATCCCTGCGAGCAGTTGTGGTGCAGGCGGCAACACACGCACGTACTCAGAGCCGAAGCACACAACATAGGTACCCTACTTTATAATGGACTGTTGTATATTTATCAAGACAGAAAGTTACATTCATTGATTAATGTCGACAAATAAAATGTGAAATATCGCTTTATAGTAATAATAAAAACCACTTTCGCATTTCATGATATCTATCCTAATTTTATTTAGACAGAGCGTAGAGTACGCGTGCCTGTATTATGAAGTACTAGCTAATTGAAATATAGCAACATACCTACAAACTGTCATTAATGGACAATAATTTTACGTACCTGAAGCTGGCGCACCACTCAAGTACAATCCCTCAAATAAATGAGAAAATTTAGTACTCATTAATTATTTTGTTCAAATAGTAAAATAAAGCACACTGTCGTTTTATTTAAAAATGCTTTTATTGACAATCGATTTTGCACTTTTGGAGCACCTTCAGGTCATATAAACGTCAGAATAAAGAAGGAGACAAACATATTGCAAATATTTTTTTTTTTTTTTAGAAATTAATTAAGTAACCAAACAGTATACATGTATATAAAAATATTGTAATACATTTTTATATACATGTATACTGCTTATTTAATCAATTTCTACAATAAATATATATATATATATATATATATATATATATATATATATATTCGCAATATGTTTACAGCTTAATATATTCAGACGCTTATATGACTTGAAGATGCCCCAAAAGGACGAAATCGATTGTCAATATAAGTATTTTTTAAATAAAGAGGTAGTGTGCTTTATTTTACTATTTGAATGCATACTGAACTCGAGCCTTTTATAAATTTCATTAATTATTAATTAATTACAAAAAAATACTATTTACCAATTAGGAATTGTCAGTTATGTAATAGTCTTAAAGACAAATTATAACATATAAACAGTGTTTTTTTTTTTTGATAATTCATTAGTAATTAATGAGTACTACGAGCCCAAACCCAATGGCTGGTAGTGCGAGCTCAGTTTTAACTAAAACGCTGTTTTAAGTAATGTCAAATTCAAATTTCAATATTTAATTTCATCCTTATGTTTAAAGAATGATTTTTTTAAAAATATTTGTTTGAATATAAACTATGTTCTGCTTAAAAATCATATTTTGATAAATTTGATATTATTTATTTTTGTTATTAAATAAAGAAATTTGACATTTCTTAAAACAGTGTTTTAGTTAAAACCGAGCTCGCACTACCAGCCAATAATTCGTCCGGATTACAATTTCAACAAATTATAAAATTTATACTATGGTTACCTTTCAAAATATATGGGACAATATACTTACAAGAAAATGTGCAGGACTTCGGGATACAATGTCTACTAGAATTAAAGACCGAGGTAACCCAATATTAAATTGCGGTATACTTGAATTACATATTCAGTTTTTGTAAGTTTAAAAGCTATATTTTAAACTAGTCGAAAGAAATTTAATTTGTTGAAAATTTAAACCGACCGAACTAATATGACTTTGGGCTCGTAAATTTTCTGATAGATGTGCAAGCTTCACGTACCTAATAATTTGGTATGAAACAGACCACATAAACATTATTTAGAAGACATCATAACGTTCATGGGACATTTTGTATATTTCTTATTAAAAATTTAGTACCATAACTTTGCCACTTTCTGCGGTATCGGCATTACAACTGTAATTGCAAAATATTTTATAAGAATGACCGAAATAATATTTACTGTAATTATTGTTATTAATAAAAGTTATATCAAGTATTTTAATAGATTTTTTTAACTAGAAACTACCTTATATAAAAATGTTATGTGAAATTTGTATTCACATTAAAATTTACTGTTGTTTGAATAATATATCCTCGGGCAGATGACTTTATAACTAATTTAGAAAAATACGGAAATTACACATTTTTTCAATATTTTTATAGAGCATAAAAAATAACGATTTTTTTCTTTTTTTCCAGATACACATGCTTTTTACCTCCCGCTACCCTAGGTAAGGGAGGTATAGGGATCTTGTTAAAAATCGCATATAGAGAATTTAGTGAATAAGTACGTTTTGATGTCCCCATAATCCGATTTTAATATTGATGATGTCTGTAGGTATATGTGTGTGTGTGTGTCTGTGTGGCTGTGTGTGTGGATCATGTGGACACGATTACTCAAATACTATCATTCAGAAAATTTTGAAATTTTGTATACCCATTCTACACTAATGTGGGAAGAGTTGATTAGTTTTTAGTGTATATCATATAACCGGAAGTATCACTTATACAAGCTTTTACCAGTTTTTCTTGAAAAAATTGCAATGAATATAATTTTTCAGCAACTTTTACTATTAAAAATATAATATAATGGTACAGTCTTCAATTCTACGATAATATAACTCTAAAAAACTTTAAGTAACTTTAAATATAAATTTATAAAATAATTTATTTTTGTACATCATCTAACCCATGCGTCAAACAAAAACATAATATTTTAATAAAATTTTGACGTATTTAAACAAATGTCACTGTCACATTTACATTAATAATGAAACCGTGTTAAGAAGAATTTAGTAGAAATATATTTGATTTGTAAATATAAACCTGTCAGTATGAGTACGTGTTTTCAAAATGCCAAATAATTACGACATGGATCATGTACAGCAAAGAATTTACACTGATTGCGATTTTAGAGCACTTGGAAGTTGATGATGATTTTTCGAGGATTCTTTTTCTTTGGTGAGGCACATTTTCACCTCTTTGGGTATGTTAATAAGCAAAATTGCTAGATATGGACAGAGGAAAATCTTCATGTGATTTACGAGGTACCATTACATGTCATTACAGTGTTAGTACATTTTTTATTAATATATATATATAAATTATTTTGCTTTGTAGGCAAAGAGACAACACTCCAGTATATAAATTAATATTTCATGTATTACTACAAAATTTCACACACATTTCAGTTAAGAGTAGATCATAGTTTTAGATTGAGTCATGATTTCTGATCTCAAATTTGTTGAAACGCAAACCAATATTACAGAAGTGAAAAGCTTGTCAACTGTCAGTTGTCAGACATATTAAAAGTAAAGTTGCCTGGTTTTTAATTTAGTTTTATTCTTATTATTATTTAGTCTTATTCTTCAATTCTTAAATAAAATGAAGTTTTCGCGAACGAAGCTTACGTCGGCGCTACTATTGTCATTTTAATAATTAACAAATTGTAATTTACTATTTTCAACATTTATCATCCATAGTAAAGAAACTAAGTGAAAATTATATTTCACGTTTAAAAGCCACACCTGATAACCACAAATGATTGCACAAATTAATCTAGTATGCTTCAATAAGCCTGTCTGTAAGTAAAAATTTAGGACCAAATTTTTGTCTTAATTTTAGAGCTTTGTCATACATAAAAAATAAGTCCGATATAAACAATTTTTTTAAAATTCTACATTACTATACTCTATAAAGCAGGGATCTCCAAAGTACTGCCTGTGCACCGCATCTTGCCTGTCAGTATATTTTATCAGGCCCGCGAAATGAGACGTTATTGTTATAGGTACAATATTCTTATGATCTCAAGACACCTTTTTTAATTTTTACAAATCATAATGGCTGGTAGTGCGAGCTCGGTTTTAACTAAAACACTGTTTTAAGAAATGTCAAATTTCACCATTTAACCCTTGGTCCGCCGAAAATATTTATAAAACTTTGTCAACCAAAATTGAGTTAATTTTGACCCGAAATATTTTTAAGGAAAAAAAAATGGTCTATCTCTATATTGATAGAAAAAAATATAATAAAATGTAATAATTTACATTCGTTGTAGTCAAAAAATAAATTTGTTTTCTCAAATATAATTACATGTCATGACACAAATAAATTTATTTGTCGTCTTCATCGCGCAAACATCTAGCGCATTTGAGTCATCTTCTTCCATATCATTTTCAGATTCAGAACTTCCTGACGAATTTATAGAATCTTCTATATTTCTCTCCACATAATCTTCATCATCATCACTTACATACAATTCTTTTTCACGTCTTTCATAATTACTTAAGTTCTTATATTTATTACTTTTGTCCATCGTCACAAGTTATAACACAACCTATCACCTTAATAGTACAACAACTACTGAATAAATAAAAGGAAACTCACGAAATCATGCAAAGATTTGCTAATTAAAACTAGTTTTATATATTAAACAGTAAACCATCAAGTACCTAAATCGGGTCAAATATGACCCGTATCATATTTTTCCATATTTAAAATAAACAAAGTACTTCTAACACAAAATATCTTTATAAAATAAACAATGGTATTGTTTTTGAGGAATACATTGAAGGCCATTAAATATATAGTTTTCGTTTTGAATTTATTACAAAAAAGGTAAAACTTGGGTTATTTTTGACCCGGTCTCGGCTGACCTAGGGTTAATAACAAATAAATATCAAATTTATCAAAATATGATTTTTAAGCAGAACATAGTTCGTATTCAAACAAATATTTAAAAAAAAATCATTCTTTAAACATAAAGATGATATTAAATTTTGAAATTTGAATTTGACATTTCTTAAAACAGCGTTTTAGTTAAAACCCAGCTCGTACTACCAGCCAATATGTATTAGTAAAGTGTAGAGTAGGTATATCAAAGATATTCAATTATATATTTTTAAAGCAACGGAGAAAAGTTTATATTCGGATTTATCGTACTAGTTGCACATTATAATGGCATAAATAACTAAATTTTGCGATCTAGGCAATGCACCAAAAATTTATTAGCTAAATCGTGTTGTCCAAGTTAACATTGCTTTTAATTTTCATAATGCCTCTATGCAACTTTTTCACATATCTACATAATTTTAAGCCAAAATAACCATGGTTGTATATTCCTCTTTTGATTATTAAGCTTTATGAACAATAAAGAAGAGTTATTTCTAATGAATCGAACAAACCCAAATATGTTTTACAAAATTATCTTTAATTACTAAAAATGTAATTAAGACTTTTAGTACCACATCTTTTTACCTCTCGCTAAGAGAGGTATTGGATTCATGCTAAAATTCGCATATCCAGATTTTATTGAATAAGCACGATTTAAGGTCCCTAGAATCCGATTATAACATTTTTAAAATGATGTCTGTGTGTGTGTGTGTGTGTGTGTGTGTGTGTGTGTGTGTGTGGATGTGTGTATGTGTGTGTGTGTGTGTGTGTGTATGTATGTATGTCTGGATGTTGTAGTCACGATTCCTCAAAAACTATAAGACTTAAAAAATATTTAACTGCAGTTTTTTCAATCTGACATTCCTGGGAAGAGCTGAAAAGGTTTTGGTAACAATTGAACAACCGGAAGTAGTAGTTTCTTAAAAAAAATCTTCTAAATATAATATTTTGGGAGTTTTTTTTTATTAAATATTGAAGAACAGAAAATTCTCCATCTAATACACTTAAAATTTTTATTATACCTTGTATAGATTTAGAGATAAAGACACTATAATTTATAGAGTAAACTAATCGCAGAGGCCAAGGCACTAAGGAAACCAGTTGACAAATTCCAATGTTTATAACATGACACATGTCATTGTCAAATATCAGCAGTTTTAGTGACATTCTGATAGCTTTTTCTGGGAAGTATATTTAACTTTTCTTATTGTTTTATTAATTAAATATTTGAAATTATAGGTAAAATTGTGGGAAAATGCATATATCCATCAGAAATACCGCCAATCTGAGTAATGAATTGGAAGAATCTCTGACATTTAGAAAATTCCTCATACAATGAAAAATAGATATAATTAGAATTATATGTGTGCAGAAGACATGTTAAATACAATAAAAAACAATATTTGAGTAAAGTTCTGTAATTTTTTGTTATAAAACACGGTTCGAAAGCGAAGTGCAATACATTACTTATATATCCTAATATGGAAATGGCGAGAGTTCTTGTGCTGGCCACAACAGATTTTTAGATATGAAATATAATTTTTAAATATCATAATATATTATTCTTCAAAGATAAAAAAAAAATAATGTAAATATTCTAAATAAATTAGGAAAGAGTGAAAAGATAATGTCAGCCACAGGGATTTGAACCCAGACCTACTATCTTGCCGGGACAGTGGGTCTGGGTTCATATCCCGGTGGCTGACATTATCTTTTCACTCTTTCCTAATTTATTTAGAATATATAGGCTGCATACTCAAAGTTTATTTCAATGTAAATATTATTCGAAATTATTTAAAATTGTCATGAAAACCGAAAATTATCGGTTCGTGATAGCTAGCCGAATGTTGTGGCATTCATTGGACAGTTATAACCAAGACAGACGACAAATATTAATGAACATTAGTATAATTAATAATTTACCTTAATTCTTAATTATTGAAGTACCTGACGGATGACATATGAATTTAATTTGGTGCACATGCGCAGATTAGTTTAAATTTGCTCTATTGTTGGGTTTATAGGTTAGCACGCTTCATATTTTTGACTTCATTCTTTAATCACAGCTTCAATTGGCTTCGATGTTGCCATCACAGATGTCATATCATCAAATATTATGTTATAAATTTGAGGGTAACAATAAATTATAACGAGATTCTGACAGAATTAGTGTGGCGATTATTCCCGAATACTTACGATGACCTTCTCAAAACATCATCTTGACTTAATGATCATTACAATTGAAATTACGTTTATAATGATAATATAATTGAAATATAACATACGAAATGGTAAATTAAGAATTAGATGTTAATTATAATTAACTTTCGTCGTCTGTTTCGGCTATTACACAAGTGCAATTTGCACATGGTTCATCTGGCGGCATTGCTTAGAAATAATTGTTCCAAGGTTACAACAATACAAACAAAGCTATCATCAGTCATTCTCAGTACGAAAACGACGGGAGGGGGTTTGTTTGTATCGATATGTTTTATCTCTCTCTTGCGTGGGACGTCAATTCTGTGTCTATTAATCTACCCATTTATTAATAAAGTAGCAAATACATAGATTTCTTACTTTGAGTGATTTCGAATATAATATAACAAATTATAGTTTAAAATTTCGGAAGTAAAGTTAAACAAAATGAATGTAAAATAATAATTAATAGCTAACTACCACGTGCATTAATAATGGGGGCTTATCTGTTTATTATTGAGATTATTGTTTGTCAATTATTAACGCCCGTGTTAGTTATAATATTTTTCCGTCGATTGATTATAGGTTTCGCGACGCTAAGCGTCGTTTTTAAGTTTTCTTCGGTATTTCAAAACTTTAATAAACTTTTGATTCCAGACGAGTGATTTTGAGATTTTAATGAAATCTCAAAAACACGGCTGAATCGGTTCTCGATGAGTAGTTTTCAGAAACTATAATAACTCAGAAACGATAACTGGTGTCGCGACGTTTTATGAACATCAGTGTCTTTTGATTCAAGTCGGAGTCGATTCCCAATAAGTAGTTTTCAGAAACGACGTAAGACTGATTATTAGACTATTTTGTGTACACTAATAAAACCTATAAATACTTGATCAACAATAAATGTAATTATTATCAATTTTAATTACAGTAATTCTTTTGTATAATTCCCGGTATTTCAATTATCGTTACCATTATTATGAAAAAATAGTACCATTTAATGGTAACGTAAAAGCATTATAATGCTAATCGGCAGAAACACTTTCAAAGGTGCATATGGTATTCACCCTATTTCTGCAAGAAAGTTGCTAAGTCTTGGTAACTTGGTAACCAGTTGTTGGATATTTATTTTGTTTTAGGTAGTGGTGAGTGATTTGGACGGTCGGCTTCGATGCTGACTGAAGTCAAACTTGAGAATTATTTTTGATTTTCAAATAGAACAAAAGTGACCTCTGCTATCAACGGCATAGATATTTCGGCATTATGTACCGAATACAGTTTGGCACACCAATATAATACTTAAAAAATTGGAATTAATTTTTTTTAAATACATTCCAAATAGGTAGGTAAAATTAATGATTTTTATTCTTAAATTGTCTTTAAATTAAGAAAAAATTGTCGACGCAAATGTGGATATGAGTGCGAACGGACATAAAACGATTGTTCGGGTCCTTTTATGTGTGCTGATTTATCGACTCGGCACCGGAAACATTTGTTTTCCGCTACAAATATCGAATATTTGCTAACAAACACGAATTTTTGGTTCAATTTTCAATTATCAAAGAACCTAATAAAACTGGCAATCTTTACGATTAGTAATATATAAGTTGAAATAGCATAAATTCGTATTAGTCCAGTCATTAGGTAGATTTACCTTGCAAAAGGTCGGGTATTTTTGATTTTTGGATATGTTATATATTTAGAGGTCTCAACAAAAAATGCAAGTTTTCCCCCTCGGGGGCCTTCGGGAAGCACCGCCAACTTGAGAAAAAAGGCGCAAAACAGCGGTTATTTCTAAATATCTCTTCACTTATTTGCATTAGGCAAAAATAGTTATTATCTAATTTGTTGACTATAAAATTATCTACAACTTTTATCTAAAACATTCTTTTCTATAATTAATAGATAGCGAGCTACAGAGCTTCAAACAGAGAATTTTTTTTAAAAATTACATGAATGCTTCATTTAAATCATATTTTATTATATATTTTTACGTTTTTTTTTACAAATTACTTTTTGACAATCATTAATTATTATTATTTAACTAATATATATATAAATATTAATTAATTATTGTTTATAGTTTTTTTTTCATTCTAAATATTTTTTATAGTCCAGCAAATTTATGATTTTACCTTAAAGTAATTACAACAAAAGCTTTTTAACGGAATCCAGTCCCAGAAAAGACATATCAATATTTTCCCGAAATCGGAGCATGGGAACCTCCCGCCAATTTGGACAAATGGCGGCATATTCAGGTTTATGGCCATTTGCTTAAAACAATTATAAAAATATTTAAATTATTCAAAAAATCAAACAATATTACGTACTTGATACTTAGTCTAATAGGTTTCACTATTTACAACAGTTTACATTCGACGTGGCATCGAAAGAAGTAAGTTATCGATAACTGTTTTATAAAAATTGTTAACGTTTTCCTGCAATTTTTTTAGTTTTTCATCCACCACTCTGATCTTGTTAAAGATATGATGACGCGGTTTTAAAATTTGAATTCAGCATGAAATTCTCTTTAATATTATGTATTACACGATTATTGCCGATGAACAATTGGCGAGTTACTAACAACTAAAAGTCACATGAAATTCCTCTAAAATTTTAAACATCTGAAAATCGGCTCTTTTCTCAATTTCTCATCAATCACTTTGACACCTATTAAATACTTAATATTGGTTATCTGTAAGCCTGTTGAAATTTTGAATGAGAAGATTGAAAAAGAGCCGATTTTCAGATGTTTAAAATTTTAGAGGGATTTCATATGAGTTTTAGTTGGCAGTAACTCGCCAATCGTTCATCAGCAAAAATAGTGTAATACACGATACGAAAGAGAATTTTATGCTGAATTCAAATTTTAAAACCGCATCATCGTATCTTTAACAAATCAGAGTGGTGGATGAAAAACTAAAAAATTGCAGGAAAACGTTAAGAGTTTTTATAAAACAGTTATCGATAACTTACTTCTTTCGATGCCACGTCGAATTTTTTGAATAATTTAAATATTTTCATAATTGTTTTAAGCAAATGGCCATAAACCTGAATATGCCGCCATTTGTCCAAATTGGCGGGAGGTTCCCAAGCTCCGATTTCGGGAAAATATTGATATGTTATTCAGCGCACTTTTTTGGGACTGGAGTCCGTTAAAAAGCTTTTGTTGTAATTACTTTAAGGTAAAATCATAAATTTGCTGGACTATAAAAAATCTTTAGAATGAAAAAAACTATAAACAATAATTAATATTTATATATATATTAGTTAAATAATAATAATGAATGATTGTCAAATAGTAATTTGTAAAAAAACGTAAAAAAAATATAATAAAATAGGATTTAAATGAAGCAATCAGGTAATTTTCAAAAAAAGTGCTCTGTTTGAAGCACTGTAGCTCGCTATCTATTAATTATGGAAAAAAATGTTTTAGATAAAAGTTGTAGAGAATTTTATAGTCAACAAATTAGATAGTAACTATTTTTGCCTAATGCAAATCAGTGAAGAGATATTTAGAAAAAACCGCTTTTTTGCGCCTTTTTTCTCAAGTTGGCGGTGCTTCCCGAAGGCCCCCGAGGGGGAAAACTTGCATTTTTTATTAGGACCCCTAAATATACAATATATCCAAAAATCAAAAATACCCGACCTTTTGTGGAATAAACCCTTATTTTTCTACCAAATGACTGGACTATATCGTCTATATTACAAGATTAAAAAATAAAACCTATGTTGAACATGAGTAGAAACCATTCTTTTGTTGCGTGCTTTCAATAATTACTATCCATAATGAAATTGTTAATTTAGTATCATAAGACTTCTGTATCTCTCCTCCTTACTTTGTCATAAATATTAGATTCCGAAATTTGTTTTAGTTTTGCTTCCTTCTTCCCTATCCGTGACTACGTTTATCCCGCAGTGACATAACCCTCTTAAAAATCTAGTGACGTAGTAACCTTTAAAAACTAACGCCTAACTTTAGTTCGGTTATGTCCCATGTTTTAAAATGAATACATGATAACTTGCAGTTATACACTGCTGTTAAACAAGGACAGATAAAAAATTTGCCAATAACTTCACATCAGTTTATATATATAAGAAAACAAATAGCGGCAATGCAGTCTAGGAGTATATTGGGCTCTAATAAATAATTGTCACTCTTTACAATTAACCAAGCTTTCGGTTATTTATTTTAACCATCCTCAGGGTTCTAAAATAAATAACCGAAAACTTGGTTAATTGTAAAGAGTGACAATTATCTATTAGAGCCCAATATACTCCTAGACTGCATACCCGCTATTTGTTTTCTTAACTACTCGATACAGTCGCGAGTACTTTCTACATATGTATATACAGAGTGTCCCATTTTAATGTACCACCTGGAATATCTTCAGGATCATGCACCGTATTAAATTTTTTTTTTAATAAAAGTTTAACGATATGGACGGGGACATCCGATTCTGTACAGAAATTCAACCCCCTACCCCCAAGGGAGGCTGGGGAGGGGGTAGTTTTAAAATTTTAAATGGTAACCTCTATTTTTTATAGCACAGTCGGATAGAGCGTGAAAAAATAAATAGATTTTATTAAAAAAAAAAAAATTGCAGACACACGAGACGTAAATAGGCTATTCCACGACATTTTTTTTTATTTTTTTTTTTTGAAATACATAAAAATATAAGACCACATGTGAAAGTCCGAGTTAAAAATTTCTCCAAATAAGCGAGATATTAAGGTCCGAATTTTAAATATGCTTTGTGACGTAGGTAATGTGGATATACCAGAAGTAAACAAACAGTGGTTCACAAACCACGAAAAATTGTTAAACAAATTACAAAATATTGTATATTTAAATTGTAATACTATAATTCATTATTAGAGACATAAAATAAATTATTTCACTTAATTTATTTCACTTAATCGTATCTTGGGACCCTTACTTTTTGTTGTATATATCAATGATATAGGGAAACACATTAAATACTGTAAATATCATCTGTTTGCAGACGACACAATTATATATATAACAGGCAAAAATATGCATGAAATTGTAAATAATTTAAATAATGATTTAAGAAACATTGATAAGTGGTTAAGCAGCAATAGCTTAAAGTTAAATGTCTCCAAATCGAAACTAATGTTCATAGGAAATGATGTAAAATATAACTTATATTTAGAGAATAAGTTAGAAATAAGTATATCGAACCAAATTATAGATTTAGTAGATGAAATAAAGTATCTAGGTGTTATTATAGATAGAAAACTTAAACTTAATGCTCATGTTGACTATATTTGTAAAAAAATATCTAAAAAAATT